>JBBGZY010000300.1:5587500-7025000 GCA_037952925.1 Lithobates clamitans
AGAATATGTCAGTCATATGCAGTTTTTTTTGTAGCCGACTGCTACTAAAGTAATACACAGTGGACATAGGATAGCAAATTAGAACACTAAGAATAGTAAGATTTGGTAGACGGCTGGTGAAAGTCTGTAGTAGTATGGTCAAAACTTCTCCTATGGATCACAGGAATGGAGTTCATTCAACCAGTCACTAAACTGGTCCAGGATCTGTATCGATCCCAACTTTACAGTTGAGATCCACCCAGATGCCTGGACTTGCCTCTCCCAGCCCCTCCACAAAACGGCACGCCTGTGAGCCGGTGACTGACCGTAACGGCTCTCTGCTCAGAACGTAGGAGAAAACTGAGCAATCAGCAGGGTTTCATTACTCAGTTCTCAGTGCAGAGCTGGCAGGGGACTGATGCTGAATTCATATGTATAAGGCTACTTTCACACTGGGGTGGGCATCGGCGCTAAAGCAGGGCTTTACCGTCATTTTAGCTGCGCTATTCGGCTGCTAGCAGGGCGGTTATAAGCCCCGCTAGCGGCCCAAAAGGGGTTAAAACCGCCTGCAAAGCAGCGGTTTGGCGGCGCTGCCCCCTTGTGTTCAATGGCCAGGGGCGCTTTAGGAGCAATATATACACTACTCCTACAGTGCTGCAAAGATGCGGCTAGCAGGACTTACCATCCTGCAAGCGCACCGCTCCAGTGTGAAAGCCCTCGGGCTTTCACACTGGAGAGACAGAAGAGGCTCTTTACAGGCGCTATTTTTAGCGCTGTAGCACCTGTAAAGCGCCTCAGTGTGAAAGTAGCTTCAATGTTTATTTTTCCCCCCCCAAAAAAAACTTGTCTTTTAAAGTGGCAATAAACCCAAAAACAGATTTAACAAAAAAAATATTAGAATTGATGGCTGCATTAGTTTTCTTTTGTTGGGCTTTTTTCCTTTACTTTCACCTCGTGATCCAACCAGTACAATTTGGTGTGACCTCCCTTTGCCTTCAAAATAGCATCAATTCTTCTAGGTACATTTGCACACAGTTTTTGAAGACGCTCGGCAGGTAGGTTGTTCCAAACATCTTGGAGAACTAACCACAGATCTCCTGTGGATGTAGGCTGCCTCAAATCCTTCAGTCTCTTCATATAATCCCAGACAGACTCGATGTTGAGATCAGGACTCTGTGAGGGCCAAACCATCACTTACAGGGCTCCTTGTTCTTTATACTGAGGATAGTTTTTAATGACATTGACTATGTTTGGGGTCGTTGAATAAATTTGGGGCCAAATCACTTGCCTGCCTGATAGCATGACATGATAAACAAGTATCTGCCTGTATTTCTCAGCATTGAGGACACCATTGATCCTGACCAAATCTCCAAATCCATTAGCAGAAATCAAGCTTGCAAGGAACCTCCACCATGCTTCACTGTTGCCTGCAGACATTCATTGTTGTGCCACTCTGCAGCCCTTGGGCAAACAAACTTCCTCCAGCTGCAGCCAAATATTTCAAATTTTGATTATTCGTGCTTCTTCAAAAGAGCTTGAACAGGACATCTTGAAACCCCAGTCTGCTTTGCCTGGAAAAGACCTTGCAGATGCAGTATATCTACCTTGAGTTTGTTTCTGTGCTTAGTTATGCGATATATATATAAAAATATAATTATTTTTGAGAACAAAAGTAGATAGATAGATAATCTATAACAAAGTTACACTTTTTTTATGCCACTGATTCTCCTTGACTGCATAGGCGGTTTTCTGGAAAAGGTAATATTGGCCTTTAACTTGTAACTAAGCCCATTTATTTAAACATTTTCCAAAACCGTTAATTTCAAAGCATGCTGTAAATAACTGCTGCAGTTGCTTGTGACTTAACTATTGAGCCATCAAATGAATGGTTGTGTCAGAACTGATCACATGTGCAGGTGTGTGTGTATATGTATGTATGTATATATATATATATATATATATATATATATATATATATATATATATATATATATATATATATATATATATTCATACATACATATATATATATATATATATATACACATACACACACATACACACACATACTTACATACACACACTATATCTATCCACATACATACACACATTTCCCAACCCCCCCCCCCATTTTTTTTATTGCCCCTCTACAAACTGCCCAGAATGATCATACCTCTTCACATAGTCATGTTGAAGTTTTCATTACCAGCACATTCCAATTGATTTCAATAGTAATCTGACATGTTACAAACTCAAAACAGATGCCATTTCCCCTCCTCTGGAAAGGATTACTATTATGTTCCTAAAGGAAAGGCATTGTTAAAATGGAACATGTTAACGCCAGATCAATTTAAGGAGTTTATATTATGTAGTCTTACGTAATGAATACTTCAACAAGAAAAGACCCATGTGGCACAAAGATAAATTCTTCCATGCAGGATAGCCCACATCTGAGCTCTAAGGAAGTGACCTAAGCAAAGTCATTGAATGTTGTTGGTAGAAGACCAAGCCAACGGCTTACACAACCAGAAGTGACCCAGCCATGGGTAAAAACACAAAGCATACAATTAAAGCAACAGTATAGCTCAGGAAAAAGAAAAATCAACCAATGTTACATACGCTGATGAAATGCATACAGTCATGGCCAAAATTGTTGGCACCCCAGAAATTTTTCCAGAAAATCAAGTATCTCTCTCAGAAAAGTATTGCAGTAATACATGTTTTGCTATACACGTTTATTCCCTTTGTGTGTATTGGAACAAAACAAAAAAAGGGGAGGGATAAAAGCAAATTTGACATAATGTCACACAAAACTCCAAAAGTGGGCTGGCAAAAATTCTTGGCACCCTTAACTTAATATTTGGTTGCACACCCTTTGGAAAAAATAACTGAAATCAGTCGCTTCCTATAACCATCAATAAGCTTCTTACACCTCTCACCCGGAATTTTGGACCACTCTTCCTTTGCAAACTGCTCCAGGTCTCCTATTGGAAGGGCACCTTTTCCCAACAGCAATTTTAAGATCTCTCCACAGGTGTTCAATGAGATTTAGATCTGGACTCATTGCTGGCCACTTTAGAACTCTCCAGCGCTTTGTTGCCATCCATTTCTGGGTGCTTTTTGACCTATGTTTGGGGTCATTGTCCTGCTGGAAGACCCAAGATCTCGGACGCAAACCCAGCTTTCTGACACTGGGCACTACAGTGCGACCCAAAATCCTTTGGTAATCCTCAGATTTCATGATGGTTTGCACACATTCAAGGCACCCAGTGCCAGAGGCAGCAAAACAACCCCAAAACATTATTGAACCACCACCATATTTCACTGTATGTACTGTGTTCTTTTCTTTGCAGGCCTCATTTCGTTCTTGGTAAACAGTAGAATGATGTGCTTTACCAAAAAGCTCAATCTTGGTCTCATCTGTCCACAAGACGTTTTCCAAGAAGGATTTTGGCTTACTCAAGTACATTTTGGAAAACTGTAGTCTTGCTTTAATGTCTCTGTGTCAGCAGTGGGGTCCTCCTGGGTCTCCTGCCATAGCGTTTCATTTCATTTAAATGTCGACGGATAGTTTCGCTGACACTGATGCTCCCTGAGCCTGCAGGACAGCTTGAATTGCTTTGGAACTTGTTTGGGGCTGCTTATCCACCATCCGGACTATCCAGCGTTGCAAACTTTCATCAATTCTCTTCCGTCCACGCCCAGAGAGATTGCCATGGGTTGCAAACTTCTTGATAATATTGCACACTGTGGACAAAGGCAAATCTAGATCTCTGGAGATGGACTTGTAACCTTGAGATTGTTGATATTTTTCCTTGAGATTGTTGATATTTTTCCACAATTTTGGTTCTCAAGTCCTCAGACAGTTCTCTTCTCCTCTTTCTGTTGTCCATGCTTAGTGTGGCACACACAGACACACAATGCAAAGACTAAGTGAACTTCTCTCCTTTTTAACTGCTTTCAGGTGTGATTTTTATATTGCCCACACCTGTTACTTGCCCCAGGTGAGTTTAAAGGAGCATCACATGCTTGAAACAATCTCATTTATCCACAATTTTGAAAGGGTGCCAAGAATTTTGACCAGCCCATTTTTAGAAATTTGTGTGAAATTATGCCCAATTTGCTTTTTGTCCTCCCTTTTTTTTGTTTTGTTCCAATACACACAAAAGGGAATAAACATGTGTATAGCAAAACGTGTTACTGCAATACTTTTCTGTGAGAAATACTTGACTTTCTGGAAACACTTCTGGGGTGCCAACAATTTCGGCCACAACTGTATATAATGCTTCTTTATAACAAAAAAAATTGGTTGTAGTAGAAACTGCACTTCCAGGCTTAAAGTAGTACTAAAGTCTAAGTGCCAGGTCATACCAAAACGTGGTGCAGGAAAAGCATTCTGTTCACATTTCCCGCAGCACAGTTGAACTGCCCTTGCGATCTGCATGCGGGTGCCAATGATTTGTTAATGGCAGCTCTAACACAGATCACAAAAGCATTGTGTTTACGGGTACCAAATTACCATGTGGTTTGGTGCAGTACATTTGAAGAAGCAGTGCAAGCACTATTTTTTCAGCATTCCAGTGTGCTTTGTGGTCCATTCAAATAAATGTGCTGTCATCATTCTAATTACACTCTGACTGTCAAGTTGCCTGTTGACTGCATAGTCTTATAGACGATCTTGTATATACTGTATGTGCAACATGCTGCACATGCCAGTATGTTATATTGACATTTGATAGATCTACTTGTTCCTGTACAACTTGAAATTCATAAAGTACTTGCTGTCAAAATAAGCCGCTCAGGAACGCGTGTGTGTGTTCCGGTGTGAACCAACCCCAAAAGTTTTTTTCGTTTATTTTACCTTAGCTAGTTGCAGATTTTGGGCATGCTACACATGTGGCGGCGGATTCAGGACACCGGGAACCAGTGGCAGTCGCCGACAAGGGGCCCGGCCGTTTAGAGGCAGTTGTTGGCAATTTGGAGGATAGATAGATTATATATATATACATATATACACACACATATATATATATATATATATATATATATATATATATATATATATATATATATATATATATATATATATATATATATATATATATATATATATATATATATATATATATATATATATACACACACACACACACACACACTAATACCTCAGACTAGCTTTTTTTTTTTATTCTGACTCAGTTTGCGAGCGATCATTTAGCAAAACGAGCAGGATTTAAGCCTCTGCGGTTTGCAGTACCGCATTTGGCCAGAGGTGCGGGGGCGCCGGTGACACTCGGAGCCGCTAGGAAACACTCCATTCCAGCGTGCATCCGAGCTTTTTCCAAGTGTTTCCGGTGCCCCCCCCACCTCTGACCAGATGCGGTACTGCATACAGTAGAAGTCACTATGGAACGAAGTATCTGAGTTCTATGAGGAAACTCACTTTGATATACAAGTGCTTTGGATTAAAAGCATTCTTCTGGAACGAATTATGCTTGTAATCCAAGGTGTGTGTGTGTGTAATATACACACACACACACACACACATACATACATACGTACATATATATACACACACATATACACACACATATCTTGGATTGCCCCGCCACTGCATTTGGCACAGTTATTTAATATGGCCAATATGTCACAAAATTATGTTCTATAATTTTTTTTTTAGGTTCACGCAGTCAGAGAGACAATCCACTGTTTCAGTTATACACTTTATTAAACTGTTTTACTAGTTACGCAAAATCTCAAATGAATACCAGAGAATGCACATTGTTTTGTTCCTCTACTGGTGGCAATACTACACATCTCCCCCTTACATCCTGTTAATCGGATATTTCCATTAACCCTCTCTCCTTGGGAAGTCAAAGTCATGTCCAGCTGCAGCACTGTGTGACAGTCCCTGACTTAGCGATGATGCACTGAAGGGAATAGAAGTATATAAATACACTTGGGATAACTATGTAATTACGGAGCCAATGAGCAATTTTAACAATTCCAAGGCAATGACACATTCAAAATGACCAAAATCACGGGCTTCAAAGGCTTATTTTGCAAAAATCATAATCCCTATAGTCTATTTGTGGAGTTCCTGGCCTGTCTCCTGTCTAAAGCTAAAAAAAAAAAAAAAAACAACTGTCAGAAGAAGCCTGGATCATCACTGAGCTTTATATTAGTCATTTAAATAATTGTTTCCTTAGGAATATAATCATGACAACTGGACAAGAATAATGACCAAGTTCAGGAACTTTAACCATAACTCAAAGTTTAAATCCCACATCTCTCTCCTAGACCATTTGCACATGGGTCATCTAGTTTTAGTGCGCCCAGAAGGCACAAATGCAGCATCCAGCCCCACTGCCTATCAAAGTCTAGGCTGAAACACATTGGGGATGAATGTGGTACTTGCATTTAGGGGCCCATGTATTTAGAGATAAGCGCCCGGAATGTAGGTATTCTGCCAAGAAAGTTTAGCTAGCCCAGAACACGAAGGGCAAAAGTTTCAGCATCTTGCTAATGTGGACAAGCAATAACAGAACAGAAAAAAAGTTAAACTGGAGGATAAAGGATAATTGCAGAACGCCTCAATGCAATAAGGACAAGTGGGTAAAGAACCTTTCAGAGTTTACTTAGGTGGAGAAGTCTCACCTATGGATATGAACGCTTTTGCATGCCAACATGTTCCTGTAGTGGATATCATTACACATACAGAATCTTCTATCCATAACCACGACATATCGGTAGAAGTGACTGAACAACTCTGTCTGAGGGTCCCCGCAGTCCAGCCCCATGCCAAAGCACATCCCACCAAATTCCCACTAGATAGGAGGGATCTTACGCAACTAAAAGTTTACATGGGAAGAGACACAGAATAACAAATTGCCCTTTTTGACTGTGTATTACATGTCAAGGAGGGAGATGGCTTGAACATTGAACTTACCCACCCAGACCAGTATCTGCTTTCAGACTCACCACTCACTGGAACACAAACTGGGGCTAATCCATCTTTGCAACTTTGGCTAATATGGGGTTAACAAAAAAAAACAAAGAATGCTTCTCAGGAACGGTTGTGGCAGGGTGGATTGGATTTAAATTTGTAAAAAGGCTTGATTTAAATCAACTCGATTTAAGGCCTCATCCCTCACGGGATGATAAAATAACGTTATGAAAGCACCAGTATCTTTGCAGTGATTTTATTAAACTTTTTTCAGCTTTTTTCAACGTTTTTGCAATAGCGTTTTTGAGCGCTTGAATGTTTTTCCGCGTTAGCGTTTTTTAGCTTTTTTTTTTCCAATTTTTTTTTTTTTTTCAATGGATCAAAAACGTTAAAAAACATTAGTGAACAACGTTTTTAAGCGTTTATCAGCGTTAGAGCGTTTTTACAGCTGAAAAACATCTCTCAGAACCCACTGGTCCTGGGTTTTTTTTTTTTTTACAGCTTAAACGCCTAGGTGGGCATGAAGCCATAGACTAACACAGACAGGCGTTTTTAAGCTGCAAAAAACGCTCAAAAAAGTTCCTGTAAAAACATCCGTGTGCATGAGGCCTAAATCATCATTTTTAAAGAGCAACTCATATATGTTCACAGTGGCTCCTCCTCTGACCCGCTGTTGACTCACCGACAGTCCCATTCACTTTAAAGGGACGGCTGGTGATGCGCCAGCAACACAACAGGGTGGGGGACATGGCGGCAGCAGGTGAGTGGATGCCCACTAACAGGCACTACCATGATGGATCTGAAATAACATTCGCTCTTTAAATTTAACCCCTTCCCGCCGAGCATACGCAGATGAGCAGCCTCAGGTTTCGGGGGTTATACCGGGATGATGCCCGCAGCCATCATCCCCGTACCTTTTTTTTTTTTTTTTTTTTTTTTAGAGCCGGCGATCGGCTTTCCGGGGATAACAACCGATGTGGCTAAAAGCCGCTCGGCTGTTATATCGGAGGAGCGGGAAGGGGGTCCCCCCTCCTGCTGCTCTCAACGGGCCTCCCGAGCCACTGGGAGACCCGATCGACAATCCGCCACCTCTGGCGGCTGGGGACAGACTGGTACAAAGCCGGAAACAGCTTTGTTCCAGTCTCCTGATTGTAAACATGGAAGCGACGTCATGACATCACTTCCCGTTTACTCGGCTGTCAATGGTGCCAGTTTTTAAAAAAAATACAGTATTCAGAATCGCGGAAAACGGCAATCTGAATACTTTGAAGTGCAAAGGAGGGATCGGGGGTCCATAAAGAGTACCTGTCACCACCTATTACTGTGACAAGGGATGTTTACTTTCCTTGTGACAGCAATAAAAGTGATCAGATTTTTTTTTAAACACAATTGCTGAGCTCACGCAGCAAAGAAAACGCATATGGAGTTGCGCTCTCATATGTAAACGGTGTTCAAATCACACACGTGAGGTATCGCCGTGATCGTCAGAGCGAGAGAAATATTTCTAGCACTAGACCTCCTCTAACGCTAACCTGGTAACCGTAAAAAAATTTAAAGCATCACCTATGGAGATTTTTAGGTACCGTACTTCATCGTTATTCCACGAGCACGTGCAATTATAAAGCGTGACATGTTTGGTATCTATTTACTCGGCGTAACATCATCTTTCACATTATACAAAAAAATTGGGCTAACTTTAGTGTTTCGTTTTTTTTTAATTTATGAAAGTGTCCCTTTTCCCAAAAAGTTGCGTTTAAAACACCGCTGCACAAATACCGTGTGACAAAATATTGCAACAATCGCCAATATATATAATGTTTGGTAATTTTTTCTAGCAAAAAATGTGAATTTTAACTTGTAAACACCAAATGTCAAAAATAGGCTTAGTCATGAAAGGGATAAGGACTTATTCTTACTGGGAGTAAGATTATTTAATATTTGCAAACAAAATGAAGGTTTCCTATTTAGAATAATAAGCTGTCAGATTAGTAAAACAGCGATATAAGAACCGATCCAATCAAACAGTTTGTAGTGTACATAGATTTGCAAAACAATGGGATAAAGCAATATTCCTGAACTTTGTTTTATCTCATGGTTACTGTGAAATTGTGTGAATGCATCAATGTAGTGCATGTTATCTCAGCTTCCAGAGCTTGGATTCATTGAATGAGTATACCAAAAATGTAAATCTTGCAGAATTATACAGCCTCATGCTACATAACTAAGCTCAATTTCATGCTGAATAAACTAAATTATTAATGTATATTAAAATAGATTTTTACTTCAAAAGCAATTTATTAAAATAAATTTGATAAAAAAAAATAAAAAATAATTGAATTAGATCCACCCTGGTTTGTGGCTACTCAGGGTGGGCTTTTCATTTGCTTGACAAGGTGAAGCAAAAATGTGGGACCAATGAACAGAGGGTAGAGAAGCAAAGCATATTTTAGTTCCCTAAAACCGCTGCTAAATTCGTGTAGGGGGAAAAAAATGTCTTTAAGCTTACAGTGTGCATGAGGCCTAACCATGACCTTTTCTTATTGTGTTCCTTTTGGTTTGTGAAATATATGATTGAACATATTTTAATCTGTTGGATAAGTGAAGAGAATAACTGTTGACCCTGCCAGAAATCTTGTCAGCTGATACTGTGTGCGTTGAATTCTTATCAGCTACATTGTTCCTTGCCATATCTGACCAAGACACCTTTCACAATGGGGTGGCAGGTCAGTTAGCGGTAAAGTGCTGCTAGTTTTAGTGGCGCATTACCGTCGTTTTAGCAGCGCTTTTCGGACGCTAGCGGGGCGCTCTTAACCCCCACTAGCGGCCGAAGAAAGTGTTAAAGCCACCCGCGTTGAGGCGCTTTCGAAGCGCTGCCCATTCAATCCAATGGACAGGGGCGGTGTAGGAGCTCTGTATACTGCTCTACTGACCGACACCCTCCACTGACTGACCGACACATTTATATTTTTACAGTGACATTTTTTTAAAGTTTTCCTTACTGTTTAGTTAGGGCTTGCAGGGTAATTTCTTAAAAAAGGTGCTGAACCCCGATGATCTTTGATCCCTTTCATATTCAGGTAGATCTGCACCTCTCAAAGGTTGTCCACCCCTGCTCTAGGGTCTTCAAAAGATTTTGGAGAAACTGTCCACATTTTGACATACCTCTCCAATTCTTTTCAATTACCCTCTCAATATGTAAATAAAGATCTGAAATAACTGTTTAGCTACTTGAAGTATCTTAGCGCGAGGTGGTAGTGGGGGGCCCCCAGGTCAACTTTTGCATTGGGGCCCCACAAGCTTTAAGCTACACCTCTGCCTTTACCATCAAAGCAAGGAAAACCTGACTTATGAGAGCCAATGTACTATCTTGCTTGTTGACTGAACTTTGCTGAACCAGGACTTGATAAGTATTTTTCCATCTTCTACCGGTTTTTCTTTTGTTGCATTACAGTCTTTCCTTCGTAATAATTTTTTCTCTCTAAATATTTACTTTGCAACATTTTTCTTAAAGTGGATGTAAACCCTCACATATACCCAGTGAAGTGAACAGCCTCAGATGATACACAGAGTTGAAACAAATTTACCTACATAAGTTTTACATGTATATGAAGCTGTCTTCAGCTTGCTATATTCTTTAGAAAGTGCACATTGTGTTAGAAATTCTCTCTTCATGTTTAGCACTGGGAGTGAAGTCTTGACATACACGGTGTGACAGCTGATTGGAGGAAAGGCGCACACACCCCCACTCCACAAAGACAGAGGAAGGAAGGAATGTGCAGAGCTGTGCTATGAATAGACAAGTTCTTTGCTAATCTATTTATAGCAGCCACCCTGACACAAATTTCAGGCTGGTTTTATCGCAGTTGTCGGAGAACATGTCAGAAGTTATCATGCTAACAGAAGAACTGAGCAGCAGAAAGACACGGTACTTAGAGCTTTGGAGAGAGATAAGAAAACACTACAGATATATGTGCCTAGGTCAAATTTCATGAATCAGGTTTACATCAACTTTAACTGTTTGTCTGTCTTAAACGATAGTTCAAAAATGTTAATATTGTCCCTAATGCAACACAGACCTTACAGAATCCCTGTCTCTTTGAAGAGTACTACTATATGGTAAATCTCTGGATATACTTGTCTGTGGTGACAATGAGTGTTACAGGCATTTATTTTTAAGTCATAATTGCTATTGCCAACGTTGAGAACGTTCGAGATTTAAAAAAAAATTAAAAAATCTGGTGGCAGCGAAAGTGTTAATTGTGTAGTTATCCAAACCCAATAATAATCTCTCGCAGTCTGCTGACACTTAGATTGTGGTCCACCAGCAGAAAAATCTTTGTGTAGGGTGAGCCTGCGAGTGGTACTGTCACGCATCAATGACAGCGTGGTGCAAGGTTGTCCAGTCATGTGTCACAAAGGTGCCAGGTGAAGGCAGTCTGACGCCGAGTCCATCAGAACCATAGCAACTAATTCATGTTTTGTCGATTTCTTCAGTAAACCAAATCCAATAACGTGATCATTGTGCTGTTCTATGGAATATGGACACTGATTTATAAGTATGGAAGAGAGGATAAAAACAGCATCTAAAACTGGATGACATACAAGGTACAACAGACGTCAGCCTCCTACACCAAATATCTCACACACAAATTTAGCACATCCTCATGAGAAGACATCTCTGGATATTTTTATATAATATCTATAGCGATTCAGAAAATGAAAAAGATAAAAGTGACAGAAGGTGTTAGAATTAGGAGAAAAAGAAATTATCTGTAATCTGCAGAAAATAAACCACGATTAAATAAAATCAATGGCTCTACAGCAGTTGTGGGAATTTCGAACTACACTGTAACCACAAAGCCAAGCCGATATACCGAGAGTCTACTTGGTCATTTCTCTCTCCCTTTCTGCAAGACATCTCAGCCAGGATTTGATATGCTCACATTTATCATATGTAGTTTCAGATCTGCATATCTTGTAAATACACTAAGACATGCAAAATATGAGCAGCAAGAACAGACATGCCTACTGTGCTGGGTACATGGAAGGCACCACTTCATAACACAGACTAGCCTGATCATATGATGTCAACTAAGAAAAAAAATGCAAAGCTTTTGACACATAGCCGTGAGAGATCAAAGAATAAGATCATAAAACAAACCACTTAAAAAAGCTTGGCACAAGAAAACCGTGGAGCCAACCCTGTTTGCTACTTTTGAAAATGTCAATTGACTAGCTGTCATGCTGATTCACTTGCTCCAATATGTTGCGTCAATAACCCAGAATAATTGTGGCGCCACTCAGCACTCAGGCCTTCGGACTTTTCACACTTGCTAGGTCAGGGATTTAATGTACTGAAATACATGACAGCAAGTCCAACAATTTTCAGAACTTCAGCTATGGTGACCCTATTTTTCCCTCCCGACAGGTTTACTGCAAAGTATCTAAACCCAGAGACAGAAATTCTTCCAGTAACACTTCCCGCCATATGGCAACAATCCTCACTATACTGTATTTATCGAGGCACAGGGTTGTCAACCTTGGTTAGGACTACAGGACACCTCCCTTTCCTTTAATCTCCATACCATTAGGGAAGTGGGTGGGGGAAATTGTAGTCCATGCAGAAAGTTTGGAACAATGCTGATAAGTGCTTCCTTTCCTGCAATCAGCTCAGTAGATTTCAACCAAGTTCACTCACTTCACTGGAGAAGCAGCCTCGTCACCCAAGGACAGAAAGTGGTAGGACTACACCTCCCCTTTAATTTCCGTAACATTGGGGTGGGGGGGAATCACAGAGGAAAACTGAGCGGGTCTGCTAAAGCTGAATGCACAGTTATTACTGCAGTGGATCTTTGGCACAATCTTTTTTTTTTTTTGCTGCACTTACTGAACAGATAGCACAAAGCGCTATCAAGGGTATATTTAAAGCTGAACTTTCAGCCTTATCTGCTATCTTGCACTGGCTTCTCTCCTGTACTGAATTGTTTACTACACAATGTGCATTGAAAGCTGCAGCCAGTCAGATAGAGTCTGCTTATTTCCTGGCTGGAGGACACCCAGCATCATCTAGTCCTCCCAGCACCTCCTACCAGCACCTCCTACCAGCCATGACATGTTCGCACTGCATAAAGACGCACAAAGACCTAGCAAAGATGCCATTGGGTCTATAATAAAGTATGTAATGAAAACTGAAAAGTTTTACTTAATTTAACATGTTGACGTGGGGGGATACAGAACAAGGGGAGACAAAACCAAGCTTAAACATTCCCCTTAACAGGCTAAAAGGGTGCAACTAAAAGAAGTTAAAGTGGATGTAAACCCAATGTCATCCTTTCTAAACTACTGCCATAGGGGTTATCTATAAGGATGTACATGCCTCCTGCATGTATCTTTACCTGTCAAATGTCTCCCCCCTGTCTGTTATGAGAGCAGAAAAACTGCATATTCTGTGGGCGGGTCTGTTGTCTGGAGCTCGGTGGGTGGAGTCGTGATGTCAGTAGACTCCCCGCCCACCTCTACAATCCCCTTGTCAATATGTTTATTTCTAACACTGAACTTCTGCTGAACTTCTGCTATGATCTCTAACATCCAGTGAAAAGACAGGAAAGTAACCACATGACTTCAGCATGCCCAATCATGGTGAGGTGTGGAACAGCCAATCCTTGCAGAGCTGCTGAAGAAAGGAGTGGGGGAGGGAATTTAAAAATACTGCATGTCTCTTAGGCCACTTTCACACGGACGGCTATTCTGCCACAGTTAAAAGCATGTTTTTTTCCTGTGAAATTCAAGACTCCAGGCACTGCGTTCAGCTGCATTTGCACAGTGCGATTAGCTGCGGTTGCCAGTGCGATTAGCTGCGGTTCGCCATTTCCATGGCAACCTGACAGGGTACCAACTCGCACTGCTTGGTATGAATCTTGAGGGGGAACTCCACGTCAAATTTGGGAGTGGGTTCCCCCCCCCCCCAGGGGCATACCAGGCCCTTCGGTCTGGTATGGATGTTAAGAGGAACACCCTACGCAGAAAAAACGGCGTGGGTCCCCCCCAAAATCCATACCAGACCCTTATCCGAGCATGCAGCCCGGCCGGTCAGGAAAGGGGGGGGGGGGGGGACGGGTGAGCGCCCCCCCCTCCTGAGCCGTACCAGGCCGCATGCCCTCAACATGGGGGTTTATCGGACTCCGCCCCCAGATCCCGCCCCCCCCCATGTGAATGAGTATGGGGTACATGGTACCCCCACCCATTCACCTAGTGAAAAAGTGTCAATAAAAAAACACTACACAGGTTTTTAAAGTTATTTATTAGACAGCTCCGGGGGTCTTCTTCCGGCTTCGGGGGTTCTTCTCCGCGCTCTCTGGGTCTTCTGCCGGGCTTGCTAGCGGAGGAGCCCGGTCTGCTGCCTTCTTCCGATGTTGACACGACGCTCTCTCCGGCTGGAATGCTCTCTGTGCGCTCCGCTCTGACTTATATAGGCGGAGACCCCGCCCCCCTATGCCGTCACAGTCCCTGGGCATGCTGGGACTGTGATGTTTTAGGGGGCGTGGTCAACATCACCCGGTGACCACACCCCTGAAAACGTCACAGTCCTAGCATGCCCAGTGACTGTGATGGCATAAGGGGGCAGGGTCTCCGCCTATATAAGTCAGAGCGGAGCGCACAGAGAGCATTCTAGCCGGAGAGAGCATCGTGTCAACATCGGAAGAAGAGAAGAGGGAAGAAGCCCAGAAGCCAGAAGTCCGGACCTCCGCTAGCAAAAGAGCGGCATGAAGACAGCGGAGGAGCCGGCAGAAGAACCGGAACACCGGGAGAAGAGGCCAGAGACAGCGGAGAAGAGGAACCGGAGGGACCCCTGAAGTCGGAATAAGACCCCCGAAGCCGGAAGAAGACCCCCCCAGCTGTCAAATTACTTTAAAAACCTGTGTAGTGTGTTTTATTATTGACACTTTTTCCCTAGGTAAATGGGTAGGGGTACCATGTACCCCATACTCATTCACATAGGGTGGGGGGCCGGGATCCGGGGCCCCTCTTATTAAAGGGGGCTCCCGGATTCCGATAAGCCCCCCACCCACAGACCCCGACAACCAACAGCCAGGGTTGTCTGGAAGAGGCCCTTGTCCTCATCAACATGGGGACAATGTGCTTTGTGGTGGGGGGGGCCGCTGGGCGCCCCCTCCCTCAAAGCACCAACCCCCCATGTTGAGGGCATGCGGCCTGGTACGGCTCAGGAGGGGGGGCGCTCGCCCGTCCCCACCCCCTTTCCTGACCGGCCGGGCTGCGTGCTCAGATAAGGGTCTGGTATGGATTTTTTAGGGGACCCCACGCCGTTTTTTCGGCGTAGGGGGTTCCCCTTAACATCTGTACCAGACCGAAGGGCCTGGTATGCCCCTGGGGGGGGGACCCACGCCCAAATTTGGCGTGGAGGTCCCCCTCAAGATTCATACCAAACAGTGCCGGGCATTGGCGGGGATCCGACTCGGATCCCCGTGCTTGTCGCTCATTAAGAAAGGAAAAATAATTTTTCCTTTCCCGAAGAGCGGCTCAGCACTGTTATCCGCAGCTGACACAGTGCACTGCGAATACCTGCGGTTATGTGTGGATAGCTGCGCTAAATCGCTCCTGGACGCAGGCAATTCTTTTTTTCTATCCGCACAGAACCGCATGTATCAAATTCACAGCTAAACGCAGTATGTGAATGGGGCCATAGGAAAGCATTGTGTGCTTTTAGCTGCGGTAGAAAATTAGAAAATCTGCAGCTAAAAGCACCATTCTATCCGTCCGTGTGAAAGGGGCCTTAGGTAGATGCAAATAACCTGTCACTCACAGCAAGGGGGAGTATTTGACAACGTTTTTCTCATTTTGTCAAGAATATTTTTGAGCAATAAAAGAGGATTGCTCAGAGATGGATTAACTCTGTGTGGCAAGACTGGGCTCAAATGATAGGAAATCTTTTACTCTACAGTATGATATATAAAAAAATGTTTTATTTTTTTTTGGGTTTACATCCACTTTAAATTAGGGAAAAGTATTTTGGCCTCAAAACAGGATCTTGAGAAAGCTAAAAAATTCTAAATCCAACACTGCGCAGAAGCACATTCTAGCAACGTCAGCTTTTTCAGGGCTCTTGGGGTCATTCCTGGGACGTTATCTAAAAGAAGAGGCCGAGACCAAGGTGTATGGGGAGAAGGTTTAACTTTTTATATGGCAAGCATGCAAGAAACTGGGCAGGGGCACAGTGCAATGCATTGTGCTCCTGTTTTAACTTTAGTTGTTTTACTGGTAAAGTAATAGTCCATTCTGCATTTCTATTTTTAATTTGTTAAAACAAAGCCAGTTCTAAATTAACAGACTTAATGTTTTCCTTGTAACTTGCTTAACAACGCATCTTTCGGCTATCTATATATTCATAGGATTGTGTAATACCGGCTCCTAGGTTTTTAAAGCTAGATTCTAATTCTGGGTAAGATCTGTTCAGGCCTGGTGGAAGGTAAGAATCGATTTACTTTTTCCTGACTTTTTTGGGCACTTATCAAGTGCTTGTGTATGGGGACATTCCACAAAAAAAAAAAAAAAAAATGTAAAAAAAATAATGGATCGCCTAGCGTTTTCTAGCCTGGTGCATCTTGGGAAAGTTTTGTCATCAGTCTTCCTCCTCTACCTAATCTGTCTAGTCATTCCAAAGGGATGGAGAAAGGAGGTCAAGAAGCACATTATCACTCTTAGAGCTGCACAATTCTGGCTAAAATGAGAATCACAAATTTTTTGCTTAGACCCCTTTCACACTGGGGCGGTTTGCAGGCGCTTTTACGCTAAAAATAGCGCCTGAAAACCGACCAGAAACAGCCGCTGCTGTGTCTCCAGTGTGAAAGCCCGAGGACTGTCACATTAGAGCGGTGCACTATCAGGACGGGAAAAAAAGTCCCTCTAGCAGGGGCAGCGCAGCTATACCGCCGGCAAAGCGCCTCTGCAGAGTCGCTTTGCAGTGGTTTTTAACTCTTTCTCGGTCGCTAGCGGAGGGTAAAACCGATCCGCTAGCGGCCGAATACCGGCGCTAAAGCGCCGATGCACCTCCCGCCCCAGTGTGAAAGGGGCCTTAGAATAAAGATCATGATTCTCGTGGCATAGCATCTTTCACATTACACAAAAAAATTGGGCTAACTTTACGGTTTCTTTTTTTTAATTCATTAAAGTGTATTTTTTCCAGAAAAATTATGTTTTAAAAGACCGATGCGCAAATACAGTGTGACATAAAATATTGCAACAACCGCCATTTTATTCTCTAGGGTCTCTGCTAAAAAATATGAAACGCGGGTTACCGCATTTAGCGTCTGAAACGACGGAAACTTCGGCGTCTGAACTCATTTTTTTGCCTTAAAAAAAAAGCCTATAAAAACGCAACTGCCTAAAAATGACAGTAAACGAACATGTACATGAACACAAGATAACATTCAATGAGTTCAGGGGCAGTTGAAAAAAAGTGTCCAACTACCTCTGAACGTCCGTTTAGCAGCAGCAGTGTACATGGGGCCTAAGTGGTTAAGCTTCCCTCATCTACAGATCGAAGCTCATCCCTTTGATCTTAGGCCTCATTCCCACGAGGCAGATCCGCTCAGCTCTGTCCGCCAGCTCAGCAGGAGATCTCTCTGTTGAGCTCCGCTGAGCCGGCGGATGACAGGTCCGTCTCTGTTCACTGAGAGGGGAGAGGCCTGTCAGAGCGCCAATACAGCATGTCCGTTTATCAGATCTTATCCGATCCGCCAGGACGGATGCAAACGTAGGGCCATACGTCTGATTTTAGCGGATCAGACCAGATGTCAGCAGACATGGTAACCGCTGACATCCGTCGCTCCAAAGACCTGCATGGAGCGTCCGTTCAGGTCCACCTAAAAAAAACCTGACAGGCGGACCTAGTCCGTTCGTGTGAAAGGGGCCTGAGAACGAAAAGTTAATATGTTTATATTTATCTACCAGCAAGGACAATGTTGTGAAAAACTTTGCAGCCTGCCCGTTTTGTTTTTTTCTTCTTACAGCTGAGTGAGCAGAGAACTCTCTAAAACTTGTTACATGAATGAATCGGGAAACTCTGCATAGAGATCATGTGGTGGTGGTGGTGGTGGTGGTTGAATCGATATCACAATTTTTTTAACGATTATTCGTGCAGCTCTAATTACTCTTAAAAGATGCATGAGGAAGGCCAAGGCAGCTTCCTACCAAGTAATACAAGGGAATCACACAGTATATTACATGTTACCTTAATGTACAATATCTATGCATATCTATGTTAAAAATTTAAAATACATTTCCTAATTGTATTTCAATTATTTCTAGCCTAATAATTGGAACAATCTTGAAGTTTGTACACTGACTTTGTGAAGATCTCTGCACAATCACTTCCGTGAATTAAGCAACATGTATGCACTATGCCCTGTGAGTAGGCCCTGCCATGCCACACATTTCACCAAGCCTGACTACTGAACTACAGAGAGGAGGTTGTTCAGGAGGTGCAGTCAGTACAAGAACCACGGCTTGCAGGAAGCAAGGTACCATGGGATATATAGCCCTTAGAAAATGAAGGTAAATAGCAGAGAAGCTGCAATGTATCCAGGTAAAGTAATGGAAAGGTATGGCCAGCAGACAGGACAGAACTAACATAAAAGTTTGAAGTAAGATTATATTGGATAGTCACATAAAACTATTGATTACATTGCCGATGTTATGTATGCTGTGACCAGACTTTAGTTCAATGCAGTTTGACAATGTTGTGAGAGCTCACAGACTAGAAACTAACAGAAACATTTTAATGCATTAGGTCTCATTCAAATAGGCATAATGTTTTATACACCTGTCATCTGCAGAAGGGTCATCTTTATCGGGGAGAAAGAAACTGTGCAGCCATGTGCAGGCAGCCTGTTAAAATCAAAGATAGGCAGCTGGCTGGGTGAATCTCCAAGTGCACATCTGTGTGAGACCATGGATCAGAATGTGGTCTACCTGCCTGTGCTTCCAGTGCAGGGTAAATATGGCCCTTTGCTTGTGTGAATGAGGCCTTAATTCTGCTTAGCAGATGTTTCCTTTCTCGAGCAGCATGGGGAGGCAAGTCTCTGAAGAGGCACAATGCCTGACATGCCAGGGTCAAAGCTACCAGTCCACCAATGGCACAAAAACAGGTATTGATCTATTGTTAACCAATTTTGCTATGTATTAGTCACAAGTGGAAAACAAAACGAAAGTCGATCGGTTGCCAAATGCATAAAAAGCTCAAATGGATTTCCAAAAACAGCTTTATTATCAGAAATGACCTGGAAGCACCCTGTGGTACTTGGCTGGTATGCAAGAATTCACCCAGTTGTTTAAAGTAATCAGACAAGCAATGAATGTCTGGGAAGCTCGGCAGCTAGAGACAATTATTTAATTGTAAAATGAGCTATTTTCAAACATGTATTTTCATCAAGCTCAGCAAATGGAATTCTGTCTGCAAATACCAGGACCGAAGCACTGTCTATAAACTGCAGAGGCAATTTGGTTGTCATGTAAAGAAAAGATGCAACTCTTTAAATGGAAAAAAAAAAAAATCTTCTATTTGCATACCTAGCCAAACCATTCTCAGCAGTCCACAGTCCTAAAATAATTTCCACTGCCCACCTCTTGAATGAATGATTAACAGTGGCTGGCAGAAATATCTTGCAGAGAAAAGAACAGGTAGATATCCTGCACTATCAAGGCTGCACGAAGGAAGGTAACTATTTACATGTGCTTACTTGCTGTTCATAAGCTGCAGTAGACTGGGGGCTGGGAGCATCCATATCTATACAGGAGACTGTTTTTTCTACTTTATTTGAGCCCAGGTTCACACCAGAGCGATCACAGCCATTGCATGCAATTCGCGGCTGCACCTGCAGTTCCAATCACATGCGACGTGAGATGCAAGTTGACCCATCCTGTTGTATGGTTGAACTCGCATTAGAATCGCACAGAGAAAAGTGCAGGGAATTGTTTTTCCCCGCACTAGAATCGGATCACATGGGTGTTATCCCCCTTGCGATCGATTCCTGTGCGAGTTCACAGTTCGCACTTAGATCTGTGAACCGATCTGCGGGTGTCCTTAACAATGTAATGATACCTGCAGCGGTTCACAGAAGGCAGTGTGAGCTGCCTGCGGGAGAGATGTGATGCGGGAACCAGCGCTGTAATCGTGCTGGTTCCCACATTGCTACAGTGTGAACCTGGGCTGAAGGTTGCTCGTTTACTAAAATTATTATCCATCTGGACAGGTTATAATGCCACCAACTCAGACATTATTAGAACCTTCGACTTGTTACAGGCCTGTAAAAGAAAGCTTCATTTTTAATTTAAGGCCTCATGCACACTGGACGCATTTACAGCTGCTGTTTTTGGCATCAGGCGTAAGTAAAATCCAGCATGTTATCCTAGGTGTCCATACACACATAGGCTGTTATCAGCGTTTGGCAGGGGCATGATCCCCCACCCCCACGAAGTAGTGCGTTTGGAGACTAGTCTTTCAGCTGTAAAAATTCTGATAAAAGCTTAAAACCACTAGAAAAAACATGGCTATTCTGCGTTTATTAGCATTTGAGCGATAAGCTTTTGTGGGAGTAAATTTTTGTTTAAAAAAAAAAAAAAACGCTACTGCAAAAACGAATTCTACAGCTTTCTACAGCTAACACTACTGCTGTCTTTAGAACTTCCAGCATGCATCAGGATTTAGGCCTCATGCATGATGGACGTATTTACAGCTGCTGTTTTTGGCTTCAGGTGTTTTCTTCTGCAGCCAGAACACTCCCCAGCATGTTAGGGGTGTTTTCAGGCTGGGGTTTAGGCTGGGTTCACACTGCTGCGGTGGCAGACATCGTATGTGATTCGCAGCGCACTGCTGTTCACATCACATGCGATGTCTGTGCTGTGCGATATCAGCCATACAGATAGTATGGCTGATATCGCACCGCATTCGGTCCAAACTCGCACAGGACCCTTTTTTTTGTTCGGACCAGAATCGGATCGCATGGGTGTTCACACCTATGCGATCCGAAAATGTCCGAATTGTCAGTTCGCAGTGCGATATGCGAGCTGAACTGGGGGTGTCATTAACATTGTATGACACTCCCCAGCAGTTCGCATATGGCAGTGTGAACTGCCGTGCGAGTTGGTGCGATGCGGGAACCCGCAGTAAATTTGCTGCGTTCCCGCACCGCAGCAGTGTGAACCCAGCCTTAAAGAGGAGTTTTTCCACCTGTAAAAACACAAACTCTAAAAGCTGAAAATTGCTTAAAACACGGCTATTCAGTGTTTTATGAGCGTTTTTGAGCCATAAGCTTTTGTAGGAGTATAGTTTTGCTAAAAAATAAAAAAAATAATAATTAAACGCAAACACTAAAAAACGCTACTGCAAAACTCAGTCTACATCTTCCTAACGCTACTGGCATTTTTATAAACGACCAGTGTGCATGAGGCCTAACAATGTTATAAACCTCAAATGTCCGCTGTCACAGCCTGTCAAAAGCCAGGCAGTTTTTCTAACCTCTCTCCAAACAGGCTCTTTTAGCTCATCTCTCAAGAGTAACATGCTGCCCAATTTAATAGTAAGGGGCAGCAATTTAAGCACCAAAGCTCAGGTTAATAGATTTTCAAAATGAAATTCAGGGACACCCTACTGACCACACCCACTTTTTACTGCATCTCATCTTTAACATGCTCTGAAACAATCAGTCAGACTTTTGAAACAAGATGCAGACATTGACGGTATCAAGATAAAATTGCCTTGGACACTAGGAAAACAAGAATAATGTACATGTTGTGACAAATTGTGGGCGTGACCAAATTGAGATACTAGTGTCAGGTTCTTAAAGGGGTATGGTGTTTACTATTGGTTAGGAGTGCATATGCCACAGAGTGCTGGGGGTCGGGAGTGAATTTCACATGGTGGGCAGGGATTAGGAATACACAATTGTTCACAGTAGAACTAAAAATCCCCCCAGTACAGATCTCTTCCTCCAAAGTCACCCCTCACTACACTTTAGCTCCCTCAACAGGAGGGGGGGGGGATTGAATCACCCACTGCGTCCATTGTATTCTAACAGCCAGCATCAACAACTGGCAGAATACCCAAACAGTGGCGGCTGTGTCTAAAGATGCTGCCACTGTTTGGCTGAAAATTGTTGCACCCAACACCTTCGATCTTTCAGCCAATTTAGCAGGAATTGGTGAATGGGCAGCATCAGCCTGCCATGCCTTAAAATTACAGCATACAATATTGCACATGAGGTGGTGGAAAAAGAAAAAAAAAAAAAAAACACACACACACACACACACACACACACACACACAAATATTGCAATATAAGAGTTGATTGGACAGCTCTATTTTTCTTAGTTTAAGTCCCAACACATCAAACCAACATGTTTTTTCACTATAATTTTTTTTACTACGTTACAAAAAGCACGTCAGTCTATCCGCCCTGCCCTATATACCCAAAATATACATTTTATTAAAGCTGTGTCACATACAATGATAAATAGTTTTTACATATGTGCATGTCATGGGTGGCACAAAAGATGCAGCCCCATGTGACTATTGAAGCTGAGTCAATGGGCTCATTTTAACCATTTTTTTTTCACAGCTATGATCTTGTACACAAGGGATCACTTTAGCCCTGCAATACAGGAAAAGAGCAACGAGCAGTTATAAGACCAGGCAAAATAAAGTGGTAATAAACCCAAAAGCAAACCTATTGCAGCTTACCATTTCTTAGATGTGATGGCTGCATTAATTTTCTTTTCTTTTTTTTAGGCGTTCTTTCCTATAGTTTTATCTGATGATCTGGTTGGTAAGTCTGTTTTTGAAACAAACAAGCTCTCCAGCAAAATGTATCAATTACAGAGATGAGACAAACCATTTAACACTAGCAGGGGCACTTACAATGTGTAAAACCTTTATCCGAAATAAAAAAAAATTAAAAAACGTTTGATGTAACTGCTTGTAAAATGTTAGCTGGAGCTTGGCATCAGTTTGTAAATGTATTTAAATCTGGTAGCACATCTAGCATTCCCCTCCCCCCAGACTGACAAAGCGGCTATCCAAAATATGCCCCCATTCACCCTGAGTGGGGGCACTTTTACACAGGAGGTTTGTTACTGGGGCATAAACAGGCACAAGAATATTCATGGAATCAAGGTAATCTTTAATCATTCAGGAATACTTGTATGTCCAAGTCCTCCCTGACACCCCCTGGCCTGCTTGCACTTGTTTGGTATTAGGATCATGCATTTAGAGCCGGTTCACACTGAGGCAGCACGACTTGCAGCGCGACTGCCTCAGGCGACCTGCACACGACAGCAGCGGCGTCTTGCAATACAAGGCATTACCAAAGTACTACGGGAACCTTTTTCTAAGTCGGAGCGACTTGAGTCGCTACCTATTAGAACGGTTCCATTGTACATAATGCGACTTGTCAGGCGCCTAAATCGCCTGACAAGTCGTGTCGTCCCACTGTGAACCGGCTCTTAGGCAGAACAGGAAGCGAGAGAAGTTTCCCCAAGGCAACACAAAGCAATAAAACAATGTTTCTATTACAGCAGGGAGGGGTTAGAGCTTCTCATCTTTTTATTGTAGTCTATGCAACTCCTGTCCATGTGATGAGAGTCAGACAGGACTCGAGGGAAAATCTGCCGATAGGGGCAAAAACAGCAATAACCTTCCGAGTCTGCTAGAAAAAATGCTTTCGAGGCTGTGTTCCCAATGGGGAAATTTCCAAAAGAAGAAGAAGAAAAAAAAAAAACAAAAAACCTGGCACAGTTAAATAATTTTGCCTTGTAGTTTTTAGTTTCAGCTGTAAAACGCCCACATCATGTGCAAGGACTAGAACAGGAATTTAATTAGGCGCTCCAAGATATTTTCATTTTTGCACTTCTATTTTCAGGGTGACAATACTCACAAAAAAGACAAGTGTCACCTTGCTGTTTGCGTTCAGCACACATCATCCAAACATGCACTGCGCCTGCAAGTCTGATGCTAGGCCCAGAAAGACTGAATTTAAATTCAGAGCAGTGGGTGATGGCACTGGAAGAGATGTGCCAACAAGGAGTCTCATCAGCTGCTCTAGGCATCACAGCTAGAAAAATCTAGAAAGCAGTGACCAAACAAAAGCTCTAAACCGGGTAGAATTATAAAAAAAAAAAAATTTTTTAAAAAGAGTCAGTTTATTTATATCCCAAACAGTTGTCACCAATGTACCAGACCTGCCCGATGTCAGCCCCCCTAATGCCTAGTACACACTAGAAGCTTTCGTTCAACCCAAAAAAAAAAAAATGGAAGAGCTCGGGAGGAGCTGCTGTACTAACTACCCAATGTTAGTACAGCGATATCCCTCACTAAGCTATTGTGTTTTGACAGGGGGACACCCCCTACCCCCCCGTTTGTTGAAGACTGAGCGGGCATTCCAGAGGGCACATGTAAGCACAATTTTGGGGGTGGGAATTGGGTGTGGGAGGGCCAGGGTTTGGTGCGATGTCCCCAGACATTAGGAGTAGTAGGAGGGTGAGGGTGGTAAGGCAGGAGTGGGATTTATAAGAGGGCAGATGGTGGAGTGGAAGTGGTGATACTGTGTGGGCTTAGAATGAGCAGGTGGTGATAAGTGCAGTAATATAGAGTGGGCAGAAGAGAGGGAGATATGTACAAGTTGCGGGCTGGAGAGGAGGGGTAAAGAAATGAGAGTTTGAGGAGAGAGGACATAGATATAAATATATCTTTATTATATATTCCTACACCAGCCTGAGTTGTAATCTTGCCTAACTGAGCTTCTGTATACTCTATGCTTTATTTACAAGTGTATTCCACTATTATTTCAATAAACATTCCTTTGGTTAAAAATAATAATAATAATAAATGCTTCAGGCCTGAAATGAATTCATGTGCGCCAAAAAAATTTAAAACTGTCCCTGGCAGCAAAAGGGATAATCCAGACTTGTCCGTAGAAGTAATTCATTTCTGCCCCTAAACGTCATCAGCTTGAAAGCCAGCATCATTCAACTCACTTCCATTGAGCTCAGGTTGTCTTGGACCGGTCGCAGACTGATTGGACAGTGAAAGGAGAAGCTGCACAGTAGAGCTTCACGATTCTAGCCAAAATAAGAATCAATTTTTTTGTTTAGAATAAAGATCACAATTCTCGCAGGGTAACATCTTTCACATCTATCCCAATTTTTTTGTATACTTTATACTATTTAGTTTTTTGTTTTGTTTTTTTAATTCATTAAAGTGTATTTTTTTTTCCCCAAAAAATTGCGTTTGAAAGACTGCTGCGAAAATATAGTGCGACATAAAAAAATATTGCAACAACGCCATTTTATTCTCTAGAACCGGGATATGCAATTAGCGGACCTCCAGCTGTTTCAGGACTACAAGTCCCATGAGGCATAGCAACACCGACAGCCACAAGCATGACACCCAGAGGCATGATGGGACTTGTAGTTGTGCAACAGCTGGAGGATCAGCTAATTGCATATCCCTGCTCTAGAGCAAGGGTCTCCAAACTTTCTAAACAAAGAGCCAGTCCTTCAAAATTTTAGGGGGGCCGGACTGTGGCCATTGGGAGTAGAAAAGGTCCCGACATCAGTGAGAAAAAAAATAAAATAAATAATGGTTTATCATTTGTCTCACTGGGAGGAATTGTGCCCCATCATTGATCTCAATGATTGGGAGGAATTGTGTCCCTTCATTGGTGTGGGGATTATGTACCATTGTTGGCATCAGTGGATGAAACAGTGCCCCAGGGGGCGCAGTTTGGAGACCCCTGCTCTAGAGTGTGAGATTATATATATATATATATATATATATATATATATATATATATATATATATATATATATCACACACATATACACAGGAACTTGGAACTTCGGATTACGAGCATAATCTGTTCCAGGCGAATGCTTGTATTCCAAAGCAAATTTGTTCCACATTGACTTCTATTGCATGCAATACCACATGTGGCCAGTGGTGGGGGGACACCGGAGAGACTCGGAAATACTCGGAGACCGCTTGGATGCACTCAGAACTCAGAAACCCTCGGAAACCAAATATTTCCGAACGGCTCCTAACAGCTCAGAGTGTCACCGGCGCCCCCGCACCTCTGGCCAAATGCAGTACTGCACACCGCAGAGGCTTGAATCCTGCTCGTTTTGTGAGACAACACTCGCAAACCGAGTCAGGTAAATTTTTAAAAAAATAATAGTCTGTATTGCGACACACTCGTTAACCGTGTTACTCGCAATCCGAGGTTCCACTAGAGATAGATATATAGATTATATATTTGGGGGTTCTAAGTAATTTTCGAGCAAAAAATACTGATTTTAACTTGTAAGCAACACATTTCAGAAAAAGGCTTAGTCTTTAAGTGGTTAAACCTCCCTCATTTACAGACCGAAGTTTATCCCTTTGATCTAAGAACAAAATGTTACTTTGTTTTATAGTTCTCTGATGTTGGGATAAACTTAGCAGGCTGCCTGGATTTTTATTTTATTTTTTGTCAGCTGTCAGAAGTGAGCAGACAACTGTACTTGTTACACAGAATCCGGGAAATGCTTTAAGATCGGGAGGGGGTTAGAATCGCTTGATTCTTTAATGATTGATCATGCAGTTCTACTGCACAGTGGTGTTTGTCAGCACATGAAGGCTTGGTTCACACTACTGCGATGCAATTTTGACTCGATTTGCAATGCGATTAGGCAGCAGCACTGAATTGACGCGAATAGGCACCACTGGTCGCATCTAAAAAAAAAAAAAAAAAAATCGCATCAGTGTCTACCAGGCCTAATAGACTGACTCCTTTTACAGCCTCTGGAACTCCAGCCCTACAGTACGAAGGCTGCAGGAAGCAGATAACAGACCAAAATTCAGATACTTACACTTAATACATTTAAATACAGTGTTGCTAACCCCAGGACCCTGCATTCACTACATCTGGTCTCCCACAGTACACAGAACATGGAAATACAATTATTTTAGTAAATAAACTGCTAAATATCTTTTTATATTAGCAGTGTATAGCAGTCTTGTGACTTTAATCAGTGTCTGGGTATGGGTAAAGCTTGTCGGTAGAGCTTTCATTCCTCTCTGGCTGTCCTATGATGTTGCAGGACCCAAGAAAAAAAAATCTAGCAATACACACCAAACTGAGCATGTGCAGCTTGTCCCCAATGCTCTGTTCTATCACGAGATGGTTTGGGGACAGTGGAAAAAGGGGCGATCAGAGAAGAAAGGATCAAAACAGCCTTTTTACACAGTGCAGAGGATTAACCCCTTAGGTCCCACAGTGAGTATAACAAGCATGCTTTACTGCACACACAGACTGATTTTACGGTTATGAATTTAGTAACACTATAAATTATGTATTAATGACTACAGAACTGCACTTGGATCTTATATCTGTCTAGCAGCTTTACACTGAGATTCAAGTAACACTCAAGTATTTGAATATATCTGTTAAAAATGTGACAAAAAAAAAAAAAAAAAAAGTAACACCCGACCCGACCATTCTTCGTGCTGTTAGAAGACGCCAGTTACCATCTAGCCTTATTTAGGTACTCTAGTGTATTGCATTTTGATTCTTTTAAAGGCGGAACTTCATCATCATATAAATTACAAAAAAGGCACCTGAGAAACATTTAGTAATGGCATTTTACAGATACTTTGATAAGCAGGTAACCGTAGCTGAAGGGGAAGGTGTTTTCCATTAAAGTGGATGTAAACCCGATTCATGAAATTTGACCTGGGCACATATCTGTAGTGTTTACTTACCTCTCTCCAAAGCACTAAGACCCCTTTCACATTGAGGCATTTTTTAGGCTTTTTAGCGCTAGAGATAGTGCCTGAAAACTGCCTCCCATGCCACCTGAACGTGAAAGCCCAAGTGCTTTAACACCCAAAGTCCTGCAAGCAGCATCTTTGGGGCGGTTTGGAAGCACTGTTGCAATGAATGGGCAGTGCTTCCGAAGCGCTGCAACACAGGCGTTTTTAACCCCTTCTTCGTCCGCTAGCGGGGGTTAAAAGCACCCCACTAGCAGCTGAAAAAGCACTGCTTAAACAGCGGTAAAGTGCCCCTAAAACAAGTGCGCTTTACCGCTAACGCACGGGTGGCCCCAGTGTGAAAGGGGTCCAAGTCCTAGGTCTTTGTCACTTCATTCCTCTGTTATCAACATGATAACTTCTGACATGTTCTGACATGGGAGATAAAAGCCGCTGGAAATTTGTGTTGGGGTGGATGCTATAGATTAGCAGAGAGCTGGTCTATTCACAGCACAGTTCTGCAAGTTTTTCTTCCTTTGCCTATGTGGGGTGGGGTGTGCGCCTTTCCTCCAATCAGCTGTCACACTGTGTATGCCAATACTCCCCTCCCTCTGCTGAAAGAGGAAGTAAAAATTTGAACACAATGTTAACATTCTAAAGAATATAGAAAGCTGAAGACAGCAGCCAGATATGCATGTAAAACTTACGTAGGGTGATTGAATTAATCTCTGTGTATCATCTGAGGCTGTTCACTTCACTGGGTATATGTGAGAACCCTTTTCTCTTCAAACACATTAAAGAGATTGTAAAAGCTCATTCTTTTTCCTATAAAAACAACATGTTATTTTATACTTATCTGCTCTGTTGCAGTGGATTTGCACAGAGCAGTCTGGAACCTCCTATACTCGGGTCCCTCTTCGCTGCTCATGGCCCCTCCATCCTGTTCAGTGGACCCACAGCAGGCTATGGGGGGACCGGAGCTGAGTCACAGCTCTGTGTATTCATTTAGACACAGAGCCCCAACCTTGCCCCGCCCCCTCTCTCCCCTGATTGGCTAGCCGGCTTTGACAGCAGCGGGAGCCAACAGTGCCTCTGCTGTGTCTCAGCCAATCAGGAAGGAGAATCGCGGATGGCTGAGACATTCATGGACAGCGCTGGGCAGAGATGGACCTCAGGTAAGTATTGTGGGGTGCTGGGGCAGCTGTTGCACACAGGCTTATTATCTTAATGCATAGAATGCATTAAGATTAAAAAAACCTTGTGCCTTTACAACCCCTTTAACTGTATCCAATGCTTAACCAAGTTTTAACCAGTAAACATTCCTTGAACATTCCCACCTATGGTAAGATGAGGAAGTCTTCTATAGTTCAGCAAAAACATTTAGACGGGGCTGACACCAATACTTGTAATTTCAGTCCAGCAAAAGGCACGGAGTTGTTAGCCCACAAAATGAAATTACTGCCTTTCTGCCGTGATCAACAGGTAATCCTCTGTACTTGCAGGGTCATCAAAAGGGAATAGGACATTAGGAAATGTGCACGTACTGCAGAGATGCAATGCATGTGTTAATTTATTTTTCCCTGACACACTTTAACCTTCTCATTGACTGTGATAAGAGCCTGATGGAGGGAGAGGCAGAGTACAGGTGATCTCTCTGACACAAGCAGATACCATTCCCAGCCTGCTCTGCTAGGTGTGTCTGAGTAAATGATTTAAAGTCTGTACCATTAGGAGATGACAGTCTGCTTACATAATGTTCTCCTACGTAATTGTTTTTCCTTGAACACGTGGATGAGAGATTAACTAACTACCAAACCGGCCAACGAATGACGTGCCATTTAAGTACAATGTAATTAAGGCATTGTATTTTTTTAAATATTAGATAGTGTGTAAGTGTTAAACCCCTAAATTTGCAGAATTAAGTTTTTATAGAATTTTTTAATAAAGATGTAGCACACAAATCCCAAAGTGGCACCGCTATTTGCCCCAAGTTCTATTCCCTGTTAAGTGCAAGCAGACAGGCACATGGTAGCTCAACAGTCTTTCTTCTCAGGAACCAGGCAGAATGTTTCTTAAATTTATTGCTTATTAAAGTTGGGTAGAGTGCAGGGTGAGCCTTGGAATACTCCAGAATTAGTACAAAAGGTAATGGAGGACACTCCCCAACTACACTGTCTCTTTAGGGTGCAGCCATCCTCCAGAAGTTGCTGACTAGTGACAACAGCTCAGGGGACTCCCTTCGTTAAAGTAAGGCCTGAGCTGGCAAACTTGAATGAGCTTTCCCAAAGGTTGGTAAGGACAGTCTCTAGAATATTTTCATGCTTAAAATGCTTTCCTGCAGTACCAGATGGTTCTGTACTGTGCCTTCCGTTTAGAACCTCTGTGGACTTCCTTTAACCGCTTTCTAGAACTCCGGGCATGGGACCCCTTGCTCTAGCTGGGCCTCAGATGGCATTTTCAAATCTTCAGCTATGTGCCCAGAGGACCACAGCCCTCTGGCTGAGTGTCTTCCCAAAGGACAAGGATGCTGCCGTTTCAGGCTCCAGCCTATTTATACACACCACAGCCCCCTACTGGCCCATTCTTCCTGCCAAGGATTGGCTGAGGCTGCATGAATATGCAGGTGAGGGTCTGCTTCCTCCACAGACTTAATTCTGGAACATACCAGACTCCAGGGGAAAGTAGCAGAACCAGCAACACACAGAGCAGACAAAAGCAGCTAAAGTGGATGTAAACGCTCTCCTACACCCAGTGAAGTGAATAGCCTCAGATGATGCACAGGGATGAAACAAATCTCCCTATATCATTTTTATTTGTTTGGTTTAGAAAGTGAACATCGTGTTAGATTTTTTTTCTTCCTGTTTCAGCTGTGGGAGTGGAGTCTTGGCATACACTGTGTGACAGCTGACTGAAGGAAAGGCACACACATAAGCAAAGGAAGGAAGAAAGGAAGGAAGAACGGGCGGACGGATGGACTGTGCAGAGCTGTGAATAGACGAGTTCTCTGCTCATTTATAGCACCCACCGCGACACAATTTTATCTCTGGTGTTGGAGAACTTGTCAGAAGTTATCATGCCGATAACAAAAAAACAGAGCAGCATAAAGACAGGACTTAGGGCCTTGAAGAGAGAAAAGTAAACACTACAGATATATGTGCCCAGGTCAAATTTCATGAATCGGGTTTACATTCACTTTAAAATATTGTTCCTCTGCTGCAGGGGAGCCAAAAACTAAATTTGCCTCAACTGTTAGGAAGCTAGCTAGGAGGGTGCTACAAAGATATGTCCTATCTGCTGAACACTCAAAAATAAAACTACGAAGACACCATTATGCTTTTCCATTACATGGAAAAGAAATCTGCACCATGGACACAGTCCCAATGTATTCTTGCAAAACCCTCAATTCAGTTTAACGGAAGCATGACAGCCCCCCTTCACATGCCAGTATCCAAATAGGAGATGCATGAACCGAAGGGCCCTTTCACACTGAGGCGGGGTCGGCGGTAAAGCGCCGCTTTACCGTCGGTATTCGGCCGCTAGCGTTAAAGGTTAGGGTTAAAAACCACCGTAAAGCGCCTCTACAGAGGCGCTTTGCCGGCGGTATAGCCGCGCCGTCCCATTGATTTCAATGGGCAGGAGCGGTAAAGGAGCGGTATACACTCCGCTCATTCACCGATCCGAAGATGCTGCTAGCAGGACTTTTTTTACCGTCCTGCTAGCGCACCGCTCCAGTGTGAAAGCCCTCGGGGCTTTCACACTGGAATCAAAGCAGCGGCACTTTCGGGACGGTTTGCAGGTGCTATTATTAGCGCAATAGCGCCTGCAAACCGCCCCAGTGTGAAAGGACCCGAAAGGTTTTAAAGATTTGTGGATGGAATGGTAACTAAAGCCTGGACCTATCAAAGATGGAGAATAGCGCACCAGGAGGCAAGTGTGCTATGCACAGTACCACATTATAGCAGGAGCCCACCCCCCTCTACCAGATTTTAGAGAGCACTCCTTTACTCAGGGGAGCCAAAGCTGAAACCCCAGCGGTTTTCTCTCCTGCTGACCGGACAGGCTACATGGGTTCTGATTGGAATGCCTCCAATACGTACCTTTACGAGGTACGTTTAGGAGATTAAACTGCGGGTCTTTCATATCCCCGGACCGGTAAAGCGGCTATACGTTGTGTCACAGCGGGAGATCGCGGCACACAAGGTCAGCGGGACTGTGGGGAGAGGGTCCAGTGTAAGTTCACCATATTGGCCATTTATTTATTTTTACAGAGTATGCAAGATAGGTAGGAGGAAGGTGGAGGAAATGCTTTAACCCCATCTTGTCTGGCCTACTGTAATACGACAGCTGGGTGGGAGCCTTCTTATCCTGGGAGGACGTCACATGACGTCCTTTCAGGATGGGGCTATGCTCCAGTGCGATCTGCCACCTGCTGTGTCCACTGGACATAACCAATGACAGGTCACTGTACAGGCGCACTGCCAGTACTATGATTGCTGTGGCCAATCACAGCAGATCACATGACAATTGTACACATTGAATGGCTTTGTTTCATGCCATTTATTGTGTACTATTGTGATGAGCTCTGTGATTGGTCACAGTGAACACATGGTACAGACTGGGCTAATCACAATAGTAAACACTGCTTGCTTTGTGCACTGGTCCAAATTATTTTGTGTAAAGAGGGGAATTTATGGTGTGGGGTTGTTTTTCAGGGGTTTGGGGCTTGGCCCCTTAGTTTCAGTGAAATGAACTCTTAAGATGTCAGCATACCAATACAGTTTGGACAATTTCATGCTCCCAATTTTTTGGGAACAGTTTGGGGATGGCCCCTTCCTGTTCCATCATGACTGCACACCAGTGCACAGAGCAAGGTCCATAAAAGACATGGAAGAGCGAGTTTGGGGTGGAGGAACTTGACTGGCCTGTACAGAGTCCTGACCTCAACCTGACAGAACACTTTTGGGATGAATTAGAGCGTAGACTCAGCGCAGTATACAGTAAATAGCTCCAGAAAGGCATACGTTTAGGAGATATTTACAGTACCTATAGTTAGGCCTCATTATAGGCTTACCTATAGGTACAAAGAATACAGAAAGGTTTACTTCCTTTTTAAGCAAGTCAGAATATAGGCTCACACTTAGCACTGACCAATCTGACCATTAGATCAGGACATGTATGAATACAATTATCTGTAGTAGTAAGGATATTCATTAAAGCAATGAAGGTTACATTGTTATTGCAATTTATTGTAAGGCATGACGATAGGCAACTATGTTACACTTAGAGCAAAGGTTAAAGCGGTTGTATAGTCTCTTTTTGAACTTTTACCTACAGGTAAGCCTATAATAAGGCTTACTTGTAGGTAAAAAAATATCTCCTAAACCTGTACGGTTTAAGAGATATTCCCCTTGCTATGAGCCGCTGACTGCAGCGGCGCATGCGCACAGGGGATTCTTGGCTGAAGGCCCGGCAACTGCCGGACCTTGCCGAGAAAGTTCCCTTGGCGGATAAGGACCCCCCCTTTACTGCGCAGGCACAGCGCCTGCGCAGTACCAACTACTATGAGCCGCCGAAGATAGCCGAAGCTCAAAATCTTCAATCAGCTGTACACGGCGCCTGCGCCCTAGGTCCAGGTTCAAGCCCCACCATCCAAGTGGACCTAGAGGGGGAATAAAAAAAGAGCCGAACGAAGCTAGGCCGTGCCCGAAGCGTGGCGAGCAAAGCGTGGCGAGCGAAGCGTGGCGAGGGGCCCTCTTACAGGCGCCGTGTACAGCCGATTTGCAACTATTCACCTTCGGCTATTTCCGCCGGATCCGCAGTAGAGGGGGGTTCTTATCCGCCGAGCGGAACTTTCTCGGCAGGACGCCAGGAAAGAAATCTCCCGCGCGCATGCGCAGGAGTGATGACATCGCGGCTCCAGCCACTCACAGCGCTGGAACCACGATACCTGGAAGACACGCCGAGGCAATATGTCAGCTACCTCGGCGTGGACCAGATAAGATACCGACGCCTCGTTCTAAGGTAAGTATTTCATAATGAGCTAGTATGCGGTGCATACTAGCTCATTATGCCTTTTGCTTTACAGGGGAAAAATAAAAATTTCAGCAGGTATACAACCGCTTTAAGTATTTTCAAGGACTAAAACTAAAAAAAATAGTTTCTTGCAGAGACTACACATACCAAATTTTGTGGACATATCCTTATCTTTAGTTAGCATAGCAAAACAACCCGGTCCCGGCTATACAGAAATGGCATTTATAAACCACTGAGCCTTTGAAACTCATTGGCGGCTAAGAAGCCATGTTTAATTTATTTTTATATAACAGTTTCAAAAAGTGGCTATACACTAGTTTGACGTGTATGGTTTTAAAAATGTCTGTTTGATTTTCCAATTAGTGGGGTCAAATCGACATTCATTTTTGACCGTAGTTGACGAGAAAATTGGAAGGAGCAGGATGGAAAACTTTTCAAATTAATTTCTTTGTATGTGGTTTTCATTTGTTATAAAATTGAATGCTAAATGGAAACAAAGCTGTCGAATGTAGTGAGAATTTTCGTACGTACGTTTGTTACATCGACTAAAATGTATTTTCTGCACTGAACTATAACAGACCAAAGCCCCTATATCTACATGCCAAGATGGGAACGTATGGTCACAAAAGACAATATGCTTCTGTGAAACCTTTCTAGGCAGTGCTTACTTCAGTTGTGATCTGTTGGCCTGTGGTAGTAAAATATCCCACTTATCTCATTACTGATGTGGATTTCCAGGCTGACAGGGAAGTGAGAGATCACATGAGGTAGAGGAAAGGTAGAACTGGCAGAAAACAAGGCTGCACACTGCTCTCCCAGCTAAACTCTGTATAACCTCTGTACTCATAGGGCTGTTCTTATTACCCAGATATATACCAGAGGAGAAAATAAGATCTTCAGAGTACTGAGGTATATATAGGCTGATTAGATTACTCATTATATTTCCTTTTGCTGTGCTAGATTAGGCATAAACTTCCACTTAGTACATATGATTATTTTAAGAACAAATGAAATGCCATATCAGGCTGACAGTGGCAGAGTCTGCACTAAAAGCGTATTTTAAAAAGCGTCACAAACCTGGGAAACTAACATCAACACATTCACAGTTTTTTGTCAGTGACTTAAAGCAATACTGAATTTTCCATGGGACCTCTTACAATAATGTTCAAGCATAATGATCCTCTTTGGCCACTGGTCAGCCAATAATGCAAGTCATTCTATCCCGATACCTGGCTACATTCTCAACATGCCAAGAATGAGCCAGTGTGTACACTGCACTTTGCATATGCCAAGTGGTGTATATAAAAAAAACGAGAAAAAAAAAAAACACGCTAGGAGCAAGGGGTAAAAGTTTATGCGCGTTTTTTTTTTCCCCAGGGCTTTAGCTCCTTAAAAATTTCCCTTTTTCAGCATAATGTATGAATTGTCAAAATGCATCAGTGAAGCCATTGACATCATTACCAATTGAAAGTGTATTGGCACAGTCTAGAGCTGAAGTTTTTGAACTAGTGATACCTGTAGCACAAGAGATCGTTACGACATGATTGTTGACAGGGGCTGCTTCTCTGAATATCTTTCTTTAAACAACTTTACCAGATAAATACTATGCAAACCAGGTAGGAATATATAGTGCATTATTATCTACTTTCAAGCACAGGACGTATGTTTAGAAAAACAAATTGTGTCACACGAGGAGAATTCTATACAGGTGACCATACACAAAATCTGACTTTACAATATCAATAATCTTTAGATCAAAACTATGTAATAAAAGAACAAATCTAAACTATCCAATCAATCTGTATCCAATTAGGCAGGTCCTCTTATTACATACTTGTTGGTAGATCTAAAGAAGATTGTGTAAGCAGACTAATGTGTATGATGAGCTTTAGAAGAAAATGAGAAATAGGAAAGAAAACATCAGTATTGGGGAAAACTGAGCTGTTACAAAGTGGTAAGCAATTTCTAAACGCTGAAAAACACAGTTCTAGAGCATATTGTTTAATTTGTCCCTAGTATGTGTATGTATGAATGAGTTAGGAACCCTAGATTGTAATCAGCTTGAAGGCAGGGACTTATGTGAATGTACAATATATATGTAAAGTGCTGCCGCTATAGAAGTACCTGTAATAAATAAAATGGCTGTGACCTTAGGATCTCACAAGCCTAACAGGACCCACTAAACTGATAAGCTCTCATGCTTCCCAACAGAAAGTATTGGGCAGCTACTGTGTCTCCTGGAAATTAGTCCTCATGTACAGAGGGGTAGGGAAACCGATTGGACTCTAGTTATAACCTGTATTTGACAATATCAGAAGACTCTTGTGGCACTGCAATCTCATCATTTGAGGTATGCGGTTCATTCATGTATACTTTCACCACTATCCACTCTCAAATCAACCACTATCCAGTAGGGGTGCAAAGGATCGTCATCGATTCGTGATCCGATCCGCGGAGGTTGATCCGATCCGCGGAGGTTGATCCGTACGGGACACCTCTGTGGCCTCGGCCATAGGAAAGGCCGCGGCTTTGGCCTAGCTCCGGAGCGGCAGCCATCTTGGTACACCCAGCGGCCGTTTAGCACATCGAATGACGGAGCGATCACTTGTAACAAACCGGCGTCATGTCATGACGCCGGTTCCTCTCTCTCTCCCCTCTGTGTACTGATCTGTACAGTGGAGGGGAGAGATCGGATGGCAGCAGTGCCAATACTCTGCAATGCCCTGCCAATACCATGCCAATACCCTGCCAATACCCTGCCAATACTCTGCCAATAGGGAGATTGTGGATATTGCTGTGGGGGAGATTTTTTTTTTTTTGTTGATCCGAAAATGATCCGAACCGTGACTCCTGATCCGAGGAACGATCCGAACCGTGAGTTTTTTGATCCGTTGCACCCCTACTATCCAGCAACTGATCATAGCTCCACAATGTTAAGTCACCAAAATATTTAAGATGGCAAATATTATTCCAGTATCTGTACAGTGCAGAGACTGTACATTTATCATAACTTAGAGCTTCTAATGCTGCATTGTGGATAGCACAAATGTACAATCCTGCTTCATACATGCACACATAGGTTTTATCAGAATTACTGGTATTAAATTGGCAGCTCACCGTTCGGGTATCAAATACAGCATGCATACAATTATTTTTACTATAACAAATTCTCACAGCTGTTTACAGATAAACATCAAAGCCTAGGTTTGCAAACTCTGGCTCCTATACAACCCCCCCCCCCCCACACACACACACACATCATCTGAGAAACTGTCACAGTCAAGAGTGCCTAGCCTTTCCACTCAGCTCCTTCATTCATAGAAGCTGTACTATAGCGGTTTCATTCATAAAAGCTGTAGTACAGCTGCCCGTTTTGGGAAAATTGGTCAGAAATAGACTTAGGTTTAGTCAGTGGCTTGCACACACTGATACTTTGTTTTTTATGCTGTGGTCTTGCTGCTGTACAAAGCACTCTTGCATTGCAAATGTTTGCTGCCGTGCTGAAAATGGCAGGACAATCCTGAAAATAATAATAATTAAAAAAAAAAAAAAAACTCTCTCTCTCTCGATATGTGCACACTGAAATATTTTGTTTCAGTTTTGTCAAAAAATATATGTAGTTACTCCCGAAATTCGTTTTTGTTTAGTTACAAAATGCATTCGTCCAAAAATCCAAATTAAGGTCAAATCTGTCAATTGAAGGCTTATGGTGTCTGTCAGATGTTCTAAAAAGAGTCGACGAAGCAGCTAAACTGTACACTGCCGCAATCGTACATTTCCGCTCGAATGCTCCTCTCACAAGCTATAGTAGAACTCTAATGTTGTATGACTAGTAATAAATTATATTATTACTACTAGTCAAACATTAGAATTCTTCTATAGCCTATGGGCGGAGTATTTGACCGCAAATGTCTGCTCGCGGCGATCGTATGTTTTTAGCTGCTTCGTCGAATCTTCACGTCTCTATAATGTTGAATAATCTTTGACTAATAGAGTTAGGTTAGGCACATTCAACTGCAGGTTCGATAGACACAGATTGCCATTGTCACTGTCATGTCAAATCTTCTATTTATATCGAACTGTTGTCGCAACGATACGAAAATAAAGCATTTTATTTCGGATTAGTTATAGTTTGTTAAAACGAACACAAAAATTCCTGAAATTCAGACGAATATGAATGCACGTCATACATACACAGATTATAGATATATAGCTTTATATCTATCTATAGCTATCCACAAGGTTGCATTGGAAGCTCCAAGTTATGATAAATGCACAGTCTCTGCCCTTGTACTGATATTGGAATAGGATTTGCAATTTTAAATATTTTGGAAACTTAACATTGTGGAGCCATTATCACTTGCCCGATAGTGGTGACTGACTACATGAAATGAACCGCATACATCAAAAGATGAGATTGTAGTGCCACAAGAGTCTTCTGATATTAATTGGCAAATACAGTTTATAACTACAGTCCAATCGGTTTCCCAACCCCTCTTTACACACACACACACGTGGATTTTGGTTTTGTGCTGCCCTATGCAAGACTAAAATCTACCCCAAATCCCTCCTTTGCACTTAAAAGCATTCAAAAACGACAAGTTTGGGTGTTTTGAATAATGGCTTTTTTTAAAATTTGGTGCCTTTAAGGCTCCAGTTAACCTGGAAGTGATGTCATTTCCGGTTACTAGATCTGAGACCCGATTAAAGCAGATTCCAGCTTTGTTTGGGTCTCCGGCCAGCTCGGGACTACTGATGCGACGGGAGAGCCCGGGTGGATTGGCGGAACGTCCCCTGCCTTCTGCTTGTGATAACAATCGAGCAGTTGCTTAGCCGCATCGGTCGTGATCACAAGAAAGCTGACCGTCTGCTCTAAAAATGGTACCAGGGAGAGGGGGGGGGGGGGGAGGGGGAGGAGAAGAAGAAGTCGTCGTCTTCTTCCAAGAATCTTCCATAGGGGACTTTAGTTCTGTTCACTTGGGGGTCCACAAGGGATTACCTTACTTTGCAGGGATTTCCTCTCACTTCCTGTTTGACTATGGGACAGGAAGTAAAGGGAAATCTCCGTAATGGGATACAGATGGCCAAAAAAAATTGAAAATCTGACAGTGGTAATTACCCTCCCTTACACCATCCAAATGAAAAAAATAAAGCTTTGCCTATAGTTTTAAACAGTCAGAGTGGACATAAGGCATAGTAACCACTTGCTGACCAGCCGCCGTCGTTATACGGCGGCAGGTCAGCTCTCCTGCACGTATCGCCACCCCTATATGGCGGCACGCTCTCGCTCCCACGATCGCCTAGTACAGAGGCAGAATGGGGATCTGTTAAAATGTGCCTCTTATCATAGCTAAAGGCTGGATACAAAAGAGCCCATACATCTTGGACACAGAAACATGTTTGATTTGACTGGAGATCTGTGATCTGACTTCACTTGATGATTAAATAGAATGCAAACTCTCCTAAATGATTGCATAGGTTTCTCCCCAAAATGTTGTATAGTAGAATCATTTCCCCCCCCCCCCCCCCAAAAAAAAATGCCAATGTTTGTTTATACAAATTAAGAATAACGCAAAGGAATAATTAAATTGGGACACAAATGTTACACTTCTTCCTATCATCTTTTTTGCATGCTAATCTTATAGCAAAAATGAAGAGGTTACTAAAGTTACGAAAATTCTCGTATGACAGAATGCAACTTCCGAAGTGATGTATTGTATTGTATCTAATGTATCTTTTCGTTTCCGAGCATGAGTGGTCTTGGTCTTCCATTTTTTTTCAGATGAATACTGTACTGATTAAAAACGAAAAGTGTTCGTTCTGGTATCTTACGAGAAAATTTTTCATGTTTGTCCCTTCGGATAATTTTGCATGAGCTCTCGTGATTGGGTCTCAAAACCTGTGTACGAACAATCAGATTAACATACAGGTGCTTTCGAAAGAGGTATTTTTTTGTCCGATTTTCTCAATGTGTGTACTAGGCTGGGAACCCCCCCGCATAGTTTCCTGCTCAGGTCTCTGACTATTCTAACCACTTTCTGAACCTTTGGTATAGATTTAAAGACATTAGGCAGATAGTAACTTATGTAATGCAAAAGTTTGTTCCAATCCATATATTTTTTTTTTTCCTTCCACACATCCATGCGTTCACCTACCAGACAACAATACAATACTATAAAAAGCTCTGTAGACAGTGTACATCATCGACAAGAGCTATTTATTTTCCATTTAATCTTATGACAACAGGGGAAAGGAGCCAGCTGTTATGTAGCAGGGCCCATCATGGAGCCACTGTGATTTATGGCAATACTAGTAAATCATTAAACATCGACAACACTGAAAAGAGGCACAGAATTGTATCTGGACAATATTAGCTACCTTATCTCCAACCACCACCAGTAAATGACTCTGGATGTTTACACATACCATTGTGGGCACAGGGCACATACCATTGTACTAGAGGGCATAAGGGGCACTGCTATTACTTTGTGGGAGCCTTCAAGAAATACAAGCATAGAATCTGGCATATGAAACAGCCGGAAGATTTATAATTAGTGTAAATGAACAAGTCCCAAGCAGTAAGCTCCTTTAGAATTTAAAGTGGCTCCAAAGTCAAAAGGTTTTTCAGCTTAATGCATTAAAAAAAAAAAAAAAAAAAAAGAACCCTTCTGTGTGCAGGAAAATCTGTGACAGCCGACAGCCTGCCATTACACTGTCTGCACATCGCTCTCAATCCCAGCTGCAGAAATAAGTGGATTCTTGGCCTTTGGTATTTTCAGCTTGTTTAACCCCCATACGAATACAGCCCAATTCCATAATTTGATTAGCAAGCCGAGAAACTGGGGGTCTGTCTCACATGACCACACACACTGATTAACAGGTCATGAGTCCCCTTGTCTATCATGGCCATCCACTCTAGTATACATCTGCAAGATGCCCGCCCTTAAAGGCAAAGTTCACCTTTTCCGGCTGAATTTAACTTTTCATAATAATTTCCTTTTGCAGTATCATTTCTGGCTCAGCTATCCTAATGCTCGTATCTCTTACTTGACTCATCCACAGATTTGAAATTTCAGGTCTGTCAGAGTTTTAAAAAAATTCTGCTTGCATTACTTTCTGTACTTCTATTACTTCCTGTATGTCATCTCCCAACATTCACTGGTGTGATAGGGCGTGTATTACCAGTCTGGACCACACCTCCCTCATTACTATACCACCACCTCTTTTTTTATTTCTACCCATTTTCCTAAAGTTAACCATAAGCATTACAATCTGATCGTACAAGCTCCTTTAGCTCTCCCATCAGCTATGTAGTGCAAGGACCTGATTTGATACAAATGGAATAGGATGTTCAGGTGTGTGGTCCCATTCCATAGTTCTGATAAATCTAAAGAAAATTGTACAGAAATTATACAATCAGATTGCATAGTGTATGGAAAGAAGAGAAAAGTGAAGAAAGAAGAAAAAATGGCTGCACATCCAGAACTTCCGACTGCCTTTTATTTTGCTTCACAAAGTAACACCAGAGACACCAAACTGTGGTCACGTAGAGGCATTTCACACATACATCTTGTGCTTAAGCATTACCAAAGGTAATGGATTAGCAATACCCCGTTAATGGCAGATCTTTTTTTATCCACATTTAGTGCAATTTTAGCAAGAATTTCCTTAAGGCTACCAACAAAAGAAAGTTGAAGTACTTCATTAAAAGTATAAAGACCCTGAAACCAGACAACGCAACCACATGCTGTTCAAAATGAGCAAGAATCCTGAATGAGAGACCTCCTACCTCCGTCACATCTGCTTTTTTCCAGCTTGGCTTGATGCTGAGCATCAGAGTCATACACAACCCATGCTGGATCCTCTACAGGCATCTTACAACCTCCTGCACAGCCGGAAATCACTTAAAATGTGTCTCCTGGGGTCACAGCTTTATTTAAAAAAGATGCAAAAAATTTATAAAAAACACAGCAAAGTGTAAACAAGAAAAATGTCTATGTTCTGGAAATGTCACTGTATGATAACCATAGTAAAAATAACCAAAACCACCACCACTTGTGGAAATACTGAAATAGTTTACGCAAAAAAAAAAAAAAAAAACACAACACACCTGTACAAGTAGAGGGGAGTTAGTCAATTGTTCATTAACAAATCCAAACAGAAGAGCTATAAGTATGGTTACACAGAGCAAATTTCAGATGCCCCAACGGGTCTTGCAAATTACTCTGGGGTGCACAATGCACGCTCTCACCAGAAGTGACAAAATCATTGTGGGTTTCATGGCCATTAGTCACAGAACAGATCTTCTCTGTATCTAGCTTTCCTGGTCCTTTACTGCATTTCACCTTGGGCAGCAGCACCAGATTCGGGTGGGGGAAAGCCCTTCTCACTATTGTAAAAGTGATGAAGAGGCTGTAGAGAGCTGTCCAGATCATTTGTTGACCAGCTGATCACCAGCTATAAAAATGATAGCTAGCGAATACCCAGAACTGCAGCCATGAGCTTGTTTTAACTACTTCAATCCAGAATGTTTTTAGCTGTTCAATGGACATGAAGTGGTTAAGTTTGATACAATCTACTAAGGCCACTGGGCTAGCCAAACATGACTTGTATTTATACCAAATTTGGTAAACTGAAATAAGAGCCATGGACAATTCCCTATACAATGAGGAATGTCTGACACTGCAAACAAAACCTGAACATAACCCAGAAGTCATGCTATGTGGAACTGCTGTCACCAGCCAGGAATTTATCAATTATATTAATCCTTACAAGGGTTTAATCCATAAAAATGATGGGGAGCATGGCAACCACGAGTTAAAATTCAGTTTTATGTAAAAATTGGACTGCATGGGGGCGTGGCCTGGACCGGCATGGTGTGAGGAGCACAGCACGAGAGCTCCGCTCGAGAAAATATCCGTGGCCTTAAAATCCTGCACTTATCAGTAGCCTTTCTACCCCTGCAAGGCTAGATATTCTCCTACTGACCTCCCGCTACTATGTCGCCGCCAAAAAAAACGGCAGAATCAATTGCTAAACTCGACAAATACCGCCTGAAGGAGAAGGGGAACTCAGGAGAAAATGGCGCCGATGCTTCTTCCTCCTCTGAATCCACGACAGACGACACAGCCCGGGTCCTAGAGGCAATATCGGACTGTAAGAGCTCCCTGACCTGTAAGATTGAGGAGGTAAAGATCGATGTGTCCCTCATAAGGCAGGATCTACAAAAACTTAGAGAGCGTGTCACGGAAACGGAGACTCGAATCAGCAGAGTGGAGGACGACATGCCGCCATTACAACAGGCCTCGGATCATATACAGCAGCAACTCCACTCCATCCTCTCCAAGCAGGACGACATGGAGAACCGCTTGCGGAGGTGCAACCTCCGCTTCGTGGGATTACCGGAGGGTGCGGAGGGCTCAGATCCCCCCGAATTCTTGGAAAATCTCCTTATTTCTACCTTCGGGCGAACAGAATTCTCAACGTCCTTCGTGGTGGAAAGAGCACACCGCTTAGCGGCGAAACCCCCGCCGCAGGGCGCACCTCCCAGGACATTTATAGCTAAATTTCTGAACTTTAGGGACCGGGACGCTATCCTCCGTCTCACAAGGCTGAAAGGCAACATCCCCTATAAAAATTCCGAAATAAAAGTATTCCCGGATTTTTCAGCGGAGGTGCAGAAGAGGAGAGCGCACTTTACGGAAGCAAAGCGCCAACTCAGGATTCGACACTACACCTACGCCATGTTGTTTCCCGCCAGGCTCCGTGTAGTGGGAGACGATCGCACTCACTTTTTTGACACCCCGGAGGCGGTGTTCGAGTGGCTGGAGGGACGTGCGGCCCCTCGCCGCCCGCCACCGGGAGACTAGCCATTTTACTCGGTTACCCTACCGCGATTGAGGCACAAACATGGAACTTTCTCCTACCCAACAGAGCACTCCATCTAACTTCCAGATAAGGTACCTATGACCTCCTTTGTAATGTCCACCTGTATGCCGCGGTGTGCTTTCTGTGGCTTGTGATGATGAGGGAGACTGACTTGCCTACAATCACTCCTCTATGAGCAATACGGACGAGCAGCTATTTTGTGTTGGGAGCTATTGCAAGCATCACACACCTTGATGATACCCTCGAAGCGGCTGTGATGTGGGATATAGAACTTCTCTCCATGAGCCCAGAAGAGGATCCCCCGAGACACTCTCTATTACCAGCCCGCTTAACCGGGTTTCTCTCCCCTTCTTCTCCCATGCTCCTAGTTTGAATATATTATTATTTTTTATCTCTACTGACCCTTATTTACCCTGAAGCCATCTACTATGCTGTCGATTGTTTGGAACAACCTCGAGCTATCTCGCACCTGAAAGCTTTGTGATTGGGCATACAATGACGGTTTTATGTTTTTTTACTTTTTTCTTTTTTATCCTACCATTTTCCTTGTTTGACCCGATCCTGAGGAAAGCTTTCCTCACACGGATGCTGGCTTTTCAGCGAATGTTCGTCCCACTAGTTGCGGGTGCTGTGTTGGACCCCGCTGTTTCAATACAGGATCATACTGTAAATGTTGCACAAGCTAAGTTTCCCCGGTCCGTCTGGGAGCACACCCTCTGCGAATATTTGCGCGGGGGGTGTGGGGAGCCCGGCCGGATCGGTGCAATGGTTCACAAGGTTGTTTTGTTTAAGTTTAAGTTAATTGTTCTTATCATTATTTCTATCGCTATACATGGTATCATACAGAGGCACGCAAACTCTGAGGAAAAATGTGAAAAACATATGATAAACCTGTCTGCATGCCTCCGGGTCGTTTGTTGGGCACCTCCCAGCGGCATTGGGCGAGTACGCCCTGTTGCTGGGACGGGTCGACGCGAGCTGGGGGCTATGCACGTACTTTGATTGCAAGGCTATGTTGTCTTTAAAGTGTTTAGTATGGAATGTTCGGGGACTTAGAGACAAATCCAAGAGGAACGCTGTTATGACATATCTCAAGGCACAACGGGCACAGGTGATGGTTTTGGTAGAAACACACCTAACTGGTCAGTTAATGCTATCTCTTAAAAAACCTTGGCTGGGATGGGTGTACCAGGCCCCATATTCGGCCTATTCTAGAGGGGTGGCGATATTAATAACCAAAACAACACAGTTTGTTATGCTGACACTGCGTTCTGATCCCCAGGGTAAATTTTTGTTCATACACTGCAGACTAAATGGACTGGAAATACTTATACTGGCAATATATATACCTCCCCCTTTCCAGTTTCAGGTCATTAATGAGGGATTAGACTTTATGGCACAATTTCCCACAATCCCAGCCCTGTGGATGGGAGACTTTAATGCGGTGTTGGACAACCACATAGACAGGACTTCCCTGACATCCCCGATTGACAATACTCCCTCTCCCACACGCTTCGGAAAATTATTAGGTGAGATGGGACTGATAGACACATGGAGATTCCTCCACCCCCTAACAAATGCATTTACATGTTTCTCTGCGACGCATAACACCATGTCGAGAATCGACTTAATCCTTATCTCCAACACTTTAGCACCAAAACTCAAAAAAGCGGGGATGTCCCCTCGCATTCTCTCTGATCACACCCCCTGCTGGATAGAACTTGAGATGGGCCCCCCTTCCCCTTCTTATGCGTGGAGACTTAACCCCTTCTGGCTCTCAGTTGTCCCGGGATTGGAGGTTATGGGAGAGGAATGGAAGTTTTTCTTCCAAGTCAACGCTGGCACAGCCCCCCTTGACATAGTATGGGACACGTTTAAAAACCATGCCCGTATGCTCTTAGCACAAAAAATCTCCAGACACAAACGCACATCAAATGACATCATCCGGCAGGCAGAACTAGCAATGGCAGATGCGGATAAAGCCTTCTCAGACCATCCCTCTAACGAAACAGCGAATCGGGTAAAACTACAAATGCGCATAGTGAACGGGCTCCACTTTGAAAGAGCAGAAAGAAAGATATTTTACACCAGGCAAAAAGTGTACGAATGTGGAGAGCGAGCGGGACGTTTATTGGCATATTTGGCCCATATGGAGCACAGGCCACCCACTGTTGTTGCCCTAAGAGACCATATGGGAGATCTGATACAAGATCCTGACAGGGTGGTTGATGTGTTCCGCGCCTTCTACGCCTCTCTATATTCGTCCAAGACTAACAAATCTAAACAAGAAATGGCAGACTTTTTATCCAATATAACCTTCACACAATTAACCAGTTCCCAAATAGAGACACTGGAGGCGCCCATTACTAAAGATGATGTTGCGGAGGCCATGTCTCACCTTGCCTCTTCAAAAGCTCCTGGATCAGACGGCCTCCCACTGGAATTCTATGATACATACAGTGAGATTTTGACCCCCAAGCTCCACGAGTTATTTAATTATATGTTTGACTCTGGCTCCATTCCCAAATCAATGAATGAGGCATTCATTGTACTCATACTAAAGCCGGGTAAAGACCCCGCGCTACCCGAATCTTACCGCCCCATCTCGCTATTACAATTGGACATAAAAATATTGGCCAAGGTCCTGGCGCTACGCATGAATGGGGTGATTCTAAACCTTATACACCCGGACCAGACCGGATTCATGCCGACAAAAAATACAGCGTTCAATTTACGGAGGCTGTACATGAACCTACAGGCCAGACACGACCAAATGGGTACAAGAGTGGTAGTGTCCCTAGACGCTGCCAAAGCATTCGATTCTGTTGAATGGGACTACCTTTGGGAGTGTCTGGCCAGATTTGGGTTTGGTCCTAAATTTATCCGCTGGATCCAGCTTCTGTACCAGGCTCCAAGCGCCAGGATCTTGGTCAACGGTAAAACGTCTCAGGCATTCCCATTGACTAGAGGTACGCGACAGGGTTGCCCTCTCTCCCCTTTATTATACGCCCTGGCGGTAGAACCCTTGGCAACAGTACTGAGGGAACATCCCGGGGTTAGAGGGCTGAATCGGGGTCCGTTGGTTGAGAAGATTAGTCTATATGGGGACGATATGCTTTTATACCTAGAAGACTCAGGCGACTCCCTGCTAACGGCCCTCGATATTATTAAACAATTTGGAACCTACTCAGGCCTAAATATTAATTGGGAAAAGTCCCAGATACTCCCCGTGGACCTCGGTGTCCCAACCGAGATACAGGTATCCTCACCACTAATGCGCGTCAGCGAAATTACATATCTAGGCATAAAAATTACACGCTCCCCAATGGATTACATTAGACTTAACTTGGAACCGCTATTTCAAATGCTAAAATCCAAAACACAATTATGGTCCAGATTGCCGTTGGGTATCATGGGACGAGTAAACTTGACAAAAATGATCCTATTACCTAAATTCCTATATGTATTCTGGCATGCCCCTGTCTATATACCCCTGAGATTTTTCAAATCTATAGAAGTGATCTTAAACACATTTGTGTGGGGAAGATCACGGCACAAGTTGTCCTGGCGAGTGCTGAAAAACCCCACTGATCTGGGGGGCACGGCACTGCCAGATTACAACTTGTACTACCTGGCAGCACAACTGTCCCACTTCTTTCATATCGACAAAGGTGACAAGGAGCGGTTCATGCTGTTAATAGGCTCTCAGGCTGCCAGAATGCATATTCACCCCTTTCAGCTTATTCTTAGAGAGAATAGAGAACGCAGTGGGACAGAGGGAGGTGTAAACAGGGGGTTACTATATACCTACCGTAAGATATGGGAGACTGTTGGACGCAAACTTAAAATTCCCCCAACACATAGTCAGACACCAATGTGGGACAATCCAGGCCTACCTGAGCTGTTGCACTTACCTGACAATGAGTTGTGGATCTCTAGAGGAGTTGTGTTTCTAGCAGACGTGTACACTGGGACGATACTGAAATCATTCCAGCAATTGAAAGACCAGTTCGGGCTTCCAAACTCTATGCATTTCCGATACCTCCAGCTTCGCCACGCTCTAATGACCCAATTTCAGAACTCTCCACCCAACCTAGAACAACTAGACGTTCTGGCTGTGATAAACGGCCCAGATCAACAAAAATTAATATCTATATTGTACTCGCACTTAACACGTCCCGATGCAATAACAATCGCTTATAAACTAAAGGAGTGCTGGCAAGGAGATGTGGGTGAGATGGAGGACGAGGAATGGGAGGAGGCCCTAGACACTTGCAAAAAAGTCTCACACAAACTATCAGACCGCCTCACGCAGTTATTTATTTTACACCGCTCATATCTGACCCCCGCACGACTAGCCAAATTTAAACCTAATTATAGCCCACTCTGCCCTAGATGTGCAAGCCCTCAGGGAACATTCTTTCACCTCTTTTGGCTCTGTCCCATAATACACAACTACTGGGCCCAGATCGTTAAATTTATTCACGATACTATGGGCTCTCCTCTAACTCTATGCCCGAAACAATGCCTATTGGGAATATTCCCAGACCCTGAATCAGACAAATTTCACTGCATTTTCCTCCAAGAAACATTGTTCTTGGCCAGAGTGCTTATTGCAAAGAAATGGCTCAGAGCAATACCACCTTCTGCTAAGGAATGGGTTGCGCTGGTAAATGCTGTCCTGCCATACAAAAAAGAAATATACGCTCATAGGGGCTGCCCCGCTAAATATAACAAGATATGGGACACTTGGCTAAATGAAGCCTCCACATGTGATGATCTAGAGGATACAGCACCTGACTAAATAAAATTAGAAAACTAACAATGCTAGTAACCTACAACACATGAGAGTATTGGTATGCTACGAACAAACCTATACACTGATCTATACCTGTTGTATTTCCATCACTTTGCCTGTTCTCAACAAATGTAAGACCTTGATGCTACTCCCATTTGTCATGTACCACTTGTGCCTACTACATGTATTGTGAAACTATTGTATTGTATACCTGTATACTACTTCAATAAAGAACGCAAGTTTGTAAAAAAAAATAAAAAATTGGACTGCATACCAGGGGCAAATGGCCACCATAGAATACACTGGACTCAGCGGCTTCCCACAGTAAAGCATTGTCTAGGGGGAAAACAGTTAAACTAAACACACTGTTTCTATTAAGTAAAAACATTCTCCATTTCCTCTTGTTCAGCTGGAAGTACTAAAAATGACATTCTAGAGAATGAACTAGTCGAATATCTGCCAAGGCATTCATACAAGCTGGATGTGCAGCCTCACAATGGACAACTGAGGTAAGGTGATAGGAATTCCAGGCTGTGGACATCCATTTCTCAATCCACGGTCTAAGCAAAACACTACATTTCCTTTCACCAATACGTCAAGACAAGCTGTAGAATCCATAGCTGAACCATATTCTCAGCAATAAAAATGAGCACCAGCTACAAATTATTATTTGAACAAAAGCTTCCCAACCAACCTCCGGAAGATATCCTCATCACTGGTACAACACTTATTCTCCCAGATATTACAGGTTTCGGATAAATCCTATGGGGCTGGTAGCCATAGTTATAAGCATGGCTGTGAAAAGTATTTTTTTTCCCCCTAGGTCTTTTATATGGAAGTAAATGTTGCCGATCTGCAGGCTCTGAGACAGAACAGTGCTGGAGTAAACCGTATTTATGCAAAGAATGCATGTAATGAGAAAATATACATGACTGTCCCCAAGTAGAACAAATGATATAAAGAAACAAGGTGTTTAAAGCGCATGCAGACCCCTGAGCAGATTACCATTAATAATGTTACAATATAATTTTTTTTTTTCCTTAAAAAACACACACAAAAAAAAAAAACACACTATGTACCCTAACTGTATGGCAGATTGCTAAAGAACTGAAGGAGTTGCCTTTTCCCCCCATAAAATACTGTTTACCTCTTTTTCCCAGCATCTCAATGCTGCTAATCTTCTCCATGCATTCATTCCAGAGTTAACAGTACATCATTGGTCTGGACCACCAGGATTATGACAATGGTGGACCATGCCTTCATGGTGTATGCTGGCACAGCCACTTAGTAGTCTAAACCTGGGGCACATGTAATGATAAAACTGGGAGACAATTGTCACCCCACCAAATTTGCCTGAACCAGGACTTTCATGACAAGGTCACCGTGTATTAACCACTTCAGCTCCAGAAGGATTTGCCACCTTCCTGACAAGAGCACTTTTTGTGCACTGCATCACTTTAACTGACAATTGCGCGGTCGTGCGATGTGGCTCCCAAACAAAATTGACGTCCTTTTTTTCCCCACAAATAGAGCTTTAAGGATGCATTAAGGTGAAAAAACAAGCCTTTACAACCCCTTCAAGTTCCACTGCTAAAGAATGTTGTGATTCTTGGCAGACTGGAGGGTTTTTTTCTTCCTTTCTTTTGATGGCTGTGGCTTCAGAAGAGCAGAGAGAATTCTTTGCATAGAAAGAATCGTGAAACACTTGTCAAGGTCGCAACGAGGGAAAAAAAAATAAAAAAATTGGGATAACGATTCTTGCCGATCGCGCAGCTCCAAAAAGTACACGAACATGTTAAAGTTAATACATTTTAGTAATTTAGTTTAGATCTACTTAACCCTCTTTTTATTTACATCAGGTGGATCTCTCCTTGAGCTGTTGAAATGTCTAGTTTTCAGTATAGACTCATAGCGGTTACAACTAATTTTTTTTTTTTTTTTAAACAGAAAATGTGGAACCCACCTTTCCCGATTAGAAACAAAGTGCTGCTAGCCCAACATATGTAACAAAAAGCAAGATACTCCCAATGACTTATACGCAGCTTACAAGGAATGAAAAATGTTTGTTTTGTATAAAAATATTAATTTTATTTTCAATGGGTAAAATGGCATCAATAAAAGCAGCAATAACAAAAAGGAAAGGGGATGGGAAAAGGGAACATGTAGAAAAGGAGGAACAAAAGCTCTGGTGTACACAAAAATAAACATATTAGATGTCTATATAACATTTAACAAAAAATATTTTTTTTGCTTCAATGGTGAGGAACTGATGATACTACTAATCTTGTGATGAACGTACAACTAGCCGCCTGCTCTGACATACTGGATAAATCAACATATTACACACTGGATTGATAGTTAAACAAGGTAATTATACCTATTGAATGTAGCTTTACCTCTATAGACATATGTTATAAACTCTTATACTTATGTATACACCTGTTGGAAATTTATAACCCCCAGGTGATGCATTTAATCTGGGAAATATATTACTTCAGCACAAAGCACAGGATTTGCATCAGTGCATAGGTTATATTTACAAAAATAAAAAAAAAGTTGAAGGCAATTCATCCCTATAGAATATATATATGTATATAACGCGCATTTGTGTCTCCTCCCACACTTGCACGTCTAAATATGACCTCTTGTAGACAGAATGGGACTCCCTGCCCACTTTCTGGATGGTGGACCACTCTGAGTATATCCTGATGTGTTGTGGCATTTTGTCTTTTTGCTCTGGCCATTTAAATATTTCTCGTATCAAAAGGTAGGGTCCTTTGTTATTTTTGAATTACATGCTCTTTATTATCAATGATGATGATGTTATTGATGTCAATATTGCTAATATTTTGTATTGATATGTTATAGAAGTCTGTATCCCCCTGAAGAAGATCGTATACAAAATTATGTATGTAACACGTTGGGGTTACTCTAAACAGTTAGATGTACAGATATACCATTTGTGGATTTATTTTTGTTAAATGTTATATCGACATCTAATATGTTTATTTTTGTGTACACCAGAGCTCTTGTTCCTTTTCTACTTGTTCCCTTTTCCCATCCCCTTTCCTTCTTGTTATTGCTCCTTTAATTGATGCAATTTTACCAATTAAAAATAAAAACAATATTTTTATATAAAAACAAACATTTTTCATTACTTGTAAGCTGTGTATAAGTCATTGGGAGTATCTTGCTTTTTGTTACAACAAAATAGTTTCACCGTCTCTCACTATTTCCACTAATTTTAATACCTAAATAGTTTATGACACAAAGGAGGAAGGGCCCTTTTGTACAGCTAAAGAAATCTGTGTGTAGTAATGACTGTACACCGTAGCTAAGCTTCAAATTTTTCTAAATTACATAACAGATAAGCTTGTACAAACACAGGAGATTCACGTTCACTGTTGCATACTGGTACAAGCAGCTACTTGTGTCCCGTGGGTTATTTACTTCTATGCAGAATTGTTTCACTCAACTAAGCAGGGCAGTTTGTATTCCATAAACCAAGCCGTTAAAGTGAAGCTAAAACCAAGAATAGTATATACTTGCATTTAATTATTAATCAGACCAAGTAACTTTTCTGCAATGAGAGAAAATACCTTGTAGTGCTTGTAACTTCCTGTGCTCTGAACTAAAAGTCTCAAACAATCTAAATCCATTCTCACCAGTTGCTTTCTGCGAACTACTCAACACCTCCCCCCCCCCCCCTCCCATGTTTGGAAGAGGAGAAGAGGGGGAGATGTTTGTATTCCCAATCAGCAAGAGTGACAACACTGCCCTCCATAGATCCAGTACAGTGACTGACTGTTGACCCAGGAAGGTAAAGCTTTGATAAAGAAGCACAGATAAACAAAAAGGTAACATGGTGCTGTGTTTGTAGGCAATAGGGAGGTGGGATCGCCCCAGATATTATACATAGGTTTGCATGATGCAGGGCGTTTCTATGACCACTCCTATACAATTAGACTATAACTAGCAAGGAATGCGCAAAGCTCTTCCTATCTGCATTACTGTGACAATCTCTATAACCTACATTCAAACGGCTTTTGCTGCACACAAGCCTTAGACCTCCGCTGAATATCAAACAGATGTGCTAGTTGTTTCAGGAATCTGTAACAGTCTGGAAGGAAATGTATCCCTAACAAAGTAGACAGTTTCAATGAATGAGTAATGCACAATGGAATTTCTTTCCAGACTCATACCAAGATTGCTTCTCCTTGTTTTACAAAGACTTAAGCATAGCATCACAGAAAGGCATCCCATGAGTTACAAAGTAAACTGGGCACAAACCTGGACAATGCACGATGAGCGCAAAAAAAAAAATTAAAAAAAAATAAAAAATAAAAAAAGGATTCCCTCATCCACACATTTGAGGTGAATGGGGATATCCCCCCACCCCCACTGCGTGACTGTATTTTAGCATCGCGGCTCCTCTGCTGCCAGAACACACAGATTAGCGATGCAGCCGAATTATACCAACAGTACCGTTCGAGAGTAGTGGATCACTAGATCAATTCCTCTTGAACAGGCCATACATGGAGCAAAATTTGGCAAGTTCCTGCTGAATCAGCTGAATTTAGATCCATGTATAGCCAGCTGTAGTCCACCCATCATATTGAAAGACCAATAGGAGGGCAGAAGCACGAGTTTCCCAGGAAGAGTCAAACATTAGTACATATCAGCTATTATAACTCGGAGCGATGTACAAGACCTTTTCTAAACTGAAAACCACACATTTAAAAAGTACAAGTAGAACCATCACAAGTTGCCCAGATTTGTGGCAGGTTTCCTTTTAACCTAAGGTATATCAATATAAAACAAGAGTGGATGCCCAGATACCATTACAGAAAATTAAGGCTAAGGTGCTGACATGCCTTTTGAAGTCCAGTTATTAACCACTTCCATACCTGGCCTATTCTGGCACTCCTCTCCTACATGTAAAAATCATCTTTTTTTGCTAGAAAATTACTCAGAACCCCTTAACATTATATATGTTTTTAGCAGACACCCTGGGAAATAAAATGGCAGTCATTGCAACTTTTTATCTCGCATGGTATTTGTGCAAATTTTTTAAACTTTTTTTGTTTTTAAAGTTTCATGAATAAAAAAAAAAAACACACAACAAAAGAGTAAAGTTAGCCCAATTTTTGTGTATAATGTGAAAGATGTTACGCAGAGTAAATAGATACCCAACATGTCATACTTTAAAATTGCACACACATTGAATGGCGCCAAACTTCGGTACTTAAAAATCTGCATAGGCAACGCTTTAAAAATTTTTACAGGTTACCAGTTTAGAGTTAGAGAATGACTAGTGTAGGGCTGGGAGATTTTCTTGAAAAAAACTCGATTCACGATTCGAATAGTTTTTTTTTTTCTTTGGAAACCACGCCGGTCCTGAGGTGCTGCGGGCATGAGCTTGTAGGCGAGGCCACGGCTTTAGCCTAGTCCGCCGCGTCAGGCCTCGCGGACTAGGCCGAAGCCGCGGCCTCACCTAAAAACTCCTTGCTCGCAGCTCTTTAGGCCCGGCGCTGACACGGCGTCCGGCCGTAGCTGCGGACTAGGCCGAAGCCGCGGCCTCGCCTAAAAACTCATGCCCGCAGCGCCTCGGGACCGGTGCGGTGAAAAAAAAAAATCGATTTGCTTAAATTTTGAATCGATTTGACCTCTCAACTCGATTCAAGATTTAACCACTTCAGCCCCGCTCACTGTATATATATACGTCATTTTTTTGAAGATGGATATCTCGGTAACGGCAGCAGCTGCTGCCACAACCGAGGTATCCATCTTTACAGTGAGCGATTCTGTACAAGATAATGGTGGTCTCAGCGGCGGGTTCGCCGCGATATCACCGTTATCGGCGGCGGGAGAGGTGCCACCCCCCCTCCCGCCGCTCTCCCGCACCCTCCGCCGCTTACCGGAGCCGTCGGTAGCGGCGGAGGCGATCGGGTCCTTCCCCTGCTGAGGTATGGAGACAAGTGAGGCCAAGATGGCGCCCACCCGTCTCCATACCATGTGACGGCCGGAGCGGCGTCATTACGACGGCTCCGCCCACTCTCTTAAAGGCACAAATTTTTTTAGTGTCATTTTTTTAAACTACTTTTTTTTTTTGCATTTTAGTCTAAATATGAGATCTGAGGACTTTTTGACCCCAGATCTCATATTTAACCACTTCAGCCCCGGAAGGATTTACCCCCTTCCTGACCAGAGCACTTTTTACAATTCGGCACTGCGTCGCTTTAACTGCTAATTGCGCGGTCATGCAATGCTGTACCCAAACGAAATTTGCGTCCTTTTCTTCCCACAAATAGAGCTTTCTTTTGATGGTATTTGATCACCTCTGCCGTTTTTATTTTTTGCGCTATACACGAAAAAAGACCGAAAATTTTGAAAAAAAATTATATTTTCTACTTTTTGTTCTAAAAAAAATCCAATAAACTCAATTTTAGTCATACATTTAGGCCAAAATGTATTCGGCCACATGTCTTTGGTAAAAAAAATGTCAATAAGTGTATATTTATTGGTTTGCGCAAAAGTTATAGCGTCTACAAACTAGGGTACATTTTCTGGAATTTACACAGCCTTTAATTTATGACTGCCTATGTCGATTCTTGAGGTGCTAAAATGGCAGGGCAGTACAAAACCCCCACAAATGACCCCATTTTGGAAAGTAGACACCCCAAGGAATTTGCTGAGAGGCATGTTGAGACCATTGAATATTCATTTTTTTTGTCCCAAGTGATTGAATAATGACAAAAAAAAAAAAAAAAAAAAAAAAAAAATTACAAAAAGTTGTCACTAAATGATATATTGCTCACACAGGCCATGGGCATATGTGGAATTGCACCCCAAAATACATTTAGCTGCTTCTCCTGAGTACGGGGATACCACATGTGTGGGACTTTTTGGGAGCCTAGCCGCGTACGGGGCCCCGAAAACCAAGCACCGCCTTCAGGATTTCTAAGGGCGTACATTTTTGATTTTACTCCTCACTACCTATCACGGTTTTGAAGGCCATAAAATGCCCAGATGACATAAACCCCCCCCAAATGACCCCATTTTGGAAAGTAGACACCCCAAGCTATTTGCTTTGAGGCATGTTGAGTCCATGGAATGTTTTATATTTTGACACAAGTTGCGGGAAAGTGACAATTTTTTTTTTTTTTTTTTTTTTGCACAAAGTTGTCACTAAATGATATATTGCTCACACAGGCCATGGGCATATGTGGAATTGCACCCCAAAATACATTTAGCTGCTTCTCCTGAGTACGGGGATACCACATGTGTGGGACTTTTTAGGAGCCTAGCCGCGTACGGGACCCCGAAAACCAAGCACCGCCTTCAGGATTTCTAAGGGCGTACATTTTTGATTTTACTCCTCACTGCCTATCACAGTTTCGGAGGCCATGGAATGCCCAGGTGGCACAAACCCCCCCCAAATGACCCCCATTTTGGAAAGTAGACACCCCAAGCTATTTGCTGAGAGGCATGGTGAGTATTTTGCAGCTCTCATTTGTTTTTGAAAATAAAGAAAGACGAGAAAAAAAAATTTTTTTTTTCTTTTTTCAATTTTCAAAACTTTGTGACAAAAAGTGAGGTCTGCAAAATACTCACTATACCTCTCAGCAAATAGCTTGGGGTGTCTACTTTCCAAAATGGGGTCATTTGGGGGTTTTTTTTGCCACCTGGGCATTCCATGGCCCCCGAAACTGTGATAGGCGGTGAAGAGTGAAATCAAAAATTTACGGCCTTAGAAAGCCTGAAGGCGGTGCTTGGTTTTCGGGGTCCCGTACGCGGCTAGGCTCCCAAAAAGTCTCACACATGTGGTATCCCCGTACTCAGGAGAAGCAGCAGAATGTATTTTGGGGTGTAATTTCACATATTCCCATGGCATGTTTGAGCAATATATCATTTAGTGACAACTTTGCGCAAAAAAAAATAAAAAAAATAAAAAATTGTCTCTTTCCCGCAACTTGTGTCACAATATAAATTATTCCATGGACTCAACATGACTCTCAGCAAATAGCTTGGGGTGTCTACTTTCCAAAATGGGGTCATTTGGGGGGGGTTTGAACTGTCCTGGCATTTTATGCACAACATCTAGAAGCTTATGTCACACATCACCCACTCTTCTAACCACTTGAAGACAAAGCCCTTTCTGACACTTATTGTTTACATAAAAAAATAATTTTTTTTTGCAAGAAAATTACTTTGAACCCCCAAACATTATATATTTTTTTTAAAGCAAATGCCCTACAGATTAAAATGGTGGGTGTTTCATTTTTTTTTTTCACACAGTATTTGCGCAGCGATTTTTCAAACGCATTTTTTGGGGAAAAAACACACTTTTTTACATTTTAATGCACTAAAACACACTATATTGCCCAAATGTTTGATGAGATAAAAAAGATGATCTTAGGCCGAGTACATAGATACCAAACATGACATGCTTTAAAATTGCGCACAAACGTGCAGTGGCGACAAACTAAATACATTTTTAAAAGCCTTTAAAAGCCTTTACAGGTTACCACTTTAGATTTACAGAGGAGGTCTACTGCTAAAATTACTGCCCTCGATCTGACCTTCGCGGCGATACCTCACATGCATGGTGCAATTGCTGTTTACATTTGACGCCAGACCAACGCTTGCGTTCACCTTAGCGCGAGAGCAGGGGGGACAGGGGTGCTTTTTTTTTTTTTTTTTTTTTTTTCTTTATTATTATTATTATTTTTTTATCTTATTTTTAAACTGTTCCTTTCATTTTTTTTTTTTTAAATCATTTTTATTGTTATCTCAGGGAATGTAAATATCCCCTATGATAGCAATAGGTAGTGACAGGTACTCTTTTTTGCAAAAATTGGGGTCTATTAGACCCTAGATTTCTCCTCTGCCCTCAAAGCATCTGATCACACCAAGATCGGTGTGATAAAATGCTTTCCCAATTTCCCAATGGCGCTGTTTACATCCGGCGAAATCTACGTCATAAAATGCTCGTAGCTTCCGGTTTCTTAGGTCATAGAGATGTTTGGAGCCACTCTGGTCTCTGATCAGCTCTATGGTCAGCTGGCTGAATCACCGGCTGCATTTTCAGGTTCCCTGTTGAGACAGGAGAGCCAGAGAAAAACACGGAAGATGTTGGGGGGGGGGGGGGGCATTCCCTCCCACTGCTTGTAAAAGCAGTCTAGAGGCTAATTAGCCACTAGGATTGCTTTTACATGAAAGCCGACCGCTGGCTGAAAAGAATGATACCAAGATGATACCTAAACCTGCAGGCATCATTCTGGTATAACCACTCAAAGTCGTGAATGGCATACCTGAAGACAAAAAAATGGTTAACAATAAAGCACAGTAAACGGTAAGGTATAAAAAATTGCATACCTGAAAAGCAAACATGATAAAACATAATAACAATAAAACATTGCAGAATAGAATACAGTAAAAAAGAGCAGAACAATAGAGAGAGAATAGAGAGAGAGAGAGAACAATAAAACGACAACTATTTTTATTTTATATTTTTGTTTGTGTTTTTTTTTTTTTACACTTTTTTTTGTAACTAACTATAATAACTGTAACCGGTTCCAGGTTCGGGTCTCTCAAAATGCGATGGCATCTCGGGAGACCCTGTGAAAGTGTGCCTAGTCTGTGCAATGCTGTACCCTACGCTAATACTCAACTAGTGCATGGTAGCGTTCAAAACATTCACCAATGCAAAGACCAGGATTGTCAGGACAGGAGGGACAATAATAGCGGGTGTCACGGCTATATCCGCGCTTGCTGCAGACACAACATATTTTTTGGGGGGTTCGCTGGGTAGGGGTACTCGGGAGGACATAAAGAAAATGCCTCTCATGCAGCCGACTGCATTTGGTTGGGGATGTGAATGGGGGAAGTACGGGCGCTGCAGAAGCGGTGGGTTCCCAATTAGGATTGGCGAATGCAGCAGGAAGGGCACTATGGGCATGACGGGCCTGTGTTTGTCTTTTTGGTGGCAGCGGGACACTACTTGTGCTTGCCACCTCACCAGCTTGAACTGCACTTATGGGACTAGCCACGTCACCAAGTGTTACTGCAGTGCTGGTTTGACTACGACCGGGGTGTACTAGGCCTCTGGTGCTTGCCAGTTCACCAAAACGCTACAAAAAAAACTGTTAGCGATCACAGGGATCAGGCCTGACTCTGCGAACGCTGCAGTTATGCGTTTAGAGTTTTGTAAGTGACAGTGATCGATCGATACTGCACTTGGGTGGGCTGGGCCGGGCCGGGCGGAGGGGCAAAACGCAGGTGCTAGCAGGTATCTGGGCTGATCCCGCTAACACTGCGTTTTTGGGAACCCTAAACTGCTGGGGACGCTAGTATAGATCTGATCGGATCAGATATTGATCTGTTCAGATACTATACCACTAAGGGAGGCGTATGCTGCGTGCGTGGGTGTTAGCGGTACTGGCGCTAATCTGACACTGCCTGGGGCTGGTGCTTGCCAGTTCACCAAAATGCTACCAAAAAAACTGTTAGCGATCGCAGGGATCAGGCCTGACTCTGCGAACGCTGCAGTTATGCGTTTAGTGTTTTGTAAGTGACAGTGATCGATCGATACTGCACTTGGGTGGGCTGGGCTCGCCTGGGCGGAGGGGCAAAACGCAGGTGCTAGCAGGTATCTGGGCTGATCCCGCTAACACTGCGTTTTTGGGAACCCTAAACTGCTGGGGACGCTAGTATAGATCTGATCGGATCAGATATTGATCCGATCAGATACTATACCACTAAGGGAGGTGTATGGTGCGTGTACGGTGCGTGCGTGGGTGTTCGCGGTACTGGCGCTAATCTGACGCTGCCTGGGGCAACGCATATCACCGCCGGGCGATCAGGGGGCTAAACCTTTATTCGGTAATAAACGGCGGGTGCCCTGACACTATAAAAAATAAACTAACTAACCAGCGTCACCCGTAACAGTTATACGGTGATCAGTGGTGAAAGGGTTAACTAGGGGGCAATCAAGGGGTTAAAACATTTATTAGATAGTATATGGGGGTCCCTGTCGCTATAAAACACTGACGGCGAACCTAAAAATTTACGTCCCTAACTAGCGTCACCAGTGACACTAATACAGCGATCAGAAAAATGATCGCTTAGCGACACTGGCGACAGGGGGTGATCAAGGGGTTAAAACTTTATTAGGGGGGTACTGGCGCTAATCTGACGCTGCCTGGGGCGACGCATATCACCGCCGGGCGATTAGGGGGCTAAACCTTTATTCGGTAATAAACGGCGGGTGCCCTGACACTATAAAAAATAAACTAACTAACCAGCGTCACCCGTAACGGTTATACGGTGATCAGTGGTGAAAGGGTTAACTAGGGGGCAATCAAGGGGTTAAAACATTTATTAGATAGTATATGGGGGTCCCTGTCGCTATAAAACACTGACGGCGAACCTAAATATTTACGTCCCTAACTACCGTCACCAGCGACACTAATACAGCGATCAGAAAAATGATCGCTTAGCGACACTGGTGAGGGGGGGTGATCAAGGGGTTAAAACTTTATTAGGGGGGGTAAGGGGGGTACCCTAGACCTACAGGGGGGTTACAGTAACTGTCCTAACACTGCTAACTGTCACAAACTGACACTATGCAGTAATCAGGAAAAAAAAAAAAAAAAAAAAACCTGCTTGGTGTCAGTTTGTGACAGGGGGGGGGGGGTGATTGGGGGGGGATCGGGGGGCGATCGGGGGGGGATCGGGGGTGTAATGTATGCCTGGCATGTTCTACTGTGTGTGTTTGTGTTGTGCACTTACTTACATGTCATCTCTCCTCGGCGCTGGAACGGAAACTGACAGCCGAGGAGAGATGACATCACATCCTCTGCCTCTGTGTACTATACAGAGGCAGGGGATGTTTGTCAGTGGCTGGGAGCGATCGCGAGGGGGGGGCCACGATCGGATGGCCTCCCCCTCGTCTGTCATCGCTCCCAACCAAATGCCGACCGCAGCTGGCACCGGGGGGGGTCCGATCGGACCCCCCACCCGCGGGAAGGCAATCACGTTTCAGGTACGTGATTTTGCCTGCCCGTGCCGCTCTGCTCACGTATATAGGCGTGAGGCGGTCGGCAAGTGGTTAAGAGGACCTGTCATGCTTTTTTCTATTACAAGGGATGTTTACATTCCTTGTAATAGGAATAAAAGTGATCCAAATTTATTTTTTTTTAAAAAACAGTGAAAAAATAAATAAAATAAAAAAAAAAATTTTTTTAAAGCGCCCTGTCCCGACGAGCTCGCACGCAGAGGCGAACGCATACGTGAGTAGCGCCCGCATATGAAAACGGTGGTCAAACCACACATGTGAGGTATCGCCGCGACCGGTAGAGTGAGAGCAATAATTCTAGCCCTAGACCTCCTCTAACGCAAAACATGCAATCTGTAGAATTTTTTAAACGTCGCCTATGGAGATTTTTAAGGGTAAAAGTTTGACGCTATTCCACGAGCGGGCGCAATTTTGAAGCGTGACATGTTGGGTATCATTTTACTTGGCGTAACATTATATTTCACAATATAAAAAAAAATTGGGCTAACTTTACTGATGTCTTATTTTTTTTTTCAAAAAAGTGAATTTTTTCCAAAAAAAGTGCGCTTAGAAGACCGCTGCGCAAATACGGTGCAAAAAAAAGTATTGCAATGACCGCTATTGTATTCTCTAGGATGTTAGAAAAAAAAACAATATATAATGTTTGGGGGTTCTAAGTAATTTTCTAGCAAAAAAACCTGTTTTAAACTTGTAAACACCTAAAATCCAAAACGAGGCTGGTCTTTAAGTGGTTAAATTGATTTTTTTCCCAGCCCTAGACTAGTGCTAGAATTGTTGCTCGCGCTCTAAGGCACGTGGTGATAGCTCACATGTGGTTTGAACAGCGTTTACATATGAGGGCGGGACTTGCCATGTGGGGTCAATTAGACCGCACATTTCTCCTCCAGGCTGGAAAGCATGAGATAAAAAAAAAATTCAGGATCTCATGCTTACCAGCTGCAATCACTGCTTTGTTTACAATCACGGCCCGGAGGGGACATCATATCGCCACACCTCCGACGGTCAAAGAGATTACTGGTGACCATCTGGTCACCAGAAATCTCTATGGTTGTCATCCAGCAGCGGCCAATTCTTTCTCCAGGTCCCCGAAGGCAGGGGAGAGCCCGGAGAAGCACCAGATGGGGGAAGGGTGTCCCCTCCCGTCTCCTGAAAGAACGATCAAGCGGCAGAACTGTAGATATGATCGTTCTTATGGTGCACAGAATCACCGGCTGAAAACTAGGCTATCTGAATGACTGTAGCTGCAGGCATCATTCAGATATTCCCACTGAAAGTCAAAGACGTCATATGACTTCATTGAGCTGGAAGTGGTTAAATACACAGCACCTAGGACTTACCTTTTCAGCACTTAAAACACTACTAAGCATAAAACATAATTATAGAATAAATGTATTAATCAAAAATTTGTGGGTAGGGCGAGGAAAAAAAATAGCAGAACTTGTCCTATTGGGTGAAGTTCCACATTAACACATAACAAGAATGCCTCCTTTTAGTACATATGAAATTGGAGCAACATGTTTTGCGGAACAGGTCCTCTTCTTCAGGACCAAAGTAGGCAGGGGTGGCATTAACCATTTTGACCTGGACCTGTTCAGCAAAACAATCTGTACATTTGGCAGGCTTTGTTATGCCTAGAGTTCAAATTTAAAAACATTTCAATACTACATTACATCTTTCTTTTAAACAAATACTTATTTGACACAGTTATGATGGAATTACTTATAAGTAATTCGCAGTACACCTTAAACCCCTTAGAGTTACTGCCTAGGGTACAATTACCTTCAGTTGAAAAGCTCTATGGAAAATCAGACACAGAAGCTAGTTGTAGAAAGGACAGAAACCAGAAGGATACAGAGAAACTTTTCAACAATTGACCTTGGGAATTCAGTAATGAGGGTATTACTTATTGTCCAGACACACCCATCAACCCCCTACCCTTATAACAAACAAGTGGAGTATCACTAGAATTTTGTTTAAACTAAAAGTTAAACAAAAGTTCTTGGCAAAAGCAACTTTGTATGAAAAGGATCTACGAAAGATTGTTTGCTTTTAACATTTGATTTTGGAATTCATGAACTTTACCAAACCAAAACCACATACAGTTTCAAGAAAATTTCCACCGGACGCTCCTGTGCTGCCTGAATATCCGATTTGTTGATTGTCTCTTCGATCATTTGCCTTTTTGACCGAATCTATCAATTTTACATTTTAAGGTGCAGTGCACACCCCTCCTTTCCCTCAATTTTTGGGGATATCTAGTGTGTGATTCCTTGTAAGGCATGTGTGTGGCATTTGCTCCTCTTGTGATTGGCCTATCCGCCAGGAGATTGGGGATACAACAAGAGGGAAACTCCTCCATACCATGGCTATCCGTAACCATTGAGTACATTGTGACTGTTTTTAACATTTATCCTCTGAAGATGACCCATTGGGGTCGAAACGCGTCAGTATTCTACACAACCTACACCCTTGTGTTATTGTATCACTGTTGCTTATGGAGTAACCCATCGTACATTGCCCTTTGCCATTGGTATTGTTTTTTCATTTGTTTACCTTTGTATTTTAGTTCATGCCCTGACTTTTTGATGTCAGTATTCATTATACTTTTTTGTACCAATAAAATTTTTATCCACTCCTCTTGCATTTTGTAAATTTACACTACTGGCTGCTTTAAAGCCCCACGAGGGGGACTTCCCGTTTTCTTATCCATTACTCGGGGTGCGCAGCTTTCTTTGTCTGTACTCCTATGAGTGTCCCCTTCTCCCCAGTTTCAAGAAAATGTTTCCATCCTGCCCCTTTAAAATTTTCTTATCGCTGTGGTCAAAAACGAAATGTCGATTTGACACACTAATAATTAGAAAAAACAAACTCTTAATATTTTCCTAAGAACTTTCGTTTTAAATTTTACCCATCTATGGACAGCATATTGACTTTTGCACTTTAGATCAATTATTTGTTTTGTTTTTTAAACTAGCAAAACACAGTCTTAAAAAAAAAAAAGACTTCCCAAGGACACAATTAAAACCACATGTAGGAGAGGTCTAACTCCCAAAATATTATAGAAATCAGTTTAACTTTCCTCTAATGCCACGTACACACGATCGGACTTTACGGCATACTTGGTCCGGCGTACCGGATTTCGTCGGACAATTCGATCGTGTGTGGCCTCCAGCGGACTTTGTTTTCAAACATGTTTCAAATCTATCCGACGGACTCGAGTCCGGTCGAAAAGTCCGCTCGTCTGTATGCTAGTCCGGACAAAAAACGATGGTAGGGCAGCTATTGGCTACTGGCTATGAACTTCCTTGTTTTAGTCCGGTCGTACGTCATCACTTACGAATCCGTCGGACTTTGGTTGATCGTGTGTAGGCAAGTCCGTTCATTCGGAAAGTCCGTCAAAAAGTCCGCCGGGCAAAGTATGCCGTAAAGTCCGGTCGTGTGTACGCGGCATTAGGCTCCGTTCACACCTGAACGGTCCGATCGTGTGAAAGGGGCCTATTTTTTCTGCTGTGAGCCTCCAATGGCCCCTGTTCACATCTGAGCATTCTGTCGCCTGAAGCAAAATGCCCGTTGCTCCAAAAATTACAGGAGCCTCTTTTTTGGCAGATTACATACGTTTTACTGCTTTTACATTTGTGACCTTTTAACCTTAAACCCCTGAACAAAAACACTGCAAAAATGCCAGAGAAAACTCCTGTAGAAAAGCGATGCCTACATGTGAACAGAGCCTAAAAGCTTGAGCACAGACATAACAGTTCTTATATAAAGCTAAAGCAATACAAAAGCTTTATAATAAAAACACACTGCATATTTGACAGTACTTGCAGAGCCTTTAGAATTAAAACAGATATATGCACAAAAAGTTTAGCAGGGACTGACTGAATTTTGATGTGTGTGGTCCCCCCTGTTTCACAGGAGTCGATCAGAAGCTCGGGCTTGTTAGACAAAAAAATTTGATTAGCTGCTGCAGCTGATCAGTGTATTCTGACAGTGAAGGAGTCCCCACTGTCGGAATACAATCGCACAGCAGAAAAGATTTCTCCATCCACCCCACTTGAGTACCCAGCATTAGATACAAAACACTTTGTTTTGATAGAACGGGAACATATTTACCAGATTAAAATAACGTTCAACAGGGCTTAAAACAGAGCTCAACAAATACCAGGCGCCAGATCACTGTGGCCACTAGAAATTGCATTATGGCGTCTGGGCTTATGTCAACCCATTCACTGTTGTGGCACCAGGGGTGAGCATAGGGTTGCCACCTGTACGGGATTGACTGACAGTCCGGGTTTTGACACTTGTGCCCGGGTTTCTCTTCACCTAAAACTGGGACATATCAGTCCCAGCCCATTCACTAAGTGTCCTGGGATGCAGCCAGTCACTGCGGGAACTCAGTGGTGGCATCCTCAAACCCAGTGATTATGCCTTCCGGTTACGCCTGCCTGTGCCGTGTGCGCTCTGCCTTCTCCCCTCTCCCCTGTGGCAACCGCTCCCCTCCTTTCAATGACCTCCCTTGCACTTTGCCGTCATTGGTTGCTAGGACGGCCAATGTCCTAGCAACCAATGACATTTTAGCCGCTGTGCACACATGGTATTTTCTGCCCTACAGCTGATTCACCACCCAGCTTTAAGTTCATATTTTTTTGAAATGGCATCTAGCCATTTTCTGCTGCATACTTGCCAGGCCTGTACAAGACCTACAATTCACACAAAGTTACCACCCAGCAGACTGATTGCAGCACAACATGAGACTGCAGAGTCTGGCCTTGGAACACTTAATAACCACTAAGAAATGGATTCAGGAAAAATGACCCAGAAGGAACTACCCGATAAAAGTATATGCCTTATAACATTATGTTAATTTTTGTTAATAGCCTACATCCTAGCCTTTAGGAAATTTGAATAAATGGGAACCATTAGCTCCATTAAAAAGGCACTCTCTAAAATTTGAACATGTTGGATCCTGCAATGGCTGGTTACAATTACACGAACCTAAAAATACTTTCCTAATTGTAGTATCAATGCCATGGGAGGTTTAAATCGGGTAAATGGAATAAATGTGGTTAATTTACCTTGAACTCTAACTGGTTTGTCCTAAATAAAAAATTTTATGAAAATTATAGTAAGCATCTATGACATTGTCTCAGTTTTGTAGCTGAATGATGGCAGATGAGGAGTGTTTAAATATTTGTATCAAAAGCACAAAAGGAAATGCATGCCATTTTCAGCAGCTATTAGGCCTCATTCACACGAGGCGGACTCAGTTTCCACAGAGCCCGCCTCGGCCTGCCGGCTCAGCGGGAGATCTCTCCGTTGATCTTCGCTGAGCCGGCGGATGACAGGTCCCTCTCTGCTCACTGAGTGGGGAGGGGCTTGTCAGGTGCGCTGCTGCCTATGGAGGGATCGGATGAAAACGGACAGCATGTCCGTTTTCATCAGATCTCACCCGATCCGATAGCGACGGACCTGGACGTAGGGCCATCCGTCTGCTTTTTGCGGATCGGACCGGGTCAGATGTCAGCGGACATGTCTCCGCTGACATCCGTCGCTCCATAGGCTAACATGGAGCGCCCGTTCAGGTCCAACGTCAAAACTGACAGGCGGACCTGAACGGTCCGATCGTGTGAAAGGGGCTTAAGACACCAAGAAAATATATTTGGCCCCAGTTCTGTGATTACACAATGTCAATTAAAGGAGAAGTTTCTTGGTTTTTGTTTTTTTAAAAGGAAAGAACAAATGCACATCTTTTTGCAGGTAAAAAACAATGGGGGTTATTTACTAGAACTGCATGGTGCAAAATCTAGTGCAGCTCTGCATAGAAACCAATCTGCTTCCAGGTTTTGTTTTCAAAGCTTAACTGAAGAAGATGAATTTAGAAGCCGATTGGCTACCATGCACAGCTGCACCAGATTGTGAGTGCAGTTTTAGTAAATCTTCCCCAATGCTCGTTCATCATTTTGTTTACTCAGCAGTCCTTTAAATGTAATGCATCCGCAATCAGAAGATCACGGGTGCAATAGCAGGACCCTGCTAGTAAGCGGTCTGCCTGTACCTCCGATACAGGCAGGCACTGAATGGCAGGAAGATCAATGAACTACGAGAGTGCTCACCAGCGACCTCACAGTTCATTGAGAGCTACAAGCCATTAGCCGATGGTACTTGTAGTCCAATTCTTCCACAGGAAACTGCGAATGAATGGAATGTGCATGTGGGCGGAGCCCTGTAAAGCCATGTTGTTAATTTGCGACAGTGGGCATGGGGAGAAGATCCCCACCCACAAAGTGGGGAGCACTAGTGGAGGGAGGTTGCTGCATAGGAGCATATTACATGTTGCATATGGGTGAAACATGTTCTTAACAGTGAACTTAGACTGTAAGAGCCAGTTTACACAGAGAATCGCAAAGGAACACGCTGTGTATTCCTGTTTAACATGTTTAGTTCTGTGTGGTGCGATTTGAGCCCATTTTAAATGGGCTCAAAGCGCATTGCAACAAAAGTAATGCATGCACTACCTTTGGAAGCTCACTGTAACCCATCACATGGTACTTATGTGCCATGTGATCTGGTGTGGGCAAACGTAATGCATTTGTGACCTGCATTTGGGGTGTCAACCTAAAATTGACACCCGCTGCAGATTGCAACTGGTGTGAACTGCCCCTAAAGAGAACATAGCGAATTTGAGCTTTCTACATGTATTGTGGTTGCAGAACAGTACTTTTTGGATGAATTTTAAATGCCTTATGCCAATGATGCAGATGACAAGATATTGTTTTAAATTGTATAATGGGGTATGGCGCTCCCTTTAGGGTATAGGGTAGTAGAGTAGTAGGGGGGGATTTTATTGTATAGTTCCTTGTGACTAGAACCAATTATTTACTCCAACTGTACCCCTAATGGTGGTACAGAATACCATCAACCCTATAAAGTGCAAAAAGACCTAATGTGCAGCAGTGCAATCTTCAATGAAGCAATTCATAACGCATACATGTGACCACATTAGAAAAAATTAAGAAACTAAACATTTCCAATATTAATGAATCATACATGTGACCACCCTGAAAACAGGGGGGGTTATATGCTGAACCCCTAATTATATGATAGATCTTCACCAACAAGCCAGCATAAATATTAGTGACTTAGAGCCCTTGCACACTGGGGCGGGGGGCGGCGTCGGCGGTAAAACGCCGCTATTATTAGCGGCGTTTTACCGTCGGTATGTGGCCACTAGCGGGGCGGTTTTACCCCCCGCTAGCGGCCGAGAAAGGGTTAAATACCACCGCAAAGCGCCTTTGCAGAGGCACTTTGCCGGCGGTATAGCCGCGCCGTCCCATTGATTTCAATGGGCAGAAGCGGTAAAGGAGCGGTATACACACCGCTCCTTCACCGCTCCGAAGATGCATCACTCCAGTGTGCAAGCCCTCGGGGCTTTCACACTGGAATGAAGGCAGCGGCACTTTCGGGGCGGTTTGCAGGCGCTATTATTAGCGCAATAGCGCCTGCAAACCGCCCCAGTGTGCAAGGGCTCTTATTCACAAAAACCATACATACACCTTAAACCAAATTAAATTAATAAATAATATAACCAGTGATAATAATGCTAAGTGTGCTAAATCATTGATTTTCCCTTATATCACATGAACTTCCAGGTGCACTTTTACTCAGATTAGTGCAAGTTTGTACAAAGCAATTAGTAATAAATAATTATAGTCCATATGGTAATCAAAATCTTCATCCAATGTTCAAAATAATTTCCAAAAGAACTGTGACTGAGGTGCTTTCAGATGATAATGGTGACTTATTGTGCTCCCCCTCACGGGTCCCCACTCACCGAATCCCGCAACCCCAAAAGGGGCAAACAGCATAGGGTATCACGGCCACAAACTCCTCTCCACCGCGATCATCTGAGGTATCCAAATTGGGTCTCCGCTCACCGTGTTGTATTTAAGGTATATTCTCAATGGCTCCCTGTTACTGCCACAAGAAGGACGATAACGCCAACGACCACCATCCCGTCCTAATGCATTAAACGACCCTATCCTTTGCACACTAATGCGATGCAGATGTTAATCAATGATCCATCTACATTAACCTGTAAATGTCCAGTTACTATGACCCTTACCTACGTAAGGGTCATAGTAACTGGACATTTACAGCGCACATAGCCAAAGCCGAATAGTTGTAAATCAGCTGTACACGGCCGCTCGCCACGCTTCGGGCACGGCCTCGCTTCGCTCTGCACTTTTTTATCCTACCTCTAGGTCCACTTGGATGGTGGGGCTTGAACCTGGACTCAGGGCACAGGCACCGTGTACAGCTGACTGAAGGTTTTCAGCTTCGGCTATTTTTCGGCATCTCCTTAGTCGTTCATACTGCGCAAGCACTGTGCCTGCACAGTACAGGGGGGTCCTTATACACCAGGGGAACTTTCTCGGCAAGACACCGGCTGTTTATTTTTTTTTAAAGTCAGCAACTACAAACACTGTAGCTGCTGACTCTTAATAAGGGCACTTACCTGTCCAGCGAGCCCGTGATGTCGGCCCCCCTGAGGCCGATCCGTCCACCGGATCGGGTGCCGGCACAGCCATCCTAACGAAGGGAAACTGGCAGTGGAGCCTTGCAGCTTCACTGCCCGTTTCCTACTGCGCATTCGCGAGTCGCGTGGCGCTTTGTGAATGGACGCCTGTCTACTGGGACACACACACATGTCCCAGAATACATCGCTCCCCATCTCCCAGGAGACAACGCGAGGGAGGAGAAAAACCGCGGAGTAGGAAGTGGCAGATTAGGACGATCTGCCTAGCAACAGCCATAAAACAAATTTTTTTTCCAAATGTTTTTTAATGTAATTTTAAGGAGCGTGTTTATGTTTTTTTTGTTGTTTTTTTTCCAAGTTGGACCTCCGCTTTAATCCTAGTACACCCTAGTAGTTTGTTTTTCATTCAACCCAGCTCAGGAGGACGTTAGTACAGCGATCTGCTGTTCTATTGTGTTCTGACAGGGGGACCGCCCCACCAGAACACTCCGGTCAGCGCTCAGGAGTCGATCGGCAGACCTTTTTCTTCATGCCTCTGTCGGACCGACTGAAGAACACACAGGCCAAATGTCATCCAACATTCAACCCGTGTGTACTAGGCTTCAGCTTACTCTAATCAGTCTTAATTAATTACATTAATTAAAACATTCTCCTTATCCATTCAATTATTATTTTCTTGCCAATTTTTTTGATAGTTTCTATTTTATTAACCATTAATATTTAAACTTTGATTTTATTTTGCTGGATTTTTAAACACCATTTAACATATTTACATGTTTCGCATAAAAAAAAAAAAAAAACACACACACACACACACACACACACACACACACACACACACTGCAAAATTGAAAAGAAAAAAAGTTTGTTTCATTTGCAATCAATGTTGCAATGCTTTGTAGAAAAATCATAATTTGAATGTACTTTTAAACAGGACAAATTACAGAAAAAAAAAATATTTACGTTTTATCTGCAGTAACACTATATGTAAATGAACAATGGTCAAAAAAAGGTGCGTTTTTTTATTAGGTTTGTTAGACCCCTTTCACACCGAGGCGCTCTTACATTAAAAAAGAACCTGAAAAGCTCACGAAAAAAACTTCGTTCCATTAAAATCGATGAATGCTTTCACATTGTGGCAGTGCACTGGCAGGGGAAAAAAAAAAAAAAAAAAATGAAAAAACACCCCTTTCCATTGAAATGAATGGAAAGCTCTTCAAAAGCGCTCAGTGTTTTACTGGTGGTTTTGAAGCACCTCAGTGTGAAAGGGGCGTTACATTTAATTGTCGGACTGTGAAAAAAAAAAAAAAAATTGTTGCAAGACTAATTATCCAAAAAAGCCTGATTTGTCCCACTCACCCCCCCCCCCCCCCCAAAAAAAAAAAAAAAACTGGATTACCTTATTAGGGTTGCACCGATACCACTTTAAGACCGAGTACAAGTACCGATACTTTTTTTCAAGTACTCGCCGATACCGATTCTTTTTTTAATGTCAAGTGCCGGTTTTCAAAGCACAATACAGACCAACGATATCTTTTTTATTATTATGAAGACTGAAGGGCACTGATTTGCAGCACTGATAGATGGCACTGACTGATGGCCATTGATTTACAGCAATGATGGGTGGCACTTATGGGCACTGATATGTGGCACTTACTGATGGGCACTGATAGGTGGCACTGATAGGTGGCACTGACTGATGGGCACTGATTTGCAGCTCTGGTAGGTAGCACTTATGGGCACTAATAGGGGGCACTTATGGGCAATGATAGGTCGAACCAATTGGTAGGCAGTGGAGCTGAAATGCAGCACTGATAACTGCTGGCAGCCTGGCATGATAAAATTTAATTGATAAAGGAGTAGAGTATATAGAGAGCCCATCTTGATACACACTGCACTTGACCTCAGTAAGTCTAGTCAGAATGCAGCAGCGGACATCTTGTTACACCCTGCCCATATAGTTGGTGAACTACATGGGCTGGGTGTAACAAGATATCCGCTGCTGCCTTGTGACTGCAGGCTTACTGAGGTCGAGTGCAGGGTGTGCCAAGATGAGCGTCGCGGTATACAGACTGACGGAGACTCGGGCCATCACTTCAGTTAATGATCCTGACGGCCCGGGTCACCGATTCTGATGGGCGGCACATGCGGCTGCGACCCAAACCCCTGCCCCATAAACTTACCTTCCGCTGCAAGGACTCGCTCTCCCAGTGCCAGGACTCTCGCTTCGCTCACTGACTTCCAGGAGACTCTGCATGTGAAAGGTATCGGCTGAAGCATCAGGAGCATTTACTCGGGCAAATACTCGGTATCGGTGCAACCCTACTTGTTATCTTATGACAAAGTTATAACCAAATAAACAGGTCCAGAATTGTAAAAATTGCTCTGGTCCACTTTATTTTTTTATTTTTTCAGTTGCTTCCTGGTGTTTTTTTAGCAAAGCGAACCCTCCTGCTTGCATGCCTGAGCTAAGGACAGATGGATTCCAGAAAGTAAATGCTACATGAATCATCCGCCCTTACTCAAGAGGACCACAGCCAGAAATGCTAGGGGCTGTTTTTCAAAGTGATTCCTCTGCAAAATAAAGCATGGAGACAGATTGATGGGTTTGCTTCAAATGTGAAAAAATGAATTAGTCTTTTTGGTTTGTTGTGCGCAAATGCAGTGTAGTTCCACTTTGAGTGCAAGATCGCTTTTTACTTTGGGTTAAATTATGTTCTGCGCTATCGAGCACACTTTTCTTTTTTTAGTTTATGCTCACTTCTGTATCTCAGATACATAAGGCTGCAAAAATTGACATAGAAGGGCGGCTCTGGCAGTGCTGGGTGTGTGTGCATTCCTATACACTCTTTTTCCAGCATGTATACCCAGGAACAAATACATATTCTACCTGCAGTCTTCATTGACCCTCAGATTTAAAAATAAAAAAAAGAGAGAAGGCCAACCACCATACTTCTGGAAAAACAAATTAAAAAAAATTAACATTAAAATGCCAATTGTATCTTACTGAATTGGTTTATTATGCATGTTTACAGTGATTTTAAGCCTATTGTTTTCTAAAATTAACAACGTTGTTTAGGATGACAGCTGACAGACAAGCACATGTCAGTTTATATTATGAAGCGCACATTAAAGTGAACTGTAGTAACAAGGAGAGGTTTAGGAATATTTGAGAACCATCCAGAAAAACTAGTCAGTCAGGTATACGTGCCAAAAAGCATACAGAGGCCATGCAAGTCCTGTAGCGCAAGATGAACCTAGTCTGGCAGTAGTACAAACATTCACGTTCCCTTAAAGGGGCCATTCTGAACTACATATGTGAAATCTATAACATGGTTTGTCATTCCGTCACTGGATTCTTGAAAATCATTTGTCACTTTGTTGCCTAGCTAGATTACATTTTTCCGGTCTGAAAGCATTATGTGCATGTGCATTTGTGTGTGCTACCATTAATTCTGAATAACACCTCAAAAGAAAAAAAAAAAAAAAAAAAGGAGGGAGAAAAACAAAAAAACTTGCCTATGCTACAATCTACAGATGTGTTGCAGTGCAGTGAATTGGCCATGAATGTGTATTTCATGTGTTGCACCTTGATGAGGGTCTATTCAAAATGTATAGACTGCCTGAACATGCATCGAACAATGAAAACTACTACTACTTGCGCCTGATAAAAGGAGCTCAGAAACAAGGCTTTATTAAAAAGGAAACACCTACAGATCGCCATACTAACACAAGCGATGTTAGTGTAGCAATCTCCCCCTGCTGAGCTATTCTAACACCACCCCGAACATTGATCAGCCTGCAAGGGCCAATTTGATGCTCGACTGCCTTTCGTTGGGCAGGAAGGTTTACATGTGGGCCGAAAGTCGGCTGCTGCCTGCCAAACTGACCATTTTCTGTCAATATTCAGGATTAACATACTGAAAATGTACATAATACCCTGCTTTCTGAACCTTTCCCAAACGATCCCTGTTCCTATTCCTAGATCTTTCTCGATTTTACAATGTGCCTTTACAAAGTTTATATGGGGGCACAAAAGATCTAGATTAAATAGGAAAACATTAACATTAAAGTGAAAGGAGGAGCGGGTGTACCGGATCTATATTATTACTATGTTGCAGCAGTTCTGACTAGATTAGTGAACTGGTTTCACCATGCAGATACCAAACAATGGGTATCAATAGAACAGGGGTTGAATCAGTTTGATCTTCAGGCACTTCCTTGGTTAAACTTATCTTCCAGTGGTACTCAAGACATGCTCTCTTCTTTACCTTTTCTTATATCTCATTTATTGAGCATCTGGTATAAAATGATTTTGTGGTTAGGGTTTTCTTCACAAGTAGGGCCTATGACACCCTTATTTGGCAATCCTCATTTCCACCTGCAGTATATCGGTTACAGTTCTTAATATGGAACAAAGTCTCACCGAAGAGTGAGCCAGATTCTTTGTCAGGGCAAATTTACATTCATAATGAATTTAATTTCTACACAACAGCCCTCACTTATGCAATTGTTGGAATATCAGCAAGTATTGTCATTCCTGTCCTCTACTTCCTTAAACCAATCTTTTAATAGAGATCTAAATTTGTTTGAGTCTATTTTGTTACAAAGTACTAAACCAAAACATGTTCCATCAGCAATATATAAGATTCTTAGGCTTCATGTACACGGGATGTTTTTAAAACCTCTCCTGAACAATTTAACTTGACAGATAGTAACACACGTTTAAAACGTCTGTTTTGAAGCGTTTAAAAAAAAAAAAAAAAAAAAGGCAGCAGCTCTTCTATTGGGGAGGTGAGAGAACCGAGCAATCGGCGATGTTCGGTGGCTCAGTTCTCAGTGCAGAGGCGGCAGGGACAGATGCAGCTTCCACCAAGCAAGTATGAATCTGCAAATAAAAAAAAATAAGCAAAAAACATACTTCTCTTTTAAAGAGGATGAATATTCCTAAATCTGGCACAGACCGCAACAACCTGACAGGTGTTCTAATCCCTCTCCACTATCTAAAACTAAAATAAAGTTTTGCCTTCAATTATACCTTAAAAGCGGAGTTCCACCCAAAGATGGAACATCCACTTTTCTGGTTCCTCCCCCCCTCCAGTGTCACATTTGGCACCTTTCGGGGGGGGGGGGGGAGCAAATACCTGTCTAATACAGGTATTTTGCTCCCACATTCAGGCATAGATACCCGCGTCACCCACGGGTATCTACGCCACTTCTCGTCCCCCCCACGCGCTGTACTCTGGGAGACACACAGGTCACAGAAAACAGCATGGACCAGTGGGATAGCACAGCGCGAGTCGTGCATGCGCAGTAGGGAACCAGGAAGTGACTGATTCCCTTACCGAGGATGGCGGTGGCAGCACTCGACAGCTGAGGGACAGATCGGCTTTGAGTGCCGACATCTCGGGTGCCCTGGACAGGCAAGTGTCCATATTTAAAAAAAAAATAAAAAATAAAAAAAAGTGGAACTCCGCTTTAAGAATGTATTAAGCAAAAAGCGACATTAAAGGGGGTTGTAAACCCTCATGTTTTTTCACCTTAATGCATCCTATGGAAGCAAATGCTAGGCTCTAAAGCACGCCCGCAAGGTAACCCCCGGGGAGAGTGCTTCTCCAAGGGGGTTATACGATGCGGGGAGAAGCTAAAAGCACCGCAGGGAAACCCCAGAAGACGAGGATCGGGGCCACTCTGCAAAACAAACTGCACAGTGGAGGCAAGTATGACATTTGTCATTTTAAAAGAAAAAAAAAAAAAAAAAAAACAAGCCTTTACAATCACTTTAACTTATATCTGCTTGGAGTGGAGCTTTTATGCAGTCTAATGGGATACAGTATAAATCCGATCTTTCACATTTAGGCCTGGTTAATACTAGGACGATTTCAGATGCTACTTGAGTTGCGCACAATTGCATTAACAAGGGAAATCAGGTTTCAACAGTGTGTTCACATCAATGTGACTCAGCACACAGCAATTTTGTAAAAGGTTCCTGTACTACTTGGTGTGATCCCAGGGCAATTTTTGCCCCATAGAACAAACCTTATCCAAGGTGCACTACATGATCACACAAAGTCAGATCAAAAAATTGTATTGCAGCAGTGTGAACCTAACTTCAAACCATAAAAGAAAGAAAATAAGTATATGTATGTGTGCGTGTATATACGTACACACGCAGGGCTGTCCTTATTTTGCATTAAATACCAACTACAAAATGCAGGTTTTCTGCATTCCATGATAATAAGCAAAATCCCTACATCTGTAGCAGGACAAGCACAAAAGATAGTAATTATGCATGATCGTTCCTGGCAACCAAAGAGTTTAAGTGATCTCTGTTGGGCTGGCTCTGTCAGTTGTGCTAATCTGCTTTGTTTCTTCTGCTAATTATCTTCCTCTAGTATTCTGCCACAGGAAGAGCAAAGAGAAAAAATGGCTCACAAACACCTTACCCAGTGTTCAGCATTGTACTCGAGGTTCTAAACCTCAAAACTTGACACTTCAACTTTTGTACTAAAGCAAATTAGCAACAAACTGATTAATCTCCTAATCTACAGCTGTGCATGGATATTATAAAGCTGCAGTGCAAACATCTGGCTCTAACAATGGGCTCACTTATAAAAACAGGATCATCCAAAAAGCAAAATGTAACAGAAAAAAAAAGAATGGCCAGATGGCCACTTTGTACACCAAGGATTTAACTTTTTTTTTTTTTGCTTTACAGAAACATGGAGGCAGCATTTCTGAAAATGGAATTTGTTCAGTCATCTTTGGAAAAACAAACAAATGCAACACCTTGGACAAAAAGCTCATTTAGACATTGTCATATATAGCTGTAACCCTACTGTACATTGTGGTGCACATCATCAGAAAAAAAAAAATATTACGTCACATTTTCAGAGCTCGATTACCTTAATGGAACACAAGTGAACACACAACAGACAAAACAACTAAATGGACCCTAAAGCCTCGTACACACGGTCTGATTGTTGGACAACCGAGAATCAGATTTCTGTCAAAAGGGCGTATGCAGGATTTTGTCTATCATAATAACTATCCGCAAATTGTCGCTTGACAAAGACGAACGTAGTAACGTACTATGAGAGTATAAAGAGGAAGTTCATTTCTCAAGTGCCATCCTTTGGGCCCCTTCTGCTAATTTCATGTTAGTAGAAGTTTGGTGAGCGTTCATTCACGATTTTCAGATCGTACAAAACAAATGCCTTTTAACCACTTGCCGACCACCGCACGAACATTTATGTCGACAGAATGGCACGGACAGGCAAATGGGCATACGGGTAGGTCACTTTAAATTTCCCTGCCGCAAGTGTGATCGCTGGTTCCGCTGACTTTATGTCTGTGGGGATACCCACAATCGTCTCACGGAGAGGAAGAACAGGGAAATGCTGATATAAAACAAGCATTTCCCCATTATTCCTAGTGACAGGACACTGATCACCGCTCCCTGTAATGAGAGCGGTGATCAGTGTCGTGACACACGTAGCCCATCCCCCCTACAGTTAGAACACATCCCTAGGACACACTTAACCCCTGCAGCGCCCTCTCCTGGTTAACCCCTTCACTGCCAGTCACATTTACACCGTATTCAATGTATTTTTAATCGCACTGATCGCCCTATAAGTCGCCGCCATTACTAGTAAAAAAAAAAAAAAAAAAATTTATAAAAATGCCATAAAACTATCCCCTATTTTGTAGACGCTATAACTTCCGCGCAAATCAATAAACGCTTATTGTGATTTTTTTCTACCAAAAATATGTAGAAGAATACGTATTGGCCTAAACTGAAGAAAAAAAATGGGGGTTTTTTTATATATATTTTTGGGGATATTTATTATAGCAAAAAGTAAAAAATAATGCATTTTTTTCAAAATTGTCACTTTTTTTGTTTATAGCGTCAATGTTTTTGGGAGCCACATCGCACGACCGCGCAATTGTCCTTTAAAGCGACGCAGTACCAAATCGCAAAAATGGCTCAGGTCTTTGGCCAGCCAAATGGTCCGGGCCTTAAGAGCCCTTGCACACTGGGGCGGTTTGCAGGCGCTATTGCGCTAATAATAGCGCCTGCAAACCGCCCCGAAAGTGGCGCTGCTTTCATTCCAGTGTGCAAGCCCCGAGGGCTTGCACACTGGAGCGATGCGCTGGCAGGACGGTAAAAAAAGTCCTGCCAGCAGCATCTTCGGAGCGGTGAAGGAGCGGTGTGTATACCGCTCCCTTACCGCTCCTGCCCATTGAAATCAATGGGACGGCGCGGCTATACCGCCGGCAAAGTGCCTCTGCAGAGGCGCTTTGCGGTGGTATTTAACCCTTTCTCGGCCGCTAGCGGGGGGTAAAACCGCCCCGCTAGCGGCCGCATACCGACGGTAAAACGCCGCTAATAATAGCGGCGTTTTACCGCCGACGTCGCCCCCCCGCCCCAGTGTGCAAGGGCTCTAAGTGGATAAAAAACATTTGGCATAACTACATGCAAAGCAGCTTCATTATTAGATGAGAATTTTGACATTTCATCATTTGCCACGTCCCGAATGTTAATTCTCGATTATGAACGCTAGTTTACAAGTCCGACCACTTCCGGCTTGTTCCTTGGTTCCGATCATGCGCGTTTGTACTTTCGACTTGTGTGATGGATTTGCGTACTGAACATTCAAAAATCAGACGTGAAGCCGTCGTTCGCCAAAAATTTATTAGCCTGTCATCCAACATTTGTTGTGTGAAAATTGGAAAACAATTGCCGAAAGGAGCGTACTAACAGTAACAATTTTGGACAACAGCCTGTCAAACGACAATCCCCTTCCAAATGTTGCATTGTGTGTACGAGGCCTTAGACCCCATACACACCATTCGATTTTCTGCAGATTTTGGTCTTCAGATTTACCAAAACCATGTAGTGCAAGGGCCTGCCTGATTAGCATACAAATTGAAAATCTTAGGGCACTTTCACACTGAGGCATCGGCGGTAAAGTGCCACTATTTTTAGCATTGTTTTAGCTGCACTTTTTGGCCGCTAGCGGGGCACTTTTAACCCCCGCTAGTTGTCGAAAAAGGGTTAAAAGCGCCCGCAAAGCATGCTGAAGCTTTGCCGGCGCTGCCCATTGATTTCACACTGGAGTGACAGAAGAGGCGCTTTACAGGAACTTTGCAGGCGCCATTTTTAGTGCTATAGCACCTGCAAAGCGCCTCAGTGTGAAAGTAGCCTTAAGGTTTGACCTCTTATTATATGGTTTTGGTAAATCTGAAGACAAAAATCTGCAGAAAATCTAATGGGGTGTATGGAGTCTTAGTTTACCCTGCAATCTCCACATTCTGTCAACATTGTTCTGTTCCGCATGCATTTTCAGTACAATTTTGTGGCATTTTTTCTCCCAATACAAAAAAAATCTATACATTTATTAAACTGAGATAAGGAATGTTAGTGAGTATTGCAGCTCATCTCCACTGTGATGCAGTTTAGTAAGCTGCAATGAGAAGTGAAGATGCCGTTCTCTTCCTATTGCAGCACAGCGAGATGCTGCCAGTGAATTCAATACATACAGCTAGTTTAAGGCCCCTTTCACACAAACAGACCGTTCAGGTCCGCCTGTCAGTTTTGTCGGCGGACCTGAAGGAGCGACGCATGTCAGCGGTGACATGTCCGCTGACATATGACTCGGTCCGATCTGCCAAAAGCAGACCGATGGCCCTACGTTCACATGCGTCCCCGGCCGATCGGATCGGGTGAGATCTGATGAAAACGGACATGCTGCCCGTTTTCGTCCGATCTCTCTATAGGAAACAGCGGTGCTAAACAAGCCCCTCCCTGCTCAGTGAGCAGAGAGGGACCTGTCATCCTCCGGCTCAGCGGAGATCAACGGAGAGATCTCCTGCTGAGCTGGCGGACAGAGGCGGACTTCGTGGCAGCTGATCCGCCTCGTGAGAATGAGGCCTAATAAGGGAAAAAGTATTCCCCTAGCGCAGAGAGACAGAAAGGCTCAATAAGTGACAGAGTATGGATTGCTGGAAAATGAAAAAAATTAAATACACATAAAAAAAACATACAACCGCTGAACCAAAGCATGGCAAATGTGCATACATGTAACAAAAACATGTATGCACACTTGCCATGCTATGGTTCAGCGGCTGTATGTTTCCCAATCTGGGGGCTTTCAGAGCCCAGATTTGCCTTTTTAGACGATTAATGTGTATTAATAAACTTTCATTTTTTTGATTATCCAACAGTTCATAACTCTGTCATTTATCAGAAAGTAGAGCGGGGGGTGGTGGGGTGGTGGCGGCCAACCTGCGGCCCAAGACAGCTATGAATGCGGCTCAACTCAAAAGCGTAAACTTACTTAAAATTTATTTTTTTAAATGCCTTTACACTTAGTAAACACATGTAGTCAAAGAAAAAGTTAACACTCTTTACTTGACTTTTATAAGTTTGATCTTTATGAAGAAAAATCTCCTACTCTTCACAATCATGCGTTATTCATCTGATCAGTTTTCAGCAGCACCTAGATTTATAAGAAACTGTTTTCAAGGATGAAGCACACGAAGGGCAAAATTAGAACCAAAATATCTGATGAACACCTTGCGAGTTCATTGAGCCATCCAACCAGATAATGATGCGTTACTTTATCAAAAACAGTGTCAAATACCATGCTGGTTTTATGTTGCCCTCTTTCTTCTACAGTGCCTTGCAAAAGTATTCACCCCCCTGGCTTTTTACCTATTTTGTTGCATTACAGCCTTTAGTTCAATGTTTTTTTTAATCTGAATTATATGTGATGGATCAGAACACAATAGTCTAAATTGGTGAAGTAAAATTAGAAAAATATATACATAAATTTTTTTTTTTTATCATTTATGAAAAATAACACCTTATAATTTGGCATGTGCGTATGTGGTCACCCACTTTGTTATGAAGCCCATAAAAAGCTCTGGCGCAACCAATTACCTTCAGAAGTCACATAATTAGTGAAATGATGTCCACCTGTGTGTAATCTAAGTGTCACATGATCTGTGACAGTGCCCAGAAGAAAGCCATTACTTTCAGCAAAAAAACAAAAATGTCACGTTTTGAGTTTGCGAAAAGGCATGTGGGAGACTCCCAAAATGTATGGAGGAAGGTGCTCTGGTCTGATGAGACTAAAAAAGAACTTTTTGGCCATCAAAGAAAACGCTATGTCTGGCACAAATCCAACAAATCACATCACCCAAAGAACACCATTCCCACAGTGAAACATGGTGGTGGCAGTATCATGCTGTGGGGATGTTTTTCAGCAGTCAGGAATGGGAAACTGGTCGGAGTTGAGGGAAAGATGGATGGTGCTAAATACAGGGATATTCTTGAGCAAAACCTGTACCACTCTGTGTGTGATTTGAGGCTAGGACGGAGGTTCACCTTCCAGCAGGACAATGACCCCAAACACACTGCTAAAGCAACACTTGAGTGGTTTAAGGGGAAACATGTAAATGTGTTGGAATGGCCTAGTCAAAGCCCAGACCTCAATCCAATAGAAAATCTGTGGTCAGACTTAATGATTGCTGCTCACAAGCGCAAACCATCCAACTTGAAGGAGCTGGAGCAGTTTTGCAAGGAGGAATAGGGCAAAAATCCTAGTGGTAAGATGTGGCAAGCTCATTGTTGGTGTATTTTAAATGTGGCCCAAGACAATTCCTCTACTTCCAATGTAGCCCAGGAAGGTAAAAAAGGTTGAACAGCCCTGAAATAGAGGAATTAGGTTCTTTGTTTCCTCTGTCACTGCTTGGCAGCCCCTGTAAAATGTAGAACAGGTTACATTAGAGGGGCCACCCTGGTGGCTCGGGAAGGCGAGGGTGTCATACGACGCCCTCCCAGAACGAGAGCCGCGCCGCCTGGCCGTCATATGACGGGCGGCAATCGGTTAAACTTGATGATCGATACAGGCAACCACATGTGTGTGTGTGTACACACACACACACACACACGTATAAAAGCTTTTAGTGCGAGACAAAAAAAAAAAAAAAAAAAATCACAGCACCCCCACCTGCTGAGGTGCATTTAACAAGTGTTTACAATTGCTATTTAAATGAATGGGCTGCCTAAAGCACTGCAGTGGACAACAAATTCACCATTTTTTCCATTACAGTGCACTGCTACGCAGGAACATTAGGAAGGTACACTGATATACCAATCAAAATGAGCAAAAATCTGCACCAACATAAGTAACAGGTTTGAACACGCACAACACTGGTGTGAATAGGCTCTTGCTGTTCAAATGTTTTGAAATGTTGACCAACAATTCTGAAACCTTCAAGTCATGCTGAGCAATTACATAATAAATGTTACATTCATTTTTCAACCTACATCATTGCAACAGTGGAGTGTCTTCAAATCTTTTGAAAGATCATATAATGTATGGCCAGTTTTGGGCTTAACCACTTCAGCCCCGGAAGAATTTACCCCCTTCCTGACCAGAGCGTTTTTTGCGATTCGGCACTGCGTCGCTTTAACTGACAATTGCGCGGTTGTGCGACGTTGCTCCCAAACAAAATTGACAACCTTTGTTTCCCCACAAATAGAGCTTTCTTTTGGTGGTATTTGATCCTCTGCGGTTTTTATTTTTTGCACTATAAACAAAAAAATAGCGACAATTTTGAAAAAAAACACATTTTTTACTTTTTGCTATAATAATATCCCCAAAAAATATTTTTAAAAACATTTTTTTTTTCCTCAGTTTAGGCCAATACGTATTCTTCTACATATTTTTGGTAAAATCGCAATAAGCGTTTATTGATTGGTTTGCGCAAAAGTTATAGCTATAGTTTTATGGCATTTTTATTATTTTTTTTTACTAGTAATGGCGGCAATCAGCGGTTTTTATCGTGACTGCGACATTATGGCGGGCACATCGGACATTTTTGTCACATTCTTGGGACCATTGTCATTTATACAGCAATCAGTGCTATACAAATGCACCGATTCCTGTGTAAATGACAATGGCAGTGAAGGGCTAAACCACTAGGGGCTAGGGAGGGGTTAAGTATGTCCTGGGTAGTGTTACTAACTGTGGGAGGGCGTGGCTACATGTGACACGTCACTGATCTCTGCTCCCAATCACAGGGAGCAGAGATCAGTGACACTGTCACTAGGCAGAATGGGGAGATGCTTGTTTACATTAGCATCTCCCCGCGAGTCGATCGTGGGTATCCCCGCGACCTGACTCACGGAGCTCCCGGCCGGCGGTGCGCACGCAATGGCACGGCGGCAAATTCAAAGGGACGTACGGGTACGCCCATTTGCCCAGCCGTGCCATTCTGCCGACGTACATCGGCGTGCGCCGGTCGGGAACCGGTTAGAGTGCAACTCCACTTTTGTTTGGGGGAAAAAAAAAAAAAAACAACATTCCCCTCTGGGTGATCTATGTACATTGCAAGGATTATAACAACCTTTGTTGCAGATTCCTACCTTTTGTTATTCTGAAGAAATCCATGTGTGTTTGTGTTGAGTGAGTCTAATTGGAGTGGTTTCATAATTATCAGTCAGCTGTGGCAGCTGAAGAGCACCAAGGAGGAAATCTGCTGGGCTTGCATCCCTTTAGATGTATTCCTATGGGAAATATCTCACCAAAATTAAATTTTTGTTGCAGGGGATGCCTGAAATCTGACTTAGGCAGACTTCTGGGAAAATTGGTGAGCCAATCACACAAGCAAGAAATGTTTCTGGGGAGTGGTCAGTACACATGCTGTGTACAGAGCAACTCCATGTAGCCATATTGCATTGCATTTATAGAAAATTACAGCGGCTGCAGACTGTAAAAGGAAAGGTCATTTTTGATAACATTCAATTACAATATGACTTGTATCGCAATTGTACACGCTATATTTTCTCTATATTTGTTTATTTGTTGTGTTTTTTCCCCCAACTAAAGTGGAGTTACCCTTTAACCACTTCAATACCGGGCATTTTTACCCCCTTCCTGCCCAGGCCAATTTTCAGCGCTGTGACATTTTGAATGACAATTGCGCGGTCAGGCAACACTGTACTCAAATTACATTTTTATCTTTTTTTTGCCCACAAATAGAGCTTTCTTTTGGTGGTATTTGACCACCTCTGCGGTTATTTTATGCGCTTTAAAACAGAAAAAAAGACAATTTAAAAAAAAAAAATAATAATTTTTTTTACTTTTTGCTATAATATCCTTTTTTTTAACCACTTACGGACCTCCCGCCGTCGCTATAAGTCGGCTGTTTGAAAAGGGATATCATTGTTATGGCAGCAGCTAGCTACCATAACCCTGGTAACTTTCTTCAGCGGGCGGTCCGCTTTCAGATAAAAGTAGTCTCTGCGGCAGATTCGCCGCGAGATCACGAGAGGGCCCCCCTACCCCCACGCTCCAGTGCCCTCTGCCGCTTACCAGAGACGCCGCCGGCGGAGGCGATTGTCTCCTGTCTCCTGTTAGGTATGGTGACGAGTGAGGAAGATGGCCGCCACCCGTCTCCATACCATTGCAGGGCGGAAGCGACATCAAAATGTCACTTCCGCCCATAGCTCTTAAAGCAACATTTTTATTTTTTTCAAATGACAATTTATTTTTTTATTGCAATTTAGTGCAAATATGAGATCTGAGGTCTTTTTGATCCCAGATCTAATTTTTTAAGAGGTCCTGTCATGCTTTTTTTTCTATTACAAGGGATGTTTACGTTCCTTGTAATAGGAATAAAAGTGACAATTTTTTTAGTGTTAAAAAAAAAAAAAAAAAAAAGGTTGTGAACGTTTACCGTCTAGCTTGCATGCACAAGCGAACACATACGTGAGTAGCACCCGCATATGAAAACTATGTTCAAACCACACATGTGAGGTATCACCGCGATCGTTAGTAATAATTCCAGCCCTAGACCCCCTCTGCAACTCAAAACATGCAACCTGTAGAATTTTTTAAACATTGCATATGGAGATTTAAGAGTAAAAGTTTGTTGCCATTCCACGAGTGGGCACAACTTTGAAGCCTCACATGTTGGGTATCAATTTACTCAGCGTAACATCTTTCATAATATAAAAAAAAAAAATTGGGCTAACTTTACCGTTTGATTTTTTTTATTCAAAAAAGTGAATTTTTTCCCCCAAAAAAAAAAGTGTGATTGTAAGACCGCTGTGCAAATACAGTGTGACAAAAAGTATTGCAACGGGGGTTCTAAGTTTTTTTTTCTTTTTGCTAGAAAATTAAAGATTTTAACTTGTAAACAAGTTTTAAAAATAGGCCCGGTCTTAAAGTGATTAAAAAACATTTTTTTTCCTCAGTTTAGGCCGATATGTATTCTTCTACATATTTTTGGTAATCAAAAAAAAAAAAAATCTCAAAAAGCGTATATTGATTGGTTTGCGCAAAAGTTATAGCACCTACAAAATAGGTTATTGATTTATGGCATTTTACTAGTAATGGTGGCAATCTGCGATTTTTATTGTGACTGAAATTGCAGCAAACAAATCAGACACTTTTGACACTATTTTGGGACCAGTGACATTTATACAGCGATCATGCCAAAAAAATGCACGGATTACTGTGTAAATGTCACTGGTAAAGAAGGAGTTAACACTAGGGGGCGATCAAGGGGTTAAATGTGTTACCTAGAGAGATTCTAAGGCCCCGTCCACACTGGGGCGGGGGTAAAGTGCCACAATTTTTAGCGGTGCCTTGCCGCCGTATTTGCGGAGGTATTCGGCCGCTAGTGGGACGCTTTTAACCCCTCGCTATCAGCCGAAAAAGGGTTACACTGAAGAGACAGGGACGGCTCTTTCAGGGCGCTTTGCAGGCGCTATTTTTAGTGCTGTAGCACATGCAAAGCGCCCCAGTCTGAAAGGGCTATAACTGTGGGGGGATGGGACTGACTAGAGGAGGAGACTGATCGGTCTATATACTAGGAACACACGATCTGTCTCCTCTCCTCTGACCAGATGTGGATCTGTGTGTTTACACACAGATCCACGTTCCTGCTCTGTCAAGAGCGATCGTGGGTGCCCGGCAGACATAGCACCCACCGGGAACGTGCATCAGGTCCTCGGTGACCTGGCGGGCGTGTACACCGCCGGCAAGCCGAGGAAGTCATATGACGCCTGCCCAGGATGGGAGATCCCATCTGCGGACGACATATGACTATAGCTGGGTAGTGAAGTGGTTAATGTACACGGGACATTTTACAATCTCTCCCAGGGTGGATATAAAGCAATGATTTTTTTTTTTAAATCTTTTTTTTTTTTTTTATTTAACCACTTCCAGACCAACCGCTGCAGTTTTACTGCAGCAGGTTGTCTCGGCTGGGCAAATAGACATTACCTTACGTCGCTCCGCCTTTTGGCCACTAGGGGCGCGCACCCACAGTGTGTGTAAACACACAGATCCCGGTTCTCTCAGGGGAGAGGAGAGAGATTGTGTGTTCATACAAAGTATGAAGACCGATCTCTCTCTTCCCCTAGTCAGTCCCATCCCCCCTACAGTTAGAACACACCTAGGGAACACAGTTAACCCCTTGATCGCCCCCTAGTGTTAACCCCTTGCCTGCTAGTGACATTTTTGTAGCACTGATCACTGTATAATTGTCAATGGTCCCAAAAATGTCACAAGTGTCCAATTTTTCCGCAGCAATATCGCAGATCACCGCCATTACTAGTAAAAAAAATAAATAATAATAAAAATAATAAAAATGCCATCAATCTATTCCCTATTTTGTAGACGCTATAACTTTTGAGCAAACCAATCAATATACGCTTACTCTGATTTTTTTTACCAAAAATATGTAGAAGAATACAAAGCGGCCTAAACTGAGGAAAAAAAATGTGTTTTTTTTTGTTTTTTGTTTTTTAAACAATGTGGGATATTATAGCAAAAAGTAAGTGTTTTTTTTTTTTTAATTGTCGCTGTTCTTTTGTTTATAGCGCAAATAAAAAAAACCCGCAGAGGTGCTCAAACACCACAAAAAGAAAAACAATTTGTGGGAAAAAAAAAAAAAAAAAGGACATCAAATTTTGTTTGGGTACAGCATTGCACAACCGCGCAATTGTCAGTTAAAGCGACGCAGTGCCGTATCGCAAAAAATGGCCTGGTCATCGAGCAGCCAAATCTACCGGGGCTGAAGTGGTTGAATCGTTTTTTTTTATTTTGATCAAAAATGTTATTTTAATAACATTCTTTTGGAGTAAAAATCTAAAGATAGTTTTCTATTTAATAATTTTGTTTATTCAGCATGAAATAGAGCTTTGTTATGTAACATGAGGCTGTATATTCTGCAATATTTACATTTTTGTTAAACTCAATAAATCCAAGCTCTGCAAGGTGAGAACATGCACCCCGCATTGATGCATTCACACAATTTCACAGTAACTATGAGATAAAACAAAGTTCAGGAATATTCCATTGTTTTGCAAATCTATGTACACTACAAACTGTACGATTGAATCGGTTCCGATGTCGCCGTTTTACTAACCTGACAATCTTTAATATTTGCCAACAAAATTAAGGTTTCCTATTTAGAATAAGCAGCTAAGTACCAGCAAGAATAAGTCCTTACATTTAAAGAGCACCTGTCATTTCAGATCCATCATGGCAGTGCCTGTTAGTGGGCATCCACTCACCTGCTGCCACCACGTCCCTCACCTTGTTGTGTCACTGCTGCATCACCAGCCATCCCATTAAAGTAGGTGGGAGTGAATGGGACCGTCGGTGAGTCAACAGCGGGTCAGAGGAGGATCTTCTGCAGTATAGAGATGACAGTTGCCCTTTAAAAAATTATCATTTAAAATTGAGTCGATTTAAAATCAAGCCTTTTTACTAAGGATTTAAATCATGATTTAAATTGTGTTTTAAATCGACTTGATTTAAATCAAATCCACCCTGACCTCTCTGAATGAGTTACAACTTGACAGATAGTAACCGACATGTAGCCTCCCTGGCGGTTTTCCCGAGTGTGGCTCGGGGTTAAAATTCAGGACCATTAGCGGTAACCCCGAGCCACACTCGGGATTACATCGCAGGATCCTGGTGCCTCCTTACTTACCTTGTCCCCGGGATCCTGCGATGTCACCCGCAGTGTCCGAGGGCTCCGTCCTCCTCCGAAGCCTCTCCTTGCCAGGCTCCGTTCCCTGCGAGCGTCGCGACGCACGGGGCGGAGCCTGGCGGCAAATTAAAAAAAAAAGTAAAAATCATAACACATACAGTACTGTAATCTTACAGATTACAGTACTGTATGAAATGATTTCACATCCCTTTTGTCCCCAGTGCTTTGGCCCATGCCCTGCGTGCAGTTTTACATGATATACACTGTTCTTTCTGCCTGGAAACTGGAGATTGTCCATAGCAACCAAAAAGTGTCCCTTTACGTCAAAAGTGGCTTTAGACCAGCTAGAAAACAGCGATAGTAAATTAGAACACTTGCAGAATTGAGCGATAGTGAATTGTGGGGAAATTTATTTTATTACTATTTTTTTATTATTTATTTTTATTTATTATAATTTATGTTTTTGTGTTTCAAACTTTATCATACCCGGGATATCTACTAGACTCTGGTTTGGACAGATTTAAGTGCGTTATTGTTAAGATTTACAGACCTACAATATAAAACGCCAAATTTCCATGCAAAATAATTGTACCGCTTTCAGCACCTAAAATCCGAAATAATCATACCGCCAGGGAGGTTAAAGGCATTTACATGCCTTTTTTTTCTTGTTTTTTTTCCAATAGTTAAAAATGAAAAACTTCTGTAAACGAAATGCAGCTAAATGCGAGTTACTGCGTTTACAAGCTGTTACACGCGTTAGCCGTTTCAAACACCTCTGAACATCCGTCCTGAACGAATTTTTACTTTCCAAAAAATGCTTCCAACCTCAATTGCCTAGAAACTATAAACGACCCTGTGTAAAAAACTCCCAACTGCTCCTAAACGTCCTTTTACCAGCAGCAGTGTACATGAAGCCTTAAAGTGGTGTTCCGGCCGAAATTATACTTTTTAAATAAAAATACCCCTATAATACACAAGCTTAATGTATTCTAGTAAAGTTAGTCTGTAAACTAAGGTCTGTTTTGTTAGTTTATAGCAGTAGTTTGTTATTTTATAAACTTACAGCAGGCCGTGGCCATCTTAAGTGTGGGCATCTGAAGCCAGACTGTATTTCTTCCTGGATCTCATCCTTGCAGATCTTGCACATGCTCAATGCAGCACAAGCAGTGTAATAGGTTTCAGGTCAGGTTTCCATAGCAACGGCAGTGTCAGAGGAAGTTGCCGCCCCTTCCCAGAAGGCATTGCAAACAGGAAATGATGTGATGGGCCGCGGCCAAGGAGGAAGTGAAAAATGAATACAGCAGATATACAGTAAGTGCTGAGAAAAAAAATAAAAAAATATCCTATTCGTTTACAGTGCACAGTTTAGTGAGGGATGCTGAAGAGTTGTAAAAGTGGGTGGAACTCCACTTTAAGACCCCTTTCACACTGGAGCATTTTGCATTCGCTATAGTGTTAAAAATAGCGCCTGCAAACCGCCCTAAAACAGCTGCTCCATTCACTCCAGTGTGAAAGCCAGAGGGCTTTCACACTGGAGCGGTGCGCTGGCAGAGCATCAGAAAAAGTCCTGCCAGCAGCTTCTTTGGAGCGGTGAACTCACCGCTGCTCCCCACTGAAATCAATGGGGCAGCGCTGCGATACTGTCGGCAAAACTGCAGGCGGATTTTACCCCTTTTCGGCCGCTAGCGGGCTAGCGCTAAAACGGAGCTAAAAATAGCGCTGCTTTACCGCTGACGTCAGTGGCGGCACAGTGTGAAAGGGATCTAAGTGCATGTAAACAATAATGAACTTGCTCGATCCCTTTTGTCCTAGTAATTCTACCAGAAATAGTTTTGTTATAACTGCTTTATGAGTGCGCAAAAAAAAAAAAAAATTTAAACACACACACACACACACACACACACCTGTTAACCTTGCTAGAGATCTAGGGATATTTTTCTGGGTTCTCTGCCTGTGCTGCACAGTTAGCGCTCATTGACACAGGCGCAGAGGCCCAAACAGCTTGTGTTTTGCATGCTTTTAAATACACTTAGGAGTGACAAATGTTTGGATATTTGTATACTTTGTGCATTTTTTTCATCTTGCTTTTTATTAACTCTGTGAATGTAGGAGATTCTGTCATTCAGCTACTCAGCCTCCATTCACAGAACACGATGCATTGTGGAATACAAGTATTATGAATGGTGGCTAGGGCAGAAGGGATACATTAAACTTCAGTTTTAAAGGAACCCCAGACACAAGACAGACCACGGTTTAATCTACTATTATGAGCTCACTGGCTGAGAGGTCTCAGGGAAAAAAAATAGATCAGACAGGATCCTGTTCTGTTCCAACAGCACAGTCCACAAGTCTGGCTCTAAATACTGCTGGAGTCATGAAAAAGCTGCTAGTAAGGAACACTCTGCTATACTATCAGGTAAGCTCGGCGGTCCTGTCACATCACACATATGGTAACACTTCCACAAAGCTATATTAATATTAAACAGCTAAAATGTAATGTCACCCCAGCCAATAAATTAAAAGTCATATCTAGAAGCGGACTTTAAACCACACACGATTTTACACTTCATTAGATCAAAGTTACAACTGCACACCAAGGCTTCTTTCTATAATGTAATCTCCATAGCAACCACTACAAGAAAGAAAATTACCCATTCAACCCGTTCTCCAGTTTCAGTACAATGCTCGGTGTAAAATGTCATGCAGGTGGCTGAAGGACACCATTTTACTGCCTCTTAGGGCTAGGTAATCACGGATGGGGCATTTATGCAGTTAATTCATGGGTCAGAATATAAAACTATATATAACTATATATATATATATATATATAACTATATATATATATATATATATAACTATATATATATATATATATATATATATATATATATATATATATATATATATATATATATATATATATATATATATCTATATATATATATATCTATATATAACTATATCTATATCTATATATAACTATATCTATATCTATATATACCCCGTTTCCCCGAAAATAAGACCTAGCTTGATTGTCGGCGATGGCTGCAATATAAGCCTTACCCCCCAAATAAGCCCTACCCTGTTTCCATGAAAATAAGCTCTACCCTGAGAATAAGACCTACAAGGACTTTAACTAGGGCTTATTTGGGGGGGGGTAGGGCTTATATTGCAGCCATCACTGACAATCACGCTAGGTCTTATTTTCAGGGAAACAGGGTAGGTATGTATGTATGTATGTATGTATGTATGTATGTATGTATGTATGTATGTATGTATGTATGTATATATATATATATATATATATATATATATATATATATATATATATATATATATATATATATATATATATACACATATACATATATACACATATACATATACATACACACACACACACACACTACAAATGTTTTAGGCAGGTGTGAAGAAATGCTGTAAAGTAAGAATGCTTTCAAAAATATATATCTGCAAAAACTCAGTGAGTGAACAGAGGAAAAAAATCTAGATCAAATCAATATTTGGTGAGATTACCCTTTAGCTTCAAACCAGCATCAGTTCTTACACTCAGGCCAGGTTCACACTGGTATGACACGACAGTAGCACCACCTTGGATCCGACTTTGTCCTGTAACTTGAAGTCCGACATGCCGAACAGGGATCAGACTTTGATCCCCGACAATACCAGGCACTATGTCTGGTATGAATATTTAGGGGAAACTCCACGCCAAATTAAAAAAAATAAATACAAAATAAACGGCATGGGTTCCCCCTCCAAGAGCATACCAGTCCCTTCGGTTTGATTTTCAGGGGAACACCCCACGCCAAAAAAAAAAAAAAAAAAAAAGTTGTTGGGGTCCCCCCCCCAAAAAAAATCCATACCAGACCCTTATCTGAGCAATCAGCCTGTCAGGTCAGGAAAGGCGTTTAAAAAAAAAAAATCCTTTTTTACCTTTTATTTTTACACAGTTTTAAATTTAAAAAAATAAATAAATTTGTGTCACTTTTATTCCTATTACAAGGAATGTAAACATCCCTAATAGAAAAAAGCATGACAGGACCTCTTAAATATGAGATCTGGGGTCAAAAAGACCTCAGATCTCATATTTACACTAAAACGCAAAAAAAAAAAAAAAAAAAATTGTAATTTGAAGAAAAAAAAAAATAAAACAAAAAAATGTCCCTTTAAGAGCTATGTGCGGAAGTGATGCTTTGAGGTCACTTCCGCCCTGCAATGATATGGAGACGAATGGGGGCCATCTTCCCCCTCACTCGTCTCCATACCCAGCTAGCAAAAGGACGCGATCGTCCCTGCCGCTACCAATGGGCCCGGTAAGCGGCGGAGGGCACTCACCTCCCACCGCCGATAAAAGAGATCTCGCAGCGAATCCGCCGCAGAGACCACTTTTATCTGAAAGCGGACCACCCGCTGAAGAAGAGGATACTGGGGTTATGGCAGCTAGCTGCTGCCATAACGATATTCCTCTTCAAAGTAGTGACATGACGACAGCGGGTGGTCCATACGTGGTTAATGCCATACCACCAGGGAGGCATGTTATTGGCCCCAAATGTATTCTGCAGTAGGACAATGACCCAAAACAGTCAATGTCATTAACAACTATCTTCAGCATAAAGAACAAGGAATCCTGGAAGTGACGGCTATGCCCCCAGAGCCATGATCTCATTATCAAGTTTGTCTGGGATTACACGAAGCAGAAAGATTTGAGGCAGCCTACATAGTCAGCATGTAGGAGCAACCTACCTGCCGAGTTCCTTCAAAAACTGTGTGCAAGTATACCTAGAAGAACCGATGCTGGTTTGAAGTGGTAATCCAAGCATCAAGAGGGTTTAAGGGCTATTGGTCAGCATTGCAACAAAATAAGACTCAAAACCAAGGAGTAACGCACAGTTAATAGTGACAGTCCAAAACAAAATCCAACAGAAATGTTATTAAAGTGGTTGTAAAGGCACCAAGGTTTTTTTACCATCATGCATTCTATGCATGAATGTAAAAAACTGCAGCAGCACCCCCAGCCCCCCTAATACCTACCAGAGCCCCTCTCGATCCAGCAATGTCCCTGAGAGCCTTGCCTCTCCAGGAACTCTCATTCCTGATTGGCTATTGGCAGCAGCAGGAGCCATTGGCTCCTGCTGCTGTCAAAGCCAGTGAGCCGATACGGAGGGGGCAGGGCCGTAACAGCGGCTCCTGTGTGTGAATGGGCACAGAGCAGTGGCTCAGCTGAGGTGCCCCCATTGCAAACCTTTTGCTATGGGGGGGGGCACCCGACAGGAGGGGGGAACCAGGAGAGCCGGCATGGGACTCGAGAATAGGATCCAGGCTACTCTGGGCAAAACCACTGCACAAGGTAGGCAAGTATAATAGGTTTGTTATTTTAATGAAAAAAATAATTAAAGCTTTAAAATCACTTTAAAGTGGAGTTTTACCCCAAAAAAAAAATTGAAATACATTTTTTTTTTTACTCACCTCTAAATGCCTGTTGCTAGGGGGTCCCTTGTAGTATGCCTCCTTCAGCGCCTGGGCTCCTGACAACACTTCCCTCAATGCAGGAAGGGAGATCTCCTCTCCCCCCTCCCTCTAGGCAATCATCTGGGACACGTGACAGGTCCTAGATGATTGCACAGCCAGTCAGCGTGCAGCTCGCACATGCGCAGTGGGTGCCCGGCTGTGCAGCCACAGCCGGGTGGCCACAGTTAAAAGTGCAGACGCCGCAGAGCAGAGGGGGAGACAAGCGGGGCTTCAATCCCCCGCATCACTGGACCCTGGGACAGGCAAGTGTCCAATTATTAAAAGTCAGCAGCTGCAGTATTTGTAGCTGCTGACTTTTAATTTTTTTTTCTTATAATGGGAACTCTGCTTTAAGCTGATTAGTAATGAGAACACACTGGGTTTACTTCAGATCTGCAGACAAGTTTTATACAGCCTGCTTACACCTTTGCCAATAACTGACTAACTCTGGGAAAATATAAATAAATTTTACCCCAGGTTGGGAAACAAGGTGTGAACTGTGCTCAACACCCTGCATCCTAATAAGTGCACATATGTGCAGTGCAGTTTTGCATGTGTTTACAAAATGCCAAGTGTGAATGCAGGCCTAAATGTTTGAGGCACCAGGAAAGTAAACTCCAGTAATAAATAAGTAGTATCCCAGCATATACTGCCTGGTCAGGTTGCTAAAAGGCTCAGGATGTGACTTTTGCAGATGTAGCATTAAAAAGCATAAATGCACACAATTCAGCCCATGAACATATTTTATTTCATGAATGGTTAGTGGCTGAGCAGACATTACTATGATTGACCTGCAAAACAGATCGTCAAACAAAGTGAATACAAGTGAGTCTGCAAAACAAATGAGTTATAACCATACCTTTTAACACAGGAAAGCTTCAAGAATGATTTATGTGGCAGGAAACAGCGATTGTACAAATAATAAAACCGAGGTTGAATAAGGGGAAATGCAGGTAACTTCTGGCTAAATCTTTAAATGTGAAATTATAAATCCATTTCTATCCCATGTGCGCCCGGAGTCTTATGCTAGCCAAACAGGGCTCAAATGTCAGCCAATTTAGCAGGAATCGTCTGAAATTTGAGTCGTGGGGGACCTGTCAGCACCATCTGGCTTGGCAAATTTAAATCTGAAAATCGAAGGAATTCCCTTAGTTTGCAGGGGATCACCAGAACTAGTATCGCCATTGGAAGATTTTTCCTCTATTACATTCTGGGGAGAACCCAAAACTTTCACTTTTAATAAACAGGACAAATAGAAAGGGGGACTCTCCCTAAAGGGGGCACAGACAGTAATAAAACCTGACAGGTGTTCTAATCCCTCTCCACTCTATCCAAAACTAAAGAAAGCTTTACCTTTAAATTTTTTACATATAGTATTTATTTTTTTAAACTCCGGGGACTATCCCATGAATAAAGAGTGTCCTATGTTCTGGAGGCAACATCCAACTGTGTTGATGGGGGAAATTGAGGGGATTTTCTTTTGTTGCAGGAAAGAAAAATCTAATTTTCTATGACCAGCTTAAGACTTCAACCAGATTGCTTTTAGATGGATGCTAAAATGATTTATCCCATCGTCAATTTTTATTTCCATTTTCAGAATGCATACAGGTTTGTGAACTACTTTAATTACTTGAACAAAATATTTCATGAACATTTAATATAAGGTGTTTCCATAGCAACACACTTACTTTAAAATGTATTTCCACTGTACAATTAAAAAATACATATTGATTCATATTTGGGGGGGGGGGGGGGTGCCACTCGCTTTAGCCCTGGGTGATAGCTCCAACTATAATCAACAAGCAGCTATACTTTTCAGCATGGAGTAAGGAGTTTGCTACCAATGACCAGTGCTAAGAGAACCTGCCTCCCCAGAAACTACTAGCCCCCAGGGCTGATCAATAAAAATGAACTGGTTTCAAAGTGTCAAAAAGCCATGCACTAACATAGGGGGTCATCACATTGTTGATAGCCAAGCATGCAAACTGCATAATATGATCATATGAAGCTCAGCCGGCGTGGCCGATAGAGACATCCGGCAGGGGTGGGGGAAGTTTGGCATTATAAAAAGTAATAACTATAGAAAATCAAGTTACTTAGTGCTGCCGTTCTAAACAAAACCAGCCCCGCAAATAATGGTGACTGTGCCCTTACTCATTTGTGTCAGTTCAGCCGAAGGTGCGATTCATACATCTAGAAACTATCCAGCACAAAAGTCCATTGTAGGAATACTTAATCCGCTGCTCTCCACACTTCAGCTTCATAGCATGAGCTCGCATCCCAAAATGATACTGGCATTTCTTAGGAACATCCAAATGCATGGCGTTCCAAAGCTGAGCGCTCACACTGTGTTGCCATGGCAACTACAAAGTACGAAGACTGTCCTTCACATCCATGGAGGTTGAAAGTTGAAATATTTGTCACCGCTAGAATCCAGCTAAATACATCTGTATTCTTCAACCTTACCGTTCACATCATTCTCGACAGTTTACATAACAATACTATGGCATGCAAAACAAGAGTGCCATTATTTAAAAGCTATCAAACAATTATTTAGAAACAAAAAGGGGACTCCAAGAAATACAAAGAACATCCATGCACACCACAAATCTGGCTCCTGATTCACTTCACAAATATTCAATGATCTCAGGCTGTAATCCACTACATCCTGTGCTGATGTAGAGTACGACTCAAATTACATCCAGGGGGTTCTAGACTAGTAACCGGGTCATACAAGCCATGCTCCATCCTTGAGTTACTGCCAGCCCTGAGCAGCAGAGAAATGCTTTGACTGTACATGTGTAAGATGACCAGATGTTTATGAAATATACATGCCCCTCCATCACTGCAGTACCACTATATATGCATGCAGATCAACAATACGATACTTTGTATAGAACATTATAGAAAAATAAAATATACTGCAAGGCAAAAAAAATTTATATATACACACACACACACACACACACACACACACACACTATATACATACACACACATATATATTTTAATTAGAGTGGAACGCTGAGCAAACTGTTAAACCCTTTTTATGTGCATACACTTTAACACATGTAATGTAAATGCAATTCTATGAATTACATTTAGTCTGGTAAAGCACTGCGTATCCTAAAATGACTTTTTTTAAATAAAATTAGTTTTTGCTTTTTTCATTTTTATCTCATTTTAAAGCTGCTGACCTCCTGCAATGACTGCATTGCATTTCTCAGGTGCTGAAGCAGTCACGTGTAATTCACGTCAGCACAACTGGGACACAGACTTCTGTCGCAGGAAGTGCTTGATGGCAGGATCACCATTTTTTAAAATTTATTTATTTTTAATCATCACGCGGTAAGAACAGACACATCAAAAACAAAAAATAAAAATAAAAACACACACCAACATGTTCATGCAGAGGCTCAGCGAGATGATCACATGCCAACCCAGACACAGAGCAATCCCGTATCGCATATGGTAACCATATATATATCTATCTATCAGGCACAATTTTAGTTTTCTTCAAGTATTTACCAGAACATATGTACATCCAAATCGGAGGAAGGGTTTAGGAATTATAGCTCCTAAGATTAGCCATCCCCCTTTTTCAAAAGACCAAAAGCAATTAGACAATTGAATAAAAAGTGGTTCCATGGCCAGGTGTGGGCTATTCCTTTGCTATTTCTTTATCAATTCAAGCAGGTAAAAAGTCAGGAGTTGATTCTAAAGCAGGCCATACACGGTCGAATTTCAAACTAATTTTCTTTTCAAAATCAGAAAGTTCATTTTTTTTGTGATCCGATGATGCCACCATTGATTTTCGAAATTCGGTCGACCAAGCCTTCAATTTCACCGCATGTTGCTACAGAATATAATTTTCTTGGCCGGGAATCTTCTTTTCTCTCCGTAAATGTTCTTTTCTTATTACATTTCTCGCACGATTCTCCCATCATTGATTAGAAAATTGTTTGTTTTTCTAAAAATTTCCAACATGTCCGATTCCTTAAATTTGATTGCCGCACGAAAATCGGCCGTTGTTGCAGCCAACTAATGGTGCGAAATTCATACGAAAATTCTTATATACGATTTTCACAAGAAAATTCTTACGAAATTCGAACAGTGTATGGCCGGCATTAGTGTGGTATTTGCATTTGGAATCTATTGCTGTGAACCTACATAATGCGTTCAAAAGGAGCGGTCCATGCAAGGCTTCAAAAATGAAACAAAATCTATTAGAGTTAGCAGCAACATTAGGACTGGCCAAATCAACTGTTTGGCACATTCTGAGGAAAGAACACACTGGTGAGCTCAGCAACATAAAAAGGCCTGGATGTCCATGGAAGACAACAGTGGTGGATGATTGCAGGATCCTCTCTATGGTAAAGAAAAACCCATTCACAACATCCAGACAAGTGAAGGACACTCTCCAGGAAGTGGGCGTATCATTGTCAAAGTCTACAAATCAATAGAAGATTTCACAAGAGCAAATACAGAGAGTTCACCACAAGGTGCAAACCATTCATAAGCCTGAAGAATAAAAAAAAACAACTGATTAGACTTTGCCAAACAACATCTAAAAACCCAGACCAGTTCTGGAAAAGCATTCTTTGAACGGATGAAACTAAGATTAAATCTGTACCAGAATGATGGGAAGAAAAAAGTGTGGCGAAGGTTTAGAACAGCTCATGATCTTTCAAAGCACACAAAGTCATCTGTAAAACAGGGTGGAGGCAGTGTGATGGCATGGGCATGCATGGCTTCCAGTGGCACTGATTCATTGCTGTTTATTGATAATGTGACAGAAGCAGCCGGATGAACTCTGCAGTGTTTAGAGATATACTATCATCCCAGATTCAGCAAAGTTGATTGGATACCACTTCACAGTACAAACAATGATCCCAAAAAAAAAAAAAAACCCCAGGAGCTTTTGAAGAAAAAGAAGTGGAATATTCTGCAATGGCTGAGTCAATCGCCTGATCTCAACCCGATTGAGCATGCATTTTACTTGCTGAAGGCAAAACTAAAGGCAGAAAGACCCACAAACAACTACTGACAGCTGCAGTTATAGCCTGGCAAAGCATCAGAAAGGGGGAAACCCAGTCTCTGGTAATGTCCATGGGTTTCAGACTTCATGCAATCATTGCCAGTAAAGGATTCTCATCAAAATAATAAAAATGAACATTTATGATTATATTCATTTGTCAGATTACATTTGAGCCCCTGAAAATGGGGGGACTGTGTACAAAAATGGCTGCAGTTCCTAAAATTTGTACTTGATATTTATGTTCAACCCCTTGAATTAAAGCTGAAAGTCCGCACTTCAAATTAATTTGGATTGTTTCATTTTAATTTTATTCTGGTGGCATACAGAGCCAAAAGTATGAAAATTGTGTGCCTGTGTCCAAAAGGACCTAACTGTATGTACAAGACAATGCCCTAATTCTAGGATGACCCTGTACCCCAGGTTACATTTTTACACTGTAAACACCACCAAAAACAGACAGTAAAGGTAGCACTAAAGGGGAGAAGAGGAGAAAGAAGAGAAACGTAGAAGAAGAGGGAGAGAAGGAAGGGAAACTACTAAAATGAAGAGGGGGGAAATGAGGGAAAAGATTGCAACTGTTTCCCCATCCCTCCAGATCCAGGACGACCTCCAGGTTTCCAAGGAAGGCAATTTAGCTTAGCAAGGCCACATAAACAAATTTTTGCCAGTAGAACCACGTTTTGATTAATTTATTTTACGAAGGCCCTTCTCCGTGGCCACCAAGTTTTCCAGCTCATTGATTTCAGCGACCTTTCAACCAGACAGATATGAGCGGGGCCCGTGTGCTTCCAGAAAAGCGGGGTGCAGCTCTTCGCCAGAGTTAGCAATAATGGTAGAAAGGAACTCCTGTAAGCCTGCAGCCCCATGCACACTGGGCTTAGAGCGTTTTCTTTTTGTACAAAGATTTGACGAGCTTAGGAGAGTTTTGCGTTTTTTTTCTACCAGAAAGCTCCAATCAGAAGGGGTTTCTTCCCCGCCTAAACCAGTGTTTCTCAATTCCAGTCCTCAAGGCGCCCCAACAGGTCATGTTTTCAGGATTTCCCTCAGATAAAACGGCTGTGGTAACACTAAGGCAGTGAAACTGATCAAATCACCTGTGCAAAATAATAGATAACCTGAAAACATGACCTGTTGGGGCGCCTTGAGGACTGGAGTTGAGAAACACTGCTCTAAACGTTGAGCTCTAAATTTGCCTCCAATCTTCCTAAGGCCTCATGTACACTGCTGCTGGTAAATGGACGTTTAGGAGCAGTTGGGTGGTTTTTTCAGCTGCCCCTGAACACTCCTCCATGTTATCTTATGAGTACATGTACACAAAAAAAAAAAAAAATGCGGTCAGGACGGATACTCAGAGGCATTTGAAGCGCCAAACGCCTGTAACAGAGTGTAAACGTGGTAACTAGCGTTCAGCAGCATTTTGTATTTAACCATTTGAAATAAAAATGCTTCTTAGCGCCATGTCTAAACGCGGCATTAAATTGAAATTTTTAAACGACGTTTACTATCTGTCAAATTAAACCATTCAGGGGAGGTTGTAAAACGTCCCGTGTACATTAAGCCTAATGTGCGTGGACACATAGGATAATATTAAGCGGCTACCAATACTACCTCCACCCCCTAAACACATAGACTCCAGCTGCTGTCAGTCAAATTCCGTGAGGAGGGAGTAGGGGGCGTGGCCGAGCAGTGCTGTGTGTGCGTCTATGGAGGCCGTTTTGGCCCTACTTCTCCTGCGGGTCACAGGAATGCACTTAGTTTTGCACCCCCGTGACCCGTATTCAGCTGACATCACTCAGCCGGACCAGGCTCTGCAGAGATCCCAACTTTAATACCGATATCTACCCAGATGCCTGAGAAGCAGCTGGCTCAGGCTCTCAGCGTGCTGCTTAGAGCCTGAGCCATCCGCTACCACCTCCTCCACAGCCCAGCACTCTAGTGAGAGCTGGAAGGGCGGAGCCAGTGACTGACAGTCACCGCTTCCTGCTCAAAGAAGACAGAGAACTGAGCCATCAGCAGTCTTTGACCACTCAGGTCTCAGTCTTAGAGGTGGCAGGGGATAGATACAACATCAGATCAATGCTGCATCCACCCAGACAAGTTGTTTTTTGTACTTCCCGCACTTTTCTTACTGGTGAGGACTACTCTTGTCTTTTCTAAGGCTGTATATGCATAATAGTTCTGGGTCATTAAGGTTAATGAGTTAGTATAACAGCTAGGTACTTGGCTTTTTCAGGAGGTCTACAACAGCATTCCCCAAAATTTGGTCATGCTCAGTAAACTTTAAAAAGAAAGAAGACATTCCCTGTGGGGTTTTTTAGCAGCAATTATGAGTCAACGAAAATATATATAAAAAATAAATGATTTTATCAAAAAAAGAGAAAAACAATATGCACACAAAAGTTAAAACATGAGCTCTGGGTATGTACAATGCGAGACTGATAGATTATGACAGGGGGAAACACAATAAACGGCAATACCATCAGGATAGAGAAAGAAATTAATCTAATGTGTCAACCTACAATCAAAATGTGGTTGTAGTGTCCGATGTTCAGAACAAAGCCCCAATGCAATGCATTTCGACCTATATATTTACGGTCTTCTTCAGGGGGTTCTTGTGTTTCCTCTCCATCAAAAAAAGCTTGCTTATCCAGAGACTTCGTATTAAAACAAACACACACGAGATAGACAGTTGATTTTCCCACTGGTGGTCTTGAAGACTGCCGAGGAGCCGCACCCACCTCAACCCTGTAAGGCAGTGGTTCTCAACTCCAGTCCTCAGGACCCACCAACAGGCCAGGTTTGCAAGATAGCTGAAATACATCACAGGTGATATCACTTGCTGCTCAGTGATTGCAGTATTCTAGTCTGCAACTCCCCAAGGTAATACTTAAAATCTGGCCTGTTGGTGGGTCCCGAGGACTGGAGTTGAGAACCACTGCTGTAAGGGGTTGCCTGGGCTGCAGGGCTTACAAGTGGTCACAGGTTATTGGGCACTCCAAAAAGGAGAGGAGAGTGGGGGCCATGGGCACCTGACTGCATGTAAAATTAGGACTCTGTGGTCCCTATAAATGGGAAACATCAGGTCCAAAATTGTGGATAAATATAAATGGTTAGAAGCTCCAGTGATCAGTAACTGCAAATGCTCAGCTGGTTAAGGATCAACTGAAGATCAGTATACTGTTTGTACTGTAACCAGTTTTTAGAAGCAATGGGATATTCTTATAGATGAATGAAACATTTCTGTTCTGGTTTTTTATAGCCTTATAATAATGACAAGCCAGGGTGTAAACACACTATAGAGTGGAATATAACCAAGATTTAAGACATCTGACACAGAGCGTTATCCTTCACAAAACTTGTCATTGCACAGTAATATATGACAAAGCTTTTTTTAACAGATCAGAAACAGAATCATCACAGACTTTAAACAAAAGCAGACAGTGTGTATCCTGAAAAGACACTATCCAGCATTCTGGCCACAAGATGTTCTATCTGTAAACAATAAAAATCCCACACTGAGCGAGAACAGAATCATGTACTCCACATGGATCCACACTACGAAATATTCATTAGGCTTGGGGTGGCACCAGTGGGTGGCCTAAAAATGATGGCTGAGCAAAATAAAATCACAAATAACCACAACGTTTACTGGAATAAACAAATTTTCTGTCAGCCTATTCTGGGCCCACAATCCTGCAAGGGAAGTCTACTGTGGCTCACAGACTTCCCATTAACCCCTTTGATACTAGAGATGTGTTATAGCTTTCCTGGAGGAAGCTTCTTCGATTTGCCCACTACGTCAGTCTACATTTTTACCCTTTCCATAATCTTTTGGACATATACATAAATATGGTACATTTGAATGTTTGTCTTTAAAAATTGTGCTAACAACAATAATAAAAAAAAAAAAATGAAATCTTTGTTTTAGAATAGCATTGTGGAAGGGTTAGATCCTCTTAGTTTTCATTGCTTCCTGGGCCAATGACACAATGGGGTCTGAGAGAAAAGTAGTGATGGGAAATCCCCCTAGTGAAGTCGCTTACAATGGTCTATAAAACAGATAGTACATTTACAGCAACGTAGAAAAATACAGCAAACAATTTTAAACAACATATTACATTCAGTGATAAAAAAAAGGAGAAGACCAGCTCACCCACTCGAACGGGACCAGTAAATGACAGGACCCAAACAATTCCCTCTCAGATATGTAAGCACTAACAATTTTAGTTTTAGCCACCTGTAAGATGAGATTATTCCTAATGCAAGGAGCATTCTTCCCAGTAATCACCACAATAATGTACCCTGCACTGTAGATATAGTAATTATTAACAAGTGCTTCCAGAGAATGTCGTTATTTCAAGGTGTTCATTGTAAAAAGCTGACCCATAGCATCTTTGGAGTTGGCCTCGTTCTTCACTGAAGACTCCACCAGCATTATTGCTCCAGTGCATTGCTGCCATGACTTTCAACCTATGTGAGCCAGAACAAGGGAGCCACAGGATCAGCTGTTTACTCATCTGTACTTGTAACCTTGACTTGGTCAGATAAGAAAGAACAAATTAATTCTGAAGACATCCACGGAGAAAATAATTTACAATCCAGAATGGAAATGTCTGATTGGTGCAGCTCTGCCCTGATACAAGTAATGGGTTCTAATTTAGCACAGAGAAGGGATATGAATATGACTGTCAAAGAAAAGAAAAATCTGATTTCTTCAGTTTAGTTGTTCTCTAAAGTCCGACCACTGAAAAACATTTATGGTCCGTTTTAGCTTTGACTTGGCTCGGGAGGCGATGCTAAATTTGCTTTTTTTCCAGCAAGTTCACAACTGCTAGACTGCCAGGCAAGAGGACCAGCTCCAAACCAGGCTCCTTGTAAAACTCGATCAGCGTTTTACAGTAAAGTCCATAAGACAGCATTCAGCTCATTGTGGATTTTAATTGTGTAAGACAAGTCTAAACATTATATCTCCATCTGTCAAAAAGATAGCTTACAAAATGAAAAAAAGTCCTTAATATCAAAACTTCAGTTAGAAACGGATCCACCTAAAAAGTTCAACTCCATTGGGTAATAGTGGAAATCAGTGGAATATACAATAACTAATAAAGCTTTCACAGTCGGCTTGTGACTTAACTTTAAAATCTTACAATAATGATCCACTTTTTATCAATAAACAAGCGGTGTCTTGGATTCATTTCCTCTTTTTGTACAAGCATCCCAGCTCCTCACCACGTGCGTTTACTCTGAACGTATCCTTTCTAGGACAGCTGTCAGACTGCATAGCCTGATGTCTTTGGATGATATTTGGCTCAGACCATATTGGATTTTTTTTTTTTTACAAGAATTCTGACCTTGCCTTAATAAAAAAAAACTAAAACAAATAGATGATCTTTAGGAAATCCTGATAATTTATGTAGCATTGGGTAATGATTTCTACATCTGAGTACCCTCAGAGGATGTCCCTGCCAACTGTTTCCAGTGGCTAAGCTGAGTTTTTCTGGCCATGAGACCGCTGTACCCAAAGATGAGCGGCGCTCTCGAGGTCTGCTTGGCATAATAGCATTACTATATGTGAGTGCATGCGTAGATTTACACTGGTTAAAGTGGAACTTCACTCTCCCAAATCAACATTGATATTTTTAATTCTTGTGCTGCTAGCCTTAGCAAAAACAGATAGGAATGTATATTCTATATACGGTACTTATTTTAACTTTTTTTTTTCACATTTCTTCAGTTACTTCCAGGTTTCTTGCCTAAGCGAATGATGTCCTACATCCCAGGGGTCTTCAGAAAAGGGTATGGGGTGTTTTCTCAGCTAAGCACACTCTGCCTGCATGCTTGAGCAAAGGACAGGTGGATTCCAGGTAGCAAATGCTATATGAATCATTTGCCCTTACTCAAGATGACCATGGACAGAAATGCTAGAGGTGCGTTTGTTAAACTTCCTGACAAAATAAAGCATGGATGGATGGGAGAGTTTGTTTTGAATATTAAAAATGAATTAAATTGTGTTTTTGGTTTGTTGTGCTCAGTCACAATGAAGATTTAAGGCTGGGTTCATGCTATTGTGAACTGGATACGGATTTTTTCCTGCATCCAATTCGCATGTGTGTGTGACCGTCTCACAAATCTCCGGGGTGGCTATGGAGCGCACAGCAGAAGAGTCTTTGGTTCTGCTTCAGGTCTGAATTTAGCCAAAAGTTTGGACCTGAAACAGGGGCGCACCGGACCACCTGCTGGGCTCCATGCTGCATACAGTGTGAACCAAGCCCCCACCTCCTGCAGACATGACCCCCCCTCACTAGCAGTAGGAAGCGTATGGCGAGCTGTCACGGTACACTTTCTACTTAGATTCTACAGATAAACCTTCATGCCAAGGATTTCAATGTGAACAAGCCTTGCCTATACAACGCCAAACCTTACTACACCACCCTGAGCACAATGGGATGGGATAGACATTTAAATGCCCCTAAAGTGATGGAGGCAGCCAGCATCTCAGGGGCGAACATCAGGAGAAAACATATCACTGACAAGCCTCTGGGAACGCCTTACATTTGGCACATGGAGGCCCTGAACGAGGGCTCATAATTAGGTATGGATCTTTTTTTTTTTTTTGGGAGGAACACGCAGCCTTCTTTTCCTTTATGATGAGTAGTTCAGTGTGGAATCTAACAACACACGTTGGCTGGTTGTCTCCCATGCATCTCCCAATAGCAACAAGGAGAGCGAAACCAGGCACGCTACAAAGTGATCAGATGGCCGATTGTTTTGTTGTGTCACATTACATTGTCTGCCCGCCCGAGAGCAAAAAGAGAGAAGAATGGAAGGCAATGACGGGACTGGGGAGGTGACAGGATCCACACCTCACCCAGTATTCTTCTCATGGCCGATCACCCGGTCTATCATATTGATCACGCAGAAAATGGGACTGTGTGTGTTCCTGACCGAGGACAGGAAGAGGAGATGAAAGAAAGGGTGTGATCTGTCTGCTGAACAAAAGCTGCCCTTCACCTGGATGTGTGTGTGTGTGTGTGTGTGTGTGTGTGTGTATACACCCCGACAGTCACCCATATCACACACAATGAGAACGCACAACTACACAGGGAGAGGGGGGCAACACTACACACTGCCAGGAGCACAACACATATTATTATTATTAATAATGATAGGGGTCTGGCGGTGCTCAGAGGTGTGTCACTGCACACATTGTATACTATATAGAAGGAGAAATACAATGATACACAATACAAGAGACAGGTCTAGAGTGAGGAGTCGCAGACCCTCCAGCAGCAGGCTGCACACATGAGGAGAACAATGAGGGGCTCCATTGTATTGCTCTGCCCAGGTACACCGCACACCTGGGAGGTCAGTGTGAAGTCAGGAGGGGGGAGGGTGACCACACCTGAGAGGACACCACACACACCCGTCCGGCGGAGTCACCTCCCAGTCCCAGCACTCACTTCACACACTACTCCGGACCTACAATTCCCCCCCTTTCCCAGGAAAACAATGGCTCCCGGTCCATGTGAGGAGAGGCCACACTCACCCACAGCTCCGTGCCCCAGCTCATGGCGGCGGTGTCCGGCTAGGAGCGGAGACAGGAGACGGAGAGGCTGGATGTGTAAGAGATCCTTCTTCCTTGTGTGAGGAGCGGAGGAGGAGGAGGAGGGGGGAGAGAGGGAGGGAGGGGCTGGAAGAGGAGGGAGGGGAGCCTGGGATGGGATGGGATGAGAGAATGGGCGGAGACAGTGCAGAGTTTCGGGCACATGGCAGGAGGAGGGCGGGGCAGAGCTCAGGCGGGCAGTGTGTGAGGAGAGGAGGAATGGGGGGTTTGGAGCGCCTTGTCTCCTCTCCACACAACACAATCCATACTACTCACGACAATGACACGACTCGGAGCAGAGTGCTGTCCTTGTCAGTGAGGTGTACATGAATCTCTCCTAGAATTACCTCACACAGAACGTAACCACTTGCTGGCAGCAATTTACAGGGACACACAGTATCACAAAAGTGAGTACACCCCTCCCATTTTTGTAAATATTTTAGTGACAACACTGAAGAAATGACACTTTGCTACAATGTAAAGTAGTGAGTGTACAGCTTAACAGTGTACATTGGCTGTCCCTTCAATATAACTCAACACACAACCATTAATATCTAAACCACTGGCAACAAAAGTGAGTACACCCCTAAGTGAAAATGTCCTAATTGGGCCCAATTAGCCATTTTCCCTCCCCGGTATCATGTGACTCGTTAGTGTTACAAGGTCTCAGGTGTGAATGGGGAGCAGGTGTGTTAAATTTGGTGTTATCGCTCTCACTCTCTCATACTGGTCACTGGAAGTTCAATATGGCACCTCATGGCAAAGAACTCTCTGAAGATCTGAAAAAAAAAAAGGATTTTTGCTCTACATAAGGATGGCCTAGACTATAAGAAGTTTGCCAAGACCCTGAAACTGAGCTGCAGCACGGTGGCCAAGACCATACAGCGGTTTAACAGGACAGGTTCCACTCAGAACAGGCCTCGCCATGGTCGACCAAAGAAGTTGAGTGCATGTGCTCAGCGTCATATCCAGAGGTTGTCTTTGGGTAACAGACATATGAGTGCTGCCAGCATTGCTGCAGAGGTTGAAGGGGGGGGGGGGGGGGTCAGCCTGTCAGTGTTCAGACCATATGCCGCACACTGCATCAAATTGGTCTACATGGCTGTCGTCCCAGAAGGAAGCCTCTTCTAAAGATGATGCACAAGAAAACCCGCACACTGTTTGCTGAAGACAAGCAGACTAATGACATGGATTACTGGAACAATGTCCTGTGGTCTGATGAGACCAAGATAAACTTATTTGGTTCAGATGGTGTCAAGCGTGTGTGGCGGCAACCAGGTGAGGAGTACAAAGACAAGTGTGCCTTGCCTACAGTCAAGCATGGTGATGGGAGTGTCATGGTCTGGGGCTGCATGAGTGCTGCCGGCACTGGGGAGCTACAGTTCATTGAGGGAACCATGAATGCCAACATGCTGTGACATACTGAAGCAGAGCATGATCCCCACCCTTTGGAGACTGGGTCGCAGGTCAGCAAATTTACACTGTTATACAAGCTGTACACTCACTACTTTACATTGTAGCAAAGTGTAATTTCTTCAGTGTTGTCACATGAAAAGATATAATAAAATATTTACAAAAATGTGAGGGGTGTACTCACTTAGATACTGTACATACAATTTACAGGGACATACATACATTTTGTTTGTCTAGAAAATTACTTAAAACCCCAAAACATGTATTTTCCTAAAGCAGACACCCTGGAGAATAAAATGGCAGCTGTTGCAATTTTTTATGTTTATTAAATGCAAATTTTCAGGAAAAAATACACTTAAATGAATTTTAGTGCACACACAACACATAGCATTTTAGTGGTAAAATATAAAAGATAATGCTGCACTGAGTAAATAGATACCAAACATGTCAAGATTTAAAATTGCGTGCACCTGTGAAATGGTGATAAACTATGATACCTAACATCGTCAATAGGCCGCACTTTAAAAGGCTTTACAAGTTACCAAGGCTTTGTTCACATCTGAGCATTTTGGAATCACGATTCCAGAATCGCAGCAAGACGTGGAACACGTTTTGCGATGTCATTATTTCTTAATGGCACCCCAAATGCAATGTGATTTTGACACGAAAACGCAGCGCCTGGCTCTGTGACAAAATGTTGTACTTGAGCTTCTTTGGAGTGGAGGGAGGCCCATTCAAATGAAAAGTGCCGCTTCCAAAAACACACCGCAAAAAAAGTGTCACTGCAGTACGCTTAGGTGTGAACAGTGCCTAAAGCCTGGTACATGCTTATAGTCTATTTTCATTCATCCCAGTGGGTTGAAGGAAAAAAAAAACAACAGCACCTGTCGGAGCCGTTGTACTACAGATCCAACGTTAGAACAGTGATCTCCCACGTTGAGCTGTTGTGTTCTGACAAGGGGACTACCCCCAACGCCAGAACACTCCAATCAGCGCTCTCAGCCATTGGTCGGCTGCTGGTTTTCCAGCATGCTCATCCGACAGAAGCCAAACAGCTGACATACATACGGCCCGTGTATACGGGGCTTTAGAGTTAAACACAAGGTCTAACACTAGAATTATTGCTCTTACTGCAACATTCAGTACCTCTCATTTGTGGTGCCATCTCCATGTATATATACTTGCAGGACCTATGTTCGCATTTGTGCGTAGGCACGAGAAGATGGGGGTGCTTTAACATTTTTAACATATTATTTATCTTATTTAAATTACCTTTTTTACACTTTTTTATTTTTTTTTATTCAACCTTATTGTTATCACAAGGGGTGAACAACATCCCTTGTGATAGCTTTGGGCAGTGACAAGGTGCTTCTTATGGAGAGATCCAGGGTCTATTAGACCCCTGATCCCTCTCCTGCGATCCAAGGCAGCCGATCAAACCAGAACCTGCTTGATCGGCTGCTTCTGTGGCCATACTGCACAGTGAAATAAAGCATTGAAACCAGAAATGATGAAATCCTCATTACTCCCAGCTCACTCATTCATCACAGAGGAGATGGAAGAACTAATGGTCCTCTGTGAGCAACTGGCTCGATGGTTAACAGCAGTCCTGGACAGGAGAGCCCGGGAATGGCAGTGGGGATGGGGGCCCCTTTCTGAACCCGGTAAAGTGATGGGGCGGCTGTAGAGCCACACAGATCACTTTTACATGAAAGCTGATCTCTTATGCCGCGCACACACGGTTGGATTTTCCAAAGGGAAATGTTCGATGGGAGCTTGTTGTCAAAAATTCCGAACGTGCGTAGGCTCCAACGGACATTTTCTGTCGGAATTTCCAACAAACAAAATTTGAGATCTGGATCTCAAATCTTCCGACAACAAAATCCGTTGTAGTAAATTCCGATTGTGTGTGCACAATTCCAACGCACAAAGTTCCACACATGCTCCTAATCAAGAAGAAGAGCCGCACTGGCTATTGAACTTCATTTTTCTCGACTCGTCGTACGTGTTGCACGTCACCGCGTTCTTGACGTTCGGAATTTTCAACAAGATTTGTGTGACCGTGTGTATGCAAGACAAGTTTGAGCCAACATCCGTCGGAAAAAAAACATGGATTTTGTTGTCGGAATGTGCAATCGTGTGTACGCGGCATAAATGTGAAAAACAACACCAGGAGGATCAGAGCAGTAACTACGATCCTGACATAACAGTTTCTAGTCCAGGACGTTTATATACATATGGTGGATGGAAAACTGTTAAATAATAACTCCAGGCATGGCTATTCTGCACATAGACAACTATGTATAAAATATCCATATCTGGCATTCATCTTTATGGTACATTTCACTTTATTGTGGAAATCCTATTTACCTCCACTTTTCTTCTCACCACCATGGCAGTATTTTGAGTTTTTTTAGTCACAGCTATAGCGCCAGAAAGTGCCCAACATAGGAAATACCTGTGTTTGTCACTTGCATCAGAAAAAAACAAGAAAATGATTGGACTTTCTTAAATTTGGCGCAGTTCTTTGTAATCCAGCCACAATCCCAGAAAAGTATCATAAATGTACATGGGTGCTGGCTGTAATGAAAGGTCTTCAGTGCTGGGCTGACAGTCTTCTAGTAGCAAGGGCAGTTTTCTGCCTAAAATCAGATGCATGTGGGTATTTCTAACCACTACTGCATACTATTGACCCCTGAACTTCGCATAACTTACTACTGAACTCTGCATAACTTACTACTGACCTCTGAAGTCTGCATTACATACTACCAATGTCTGCATTACTTATTATTGACCCTTGCACTACTTACTACTAAAGTCTGCATTACTTACTGCAGACCTCTGAAATCTGTGTTACTTACCCCTGAAATCTGCGTTACATACTACTGATTTCTGAACTCTGCAATACACATTGTTGCCACACCCAAAATTTGCCACAGCAAGTTGAGTTCGCCACCCCATTTTTCTCCTCTAGGTGGCCAAGAAGGGGGAGATGGGAAGGGGCCCTGTGATTTCTAATGGCAGCCCTGGGCACATGGCTCCTGGCTACATACATACCACCAGAAATGTGGCTCAAGTATCCTATCTATTGAACTGCCCTCTGTATTTTTGGTGTTTCTGATTAGGAAATTGATTTGATTATAAAGGATTTTTTAAATAACAAACATGTTATACTTATCTGCTCTGTGTAATGGTTTTGCACAGAGCAGCCCCGATCCTCCTCTTCTCGGGGTCCCCCTCTGGCGTTCCTGATTTCTCCTCCTGCTGAGAGCACCCATAGCAAGCCACTTGCTATGGGGGCACTTGTGCATGCTCGACGAGCACAGTTTGGCCCCGCCCCTGCTCCCTCATGACTTGCTATGGCCAGTTAGATCACTTTTACATTGTAGGGAATCTCCGGCTGAAAAAACAATACCAGGATCATGGTTGTAGCCTCAACCATGGTCCCAGTATAGCCACTTTAACCTTAGGCCATTTATAAATGGCCCAAGGACAGATAGTGGCTAAAGAACATCCAACTGGTGAAATTGAATGTTGATTTTAGCCTATCAAAATCAAGCAAGAGTCCCTCTGGTAAATGTTGTAAAGTTTTAATACTGAATCTGGTGCACAAATTTGTATCAGGTAAGGAGTGGAGATGCAGGATTCAAGGGTTATCCCACAGATGAGTGAATGGGGTGTTTATCATGCCATAGCGTTCCCTAACCTGTTTCTATACAATAATAGTAGTCTTCATAGAAGTAGTAATATTTAGGTTTGAGCGAGGAATGTGAAATACAAGGTTGCTTTGTTTGGAGTAAGAACCCAAGTGCAGCCTCAAGATTTATTAGGGTTCATGCACACAGGACGTTTTTACAGCTGCTGTTAGGGGCGTCTGACATTTTTAACTGCTTCTAAACGTCCCTCCATGTTAGCCTATGTGTCCATGTATACATAAAGTGTTAGAGGCGTTTGGAGGCATAAGCGTTTAGGGCAGTGATGGTGAACCTTGGCACCCCAGATGTTTTGGAACTACATTTCCCATGATGCTCAGCTATACTGCAGAGTGCATGAGCATCATGGGAAATGTAGTTCCAAAACATCTGGGGTGCCAAGGTTCGCCATCACTGGTTTAGGGCAGTAGAAAAAAACAACAGCCCGTGCGTTCAGGAGCAGAGGCTGTTGAGCTGCAAAAATGTCTGACGCGGTTAAGCCACATCAAGCATTTTTTTTTTTTTTTTACATGTAAAAATCAATGGTTCCCTATGAGAGTACATTGATTTGAATAGAAGTCGCACCAGAAGTCGGATCACATTGATCCGACTTGCGGTGCGATTTGTGCCATGAGGATCTTGAAGAGGAACCCCATGCCAAAATGAAAAGAAAAATCAGCATGGGGTCCCCCCCCGAAATCCATACCAGACCCTTATCCGAGCATGCAGCCCAGCAGGTCAGGAAAGGGGGGACGAGCGAGCCACTCCCTCCTGGACCATACCAGTTCACATGCCCTCAACATGGGGAGGTGAGTGCTTTGGGGCAGGGGTCCCTGCACCCCCCACCCGAAAGCACCCTGTCCCCATGTTGATGAAAAATCGGGAAGAGGCCCTTGTCCCCATTTTTTCTCTGGGGGAGGGGGGATTTTTTTTGCTCTTTAGCTACTCTCCTGAATGCTGTAAACAATCTGTAAACAATCCTCTTCTAATACATATGTAAACACCTACATTACACATGGGCTTACATAGAAGTGCTTTTATAGGCTGAAAAAAGAAACGCCAAAGCCTATAAAAGCAACATTCTTTAGGCCCAGTGTGCATGAGGCCTTAGAGGTCTCAAAACTTTAGGGTCATCATTTTAGTATAACACCAGAAAAAGTAGTAAGGCCCCATGCACACTGTAACATTCCAAATATGCTGTATTTTTTTTCCAGAAATTGGCAGAAAAAATGCCTCTAATGTTGCATATGTATGCGTGTAAAATGCATTCAGTGTAAATACATTCCATTGGGCAGAAAAATAAAAATATGCTGAAACCTGAACTCTGAATACAGGTTTAGAGTATATTTTTATGCCTCTTAACAATGCACGCAAATACGAGCATAAATGCCTGCATACGCATGGCCGCGTTCAATAACATGTAGCTGCATTCTCGGGCATAAAAAGAAAGAGAGCCAAATGGCCTTAGCAGTGGCATTTTTTTATGCCTGTGTGCATGAGGCCTAAAGGTGGATGTTTTTGTTTTAAATGTCCATGCTACTGTAGCGGTACCCTCTTGAGGGCTGCTGAATGTTGAAGTCCGTTTGTCACCCTGCCCAGCCAGGCACACAGTTCTCATTCACCCTCAGGCAGAAAACCAGTCTTTGAACCTTGGTTTTTATTTTTATTGAGGGGAAAAAACTTGGTAATGGGGATAGGATATTCCTGAGATACTCAAACTGATTTTCAGATAATAAACAGGTGATACTCGAAAAATTAGAAAATCGTGAAAAAGTTTATTTCACTAATGCAACTTAACCACTTCAGCCCCGGAAGGATTTACCCCCTTCCTGACCAGAGCACTTTTTACAATTCGGCACTGCGTCGCTTTAACTGCTAATTGCGCGGTCATGCAATGCTCTACCCAAACGAAATTTGCGTCCTTTTCTTCCCACAAATAGAGCTTTCTTTTGATGGTATTTGATCACCTCTGCCGTTTTTATTTTTTGCGCTATAAACGGAAAAAGACTGAAAATTTTGAAAAAAAATGATATTTTCTACTTTTTGTTATAAAAAAAATCCAATAAACTAAATTTTAGTCATACATTTAGGCCAAAATGTATTCGGCCACATGTCTTTGGTAAAAAAAATGTCAATAAGCGTATATTTATTGGTTTGCGCAAAAGTTATAGCATCTACAAACTAGGGTACATTTTCTGGAATTTACACAGCTTTTAGTTTCTGACTGCCTATGTCATTTCTTGAGGTGCTAAAATGGCAGGGCAGTACAAAACCCCCCCAAATGACCCCATTTTGGAAAGTAGACACCCCAAGGAAATTGCTGAGAGGCATGTTGAGCCCATTGAATATTTATTTTTTTTGTCCCAAGTGATTGAATAATGACAAAAAAAAGAAAAAAAAAAAATTACAAAAAGTTGTCACTAAATGATATATTGCTCACACAGGCCATGGGCATATGTGGAATTGCACCCCAAAATACATTCAGCTGCTTCTCCTGAGTACGGGGATACCACATGTGTGGCACTTTTTGGGAGCCTAGCCGCGTACGGGGCCCCGAAAACCCAGCACCACCTTCAGGATTTCTAAGGGCGTAAATTTTTGATTTTACTCCTCACTACCTATCACAGTTTTGAAGGCCATAAAATGCCAAGATGGCACAAACCCCCCCCCCAAATGACCCCATTTTGGAAAGTAGACACCCCAAGCTATTTGCTGAGAGGCATGGTGAGTATTTTGCAGCTCTCATTTGTTTTTGAAAATGAAGAAAGACCAGAAAAAAAAATTTTTTTTTTCTTTTTTCAATTTTCAAAACTTTGTGACAAAAAGTGAGGTCTGCAAAATACTCACTATACCTCTCAGCAAATAGCTTGGGGTGTCTACTTTCCAAAATGGGGTAATTTGGGGGGGGGTTTGTGCCACCTGGGCATTCCATGGCCTCCGAAACTGTGATAGGTAGTGAGGAGTGAAATCAAAAATTTACGGCCTTAGAAAGCCTGAAGGCGGTGCTTGGTTTTCGGGGTCCCGTGCGTGGCTAGGCTCCCAAAAAGTCCCACACATGTGGTATCCCCGTACTCAGGAGAAGCAACAGAATGTATTTTGGGGTGTAATTTCACATATTCCCATGGCATGTTTGAGCAATATAACATTTAGTGACAACTTTGTGCAAAAAAAAAAAAAAAAAAAATTGTCTCTTTCCCGCAACTTGTGTCGCAATATAAAATATTCCATGGACTCGACATGCCTCTCAGCAAATAGCTTGGGGTGTCTACTTTCCAAAATGGGGTCATTTGGGGGGGGTTTGAACTGTCCTGGCATTTTATGCACAACATTTAGAAGCTTATGTCACACATCACCCACTCTTCTAACCACTTGAAGACAAAGCCCTTTCTGACACTTATTGTTTACATGAAAAAGTTATTTTTTTTTGCAAGAAAATTACTTTGAACCCCCAAACATTATATATTATTTTAAAGCAATTGCCCTACAGATTAAAATGGTGGGTGTTTAATTTTTTTTTTTTCACACAGTATTTGCGCAGCGATTTTCAAACGCATTTTTTGGGGAAAAAACACACTTTTTTAAATTTTAATGCACTAAAACACACTATATTGCCCAAATGTTTGATGAAATAAAAAAGATGATCTTAGGCCGAGTACATGGATACCAAACATGACATGCTTTAAAATTGCGCACAAACGTGCAGTGGCAACAAAATTACTACATTTTTAAAAGCCTTTAAAAGCCTTCACAGGTTACCACTTTAGATTTACAGAGGAGGTCTACTGCTAAAATTACTGCCCTCGATCTGACCTTCGCGGTGATACCTCACATGCATGGTGCAATTGCTGTTTACGTTTGACGCCAGACCGCCGCTTGCGTTCGCCTTAGCGCGAGAGCAGGGGGCGACAGGGGTGCTTTTTTTTTTATTTATTTTTTTTATTTATTTTTTTTTGCTTTTTTATCTTATTTTTAAACTGTTCCTTTCATTTTTTTTTTTTTAAATCATTTTTATTGTTATCTCAGGGAATGTAAATATCCCCTATGATAGCAATAGGTAGTGACAGGTACTCTTTTTTGAAAAAATTGTGGTCTATTAGACCCTAGATCACTCCTCTGCCCTCAAAGCATCTGACCACACCAAGATCGGTGTGATAAAATGCTTCCCCAATTTCCCAATGGCGCTATTTACATCCGGCGAAATCTAAGTCATAAAATGCTCGTAGCTTCCGGTTTCTTAGGCCATAGAGATGTTTGGAGCCACTCTGGTCTCTGATCAGCTCTATGGTCAGCTGGCTGAATCACCGGCTGCATTCTCAGGTTCCCTGTTGAGACAGGAGAGCCAGAGAAAAACACGGAAGACGGTGGGGGGGGGCATTCCCTCCCACTGCTTGTAAAAGCAGTCTAGAGGCTAATTAGCCGCTAGGATTGCTTTTACATGAAAGCCGACCGCTGGCTAAAAAGAATGATACCAAGATGATACCTAAACCTGCAGGCATCATTCTGGTATAACCACTCAAAGTCGTGAATGGCGTACCTGAAGACAAAAAAATGGTTAACAATAAAGCACAGTAAACGGTAAAGTATAAATAATTACATACCTGAAAAGCAAACATGATAAAACATAATAACAATAAAACATTGCAGAATAGAATACAGTAAAAAAGAGCAGAACAATAGAGAGAGAATAGAGAGAGAGAGAGAACAATAAAACGACAACTATTTTTTTTTATTTTTGTTTGTGTTTTTTTTTTTTTTACACTTTTTTTTTGTAACTGTAACTTTTATAACTGTAACCGGTTCCAGGTTCGAGTCTCTCAAAATGCGATGGCATCTTGGGAGACCCTGTGAAAGTGTGCCTAGTATGTGCAATGCTGTACGCTACGCTAATACTCAACTAGTGAATGGTAGCGTTCAAAACATTCACCAAGTGTTACTGCAGTGCTGTTTTGACTACGACCGGGGTGTACTACGCCGCTGGTGCTTGCCAGTTCACCAAAACGCTACAAAGAAAAGTGTCAGTGATCGATCGATACTGCACTTGGGTGGGCTGGACTAGGCTGGGCCGGGCGGAGGGGCAAAACGCAGGTGCTAGCAGGTATCTGGGCTGATCCCGCTAACACTGCGTTTTTGGGAACCCTAAACTGCTGGGGACGCTAGTATAGATCTGATCGGATCAGATATTGATGCGTTCAGATACTATACCACTAAGGGAGGTGTACGGTGCGTGTACGGTGCGTGCGTGGGTGTTCGCGGTACTGGCGCTAATCTGACGCTGCCTAGGGCGACGCATATCACCGCCGGGTGATCAGGGGGCTAAACCTTTATTCGGTAATAAACGGCGGGTGCCCTGACACTATAAAAAATAAACGAACTAACCAGCGTCACCCGTAACGGTTATACGGTGATCAGTGGTGAAAGGGTTAACTAGGGGGCCATCAAGGGGTTAAAACATTTATTAGATAGTATATGGGGGTCCCTGTCGCTATAAAACACTGACGGCGAACCTAAATATTTACGTCCCTAACTAGCGTCACCAGCGACACTAATACAGCGATCAGAAAAATGATCGCTTAGCGACACTGGTGAGGGGGGGTGATCAAGGGGTTAAAACTTTATTAGGGGGGTAAAGGGGGTACCCTAGACCTACAGGGGGCTAAACCTTTATTCGGTAATAAACGGCGGGTGCCCTGACACTATAAAAAATAAACTAACTAACCAGCGTCACCCGTAACGGTTATACGGTGATCAGTGGTGAAAGGGTTAACTAGGGGGCAATCAAGGGGTTAAAACATTTATTAGGCAGTATATGGGGGTCCCTGACGCTATAAAACACTGACGGCGAACCTATATATTTACGTCCCTAACTACCGTCACCAGCGACACTAATACAGCGATCAGAAAAATGATCGCTTAGCGACACTGGTGAGGGGGGGTGATCAAGGGGTTAAAACTTTATTAGGGGGGGTAAGGGGGGTACCCTAGACCTACAGGGGGGTAATACTAACTGTCCCACCACTGCTAACTGTCACAAACTGACACTATGCAGTAATCAGGAAAAAAAAAAAAAAAAAAACTGCTTGGTGTCAGTTTGTGACAGGGGGGGGGGTGATCGGGGGGGGATCGGGGGGCGATCGGGGGGGGATCGGGGGTGTAATGTATGCCTGGCATGTTCTACTGTGTGTGTGTGTGTTTGGTGCACTTACATGTCATCTCTCCTCGGCGCTGGAACGGAAACTGCCAGACCGGGGAGAGATGACATCACATCCTCTGCCTGTGTGAAACGACACACAGGCAGAGGAGGATTCCCATTGGCTGGGAGCGATCGCGAGGGGGGGGCCACGATCGGATGGCCTCCCCCTCGTCTGTCATCGCTCCCAACCAAATGCCGACCGCAGCTGGCACAGGGGGGGGGGTCCGATCGGACCCCCCACCCGCGGGAAGGCAATCACGTTTCAGGTACGTGATTTTGCCTGCCCGTGCCGCTCTGCTCACGTATATAGGCGTGAGGCGGTCGGCAAGTGGTTAAAAGGTGAAACTAATATATGAGATAGACTCATTACATGCAAAGCCGTGATTTTCATAATTGTGATGATTATTGCTTACAGCACATGAAAACCCCAAATCCACAATCTTAGAAAATTAGAATATTACATGCAATCAATAAAACAAGGATTGTACATAGAACAATATCGGACCTCTGAAAAATATAAGCATGCATATGTACTCAGTACTTGGTTTGGGCCCCTTTTGCAACAATTACTGCCTCAATGTGGCGTGGCATGGAAGCTATCAGCCTGTGGCACTGCTGAGGTATTATGGAAGACCAGGATGCTTCAATAGCGGCCTTCAGCCCTTCTGCATTGTTCGGTCTCATGTCACTCATCTTTCTCTTGGCAATGCTGGCCAAACAAGCACAGTAATCCCACGGTCATTGAACCAGGTTTTGGTGCTTTTGGCAGTGTGGGCAGGTGCCAAGTCCTGCTGGAAAATGAAGTCAGCATCTCCATAGAGCTTGTCTGTGGAAGGAAGCATGAAGTACTCCAAAATCTCCTGGTAGACGTCTGCGTTGACCCTGGATTTAATGAAGCACAGTGGACCAACACCAGCAGATGGCATGGCTCCCCAAATCAACACAGACTGTGGAAACTTCACACTGGACTTCAAGCATCTTGCAGTGTGTGCCTCTCCATTCTTCCTCAATACTCTGGGTCCTTGGTTTTCAAATGAGATGCAAAATTCGCTGTCAAGAGACAAGAGGACTTTGAACCACTGAGCAACAGACCAGGTCTGTTTTTCTTCAGCTCAGGTAAGATGCTTCTGACGTTGTTTGTTGTTCAGGAGTGGCTTGACAAGAGGAATACAACATTTGAAGCCCATGTCCAGGATCCGTCCGTGTGTGGTGGCTCTTGATGCACTGACTCCAGCCTCAGTCCACTCCTTGTGAAAGTCCCCAAAACTTTTTAATGGCTTTTTCCTGACCATCCTCTCCAGGCTGCGGTCATCCCTGCTGCTTGTGCACTCTTTTCTTCCACACTTTTCCCTTCCACAGCACTTTGGGAACATCCAACTTGCTTTGCAATTACCTTTTGAGGCTTTCCCTCCTTATGGAGGGTGTCAATGATGGTTTTCTGCACAATTGTCAGGTCAGCAGCTTTTACCATGATTGTGATTCCTACTAAACCAGACTGAGAGACCATTTAAAGGCTCAGGAACCCTTTGCAGGTTGGATCACAGGGAAAAATTTTTGCGCTAATCAAAAAGAAAGCAAGCAGCCAGCAAAAGTTTGTTGATATCAAACAAACAAGTCCAAAAATGTGTATATTGCGGTGGTAAAATTAGTAACTAAAAAAACAGTCCAAGGAAGGTCTGAAAGGTGGGAGGAATCCAATCACCAAGTATAGTGCAGATGTGAAGGAGCAGTCAACACCACGTGGTAATGTAGTCTGCTTACCAGAAGGCTGTAAATAGTAGGCATGTATAGATATTCCCAATAGCATCCAGCTAATCAAGCTCTCTGGAACCCCTCATCAATACAGACAACAACATCCGGATGGCTTCCTTCACAGATCAATATCTCCCAAAAATCACATCAGAAATGGGACTTTCAAATATGCAGTCATCAAATACCCAGGGAGAGAAATAAGGGACCCATAGTGAAGCCCGTAATGATAATAAAAACAATTTATTGTAGTAACTTACAGTTTAAAGTGGTGTTCCGGCCAAAATTATACTTTTAAAATAAAAATACCCCTATAATACACAAGCTTAATGTATTCTAGTAAAGTTAGTCTGTAAACTAAGATCTGTTTTGTTAGTTTATAGCAGTAGTTTGTTATTTTATAAACTTACAGCAGGCCGTGGCCATCTTAAGTGTGGGCATCTGAAGCCAGACTGTATTTCTTCCTGGATCTCATCCTTGCAGATCTTGCACATGCTCAGTGCAGCACAAGCAGTGTAATGCCCCGTACACACGGTCGGACTTTGTTCGGACATTCCGACAACAAAATCCTAGGATTTTTTCCGACGGATGTTGGCTCAAACTTGTCTTGCATACACACGGTCACACAAAGTTGTCGGAAAATCCGATCGTTCTGAACGCGGTGACGTAAAACACGTACGTCGGGACTATAAACGGGGCCGTGGCCAATAGCTTTCATCTCTTTATTTATTCTGAGCATGCGTGGCACTTTGTCCGTCGGCTTTGTGTACACACGATCGGAATTTCCGACAACGGATTTTGTTGTCGGAAAATTTTATCTCCTGCTCTCCAACTTTTGTGTGTCGGAAAATCCAATGGAAAATGTCCGATGGAGCCCACACACGGTCGGAATTTCCGACAACACGCTCCGATCGGACATTTTCCATCAGAAAATCCGCCCGTGTGTACGGGGCATAATAGGTTTCAGGTCAGGTTTCTATAGCAACGGCAGTGTCAGAGGAAGTTGCTGCCCCTTCCCAGAAGGCATTGCAAACAGGAAATGATGCGATGAGCCACGGCTAGGGAGGAGGAAGTGAAAAATGAATACAGCAGATATAAAGTAGGTGCTGAGAAAAAAAACGTAAAAATATCCAATTCGTTTGCAGTGCACAGTTTAGTGAGGGATGCCGAAGAGTTGTAAAAGTGGGTGGAACTCCACTTTAAGTTAAAAAATGCATGCATCAAATAGGACAATCGGCTGCAGCGTTCAGCGTGCTGGTGTCAACCTGCCTGACATGTTTCATCCCAACGGATGTCTTCAGAGGCGTGGCCCTTTGCAGGTGTTATGGCTTAATTAGCTGATTAGAGTGGGACGCTTTGAGCCTAGAATATTGCACCTTTTCACAATATTCTAATTTTCTGAGATTGTGGATTTGGGGTTTTCATGAGCTGTAAGCCATAATCATCACAATTATAACAGATCATCTCATATATTAGTTTCACTTTTTAAGTTGCATTAGTGAAATAAGTGAACTTTTGCACGATATTCTAATTTTTCAAGTATCACCTGTATATGGAACCGACTATATACACCTCCAGCATATACAACTCTAACCTTTAACTCCAGCACATCACTTGCTTGCAGACTATCTCTCCTCAACACCTCCAGCACATCACTTGCTTGCACTTCCCGGACCAGCTAGCACTGATTTGTAGGCCTGACACTGGCTCAGCCAGGCCTAGGGTGAATGCCCTTTGCAGGCAAGGACCGCGGTCCCTTTAGTGTAGCAATAATATAGAAGTCCTTAGTGCTAACTGTCCACGTGGCTACTGAGCCCAATACCACATTTTCAGGCCCTCATGGCAGCAACTGCCTCTCGCTCCACTGCCCGTGACATCACAATTCATCCTACTAGCTCTGCACCCATATCAGACTGCACTCTCCCAGTCCTCTCAGGCGTGCCTCCCCAGTCCTCTCCCGACTGTGTGTCACTCACCAGCCCTCTTGGCTGTAACCTGTTGTTCCTCTCCTGGAGACTTTGCCTGGCAGTGCTCCCCACTGTCCTTTCTTGCTCCCATGCCACCTGTCCAGGACACCTCCGTGAGTCGTGAGAAGGGTCCTGTCCACACCCAAGCCCCAGGTCCAAGGTCACCCGCTATCTCCATCCGTCTGTTTTGAGCGGATCTTGTCGGATAGGATGGCAGGCAGGTGTCAGCGGACACATCGCTGACATCCGCCTGCTCATAGAAGTCAATGGGTGGTCTGCTCAGGTCCGCCTGAAAAACGGACAGGCGGATCATAGCAGGTCGATCGTGTGAAAGGGGCCTAATACTAAAATCTGTAAATCTACAGGCATCCGCAATCTAAAGCCTCATACACACTATCGGACTTCCATCAGACTTTTCCGTGGATTTTTGTCCGAATGGGCGTTGGCCGTGAACTTGTTCTGCATACACACGGCAGAACATTTTCAGCCAACTTTCACCAAATCACATGGTTTTTCAGCTTTTTTACCGCCACCCTTGGGCAACTTCTGCTATTGTTGGCTATCATTGGTTCTGAGCATGCCTGTTTGTACTTTGGACTTTAGTCTGATGGACTTGTGTACACACGATCGGATTATCCTCCATCGGACATTTGTTGCCGAAAAGTTTGAGAGCATGCACAGTGAACATTTGTCTGTTGAAAAAGCAACAACAATTGTCTGATGGAGCGTACAGATGGTCGGATTGTCTGATAAAACAGGTCTGTCGAACCGTTATTGTCGAACAGTCCGATCGTGTGTATGGGCCTTAAGACTTACCTATCTAGCCCTGTAAAGAAGAAATTGCTATACATAACTTTTCTGAAGCCGCTCCGGTCTGGTCTCCAGCGGTGGAAGCTGTGTTTTTCGGATCCGCCTGAGAAACCGACAGGCGGATACGAGCTTTCCGACCATGTGAAAGGGGCCTAATACTAAAATCTGTAAATCTACAGGCATCCACAATCTAAGATTAACCTATCTAGCCCTGTAAAGAAGAAATCATTATACATACCTTTTCTGAAGCCGCTCCGGGCCGGTCTCCAGCAGTGGAAGCTTTGTGCAGAAGAGACAGCTGACAACGGCTGGAAAATGCCTGGGAAGTGACGTCACCCATAGACTTGCTATGCAGCTTCCATAGTTGGCTGCCTCCTCTGCATCCACCACCACAGCAAAGCTGCCACTGACAGCTCAGCGTGGGACTGAACCGAAAGTTAATGTAAATTCTACTTTAAGACCTGCTAAATTTCTTCAGGCTGGCCCCTTTTGCAAGTATAGCTATGTAAAACATTACAAATAAAAGTCTATACTGTTTAAAATCCAGTAATAAAGTCTCACCCTGCTCTGCACATGCTCAGTTGCTCTCTATTCTTAGGCATTTTTAAGCACTGACAAATTTGTAGAGGCTGATCTGCTGACAGCCTTAAAGCGGAATGAAACCCTCCTATCCTTTACAACAAAGAAAGCTGCTTCTGTTTGATCTGCAACTGCAATGGTGCTGCACATGTTATTATTTCTGACACCAGTCATTTCATGGTTTGACAGTTTGGTTAAGGACACAAGCAAATGTGACAGTTAGCAATCCCGGCATTCCAGGAATGTAACTGTTTTTTAAAACTGTTAAATTGATCGGTTTAGTTCCGCTTTATGATTTACTGCTGCTCAGGGGCTCTGGGCTTCAGCAAAATGGCAGCCTCCAGCAAAAAGAAACTGGAGCAATGCTAGAGGCATTTTTTTAGCACACACTAATGCTGGTAGCACCTGGGGGGCGTGGCCAAGGCAGGCATGTGAGAGGACAGAGAGAAAGTGCAATGTTTGGAGCTCCAAGATGGCGCTGCTGTGCTCTCTGTGAAGGGGACACCATGAGGCCAGGATAAACAGAGCTTCAAACCAAGTAAGCCACCCAAATCTCTTAGTAAAGACCCCCCTAAGGACATGGTTTATTATACCCAGAAGTTATCTTGGACCTTGGGGTCGGAGCAGCCATCCCGCTCAGGGGATCCACACACACACACACAAGCACAAGCAGCCCAGCATGCAGGCAGCCCTTGCCCCTGATCACTGGGGAGAGGAGGAGGGGAAGCAAGCAGACACCATGCTGGTGGAATCCCAGGCCCCAGATGCACAGGACACAGCACAGCCCACCCTGGCTGATATCCTCAAAGCGGTGAATAACTGCGCAGCGTCTGTCAATACTTTAAAGGAGCAGTTTGGGGGCCTCAGGGAGGAAGTGTCACTATTAAGGCAAGACATGCAGAAAATCCATGAGTGTACCACTGCTGTGGAGAGCAGAGTCAGCAAAATGGAGGATCATCTGCAGCCCATAGCCCAGGATACCAGAGCCGCGCTACAGATGGCGCGGGACGCAAACGATCGTGCTGAAGATTTGGAAAATCATTTGCAATGTAATAATGTACGCATAGTGGGATTGCCAGAGAAAGTGGATAACTGGCTGATCGAAATCTTTGGCAAAAATGCATTCTCGCCCTTCTTCCCAGTGGAGGGCGCGCACAGGGTGCCATCACGTCCGCCTCCACCTGGAGGTCCCCCTAGGTCCATCCTGGCAAGACTACTTCACTATCGGGATAGAGAGGCAGTGCTGCACCAAGCAAGGGAGCGAGCGAATATTCAACATAATGGAACCAGGGTGTCCTTTTACCCGGACCTTTCAGCAGAAGTCCAGAGACGCAGAGCTAAATTTACAGACGTCAAACGCCGGGTCAGGATCCTGCAACTACCCTATGCTGTGCTGTACCCGGCAAAGCTCTGGATAGCAGTGAGGGGCCAAGCCCAGTTCTTTGAGTCAGCAAAAGAGGCCTCAGCGTGGTTAGAACGCAATGAGCAAGCACTACAAAGAAGAGCACAGGAGGATGACTAACAACTGCACCATGAGTTGACCTGCAGATACACACAATAAACTATATAAAGTGTAGTGACTGCACTTAAGACAGTGTGTAGGTATGCAGCCCCCCTAAAAAAGCTTCCCAAAAGGTGCTTCAGAAATGAATAAGTATATAAATGGGGTGATGGCGCTCCCTATACTTGGTTGGGCAAGTAAGTACCAAAGAACAAAAACAAATTAAATTGAAATAAATAATAAAGACCAATGTGCTGGCTCCACGGCGGGAGACCCCACCAAATCAGGTTATATGTATAACCAAAAGTGCCAATACATATATGGCTAAGCAGAAAACAGTGGGGTAGTGAAGCTCCCTACAATAGGTTTATGAGCACAGGTAAATGTACAAGTAAGAAAATACTAAATAAATAATACTGATAGGCCACCGCAGCAGAATTATCCCACTGGCTGTGGGTTTATGCATGTGACCAAGTATACTAGTATACGTGCAATCTCCTCACCATAAGTGATAGTGTTAGTAGGTGTGACTGACCCTGATTATACATTCATTATATGTGAATAATACCATACATGGTGCCATTATATATGTAAAACCTTCCGCATAAGTGCACAAACTTTGGTAATAAATAGTGATAAACCTGTGACTATAATACAAATAGTGGTAGCCTCCAAATGACGGAGGTAGCGGTAAGCCTATAAGTGACCATATGATTGAGCACTTAGATCGGTATTATACATCTACCAAATTATAAATCCATGGACATAATCAGTGACCGAAAATCATTTAAATCTTAATTAATATTTAAAGCGTTTGTAAGCAATCCATAATTAATAGGCAGTCCATAATTATGAAGGTGTCTTCAACACGGTGAAAAGAAAATCTCAAAAACGTGACTTGAGTCCCCACTCACCAGATCCATTCACCCCAAAGGGGTATTACGCATATAGATGTAGCCTCTACGATCTCCCTGTCAGCGTAGTGGATGGGTTTCCCGGGGTGGTCCTCAGCATTCACAGGAGAATGGAGATTTATCACTCATATAAAAAAAGGAATAGTGGACTCCCATAGTGTAGTAATTAAAATTAAAATTTATTCCAACATAAAAAATTCTTCCAATAAAAAATAAAAAAATACTACAGTCCAGCACAGCTGGCTATAATAATCCAGCAGCAAAAAATATATATACCAAAGGGCGGCCTGTGGCGCAAGGTGGAAGTAAACCGATTGTTTGCACTCCACCTGCGTTCCACCATCCTGAATTCCGGAAATGACGTAGCATGCGACGGCGCCACGCACGCTATGTCATTTCTGGAATTCAGGCCGGTGGAACGCAGGTGGAGTGCAAACAATCGGTTTACTTCCACCTTGCGCCACAGGCCGCCCGGTTGGTTTTTATATATCAGGGCAACATTGTGTTAGTCACATATAGCTAGGAGACCACTGCCTTTGGTATATATATTTTTTGCTGCTGGATTATTATAGCCAGCTGTGCTGGACTGTAGTATTTTTTATTTTTTATTGGAAAAATTTTTTATGTTGGAATAAATTTTAATTTTAATTACTACACTATGGGAGTCCACTATTCCTCCTTTTTTATATGAGTGATAAATCTCCATTCTCCTGTGAATGCTGAGGACCACCCCGGGAAAACCCATCCACTACGCTGACAGGGAGATCGTAGAGGCTACATCTATATGCGTAATACCCCTTTGGGGTGAATGGATCTGGTGAGTGGGGACCCTTGAGGGGGAGCACTAAGTCACCAAGGACTTTGAATGCACTCAAGTCACGTTTTTGAGATTTTCTTTTCACCGTGTTGAAGACACCTTCATAATTATGGACTGCCTATTAATTATGGATTGCTTACAAACACTTTAAAAATGAATTAAGGTTTAAATGATTTTCGGTCGCTGATTATGTCCATGGATTTATAATTTGGTAGATGTATAATACCGATTTAAGTGCTCAATCATATGGTCACTTATAGGCTTACCGCTACCTCTGTCACTTTGAGGCTACCACTATTTGTATTATAGTCACAGGTTTATTACTATTTATTACCAAAGTTTGTGCACTTATGCGGAAGGTTTTACATATATAATGGCACCATGTATGGTATTATTCACATATAATGAATGTATAATCAGGGTCAGTCACACCTACTAACACTATTACTTATGATGAGGAGATTGCACGTATACTAGTATACTTGGTCACACGCATAAACCCGCAGCCAGTGGGATAATTCTGCTGCGGTGGCCTTTCAGTATTATTTATTTAGTAGTTTCTTACTTGTACATTTACCTGTGCTCATAAACCTATTATAGGGAGCTTAACTACCCCACTGTTTTCTGCTTATCCATATATGTATTGGCACTTTTGGTTATACATATAACCTGATTTGGTGGGGTCTCCTGCCGTGAAGCCAGCACATTGGTCTTTATTATTATTTTCAATTTAATTTGGTTGAGTTCTTTGGTACTTACCGTACTTGCCCAACCAAATATAGGGAGCGCCATCACCCCATTTATATACTTACACACAATAAACTGATGGTAGATTCTTTATGTGTATCTTGTTCAGGGGAGTTCCCTGCATTCACGCTAAGAAGATGCTCCCTGGCTGGGGGACAAAATATTGCACACTATGAAGAGAGCGTTTAGGATTGAACACTATCAATGCAAAAGTTGTATTTAGACAGTGAAAGGCGATGAAATGTCACAAAAAAAGTTGCAGCTGCCCGGTTGGTAGCTATCGAAGTTCTTAGACCAGTTGGGTCTGTAGTTACAGTCCACCCCTTCTTTTTCCTTGGCAGTTACTGGCCAAAAAAGGTACATTACAAAGGACACGAGCTCCGAGCCTGCTCACACATTGACAATTGCAAAGAAAACAACCAGAGGGAGCTGAAGATATTCCTGCCTAAGAGACCGTATGTATATTTGAACACACAACCATCCTGTCAAGTGACTTTTGTTGCTACTATGCATTACTAAGGTCCCTATAGTGTCATGGAATGTAAGATGCCTACACTCCCCCTTGAAACGTACTATGTTTTTTATGTGCTTAAGGAATTTCCTCCCCGGGGTAATATTTTTTCAGGAAACTCACTTGACAACAGAGACAGAATGCTTTTTGAGGTACTCTTGGGTGGGGAAGGCTTACCATTCTACACATACCTCCTTTTCCAGGGGGGTAAGTGTACTAATTCGTGGAGCCCTGGACTACCAGGAATTTGACAGTGTCATAGATACGGAAGGGAGATTTGTCTTTATTCATTGAAGACTTAATACATTAATATGTGTGTTGGCATGCATATACATGCTCCTACTAACATTTTTGGATGATAGGCTGGATGTGCTGCTGCTCGTGATTGGAGATTTCAATTGCTGTCTGGACCAGGTGACGGATAGACACCCTAGCCCTAGACCCTCTACCCTCTCAAGGAGTACTCCCCTGGCGCGGTTGCTGCAAGAGGTGGGCTGGGTTTACATGTTTTTCCAAGACACATGGCTGTCTGTCTAGAATTGACCTGGGGGTCGGAAACTTGAGCATGCTCCCGTTTGTAGCTGATGTAATACATTGACCCCGTAGTGTATCGGATCACTCTCCCTTGGTGATCCAGGTCCTAGTGGCACCGCCATTCACATCGCCCAAAGCCCCTTGGAAATGTAATGCCTATTGGCTGAAATTATTTCGCTCACATGAGGGGATAGTGAGGAGCATGCGGGAATTCTTCGACACCCAGGATCAGGATGCCTCTAGGGTAGAACAATGGGATGACTTTAAAGCTTATTTACGGGGAATATTGATAAGAGAAATTAACAAAACATGAATCATCCGCCCTCAAGGTGGAAGTGGAAGCACAGGTTTAGGCAATGGAACAAGAATACATTGCCAGCCCTTCAGATTCGACCAGGGAAGCACGGCAGGCGGCACTGTCTGCCTATCAACACCTGCTCTCCTTCTCGGCCGAGAAGAAGAGGTTTTTTACAAAGCAGGTGTTCTTTGAGGAGGGCGAGAAAACCGGTCGCCTTCTGGCGAGGATTGCAACTCCCACCAACGCTCACCTGCAATAGGAGCTATTAGATCTCAAGCGGGTAATTTGGTGAGTCAGCCTGAATTGATCATGCAGGAGCTAACTGGCTTTTACGAGATTTTATACATTCCTGGCACGGCATATACCCAAGAAGACTTGGATCTATACCTGAGCCATATTGACTTCCCTGAACTGTCCGAATGTCAACAAGCCCAGTTGGAAGCCCGCTCACAGTAGAAGAGTTGCAGGAGGCAGTTGGAGCCTTCCCCAACTGCAAGGCCCCGGGGAAGGGCGGGATACCCGTAGAGGTGTACAAACATTACTCCGAGGAGCTGCTGCCACAGCTGTTAAAGGTTTTCAATGAAGCTAGAGAAAGAGCTGCCCTCCCCTCCTCCATGTCCAAAGCAAATATAGTCTTGCTGCTCAAACTGGGCAAGGACCCAGTAGACCCTGGGGCATACCGCCCAATCTCGTTGCTTCAAAGCGACATTAAGATATTAGCAAAAGTACTGGCAATACGGATGAACAGGGTGATAATATCTATTGTGCATGACGACCAAACTGGCTTCATGCCCAATAAATCAACCGCAGTCAATCTGAGGAGACTGTTCCTCAATATCCAATCACGGGCAGACAACATGGACAGTAGAGTGCTGCTGTCATTAGACGCCACAAAGGCGTTTGACAGCATAGATTGGAACTACCTTTGGTCAATTTTGCTGCGATTTGGGTTTGGTCCAAACTATATCTCCTGGGTAAAGCTCCAACCGCAGGCAGCCATTAGGAGCTTTGGCTCCTTGTCATGGAACTTCGCGCTGAGGAGGGGAACGAGACAGGGTTGCCCCCTGTCCCCCCTCCTCCTTGCGCTCACAATTGAGCCGTTGGCAATTTATATCAGGACAAATCAACACATTACATGTTTCTGCTATGGTAGCATGCAAGAAAAGGTCATGCTATATGCAGATGACACTCTGCTTCAGATTTGGAGGATTTTCGGACCTACTTATTAATTGGTCAAAATCTGCTTTGCTCCTGCTGGACGGGGACGACACGCATATAGTTAATTCAGCCTGCCCTATACCCTTAGCTACGTCCTTTAAATACCTGGGGATTCAAATTACAGCTAAACCAAGGGACTTTTTACATCTGAATGTCTCTCCCCTGCTGCTAAGGTTTAGAGACAAGGTTAAAACTTGGAAATCACTCTCCCTATCAGTTCCGGGTAGGGTGAACCTAATTAAGATGATACTTATGCCCCAACTATTATATTTTCTCCATAACACCCCCATGGTTATCCCACTGAAGATGTTTTGTACTGTTAATGCCATCTTTCATAGCCTCATATGGAAAGATAAAAACCCTAGGATTAAAATGGAACATTTGCAGAGGCCTAAAGACAGCGGGGGCTTGGCGCTGCCAAACCCATGGCTGTATTACCTGGCAGCTCAGCTACAGCACCTCATTGGCATGTTTCCACCAACAGGGGGGACAGAGATTCGGTCACAGAGTTCTTCACAAAAATGAATACTACACACTGTGCGTAGGGGACCTGTTCCCATGGCATTGGAGGCACTAGCATTTGCCAAACCTCATAAAAATACCCAACCTTCAGTTTAATACAAAAGATATGGAATAAAGCTAAATATATTCAGAAAGCAGAGGGTTATACAGAGTACAGTCCCATATGGTTGAATGATACATACACTGAACTAGCCACGCTGCAGTCTGTAGCTAGGTGGAAGCAGTTTGGAATTACACATCTCAAACATATGTTCCGTAATGGGGTGCTGCGCCCCTTTGAGGATCTGAAGGAAGCCCATGATCTTCCATCCTCAATGTATTTTCAATACATACAGCTTGGCCATGCGGTGGCAGCGCAGGGCCGCTCTTTGGATTGGCACCTGTCCCCAACCCCTGTATTTAGCCTTCTGGAGGATGCTGCCTCATCCAAAGGACTTATCTCCCAATGCTACGCTATCCTGTTGCAATCCGTGATGAGGCGACATCCTCTGAAGGTAAGGGAAAAGTGCAAAACAGATGCCGAACAATTAGACGGGGAGCAGTGGGAGGAAATTTTTCAGGCAGTGTGTAAGTGTTCACTAAATGTATCCCAAAGACTGACCCAACTATACATCCTGTTGCGAACGTATTACATGCCCCACAGGCTTCACTTGATGAACCCAAAACTTGACCCCACATGCACTAGGTGTAAAAGAGAACACGGGAGTCCTATCCATATGCTGTGGCTCTGCCCCAAACTACATACCTATTGGGCAAGTGTAGTGACCACTGTCAACTAGGTATTTAAAGCGGAGGTTCACACAAAAATTGGACCTCCGCTTTTCGGAACCCTCCCCCCCTCCTGTGTCACATTTGGCACCTTTCAGGGGGGTGCAGATACCTGTCTAAGACAGGTATTTGCACCCACTTCCGGCATAGACCCACTTCCGGCATAGACTCCCATGGGAGTCTATGCCCCTCCGTCCCCACCGCGCTGTCTGCTGGGACACACACGGGTCCCAGAGACAGCGGGGACCAGTTAGGAAGCGCAGCGCGACTCGCGCATGCGCAGTAGGGAACCGGGAAGTGAAGCTGCATCGCTTCACTTCCCGATTCCCTTATAGAGAATGGCAGCGGCACCGAGGGACGATTTGGTCTCGGGTGCCGACATCGCTGGACCCTGGGACAGGTGAGTGTCCTTATTTTAAAAGTCAGCAGCTGCAGTATTTGTAACTGCTGACTTTTATTTTATTTTTTTTCATGGGACTCCCTCTTTAAGTCTTCCTTCCACAGGACCCGAGAGCTTGCCTCTTGGGTGCTCTGGAGGAAAATGAGTGGGAAGAACATTGCAGAGAGGCCATACAAATAGTTTTATTCCAGGCAAGAAAATTAATTATGCTACATTGGAGGTCTAAGGCTCCTCCCACTACAAAGGAATGGATTGAGAATATAGGTGTAGTATTAAGAATGGAAAAATTGGTATACCAACATAGAGGTAGTACACACAAGTTTGAGAAACTGTGGGCATTGTGGTTAGATGTACCGGGACTAGCCCCGATGGGCCTGGTAGCAGACAGATTACTGGGAATAAATGTAGATGAAGATGGAGATATGTAAATTAATAAAGGGGAATGTGTGACATTAGACCTGCAGGCTTTACAAATAGTTGTTTTTCTGGTTGGATAAACTACAATGATTACATTAATGTATTAAAGAATATGTTTGTAATATAATTCAACACAAAAGGCATTGAGAAACATGCATGTAATGTACCTTTGCAAACTAAATAAAATTTTTTGGGATAAAAAAAAAAAATGTTGGTAGCACCTAAATGTGCACCGTTTAGGAGATATTTACTTGTGAATGGGCCTGTGCTGTTCCTTCAGAGTCCTGTGATGTGAATAACAGTCCACGCGCACCGGCCGGAGGATGCGAACCCAGGAAGGAAGACCGGGTGAAGATGGAAGCCCTGTCAGCGCTGACAGCGCAATGCTGAAGGGCTTTGTTTTAAGGTAAGTTTCACGTAATGTATTGGAATGCGATGCATACTAGTACATTGTAATTTTACCTTGCAGGTTTTAAAAAAAAAAAAGCATGGCGGTTTACTACCGCTTTAATGTATATATTTATATTATGTTTACTAGATTTAAGAATCACTATATTAAGCTTATTTAGAAATGTGTTTGCATTCATTGATAGTATTTTGTTAAAAGTGAACACAAACCACATTGCAAAGCTAAGCTGATTTACAATGCCCTCTGCTGTCTACAATCTAGACTGCTAAGAAAAATTGTTATACTTTATTGTCGGATACTGCAGACTCCCTCCAGCTTCCTTTAGGCTGCTTTCACACTGGGGCGGTGTGGGCATCGGTGGTAAAACAGCGCTATATTTAGCGCTGCTTTACCGTCGTTTTTGCGGCGGTATTCAGCCACTAGCGGTGTGGTTTTAACCCCCGCTGGCGGCCGAAAAAGGCTTAAAACCGCTCGCATAGCGCGGCTATAGTATTGCCGCGGTATAGCCGCGCTGCTCCATTGATTTCAATGGGCAGGAGCGGTTTAGGAGCGGAGAATACACCGCTCCTTCACCACTCCAAAGATGCGGCTTGCAGGAGTTTTTTTCTTCTCCTGCCAGCGCACCGCTTCAGTGTGAAAGCCCTCGGGCTTTCACATTGAACAAACAGTAGAGGCTGTTTTGGGTCGGTTTGCAGGTGGTATTTTTAGCGCAATAACGCCTGCAAACCGCCCCAGTGTGAAAGGGCTCTTACATACAATGAATGTAAATACATCCACACTAACCAGCATAGGTGTGCGCAGCCTATTGCATTAGAGTGTGTACCCCAAAGCTCAAACACACATGTCTTTCTCTGCAACCTCAGCTGCACAGGGCAAGGAATGAATTGGAAGTGCTCTGTGCTTAGTGGCTTCATGTTCATTCACAAACTGAAGCATTGTAAACACAGTTTACTATACTTCAGTTATGAATGGACACAGTGAGCAAGTGTGTTCACTGTTTTCATTTAGAAAAAGAAGAGGCTGGTAACTTACATATTTACTAGCCCCTCCCCCTTCTATCCATTTTGAAACATCCTCTGCAGCAGCCAGGGGGAGAGGAGAGGAGGGAAGCCAGCAGCACTGCGGGGCCAATCAAGAGGGGGAAAGACAGGGCAGTAGGGGAAATTGGCACCGGAAATAGTGATTAGGGTGTGCCCAGGCACATCTGGCACACCCCCTGTGCATGTCTATGCTAACCAGCCACGTGTGCTGAGCTGCTATTAAATAGTCAACCAATTAGTGTGCTTGACTTTTTCGGCTCATGCACACCATGTCCATTGAGCTGTGTTGATCTGCACAAATCAACGTAGACTCAATACAAGGTCACACAGAAAACAATTGTTTTCTATGTGCAGTGGAGTACACTACATAAAAATGCAGCCTGTATGCATTTTACACAGCCCAGCTCACTGCACTCCATGTCAATGCACTGCGCTGTAATGTGCTGTGCTGCGCTACATAGTGTTGAATAAACGCTCATTTTGTAACACCGCAATTAAGTAAAAAAAAGTAAACAGTAATGTCATGTGTCAATGCAGCTGCAACTCTGTTTATAGCTTTATACTGTTGCTCTGTTATAGTTATGGCAGCGGCAGTAAGAGCCCATTCACACCAGAAACTTCACATAATTGCGCGTTTTTGACTGCATGTTTACATGCATTTGAAGCACGTTTGATGCACACTTGAATGCATTTCGAAGCGCATTTGTAGCACGTTCCCTGCATTTGCGGTGCGGAAAAATGCAGCATTCTCTACTTTTTTTAAACTGCACTGAACTGCAATGATGTTAACTATGTCCATAGGATTACTTTGATTTTGGGCTATCCATGCAGTTGGAGTGCAGTTAAAAATGCATTCAACTGCAATCGACTGCATACAACTGCGTTCAGTGTGAAAGGGCCCTTAAAGTATTGTGCCTGTCACCTCAAAAACTCAGGCTGCATGTTGCGTTTGCTAGTTTTTGGTGGCATAGCACACAAACTCCTCATATGTGTAACTTGTAATGCTTTAGTTAAAATAAAAGTAAAAAGTACCTCAGCCCTTTCCCATACCAGCTTTGGTATTCCCCTTCATGGTGAACATTTTAATCTTCTTTTAGCTACTACAGGAAGAAATGCTTTCGCATGGGTGATATTTTTACAGAACAGAGGAATTATTTTCTTCTTAGTTTTTAGCATAAAGAAATTCCCTATCTAAGTTAAAAAAATAAATCCTAGTGTATCTTTGGGCAAAACTTTTTTTTTTTTAGTTTTTGGTAAAGTAGGAAGTATTTGTTTTTATTAGAGGAATTCACCACGCTATCTCTATACAGGTGACCACTGTCACTGAGAAAAAAGGGAGGGCAAATACAAAATTTTAGAGTTGTTCTCAGAACAAGAAAATGTTACACCAACATTTCATATTCCTTCTACATGTGCCTGTTTTATCATGTACTTGTGTGAAAAAGTGTCCTGTTCTCTTTGTATTGCTTCCTTTGTGTGAAATCTCTGGTGATCCTACCAGTTCCTCTGCTTTCCTATTTCAAACTGACTACGCTAGGCATAGAAGCACATACATCCCAATGTGGTCAGATTTCTGGCTGTGCTAGGAGAACAGCCTGTCTGTCCTTCAATGATCAGACTTGTGCTGACACCCCCCCCCCCCCGCACGGCCATTCACTGGGGTGATTAGAGTCCTGCTGTTTCTCCACCCCCAGCTCTCTAACCCCCTTATGCAGCTGAGAACAGAGATTATGTGATCACTTATTAAAAAAAAAAAAGAGAAGAAAAAAATGTATGTTTTTTACATCTACACAAAAATGTTTTGCCTTTCATTTCTATTTTCAACTGAATAGGTTGCTTTACAAGGTGAGGTTCCACATACTTTAAGAGGAAATGCATTCTGGGAACAACCGTCTAATAGGGTTATTTCTCTCTCTATGGGAGATTTTCAGTTGCTTCTCTGGAATAGGGAGTGAAAGGAATTTTCCCCAATTGCACAAAGACAGAAAGAAAACATGTGGCAGAGGTTTTAACCCTTCACTACACTATCCAATATTAATAAAAAAAAGTTCTGTCTATACCGTACACTTTATTGATGTATGTAGGTTTCCTTATATATCCGTGTCCTCGAAAGAAAGTATTTTCCTCACAGTAAAGGAAAGTCTTTGCAATAGCTTTTTTACAAAAAAAATACAAATCTTAATTCATCAATAAGATAATCTTATTGATGAATGTTATTTTTTAAAGGTCTTGAAGAAGTTTTTAAATAATTAGCCATATTATAATATTGCAATCTTAAGAGAGATTTATGTTGGCCCTTTCATTTATCTTTATCTGAAGTGGACTGTAGTTGAAAAGTCCACTAAGGTCTGATATTTGCTGTTTTATCAACTACCTGACTTCTAGTTGTTTCCCAAATGTCAATGTGTAAAACACAGTGGAAGAATGTACAGTAGCTCAATCATATAAACGCCTTCTATTTGAATTCAGACAGGCTTAAAGTGGTTGTAAAGGCATTCTATGCATTAAGATAAAAAACCTTCTGTGTGCAGCAGCCCTCCTCAGCCCTCCTAATACTTACCTGAGCCCATCTGGATCCAGAGATGTTACACAAGAGACTCGGCTGTGCTGCTGTTAATCAAAGTCATTAAGCCAATTAGAGTGGGTGAGATAGAGAGTGGGTGGGGCTGAGCCATGGATCCATGTCTGAATGGACACAGGGAGCTGCAGTTTGGCTCGGGTGCCCCCATAGCAAGCTGCTTGCTGTGGGGGGCACTCAACAGGAGGGAGGGGCCAGGAGCGCAGGCGTGGGACCAGAGAAGAGGAGGATCTATGCTGCTCTGTGCAAAACCACTGCAACAGAGCAGGTAAGTATGACATGTTTGTTATTTTTAACAAAAAAATGAGACTTTAGTAGCACTTTAATCCGTGGAGAGAGCAGATTTGTACCTCGAGTATATGCCATTGATACCATTACTAGCCCCTCAGTTGCAATTTTCATCATTTATAGTTTTTTTTTTTAATTGAACACATTCACAAACACACTACTATTAAACCCAACTCCAACCTAATCTTAAAAAAGCTATTTCTTGGACTGGTTAAAATAAAAACAAAAAGAGCAGCTCTTATTGCAATACAGACTTCCTCTCCGATGCCGTGTAAAATTCACTTCCCCTTCCTGTCATCTCAGGGTGTTAAAGACACACCACAATGGCCTGTAGAAGGAGCTGATGCTCCGAGCGTGTTACCCAGCCGTTCTTCCCTTGGTGTCTCTCTGCTTCCGGTGACGTCATCTCCTTGCGTTCCGCGGCGGCCCAGAAGCAAACTTCCTGGTGGCGCCAAAGGACAGATTGCGGCTCCTCTACACATCTGCCATACCCGTGGATGCTCATCTCTGATGCCGGTGTTCTGACTAGAACTGTCCTCCTATCGCATAGTGTCCGCCCCGTACTGTGCAGGCGCAGCGCTTGCGCAGTATGGAGCAGAAGGAGATGCCGAAAGTGTCCGAAATTGATCAGCTGACCATCAGCTGTACACGGCGCTTGGGCGATGGCTTTGTAAGAGGGCCCCTCGTGGGCTCGCTTTGCTCGCCACGCTTCGGGCACGGCCTCGCTGCGCTCGGCAATTATTTATTCTAACTCTATGTCCACTTGGATAGTAGGGAATGAACCTGGACATAGGGTGAGAATAAAAACGCAGGCGCCGTGTACAGCTGATGATCAGCTGTTAAACTTCAGAGACTTTCGGTGTCTCATTTGTCCTCCGTACTGCGCCTGCGCAGTACAGGGCGGACACTATATGATAGGGGACTGTATTCGACAAGACACCGGACTACACCTACAACACCACCCCATACAGATGAGCCTATTTTTAACTTGTTTCTTGTAAGTGCATTACTTACCTTGCTAATAAACTGCATTTAACAGGGACATGTCATCAAGCCACCCTGAACTCAAAGGAGAATCCTGCAAAGAGTTTTCATACACTTCTGAAGGAGGAAAAGTGCCTCTAACATGAATTACTAAACCCTTAAAGGTATGTATTAACATTTAAAATAAAATAAAAAACCATAAAGCTGGTGGGTATACTCCAAGGGAGGGGGCCAAAAACAAGGGAAGTGGAATGGAGATCCTAGTGCTATCTGGAGGCAACAATAACCATTTCTATGAGGTCTATGAGGTCAGTTGCTGCATTAATAACTTCTGCTTAAATACTGGCTGTATATTAAAATTATTTCTGTACAGTATATAGCAGAATTCTCTATCTCCAACATCCCATTTTTTACCCTATAGCTAGGTTCACACCAGGGTTGCCAACCTCAATTTTTTACTGACAAAACATGGAAAATTTACTGATGAAGCACATTTTTACAAGCAACCTGAAAAATTACAGAACTTCTATTAAAAACTAAGACAATCAATAGTTAAACAGTGTAAACACTATATTGAAACATTGACAATACGAAAAACAAGTAATTAGCCTGATTTACACTTGAAAAGTCAACACAGCACGGCAAATTATCAGCCCCTGATATATGCTGACAGCTGTAAAAATCACAGATTTTGCCAAATTTACCGACGGTTGGCAACCCTGGTTCACACTACTGTGACTGCGATTTGATTCGACTTTCAATGCCATTGTGTAGTGCAACTTGGTTGGCCAAAATCGCACTGGAATCACACCAAAGTAACACAGGACCCTTTTTGAAAATCACACCACGCTGTGCTACATTGATGTGAGCGAACACCACTGAAAACAATGTGATTTCCATTGTCATACAATTCTGTGTGACTAAAATCACATCTGAATTGCATTAGTGTGAGCCAGACCTATAAATTTTGATGCAATTTAAAATAATATTTGTCCATTCATTGATGTCTACAGTGTTTTGGGTATTTTTTTTTATCTAAAAAAGTACAAAGGTAAGCTATCTGCTGGGAGGTACAGTAGGTGCCAGATCACACCTTTGTTGTAAGAATTATTCATTGATAGCATCTCCTATCCAATCATAAACATATTGAGAGATTTATCCAAATGCTCCATCCCCCACATGTCAGGACTCAGGCCTGATGCACTGCATTAAGGTACAGCCTTGTCAAGGACTATTGCAGTCATTATGGCTATCATACCAAGAAGCATGCAATTTGCCATCATAGGATGCGCACTGTTCAACATTTACATTGATATTTTTTGTTCATTACAGTTTTGCTGTAACTGAGGGGTCTCCTTTTTAGATCTAACATAAGGATCTAGAAGGTTTAGTTATTACCTTGATTAAGACAGTTGTTCAGGAACTGCAATTTCAAGAGACCTACACCACAATTAGAGAATAAATAGAGGATTGAGGCAGATATTTTTGTGACATCCCAACTGAATGATAGCTGGTTTGGAAGAATTGATAAGATTTGTACAGTTCCATTTTTTTTTTATAGACTAGCAATAAAGAGGCACTGTCCTAATACCTTCTACCCTTTTACGAATATCCTAGACGAAATAAAATCTTGCTTTTATATTAGGAATGATTTGCTGTAGTGTCTACACCTTAAAAAAGAGCTTCAGTCAAGTTTCGAAACATTTAAAGTCAGCAGCTATAAATACTGTAGCTGCTGGCGTTTAATAAGCAGACACTTACCTGTCCAGGGATCCAGCACCATGTTAACTGTGGGAAGCTGGCTGTGACTCCTTGCAACTTTACTGCTGGCTCCCCACTGCACATGCGCGAGTTGGCTTCGTTATTTGAATTGTCCCGCAGCATCCTGGGACCTTTGACAGGGATGAACTTCAGCTTCGATTACTTAGGCAGATGGAATGGAAGTGGGAGCATGTACCTGTCAAAACTAGGTGCTCCCCCCCCTCCAAAAAAATCCAAATATGGTAGAGTAGGGGGGAGGAGGAAGAAAAGTGAAACTTCTGATTTTGTGTAAAGTTCCGCTTTAAAATGGTTGTAAAGCCTAAACATTTTAAACCTTTTTATGCATTCCTTGTATTAAAGGGGTTGTAAAGGCTTGTTTTGTTTCCCCTTAATGCATCCTATGCATTAAGGGGAAAAAACACCTTGCAGTCACCGGCCCCGTAGCCCCCCGTTTTACTTACCTGAGCCCCGAATTTCTGTCTGCGCGTCCCCGCCGTCCCTCTCTCCACGGGTTCCAGGCTCTTGATTGGTAAAATTGATAGCAGTGCAGCCATTGGCTCCCTCGCTGCTGTCAATCAAATCCATTGGCGCCGGGGGGCCGAGTACTGCATTCGGCCTCTATGGACCCTGAATGCTGGACTCGGGAGCGCGCATTCAAGGTAACCCCTTCGGGAGAGCGCTTCTCCAAGGGGGTTATCTAATGCGGGGAGGACCCCAGAAATAGATGTTCAGGGCCACTCTGTGCAAAACGAGCTGTGCAGTGGAGGTAAGTATGATATGTTTGTTATTTAAAAAAAATTAAAAATTATCCTTTAGTATCACTTTAAGGTAAAAAATGTTTAGGTGCCAGCATCACCCCCCTCAGCCCCCTTTTTACTTACCTGAGCCCTCAATCGATCCAGCGCCATGTGCGTCGGCAGATCTTCTCTCCCCTCACTTCCCGGTTTTGCTGGGCCGCCCAGTGCTGACAATCAAAGCCAGTGACAAGGGAGCTGCGGGCGGGGCCAAGTCCCACTGTCTGTGTCAATGGACGCAGCAGCGCCAGCCTGAAAAATGGATGTTTGCGGCCGCTCTGTGCAATTCCATTGCACAGAGCAGGTAAGTATAGACATGTTTATTTATTTATTTTTTTACATTTGAACTTTTAAATTACTTTAAGGCCTCATGCACATGGGTATCAAAATACAGTATATGTGTTCAGACGCATTTGGAGCGAATTTCTAATTGCATCTAGAAGCATGTGATGCTTCATTTAGTTGTATTGTTTAGTTGCATTTACATAAGGCAATAAACGTATGCGTCCAGGAACTTTTTAGCCTGGTTTTATGCATCCAAAAGCAGGTAAATGTAGGCAAATGCAAATACATTAAATGCAGGAGAAATGGATCTAGGAAGTGTAAAGTTTGATTTATCTTACCAGTTCAATTTGTCCTGTGTTAAATGTAGAAAACTGATGTTCATGAGGCCTTAGGTTGTGCACCCGCAAATTCAAATAACGGAAAATTGTATCAAATACTTACCATGGCAGCATACTAGTGATAGAACTCTGCCTCTTGACCACTCCCTCAGGACCAGTGAATAGCATAAATAAAAGGCCTAGTTAGGCCCCACCCCATTCTATGTAATTAGCTACATACCGAAACGTACAAGGGTGGGACCGTATGCTGCCATGGTTTGGCGTCAGGAAAGGAAAATTACGGTAAGTATTTGATACAATTTTCCGTTTTCCTGACGCCAACATGACAGCATACTAGTGATAAATAACTAGCTGACAGGGTAGGATCTACTTGTCAAACCAATCTTCTAATTAGGATGAGACAGAGGACTGAATAGTCCTTCCTACCAAGTCCCCCGATGACAAGGCCCCGGATCTATTCCGTCAAGTTTCAGTAGGAATGTTGGAACGACCACGATACCGCTCTACAGACGGGCACCATAGATTCTCTTGAATGTGCTGCCTATGAGGCTTCAACCGCTCTGGTAGAGTGCTCCGCTGCCGACGGAGGCTCGCGACTCCTAGTACTATATGCACAACCAAGCCTGCTAGGATACAGGCAGTAACCTCTTTCCCTTGATGATTCCCAGCTGGAATGACAAAAGGTTTATTTAGATGACCTGAAAGGGATAATTTTGGACAAGATACTACTTTAAAGTTCTGAAAATGAACAGTACGTGTGACTTTCCTGTGTGATGTTCTGGAAAGTTAGGCAATGTCCAGCTGTCTTTTAAATAGCAGGCTGTTGCTATGTTTGATGCAGGATGATCTACAAGACCCAACTCTACTCTTTCTGGAAAGAAAGGAATATATATATATATATATAATTTTTTTTTTTTTTACTTTGAAGCTCCAAGAGCGTGAATCTCTGATAACCTTCTGCTTAAAGTTCTTTCAATTGATACTGCCTTGTAAGTGATGGCCTGAACCGAACACTGCTCTGTTGGAACAAACGGTTAAACTGATATGAGATCCAGCAACTCCAATAGATCTTTCTTCCTTGGTGACCGACTCCTCACGACTGCCCTCAAAAGTTCTGCAAACTGAAGGATTCTTGGCCCATTTAAATGTGTTATTGCCGATATAGCCCACACTCGTGAGCTATGTGAGGATAGGCTAAGGCCTGGAGGAAGTATAGAACAGCTGACACTTGAAGGGCAGTAGGATCAATGTCACGCCCTACCAAGAAAAAACAAACTTGTTCCAGAATTAGGCCTAGATGTTGTAAGTAGAATGTCTTCTCGCACACAACAAAGCAGAGATCACTCTGGAGTGAAACTGGAGCAACCGGAGTTGCCCATCGTCCCCCTTTAGTGCCCCTGCTTGCAGCCCCAGTCTGCGTATGTTATGGAGGGGAAATGTCTCCTGTATCCTGAAATGAATAGCCAGGGAAAACCGAGGGCCTCCTGGCCAATATGCAGGACTGGCTATGACAACTATGTTCTCCCTTGACAGCCTCAAGAGGAATCTCATTTACGGAAAATGTTGGGGAAAAATATATAGGTTAGATTGCAGTCCCAGGGAGAGACCAGAGCATCTGCCCCCTGCACCTTGGGGTACGTAAACAATATCAGACCAAAGTTTGTGATTGCTGTGGGTAACGAGTAAGTCTGTCTGTGGTAGGCCCCACCTGTGGACCAGCTCAGAGAAGACCTGGGACGTAGACCCACTCGTTGTGCTCTGGGAAGCTTGTACTTGTTCAAAAAAAATCCGCTGAGTGGCAAAACTGCTTCTGGAATTTTGCTGGTGATCTTCCGCCCCAGGCGTTATGGGTTTCCCTCTCTCAATGGCATATTGCTGCGAGGTTTCACCCTGGAGCTGAATATTGGCAACTGCTGCCCTGTTGCTAAACTGCAAGGTCCTTCTTGACTCTGTGTAGAAAGGCCAAAGTTCTAAAAAGGCTGTTTGAATCCCCAGCGCGTTCAAGATTACCCTCCTTGGCTGGGAATCTCTGCTTGTCTTGACCGAAAGTCCCTCGCAGTGCATCTTCCCGGCTGTCTTGCAGACATGATTCGTAGCAATTCTCCAGTTTGACGGTCCTAACGGACCGAGACTTCCTCAAGGTCTTTCCATCACAGTGTACCGCTTACTCATACTGAGTAACACTTATTAACTGTATTCGATCCTGTTTCCTTGCACTAAGAATTCTAGTTTAAATTTGCGCAGGTGCCCATGCACCCCAGGATTCATCTATATGTTTGATGACGTTGTGCCCAGATGACTAAGGCACTGAGAAGCCATCAAACAAGCGGAAGTATTCGTCCTCGGAATTCTGTTCCTGACTGTCACCACTTTCTCTGATGGAAATAAAACAGAGGAACTGTCAAGGCTGGCTCAGCCCTTCCTTCTCTGAGCTGGCCGCTCAGCTGTCAGCTAATTGCCAGCTCTCATCTCTCTCCACAGTTACCCAGCTGTTCCTGATCCTGTTCGTCTGACCTGACTACTTAAAGCTGTCCAGCTCACTTCATCTCTGACTTCGTCTTGGTCACATCACTAGAAACCATCTCCTGCGTTCCTGTTTAAAGACTGGCTTTCCTTCTGGCTCCTTATCCTGCTTGCTGTTCCTCTACTTAGATCCCTGACTTCTGGCTGATTACCCGATCTGGTTACTGAACTCTGGCTTGGCTGATTACCCTATCTGGTTACTGAACTCTGGCTTGGCTGACTACCCGATTCGGTTACTGGATTCTGGCTATACTTTGACTATGCTTACTCTATTCTCATGGTCTCTCGGATTCCATCAAGGATGAGATAGCAGCCCGAGATATACCCACTGAGCTGAAGAGAGCTTGATCTCGTTTGCCATCCTCATTGACTCCAAACTCAGAGAAAGACTTTCTTTTAAGTAGCAATTGCTGAAGCCTCCTGTACGTTTGCCTCTGAGCTTTGCAGTCCCACTCGTGCCTCCCTCACCTCCCATGCCTCCTGGTACAGAGTTGGTCAGTGAAGATATACCCATGCACTTGGGCTTCACGCGTCTCTCTGCGGATGAGAGAGCATTTAGGAGGAGGGAGAGATTGTGCCTTCATTGTGGCCATGCAGGTCACTTTTTGAAGTCTTGTCCTACCTGTCCTGGGAACACCCGAAATTTGAGGTCCTGTCATAGACAAACCTTAGGTGGCGTTGTGTCATCCCCAGTTATCCAGAAGGATAGGCCCCTGGTTTTGGTCACCCTTTCTTGGGCTAAGTCGTCAATCGTGATACAGGCTCTAATCGACTCTGATGCTGCCTTTGTATCAAAGCACTCAATTCCACTGCAGCTGCGTGACACTCCACTTGCCATTGAGGCTCTTGACGGGAGACCTCTACAGCCTGCCCATGTGACTCATGATTCCGTTGTCTATAGCTGTAGGGGCGCTTCATCATGAGATAATCCAATTCCAAGTTATTTTCTCACCTAAGTTTTCACTGGTTATTGGTTATCCTTGGTTACAGAGGTACATCCCTCTTTTGATTGGCTCCGTGCTGAGGTTCTGTCCTGGTCACCACAATGCAGAGACATGCTTCCGGAAGGTAGCCAAGGTCCTGTGCACCTCTTCATTCTGCTCCCTGCCAGAGGAGTGCCGTGATTTTAGCGATGTCTTTGACAAAGGTCAAGCCGGTGGTTTGCTTCCACACCGGCCGTATGATTGCGCAATTGACCTTCAACCATACTCCCTCGTGGTCGGGTTTACCCTTTGTCGGTCTTGGAGGATAAAGCCATGGAGGAGTATGTTGCAGACGCACTTTCTCGAGGTTTTATCCGCAAATCCTCGTCTCCTGCTGGTGCTGGTTTCTTCTTTGTAAATAAGAAGAGCTGTGAACTGAGACCTTGTATTGATTATAGGGGTCTCAATCATTCCACGATTAAGAATGCCTACCTGATTCCATTAATTACTGAGTTATTTGACCGCCTCAAGGGAGCAACGGTTTTCACAAAGCTTGATTTGAGAGGGGCTTACAATCTTGTGAGGATTAAGGAGGGGCAACGAGTGGAAAACTGTGTTTAATACCAGAACAGGCCATTATGAGTACCTCATAATTCCTTTTGGCCTTTGTAACGCCCCCGGAGTTTTCCAGGAATTTATTAACGATGTCCTCCGGGATTTGTTGCAGTTATGTGTGGTGGTTTATCTATATGATATCCTCATATTTTCCAAGTCCCTGGAGAGCCACCACACAGATGTCTGTCGTGTGCTTCAGAAACTAAGAGAGAACAATCTCTATTGTAAACTGGAGAAGATGTCATTTCCACTGCTGGTTTTTCGATGGACCCAGAGAAACTTTCGACATTCCTACAGTGGCCTCGACCCGTGGGTTTACGTCCCCCGCAGCGTATCCTGGGTTTTGCCAACTATTATCGAAAGTTTATTCGTAACTTCTCGTCTCTGGTCAAGCCCCCAACTGATATGACCAGAAAGGATGGTAACCCACAGAGTTGGTCTCCGGAGTCCATTAAGGCTGCCTTTGTTTCTGCTCCTGTGTTGGCACATCCTGATCCTACGTTACCTTTTATCCTTGAGGTTAATGCTTCTGAGACTGGTGTTGGCGCCTTTCTCCCTCAACGTCCCACTTCTGAGAGTGCTTTGCATCCTTGTTGGTACTTTTCCAAGAAATTGTCACCTGCGGAGTGCAATTACGAGATTGGTGACAGAGAGCTTTTGGCGATCATTTTAGCCCTGAAAGAATGGAGACATCTCCTCGAAGGTACCACTGTGCCGGTTCTCATTCTTACTGACCATAAGAATCTCACATTCTTGTCTGAGGCTAAACGCTTCTCTCCCAGAAGGACGCGATGGGCTCTTTTCTTGTCAAGTTTCAATTACATTGTCTCATTCTTACCCGGTACTAGGAATGTAAGGGCTGACGCCTTGTCACGACAATTTTCCTTCACTTCCAAGTTGGAGTCGGTTCCAGTTCCTGTGATTCCTCCTGATCGTATTCTGGCTACGGTTCGCACCAGTCTTACTTCTCCTTTGGGTGACAAAATTCTTGCTGCTCAGGTCGAAGCTCCTCCTGAGAAATCTTGTGACCGTTGCTTTGTCCCAGAGTGTCTCCGTACTGCCGTGCTCCAGACTTACCATTCTCATAAGACAGCTGGCCACCCTGGGAGAAATCAAATCATTTGGGCCATTTCCTAACAATTCTGGTGGCCTAGTCTACCTGTTGATGTAACTGCCTTTGTAGCTGCCTGTTCCGTGTGTGCTCAGAGTAAGACTCCATGACACCTTCCAGTGGGCCTCCTACAACCCATACCCAATGGAGAGAGGCCCTGGATCCACCCGTCTATGGATTTCATTGTGGAGTTGCCCAACTCCCAAGGCAACACTGTTATCCTTATGGTGGTTGACCGGTTCTCAAAGATGTGTCATTGTATTCCACTTAAGAAGTTGCCTACTTCTAAGGAACTGGCTTCCATTTTTGCTCGGGAGATCTTTCGCTTACATGGGCTACCCAAGGTGATTGTCTAGGACAGGGGCAGTCAGTTTGTCTCCTGGCTCTGGCGAGCCTTTTGTGCACAGTTGGGAATTCAGCTTGCTTTTTCCTCTGCGTATCACCCGCAGTCTAATGGGGCTGCAGACCGAGCCAATCAGTCCTTGGAACAATTCCTAAGTTGTTATATTTCTGGCCATCATAACAACTGGTCAGACCTATTACCATGGGCAGAGTTTGCTCACAACAGTGCCTTGAATTCTGCCTCCCGATTGTTTCCAAATGATGGTTTCCAACCTTCCATGTTGCCTGACTCATTTGTTCTGCAGAGCATTCCCACGTTAGAGGAGCATCTCCGTGGTCTTTGTTCCACTTGGGCACAAGTCCAGGAGGCTTTGCGTCATGCTAATGATAGGTACAGACTCCATGCTGACCTCAGACGCATGCCTGCGCCTTCTTACTAGGTTGGGGAGAGGGTCTGGGTGTCATCTCGCAACCTCCGACTTCGTGTTCCCTCACTGAAGTTTGCACCTCGGTTTATTGGGCCTTTCTGTATCCTTCGCAGGATTAACTCAGTGGCTTACGCGTTGGACCTTCCTCCTAGTATGCACATCTGAAATGTCTTTCATGTCTCCTTATTGAAACCGTTGGTCTGCAACCGATTTACCACCTCGGTGCCACGTCCTCACCCTATACAGGTTGAGAACCATGAGAAGTATGAGGTACAATCCATTGTTGAATCCCGTAGGGTCCGTGGGTGCATACAGTACCTGGTGCATTGGAAGGGGTATGGTCCGGAGGAATGCTCCTGGATCTCATCCTCGGATGTACATGCCCCTGCCCTCCTCTGTGATTTCCATAGACGTTTTAACCTCAAGCCCGGTGGTCCTTCGAGGGGGAGGGGTCATTGAGGAGGGGGTACTGTCAGGGCTGGCTCAGCCCTTCCTTCTCTGAGCTGGCTGCTTACTTCATCTCTGCCTTCGCCTTGGTCACATCACTAGAAACCATCTACTGCGTTCCTGTTTAAAGACTGGCTTTGCTGACATCCCTTCTGGCTCCTTATCCTGCTTGCTGTTCCTCTACTTGGATCCCTGACTTCTGGCCTGGCTGATTACCCGATCTGGTTACTGAACTCTGGCTTGGCTGATTACCCGATCTGGTTATTGAACTCTGGCTTGGCTCTAACCGATCTGGTTACTGGGCTCTGGCTATGCTTTGACTACGCTTACTCTATTTACCTTTTTATTTTTATTAATAAACAAGTGTGATTTTACTGTACTTCTGTCTTGGTCTGGTTCATGGTTTCTGACATGAACTAGCAGAGCACCCCCGGGTACTCCAACCATTGGGATGGATAAAGTTGGCTTTGCTTTCCCTCTAAGGTATGAGGATAGGATAGGCTTCCTGAAGATCCAGCAACAGCCTCCAGCCATGTGGGTATACTGTTTAATGGACTCCGTCTTAAAGATCTCAAAGAGGTCCCAAAAGGTTTAGACCTCTTCTGATCTGTAACTGGACACTAACCAACATCCCCTGCGAACTGCAAACAGGATTGGGTAGAAAACCTGCAATCCCTCTTGAGTCTGAGGTGTCTGTAAGCATTGTAGCAGCCCACCCACTGTTGTGGTGGACTTGGCAGCTCTGTGGGAGAGAAATGGTCTGGAGGAGGAGCAGTGAGGAATCTCCCGAAGTGACCATAAGTGCCTGATACCTTCATCCAAGGCTCTGTACAACATGCTGTCCAGAAACCCATGAAGCATGCTTTCTAGGTCTTACCTTAAGAGTCTGGGCATGCGCTTGTGTGACTGGCTCACTGATTTTCCCAGAAGTCTGCGCTAAGATACAAGTCAGATTTTTGGCATCCACTGCTACAAAAATGTAGTTTTTGGCAAGATACTCCCAATAGAAAATCATGTCTAAAGGGATGCAGACACTGCCACTCTCCTCAGAGTCCTGCAGGTGCAGCAGCTGGTTGATAATTATTAAAACATTCCCATTAGACTCACCCAGTACATGGGCTGGTTGTTGCTGGTTTGCCGGCACCTGCAGATGCTACAGTATGTAGGAGCAGGATGACCTTTAGCTTATTCAGGGTATACAGTTTCAACAGCCTGTTTATACGGGTATTTTTCTCAAACCCCCTCCATTCTTCCACCCTTTTGTTTCTAGGAAGCAATACGCAGCCCAGGGTCTCAACCATATGGCCTCCCTAGCCGCCAAAGTGCCAGTGTGCTCTTCCAGTGGTTAGACAAGCAACTAGGAGGGACTTCCTGGTCAGCCTCCATATTTTGAGTAGCAGACTGCTGCATCTGTAATATATGTAGCAAGGGTCGCAAGGCATAGTAGGTGCAGTGCAAAGTAGATTTATGGGCTCCAGACACCTAGGGTGTGCCACCTGTCCAGGATTCTCCCGGACAGTTCGCGTTTTGACTCATGTGGCAGGGTTTCAGCCCACCTGAAACCTGAACACATTACCCAGACCAGGCTGTGGCTCCCCAAGTAACCGAGATAGTCATACATAAATCTGTTGCCGCTGTAGGCGGCTGTTTGGCTTCACTGATGATGTCAGCAAGAGCAATTTGGCCACACGCACTAGGGCGCTCTGTGCGCTACATTACTACTCTCCTTGGGGCATCTAAATGTGTCTGTGCAACGCCAACCCGGCAGACTCCCAGACTTCTACAGGAGGACAGCCATGCAGGGAAAAGCATCCAGCAAGATGCCACATCTGCATGGACAAGAACGCTGTCTCCTATGGCAACAGTCTCCAACAGTTTCCAATACAAGTGTAACAGTTGCTTCGGGTAATTAAGGTGAGTTCAAAACATAATCTTGTGCCACTCTTATCAATAATAAAGACATTTGGCATTACCTGTTAGCTGCATACTCCTCCAGGCAGTGTCTACTCCCCAGCCTCCTGGGCATAGATACTGTGCCACAGGCCCTGCAGGACTCTTGCTGGGGCGCTGGCTCTGGGGAAGAGCAGCAAAGACATCTTCCTGGGAACTTTTCTCCTGAGTGGGAACGCCATCCGGGCTATGCTCCTCTGAAGAACTTCCATCCTGCCTTGGCCCGGACCTTTTGAGAGCGTGGGCCTGTGGGGCTAAAGCAAATCATAGCAATCCGCGCAAAAGTGCACTCTTTTCCTGAAAACTTACCGATACGGTGGTCCCCACCCTAGTTGTTGAGGGTCTTTGTATGAGCAGTAACTGACTCTTGATCTGTGGAGAAATGGGACAGCCAGCTGAAGTGAGGATAACTGAAAAGCGACAGAAGGAGCAAGAGTAGATATAGGAGAAAGGATTCCACTTTCTTTTTTTTTATTTATCTACATATACCTACATGTACATACACACATATCTACATATGTACACACACATATATCTACATACATACACATATACACACATTCCCATACATATGTATATATATATATATATATATATATATATATATATATATACACATACATACACATATACACACACACTATCAGTGAAGCAAGCCATCATTAGGCTGAAAAAACAAAACAAACCCATCAGAGAGATAGCAAAAACCTTAGGTGTGGCCAAATCAACTGTTTGGAACATCCTTAAAAAGAAAGAACGCACTGGTGAGCTCAGCAACACCAAAAGACCCGGAAGATCACGGAAAACATCTGTGGTGTATGACCGAAGAATTCTTTCCCTGGTGAAGAAAACACCCTTCACAACAGTTGGCCCAATCAAGAACACTCTCTGGGAGGCAGGTGTATGTGTGTCAAAGTCAACAATCAAGAGAAGACTTCACCAGTGTAAATACAGAGGGTTCACCACAAGATGTAAACCATTGGTGAGCTTCAAAAACAGGAAGGCCAGATTAGAGTTTGCCAAACGACATCTAAAAAAGCCTTCACAGTTCTGGAACAACATCCTATGGACAAATGAGACCAAGATCAACTTGTACCAGAGTGATGGGAAGAAAAGAGTATGGAGAAGGAAAGGAACTACTCATGATCCAAAGCATACCACCTCATCAGTGAAGCATGGTGGTAGTAGTGTCATGGCGTGGGCATGTATGGCTGCCAATGGAACTGGTTCTCTTGTATTTATTGATGATGTGACTGCTGACAAAAGCAGCAGGATGAATTCTGAAGTGTTTTGGGCAATATTATCTGCTCATATTCAGCAAAATGCTTCAGAACTCATTGGACGGCGCTTCACAGTGCAGATGGACAATGACCCGAAGCATACTAAGAAAGCAACCAAAGACTTTTTTAAGGGAAAGAAGTGGAATGTTATGCAATGGCCAAGTCAATCACCTGACCTGAATCCTGACAGAGCATCACCAGGGATGAAACCCAACGTCTGGTGATGTCTATGCATTCCCGACTTCAGGCTGTAATTGACTGCAAAGGATTTGCAACCAAGTATTAAAAAGTGTCAATGTCCCAATATTTATGGACCTGACTGTATATATATATATATATATATATATATATATATATATATATATATATATATATATATATATATATATATATATATATATACACATACGCACACACACCTACACACATATACTGCAGAGGGTCAGTCTGGGGCGGGTTAAGAATGGGTTTATTGAGGAGGGCAGGAACTTCCCCTTCAGACCTGCTTACTGTCAGCTGAGCTGAAAATGTCAGAGAGGAGTTGTGTGTTTAGAGAGAGAAAGACACAGCAGCATGCTGTGTGAGAGGATCTATTGCTGGGGTGAGCAAAATTATACCAGAGACTAGCTCTGACTAGAGCCATGTACTTTGTCTATATATCAGCCTGTTAGCTAAAGAGACTGAACTTTTGCTATCTCTGCACCTGTGTGACAAGAGAAGCCTGTCGTTTCTTCTGTTTGTTTTGACTTATAAAGCCATTTTTATTTTACTGAACTGTCTGAACGGGCCTTTCACTCCTCTGATCCCCTACAAAACATACATGTATTTACATACACCCACACACATATACATACATATGTATACCCACAAATCCACATACATTTTTTTTTTAACGTGTATATACGTATACACACACCTATATCACATATACATACATACATATACACACATACCTACACACACATGCAACACCTGCAGAGGACAGCAAGGAATGGGAAAGGTAATGAAAGACAAAAGCGGGAGACATAGGTAAAAGGTACAGGTGACCCTGTATGGCACAAGGGGCCAAGAGAGAGATAAAGCATAGCTGGCCCCCCCATATTCCTCAAGCGCTGCAGTTACCAATTTTAAAAGCAGATTTTGTTCCTAAAGAAGAAACACTGCAGGGGCCCCAATAAGACCCACAGAAGGGGCTCCCAGACTATAGCGCAATTTTGCATCCTGAGCGCTGGGACTTTGCACTGGGAGAGGCTCAACCCAGCTGGATGCTGCACGGAGGCAGAGGGGGGGAACATAGTACTGCTTACTCTTCACTGGTGCGTTGAGGTATGAGGAAAAAAAGAAGAATGGGGTGGCCTAGGCCTTTCATTTATGCTATTCACTGGTCCTGAGTGAGTGGTCAAGAGGCAGAGCTCTATCACTAGTATGCTGCCATGTTGGCGTCAGGAAACTGCGTTATTACTGAAAAACCTCTGCTTGTAGCTAGTGCTGATTCAGTATCTTAGAACAAACATACTGCTTCATAAATAGAATGCTATGACAGTGATTGAAAACTTACCCTGAGGACAATTTGTTTTCATGTGGGAGTCTGCTGACCATGTTTTCTATATAGGAATTGAGCGGTCATGAATGAGCCCAATCTGTTTTCACAGTTTCCTTCACCCAATGACAGGAAGTAGACAAAGGATTGCAATGTCTTACCATGGCCTTCACATGCACAGCTGTTTTTTACTTTATAATTATTTTGCTGTGGAATGATAATTTATGGGTTAATAGTTCATATTTATTTTTACAATTTCTCTAAAAACTAGGAAATAAGATAGTATATCAAAATAGTAGAAGGTTTCTTAGAATTTATGGGAAGAACCACAAGGAGAAACTCAAAGTGGTTCTAAAATTTCTAAAATGTATTTTCTTTTAATTAATTTTAATTCATTCTCTGCATTAAGGTAAAACACACCCAATTATCTTTCCTACCCCTCTTCCCCTGTCCCTAAATACCTGGCTCCTGTCACTACTCTAGCGTTGTCTCAGCTGCAGCACCGCTCCCCTAACTTCCTGGTCTCACAGTAGACTCTGAGGGCAGTGGGAGCCATAGGCTCTTGCTGTTGTCAGCCAAGCTCCTGTGAGGACGGATGGAGCAGGCTTACCAGAGCTGTATGTGTCTATGGGTGCACACATCCAGCCAGGGCCGCTCCTAGGGTCACAGACGCCTGAGTGCAGAAATATTTCTGGCGCCCCCACGTGGGTGTGGTCATCTTACCAACTCCTCCCCTTTACAAATGTTACTATGGCAATGACTCAAACACAGAGATGCTCCTCTAAGAAGTCTTCATTACCCTAGGATCTTCCCATGATCTTTTACCAATAAAGAAAATACAGGAAGAGAGTACACTAATGAGACCTGGAGGGGAGTCTCTCTTATGCACACACAGAGGGCTGTCAGTTAGAGAGTCTGTTAGAAAGAGCCCCCAGACATAATACAGGAGACGGTCAGAGACTGCAATCATAGTACAGGAGTTGGTCAGAGACTGCAGACATAATACAGAAGATGGTCAGAGACTGCAGACATGTTACAAGAGATGGTCAGAGACTGCAGACATGATATAAGAGATGGTCAGAGACTGCAGACATGATACAAGAGATGGTCAGAGACTGCAGACATGTTACAAGAGATGGTCAGAGACTGAGGACATAATACAGGAGATGATCAGAGACTGCAGACATGTTACAAGAGATGGTCAGAGACTGGAGATATAATACAGGAGATGGTCAGAGACTGTAGACATAGTACAGCAGATGGTCAGAGACTACAGACATAGTACAGGAGATGATCAGAGACTGCAGACATAGTACAGGAGACAATCAGAGACTGCAGACATAGTACAGGAGATGGTCAGAGACTACAAACATAGTACAGGAGATGATCAGAGATTGCAGACATAGTACAGGAGACGGTCAGAGACTGCAGACATAGTACAGGAGACGGTCAGACTCTGCAGGCATGGTACAAGAGATGGTCAGAGACTGCAGACATGATACAAGAGATGGTCAGAGACTGCAGTTCCTATGGACGTTAGTAAATAATGGCTGATCGGCCCTTTCACCTAACCCAGCGATACAGCAACAACGGTTCCTCTGATCAGGAGTCAGCTCACTCTGAATTGCCCGTGGCGAGTCCGCTGAGTAGCACCCAGATCTGTATTCTGGCAATGACTCCATTCCTTTCTCCGCCAGGGATGGCGCCAGGCTGTGTGGCTTTCCCTCTGGTGGAGCAGGTCAGCGGGGTTCTCTCTCTCATGGTGTTCCCGCAGCACTGTCCTCTCCCTCTGGAGTCCTGGGTGTACTTCCCTGAAAGCTTTCCCGGACTCCTGGCTCTCTCTCTCCCATTCAGCTGAGCATGCTGTGTGGGCTGCCAGTCCTCGGGACTACATGTCCCACAATCCTCCTCTTTGCTCTTTTTTTTTTTCTTCCCTGGTCGATATGAAGGCGGGGGGAAGAAACATAGTGCGCCGCTCACTAGTACAGCAGCACGCGCGAAGAGGAGAGGGAGAGGGGTGTCACCCGGTGCGGTAAAATATGGTATCACCCCCCCTCCACCAACTATAGTCGCCCCTCAGTGCAGATCCCCCTCCACTAAGTATAGACCCCCTCCGTCAGTGCAGACCCCCCACTAAGTATAAACCCCTCCCTCAGTACAGACCCCCCATCAGTATAGACCCCCCCAGGACAAAACACCCCCCTCTATCAGTATAGACCCCCCTCAGGACAAACCATCCACCCCTCCATTAGTACAGACCCCCCTCAGGACAACCCACCCCCCTCCATTAGTACAGAACCACCCCGCTCCATGAGTACAGACCCCCCAGAACAAACCACCCCCCCTCCATTAGTACAGACCCCCTCAGGACAAACCACCCCCCTTCATTAGTACAGATCCCCCAAAACAAACCACCCCCCTCCATTAGTACAGACCCCTCTAAAACAAACCACCCCCTCCATTAGTACAGACCCCCGGGACAAACCACCCCCTCTCCATTAGTACAGACCCCCGGGACAAACCACCCCCTCCATTAGTACAGACCCCCCCAGGACTAACCACCCCCCTCCGTTAGTACAGACCCCCCAGAACAAACCACCCCCCTCCATTAGTACAGACCCCTCTAAAACAAACCACCCCCCCTCCATTAGTACAGACTCCCAAGAACAAACCACCCCCCTCCATTAGTACAGACCCCTGGGACAAACCACCACCTCTCCATTAGTACAGACCCCCCGGGACAAACCACCCCTCCTCCATTAGTACAGACCCCCAGAACAAACCACCCCCCTCCATTAGTACAGACCCCCCCAGGACAAACCACCCCCCCTTCATTAGTACAGACCCTCAGAACAAACCACCCCCCTCCATTAGTACAGACCCCTCAAGAACAAACCCCCCTTCATTAGTACAGACCCCCCCAGAACAAACCACCCCCCTCCATTAGTACATGGAGGAGGAGGGAGGGGAGCACTCTGGCGCTTCAGCGCCCCCACCTCTGTGGCGCCCGGGTGCACTGCACCCCGTGCACCCCGACCAGGACCGGCCCTGCATCCAGCTCAGGAGCAGGGTTCGTAACCATCAGTAAGTTTACTGACAGTAAAAAATCAGTGGCTGATAATTTGGCATTAAAATTGTATATGTTGAGTGTGTTACTCTCCTTGCAATACACCTCCCTGTTCAGTGTTTATTCTGCATGAATATCCTAACTACTGCCATGTGTACCAATACCTTCAATTTCCAAATATTCCAAAATATCAGCATGTGAACAACATACAAAAAAGCATGTACAAAATTTTCCCCAAAAATAAAAATAATTAGTCCAAATTTGTGTGCAAAGTGCAATGTGCAATGCAACCTTACATATGCAAATATCCACCTGTAAACAGCATACAAAAAACATATATAAAATTTCCCCAAAGAGTCCACTGGAGATGTCATCTTCTCTGTGCTCTGGGTGTTTCCTTAGCAAGCCAGGTGCTTTGGAAGACACCCATGCGTTCGTGCTCCTGAGCGGTGTTGCAAACCTCCCTCAGCAATTTTATATATGTTTTTTGTATGCTGTTTACAGGCAGATATTTGCATATGTAAGGTTGCATTGCACATTGCACTTTGCACACAAATTTGGACTAATTATTTTTATTTTTGGGGAAAATTTTATACATGCTTTTTTGTATGTTGTTCACATGCTGATATTTTGGAAGATTTGGAAATTGATGGTATTGGTACACATGGCAGTAGTAAGGATATTCATGCAGAATAAACACTGAACAGGGAGGTGTACAGGGAGGTGTACAGGCATGTACTGGCCATCGGGACTACCGGGAGTTTCCCGGTGGGCCGATGGCTCAGTGGGCCAGTTTCAGTGACAGAAATGCCTTCTTTTCTTTTATGTAGCGGGTGCCTGCGGCCCCGCATCTTCCTCCGGCCGCCACGTAGCTGACACAGGCACAAATTGGGTCTCTCAAGCGAGATTTCCAAACTGGTTGCTAGCCGCCTGCCGCCTAGCGTGTAGCAACCAGTGACGTCAGGCACACAGACACAGAAGGAGGCTGAGACGGCCCCAGCATTCACAGCGGAGCATGCCCATTCTAGCTCCCGAACTACAGTCTACAGCACAGTTTTGACCAATGGGGAAACAAGCAGAAAGCAGCAGGAAATATGACAGGTGAGCCTGAGGGGACATCAGCAACACCAGATGACATCAATGTACAAGGTAATGGATCAGTGAAAAGTGTGAGGATCGGTTTTAGTGATAAGCTCTGTAACATTAAACAAAACTAGTTCTGAATGAAAGCTGTGAACCCTTAGGGGTTAACTTAGTAACAGTGCAGTTCCCCTCCATAGTGACTGGGGGGGTTAGTTTGTACCTCTGATTTAAGATAAGAGTCAGTGGAAGCTTCTCTCTCCCCTTATCTTAGTTTGCAAGTTTTGCTGTATTGCTGCTTCAACTTAGTGCTCTGGTGTTTCTGACCTGAGTGTCCAGAATCATTACCTGAGGATCAGTATTCAGGATGTGTTTGAAATGTGGGGAGATAACATTATTTTATCACTATAGTAGAGCCACCTTATCTTATGCCATTGATATGAAACAGACTCTAGTCAAGTCACAAACAGCATTGCCTGGGTATCTATGGATGTGCTATATGTTTAAACCATTTATTTCTCCAATGATCTATTAGGGCAGGTTCACACTGCTGCGATGCGGGAACCCTGCGAATCCATTGCGGGTTCTCGCATCGCATGTTTCCTTGTGGCAGTTCACACTGCCCTATGCCAACTGCTGGGAGTGTCAATTAAAGTTAATGACACCCCCAAATCAGTTCGCAAAGCGCAGTGCGATCTGCAAACTTGGACAGGAATCGAATCGCAGGGGTGTGAACACCCAATGCGATCCGATTCTGCTGTGGACAAAAAAGGGTCCTGTGCGAGTTCGATGCAAATTCAGCCATACAATCTTTTTGTCTGAAATCGCATCGCACAGAGATCGCATGTGATTTTCACTGCAGCGCGGTGTGAATCACATCCGATCTCTGACATTGCAGCAGTGTGAACTGGCCCTTATGCTGTCATGTTAGGTTGCAGTAAATTGATATAAGAACAGGATTAAAGTATCTGATTTCCACTGACAAGTCTAATAAGAGCGGTATTAGGATGCACTAATTTTCTTTTCCTCAGACCATGTACACTGACATGAGAGCACCTCCGTATATGCTGGGTGATATGTACATTGTATTGATGGATTGCTGCTAAACTGATTCTTGGTGAATGCAGAAGGATATTTCTGTGGAGCTTTTCAGGGAGACATCTATTCATGATATTTAATGTATCATTATTTTAGGTATAGACATTGAGATTCATAGCAGCTGAATGAGGTCCACACATTATAGGGAGTGCAGTTTGACAATGCTGCCAATTTGTAATGGTGAAGGCCTTATTCATTTAGTTTAGATCTAGAATGGTTTGTTATAGTTACAGTTTAGCCCCATTTTGTCCTTGTGTGTGGCCACATTATTATCCAATTTTTATCTTTTCTACATTCATTCCTGCACTATATACACTATATTTTCCAGTATGTCACTGGACTTCAAGTAGTTATACCATGAAAAATTATTGCCCCCCCCCCAGTTTTGACTGTGGTATCTTATGTGCCCCCCATATATATTGTTTCTAGAGTCACCACTGTGTACTGCCTATAATAGAAATAAAGTAGAATGGCTAACAGACAGTGAAGGGGGGCTTGGGTGGCCATCAGGTTTGGCCATGTCCGGCCGGCATGAGACACACCTCTCATCTGCACTGCCCATCACCTCAATTCATAGTGCGCAACCTGGCTCAGCCTCAGCACCGCTGCATTGCTGAAAGGCAGCCAATGGCTGTGCAGCAATGCCGGTTTCTAAAATTCCAGCCAATGAGGATGTAGCAATATTTCTGCATTATGTTAGCCCTCCCACTTCACTTCGCTTGTTTTTGTGCGTGTTTGCAAAATTGAAGTGGGCCGGTCAGGATGAAGTCCAGGGCCACATTTTTGTCCCAGTCCAGCCCTGGAGGTGTATGGCAAGGAGAGTAGCGCACTCAACATATACAATTTTATTTTTCACCTAAGGGTTTTTTTCTTGAATGCAGCAACTCAAAAAAAACTTTCCAAGATAACACTAATATTTATAAGCAACACACACTTTTTTGCGCCGGTGACACCTATATAATTAGATAATTTGGCATTGTTGACTTTTTAAGTGTAAACTAGGCAAATTACTTGTTAGGGATATTGTCAGTGTTTACATATTGTTTATACTGTTTAAATATCCGTTGTCTTCGTTTGTAATAGGAGTTCTATCATTTCTTCAGGTTGGCAGTAAAAAATGTGCTCTGCCGGTAAATTTCACGTTTTTTTAATAAAAAAATGCTGAGGGAGGTTTGCAACACGGCTCAGGAGCACGAACGCATGGGTGTCTTCCAAAGCACCTGGCTTGCTAAGGAAACACCCAGAGCACAGAGAAGATGACATCTCCAGTGGGGGCCGCCAGAAAAGCAGAAAACTGAGCTTTCTGTGCAATATCATTTCACAGAGCAAATATGACTTATTTTTTGTTGAAGAAAAAAGATAAATAGACCTTCAGATTATTTAAAGGGGACCTGTCATGAGAGACATGGGGGCTGCCATTGCTGACCCCCTAAGTGCAGCCAAAACAAAAAACACAACAATTAGCACAGAGGGCACAACTTACAATGAGTAGGATGTGTCCTTTGTGCTGTTGCCTCTTCAGTTAAGTGAAATCCTCTTCTGCCATGCCCCCCCCCCCAACTACTGTAATCTTTTGGTGCAGCAAGGGTTAATAGAACGGTAGTAGCTGTCACAGGCTCTCATCAAGACTGCCCTCCTCCATTCATAAAAGCTGAACTATAGCTTCTATGAATGAAACAGGATCTATGAATAGGAAAGGATATGGTTGGTGGTACCCTGTGGGGCGCCTCCATCCCCATTAACATACAAATACAGAGTTTTGCCCATTGGGACTTTAGATGAAGCGCAACACAGTCAGTAATAAAAACATAGCATAGCTTTATTAAATATGCCAGCAATAGTACTGGGAAAAATGTCAGAATACCAAACAGTTGGCCCAAATGTACATATCCATTACATCGTTACATGCGGTCATAAAATAATATAATAATCCATAGTAGGTGTGTCATAGCATCTATGGTGACCCAACATGTTTAAAGAGTTCAGTCTCACTCTTCAGGGGTTGGTGCATAGACATGATCTATAAGGTAAAATGATAACAAGAAATAACATAGTAAGGATCATGGAAATATGTCAAGTAAATTCAGTTGTGGGAATCAAACTGAAGGATCCATACTCACAAAGATGCAGAGTGCTGGGTGTCAAAGTCGCACCAGCAGGTGCAGGAGACGTCTCAGCCGGGAGCAGAGGTGGCTCTAGGCTTTGTGAGGCCCTAGGCGAAACTTACACATGAGGCCCCAATCACGCCTATAATGGGACGCCCTTGCTGGGTCCCAGATGTTTTATTGGCTGCATATGTCTGATGGGTGAGGAGGGTGCCCTGGAAGTGGTGCTGATGGCTGCAAAAAGATGCACGGATCTAGCACACAGTTCATCAGCACCACTTCCAGGGCACCCTCCTCACCCATCAGACATATGCAGCCAATAAAACATCTGGGACCCGGCAAGGTGACAACCCCTCTAAGAATTTTCAGTGTCTTGGGTTGTGGGAGAGAGGGGTGGTGTGAGAGAGAGATGGGGTTGGAAAGAAGGGTGACGGAGGGGAGAAAGAGGAGGGACAGAGAGAGAGAGGGGGGAGGGAGAGAGAGAGAAAGAGAGGGAGCAAGAGGGGGAGGTGGAGAGAGGAAGGGGGAAGAGAGGAGGAGGTGGAGAGAGGAAGGGAGAAGAGAGGGAGTGAGGGGGGAGAAAGGGAGAGAGAGGAGGAAGGTAGGAAGAGGGAGTGAGGGGGAGAGAGGAGGAGGGAGAGAGGAAGGGGGATAGAGGAAGGAGGGAGAGTGAGGGGGGGAGGGAGAGAGAGGGGGGAGGTGGAGAGAGGAAGGGGTGAGAGAGGGGGGATGGAGAGAGAGGAAGTGGGGAGTGAGGGTGGAGAGAGAGGGATGACAGGGGGTAAGAGAGATGGGGGGAGGTGAGAAAGAGGGGGTGAGGGAAAGGGGGAGGAGAGAGATATCTAGCCCTGTCCCTGTCTGCAGCCCCTCCTGTGCCCCATATCCCAGTCTGTGAGAGCACCGGGGGCAAAGAGCAGGGAGGAGCCAGAGAGTGCTGGGGGGCAGAGAGCACTGGGAAAGGTGGAGAGAACAGGAGGGGTGGGGGCTGGAGAGCGTTGGGGGGGAGCTTGAGAGCAAGGGGGCAGAAAGAATTTGAGTGGAGAGCAGGGGGGTGCTGGAAAGCACTGGGGGGAGCAGCCAGGGAGCACAAGAAAGGGCTGGAGACCACAGGGTGCTGGAGAAATGGGGCGGAGCCAGGGAGCACATGGAGGGGCTGGAGAGCAGGAGGGGCAGAGCCAGGGAGCCCAAGGCAGGGCCTGAGAGCATGGCGATGCAGAAGAATTTAGATAGGAGGAGCAGTGGGGAGACTGCACATAGTGGAATTGATTTTTCCATATTCCTCCATGCAGCCGATGAATGATCACTTCTCACTGGAAAAATCATTTCCACTATTTGCAGTCTCCCCACCGCTCCTCCTATCCAGGCACACAGGGAGGCTGCACGGGCACTCACCTTCTCTCCGGCCGGCCAGGCAGCATAAGGACATTGGAGGCAGAGCTCCTTCCTCTCCACAGTCATGGGGCAGCTTAGCTGGAGGATTTCAGCGGCTCCCCCGGCCCCGACTGCTGAACCGAAAAGGAGGCAGGTGCGGAGAGGTCAGGTGAGTGACGCAGGCTAAAGGAGCAGCTCAGCTGCGGGTCCCACATGGACAAGTCGCCCGCATGCCTTGTAGAGATGGAACCTGGAGCCGACTGCTGTCATCCAGAGACTGTCACCACCTAGAGACCTCTAATGTCCCGTTTCCCGCACCTGCTGCCACCGGACCAGGATGCTCTGTTATGAGGCCGTGACATCAGTGACTGATCACAGGCAAATTGGGCGGCCACGAGGCCCATGTGAGTGTGAGGCCTTAGGCGACCGCCTAATTTGCCTAAGGGAGCTGTGGGTAAAGGAGCCAATGATGGGCCCGCAGAGCAAAAACAGGCTGATGGAAAACAAAACTGTCCAGCATGGCCTACCAGGATGGTGACTAGAAAAAAAAGGGTGTATGGAAATAATGATGTGCACTACTGAAATGAAAAATTGTAAAAAGAATGGAGAGATAAAAATTGGTGAAAAATATTAAAGTATTATAGAATGGCCAGGAGCAGCCACATGGTACAATTGAGAATAGTAAAAATGACCTGCACAGCTGAGTTAAATGAGAAACCACGTGGGTTATACCCATTATCTTAGTCCTTTATTAGGACATCATTATATCCATGTCTGCTTTGTATTATGTGGTATTGCTCGCTTGCACGTGTGCTGCGTGTCTTGCTCCCCCTAGTGGCTGTGTGGGTTTCTCTTTCCCGGGAGCTGCGAGATGCTGATCCATCATCCACTGTCTCCGCTCACCTCAATTTGGATGGGTAGCGCCAGTGAATGCATCGAATTAGGGTACAGCGTTCGACAAATGGCACCGGCTATGCCGATGTGTCATGATGCCGGATCATGAGACATCCGTCACATGATTCTGTGGAGGGGCACGCATCTCTGCGTTGTCCTTTCCCCTATGGCGACCAGGGCTGATGGGGTTAACCATCTGTTCCACCCTCTCCCTGGGCGTTGACCACCCGGCATTGGGAGGGATGCTTTGATCGGTCTGGGGAGCTTTAAATAGGAAGGCTCAAACACCAGTCTATGCAATGCCTCCCAGGTGGTTGGACACGCACAATTTTCGGTTACCATTTTTTTTAATTTGTTAAGTACAAATCCTTATTTTTCACACTTTTACATTTTAAACCTGTTTTTGACCTTGCATATTGGGGTATTCCCAGGCGCTGGTGTCACTGCTTCACCAAGTTGCACTATATAATATCCACTTCAGCTCCGGACCATTTGGCTGGCAAAAGACCAGAGCACTTTTTGTGATCCGGCACTGCGTTGCTTTAACTGACAATTGCGCTGTCGTGCGACGTGGCTTCCAAACAAAATTGAAATCCTTTTTTCCCCAGAAATAGAGCTTTCATTTGGCGGTATTTGATCACCTCTGCGGTTTTTCTTTTTTGCTATAAACAAAAAAATAGCGACAATTTTAAAAAAAACATTATTTTTTTACTTTTTGCTATAATAAATATTCCCAAAAAATATATAAAAAAAACATTTTTTTTCCTCAGTTTAAGCCGAATCATATTCTTCTACATATTTTTGGTAAAAAAATCGTAAAACGCGTTTATTGATTGGTTTGCGCAAAAGATATAGCGCCTAACAAAATAGGGGATCGTTTTTTGGCATTTTTTTTTCTTATATTTTTTTGTACTAGTAATGGCGGCGATCAGCGATTTTTATGGTGACTGCGACATTATGGCGGACAGATCGGACACATTTGGCACTATTTTGGGACCATTCACATTTATACAGCGATTAGTGCGATTAAAAATGCATTGATTACTGTGTAAATGTAACTGGCAGTGAAGGGGTTAACCACTAGGGGGCACTGTAGGGGTTAAGTGTGTCCTAGGGAGTGATTCTAACTGTGGGGGGGATGCGCTATGTGTGACACAACACTAATCACTCATCACTCATCTCCCGATTACAGAGAGCTGTGATCAGTGTCCTGTCGCTAGGCAGAACGGGAAAATGCTTTGTTTACATCAGCATTTCCCTGTTCTTCCTTTCCGTGAGACGATCGCGGGTATCCCCACGGACAGCGAGTCGGCGGGACCCGCAATCACACTCATGGAGCTTGCTGCGGCGCGTGTGCGCCCGCAAGCCGTTTCTTAAAGGGCAACATACAGGTACGTTAATATGCCTGTACGTTCCCTTCTGCCAATGTATATCGGCGTGAGCCGGTTGGCAAGCAGATATATAACACTTATGCCCGTACACACGGTCTGATTTTCTGACGTAAAATGTGTGATAGGACCTGGTTGTCGGAAATTCCGACCGTGTGTAGGCTCCATCACACATTTTCCATCGGATTTTCCGACACACAAAGTTTGAGAGCAGGATATAAAATTTTCCGACAACAAAATCCGTTGTCGGAAATTCCGATCGTGTGTACACAAATCCGACGCACAAAGTGCCACGCATTCTCAGAATAAAGAGATGAAAGCTATTGGCCACTGCCCCGTTTATAGTCCCGACGTACGTGTTTTATGTCACCGTGTTCAGAACGATCGGATTTTCCGACAACTTTCTGTGACCGTGTGTATGCAAGACAAGTTTGAGCCAACATCCGTTGGAAAAAATCCTAGGATTTTGTTGTCGGAATGTCCGAACAAAGTCCGACCGTGTGTACGGGGCATTATACTTAATTTCAGATGTGGATTCTCATTTTTCTCAGCTGTGCAGGTCATTTTTACTATTCTCAGTTGTACCATGTGGCTGCTTCTGGCCATTCTATCATACTTTAATATTTTTTCACCAATTTTTACCTCCCCATTATTTTTATAATTTTTCAATTTAGTAGTGCACATCATTATTTCCATACACCCTTTTTTTTCGAGTCACCATCCTGGCAGGCCATGCTGGACAGTTTTGTTTGATTGTTTTCCATCTGCCTGTTTTTGCTCTGCTGGCCCATCATTGGATCCTTTAGCCACAGCTCCCGGGTGAGACGTCTCCTGCGCCCGCTGGTGCGACTTCGACACCCAGCACCCTGCATCTTTGCGAGTATGTATCCTTCAGTTTGATTCCCACAACTCAATTTACTTGACATATTCCCATGATCCTTACTATGTTATTTCTTGTTACTAATTTACCTTATAGATCATGTCAATGCATCAACCCCTGAAGGGTGAGACTGAACTCTTTAAACATGTTGGGTCACCATAGATGCTATGACACACCTACTATGGATCAGTGTTGCCAACCTACCAGATTGAAATTTACTGGCACAACACCTAAAATTTACTGGCACCGCCAAGTTTTTACTGGCACTTCCAAAAGTGTAAAAAATGACAGTTTTAAGTGTGAATTTCAGTGTTTAGGCAACAAACAAGTTACATGTGCAATTAGCAATGTGATTTAAGGTAGATATTAGGTCGAAAAACATATTTCTTATTTTGAGTATCGTAAAGGCGGATTATTGTAACCCATCAGTATTTTGTCACCTATGTCAAACTGGAGAGATTTCCCCTTAATTTTTGTCCCTAAAGAGAGCGAGAGAGAGAGAGAGACTGCTCCCACATTCAGGTACTGTACATTACTGTCCAGTATTCGGTTACTATACATTACTGTCCAGTATTCGGTTACTATACATTACTCTCCAGCATTCGGTTACTATACATTACTCTCCAGCATTCGGTTACTATACATTACTCTCCAGCATTCGGTTACTATACATTACTCTCCAGCATTCGGTTACTGTACATTACTCTCCAGCATTCGGTTACTATACATTACTCTCCAGCATTCGGTTACTGTACATTACTCTCCAGCATTCGGTTACTATACATTACTCTCCAGCATTCGGTTACTATACATTACTCTCCAGCATTCGGTTACTATACATTACTCTCCAGCATTCAGTTACTATACATTACTCTCCAGCATTCGGTTACTATACATTACTCTCCAGCATTCAGTTACTATACATTACTCTCCAGCATTCGGTTACTATACATTACTCTCCAGCATTCGGTTACTATACATTACTCTCCAGCATTCGGTTACTATACATTACTCTCCAGCATTCGGTTACTATACATTACTCTCCAGCATTCGGTTACTGTACATTACTCTCCAGCATTCGGTTACTGTACATTACTCTCCAGCATTCGGTTACTATACATTACTCTCCACCATTCAGTTACTATACATTACTCTCCAGCATTCGGTTACTATACATTACTCTCCAGCATTCGGTTACTGTACATTACTCTCCAGCATTCGGTTACTGTACATTACTCTCCAGCATTCGGTTACTGTACATTACTCTCCAGCATTCGGTTACTGTACATTACTGCCCATTTGGTTACTGTACATTACTGCCCATTTGGTTACTGTACATTACTGCCCATTTGGTTACTGTACATTACTGCCCAGCACTATTTGGTTACTATACATTACTGCTCATTTAGTTGCTAGGGGTTACTGCACAATGATTACCTGCAACTCCGTGTCCCCCTCTGCAAACTGCTAAATCCTGCTGCTGCTTTATTAATCACCACCCCAACTGCTGGTAGAACTGAAGGGTGAGAAAGAATGTACACAGCCCTGTCTGTGTGTCCTTGATCTCCGTGCTCGTTCTGCTGACCGGAGAAGGGGGAGGAGGGGCGGGGGAGGACATCACAGAGAGCCTGCTCTTGCTCACTCCTTGTCACAGACTCACAGCCGCTCCCGTCCTGACAGAGGAGAAGCAGGCTCTCTAGAACATGCAGCCCACAGCCGTGCCTCTCCTCTGTCACAGTGTGGCCAGGAGAACAAGCGAGGGTGATGCCATTGCCTGGGCTGGTAATATGAAGTGCAGGGAGAAGAGCAGACTCCCACCCGCCTCAATACAGCACAGCCACACTTTCGGCTGGCCGCATCTTCTTGTCAAATGTGGCGGGCTGCAGGAGGAGGGCTGGTTACAGTGATGCTGATTGGCTGAGAGGCGGTGGTGGGCGGAGCAATTCTCCGAGGTGCAGATCGGATTGTCTCGGCAGCTGGCTCTCGGGCATCTCCGGGAATTGCGCATGCGCAGTTCCAAGCTGAGCTGGTCACAGCCATTTTTACTGGCACTTTTCCCGTGCTACGGACAATTACGGGCGGTAAAAAAATGCCCTGTTTTTACGGGCTGCCCGTAAAAATACGGGCGGTTGGCAACACTGCTATGGATTATTATATTATTTTATGACTGCATGTAACAATGTAATGGATATGTACATTTGAGCCAACTGTTTGGCATTTTGACATTTTTCCCAGTCCTATTGCTGGCATATTCAATAAATCTATGCTATGTTTTTATTACTGACTATGTTGCGCTTCATCTAAAGTCCCAATGGGCAAAACTCTGTATCAGGATCTCTGAATGGAGGACGGGTGTATGATTGAAATGTCTGCCCCCTCCATACATAGATTCTGTTTCATTCATAGAATCTGCAGTAGAGTGTCTATAAATGGAGGAGGGGGTGGAAAGGGCGGGCATAGCCTGTGACAACTCCCACAGTTGTATTAACCCCTGCCACCATAATCTTCCAATGTGGCAGGCGATGGAGAGAATGGGAGGGTGAGCTTGAAGAGGAGGATTTTGCAAAGGGATCAGGCATCAGCACAAGGGACACATCCTACTGACTGTAGGTTATGTCCTTTTTATTTTTATTTTTTTATTTAGCCACACTTAGGCTTTAATGCACATACTTATTTTAGGTCAGAGTCTAATAAGATGCTGAACCTAGATGATCCATGTAACACCCAGATCAATTACATTTTCAGAAGCGATCAGAAATGTTAACACCTGTATTTCTTTCTGTATTTCTTCATGACAGTACATTCATATACATACATTTCGTGAGAGGACCAAAGGCACCACATCCAAAGAAGATATAAGATAAACCACATATAAAAAAAAATGGACTTTAACGGTGCCTTATACTTCACAACACATTTCTTTATAAAAATTCCATTTTATTTAACAAAGTATACGGTAAAACCATTTAGTTAAAATACACAATATATCAATCAATTTCCAGGATATGCTTGATAAGGTAATTAACTTTGTGCAGATGTCTTCATTTGTAGGTGGGTGAGACTTCAAGCAATGGCTTTGACATGTATCGCCATATTGGCTTCATCAAGAATAACATTACTACTGAGTAGAATTATAGGGGTCTGATAATGTTGAGATATATATACAGAGAGACTATCACTTTAAGAATTTGTAATGCACTTTTTTTTTTCTTAATTTTCCTTAGGCGTTTTTTTTTGTTTCTGAGAAAATGAAACTGTTGGATATGTGACGACACGAACTACTGATAAGAGCTCAGAAGGCTGAAAAACAGTCTGATCCAGTACTGTCATGGCGGCACCCATGTTTTGTTTCACCTTCTATCAGTCACATGATGTTACCACCTACTTAACTGTTCCCTTGCTGTTAAGAAGATATGAATGCTGATTGGACTAAACTATACAGTCACACCTAAAACACACCTCGACCTTATGCATATTCATACGTATAAAATTGTATAGCCTGTAGATGCAACCTCAGAAACACGTTCACTTTACTCGCTTATGTTGCTGAGAACTGTGTTGTGTCTCTCCACTGCAGTGTATGGAATAAACAGCACCTTTTCCTTTTATCTATTTGGGTTCGCAGTCTCATCTGATTGTCTTGTTTGGAGACCCCCTAACCTGATTTAACACTACCTATAATGATGTTAACTAGAAGTGACGTGATGTGATCTTGTCTTGATCTGTATTGCATTGCCAAAATCCTTGACAATTAAATAAAGAATAAAAAAAAAACAAAAAACATTACTACCTGAAGTACACACAACTAAACCACCATGTCAAGCCCAGATCACCATCTAATATGTATCATCCCCCCCCCCAAAAAAAATAAAATATAGGGGGGGGGACAAAGAGGGAAGGAATGATTCTTGCATGTACTGCACTTTACTAACACCCAGATAGTGATGGCAGGAGAGGTAAAGAGGAAACAATACTGCTGCAATTAAAGATAGTCACTACTGATGTGAATATAAGGGGGCGCCTGAGTCTTACTTCTGGCCCTACATAGCCCAGAAAAGCTTGAATACTGCAATTCTAGTGATCAAATAGTGAAATAGTATAGACGTCCTCATACTCCGGCTTGACTAAACTAAATCATGCTGAATTAACTTTTATTCCGGGGGTTAAAGTGAAATCTTTATCTAAATGATTCTGTCATTACTCTAGTAAAATAAAGCACACTGTTAAAAAGAAAAAAAAACTTTATATTATAATAGGTATAAAATCAAATCTTGACTCCCCTGAAGAGCTGTGTGCACAATGGCTATCCAACACTTATGGGTTTGTCAGATAATGTGCACCCTGGTTACCCCCTCAGGTCCTTATGTCACTACTGTATTCTGTTACTGGATGACCACTGTCCCAAGGGGAGGACACTCTAATCAATATACTCGGACGTGTCAGATAACTAAGGAACAAGCACCCTATTTAAAGAAGTGATTCTATAGCTTTTCATCTGTTGCAATTTTTTGCAGGGGCTTTTCATTTCACACTGTGACTACTTTATGCAGAGTGCAGGGGCAGACTGATAACTCGTGGGGCCCCCGGGCAATAGGAGATTATGGGGCCCCCAGGCAATCAGAGATTATGGGGCCACACAGTATACACACACACATTATACAATCACACAGTATACACATACATGTACACACAGTATACACAGACAGATGTAAAAAAAAAACACAGATTTATACATACTGTCCCTGGTTTTACTGAGGCTGGCAACCCTGATGGGGCCCCCTAGTGGCCCAGGGCCCTCGGGCAGTGCCTGAGTGGTTCAATGGTAAGTCCGCCCCTGGCAGAGTGGCAGTGGATGCTGGGCCCTTCAATGCAGAGCATTACAGAATCACACAGTTTATTTCCTTTGTGACTGTACTTCTAGACTTTTTAGGCCATTTAGTCAACCTGCCAGTAGAGAGGCACTGAACAACAATACAGAGAAGGGTTCATAATGCCACTAGCACCAGTGGGGGGGCAAAATTTTTCCCACTGACACCAATAAAGGAGCACTATTCTTCCCACTGACAACAGCAGTGGGGTGCTTTTTTGCCCAATAATATCAGTCATGACATGAATCTTCCACCTTAGGATCACCAGCATCTAGGCATGTTTAATAGACTCTGACCACAGACATGGGAAATATTTAGAAAATATCACTTGACACCAACCTTTCTGCTGAGTGATACTTGTTGAGCTGCACAGCACACATATGCCACAGTCCTTTTACCCACAAAATATGCTCATGAAAAGTAATACCCTGTGTCCCTGATGATGTCGATGAGACAAAACATGTAGGGCAGAGCTACCCGAACTCAGGACAGTCATTGTTGAACTTTATGCTTTGCAAGCTTCTGCTATCCGTTCCCCCTGGTGCGGCTTGGCTTTATATTTTACAAAGACCCGAGAAGAGGTGGAGGTTCGGTACATTTGGCGAGCTTTTAATCCTACTCATTTATGTGAGTGTATATATAGTTAATTAAAGCAATGTTTTTATCATGGCAATGTTTTTATCATGGTCTGCACTGAGACTGTTCTCCTTTTTTTTTAACGGAGCTTTGTTCGCTGTCATGCTGATTGTCAAATCCATTGAAGTATCCACCCTCAGCCATTAATTCACACAATAGAAGGCTTCTATTACCCCATATATTGGGGCCCTAGCAGTGAGGTGAGCATACACCCTTGGGGGTTTTCTGGTGGTGGTTTGCACAGAAGATATTGACATCACCTTTGGTTGATTTCTTGGACATTTCAGGTATTTCACACAGTGAAACTATGATTATTGGACTTTAATTGTTTGTGATTTTTGGGATTATTTTTCATATATTTACATCTGTATTCACATGCACAGTTGTATTTTTTTGTTACACATTTGAGTATTTTGTATGCATTAATATTTGATTTAAAGCGTTTATAAACGCAATATTTCATATTCCTGATATGTGCCCACTGGACCATGTATTTGTATGAGAATGTATCCTGTTCTCTTTGTATTGTTCTCTTTGTGTGAAATCCCTGGTGTTCCTGCTAGTCCCTTTGCTTTCCTATTAAAAACTGACCACATTAAGCATTAGAACATGTCGTAGTCAGTGCTGGTAACTCAGCCTGCTCTCCTCCAATGATCAGACTTGCCCTGACCCCCCCCCCAGGCACAGCCTTTCACTGGGAAGTTCAGTGTGCTGTAGCTTCTCCTCCCCAACTCGTATGTGGCTGAAAACAGAGGATATGTGATCACTTATAAGAAAGGTATTTATAATGTTTTCTATACTGTATCTATACACAAATGTTTTGCCTTTCATTTCTGTTTTAACCTGAATGGGTTGTTTTACAAGGTAAGGGTTTACAATCACTTTAAAGTAGTTGTAACCCAACAAAATAAATAAAATTATCCTGTTCCTTTAAAGCATGAATAACAGCACAGTACTTGTGCTGTGTAATTTGTCCCTTTCTAGCATCTAAAATACCTGGCTGATCCTGCCTGGTGCTGCCCTCCCCCCTATAAACTGACCACATTTTTATCATGGTTGCTAGGCCAGGATACCGTGGCCAGTTCATGTGTCTCCGTAATCCCGCTGTCTCACCCCTCCCCCCCCCCCGCTTGTCAGCTAGTCTCAGTGCCGATCTGCTCCCCGCCCCTCCCCTCCTGCTTCTATAATAACAGTATTTTCTTAATAGAATCCCCCGTGTTCTATTAAGTTATGTGCCCCAGTGTATGTGCTTTATAAAAGTTATGTAGCTTCATACCTTATTTCATACCACGTCCTTCCCTCTGTAGTTCTCAGATCAATGAGGGGAGCGGCGGGCGGTTACATGAGAGCTGAGTGGCGCTCTGAAATAAGGTATAAAGCTACATATTTTTTTATAAAGCACATTCACTGGGGCACATGACTTAATGGAACACAGGATTCTATTAAGAAAACAAAGTGGCTTTACAACCACTTTAACTTTCTAGTGCAGCCTTATTATTCACACAATACCTGTTGGTTTTTCCAGAAATGTGGCGCTCTTGTCACTTTCTCTTAGTTTAAAGAAAGCACAAAGAACCTTATCTCAATTTTAGTAAACTACTAGTCCCATTACTCCACCACATAATGGAGATAAAGAAAAGCAGACATGTTTGAAGTCTAGTTTAGCCTGTGTGAAAACTACGTCTCACTCCATCCGGCACGTACCTATAAGTAGAACTAGATATGATGAGGGTGGCCTCTTGCACAACTCCCATCCAAGCACCCCTGATGGTGGAGACAGGGACTGCTAGGGCAGCGGAAGGGTGCAGGTGCCAGGGAGTTGGTGCAGCAAACTTGAACTTGGAGATGCTGAGGTTTGATCAGCAAAAGCAAGGAGCTGGGACACAAATCGAGTTCGGCAACAGCCAGGCAGTTACAGTATCTCACAAATGTGAGTACACCCCTCACATTTTTGTAAAAATTTTATTATATCTCTTCATGTGACAAAACTGAAGAAATTACACTTTGTTACAATGTAAAGTAGTAAGTGTACAGCTTGTATAACAGTGTAAGTTTGCTGTCCCCTCAAAATAACTCAACGCACAGCCATTAATGTCTAAACCGCTGGCAACAAAGTAAGTACCTCCTTAAGTGAAAATGTCCAAATTGGGCCCAATTAGCCATTTTCCCTCCCCAATGTCATGTGACTCATTAGTGTTACAAGGGCTCAGGTGTGAATTGGGAGCAGGTGTGTTAATTTTGGTGTTATCGCGCTCACTCTCTCATACTGGTCACTGGAAGTTCCGCATGGCACCTCATGGCAAAGAACTCTCTGAGGATCTGAAAAAAAGAATTGATGCTCTACATAAAGATGGCCTAGGCTATAAGAAGATTGCCAAGACAATGAAACTGAGCTGCACCACGGTGGCCAAGACCTTACAGCCTCGACCATATGGTCGACCTTACGGCCTCGCCATGGTCGACCAAAGAAGTTGAGTGCACATGCTCAGCATCATATCCAGAGGTTGTCTTTGGGATAATAGACGTAAGAGTGCTGCCAGCATTGCTGTAGAGGTTGAAGGGGTGGGGGGTCAGCCTGTCAGTGCTCAGACCATACACTGCATCAAATTGGTCTGCATGGCTGTCGTCCCAGAAGGAAGCCTCTTCTAAAGATGATGCAAACAGTTTGCTGAAGACAAGCAGACTAAGGACATGGATTACTGGAACCATGTCCTGTGGTCTGATGATACCAAGATAAACTTATTTGGTTCAGATGGTGTCAATCGTGTGTGGCGGCAACCAGGTGAGGAGTATAAAGACAAGTGTGTCTTGCCTGCAGTCAAGCATGGTGGTGGAAGTGTCATGGTCTGGGGCTGCATGAGTGCTGCTGGCACTGGGGAGCTACAATTCATTGAGGGAACCATGAATGCCAACATGTACTGTGACATATTAAAGCCGAGCATGATCCCCTCCCTTTGGAGACTGGGCCGCAGGGCAGTATTCCAACATGATAACGACCACAAACACACCTCCAAGCTGACCACTCCCTTGCTAAAGAAGCTGAGGGTAAAGGTGATGGACTGGCTAAGCATGTCTCCAGACCTAAACCCTATTGAGCATCTGTGAGGCATCCTCAAAACGGAAGGTGGAGGAGAGCAAGGTCTCTAACATCCACCAGCTCAGTGATGTCGTCATGGAGGAGTGGCAACCTGTGAAGCTCTGGTGAACCCCATGCCCAAGAGGGTTAAGGCAGTGCTGGAAGATAATCGCGACCACACATAATATTGTCACTTTGGGCCCAATTTGGACATTTTCACTTAGGGGTGTACTCACTATTGTTGCCAGCGGTTTAGACATTAATGGCTGTGTGTTGAGTTATTTTGATGGGACAGCAAATTTACACTGTTATACAAGCTGTACACTCACTACTTTACATTGTAGCAAAGTGTAATTTCTTCAGTGTTGTCACATGAAAAGATATAATAAAATATTTACAAATATGTGAGGTGTGTACTCACTTTTGTGAGATACTGTATGTACAGAATCACAATCAGAGCCCAGGTCAGAGACAGGCAGTGAAATACAAAATCAGCAGGCAGAATCAACAGGTAAAAAATTCCAGGCCAGGGTCGTTAACACGAATCAGTAGCAGATATAAGCAGGCAAGCGGAATCCAAAGAAGAGTCACATGGAGCTGGGTCAGTATAAGTCCTCATGCACACTGGCAGGGCCGGTCTTGGCCAGGGTGCACGGGGTGCAGTGCACCCGGGTGCCACAGAGGTGGGGGCGCTGAAGCGCCAGAGTGCTCCCCTCCCTGCTCCTCTCCATGTCCATAGGCGGCTATTTCCGCCGGTCACCGCCGCCGCCGCTGTGTCTCTTGCCGAAGCCCATCCCCCCTCCCTCCTCCTGTCAGAGGAGGAGAGCAGAACCAGCCACAGATCGGAGCGGCTGTGTCTCTGTGTGCAGAGAGACCAGCCGCGCAGTGTCGTCACAGGGGGGGGGGGCGGTCCGTTCCCGACGTGTTCCAGCTCTCCTCCTCCTGTGTAACCCCCGCCTGCTACCCAAGCCTGACACACTCTGTTCTCCACCCGGGCGGCGCGGCTGCACACTGTCCTCTCCTCTCCAGCTGCCACCCGGGTGTTTTTTAATTAGCTCAATGGAGGGGGGGCTGGTTTGTCAGGGGTCTATACTAATGGAGGGGGGGGTTGTCCTGGGGGGATCTATACTAATGAAGGGGGGGTTGTCCTAGGGGGTCTATACTAATGTAGGAGGGGTTGTCCTGGGGGGTCTATACTAATAAAGGGGGGGTTGTCCTGGAGGGTCTATACTAATGGAGGGGAGGGGTTTGTCCTGGGGGTGTCTATTCTAATGAAGGGGGGGTTGTCCTAAGGGGGTCTTTACTAATGAGGGGGGTTGTCCTGGGGGGGGTCTATACTAATGAAGGGGGGGTTGTCCTGAGGGGATCTATACTAATGGAGGGGAGGGGTTTGTCCTGGGGGGTCTATACTAATGAAGGGGGGGTTGTCCTGGGGGGTCTGTACTAATGGAGGGGGGGTGGTTTGTTCTGGGGGGTCTGTACTAATGGAGGGGGGTGGTTTGTCCTGGAGGGTCTGTACTAATGAAGTGGGGTTTGTCCTGGTGGGTCTGTACTAATGGAGGGGAGGTGGTTTGTTCTGGGGGGGTCTGTACTAATGGAGGGGGTGGTTTGTTCTGGGGGGGTTTGTACTAATGTAGGGGGTGGTTTGTCCGGGGGGTCTGTACTAATGGAGGAGAGTGGTTTGTTCTGGGGGGTCTGTACTAATGAAGGGGGAAGGGTTTGTCCTTGAGGGGTCTGTACTAATGGAGGGGGGTGGTTTGTTCTGGGGGGTCTGTACTAATGAAGGGGGGGTGGTTTGTCCTGGGGGTCTGTACTAATGGAGGGGGGGTGGTTTGTCCAGGGGGGTCTGTACTAATGGAGGGGGGGTGGTTTGTCCAGGGGGGTCTGTACTAATAGAGGGGGGTGGTTTGTTCTGGGGGGTCTGTACTAATGGAGAGGGGTGGTTAGTCCTGGGGGGTCTGTACTAATGGAGGGGGTGGTTTGTCCTGGGGGGGTCTGTACTAATGGAGGGGGGGGTTTGTCCCGGGGGGTCTGTACTAATGGAGAGGGGGTGGTTTGTCCCGGGGGTCTGTACTAATGGAGGGGGTGGTTTGTTCTGGGGAGTCTGTTCTAATGGAGGGGGGGTGGTTTTTTTAGAGGGGTCTGTACTAATGGAGGGGGGGGTGGTTTGTTCTGGGGGGTCTGTACTAATGCAGGGGGGTGGTTAGTCCTGGGGGGTCTGTACTAATGGAGGGGGTGGTTTGTCCTGGGGGTCTGTACTAATAGGGGGGGTGGTTTGTCCCAGGGGGTCTGTACTAATGGAGAGGGGGTGGTTTGTCCCGGGGGTCTGTACTAATGGAGGGGGGTGGTTTGTTCTGGGGAGTCTGTACTAATGGAGGGGGGGTGGTTTGTTTTAGAGGGGTCTGTACTAATGGAGGGGGGTGGTTTATTTTGGGGGGTCTGTACTAATGGAGGGGGGTGGTTTGTCCTGAGGGGGGTCTGTACTAATGGAGGGGGGGTGGTTTGTTCTGAGGGGGGTCTGTACTAATGGAGGGGGGTGGTTTGTTCAGGGGGGGGTCTGTACTAATGCAGGGGTGGTTGGTTTGTCCTGAGGGGGGTCTATACTGATAGAGGGGGGTGTTTTGTCCTGGGGGGTCTATACTGATGGGGGGTCTGTACTGAGGGAAGGGTTTATACTTAGTAGGGGGTCTGCACTGACGGAGGGGGGTCTATACTTAGTGGAGGGGGATCTGCACTGAGGGGCGACTATAGTTGGTGGAGGGGGGGTGATACCATGTTTTACCGCACCGGGTGACACTCCTCTTCCTCTCCTCTTCGCGCACGCTGCTGTACTAGTGAGCGGTGCACTATGTTTGTTCCCCCCGCCTTCATATCGGCCAGGGAAGAAAAAAAAGGAGCAAAGAGGAGGAATGTGGGACATGTAGTCCTGAGGACTGGCAGCCTCACTGTAACACAGAAACTGCAGCCCACACAGCATGCTCAGCTGAATGGGAGAGAGAGAGCCAGGAGTCCGGGAAAGCTTTCAGGGAAGTACACCCAGGACTCCAGAGGGAGAGGACAGTGCTGAGGCAACACCATCAGAGAGAGAACCCCGCTGACCTGCTCCACCAGAGGGAAAGCCACACAGCCTCACGCCATCTCTGGCGGAGAAAGGAATGGAGTCATTGCCAGAATACAGATCTGGGTGCTACTCAGCGGACGCGCCACGGGCAATTCAGAGTGAGCTGACTCCTGATCAGAGGAACCGTTGTTGCTGTATCGCTGGGTTAGGTGAGAGGGCCAATCGGCCATTATTTACTAACGTCCTTAGGAACTGCAGTCTCTGACCATCTCTTGTATCATGTCTGCAGTCTCTGACCATCTCTTGTAACATGTCTGCAGTCTCTGACCGTCTCCTGTACTATGTCTGCAGTTTCTGATAATCTCCTGTACTATGTCTATAGTCTCTGACCATCTCCTGTACTATGTCTGCAGTCTCTGACCATCTCCTGTACTATGTCTGCAGTCTCAGAGTATGCGGCGGGCACACGCTCCCACAATGCCACGATTAAGAGGGGATGTACCTGTACGCCAATTTGCCCAGCCCTGCCATTGTGTCGACGTACATCGTTGTGTGTTGGACGGCTAGTGGTTAAAAACGAAGTATATGCATATGCAGCATAAGTGAAAACATGACAGCATGCGTTTAAGCAATATGCATTGATGGAAGCATGGAGGGATGTGCTTAAGCAAATATGCGTTTAGTCAAAACACGAAAGCGCGTGTCTATGCAAACTTGCACTTACGCAATACGTGCCCATGGAGACATGCATTTACGAAATAAGCAAGCATGTGATTATAAACATGTTTTTGCAACATATATTACGCAACATGCATCTATGCAAACATGTGTCTATCCACCATGTGTTTATGCAAACATGCATCCACGTAAACATGTATATCTATGCAACATGCATACACACTTATGCCCACGCATCTATACAAGCATATGCTTATAAAATCCTGCGTTTATGCAACATGCGTCCACGCAGATGCGCCCAGTCTTGCGGGGCTGCATGCTGGGCACCGCCCGCTTGTCAGGCACGGGGGCCACAGGGCGGGGCCCTCTGCGAACATGTGCCTATGCAAGTAAGCAAACATGTATACTATGCTGCACATGCTCAACTGCACCTGGGCCCATACTAGTTATAGTCAGGATTAGCCAAGGCATCCAATGCAGCCTCTATGCTGTTTCAACAGCCTAAGGCCACTTCCACACCTGTTCGACCTGTTCTGCAACTTGGGACTGCAAAGTTGCACCTTTACATTTGTGCGTCTTTAGGTCGCAACGACCTCAAAGCAGCCTCTGCACCACTCCAGTCAGACCTTGGCACGACGAGGTCCATAGACCTCAAGATTACACAGGCACTGCTTCACGTAACTGCAAAATCGCATTAAAGTTGTGGCAAAAATGCGCGACTTTTAAATCACACAAGTGTGAACAGGGTGCCCAAAACCAAGCTACTGCAGACCCAATGCATGCTATTCTGGAGACACAACTCCTTCAAGTGCACCAATGCCCATGGTCTTCCAAACATGTGCTCATGCCACATGTATGTATGCAACATCTATGCAAAACGTGTTTATTCAAGCATGCGTTCAAACAACAAGCTTGCAAGCTATGCTGCACTTGGCCCCATACTAGTTTTTATTAGTTTAGCACATATGCATGCCACGCAGCCCTTTGCTGCTTCAGCCTAAAAGTAAGCTCCTGCAGCCAAATGCACATTATTCTGAAGTTTGTACCTGTTCAACTGCACCAGGCTCCATACTATTTTTGTGCCAAATGCACATTATTCTGGAGACCCAACACTTTAAAGTGCACTGCTAGGGGTGTATCGACTTACAGTTGTACAGACCCCCCAAATTAAGCAGTAAGTATGCAGTATATAATCATGACTTGTCTGGCCACATATTTCTCCCAGTACTCACACTTCCCTGTCGACACATGGCTTTCTTAACATGGACGCCCTTCCACTTCCAACCTATATAAAAATAGGCTGAGCGAGCCTGCGCCCTCTAGTGGCTGGAGGAGAAATAGCCCACATGTCTAAGTACATAGCATGATTAAACAGCACACTACCTCCAGTGGCCACTGGGAGAACAGACAGTCAGATTTCTCTTTTTAAAAAAAAAAAAAAAAAAAAGAGAAACTGCAAAAACGCAGGACTTACCATTCCCGCTGCAGGATTTTGAACATAACAGAGTCCAATCTTCACTCATCACGGTGAGCTTTGTCATAGAAGAATATATTAACAATGAAATAAGTGCGCTAAAATTAACTTCCTAATGTGAAATATAAATTATTATTGTGTTAAGGCAGATAACAGAACCATACTATATAAACCTTAAACAATAAAATAATTTCCTGGAATGTGGAGCATATAATAGTCCTAGATGAGTGTATAAACCAAATCCAGAAATTATTACAAAGCATAGGAAAAATGCAACAGTTTCAGGGTGCCTACTTCACTCAATAGACAGTTGTCCTCACGCTAGGTTTCTCCACTGTATTGCTGTTTAGTCGGCCTAATTGTTATGAGATCATCCAGTGGTATGTTTCAATCATGCAACCTAAAGAAAAGATATATTTGAACAATGAACCACAACATTGTATCTATCTCCTTGCTGCATATAAATGTATGCACTCACTATGTGATACAAAGTATCAGCGCATAAGGCAGTCAGTCGCTCACCGCGATCTCTCTCCTCACACTGTGCTGTGTACCGAACAGGCACATCGGATGATGTCACTGGAGGAGCCAGTGACGTCATCCGATGTGCCTGTTCGGTACACAGAGTACGGTGCGAGGAGAGAGATTACGGTAAGCGACTGACTGCCTTATGCGCTGATACTTTGTATCACATAGTGAGTGCATCCATTTATATGCAGCAAGGAGATGGATACAATGTTGTGGTTCATTGCGCAATGATATCTTTTCTTTTGGTTGCATGAGACAGTAGAACCTCTATCAAGTTTTAATTGCCGTTTTGCTGAGGATATACCCCTCACTTCTTTTGCAAGTGGCAAGATAGAAATATGGTGCACTTCAAACGGTCTTTGAAAATTTCCTTTGAGTGCTGTGGTGACATTCCATGTGTAGTTCTAAGGCAAATATCATAACCGGAACATATATTACCTTATCATTTACTCTTGCTTGGATTTCTTTCTAGTTACAAAAATAGAGCAGTGATGTTTCTTTGCTCTACAAGGGCTCCTTCATCAGGCTACAATAATACAGTTGTGCTTTACAAGTATGTTAAGTAGACATTAGAGCTGTATGATTCTGGATAAAATGAGAATCATGATTTGTTTGCTTAGAATAAAGATCACAATTCATTTTTTTTTTAAATTCATTGAACTGTAGTTTTTCCCAAAAAAAATGCTTTAGAAAGAACGCTGCACAAATAGTGCAACATAAAATTTTGCAACGATTGCCATTTTATTCTCTAGGGTCTCTGATTTATATATATATATATATATATATATATATATATATATATATATATATATATATATATATATATACACAGTGGGGACAGAAAGTATTCAGACCCCCTTAAATTTTTCACTCTGTTATAATTGCAGCCATTTGCTAAAATCATTTAAGTTAATTTTTTTCCTTAATGTACACACAGCACCCCATATTGGCAGAAAAACACAGAATTGTTGACATTTTTGCAGATTTATTAAAAAAAGAAAAACTGAAATATCACACGGTCCAATGTATTCAGACCCTTTGCTCAGTATTTAGTAGAGGCACCCTTTTGATCTAATACAGCCATGAGTCTTTTTGGGGAAGATGCAACAAGTTTTTCACACCTGTATTTGGGGATCCTCTGCCATTCCTCCTTGCAGGTCTTCTCCATTTCTGTCAGGTTGAATGGTAAACGTTGGTGGACAGCCATTTTTAGGTCTCTCCAGAGATGCTCAATTGGGTTTAAGTCAGGGCTCTGGCTGGGCCATTCAAGAACAGTCACGGAGTTGTTGTGAAGCCACTCCTTCGTTATTTTAGCTGTGTGCTTAGGGTCATTGTCTTGTTGGAAGGTAAACCTTCGGCCCAGTCTGAGGTCCTGTGCACTCTGGAGAAGGTTTTCGTCCAGGATATCCCTGTACTTGGCCGCATTCATCTTTCCCTCGATTGCAACCAGTCATCCTGTCCCTGCAGCTGAAAAACACCCCCACAGCACGATGCTGCCACCACCATGCTTCACTGTTGTGACTGTATTGGACAGGTGATGAGCAGTGCCTGGTTTTCTCCACACATACCGCTTAGAATTAAGGTGAAAAAGTTCTATCTTGGTCTCATCAGACCAGAGAATCTTATTTCTCACAATTTTGGAGTCCTTTAAGTGTTTTTTAGCAAACTCCATGCCGGCTTTCATGTGTCTTGCACTGAGGAGAGGCTTCCGTCGGGTTACTCTGCCATAAAGCCCCAACTGGTGGAGGGCTGCAGTGATGGTTGACTTTCTACAACTTTCTCCCATCTCCCGACTGCATCTCTGGAGCTCAGCCACAGTGATCTTTGGGTTCTTCTTTACCTCTCTCACCAAGGCTCTTCTCCCCCGATAGCTTAGTTTGGCTGGACGGCCAGCTCTAGGAAGGGTTTTGGTCGTCCCAAACGTCTTTCATTTAAGGATTGTGGAGACCACTGTGCTCTTAGGAACCTTAAGTGCAGCAGAAATTTTTTTGTAACCTTGGCCAGATCTGTGCCTTGCCACAATTCTGTCTCTGAGCTCTTCAGGCAGTTCCTTTAAAATCGCGATTCTCATTTGCTCTGACATGCACTGTGAGCTGTAAGGTCTTATATAGACAGGTGTGTGGCTTTTCTAATCAAGTCCAATTAGTATAATCAAACACAGCTGGACTCAAATGAAAGTGTAGAACCATCTCAAGGATGATCAGAAGAAATGGACAGCACCTGAGTTAAATATATCAGTGTCACAGCAAAGGGTCTGAATACTTAGGACCATGTGATATATCAGTTTTTCTTTTTTAATAAATCTGCAAAAATGTCAACAATTATGTGTTTTTCTCTCAATATGGGTGCTGTGTGTACACTAATGAGGAAAAAATTAACTTAAATGATTTTAGCAAATGGCAGCAATATAACAAAGAGTGAAAAATTTAAGGGGGTCTGAATACTTTCCGTCCCCACTGTGTATATATATATATATATATATATATATATATATATATATATATATATATATATATATATATATATATAATGTTTGGGGGTCCTACGTAACTTTCTAGTAGAAAATACTGATTTTAACTTGTGAGCAACAAGTGTCTGAAAATGGGAGCTTACCTGTAAAATCTTTTTCTTGGAGTACATCACGGGACACAGAGCCATAGTAGTTACTATGTGGGTTATAGGCCACCTTCAGGTGATGGACACTGGCACACCCTCAGATAGGAAGTTCACTCCCTATATAACCCCTCCCACTACTGGGAGTACCTCAGGTAAGCTGTTAAAAAAATCCTATTTTCTTTATCATACATCACGGGACACAGAGCCATAGTAGTTACTATGTGGGATGTCCCAGAGCAATGCCAACTGAGGGGAGGGGTGACACAACAAAAGTAGGGCACCATGAGACTAAAGGACTTATACTGCTGCCTGCAGCACACTACCCCCAAAGGCGATATCCTCATGCCTTTTTACATCCACCTGATAGAATCTGGTAAATGTATGGACTGAAGACCAAGTTGCGGCCTTGCAGATTTGGGCCATGAAAGCCTGGTGATGCACTGCCCACGAAGCACTAACAGCCCTAGTGGAGTGCGCTTTGATTTGAGAGGGTGGAATCTTCTTCTTCAAACCATAAGCTTGAGCAATTACTTGCCGAATTCATTTAGAAATAGTAGATTTCGATGCTGCCTGTCCTCTTTTAGGACCTTCAGGCAACACAAACAAAACAACCGTTTTTCGCATCTGAGCAGTCGCATTAAAGTAGACTCTCATCACATCCAGAGAATGTAGGGACTTCTCTTCCGTAGAACCGGGTTCTGGAAAAAATGACGCAATACTACCTTATCCTTGTGAATAATTAAATATGGCTCTTTACAAGAAAGAACAGCCAACTCTGATACCCTTCTAGCAGAAGATATGGCTACCAGAAAAACTAGTTTCCTTGTCAAAAGGACCAAGGGAATATCCTGTATCGGCTCAAAAGGCTGTTTCTGCAATGCCGACAGAACTAAATTCAAGTCCCAAGGGTTCAGGGACATAAACCTGTCCTCTTACACACTTGACCCTGTAGAAACCCAGGTCCTGGCCCTTGGCCTCAGTTTTTGCCCCAATCAGAATCTGGACAAATTTGAGGTCTGAAAAGTCCTACAGTTGTTTGCTAGGAAACTTATCCTAAAAACAGCTATACTCTAAAGAAATACTTACTAAACCAGATTTCGAACCGCAGGAACTTATGGCCCTAGGCACCCTTATTAATCTTCTCAAAGAAAACGATCCCCCTGATTTGATCGACCAGATCGATCTTGAACATCTTCTGGAGCTATATGACCAAACTAAACTACCAGCAACACCCAAAATTACACTTAAAAAGAAGTCAGACAAGTTCCCACCTTTGGGCACAAATGCTAATGTCTTAGCATTTATTAAACTGACTTGCAGTGAGATCTGCAAGATCAAGACCCCACAATCTGATCAGGACAATCTATCTAGGACCGAAAGGGAAGCGCTGAAGTCACTAACAAGTAATCTGTCCATAACCATTAAACCATCCGATAAGGGTGGAAACATAGTAGTTATGGACAATACTCTATACATGGATATGTGTAATAAAATCTTAAATAACAAAGATTGTTACCAGAAAATTCCAGATACGAATAATATTAAATTCCATCAGGAGTTTTATGACTTGGTTGACAAGGCTTTGGCTTCCAATATATTAAGTAAAAATGAATGGGAATATATAAGAACTAAAAAGCCACATATACCGACCTTTTACTGCCTGCCTAAACTACACAAGTGTATGCAGAGGCCATCAGGTAGACCAATCATATCAGGCTCAATCACGGAAAAACTTAATGAGTACGTGGATGCACATCTTCGCCCCTATGTGACTGAGCTTCCTAGCTTTATACAAGACACCATGAAATTACTTCAAAATATTGATGGGGTCTGTATCCCGTCAACGGCCATCCTGGTAGCAATAGACGTGGAAGCATTATATAGCAGCATTTCACATGACAAAGGGCTCTTATGCCTTAAGCATATTCTGTCTTGTGATAGTGGGGATGACCAGTCGACCAAGGATTTCATTCTGGGTGCTTTGGAGTATATTCTTCACCATAATCACTTTGTCTTTAATGGTTCCCACTTTTTCCAGGTACAGGGCGTTGCGATGGGGACTTCTTGTGCCCCATTGTACACCAATCTGTACCTGGGGGAGTGGGAACCTGCGATCAGAGATGATGATCTGATCCCCTTTATGAAGCACATGTTGATGTGGATGCGCTACATCGACGACGTCTTCTTGGTGTGTCACGGACCTGTGGAACTACTAGACCCTTTTATGATCAGGCTCAAACATAATGAGTTTAATCTTAACTTCACTATGGCACATGATAGTTTCAGCATTACTTTTCTTGATGTGACAATACATAAAGACAAGAATGGATTGTTGAGTAGTAGCCTATATAGAAAGCTGACAGCTGCAAACTCAATTTTACATGCAAGTAGCTTCCACCCTCAGGCGCTCATAGCCTCCATTCCTTACAGCCAATATTTAAGGATTGGGAGGAACTGCTCGGATAGTAGTGTCTTCAAGAAGGAGGCTGACCTTCTGAGGACAAGACTTTTGACTCGCGGATACTCCAAGACCTGTCTGAAAAAAGCCTACAATAGGGCATGCACCAGAACTCGGAATTACTTATTATATAACCCCTCTTCCAAAACGAGAAGGGAGAACCCTATTTCTATCATTACAAGGTTCTCCAACCAACACAAGAAAATCAAGGCAATTGTACAAAAATACTGACATGTCTTAACGATGAACCCAATCATAGGTCCATTTGTGCCCAAAATCTGTTTTGGTCTAGTTCCACATATTTATTCACTCACACACATCTTAGCGCCGTTTTTTTCCCTTTTTTTTGTTTTTTCCATTTCTTATGTCTCCTTATGGCCATATGTCTCTTTGTGTTTTAGCTCCTTTTTGCCTAAGGCTTTGTTGGGATGCTTCGCTGTCATCGCGGCAGGCTCATTTGCTTTTTGGTTCCCCCACTCGGCGCAAGGGGCCGCTTGTACTTTGCTAGCAGGGGCGGCCTCTTGTTTACATGGTGTCAAATGACCTTTGTTTGTGCGCCGCGGGAGGGTGACGCGCGGCGGCACAGCCTGCATACTGGCTCTGACCTTGTTGGCCGGGACTCAGGGCGTGACGTCACTGCACCTGCTCCTTGACGCAGGATGTCATTGTCATCACCCATAGGCGTGCTGGGAGGCGTCGTCTGCGCGCCGCCGTCTCCGGGGACATCCCGATAGGCCCCGCCCCTCAGAGTGTGTGCACTCTGATTGGCCCTCAGCCAATCATCCATGCAAACAAAATCCCTCTGCCCTCCAGCTGATCTGTGTTGCTGCTTGGGTGGATTGAGTGAGAGCTTATCCTGTCCATACACACATCAGGTAGACATACTTTTGATATGATCCACTTGTTTCTGCTTTACTTTGGTGGACTTTAGATGGCTCTGCACATGTAATTTACCTGTGTACTTCTATCTAATCAGCCACTAGGCTTGTTTAGCTCTACCTAACTTTACTTTCTTTGGATCTCTCTTTTCTTGTTTTTTGGCATTAGATTGCAGGCTGTTTTGTCTGACCATTCCTTGGTCCTTGCAAATCTGGTGTATTCTGTTGTGTGGACAGCAATGGCAGGCCTTTGGTTCCAGACATCCTTCTCTCCGCCCTTATTTTGGTGCTTCCTCAGCAAGGTAGATACAAATTGTTTGAATACATTTAAATATTTTTTTCTACTAATATCCATGTATATATATATATATATAAATTTACTTTTTTGGTAGCACAGTATTGATCTATACACATTTCCCTTTCCTGCTTTGGGATCTGCCGCATTTTGGATGATGTGTTGATCTATCCCACTGAGCCGAGGGCCGATTGGGCTAACAGCGGCAGCACAAGTTAAATAATCTGGATACATGAGAAATCAAACAGTTTATACGGTCAGTTATTTTAAGCAATGATATATAAAATAAGATGTGATGTTATGCTTGTTGACTATTATTAAGCTGCATTTCCACTGTACACTTATCTATATGTAATGTATTTTTGTTTATTCATTTGCAGACGTTTTTACGTTCTACGATAAATCACACATACCCCTGATGAAGAGAAAGCAACCATTGCAATACTTGAAACGTGTCAGCTACTTCTGTTGCACTTACCATTAGTTCAACAGATCTTTTGTGGTTTTTGTTTGTACAATTTCACTGTATCGCATGCTTACCAGCCTCCAGAGGCCGAGACTTGGCCTTTGATAGTATTCAAGGTCAGCTTAATTTCTAACCCCATCTGCAGAAAGTCAAGGATTCTACCTATGACATACTACCTGGGGTGCCAACCCCTGGATTCACACCAGGAGACATATGCCTTCCAGACTCTATAATATATGATTCTGGAAGCTGGCTTCCTTGCATTAATCAAAGAAGAAACCACTGAACCTGACAGCCCATGCTTCTTCAGAATGTGAGTTTCAATAGCCGAACCGTTAAATTTAGCGTTTGTAACGTAGGATGGAAAACCGGACCTTGTGAGAGAAGGTCTGGACGTGGTAGGGTCCATGGGCCCCCTACTGCCATCCTTATGATCTCTGCATACCAAGATCTTCTGGGCCACAGGAATCACCAACTTCCCTTCCTGCTTGATCCTGCGAAGAAGTCGTGGAAGCAGCAGAATAGGAGGAAATGCATAAAATCAGTGAAAACTGATTTCACGGGAACACCAAGGCATCTGTTCCGCAAGCTAGCGGATCCTTTGTTCTTGACACAAAAGTTGTCGATCTTTTTTGTTGAACCTGGACGCAAAACAGATCTACGTCTGGGATCCCCCATCTATGGCATATTGTCAGGAAGATATCGGGGTGAAGGGACCATTCTCCCGGGAACAACTGCTGGCGACTAAGTAGTCCACCTGCCAATTTTCTATTCCTGGAATGAAGACTGCCGATAGGCAAGGTACATTGTTTTCTGCCCAAGTTAGAATATGATTCACCTCTCTCTGGGCCACACAACTTCTCGTGCCCCGTTTGTGATTGATATAGGCTACTGCTGTGGCACTGTCGGATTGGATCCTGACAGGACAATTCTAATACCTTAACGTCCAGGCCCTCAGGGCCAAGCGTGCTGCACGAATCTCTAGAATTTTGATGGGCAAGGTCACTTCTGATCTGGACCAGTTCCTTTGGAGTCGCCTCTTCCAGGACTGCTCCCCAACCTGAAAGGCTAGCATCTGTTGTTGCCACCTTCCAGGTAACTGGTAGGAAGGATTTTCCCTTCTGTAGATTCTTGGTTAACCACCACCAACTGAGGCTCCAGCGCACCCTTGGAGACAGACACATTGGGAAATCTAGAGCTTGGACCTTCTTGTTCCAAGCCAATAGGATACTGTTTTGCAGCAGCCTCGAATGAAACAGAGCATAAGAAACAGCCTCGAATGAAGCCACCATCTTTCCTCAACCTTATGCAAAGTCGAATAGGATTTTTCTTTGCCTTGCTCACCTGAATCAGTTCCTTTATGGCACTGATCTTCGCCTGGGGCAAGAATACCCTTTTCTGGGCTGTATTTATGATCAGACCATTCTAATCTCCTTGATGGTTTTAAGGAGGATTTCTCCAGGTTGAGAATTCAACCTAGTTATTCCAGGTAGTTGACTGTAGTGAACATACTTTGGTCTAAGCGGCTACTGACTGGACTATCAAGAGCAGATCGTCTAGGTAAGCTATAATCGTTATACCTTGGGCCCTTAATCTGGCTAGAGGAGGGGTCAGGACTTTTGTAAACACTCGAGGTGCAGGAGCTAGACCGAAAGGCAGAGCTACAAACAGAAAATTAAGATTTTCTACCTCGAAACGTAGCTATTTCTGGTGAGCAGAAAAAATAGGCACATGGAGGTATGCATCCTTGATGTCTATTGACGCCAGTTCTCCACCTTGTAGGATGGAGGCCACCTGATCGAATTTACTCCATGCGAAAAGAGCGGATATTCAGAAACCGGTTTAGATCTTTGAGATCTAGAATGGGCCGGACATCTCTATTTGGTTTTGGTATCGTGAAAAGGTTTGAAAAACCCAAATCTCTGCTATTCCATGGGGACCACTGAGTTCACTTTTTAAGGCAAAAGATGGTCCAATGCTTGAAAGATACTTCTTTTTCCTCTGGATCCCTGGGAGACGGGGACCTTCAGAACTCTAGTTTGTACCCTAGAGTTATTGAAGAAGTCACCCATCTGTCTCGACACTCTTCCTGCCAGACCCTTGAGAACTGCAGAAGTCTTCCCCCCATTTGAGCGAGTGGGGGCACCCCTTCATAAGGAGCCTTTAGTAGTTTGTTTTGTAGGTTTCCTCCCCCAGGACTTTTGTCCCTGGGGTAGACCCTGAGGATTTACCTCTTAAACTTGACAGCGAAGGCCGTCATGACTGCTCGGAGGCAGATGCCCCTAGCACCAGAGAAGGAGCTTGTTTTACTCCTCTTCCTGACTGGCAAAAGGGTACTTTTTCCACTAGAAATTTTTTGGATGTATTTATTCAAATCATCCCCAACAGCCGTTACACCGTGAAAAGGAAAACTAGCCAGGAGCTTTTTGCATGGCGCCTTGGTTGACCAATTTTTCAACAATAATATTCTACGCATATGCACCAGCCCAAGTGTGAGGCATGAAGAATAGAACCTCTCATGGCGTCTATTGCAAAACAAAACACCGCTGGTAGCTTGGCTAAATACTGGGCCTGATCAGGAATAACCTTGAGCACCTGTTTAAATTGGTCTCTCGAGGATTGACATACACCAATTGCTGCCAGCGCAGGCTGAGTTACTGAACCTGCCAGAGAAAAAAATGTTTTTTTTAATATGAATTCCAACTTCTTACCCATTGGATCCCAAACCATTTGAGCATTGTCTACTGGACAAGTCAAACTTTTATTCACAGAGGAAATAGCATCAATTGCTGGTATCTCGCACTTATTAGTGAATTTTTCCTCCATAGGATAAAGTGTTGAAAACTTTTTAGGAGGAAAAGAATGCTTATCTGGGTGATCCCACTCACAATACGTAAGCTTTTCCACCAATGGACGTACAGGAAAGGCATGCACAGCTTGAGGCGGCTTTAGCAAACCCAAACAAGAAGTGGGCTCATCAACCGACTCAGTTAAGGGTAGCATAAATGTGCAGCGGACCAAACTCAGTAAGATTGCACCATCAATCTTTCAGATTGTGAAGCTGATCCTTCCGCATTTGACCCCTCAGAGGGGGAGTCATCAGCCTCTTCACGGTCCCCTGAGGGAAATTCACCTTCTACCGCCCCCAGTTCCTCAGTTTTGACAGTCCTGGGTAATAGAAGGGGACCTGTCGCATTTTGTCCCACACTGGGATGCGATTAAAGCCGCTAACCTTTCCTCCAAACTTATGGCTGAGGAAAAAAAAAAACCTCATCACTAATATAGACAGGGGCTGCAGTGTTGGAAACAGTTGCAACACTTGACAGCCCTGATGGCTCACCCTGACCAGCCACCTCAGATCTCTCAGGGGAGAATGCCATTGTAGAGATGAGTTTAGGTTTTTTTGAGCTTGAGGGAGACCCCTTTGAGCCCTTTTTTGGGGGGTTTCTACATCCCCTTCTGATCATAGCCTGATGCACAAATGCAGAGGTACTACCAGAAGAAATTGCACCCACTGATTGAGCAAATAGTCCAGCAACTGCCGCTGCTATTAGTGCTCAGCCTGGTGCTTTACTAAATGTGCCAAGGGAATGCCTGTGTCACCACTTACATGCCCCCTTTTTTCTCGTGTCCCTTCGACAGCTGCAGTCAGCAAAATGGAGCTTTTTAAATGTACTCCTGCGCTCGGCGTTGCCCCGCACCCCCTCTGTATACCCACCGCACCCCCCTCTTTTCAAAAAGAAAGCATCGGCCTGTGTGTGTTTTGGGGGGGCGCAAGGAGGAGAGCTGTGACATACCGTCGTGCAGAGGTGGCGGAAAAACGGAGCGGCATCTGCCGATTGTTCTGGCTCCTCCCTCTGTCCAGGGAAAGCTTCTGTCCAGGTGGGGGGGTGTTTTTAGAAAAAAATCCCCCCCACAACATCTTACTGGAGGCCTGGGACTGCTAGCCGGAGGGAGATCTGCAGCTTCTGCTGACAGTGATCTTAGGAAAGCGTGACAAGGTATGTGCTCTATACAGCCCCCAGTGGCGACTTTTAGGCATGACATTTACTTTTAAAGGAGATAATTCATAAGAAAAGTAAAATTCCTTAGAAATCTCCACTTACCTTTCCCGCCGCAGGGATTCTGTGGTAAAACCAATCAGACCCAATCTTCACCCCTCACGCTGGGCTCAATTAAAAAAACATTCAGGAACCGGGGCCTCTTTATCAGGGGATCCAAAATCCTGGACCCGTAAAGCACCCCGCCAGGAAAACTTTATGGCTGATAAAACCAAAGGGCTGGATCCCGGGGTCCAGCTCTCTAAAAAGAGAAGCGTTACGGGCTAAACCTCGTTTCTTTCGCCATGAGGCCCGGGTACCATTCATTTCGGCCTAAAAAGACACTTTGAATGGATCTGGTTGCATAGCCTGCCCCAGCAAGGAATATTCCAGTGGAGCTCAGCATCTTAACTCGTTACCAACACCTAAGATACTGGCGAAAAAACTGAGATACTCCCAGTAGTGGGAGGGGTTATATAGGGAGTGAACTTCCTGTCTTAAGGTGTGCCAGTGTCCATCACCTGAAGGTGGCCTGTAACCCACATAGTAACTACTATGGCTCTGTGTCCCATGATGTAAATACAATTCATGAAATTTGAGCTAGGCACATTTCTGTAGTGTTTTGTCATCTCTTTTCAAAGCCCTATGTCCATAGCTTTGTTCTCCTCTGTTATCAGCATGATAACTTTTGAAAAGCTCTCTGAGACTGGAGATAGAAGTGTGTGCTGGGGAGGTTGCTATACATAGATCAGCAGACTGCTAAACTATTCACAGGCACTCTGCATGTGTGGGGAGGGGGTGCCCCTTTCCTCCAATCTGCTGTATGACAGTGTCTAGCAATAATCTATTCCTACAGATGAATGAGGAAGTGAAAAATCTAACAGGACGTGCACTTTCTAAAAAGTATTAAAAAAAAAAAACGTGAAAACAGCAGATATGCATGTAAAACTTATGTAGGGAGATTTGTTTCATCTCTGTGTATCATCTGAAGCTGTTCACTTCACTGGGTATATGCAAGGGTGTACATCCACTTTAAGTGGTTAAGCTGCCCTCATTTGCAGACCGAAGTGCATCCCTTTGATCTAAAAGAACCAAATGATACAAGGTTTCCATTGATCTCTCAGCACTGTGAAATGTTGTGATAAACTTTGCCTGAGTTCTGTCAAAAAAGCCAACTACACATGCTGCCTTTTTTTTTTTTTTTGACAGCGGTCAGCTGTGAGCAAAGAACTGCTCTGCGCTTGTTACATGAATTGTGAAAACGCCAGATTAGGATCATGAGGGGGATGAAGCGAGATTTTTTTAATGATTAATCATGCAGCTCTAGTACACTATTCAATCGTGTCACTTTTTTCTTCTAGAAAAACACAAAACCTTTATAAAACATGAACATTTTATTGCTTGAAGAATACAGCATGTGGGGGGAAAAAAAAAAAAAAAAAGTACAGAACTTAAAAAAGGAGGGAAAAAAAAAAATTACACAAGGACCCAACCATCACATAACAATTGAGGCAGTGACATTCTTAAAAACACTGCACACTGAAAATCAAGTTGTGAAACATTTTTTTACACTTGAAGGAAAGAGGCCGTTTGTGTATCAGGGGCATCAACACTGCATGGTGAAATTCATCAGGCTCTGCTAGACAGGAGTATCTTTGGTTATTAACCCATATCACACGTCATTAGAAAAGAAATGTATGCCCCAAATTTTGTTAGAGCTCCCAAGTAGCATGCAACAAAAACATAAGTTTCAATGTATGGACTAAAAGTCTCATCTTCCTTACAATTCATTATATCTTGTGGTCTTTAAAAAAAAAAAAAAAAAGTTGGATCAAATGTGACAGTCTGAAATGAGACTATAACAACTCTGCAGAGGTTAGTCCCGCTTGTGTTTGACTCTGGGCTCACCAATATTCTGGTGAATTATAGATATATTCATAATATTCTTTTTTAATCTACACTAATAGCATTAAGTTATCAATAACAATTTGCCTCCATTTCCTACTATGTTGAGTTCATGAGTTAAAGTAAAACAGTTTAGATCCCGACAGGTTAATAAACTGGCAGCAAAAGTTAAAAGCACAGATGCCTGCATACAAATTTATTTCCCTTGTAGAGTGACCCAGTAGCTCATAAACCCAGCACTAACCAAATAAATAACTTTATAGACTTGAAAAGTTCTTCTCCTCGGCAATGCATGCCTATGTAATTGGCTAGAAGGGCCACTTGCTGCATTAAGGGAATGCAAGAGTCTTGTAGTCTTAACTGGAGGCCACCTATAGTAAACGTTTTAGGGCCTGGGGAAATGGAATGGATTCATTCCCATACAAGTCTATGGGAATGCAAAACCTGCTTGAAGCAAGACAAATGAAGGTCAGTAGGAGGTCCACTTCAAGTCAAATGCACCAGCCAATTAATTCTGATTTTAGAAGCATCTCAAACTGGCACCTAAGATTTCTCTGGAAAACGAAAAGGTAAAGACAATACACCACCCTTGTGACTTCTGTACGTTTCTGCTGTAGTAAACAAACCTGTCAGAAAACAAAAAAAAAAACAAAAAAAAACAAAAAAAAATAAAAAAAACAGACAATGCAAAGTTGATGATACTTCTGCTTTATAGCTATTAGACTTGGCTGGTAAAACATGAAACTAAGCAGCACCAGTATAAATTATGACACAAAATCCCGGGGATTTCCAGGTTGTATGGAGGAAGCATCAGGCATATTTTTGTGCTTTGACTGTAGAGAGAAAAAAAAAATAAAAACAAAGCTGAGAGATTAAGAGGAGATACGGATATGAAATTCCAACCAAAATAGGTAAAGTGTGCAGTATTTACATAAAAAGACTCAACTGACAGCACTTTTATCAAATAATCATGCTCTAGAAACAGCTTATAATACAGATTTTAAACTTTCATTTATGAAGCAATCATGCAACATTTCTTTTACTGCCCGTATTTAAGTTACATTGCTCTACGGATTCTAATTCTCTGCATTAAAAAGAAAGTATTGTGCACAGGAGCTATAGCAGTTAAGTTGTCTTCTCCCGATTAGGTTCGGTTCACATATGTGCGAATTGGATGCATTTTGAACTGCATCTGATTGGCATGGCATGTGAACCGATCCAGCTTTCTATAGAGCCAGGTTCACATATTTGCGGGCAGGCCTCGGTGCATTCTTAAAAAGAGTCCTGTACTTTTTTTTTAAGTCCGGTTCAGGTGCGATTTCAAGTGTCATACACTTTAAAAATTCACACCTGAATCGGTGAATCAAACCGCACAAAAATTCCTTTTAAAAATTGCAATGAAACCGTTCCCAGACATATGCAACTTGGTTTTCAAGATTTACTTGGTAGCACTTACTTTAGGGTGTCCTTTCTAAAACATAAACAAGATAGCAGTTGAGAGGACAGAATGCAGAGGCTTCACTAGGGAAAAAGAACTGCATGAACTCTGGATAGTTTTTTTTTTTTTAAGATTATCTGTGTAACTAGAAGTTTTCCATCTCACTGAGATTCCACCCCGCTGCAACAAAGAAAGTGTTCTTTACACTCCCTTGGCTCTCCAGGCTTTACTTGAATAGGGCACACCCTGGACCAATTCATCTGAATGGTTGGACTTTAGTCTTTAAAACTCTACACTGGGGGGGACAGCAGGGCCTGCTGTAGTTGACCAGTAGGGAAACCTTCAATGTACTACTAAGCAAAAAAGTTACAAGCAGACTGGGAGTTTCCTTTTAAACTGAACATCCCTTAAAAAAAAAAGAAAAAAAAAAGAGGAATATGGCAAGTGATAACTGGCAAGATATTGAGGTGTCCCATGTATTAACACTGCTGAAAGGGGTTGTAAAGCTTTGTGTTTTTTTCACCTTAATGCATCCTATGCATTAAAGTGAAAAAACACCTTGCACTCTCTCCCCACCCCCCCCACCCCGCGTTTTACTTACTTGAGCCTCGAATCTCCGTGGGCTAGATCCCACGTTGCTTTCCCCCAGCTCTTGTGGGATCTTCATTGGATGATTCATAGCAGTGCAGCCATTGGCTCCTGCTGCTGTCAATCAAATCAATGATGCGGCGCACCAGGTGGCGGGGCCGAGTGATACTATGGCTACCAACTGTATCACACGGGAGCGTGCCAGCAAGCTAACCACCCTGGGAGAGCGCTTCTTGCGGGGAGGAGGCGAGACAGCCGCCGAGAGACCCCAGAAGACGAGGTTCGGGGCCACTCTGTGCAAAACGAACACTTTCACAGTGGAGGCAAGTATGACATGCTTGTTATTTAAAAAAAAAAAAAAACCTTTACAACCCCTTAAAAAAAAAAAAGTCTCATCTATGAAAGAAATTGGCTGTAAAAATAAATCTCTAGAACATGAATTCCTAAGGTAAACCCACAGATTGTGCAATACATCTATCCCCACAACTCTGGCACGAGAAAAGACTGTTTTAGTTTCTCACAGCAGAGAATAGACAACAAAATGTTCAGTGCCGCAATTTCAAAAAGGTTGGTTAGCTGCTGCTGCACTAGCACTCCCTGTGCTCCACTCCGCAGCTGGCCAGATGTACTTGGTAGCCTGCGAAACATCTATGGGAATTGCCCCAACAGGCCAGCTACAGCGCAGAAGGGAGCGTGCACTGGCTCTGCAACTTTTAGGACAATGCAGCGTTACACCTGCTGTGCTCCAATCTAGGGATGTAGCCTGTCTGCTCCATTCCTGGGGTTATCAACAAGAATGGAGCAAATTTGGAGATTAGATTTCTATTTACAGAAGACCTATAGTAAAAACTCAAATCCCTGCTATCCTACCACCATCTAATTCCCCCAATGTTTACCTCTGTAGCAAAAAACAGTGCCATGGCCTCTCAAGGCAGCTGGTATCTGGGCATTTGGTTTCATCTGAAGGGGTTTCTAGACAGACATTTAGGCAGGGTTGGGTGATCAGCAGCTGCATGAAATTAACTCTTTGGTTGAGTGACCAAGACTGAGTGAGGTTGTGTTTTTACAATAGGTCTGTAATAAGGCCCCCAAACACTGTTTAATGCAGAAACACATTTACACTAAACCAGGCCATACACAGTTTGAAGCTAGGCTGGTTCAGCAGAAACCGGCCAAGATTTGAACCGTGTATGGGCAGGCTGAATGTACACAAGTTGATCGATAAACTTGTGTACGACCAGCATACCAGGTTTTACCTCATCGCTAGCAGCTGCTGTAGCCTCTAGCAATAATCACGGTCTTCTCATGGCAGGGATGGTTTTCCTGTGCCCCCGGGAAAAGACAATGACCTGGCTGGAGGGATTTCTGCATCACTGTCTGTGTTGATGGGGAAATCAAGCAAATTTCCTTCCTGCAACCGTGGTTTCAGGAAAGAAATTCGCTCAGTGTATGGCCGGCCTAATATTTACATTCTAAACTGCAGTGGAAAAATTACAGTTGAGATCTGCCTGGTCATTCATCATGGGTAAACAATTCATCCAGGGTATGTCAGTTAAACTAGGACTAAATAGCCTTATTCAATAAACAGTACAAGGTGGAAAGCATTTAGTGCAGAGCACTGTATCCCATAGCAACCAATAAAAATTCACCGATGTCAGGCCACCATAAGAGTCTGATTGCCAACTATGTATACTGTACATTGCACTCAGGTCCTCACACTTATTCCTTGGTTAAGTCTGCATGTCTTCCTCAGATAAGAATCACATTGTACTCCAACAAGCAGATAATTGTTTAACAAAAACACTAATCCAAATTAGGAATCCAAAACTTAAGCACACTAGCAAGTTGCTTAATAACGTTGGCCCAGAAACACCTTGGAAAGCCCTCCATGCAAATCACTGACCACTACGTGGATTTAATTGTCAAGGACATAGGCATTTTAAAAACAAAGTTAACTGTAAATCTAAATCCTAAAAGATGATCTCTGCTGACCCAACAGGACAGTAAGTATGCATTTCTCTACAACTGCTCGAGACAACATTGCTGAACACACACACACATACATTGGGGTTTACACTTCCTCATATAACATTTTGCTTTGTTTTGCTTGTAAAATGTAGTATTCCGCTACAGCTCAGGCTGTTAAAATAAGACACATACAAGAGATAACTGCAGCACAGGATTCAGTATGGACACATTATATATATATACACACAATCAGATAGGATGCTTACACAGCTTTGCATCCAAACTGCACATTATACAAAACTCTATGGACCTGTCATATGTGCCATATTCCAAAGAGGCAAAATGTTATTCAACATTTAGAATGAAATTAATTGTATTCCTGTCATAACAATATACGTCCCCACCCCTCCCCAAAAATTAAAAAAACTCCTAATATTTTTTATGTCTTTAAGTTTAGTTAAAAGGGAAATGCAAATAGGTTTTTAGCGCTTCTGTATAAATCTCACTATTTAATAAAGTTGTAGTTTGGTTTAACACTGCTTATTGATCAAGTAAATGACTCATTGCTAATATAAAATTCCATAAAGACCATTAAAAATTCTCTACCGATATGATACTGAACCTTGAGTTGACAGTTCAAAAGGGGTTTTGTACATGTTTAGACTTTACAGACTTCCCTACAATACCAATTGACCAGTCCACCATAGACACATAAAAAAAATTTCCAGGTAAGCGTTTTTTTTTCCCCCATCACAGATTTCACTGTGCAGGCAAGAACTATTCAGGAGGATAAGAAACGCAGCCAGGAAGATTCAGATATCATCTTCCTCCTCATCTTGTGATGAGCCTGCCTGGTTGCTTGCACTGGCTGAAGCAGCTGCGAGTTGTGCCTGCTGTGCAGCTTGCTGCATCTGAAGCCATTCCTGTTGGGCCAACTCTGCTTGTTGCTGTCTGGCCTAGAAGAAAACAGAATACAGTTTTAGAAATTGCACTCAATTGTAGAGCTACAACAAAAGAAAATACTTCCCCGTAGCGTTTGAGGGGGGCGGGGTCCCCGGTTTACGTCACCGGGTGGCCTTGCCCTCAGTTATATAAGAACTGTCACAAAGAAGACGCATCAGTCAGTGGGAGACTCTCATGGAGGCGGATCGGTTGCAGCTGTTTCTTTTTTTTTTTCCCTTTTTTGGTCCGTCGGGCGGCATGAACTTACATTGCGGGACATTATTTTTTAATAAAGGACTTGTCCCAAGCTGTCTCATCTTTTTTACCATTTTTGAAACTTTTTTTGTGAAATTGTACCCCATTACCAATTCACACAGGGGGGCGAGATCTGGGGGTCCCCTTGTTGAAGGGGGCTTCCAGATTCTGATAAGCCCCCCGCCCGCATACCCCCACAACCACCGGGCAAAGGTTGTGGGGATGAGGCCTTTGTCCCTATCAACATGGGAACAAGGTGCTTTGGGATATTTAAAAAGGAATATTTTTTTTTTCTTAAAGTGAAACAATAAAAATTAAACAAAAAAAAACAAAAAACACTGCTCCGGAAAAAACAGCCGTTTAAAAAAAAAATTAAAAATATTTCGCATTGATACATGTCCCCTGGGGCAGGACCCAGGTCCCCAAACACTTAAAGACAAAAGCTTGAGTATAATTTAAAATTAGCACTTTTGATTTTTCATATGTCCCATAGACTTTAACAGTGTTCCGACAGCTTTCGAATTTGCCGCAAACACCGCATTTTGTTCGCTGTTTGGCAAACACCTGATGTTCAAGTCGAACTTACGTTCGACTTGAATATCAGGCTCATCCCTTATGAAGAAACGAACCATTATTGGCAATCTTTGCACTGGCTAGCTGAGAGTCTGACTTGTTTGCCACAAAGGACAGATATTCAATAGGCATGTTGGATAAATACTCCCCAAAAACACAAACATCAGTCAACAACTTTCCAATGCTATAATAGCACAGAATGCTTACTTTTGCAAATAATTCTTGCTGCTGCCTTAGAAGTTCTTCTTCAGGAATGCCAAGGTTTTCGAGACGTGAACTGGCCTTTCTTCTTTTTAATGCTACTGTTTTGCACTCTTGCAGGACTTCTTTTACTTCACTGATATAGGAACCAAATCCCAAACTTTCTAATGCTAAGAGAGATAAAACAAAGAAAAAATAAATAAAAAAACGTTAAAGCAGCTTAAATTTTCTATTCTTAAAGCTGAATTCAAGGCAGATACTATAAAACAATTGAAGTGATACTAAAAACACAATTTAATTTACATTATTCCTTCTTGTTATGTATATGAATGATGACACTATTAAAAAAAAAAAAAAAAAAAAATCATCTAAGTACCTTTTTCATAACTGATCTACAGCTGTCATGTGACCAGGCTCTTTCCCAGCCTGTCTGCAGGGAAACATCAGCCGGAGGCACTTCTAGTCCTCTGCTGCCGATCACATGTTTAAAACAAAACAAAAAAGCCTTTGGAATACAGGAGGAAAAATACACAAATAATGTCAAAGGTTTTAAATCATCATACAAATATGAATTTGACTCAATTCTTTATTTTTGTGCATAAACATGGTGTGGGCTATCCAGGGGGGGATTCTGCAAATCACAGCCCCTCTCACCCCCATCCAGCCTGCGTATTGTTTTCTAGGTGCTCAGAATTTCAGGTAGGTGACACCTGCATCAACCAACATGTAATATCCCGTCCCCATACTGTTCAGCCAGTTAGTGAGGAGGGAGGAAGGGAGTGGGCTGCCATGTATCCTTGCATATACATCCACATGTGAGACTATAGTCAAGGGGGGCTGCACAGATAAGAAAAATGAGGCAATTTACAGCTTAGAAGGGAACTGAAAATGGAGCATGCTTCTTAGATGTGACAACAGCTGGTCTACACAATCTTAGGCTGTAGTGGGGACATAGACAAGGATGGAGGGACAGTGAACAGCAGAATCAATCAGGTTATTTGCAGAATACAGAAAACGAATCCCATAGTGACGGAGTATGAACAGCATTGTAATACAGGATGTACCGAAAGTGTTTTTTTTTCAGTGGGATTGACACTTTAATGCAGTTATGCATAATTAGAATATATGTTCAGCCAAAATGTTTTGCACACTCTCTCTAGCCGAGTCCTGGAGAGCAGTAAAATCAATCACTTCCCCACCCACCTAGCTCTCGATCAGCCACTTTTAATCGCCTCAACAGTATAACTCAGACTAGCAGGACCAGATGGACAAATCCTCATACAGGTAAAATCTTACACATATGGAATTTCAACTTTGTATTTAGCTTTTTCCTTTAATGAATCAGATTATTAAAGCAAAAAAAACAAAAAAACAAAAAAAAAGCATTGTAAGTTACAGAGAACACGTTATAATTGATAGATGAAGGTAAGATGATTGTGTTATATGATGATAGAATTGAGATATAAACAAGACCTGCAACCAGTGAAATTTAGCCTATGAACAGCAGATGGCACACATCAAAAAAGAACCAAAGCCTACTAAGGATAAGTAAGAGTAATACGTCATATGTTAACTTGTGGCACAGTTTCTGCTCATTTTAAGAAAAAGCTTCCCATAAAGATGTGTATTTATCATATTTTAACCATGTTATTTACCTGTAAAAGCCTGCCTTGTGTAGTTTCCACCCCCCCCCCCTTAAAAGGCAGCACTAGGCTCGTCTGTTCAAATCCCAACCATAGTACTACCTGCCTAGAGTTTGCATGTGCCCTCTGTGTGGGTTTCCTCCCACATTCCAAAGACATGCTGGTAAATTCATTGGCTGCTGTCTAAATGGGCCCTAGTATGTGTATAGTATGTATGAATGTAGGTTAAGCCCAGTACACACTGGCCGAACGCCGGCTGGTTCGATGGGGCTCTCCCTCTCAGAACATAATAGTTCAAAAGGAGAGATCGCTGTACTAACATTGGATTTCTAGTACAGGGGCTCCAACACGAGATGTCTTTTTTTTCTCGCTTGAACGAAAAAAATAAAACTAGCTAGTAGTGTGTACAGGGCATAAGGGACCTTGGGATTGTAAGCTCATTAGGGGAGGGGACTGAAGTGAATATGCGCTACTGTGCAAAAGCTTCAGGCAAGTGTAAACAGGCTGTAAATTAGGAATGCTTTCAGAAATAGAAGTGTAAGTTTAATTTTTATCAATTAACAAAGTGGTAAGAGAAGAGAGATCCAAAATCAAAAAAATATTTGGTGCGACCGCCCTTTGACTTCAAAAAGGCATCAATTGCACAGTTTTCAAAGTAACTTGGCATGTTCTGTGGGTGTAGGCTGCCTTAAATCCTTCGGTCTCTTCATGTAATCCAGACAGACCTGATGCTGAGATCAGGGCTCTGTGGGTTCCAAACCATCACTTCCAGGACTCCTTGCTCTTATTTATATTGAAGATAGTTCCTAAAGTGGTTGTTACCTTGGAAAACGCTTTCACTGGCAGCCCCTCTCCTTTATCCAGCGATAACTCTAAAAAAATGTATGCCTCTAAATACTTTTTCTTCCCCAGGTATCTTCAGGCCGGTCAAGTGACTCCCGGCCGCTCTGCTACTACAATCCAGAGCTACAGCAGGAGGGGCTGAGATCCCCTTCTGACGTCAGCCACGAGGTAACGTGACCACCGTGCTGGTCGATCGGCGCCCCCCACTGCAGCCCTGGATCATAGGAGGAGGGCGGCTGGGAGTCACATGACCGGCCTGAAGATACCGGGTGGGGGGCACATTTAGAGGCACAGATTTAAGCAAAGGCTTATGCTGCGAGTTATCGCCAGGTAAAGGAGAGGGGCTGCCAGTGAAAGCGCTTTCTAAGGCAACAACCACTTTAGGAAATGTATTCAGTATAAAGAAGAGCAAGGAGTCCTGGAAGTGATGGTTTGGCCCCCACAAAGCCCTGATCTCAACAACCAGGTCTGTATGGGATTACATGAAGAGACCGAAGGATTTGAGGCAGTGCATTTTCAATGCCATTATTGGCACTTTTTTCCTCTTAGCTGAATGCCGATAAACACCATTTTTGGCCAAGATGTTTCAGCAGCCGAAATTTTGGAGCATCTCCAGTAAGAATTGAAGCTGGTTTGAAGCCAAAAGGGTAGTCATACCAAATATTGATTTGATTTAGATTATTCTTCTGCTCGCTCACTTTGCATTTTGTAAATTGATGCCAAATGATGCTGATCAAAAATTTACATACCCTAGTGATTTTGGCCTGATAACATGCACACAAGTTGACACAAATGGGTTTGAATGGCTATTAAAAAAGGTAACCATCCTCACCTGTGATCTGTTTGCTTGTAATTAGTGTGTGTGTATAAAAGGTCAATGAGTTTCTGGACTCCTGACAGACCCTTGCATCTTTCATCCAGTGCTGCGCTGACGTTTCTATATTCTGAGTCATGGGGAAAGCAAAAGAATTGTCACAGGATCTGCGGGACAAGGTAGTTGAACTGTATAAAACAGGAAAGGGATATAAAAAGATATCCAAGGAATTGAGAATGCCAATCAGCAGTGTTCAAACTCTAATCAAGAAGTGGAAAATGAGGGGTTCTGTAGAAACCAAACCAAACCACGGTCAGGTAGACCAACTGAAATTTCAGCCACAACTGCCAGGAAAATTGTTCAGGATGCAAAGAAAAACCCACAAATAACTTCAGGTGAAATACAGGATTCTCTGAAAACATGTGGTGTGGCTGTTTCGAGATGCACAATAAGGAGGCACTTGAAAAAAAAGATATACTTACAATACACCAAACAGCACAGAGACAAGCCTCAAACCTTCTGCCACAAAGTCATTTGGAGTGATGAGACCAAAATTGAGCTTTTTGGCCACAACCATAAACGCTACATTTGGAGAGGAGTCAACAAGGTCTATGATGAAAGGTACAGAGTTGGATAACAGATGTTTTGGGGATGTGTGAGCTACAAAAGGCACAGGAAATTTGGTCAAAATTGTTGGCAAGATGAATGCAGTATGTTATCAAAAAACACTGGAGGAACATTTGTATTCATCGCTTAGGAAGCTGCGCATGGGACGTACTTGGCCATTCCAACATGAGAATGATCCAAAACACAACACAAGTCGACCTGTCACTGGCTACAGCAGAATAAAGTGAAGGTTCTGGGGTGGCCATCTCAGTCTCCTGACCTCAATATGATTGAATCAGAGATCTCAAAACATGCAGTTCATGCAAGACAGCCCAAGAATTTACAAGAACTGGAGGCTTTTTGCAAAGAGCAATGGACAGCTTTACCATCTGAGAAGATAAAGAGCCTCATCCACAAATACCATAAAAGACTTCACGCTGTCAATGATAAACAGTATTAAGAACTAGGGTATGTAAACTTTTTTATCAGTGTCATTTGAGTAGTTTCTGTTCATAATTTAAAGAGAGTAAACACAGTTGGTTAATAAATGGCTTCAGCCAAACACTAATCATGAGTGAAAGAGAAAAAAAAAAGGATTGCGTTATTCAAATTCTCTGAAAAATGGCCAAGAAATTGAATTCTGCCAGGGTATGTAAACTTATGAGCACAACTGTATATATGTAAAGCGCTGCGTAAATTGTCACTGCTATATAAATACCTGAAATAAATAACTAATAGGCTTGAGATGGCTGGGTGCCACCCACCAGGGGAAGGGGATGTGATGACCCAGCAGACTTACACCCCTTTCACACTGGGGCGGTTTGCAGTCGCTATTGCGCTAAAAATAGCATCTGCAAACCGACCTGAAACTGCCGCTGCTGTTTCTCCAGTGTAAAGGCCCGAGGGCTTTCACACTGGAGCAGTGCGCTGGCAGGAGAGAAGAAAAAAAAAAAAACTCCTGCAAACAGCACCTTTGGAGCGGTGCATTCACTGCTCCTTCCCATTGAAATCAATGGGGCAGCGCGGCTATACCGCCGCTTTGCGGGCGGTTATAACCCTTTTTTCAATAAAGCCACTAAAACAACGGTAAAGCGGCGCTAAAAATAACGCAGTTTTACCGCTGACGCCCGCACCGCCCCAGTGTGAAAAGGGCCTCAAAGTTGTCACTTAAGTGTTACTCTAACAGATACCTGGTAGGTACAGTGTTCCTTTAAACTTTTTCTTGTCTCAGATACATCAAAAGCACATGAATGGACATCAAATTAAAAAAAAAAAAAAATGTATAAGTAGGCCAGCCCAAGATAACCCTTTCTATCAACATGCCTTAAGATTTGTAACAAAGCAGTGTGGACAGCAAGATAATAAACACAGAGGGGGTGGGACCGGTGCCCCTCAATGAATTGAAGAAAAGATTTTACAGAAAGTACAAAATCTATTTTCTACCTCTTGAGGAACACAGGAAGTCTAAACACTTGGGATGTCCAAAGGCATTCCAACTGAGGGGGTAGTAAACACTAACAGGTCTAAGAAAACACAACAGAAAAACTGGGGGCTACCTGCAGCTTGAAGAGCTGTCTAAGCCCTTATACACAGCGCCGCAGCTTTAAATCAGACATCCCTGGGTGACTTCATTGCGGCTTGCATACAACTTCTTTAACATAAATCAATGCAAGTTATGTTGAAGTCGCACCAAAGTAGTGCAGGAAACTTTTTCTAAGTCTGAGAGACTTGAGACGCACCGATTAGAACGGTTCCTATGCCTTTAATGGGATGCGACTTGTCATGCGACTTTGAACTCTTAAATCAAATGACAAGTCGCGGCAGTGTGAACCGAGGCTAAAAGGCCCTCAAAACTGATGCTGGCATTAGACCACTAAGACCAGGTGGCAGCCTTGCAAACCTAGAAGACAAAAGCCTGATGCCAAAAAGCCCAAGAAGCTCTCACAGATCTAGTAGTGTGGGCCTTGACCAGGAAGGGTGGAAATTGAGGTTTGAGACCGTACACTTGGATGATGGCCTACCTGAGACACCTAGAGATAATAGAATAAGAAGTCAGTGCACCCTTAGAATGCATTCACACTACAGCGTTTTGAATCACAGGCAGATTTACCGCGAATCTGCCCGCAATTTGACAGTGCCAAGGTGTGAATGACAAAACACAGGACTCCCATTCGAGATGCCAATAATTTGAATGACACCTCAAATCGTGGTGTGGGTTTGCCGCGCGATAAATCGTGCTGCAATAGTGGCCCACATCGTGGAACACATGTCGCCCAAGAGTAGCTCCTGAACTATTTTTGGGCGACATGTGTTCCGCAATGCTGTTAAATCTGATTTGCTGCGGATCTACCCGCAATTCAAAACGCTGTAATGTGAATGAAGCCTTATGGGGTCCATACATGAGACAGAAAGGGAATCAAGTCCTCCTGAAAGCAGCGGCTGAGAGATTGACTCCCACAGCCTGAACCACATCCAGGCAAATGCAAAGAGGATTGTTTTTGGTAAACGGGAGCCATAGGGATGGAAGAACAATGTAATGGTTGAGGTGAAAGGCAGAAACTACTTATTCAAGAAGGATGTCCATGCCTCAATGCCACCTTGTCCCTATGCACATCTGGAAAGGGTTCCTTCCTAAGACCACCAGTTCAGACACTCACCTTGCAGAAGTAATGGCTACAAGGAAAAGAACCTGCTGACAGTAGAGGGAGGAATGTCTCTGATGGGTTCAAACAGCCGTTTATGGAAAAAAAACAAAAAACAAATTCAGGTCCCATGGAGTACAGGGGGAACAGACAGAAGGAGCTACATGGGAGACTTACTGTACAAAATGTTTTAATGAACAAGTGAGAGGCCAACGATCTCTGAAACCTGGCACTTAAAGCAGTAATAAAACTAAAACATTATATTGCAGCTTACCAATTTTTAAATGTGATGGCGGAATTTGTTTTCTTTTGGCTCTCTTTTATTTTCACCTGGTGATCCTGCCAGTATGTTTTTCAACAAAACAAGCTGTTCTGCATATGTATTAGTTAAAGGATTGAGAAAACCTATTCACCACTGACAGCGGTACCTACAACAATCAGCTTTTATTTAAATAAAACCTTTATTCCAAAAAAAAAAAAAAGAAGGTTTCTATAAGTGCTTTTATAGTATTAACTGGAGTTTGCCTTCAATTTGTTTGTGTATCTAAATCTGCTAGTGCGTCTACCCTCCCCGCAGACTGACAATGCTGCTGTCCAAAAGGTGTGCCTTGTGCTCCATCTAGAGTCTAGGCACTATAATACAAGTCTATTACTGGGCAGATCACCAGGTAAAAAACAGAAAGGGGGTGAAAGCCTAAAAAAGGAAACTATAATGCAGCCCCCACATCTAATGATTGGTAGGCTGCAAAATATTACATATTTGTTTTTTTGCTTAATACCACTTTATTATTGTGAGAGCTCCTACAAACTTATCCAAATTACAGTTCAACTCCGTCACCAAACATTCAGGTTCAACAATTCTTGTACATTATGTGGTCAAACTTGTCAAGTAAAAAGATCTACTGAAAGCTGCTTGCCATGGTCCCCTGGCCACATTTTTTACAATGTATTAAAAAAATTCAAAGACTTGGAATTCCAACTGGTGAAAAAAAAAAACCCAAATTATAGTATACAAAGAAAGAAGGGTGAAGTTCCTCTAACAAGCAGAGAGGCTTGACAGACGAGGATGCGTCTGGCAAGCATCCAGAAGGAATAAATACAATGGGGGTTATTTGCTAAAGGCAAATCCACTTTGCACTACAAGCACACTGCAAGTGCACTTGGAAGTGCAGTCACTGTAGATCTGAGAGGAACATGCAAGGAAAATAAAAACACAGCATTTTAACTTGCACATGATTGGATGAAAAGAAAAGAAAAAAAAAAAAAAGCAGAGCTTCCCCTCAGATCTACAGCGATTGCACTTACAGGTGCACTTGCAATGCAGAGTAGATTTGCCTTTAGTAAATCAACCCCAATGTCACGGTTCTCCCATGGGTGCTGTAGTACCGATTCCACACCTGCTGGAATTAGCCTAAATGTTTATTATGTACTGTGAGAGCTCTATGTTGACAAACACTCCTTTACCGGAAAAAGCAAAAACAAAAAGCTTCAGTTTTAATCAGCTGTGTGACAATTAACTTTTTGTACTTTTGTACCCTTATCTGATCACTCGGAAGACCCCTGAATGTAGATACCATTCAACCACCTGCAACTGCTGAAGGCGAACAAAATCTGCCAGGCAATTATGGGAACCTTTCAAATTGGTTGCAGAAGGAACCCAGATTCCTTTCTGCCCAAAGAAATATCATGTCTACCACAGACTACAGGGGATGTGAGGCTCGAATGCCCCTTCAAAATCATAGTGATAACATGTGGGGCTGCCATTCATTCTGAATAGCAATGTAAAAACGCAATTTCCAAGCAGGCGCGTTTTGAAAAAGGTGCCATAGCAGCCCATTCAAATTAATGGGCTGCCGTGCCTGAGAAAACACGGCTCATGGACTTATTTAGGGGCTTGAGCTTTTTTCGGGTATTTTTTTTTTACTACAGCATTGAAAATATTTCCCCCTTCCAAACTTGCAATTGGTACAATCACCTTTGGGTCTGACAGGCAGGGAGGGAGGATGTAAAGGAGACAGAGAGACGCAAACTGACCACGGTATTCAGGGCTCAGCATCCATGATAATCGTGGTCAGTGCAGAGAGAGGGACACAGGAAGTGGCAGGATCAGCCAGGTTTTTTTTTTTTTACAGTTTAGAGAGGGGCAGATTAGACAGCACAAGCACTGTGCCGTTTAATCTGCTATAAGGGAACAGGATCTCTTTTTTCGGGTTGAAAACAAAACCTCTGACATGAAATATGAACAAAGCATATCCATCTATAGTGTGTACTTCTCTCAATAAGGAGCACCAAGTTTAATTTCTGCCTGCTGCTTTGTTACCCTGCTATCAGCATGCATCACTTATGAAAAGTTTTCCTGACACCAAGAGAAAAATGGTGGCAGGGAGGGATCTCCAGCTGATTAAAAGTCTCAGCTCTGTTCCTGTGTTAAGGGGGTGTGTCCCTTCCCTCCAATAAGCTCTCAGAGCTCTCCTCACTGGGCTCTGCAGAGAGTGTAACTTAAGCTCTCAGACCCCCTTTTTCCTGAACTTTCAGACAAGCTTTATAAATTCAGCACCTTGAACAGATGTAGTAGAGAAGAAAGGGCTATAGATAAACAGGTACAACTTATGTAGGAGGATTTGTTTCATCTCTGTGCCTCGCATGTGGTCCGTCACTTTACTGAGTAGATTTAAGGGTTTACAATCACTTTAATAAAGCTTTATTACTCTAGGATAGTTAAGTTCACCTCTAGCAACATTTTCCAAAATGCCACCATATGCAACTCCATATTTCTTTAACAGAACATACCAGTGTTCTTTGCAAATGGAAGGGCAAAAATGGACCAAGGAGCCAGCGTTTTTGAGGAGAGCCCCCCCCCCCCCCCCACAGCTGTCTGTGTAATTGGAGCAGGTGCAGAATTTGAAAAAGGAGGAGTGCTGGTACAATCTATTAAGGGGATATGGAATTGCATCAAGGGTTTTTGTAAAATGCTGCTGAACTTGAAATGACAATTTATATAAAATAAATAAAAAAAAAACAAAAACACTGCTCATATGCCCTGTACACACGGTCGGGCTTTCCGACAGAGTATGTGCGATTGAAGCTTGTTGTCGGAAATTTCGACCGTGTGTGGGCTCTATCGGACTTTTTCCATCGGAATTTCCGACACACAAAATTTGAGAGCAGGCTATAAAATTTTCTGACAATAAAATCCGTTTGCGTAAATTCCGACCATGTGTGGACAATTCCAACGCACAAAGTGCCACGTATGCTGAGAATAAATTGAGAGGAAAGCTATTGGCTACTGCCCAGTTTATAGACCCGACATAAGTGTTTTACATCACCGCGTTCAGAACAATCGGATTTTCCAACAACTTTGTGCGACCGTGTGTATGCAAGACAAGTTTGAGCCAACATCCGCCAGAAAAAATACATGGATTTTGTTGTCAGAATGTCAGATCAATGTCCGATCGTGTGTACAGGGCATAAGACTCGGTTACCTGGCCTAGTAACTTAAGAACAGGTCATATCAGTCACCAAGGGACATTTTCCAGTCATCAGTCCAGTCTGCCTTAACCCACTCCTATTTTTAAAATAGACACTGGGGTTGATTTACTAAAGGCAAATCCACTTTGCACTAGAAGTGCACTTGGAAGTGCAGTCGCTGTAGATCTGAGGGGGACATGAAAGGAAAATAAAAAACAGCATTTTTGCTTGTACATGATTGGATGATAAAATCAGCAGAGCTTCCACTCATTTAAGATCTTCCCCTCAGATATACTTGCAGTGTAAAGTGGATTTGCCTTTAGTAAATAAACCCCACTGTCACTTTAGCCATTTAGTTGAACAAGGTGCACCTACTGAGCTCTGCTACCTGCCCATTCTGTTGGATCCCTCACTCTGCTGCTATATTAGAACTGGGCTTCTGAGGAATGGGGGAGCATGTGACCCCTCTTGCATGAGAATACTCAGAATTCAGACCTGATTCACAGTTATGCAGGTTGCAGTGTGCATATTCCAGGTGCATTTTGCAATACGTTTTGATCCATTGAAGTCTATGGAACCAAAAACAATCCCTGACCCTTTCCATAAAATGCACAGATGTGAACTACATCCATAGAAAAACATGTTAAATAGACTGTAGTGTGTTTTTGCAAAACTGAAAATGCATAGGTGCTAAAAGGTAAATTGCCACTCAAACTTACCTAGGGTGGACTCCCGTGGCAAGGAGGCAGCAAGAAATCGAATATACTGCACCTTGCTAGGCAGTGGACTGTCTTTTTAATCCCTAAATATAGCAGTTATACTCAAGGTCCTGCAGAGGTAATCCTAACTATAATATAGCAATGTACCTATAAAGCCATAGTGTCATTAGAGAAGTTCACATGAAACTCATGACTTTCTAAAAGTCAGCCGTTTGTATAGACTTATGTCAGATTCACATCTATCAATGTTTTATTGTGTATTTTTTGTTCTTTCTTAAACATCCTTTCACATTCTTTCGGAAATTACAATGCATGAAAATGCACAAAAAAAAATAAAAAAAAATAATAAGGATTCTTCAAACTGCAACACTTGGGGATCTGAAAAGCCTCATTGAAAAATATTGCTACTTATGACATATGCGCTGTTCTGCATTAAAGCAGAAGTGTCAACACACCCTAGGTGCCTGTCAATAGGTAAGCTTGGGCACAGAGTACTGTCACATGGGGACCTTTGAGTTTCCAATCTCTAGAAGAGTGGATGTTTTGATTTACAATTGTTAAAGCAGTAGAAAACCACAGTTAAAGAAAAAAAAATCCCCTGCAAAGCAATGTCATAATGTGCTAGTAGGCATCCCATACTAGCACATTATGAGAAACTTTCCTTAAAACAAAGCCCTCCAGCTCTGCACTGTCACTGCTGAGAGGGCTTCCATATTCACCTGGTCTTCCTTCCGGGTTAGTGGCCTCCGGCTACATGAGTGGCCGGGGGCTCGATGATGTCACTCCCGCACATGCGCGAGGGAGTTACCATTTACATCACACGGGCTCTGAAGGTCTGGCAAGGTATGATGGACCTTCAGAGCCCATGCGCTGGCAACTTCACCGGCTGCATGAATGCTAAATATCCCCTAAACAGTGGAAGTCACAGTACCTACAGGAAAGCCTTATTACAGGCTTACCTGTAGGTAAAAGATGAAAAAGTGGGTTTACTACCACTTTAGGGTCTGGCACTTTATGGGACCTCTTATGTCCAAAACATCTTAGTCATGTTATAGCCATATACGACCGTTTTAGAATGCAATTTGACATTTTAAATCGCATGTTAAATTGGCAGCTATTGGTGGCAATAGCACCGTCCGAATTGGCGCGACGCCACGCCGATTCCCAAAAGTAGTTCCTGCACTACTTTTGGCAAAATCGGGGGTGATTTTAATAGACATCTGTGCAAGAACCTATACAGAGGTCTCTGAAATCGCTCCCGAAGTCAGACTGACATGCCTGTATGAAATCGTGCGAGTTCAGCTGAATTCTAACCTGCAGTCAGTGTGAACCTGGGCTACAGGTGTAGTTTTAAGCAGATATAAAGATGGGAGATATGACACTATGGGGTTGATTTACTAAAACTAGAGAGTGCAAAATCTGATGCAGCTGTGCATGGTAGCCAATCAGCTTCTAACTTCAGCTTATTCAATTAAGCTTTGACAAAAAAAACAAAAAAAACAAAAAAGTAGAAGCTGGTTTCTATGTGCAGAGCTGCACTTTTAGTAAATCAGCCTCTCTGATTTGCACTTTACCATTGCTCTCAGCAAATTCAAATACCAATGTGTCAAGTCTGCCCACACATCAGCCAGACATGTCCCAGGTGTAGGTTTGGCCCACTAAGACCCGGTTCACACACGGGCGGCACGACTTGCAGGTCGCCTCAGCGAGGCAACCTGCAAACGACTTCCGCGGCGACTTGCAAAACGACTTCTGTATAGAAGTCTATGCAAGTCGCCCCCAAAGTCGTACAGGAACCTTTTTCTAAGTCGGAGCGACTTGCGTCGCTCCGATTAGAACGGTTCCATTGTACAGAACAGGAGGCGACTTGTCAGGCGACTAGGTCACCTGACAAGTCGTCCCTGTGTGAACAGAGTCTTACAGTCAGCATAAATTACTATATGTAGAAGGATGACTGCATTCAGCTGATAGAACACAGCTGTCAAATTGGGAGGCGTGGCTGTTTCAGTGCAGTCATGCGTCCCAATAAACATGAATGGGACTGCCTGCTCGTGGATGCGCAGAATGCTTGTCCAATCCGTGCGGGCAAAGATAGACCTTAGCACAGCTGTACGCATAGACACATTTGTGTGATGAAAGACAAAGTATATGTAGATTATCTTTCTTTCAGACTAGTAAGAAAGACAACAGCATGTTTAAAGGATAGGTTCACCGTTTAAAAAAAAAAAAGAAAAAAAAAAAAAAAAAAAAAAACGCACATCTTTGTGCAGGTAAAAAGGGCATTGTTTTGTTTTTCAGAAGCCTGTAGCATTGCACCTGTGATCAGGAGATCGCAGGTGCAATACAGGGTTCTTGCAGACTGTCTGAATAAGCTGTCTGCACATACGAGCAGGCAGTTGCACGATGACAGGAAGCGTCCATAAACTACCTAAAGAACTCAACAGAGCCCTTCATTAAGAACTACAAACCAACATCAGCAAAGGCTGTCAGTACTTGTAGTTTTCCCATTCACAGAACTTTGAATAAATGACATGGCCTGGCGAGAGATCGGGGAGAATATTCCCAGCTGTCACTACAGGCAGCGGATTGGGGAAACATTGCAACGCTGGGAACGAGTTACATGTTCCACCCTAAAAATAGGTGGAACATGTTCCCAAAAGGTGAACTCATCCTTTAAGTGGGGGATGCGTCATATCAGTGCAGTAGTGGGTTTTCTGATGGGGGTCTGACTTCCCCCCTGACTCTCTGATATCCAATGGACAGACCCTGGCTCTCCAAGGCTAGGTTCATACTATCGCAGGTGGTGCAGCTCGTGCTTGCATAGGCACAGCAGCCAATTCATTTGCTGTACCCGTGGAAAACACAAGGAAAAAAATCTAACCCTTTTACAAAGTGGACTTCATTCTGCATTTGCACTAAGTGGTTTTATGCACCTGAAGACATGTTGTGTTTTTTTGTGCGTTAGGAATTATTGGCACCCCTGGCCATCTGCTACAGAGCTGAAGAAATGCAGTATTGCACCCACAATAGTGTGAATCTAGCCAAACATCCGATTGGAGGTCTGGTTGGCCCCGGCCATCAAACACCCGAGGGTGGTCTGGTTGGCCCCGGCCATCAAACACCCGAGGGTGGTCTGGTTGGCCCCGGCCATCAAACACCCGAGGGTGGTCTGGTTGACCCCGGCCATCAAACACCCGAGGGTGGTCTGGTTGACCCCGGCCATCAAACACCCGAGGGTGGTCTGGTGGGCCCCGGCTCTCTAATATCTGATGAGGATCCGACATCTCCAGACCTCAATGAATGTATTAACGCAGCTTCCATCCGACTAGTAAGAAAGCCACCATCATATCTGCGAGTGTGATGTGCTTGAGATGGGTGGCAGTAGAGGGGTTTCTGATAGAGATCTCAGGATTGTGCGGTCAGTTTCTAGTTCCTCTCTTGGTTGGAAGGCATCACATGTGGAGAAGGTTTTAGGTAAAGCCTGCAGAGGATCCTTGCACTGGTAGAGAGGATGGAAACACAGACCGGGGACCTGATGAGATCTCCCCCCTCCCCTCCCCCTTACCCTGGATGACATGCTCCGGGGAGATGGTCTTCTTCTCGGACTTGTTGCAGATCTCATTGGCCTCGGAGGAGATGAGGTGGATGAACTCGGTGCAGCAGTTGACCACCAGTTCCCGGGCATCGTTGGCCACCCGCACGCTGGGCAGTGTCTCTTTGATCATCTTGTTGATGGCAGCCCGGGGGATGGTGAGGTCGTCATCGTTCCCGGAGGAGGAGGCCATGTCTCCGGGGCGGCGGAGGGGGGAGAAGGCGCTGACACAGGGGACGGGGCGCGGAGGACCCTATAAAAACAAAGCCGAGGAATCCACACAGGCCTCGCTAAAAGAACGGAGAGAAGACGGCGCCGGCTCCCTGCTCCTCTTCCTCCTCACAACATGGTCGGGGCTCCGAGGCTGCACGCCGGGGACCAGGGGACACGGCTCGGGGGTTATAGAGGCGGCGGGCTTGTGCCGGTCACGGGAACATCCCGGCGGAGAGAGCCTTCTCCAACCGGAAGCGGCGTCTGGGGGGAACGCGGCGTACTGCTCTCCACTTCCGGGAGCGCACCCACGTCCAGGTTACCATGGCTGTGCCGCGCTGGCGCGACGTGACGTAACACGCTGCGGGCTTTTTCCTTACAGGGAAGTTAGAGAAGTGAAAGTGGTGGTGTTGTGAATAGCAGAGAGAGTGAAATGAGGCGTAGTAGTATATAGTATAGTGTAGTAGTATAGCCTGATCACCCCATTTCATTTTCATATTCAGTAATATAGCCTGATCACACCCTGATCATTTAAGGTAAATATTAAGACAAAGTAAGTAGCCAGGGCTGGTGCAAGGATTTTTGACACCCTAGGCGAAACCTAATTTTGCCCTGCCCTTGTCACACATGTGACCTACCTGACCATTACACTGACCTACCTGTCCAGGGCCGGTGGCAAGACCAGCTAATTGGGGGGAGGGAAGAGGAAGGCTGGTAGAGAAAGGGGGCTGAGAGGGAAGGATGGGTTTAAAAAGGGGGGCTGAGAGGGAAGGATGGGTTTAGAAAGGGGGACTGAGAGGGAAGGATGGGTTTAGAAAGGGGGACTGAGAGGGAAGGATGGGTTTAGAAAGGGGGACTGAGAGGGAAGGATGGGTTTAGAAAGGGGGGCTGAGACAATAGGGAGGGCTGAGAGAGGGGGAGGGGGCTTAGAGAAAAGGGGGGCTGAGAGGAGAAGGGAGGGGGCTTAGAGAGAGAAAGGAGGGGGGAAGATGAGAGAGACCCCTAGCCCTGTTCCTGCAGTCCCTCCTCTGTCCTAGGTCTGTGTATGATGACAGACGGTACCTTCCATACCATAATGCCAGTCTCCTGCTTCCAGCCGTTCAATTCCATCAGCTCCATCAGCAGCCTGCGCCTCCAGCCCGTCCTCTGTGACAGCTCTGTGCCCCCAGTGAGCAGCGAGCCTGACCTCCGGCTCCGGGCTGTACGTTAGAGCGCGGTGAGGGAGTTGGAGCAGTCCAGACTCTGGAAGCGGGGGATACGCTGCACCCGCTGCTTCTTGCCTCCTGGGGGGCGGGTCAGGGGGGCTAGGTCAAGGAGGAGGTGGTGCCACGGTGGAGCTCTTCTCCCGAGTCCCTGACTCTCAAGCTTATCTGCCCTCGGCCGACCCCCTTGGTGATCACTGCCGTGTAGCGATGTATGCCCGGCCGCCTGCACCTCCCCAACGGTGCTGCTGATTGCTGCCCGTTGCCGCACCCCACAGACATTTCTGGTGATAGCCGGGTAGAGGACGAGGTGCATTGACATCCTCCAGGCGCCCTCTCCTCCCAGCAGAGAGTAGGTAAGCCAGTGGCCGTGGCTGCGCCCTAGGCAGCTGCCTAGTTTACCTAGTGGTAGCCCCGGCCCTGTAAGTAGCTCAGGGACAGGATGCAAGAAATTAGAATGGGCAGGCGCACATACACACGAAATTGACCCTCACGATGACACTGACAGCAGTGTGCAGGAGCACAGATAACACCTCACTGACATGACACGTCCTCTCCTGAGTCACAGTGACAGTCTCTGTCCACACCATTTGGTCCTTTCAGTCCACTCCAGTCCAAACAGCACTGACAGTCTCGCTCCCAGCTTGCTTTGCTTGTATCCCACAAGACCTGCACATAAGGCTCTGGCCTCTCCGCTCTGCTCCCTTGTACCATGACATCACACACCACGCTCAGGCATCACATCTGCCAGACCTGCCATCTGAACACACTGTAGCAAGCACTTGGATGGTCTCGGCGGGCTCTGGACCAGAACTACGCATGCGCAATCTCGAGCCGAGTGTCACAGCCATATTTTTTACTGGCAACCTTTTCCTGTCACTGGCCTTTACTGTCAGGAGAAAAGTGCCAGTTTTTTACTGGATCCCAGTAAAAATACTGACAGTTGGCAATAATGACCCCAAGTCAGCCATTCCACCATCTGTTAAAAACTTTTAATTCTTGAACAGTACATATACCAGAATTAGGGTAGGCCGGGCAAGTGTGAGAGATTATGGGCTACCTGGCTTGATACTCTGGGACTGAGCCTTAGAGAACTCATTATGAGGAGACTTCTACAATGCCCTGCTGGCTGATTGCATTCACTGGTGTTAAGTATATTAGGGGTTTCATAGAACCCAAAGGATAGGTTGTTTGGTCCATTCCTTATATATGTCCACTTTTACATGAAACACTGTATGACCAATGTTCTACAATAGTAAATCAGTAAGATGCACGAAACACTCTCCTCAATGTGATGCAATTGACTGTATAATGTTTATTGCCATATCATGATGCACTGGATTGTTGTTGTTTTTGTTTGTATTTTATATGCTTATCTGCAATAAAACATTTTCTGATTAAAAAAAAAAGATGAGATTTCAGCTTGAGATATAACTAGGAATCTTGAGGAGTTGATCTTGTTTGCCATTCTCATTGATGTCAGACTCTGAGACAGACCTTCCTTTAAGGAGCTCTTACAGAAGCCTCCTGTACATTTGGTTCTGAGCTTTGCTTTCCCACCCATGCCTCCCACACCTCCCATGCCTCCAGTGAAGTAGAGCCCAGGCAGCTGGATTTCACACATATCTCTGCCGAAGAAAGGGCCTTTAGGAGGAGGGAGAGATTGTGCCTTTACTGTGGCCAGGCAGGTCGCTTATTGAAGTCTTGTCCTAAATGCCTGGGATATGCCTGCACCTGAGGTCCTATAGAGGACAGATCCTTGGGTAGTGTCTTTGCATCCCCAGCTATCCTGAAGGATTAGCCTCTAGTTCCAGTTACCCTTTCCTGGTCTGAGTTTTCCATTGATACCCAGGCACTAATCAATTCTGGGGCTGCAGGCTTGTTCATAGATAGTGCCTTTGTGTCAAAGCACTCAATACCACTGCAGCCTCATGCCTCTCCACTTGCCATTGGGGCTATTGATGGGAGACCTCTACAGCTTGCACATGTGGCTCATGAAACCACTCCATTTACTATGGATGTGGAGGCTCTTCACCATGAGATAATCCGATTCCAAGTAGGGCCGCACTGGCCTACTGAGATACGGGGAAATTTCCTGGTAGGCCGTCTGCCCTGGGGCCGCTTTGGGCTTTGGCAGCAGTGGCACCCAGGGTTGATCCAAGTGCGGAGTCCTCCTACCCCTCTGCTTGTGTAATCATACAGAGAGTGGATATCTCCTCCCGCTGTGTAATGGAGCTGGCTGAACATTTCCGATACCACTGTAACAAAGCCCCACCTCCTACACCATGATAGATGTCAAGGAGGCGGGGCTTTGTTACAGTAGATGGCCGCCGAACAGCTCAGACCCCAGCTCCATGACACAGAGGGAGGGGATACCAGCTCTGTGTAATCAAGACACTGGCGAGGCTGCAGATGGGCACAGTAAGGCTGTAGATGTGCACAGTGAAGCTGCAATGTGTTGGCACAGTGAGGCTGCAGATGGGCACAGTAAGGGTACATTGTGTTGTCACAGTGAGGCTGCAGATGGGCAGAGTGAGGTTGCATTGTGTTGGCACAGTGAGGCTGCAGATGGGCACAGTGAGGCTGCATTATTGACACAGTGAGGCTGCAGATGGGCACAGTGAGGCTGCATTGGGTTGGCACAGTGAGGCTGCAGATGGGTACAGTGAAGCTGCATTGTGTTGCCACAGTGAGGCTGCAGATGGGCACAGTGAGGCTGCATTATTTTCACATTGAGGCTACATTGTTGGCACAGTGAGGCTGCATTGTGTTGGCACAGTGAGGCTGCATTGTTGGCACAGTGAGGTTGCAGATGGTCACAGTAACGCTACATTATTGGCACAGTGAGGCTGCATTGTGTTGGCACATTGAGGCTGCATTGTTGGCACAGTGAGGCTGCATTGTGTTGGCACAGTGAGGCTGCAGATGGGCACAGTGAGGCTGCAGATGGGCACAGTGAGGCTGCATTGTTGGCACAGTGAGGCTGCAGATGGGCACAGTGAGGCTGCATTGTGTTGGCACAGTGAGGCTGCAGATGGGTACAGTGAGGCTGCATTGTGTTGCCACAGTGAGGCTGCAGATGGGCACAGTGAGGCTGCATTGTGTTGGCACAGTGAGGCTGCAGATGGGCACAGTGAGGCTGCATTGGGTTGGCACAGTGAGGCTGCAGATGGGTACAGTGAAGCTGCATTGTGTTGCCACAGTGAGGCTGCAGATGGGCACAGTGAGGCTGCATTGTTTGCACATTGAGGCTACATTGTTGGCACAGTGAGGCTGCATTGTGTTGGCACAGTGAGGCTGCATTGTTGGCACAGTGAGGTTGCAGATGGGCACAGTAAGGCTACATTATTGGCACAGTGAGGCTGCATTGTGTTGGCACATTGAGGCTGCATTGTTGGCACAGTGAGGCTGCATTGTGTTGACACAGTGAGGCTGCATTGTTGGCACAGTGAGGCTGCAGATGGGCACAGTGAGGCTGCATTGTTGGCACAGTGAGGCTGCAAATGAGCACAGTGAGCCTGCATTCTTGCACAGTGAGGCTGCAGATGGGCACAGTGAGGCTGCATTGTTGGCACAGTGAGGCTTCAGATGGGCACAGTGAGACTGCATTGTGTTGGCACAGTGAGGCTGCAGATGGGCACAGTGAGGCTGCAGATGGGCACAGTGAGGCTGCATTGTTGGCACAGTGAGGCTGCAGATGGGCACAGTGAGGCTGCATTGTGTTGGCACAGTGAGGCTGCAGATGGGTACAGTGAGGCTGCATTGTGTTGCCACAGTGAGGCTGCAGATGGGCACAGTGAGGCTGCATTGTGTTGGCACAGTGAGGCTGCATTGTTGGCACAGTGAGGTTGCAGATGGGCACAGTAAGGCTACATTGTTGGCACAGTGAGGCTGCATTGTGTTGGCACAGTGAGGCTGCATTGTTGGCACAGTGAGGCTGCATTGTGTTGACACAGTGAGGCTGCATTGTTGGCACAGTGAGGCTGCAGATGGGCACAGTGAGGCTGCATTGTTGGCACAGTGAGGCTGCAAATGAGCACAGTGAGCCTGCATTCTTGGCACAGTGAGGCTGCAGATGGGCACAGTGAGGCTGCATTGTTGGCACAGTGAGGCTTCAGATGGGCACAGTGAGGCTGCATTGTTGGCACAGTGAGGCTGCAGATGGTCACAATGAGGCTGCATTGTGTTGGCACAGTGAGGCTGCATTGTTGGCACAGTGAGGCTGCATTGTTGGCACAGTGAGGCTGCATTATTGGCACAGTGTGGCTGCATTGTTGGGCACAGTGAAGCTGCAATTGATGGGCAATGGTAAGGCTGCATTGATCTCTTGTATCATGTCTGTAGTCTCTGACCATCTCTTGTATCATGTCCGCAGTTTCTTTCACCTCCGGTACCATGTCTGTAATCTATGACCATCTCTTGTATCATGTCTGCAATTTCTGACCATCTCCTGTAGTTGGCCAGTGTGAGGGAGGGGGGATCACTGATGTAAGGGGGGAGTGAATACAATAATGTAAGGGGGAACTGATATAAAGGTTTCCCCCTTATATCAGTAACCCCACCCCCTTACTTTAGTGTATCCTTTCTGCGGAAGGTGGTCTGTGGTCACTGGGGTCCCCCTTGAAGATTGCTTCACTTTTACTACTTGTATAAATTGTATATATATCTCTATCTATCTATCTATCTATCTATCTATCTATCTATCTATCTATCTATCTATCTATCTATCTATCTATCTATCTATCTATCTATCTATCTATCTATCTAAAGCCTTATGTGCTTTCATGTCTATCTTATCTATATATAATACACTCTTCAAATGTGCTTTAAAATGTATGGTTTTTCCCTTTTATGAACAAGAAAATAATGATGTTATGCCATTGGGCTGGTATAAACATTCTATGGGGCTGGTGTGAAATTTTTTTTCCAGGGCTGGTTTTTATTTCCAGTCCGGCCCTGATTCCAAGTAATTTCCTCACCTCATTACCCAGTTGTCATTGGTTATCCTTGGTTACAGAGGCACAATCCCTCTTTTGATTGGCGTAGTGCCGAGGTTCTGTCATGGTCGCCACAGTGCACCAATACATGTTTTCATAAAGTGATTAAGGTCATGTGCAAGTCTTCACTCTCTTAATTGCCACAGGAATACCATGCATTCTGTGATGTTTTTGACAAAGGCCAGGCCGGTATTTTGCCACCACATCAGCCTCACAATTGATCTTCAACCCAGTGCCATTCCTCATCGTGGTTGGGTTTACTCTTTGTCTGTCTCGGGGATAGGGCTACGGAGGAGTATGTTGCAGTTTCACTTTCCCAGGGGGTTCAACTGCTGTTTTTTTTGTGAAAAAGAGTGGTGAACTGAGACCTTGTATCTATTATAGGGGTCTCAATCGCATTACAGTCAAGAATGCTTATCCGATCTCGCTGATTACGGAATTATTTGACCCCCTCAAGGGATCAACGGTCTTCACTAAGCTTGATTTAATAGGAACATACAATCTTGGGAGGATTAAGCAGGGTGACAAATGGAAAATTGCATTTAATACTAGGACCAAACACTATGAATACCTTGTAATGCCCTTCGGTCTCTGCAACGCTCCTGCAGTTTTCCAGGAAGTGGCGTCTGCAAGTTCACCACCTGAAATATGCCATGCTATTCCCCACTCGTCTCTGTGTGATCGGAGAGGGCCGCATCCATTTATTTGGGGATCTGGGAGCTGCCGTCGACTGACTTGATCAATTATATCTTGCTTGAGCCGTAAGTACTGTACAGGCACCTGCTGTGAATTTCTCATACCTACCTGTATAGTGCTGCCCACGGCCCCTGTTTCTCAGTTTATAGTTCACTGGGGGCAGTGGGCATGTGTTTTTTCTTCTCCTTCAGCCCCTGCTATGATGCTTATGCTACTTTTCCATTGTTCCAGAGCACTCCACATGCCAACACTTTTTGGGCAGCTCATTGACCGGGTTGCAACGTATTTCGCATATGGAAATATACTGTGCTTATTCACCGCCGGTGGACATGGAACAGCTCTGGAGTTAGAGTCGTATCTCACTCGCCTACCACGGGGGATAGCCCCTCCAGCGCCCGACTGCACGCAGTACTTTTCAGAGGATTTTCGCCTCTTACTGGGACGCTCACTTTACAAGATTAATACCCCAGTCAGTGGCCTTGAAGCCTCGAACACCAAGCTCGCGCTTACCTTAGAATCTTATGTTTTTGGTTTTCAGTTTTGGGACTCATGCTTGCTTGGGGTATGTGTAAAGCTGGGAGGGTTGGGGTGTTATTTTTTCTTTTTTGCTGGTGAACATTTTCCATAAATGTGTGTTGTGTCTAACCATACATGTGCTGCTACTTACTATTATGCTAAATACCTGGTGTATTTTATTATGTACCTATTTGCTAATGCTTACTTTTGGTCTGCCCGAGACCAGGGTGCCTTTGTCCTACCTCACATATGTACTATGGCCAGGTTGAAGTTTCTCACATGGAATGTACATGGTCTACGGGATAAACAGAAACGCACTGCTGCTCTGTCCTTTCTAAAAACACAACATGCAGACATTTTAGTTCTACTCGAGACCAACGTGGAGGGGTCCATGCAGTGGGCACTGCGGTGGCCCTGGATTGGATGGGCATTTCATGCCACACACATACTACTCCAGGGGTGTCTCTGTGCTCGTGGCCAAATCAGTGTCCTTTGAACTTTGGACAGTGGTGACAGACCCCCAGGGCAGATATATTTTCTTACTTGCAAAGATAGTGTAAGGTAAACTGGACTTCCACTAACAAAAGGCCAGTACAGATACCTGCTCATTCTCGCACACATTGCACCCATGCTAATATTCATGAGCAAAGGACCAACAGAATGCCCGCAATGCCAGTTCATCGCGCACGAGTGTGCGCGCATGCACGCATTGGTGCGCGAGCGAGTGTGCTCGCGCGTGCACGCGCGTGCACGCGCTCGTGCAAACACCAATTAGCACTTGGCGCCCAGTGGCCTATTTAAACTGCTCTGTTACTGCAAACAAGTGCTGGATGATCTTCAGCTTTTCCCTGAACCATCAAGTCCTGATCCTGTGTTCCTGTCTGTTCGTGTTTGACCCGGCTCGTCTTGGACTTCCCCTCTGCTTGCTCCTTCACCCGTTACCTGGTATCCTGACTTTGGCCTGTTTATTGGACTTGATCTGCCTGCTGTCTTGGTACCGCATTGCCTGGCTGTTACCCGACCTTGGCCTGCCCTCTGGACTTCCTCTTGCATGCTGATTCAGTGCCCTGCTGCCCGGTTGTTGCTGACTACTGCTCTTCTCCTGGTTCTGCTCCTGTCCATGCTCCGGTGCCCAGCTGCTTCTGCTTCCTGTTCCAAATATCTTGGCTGCCAGCTCTACCCACCTTCGGAGGGAACATCACCAGCCAACTACTCGGCACTCATGCCACTCCTTTCCTTTACACTTTCTATTCCCACCTTCAGGAGTGTAGGCGGGAGGAGAAAGGGAGGCCTCCATCACATTCCAGTCTCCACCAGGTACGTGATAGTATCATCCAGCCATGACTGAGACTCGAGGAGGTACCTCCTTGCCCGAAGCACTATGCCGGCATATCACAACCTTAACCCAAGTGGTGTCCAGACTTCAGGAGGCCTATGTACAGCTTGAAAGTCATTTATCTTCTGCATCTCAAGATTCTCTACCTGGGGAACCTGCTCCGGCCCCTGCACCCACGGTAGTAATTCCTTTCCTGGAGCCTCGAGTACCTATTCTGGAGTGCTTTTCAGGAAATCGCTACAAGTTTTGAACTTTTCGCAATGCCTGCCAGCTGTATTTCGAGTTACAACCGCAGACTTTCTCCCTTGAGTTCACCAGGGTGGGTTTTGTCATTTCTCTCCTACGGGAGGAACCACAGATATGGGCCCATCACCTTCGTAAACAGACTAGTCCGGTCCTTGAATCAACTACCTCTTTCTTCAAAGCCATGGCTGAGATCTATGATGATCCCCAAAGAACCTCCACAGCAGAGGCTAACTTACACACACTTCGGCAGGGATCTCAGCCCGTGGAGAACTACGTGGTTAAGATTCACCACTGGAGTTCCGACACTGCCTGGAATGATGCAGCCTTGCAATATCAGTTCCGCCTGGGACTTTCTGAAACTCTGAAAGATGAGCTGGCCAGACTAGATCCACCAAAGACGCTCTCGGATTTATTTCCATCTGGCTTGATCGCATATTCAGAGAGAGAATGACAGAAAAATATGGCAATACCCAACCTACCTGGACCTCAGCAGCACCTGCACTCACACCTCGCTCCCCTTCCTCCCACAAAAGGGGACCTGTTCACTTGGGACTTACCCGTTCACCGCTGTCGCCCAAAGAAAGACTTAGACGTCGGCAAAAATACTTATGCCTTTACTGTGGGGGCGTTGGCCATTACCTCTGCAACTGCCCCATAAGGCCACAAAAGACTGCTCACACACCTGACTCTCCCAGCTGTCCTGTAAAGAACATCTCATCTCATCTTCTGCTGACACTCTCTCTACAGTTACCAGGGAGGAGCCTGTAGTTGTTTTATGACTACACCTTTGCTAAGCAACATCAAGTTCCACTGCAAACTAACTTGAAGTGAGAAGATCTGGATGCCGCACACCGAATGTAATCAAAAACTTCACTTTATTGAAAAGATGGGATCATCAAAATAACAAGACCATCATGCAGAAAGTACAGGTTGGCTGACGCGTTTCGCACTTGGAGCTGAGTGCTTACTCATAGCTAGAAAATATTAAAAAGACTAACTCTTATATAGTTGAATGGGATATCACATGATCGCCCAATTAGGTGATCATTAAGTCTCAGCTGGAAGCCAATTTTATGAAGTCTCGGCATCTGCTGACTAATCAGTGTGTTAACTAGTTAAAAAATGTTTCAGAACCATAACATATGAATTGATGACAAAAATGTGAACAAGAATGTGTGTACATGCGTGTATTAACAAAAAATGAATAAAGAATAATGTGTATCCTATCTTACTAAATGTGTGTGTATTGATAAATGTACTTGTGTAAATGTACATAAGTATATAGTGGTAAGTGTAGGAAAAAGGTTTTTCTTTAAAGAAAAATATTTCAATTTAGAAAAAAATGTAAAGATATAATGTTATGCAAACAAAGTGCAGAAAAAGTGAAAACGAGGAAAAACATGTGCATATATATATGTGTATGTGAAAAATAAGTAAAATAAATCTATGCATCAACAGATAGTGATGCGATTCGTGTATGTGAATGAGCAAAGTATATAATCATAATAATATGTGTATATCGCTTTGGAAAAATGAACATTCCAATGAGTGTTCACTAATGAAAGTAAATGTGACACAACCAAAAACTGCAAAAGCCATTGGTATTGTGAAGTGTGAATAGACTGAATTAAAATAAGCCAAATTGAAAAGACTTATATATATATATATATGGAATATATAAGAAAAAATATTAAAAAAAAAAAAAAAAATATGTATATCCAAGGAATATGTAAAACCTAAATAAACCACTGAAATTAAAAAATAGAGTAAAAGTAGAATCAACTCAGCTAAAATGATGTCCCTAAGACGAGGTCGGTCTGTGTATGTGGGTATCAAAAGAGGTGGAATAAAGGAAACTGTTTATGATGTGCCGGACTAGTAAAGGTGAAATATTCATCAATGTGACGTGGAATATTGTATGATGGACCCGCGGCTATTAACAAGCTGTGTGTGAGACCCTAAACAGTTGAAAATGAACTGTGGGATTCAAAGCCATAGAATCCCGCTGAACAGGGTTGCCCCGATCTGGTCAAATGGTAGTGATATGTGCAGGGTCCCAGTAGACAAACCTAGATAATGAACCTAGCCGCAAGCAGGGTGTGAATAGCACTTTAGAAATGAAACAGCGGTGTTCAAAGCAATGGAATTCCGCCGATCAATGTCACACTAAATGATTAGATGTAGTTGTAATGGTATTAATCAAGGTTGGAATGGAGTCCCAGTCAGTCACCCGAGAATAAAGTATCACAGAAGAGCACAAGTGGAATCCCGCAGACCAGACAAGAGTGTTGCTAGACTGGGATGATAGACCCTATCTGGTAAAACAATTAAGCTGGGGATATGTTAATCTGTGATCAATCTCGGGTGCCTCATGTAAAGACTTGCCTTAGTATGTACGTGTCAGCAAATGCAAAGACCTCCAAACAATATACATATTGAGTAATAAATCCACTAATACAATGCTAATATGTTGGCACCGGCAAATGAAACAGTTGAAAACAAGCACATAATAGTCGACGTGGATCCAATCTATAAAGACGATGAGAAAAATATTTTTGCATAACATTATATCTTTACATTTTTTTCTAAATTGAAATATTTTTCTCTAAAGAAAAACCTTTTTCCTACACTTACCACTATATACTTATGTACATTTACACAAGTACATTTATCAATACACACACATTTATTAAGATAGGATACACATTATTCTTTATTCATTTTTTGTTAATACACGCATGTACACACATTCTTGTTCACATTTTTGTCATCAATTCATATGTTATGGTTCTGAAACATTTTTTAACTAGTTAACACACTGATTAGTCAGCAGATGCCGAGACTTCATAAAATTGGCTTCCAGCTGAGACTTAATGATCACCTAATTGGGCGATCATGTGATATCCCATTCAACTATATAGGAGTTAGTCTTTTTAATATTTGCTAGCTATGAGTAAGCACTCAGCTCTGAGTGTGAAACGCGTCAGCAAACCTGTACTTTCTGCATGATGGTCTTGTTATTTTGATGATCCCATCTTTTCAATAAAGTAAAGTTTTTGATTACATCCCGTGTGCGGCATCCAGATCTTCTCACTTCAAGCCTGTTCTGCCTAGCATTCAGCCAGCACCTGGAGCTCTTCTGCTCTGAAAATTCTACTTCAATCTCACACCTGGGTCTGTGTCTGCCTGAGCGGTGAAACACCCTCTTTGCTCCACTGCAAACTAAGACGCAACATTTAAAGATTAATCTAGCGGATGGCTCAAACCTCAAGTCAGGACCTGTCACGCAAGAAACTTGTCCCCTACTGGCGGTAACTTCTTTGGGTCATTCTGAATATTTAAACCTGGACATCATCCCATCTCCCTTGTTCCCCATCATTCTGGGGATTCCATGGTTGCAGGCACATAACCCCTTAAATAAACTGTCGTCCCCTACTACCTACTGCCAGCAGCACTGCTTTCCCCAAGCAGTCACCACCACAGCGCCCCTAATGGAGCTGCAACCAGAGACTTCAGTTTCACATCTTGTACCACCTATTTACCATGATTTTTTAGATGTGTTTGATAAGAATAATGCTGAGACCTTGCCGCCCCATCGGCCATACGATTGCCCGATCAAACTGCTACCCAGGGCCGAGATCCCATTTGGATGGATTTTCCCTTTATCAGAACTTGAGCTGGAGGCCTTGCGCCTATACATTGATGAGAACCTAGAAAGGGGATTTATCCGTCAATCCACATCGCCTGCTGGGGCTGGCATATTTTTTGTTGAAAAAAAAAGATCACACCTTGAGACCTTGTGTGGACTATAGAGAATTAAACAAAATAACCATTAAAAACAGATACCCCCTTACACTTGTTCCAGAACTTTTCCAGTGCTTCAGAGAAGCAAAAGTATTCACGAAACTTGACCTACGGGGTGCATATAACTTGGTGAGAATTCGGAAAGGGGATGAATGGAAAACGGCCTTCCGTACCCGTTTTGGGCACTTTGAATACTTATGTAATGCCCCAGCTACTTTTCAGCATCTTGTCAATGATGTGTTTAGAGACTTTCTCGAGCTCTTCATGATCGTGTATCTCGACGATATACTCATATTCTGCCCTTCCATAAAGGAACACCGGTTGCAAGTTAAAAAGGTGCTCAGCCGTCAGCCGTCTCCGAGAACACCAGTTATACGCAAAAGCAGAAAAATGCGAGTTTGAGAAAGAAACGATTCAGTTCTTGGGGCTTATTATCTCAACATCAGGCATCGCAATGGACCCACAAAAAGTTAGTGCCATCCTTGAGTTGCCAGAGCCAACTGACTGAAAGGGAACCCAGAGATTTATTGGATTCGCTAACTTTTACCGTAAATTTATCAAAAACTTATCAGCCCCATCACTCAGCTTACTAAGCAGAACACCCGATTTCAGTGGAATTCAGCAGCGCAATTTGCCTTTGATAAATTGAAACTTCTCTTCACATCAGCACCAATTTTACAACATCCTGATCCTGCATTACCCTATGTTCTAGAAGTGGATGCTTCTGAGAACGCAGTGGGCGCCATCTTATCCCAACGACAAGGCGCTAAATCTCTCCTGCACCCTTTGGCCTTCTTCTCTAGGAAACTCAGCATTTCAGAGAATAATTACGATGTGGGAGATCGTGAGTTACTGGCCATCAAGGCCGCTCTGGAGGAATGGCGCTATCTGCTTGAGGGAGCAAGTCACCCAATCCTTATTTTTACTGATCATAAAAATCTAGAATACCTCTGTACAGCCAGACGCCTAAAACCTCGTCAGGCCAGGTGGGCCTTGTTTTTCTCACGATTTACATTCCATATAACTACAGACCAGGTTCTAAAAATGGGAAACCTGATGCCCTGTCACGTATGTTTCTGGAAGAAAAAGAAATTACCCAACCTGATACTATTCTTTCTCCACAAAATTTTCTGTTACTGCAAGGAGATCTGGTGTCACAGTTTAAACAAGCTTCTAGGGAGGAGGGGCCACCGCAGGACTTCCAGTTGCAGGAACAGGATGGACTGTTCTTCCATGAGCAAAGAGTTTTTGTACCTTCAAGTTTGCGCCAGTCAACATTAAGTCTATGCCATGACCACCCCCTGGCAGGGCATTTTGGGATCCGTAAGACTTTGGAACTGTTACAATGATCCTTCTGGTGGCCCGGCCTGAGACTTGATTGTCAGAAGTATGTGAGGAGTTGTGAGATCTGTATCCGGAGTAAAGGGGACAAAACCAAAGCTTGGGGTTTGTTAAGGCCTTTTCCCATTCCTAGCAAACCCTGGGAGATGATTAACATGGACTTCATTGTCAAGCTCCCACCTTCTGAAAATTTTTCCACTATTTTTGTGATAATTGATAGGCTATCCAAAATGGCCCATTTCATACCAATGATTGGAACACCAACTGCTTCAGAGACTGTACAAGCATTTATCAAGTACAGCTGCATGGGGTTCCTCGGAGTATAACTTCTGACCGAGGAGTGCAGTTTACGTCCAAATTCTGGAAAGAACTTTGTAAAGCACTTAAGATTTAGTCATGGTTATCTTCAGCATATCACCCCCAGACAAATGGTCCGACAGAACTTACAAATCAGACCTTAGAACAGTATCTTCTGTGTCTTTCTTCAGTTACACAGGATGACTGGGCTTCGCTTCTTCTGCTAGCTGAATTCGCTTACAACGATTCTGTCCACTCAGCTACAGGTCAAACTTCGGATTCAACCCCTCTTTTTGGCCTGATGCAGTCTTTGATTCTTCTGTTCCAGCAGTCCAGGAGCGACTGTTGTTTCTACAAACCAACAATAAGATTCTACAAGAAGCTATTGTCAAGGCCCAACAGGATAACAAGAAATTTTTTGATAGAAAGAGAAGGGGTGATCTGGATGTTAAACCCGGTGACAGAGTTTGGTTATCAACCACTAATCTGAAAATGGCTTGTCCTTCCAAAAAACTTGCTCCCAAGTACATTGGCCCGTTTGCTGTGAAGAGAAAAATAAATCGAACAGGATATGAACTTTTGCTTCCAGAAAAGTATAAGATTCATCCGGTCTTTCATGTATCTTTACTAAAGCCTACTGTACCAGATCCCTTCCCTGGCCGTAATCCTGGCCCTCCAGCACCTGTTACTATCGATGACGAAGAAGAGTATGAAATTGAGGCCGTTATTGATTGTAGGAAGAGGGGTGGCCGCATTCAGTATTTGATCAAATGGAAAGGATACAGTCCTGAGGAGAGTTCGTGGGAACCAGAAGACAATGTCCATGCTCCAAGGCTAGTAAGGAAGTTTTTTCAAACCCATCCTGCAAAGATGTCTCAGATGGGCATCCGGAGGCTGCCCATTGGGGGGGGCAATGAAAGGTAAACCGGACTTCCACCATCAAAAGGCCAGTACAGATACTTGCTCATTCTCGCACACATTGCACCCATGCTAATATTTATGAGCAAAGGACCAACAGAATGCCCGCAATGCCAGTTTGTCACGCACGAGTGTGCGTGCATTGGTGCGCGAGCGAGTGTGCGCGCGCGTGCACATGCTTGTGCACACACCAATTAGCACTTGGCGCCCAGTGGCCTATTTAAACTGCTCTGTTACTGCAAACAAGTGCTGGATGATCTTCAGCTTTTCCCTGAACCATCAAGTCCTGATCCTGTGTTCCTGTCTGCTCGTGTTTGACCCGGCTCATCTTGGAATTCCCCTCTGCTTGCTCCTTCACCTGTTACCTGGTATCCTGACTTCGGGCTGTTTATTGGACTTGATCTGCCTGCTGTCTTGGTACCGCATTGCCCGGCTGTTACCTGACCTTGGCCTGCCCTCTGGACTTCCTCTTGCATGCTGATTTAGTGCCCTGCTGCCCGGTTGTTGCTGACTACTGCTCTTCTCCTGGTTCTGCTCCTGTCCATTCTCCGGAGCCCGGCTGCTTCCGCTTCCTGTTCCAAGGATCTTGGCTGCCAGCTCTACCCACCTTCGGAGTGGACATCACCAGCCAGCTACCTGGCGATACTTGCACTCCACCTGCCAGGCTTACTCCTGCTTCTCTGGCTTACACTCATCAATGTCTCGTATATACTTTATATGGCTGTCCTGTGCTTTAATCCCTAGGTTGCGGGCTGCGGGATTTGGCCCTTGAATACTATCAGACCACTCCCTGTTTTAGCTTGAACTCTCCTGATATACTGCTCCACCATCCTTGAATTGGAGATTGAATCCATTCTGGCTAACCATTCTCCCTGATAGCGACAGGTTGGCTCTGGAATGGACAGTTTTCTTCAATAACAATGCAGATACAGCCTCTCCTCTAGTGATCTGAGAATCCTTTAACATGTTAAGAAACATGTTAGACTATTGCTTACTGAATTCATCTCTAGGTTCAAACAGAACTCTAAAGCAGATTATGTCCATGCTATGACTCCGTTGACGATGTCGGAGGACCGCTGTGTCTCCTCGCCGTCATCTGACTCCCTGGCACAATTGAAACTGCAGACCAGGGTAGTGGACCAGCTGTGTCAGGAATTGGCTAAACATAAGTTGTTTTTTAGCAAACAAAAGATCTTTGAGCAAGGCGAGCGCCCAGTTAAACTACTGGCCTATCTGGCGCATCTGGACTCCAGACCCTAGTGGTAATTACCTTACACTCAGCACGGCAGGGGACATCACAAACCCCGTGGCCACCGCCAGGGAATTTGTGGAATTCTTCTAGGAAATCTACACATCTAAACTGCATTATCCCCCACAGGATCTCCTAACCCTTCTTGAGACTCTGGATCTCCCCAAACTATCTGGCGAACAGGTTGATTTGTTGGAGGCCCTGATCTCAGCAGATGACATTACGCTTGCTCTAGCTCAGTTTGCAAAGGCTAAAGCCCCTGGCTCCGATTGGCCTGCCCATTGAATTCTTCTATGTCCATTTTTCCGATGTCCTGGTCTCTAGACTTCTGGCCCTTTATCAAGCTATATTCGAAGCCGCAACTCTTCCTGAATCTATGAGGGAAGTGATCATAGTCCTTATCCCTAAACCAGGTAAGGACACCCTTCGCTCAGAATCTTATAGGCCTATTTCCCTACCTTAAACAGACATCAAAATTTTGGCCAAAATCCTGGCTCTACGCTTAAACAAAATTATTCTCTCATTGATACATTCAGATCAAACTGGCTTCATGCCGGCAAAAAACACAGCATTCCATACCAGATGTATCTTCATGAACCGTCAGGCCTCTCATGACCAAATCAGCTCGAAAGTAGTAGTCTCCCTTGATGCGGCCAAGGCATTTGACTCGGTTGAATGGCAGTACCTGTGGTAGTGCCTTCGCTGCTTTGGTTTTGGCCCCAGCTTCGTCAAATGGCTCACCATACTCTATGATACACCACAGGCTAGGGTGGTAGGAAATGGCTTAACGTATGACGCTTTCTCGCAGGGGAGCCCCATTTCGCCCCTTCTATATGCACTGGCTGTAGAACCCTTAGCAGTGGCCCTTAGGGAACACCCTGATATTGAAGGGTTAACATCTGTATCTGTGTTGGAAAAGGTGGGGCTATATGCGGATAACATGATCCTTTACCTGGCTGACTCTAGCCCCTCCCTTTCAACTGCGTTGAAGATCATAGACCATTTCGGTAGATTCTCAGGCCTTAAAATAAACTGGGACAAGCCCCAGATTGCTGGCTGGAATTCCGCCAGCAAAAGACCGATGGAGCATACACACAGTCACATTTTCCGATAAAAGGCTCTCATCTGAGTTTTGCTGGCGGCATTTCCGATCATGTGTACGTGGCATTAGCCTCTCTTTGAATTGCAGTTGCCATGATACTGCACATGTGATTAGTTATGACACCAGCCACTTTATGGCTGGACAGTTCAGTTGGGAGCTACCATAGCCTTTTGGCTAAGATCAAGTGTATTATCTGTTCTTATCAGTGTCCAGCAGGGGTGCTCTGCCGTCATTCTGGCCTTTTGGTAGGAATGGCTGGCTGTATAGTAGCCCTTCTGGTATGATGGGGGCTGTAAAGGCTAGTACTGGCTAGAACATAAATCGGGGGGCGCCCACAGGCAGGTGGGGCATTAGAGTAATTCCCCTGGGAAAACTGGAGGGGCCCAGTTCCTCCAGATTTAAATGGGTCTACCTTGATTGGTCATGGGCTGGGAAGGCAGAGTTCCTGGTGTCTGTGCCTCCTGGGAGTGGGACCCCACAAACAGGCACGTGGTCACAGCACTAAAAACTTTTTCTGCGCTGCGCCTCCATTGTCTAGGCCTTGTGGCTAAGTCCAGGGCAGTTTTTGCTACCTGGCCCCAGGGTGTAGCCAGTGCACATTGCACAGCCACTATTTATTTAATTTATTTTTCTCCATCATGTTTGTCACTTTTGTTTATGTTTCTTTTCACTGGATGGAGGGTGTTGGCCTGTCCTGGAGTCTAGTGGGAAGATGTGTGGCCATTAGGTTCCTTTTTCCCCTAAAACAGGGGTGTCTTTCTTCATATTTACTGCACTAACATGTGCACTTGATGGGCACACTGTATTAACTACAGTATGTGTAGCCTCAGCTACATACAGTATACAGTGCTGTGACTTACAGGGAAAGGGATAAGGACTTCCCATCTCACTCCCGGGAACAAAATATAGTGCACCGCTCAACCATTCACAGAAGCTTCATATTCTATGAATGAGATTGTGACATCACCCGTCTGCCTTTCCCCTTCTTTCATAGAATTCAAATCTTCCTCTGAATATATATGTGGCACTCAGTCCGACTCTATTTTATTCCGGGATTGAGATGGTAAGCGTAAGTTCCCATCTCACTGCTAGAACACAGCGTTGTATGTAGCTCAGGCAGTAAATAGTTTGTGCCAGCTTGGCCCAAACAAACTATTTACAGAGATATTAAAACGTGAAGATCAGCTTTAACCCCGAGAAGGCTAAACCCCTATGCCACAACTCTAATGGGACATGTTTGGTGGTGGAACTACCTGTTGAACATAGTGGGTGTCATTTTTGCTGTAGCAGGTGTACAGCCATATGACATGCACTTCTTTAAAATGTTTCTAAAGGCTCATGGTTTTTTACCTTCTATGTGCAGCAACCCCCCAGGCCCTAATACTTCTCTGAGCCTTATTGTGATCCATCGATGTGCACAAGCACTTTGGTTCCCCGGGGACACTCACTCCTCTTTGGCTGAGGCAGGAGAGGAAGCCATTGGCTCTCGCTGCTGTCAGTCACAGCCAGTAAGCCAATGACAAGAGAGGGGGGCAGGGCCAAGCCTCGGCTCTGTGTGTGAATGGAAACACAGAGCAGCAGTTTGGGAGCAGCTTGCTTTGGAAGCACTCGGCAGAAGGGAGGGGCCAGGAGCACCAGCGGGAGACCAGAAAAGAGGAGGATCCGGGCTGCTCTGTGCAAAACCATTGCACAAGCAGGTGAGCATGACATGTTTATAAAAAAAAAAAAACACACACACACACAACACATGAGCCTTTAACCACTTGCCTACTACCCCCTTCCTGCCCAGGCCAGTTTTCAGCTTTCAGCTCTGTCACACTTTGAATGACAATTGTGCAGTCATGCAGCAAAAGATTGAGAGCATGTTCTCTATTTTTCGGTTGGAAAAGTTCCTATCTGAAAATGCGTTCGTCTGTATGCAATTCAGACACGCAAAAAATCATGCATGGTCGGAAACAATTTGACGCATGCTCGGAAGCATTGAACTTCATTTTCTCGGCTCATCGTAGTGTTGTACGTCACCGCGTTCTTGGCGATCGAAAGTGCAGAGAACTTTTGTGTGACCGTGTGTATGCAAGGCAAGCTTTAGCAGAATTTCTGATCTTGTGCACGCGGCATTAGATTGCAGCTTTAAATGGTTGTAAAGGAGAGGTTGGTTTAGTTCTGCTTTAACTCATAAAGCTCTAAATGTGTATAATAATGACGAAAGATTGATCAGATTGACAGCCAGTGGGATTCATAAATCAGGCACATTGCTTACAAAGTAACCTACTATTATGGAAAATACCACATGCTTGAGGCTAGCTTTACATATATGAGTTGTAGTAATCCACATTACCACAATGCATGTACCATGGTGTGGTGACATTTGTTTTGAACAATCATTATACATTAAGCATTGGAATTTTTATCTCTTGAAACAAAGTTTAAAGCTGGGTTCACACCTATGCGAAATGGATGTGGGTTTTCCGCATCCAATTCACATAGAAGGATATTGTGACCTGCTCTCTATGGAGCCAGTTCACACATCTCCACAGCGGTTCCGGTGCGAATTGCACAGGAGCCCTGGTCCATATCTGGTCCAAATTCAGCCCAAAATTCGGGCTGAAATTGGACCTAAAGCGGTGAATGGAGACGCACCGGACTTCTGCTGTGAGCCTCTGCAAACCCTAGTGTGAACCCAGCTTAAAAGTCAATGCATTTGCTTAAAACACTGCCTAAATGAATCTAATAACTAAGAAGAGTTTGTAAATTGAAAAATAGAATGAACCAATGAATAGAAATATTTTTATTATTATAATCCAAACACTAACATTTTACATAACAAAGCAAAATTCTATTTGAAATTACAATATTGTATAAAGGATTACAAAAAAGTTGCTGAATCTCATGCTCACTTTTGCTCTGTTAGCAGGTTGTACTGCATCAGCTGTTAAACTTAAATATCACAGCAGTATGGTGCAGATTTACAAAAATGAAGTAAAACCAGAGCATTTACCCATAGAGAACAAATAGGTTTCATCTTTCACAGGAAGCAAGGAATCTGTTCATATGTTTAACTGCTCCAGTTTTTAAAAACCATATACATTGCTTAAAGTCATTCATTCTAGCGAATAAACTATGAAAATTAATTCATGGATAGTACTACTCGCTCCTGTAACATAAAATGACAAATGTGTGTAGCAAATAGGTCTTTAACAGAAACAAAAAATGGTGCAATAGCAAAATGTAACCAACAAAGCTATCCATCCATAACTCAATTTTGCAATTGCAATCAGTTAATGCTAGGTATAATTAAGTTCAGTATGTACCTGATAACAAGAAAGCAGGTATGTAAAATAAAAAGGTAATCTAAAGCTGTCCATAAATGTATAATGTCTTTCCATCAGTCTGCAGGCTGAACAAATGAAATTAACAGATTCCTCAATCCACGCTAAACATCATAGATTGACAAATCTCCTGCTGTGGGATTTTGTACCATGAACAGTGTCTGCATCTGATTGGTCGTAGGAGCTGTTCAGCTCACAATTTCCCATCTAGCTCCTTCAAAAAAGTAAATTAATAAAATCGACTTTGGTCAATCTTGATGTTACTTACAGGGCAACACACGCAAATTTCGGCTGATTTTAGCTGGTGTCACCCAAAATTTGGTAGGTTTATATCCAGCTATAAACTACCTACAGACCTTTTAGTAAAAAAAAAAACAGTCAAAACATGCTAGGGCCCTGTGCCTTGAAATGTGCTATAATTTCCATTCAAGCTAGCCATTAATGCTGGATTGACAGCTATGTTTTTAGGCACATGCGTTTTCTATTGAAATCAATTAAAACACATTAAACACATTCTGTCATGCATTTGTATGCACTCCCATTGCATTCAATAGCACTGTGCAGTGCAGTGATGACCTGGTGGCCTCAGAGTAATGAACTTCCCTATTGCAGAGTACATGCTGCTGTCCAAGAGATTACAGGGAGGTGTTATTAATGTATTTATTATAGTTACTGTACATGTAAAATTGTCTGTCTGGTGTTTTTGAACTTGTATAATATTAAAGTACACCTGTCAGTAGTGAATCCAGGTGCCATGAATCTAATGGTGCTCCTGGAAGTATCAAGAGATGGTCTGACTGTCATGCATTTCTCCTGGTTATGGTTATATGATAAGCAGCCTTACTGGCCAGTAGGAACATGCAGGATCTGTGATGGGGTAGATCACCATGTGGTATTGCCTGGTGGCATCTAAACTTGCTGGTCATAGTACCCTTAAAGCGGTGTTCCAGCCTTTTTTTTTTAAAGTCAGCAACTACAAGCACTGTAGCTGCTGACTTTTAATAAGGGCACTTACCTGTCCAGCGAGCCCACAATGTCGGCCCCCCGAGGCCGATCCATCCATTGGATCGGGTGCCAGCGCTGCCATCCTAACTAAGGGAAACAGGCAGTGGAGCCTTGCGGCTTCACTGCCCGTTTCCTACTGCGCATGCGCGAGTCGCGCTGTGCTTTGTGAACGGCCCTGTTGTTTTCTGGAACACACACATGTCCCAGAAGGCAATGGGGCAGCTCGCCGAAGAGGAGGAAGTGACAGAACAGCGATGCGTAATAGGAAGAGGCAGGTTAGGAAGACTGCCTAGCAACAGGGGTTTCTGGTAAGTAACATTTTTTTTCCAATTTTTTTAATATATTTTTTGTAGAATTTTAATGTCATTTTTTATTTAAGGGTGGACCTCCGCTTTAAGTTCAGAACCCGTGGGTAATATAGAAGTCCTGTAAAGGTATGTCTAGTAATTCTATAGTCTTTTGAGTACCATTAGGATACTGACATATTTACATTAGAAAAAATGGCTTTGGGGTTTATTGTCTTTCTAAAAAAAAAAAAGAGACAGATAGTCTGTTTGTCAGTTTACAGTTTGTATTGATTGTACTAACATTGTTTAGCCCAGCTTACTTTTTACTTTATTAGTAATGTATTTTTTTTAATCAGAAATAATACAGTATTTTCATAGTCATCATTTTTCCATTGACCTACAAACACAACTCTCAACATTCCACAGTTAAAACCACATAAGCATAAACAACATAACTTACAATATATTTACAAAGGAAAAATACAAAAATAGAGACGTTTAGCAAATGTGCGTGTTTCAAAGGAACACTATTGCTCCTACAAAAGCACAGCAGCTGACAAACCTAAAACAGTTGAAATATTTTTATTTGTAAAAACTCCTCCATGGTTATGTAGGTTATAGGGAATAGGACATGCAATTAGCTAAGTCATCTGCATATAACAGTGCAGCCATACATTCATAATGGTTCTCATAGTCTGTTGAAAGCTCTAGACAACAGTGGGATAGGAGTTCCAAAGTGCTTTGCAGAAGGGCTGTGGGGGGCTTACAGTGCATTCCAATTAATTTGAAAAACTTAAAAATATACCCTTTATATTTTACTTTGGTAATAGGAGATAGTTCTAAAAAGCCTATAGTAGTCTGGACTGATTTTCTAATTTATGGGAAAACTCTTCACGGCTCTTTTTTCCCATGAACACTGAAGTTTTAGGGTTTAAGGATTTAATCATTTTGCATAGAAAGTGATCAAATATACAATGTAAGTATAATCAGAGCTTTTTATGACTGGTTCTTCCCAAGGTCAAAACTCTTTTTACTTCTCCATCTCAGCAATTTGATAAAATTAAGGCTTGCATTGAAAACTTTGTCATGTTGAAAGACCATCTTGTAGAAGGTATCAATGGGTAAGTCACCATTTGGATCAGCATATTTTAGTGTTGTCATCGGGGTGTAGAGGGTGTTTGTCTGGTGACGGAAAGGTGGGTTATCTGAGAGAATGATCTTCATTGTGTGCTGAAAAAGTAAGAGAAAGGGGAAAAAAAATGATTTGTCTTGCATAGGAGCATCCACTTGACACAATTGGTAGTGATTACTACAAATAATGAAAGACGTAAAACATCTAGACATAAAAGTATACCTATATATGCACAATTTCATAATCATAATACATAATTTCAAATCTGTGTCATTGTGCACATGGTAATTTTACCCATTGCTGACTAGGCTTTTTCTGGAACTTTTTGTTTACAAGTTTAAATTAGTATTTTTTTGCTAGAAAATTCTTTAGAACCCCCAAACATTATATATTTTTTTTTAGCAGAGAGCCTAGAGAATGCAATGCCGATTGTTGCCATTTTTTATGTCAAACTGTATTTGCGCGGCAGTCTTTCAAACACAATTATTATTTTTTTATTTATTTATTTTATTTTATTATTTTTTTTTACACTGTCCCTTTTATTTTTTAATCACTTTTATTCCTAATACAAGGAATGTAAACATTGCTTGTAATGGAAATAAGCATGACAGGTCCTCTTTATTGATCCTTCTTTTTGACCCCAGATCTTTCATTTACCCCTAAAAGCAAAAAGAAAAAAAAAATGACACTTTGACATTAAGAAACAACAAAAATTATTCCTTTAAGCCCGAGAACTGACAACGGAGCTCGCCCCGGTCCCCCAAGGGCATAGAGCTGAGTGAGGGCTATCTTGCTCTCACTCGACTTCCTGCCTAGCCATAAGCTGCATCGGATTGGTTCTGGGCTTACAGACGGCTCGGGTAAGCTCGGAAATGACCGGGAAGCTCACGGGGGGACCTCTCCTACTGCCTCTGAAACTGATCCCATGGCGAACCAGCCCCAAGGATCACTTTTATTCAACGCCAAATCACCCACAGAAAAAAAGATACCGGTGTTATGGCAGCTAGCTCCTGCGATAATAATATTTATTGTCAAAGTAATGATGTATATATACTGTGGGCGGTCGGCAAGTGGGACAATAAGCATGCATTTTCAATTCTAGCCAAGTGCCACTCACCCACCAAACACTAAACACACTAAAAAAAGCATAGTGCATTACCTAGGGATGCATAGTTACATATGTTCAGGGGACATCAGCCCCAATGTCACACAATGGTTTTGCACAGAGCAGCCCTGAATCTCTGGGGTCCCCCATCAGCACACCTGGCTCCACCTCTTCTCCAAGTGCACCATAGGAAGCCTCTAACTATAGAGGCACTGGTGTTTGGCTCCACCCCCTCTCCCTCATCACTGGATTTGATTGAAAGCAGCGGGAGCCAATGGCTCCCACTGCTATCAATCTGCCCTGTGAGGAGAGAGAGAGCAGAGAGTCATTTCTGTTAGGCATGGTACTGGATCGAGATCGGACTCAGGTAAGCATGAGTGAAGGCTGGGGGGGAATGATCTGCATAGAAGGTTTTTACATTAATGCAGTGAATGCATTATGGTTAAAAAAAAAACGAAAAAAAAAAACTTAAGGCTTTAGAACAACTTTAAGAAAATTCAGCAGCACTTTCTGATTGTCTCAATTTGATTGGGAGCCCTTTATTTATCATATGTAGGTTTTTTTGGATGTCAACTCCAATTTATAGTGTTAGGATGATTCTTTAATGCTATTACCTCTGCTACATCTTCAGCTGTCTGGCCCAGGCTCTGGAAGATTGATTTATAGTTTTTAAGATAAACATTGGTAAACATCTCTGCGGTTTCTGTATCTACTCCAGAAAGATCCATTTTCATTCCGTCTTCATAAACTTTCTTTTCAAACTCTGTGATGACCGGGCCAGGTTCAATTAGGCTCAGCCTACAACACAATAAGGAGACAATACAGTCAAACAATACAATTTTTTATTTTACAACTAAATATTTAAAATAGAAATATGGTCAAACCTTCTTTTTGGCCATACTTCTCCTGTGGATCACATGAGTGTGCTTACTTTTGCTCTCCTATGATCCTGAATCATCTGATAGCAGGCTATCTAACATGGCAGAATTGCTCCAGGCTCTTGAAGGGTCTCAACAATATTGTCGGAATCCATCCAGCTGCCTGATTGATAGTGGTCTCTGCCTCTCAGCATCTGGCTGAGAGCTGGAGTCAGCTAAGTCCGCCCCCTCCCCAACCAACCCCAGTGAGCAATGGAGGGGCAAAGCAGAGAGCCATTTTGACTGCCTTCTGCTTTGATCAGACAGAGAACTGAGCAATCAGTGGTCATGTGATCGCTCAGTTCTTGGGCTTGAAGCCAATATGGGACAGTTGCCACAACACACCAATGCTGTAGCAAAGAGGTGAGAATGTGTGCTTGTTTGGTTTTTTTTGTTACCCCAAACTTCTTCTTTAATACATGCAAAGGGATTCCTGGAAAAACAATAGTTTTTCTAAAGGCACAGCACAGCAGTAGCTGTCTGCCCTGCAGCTTGTTTCGTCAAATTGAAACATCGGACTAAGCTGTCTGCCCCGCAGCTTGTTTCGTCAAATTGAAACATCGTACTAAGTCATCTGATAAAGGATGAATTGTTGTGATAAGTCACTCAGTTCCTTATGTAACCTGCAAGTTCAGTTAGAGGGCCTGTAAGCAATGGACAGATTACAACAGGCTGCTAAGCAATTACTGGAAAAGATATGATAAGGAAACTAAAGCTCTACCTACTGACTAAAGATTACATGATGATAATATGCTATATTCTATTTTTAAAGTAAACCATACCATTCCTTGTTTTAGCCTATTTAACAGTAACATATAACAGTAACATAGAGATTTTTTTAAAAATACTAGTAGATACATTAAACCACCATGGCAAAGCCACATATGTTGCCAACATCCCTTGATGTTTTTGTAGGTTCTTTAAAGGATAAGTTCAGCTTTTTAAAAAAAATAATTTTGCAGGTAAAAAATGTGCATTTCCTGGAAAGCAGTGCACCAGCGATTAGATCGCTAGTGCCATGCAGGACTCCTGCAGACTGTTAGTGTGTGCTGTCTGCACCATACATCGTACAGCCAAGCAGTTTCACACTGACAGAAAGAATCAATTAGCTACCACTGTGCTCAACACCGCTGTGGTAGTTCATTAAGAACTACAAGCCGACAGCTGCAAAGGCTGTCAGTAATTGTAGTCCATTCACTCACAGAACACTGTGATTGAATGACGCAATTCGGCGGAGGTCCGGAGACGTTTTGTTTAGATTATGGCCTCTCAATGTCAAAACCGGGACTTGAGAGGGGGTGCGGGGGCCAGTGCATGTGTAACATGTTGCAACCTGAATATGGGTGTAACATGTAACAAGTAACATGTTACAAAATGTGAATGCTTTAATATTCTATCAGGTCATAGATCTTTAGAAGTTCCTAGATAGCAGATGTAAAACTATGTGTAAAAAACACTCTATTTCCCCAGTGGCTTTAATTATTTATTTTTCTACTGGTTTACCTCAGCCAATAGAAAATAAATAGTAGTATCCAGGAAGGCTTTAAAATTTGACTTTACCCTCAAACGCCTGATTTCCAGTCAGAGTATTTATAGCTGCTATCTATGAATTTTTAGAGAGCTGTGACATGAGAGAGGAAGCAATAAAGAACAGCACAGGCACTGTTGGATGAAATAGCAAGGGGAAAGGCATGGGTCACAGTAAATATGAAATATAGCATATTATATTTATTTATAAAGAATAAACATTTTTTCAATAGTTATTTTATTTTTATTTTGGAGTATATTTTGTGGGTACAAGGACTGTTGCATACAGTATGTTAACATGTACAAAGTAAGTAGGCTCAAGTTTTAAGCCCCTCCCACTGTTACCACAAATTTGCCACATCCATGATTCTCATGCTGCCCAATTGTTCTACTCTGGGTGCCCAAGGCTGCCCCAACCCCATCCCCAGGAAACAAATTATCTATGGCTTTGCAAGTGTATAACCATTCCTCATTCAGCGCAAGGTCATGGAGATGCAGAAAAAAGGGACTGTTTCCCAGTATAGAAAATATCAGTATCCTTTAACTTTCTTCTTTTATTATAGTTACACTTATTTTTTTTTTTAATGAACATGCCTTCAGCCCACAACTACTGTTTTTATACTCATCGATCTTCAGACTGTTGAGAAACTGATTGTGTGGACCGCGTTGCATAGCTTCTTGTCACAATCTCAGCTGGGCCCATATACACCCTAAATGCATTTATGTCCCAGGTTTTAATAGCCATACTTACTGCAATTTGAATTTCAATGCCTGTATTGCGAGACTTTCACAGAAGCCTTCAACAGCAAACTTGGAGGCAGCATACACATCATTAAACAGAATACCTGCAAAAACAGACATACACTCTTATTTCATATGTAGATAGTCAGCTACCTAAAAAATTGTCTAGTTCAGCCTTATATAAATTTCTATATTGTTCAGAGTAGATTCTACAGGCATAGGCTAGAGTCTAGACTATGCCTGTGGCCATACAGCATAGATACTTTTGATCAGATGGAACATTTGCCATTTCTGGCCTTGTCCATATGAGGCAAATTGCTTGAAATTGCTTGATCTTAGCAAGATGTAAAATGCTTTCATTGATCAGCAGAGCGTGTTTAAATATGGGGAGACATACACCATGCAGTGCTAGAGGGCCAGTTGTTCCAGCGTATTCTCATAGTACAAAATCTACTGTACCTTGTATTCCCATCACGCTGCTTATTATTACGATGTGTCCACTCTTCCTCTTCTTCATGTCCGGTAATATTTCTTTCAGTAGTCTGACCAGTCCAAAGAAATTTGTGTCCATTACAGTTTTCATTTCTTCAATGGTTTGACATTCAATGGGGCCAATAAGTCCCATTCCAGCATTACTAACTGTGGGTAATAAAGATTTAGAACATATAGATTTGCTAACAAGACTGAAATGCTATGTTGTTTTGCATCTTGTTTACATCCTAAGCATCATGCATACTTTACTTTCATATGATAGATGGTATATGCAAAATTCAAACTTTACAATACAACATTAACCAAATCTATGTAGCAAACATAAACTCTTCAGTTTTGTTTTAACTCACAAAAAAAAGTATTCATAAACTGAAATGAGTGAAATGTCCTTAGCAATAAATTACAATGTAAATATCAAGTATCAGAGAATTACAGCGCTGCAAATATTTGTTGGACGTGTACATGCTTTATTAATTAAAAAATATTTGTTTATTGCTAGCTGTAGATAGTAACATTTTAGAACCTTTAGCTTTATGACTTATGCCGCGTACACACGGTCGGACTTTTCGTCTACAAAAGTCCGACGGACGCCGACGGACCAAAGCCGACTGACAATCCGATCGTGTGTGGGCTTCCCCGGACTTTCGACGGACTTTTCCAGCCACAAATCGGACGGACTTTAGATTTGGAACATGCTTCAAACCTTTACATCGGAACTCCGCCGGACCCAGAAATCTGCTCGTCTATATGCTAGTCCAACGGACAAAAACCCACGCTAGGGCAGCTATTGGCTACTGGTTATCAACTTTCTTATTTTAGTCCGGTGTACGTCATTATGTACGAATCCGTCAGACTTTTGTGTGATCGTATGTAGGCAAGTACGTTCGTTAGAAAGTCTGCCGCAAGTCCGCCGCAAGTCCGCCAAAAGTCCGTCGAAAGTCTGTCGGACGGGCTGTCGGACTTTTGTAGCCGAAAAGTCCGACCGTGTGTAAGCGGCATTAGAAGGCTTTTGTGCATCTACGACTTCTCCAACAAACATCCCCAACCTTCTCTGTTTTATAATACTAAGGGATACTGTATCTAGATTTAAATCTCTTTTAATGACACAGTAGCAAGCATTTTTTATGGTCAGATTTTCAGATTTAGGTTATAACTTTTCTGCATGAAGTCGCAATTATACATGATGCAGGAGAGTAATGTTTGTCTTTTTAAAGTGTATGTCAGGGCAATAAAATGCAAACATCTCTGCAATAATAGCACATTTGCCCATGTCGTATCCCTTTAAAGTAGAACTTTACCCATAACAGTTTGATAACAATTAATGTTCTTTAACAAAAAAAAATACATTTCACATAATAATTATGCTACCTAAATTAGTGTGTGCAGTAAATTGCCTCCAGCATTGCTCCTGTGTCTTTTTGCTGGAGGCTGCCATTTTTTTGAAGCCCAGAGCAGTCAATTCCTTATTGAAAATTCTCCCCCTCTCCTTGGTCTCAAAAAATATATTTATAGTCTGGTTGGTCCTGGACCAGAATCCATTTAGTCCATCCATGTGCTCAGCAGGTATTGGGGCATGGGGAGGGTGTACATTTTTTTTCTGTAAGGGTGAACTAACCCTATAAAGTAATTTTGAGCATTGAGGGTGCAAGGGTTTCAGCACCAGAAATAATGCACACTTTTTTAACATAACCTTGTTATGTCCACTTACATGTTCATCTCTTGAATACATTTGGCACAATTGTTTTCTGTTATGTTCTTATGACACACATTTATCACAACCAAAAATGAATTTATTGCAGCTGAAAAAACTCAAATGGAAATTCCTAAGCCTAAACCTAAGGCAAAATTGATAGTAACCGTATCATCATAGCAATAATTTACTAATTTGACGATGATAGAAATATTATAAAATTTAAAGTACCCTAAACATATTCATGAAATGATAAATAAACAAAAATTTACAAAAAATGTGAATCAACCTATCCTATATAATGGAACTCTGCAGCAAAGTCTTTTCATTCTACCCTGGCTATTGTTCTAAGGCCTCATTCACACGAGGTGGACTCCATTTCCACGGAGCCCGCCTCAGTCCGCCGGCTCAGCGGGAGATCTCTCCGTTGATCTCCGCTGAGCCCGGCGGATGACAGCTCCCTCTCTGCTCACTGAGCGGGGAGGGGCTTGTCAGGCGCCGCTGCTGCCTATGGAGGGATCGGATGAAAACGGACAGCCTGTCCGTTTTCATGAGATCTCACCCGATCCAATCCGCCAGCGATGGATCTGGACGTAGGGCCATCCGTCTGCTTTTAGCAGATCGGACGGGGTCAGATGTCAGCGGACATGTCTCCACTGATATCCGTCGCTCCGTAGGCTAATATGGAGCGCCCGTTCAGGTCCGCCGTCAAAACTGACAGGAGGACCTGAACGGTCCGATCATGTGAAAGGGGCCTAAGACCTGTAAGCAAAAAATGTATTTGGTGAATTGATACATGATCATGGGCAGCACGTCACTTATAAGTTCAGGGAACACATTTTACTATTTATTCCATTAAAGGGACTTTTTATGGTGTCAGACAAAGATTTTTTCTGACACTGTAAAAAGTCCCATTGGTTGAGTAAAAAGTAAAATCTGTTCCTACTAAGTCCTGTATCTTTCATAGACAGCAACTAACATTGCTAGATGCTTTGCGGCAAACTAAAAGGTGTTTGAATCATATTACATTCACATTATTCATACTCCTTTGGGCAATTAAGTTATTAAATATACAGGTATAGCCACATAGTACTGGGCCTCCAGGGCACACAGCCTTTTGCTGTGCAAGCTCTTGAAACCATCATTCAGCCCTACGCCCATACAAACATAGGTTATCGCACTCACAGTGCAGTTCATGGTTGCAGCAAACATTAGAAATACATCTTTTTTTTTGTTTATTTATTACAGCAAAGCATGATAAAGACATGTATTATAAAACACTAAAGCAACTATATAAGCAATGCTCCAAATATTGGAAAGGACCTCTATAGACAAGGATTAAATCCCATGAACACAGTTTCTTACCTAGAATGTCAACTCTGCGATCAGGGATGCTGTTGACACAGTTCCTGATGGATTCTTCATTACACACATCCAGCTGTTTTATCTCCAAGGTTTTCCCCACAAAGCCATTAGCAGCTTTTAGAAGATCATCCTGCTTTGCCAGGTTCCTCATTGTTGCATAGACTAGATACAATCAAATAGCAAAAGTAAATTGCATTAGAAAATTGAAAAGAAGCATTTTACAGGGTAGCTAAGGTTCATTTCCAAGGAGTATTAAAATAGTGAAATAGTTTTCTATGTCGCATTCACATTTTACGTGCTATATATATATATATATCTTTACGTCTAAAGGAAAAAATATTTCATCCCCAAATACGGAAAGGTTTCTTCACAGTAAGAGCTGTGAAAATGTGGAATTGACTTCCTCCAGAGGTAGTTCTGGCAAGCTCAGTCGATTGCTTTAAAAAAGGCCTGGATTCTTTCCTAAATGTACAGAATAGAACTGGGTACTAACATTTATAGGTAAAGTTGATCCAGGGTAAATCCGATTGCCTCTCAAGTTGCCTAGCAAATTGGAGCATGCTTTTCTGGGGGGGGGGTTGCCTTCACCTGGATTAACTGTGGGTGTAGGTTTGTGTATATGGGATTGTATTTTTTAATATTTTTTTGGTTGAACTTAACGGACTTGTGTATTTTTTCAACCTGACTAACTATGTAACTAAATATATATATATATATATATATATATATATATATATATATATATATATATATATATATTTAGTTAGTTGTGCTCATAAGTTTACATACCCTGGCAGAATTTCTGATTTATTGTCCATTTTTCAGAGAATATGAATGATAACACAAAAACATTTCTTTCACTCATGGTTAGTGTTTGACTGAAGCCATTTATTATCAATCAACTGTGTTTACTCTTTTTAAATCATAATCACAACAGAAACTACCCAAATGACCCTGATCAAAAGTTTACATACCCTGGTGATTTTGGCCTGATAACATGCACACAGGTTGACACAAAGGGGTTTGAGGCTAGGTTCACACTGGTGCGACACGACAGCTGGATCTGACTTTGCCCTGCGACATGAAGCCGGCATGTGTCCGACATTCTAATATATAATGAAGTGGTTCAACTCACCATAATGCAGAATAAGTGGGAGCCCTGGGCGTGTCACTTGCCACATATTCTGCCACCAGATGCATCATGTCACTTCTCACCATCGCCTGTCACCAGATGCAGCTTTTTAACTTTCCACCGTCACCTGCCACTAGATATAGATTGTCACTTGCCACATCGCCTGCCACTATTTGCAGATTGCCACTTTCCACGTCACCTTCCCCCATTTGCAGATTGTCGCTTGCCACGTCACCTGCCACCATTTGCAGACTATCACTTGCCACCATTTGCAGATTGTCACTTGCCACGTCACCTGCCACCATTTGCAGATTGTCACTTGCCTCATCACCTGCCACCATTTGCAGATGGTCACGTCACTTGTGACATCACTTGCCACCATTTGCAGGTTGCCACTTGCCACGTCACCTGCCACCTAATGCGGATTGTCACTTGCCATGTCACCTGCCAGCATTTGCAGACTGTCACTTGCCACTTTACCTGCCACTATTAGCAGATTGTCACTTGCCACGTCACCTGCCACTAGATGTGGGATGTCACTTGCCAACTGATGTGGATTATCACTTGCCATGCCAGCCAGTGCCACCAAATGTGCATTGTCGCTGCATTGGTGGCAGGCTGGCAGCACTGGTCCATTTAGTGAGGGCAGGAGAGCGGAGATGCGGGACGGCCATGAGAGATAATGTAACCTCTCTGCTACCTGCCGCACAATGCTTCCACATTGAAGTGGCCGGCTGTGAGGGCGGAAGAGTGGTGACGTGGATCGGGTGGAGAGAGATGATGTCATCTCTGCTCGTCCTCACACTCGTCTCTCTCCTCCACCTCTAATGCCACCCGCGGCCATGACCCACTGGTTAGGCAGGGACGCAAGAGACTCAGGGCTATGGTCTCCAGATTCGGGGCTCCAGCCTCAATAGCCACCCCCTAGCAACGCCTATGACAGAGGTGGATAGCTGATGTTTTGGGGATGTATGAGCTACAAAGGCACAGGAAATTTGGTCAAAATTGATGGAAAGATGAATGCAGTATGTTATCAAAAAAATACTGGAGGCACATTTGCATTCATCAGCCAGGAATCTGTGCATGGGATGTACTTGGACATTCCAACATGACAATGATCCAAAACACAGGGCCAAGTCGACCTGTCATTGGCTACAGCAGAATAAAATGAAGGTTTTGGAGTGGCCATCTCAGTCTCCTGACCTCAATATCATTGAGCCACTCTGGGAAGATCTCAAACGTGCAGTTCATGCAAGACAGCCCAAGAATTTCCAGGAACTGGAGGCTTTTTGCCAAAAGGAATGGGTAGCTTTACCATCTAAGAAGAAAAAAGATTGATCCACAAATACTACAAAAGACTTCAAGCTGCCATTGATGTTAAAGGGGGCAATACGCAGTATTAGGAACTGAGGTATGTCAACTTTTGATCAGGATCATTTGGGTAGTTTCTGTTGTGATTATGATTTAAAAAGAGTAAACAGTTGATTAAAAATAAATGGCTTCAACCAAACACTAATCATGAGTGAAAGAAAAGTTTTTGTGTTATCATTCATATTCTCTGAAAAATGGCCAAGAAATCATAAATTCTGCCAGGGTATGTAAACTTATGAGCAAAACTGTATATACAGCATCTTACAAAAGTGAGTACACCCCTCACCTTTTTGTAAATATTTTATTATATCTTTTCATGTGACAACACTGAAGAAATTACACTTTGCTACAATGTAAAGTAGTAAGTGTACAGCTTGTATAACAGTGTAAATTTGCTGCCCCCTCAAAATAACTCAACACACAGCCATTAATGTCTAAATCGCTGGCAGCAAAAGTGAGTACACCCCTAAGTGAAAATGTCTAAATATTGGCCCAATTAGCCATTTTCCCTCCCCGGTGTCATATGACTCGTTAGTGTTATAAGGTCTCAGGTGTGAATGGGGAGCAGGTGTGTTAAATTTGGTGTGATTGCTCTCACTCTCTCATACTGGTCCACTGGAAGTTTAACATGGCACATGGTTGATATTTTGTATTAATTGATGTACACTTTATTGTTTACTTTCACTATATTGCATTTTATTTATAGGTAGCAGCGCGCCCTTCTTTTCACTTTTTGATACACTGTATATTAATAGTGTTTGTCACTGTTAAAGGAACTATTGCTAATTATTGGGTTTGTGACCTTATTGTTGGCGCCTCTATTAATATACGTTCTAATTTACGTTCTGCTCATGTAGCGTATGTGCCATATGGCACTGCACTCATCTGTTGCAAAAAAAAACTTTAATAGATTAGTAAATGTCATACAGCACACGTGGGAGACTGAGCAGGACAATATTGTTTGCAGAGGGATGATGATAATTTTCAAAATGGTGGAGTGGGAATTGGGGCACTGGCAGCACAGAGGCAGCCTGAAAAGGGCTGAAAATGAAGAAAAAGCAACATAGACATGCATAACTGTAGTTGCTTCTGTACACCATTTTATATATTATTGGCATTTTTTATAGGGGTCCTCTTTAATGTCACATTTTGACAGCAGGTAGGTGGGAGCAGGGCTGTCAATAGGTGATTACAGGCAGCCCTCCTGTACAGGGCCAGGACACCATGAAGTCAGCAGGGAGACACCAGCAGGGGCTGTCTCTGGGCTACTCACTGTCCACCAACTTCCTAAGCCCAAGTCCACCCTTTTTCTGCTCCTTATCCCTGACTTATAGGGGATGGACAATGTGGAACAATGGGGGATGTAGGGGTTGCAGAGTGTGGGGGGGGGAGCAGGGATACAAATGAGGTGTAATGCAAGTGGTGCAGAGTGCTGGGTAATGTGGATAGTAGGGGTTATAAAATAAGGTGTAAGATGCAGGGGGGGCAGAATGGGGGGTAAAAGGGGGATGTAAGGGTTACAGAGTGTGGGGGGGGGGAGCAGGGATACAAATGAAGTGTAATGCAAGTGGTGCAGAGTGCTGGGTAATGTGGATTGTAGGGGTTATAAAATAAGGTGTAAGATGCAGGGGGGGCAGAATGGGGGGTAAAAGGGGGATGTAAGGGTTACAGAGTGTGGGGTAGTGAACAGAGCCCCTAATAAGGGCCACTGAGGGTGGGGCCCAATCAGGTAGGCTGTTCAGTGCCCCATGAATTCTAATGATGGCCCCGGATGGGAAGGTGGGAGTGCGGGACAGCCTCCTCTGCCATTTTTTTTTGTGCAGAGTAAAATTTCTCTCAAGAATTTTCCACCCCTTCCTGTACAAGACATGGGTGTTGTCATTTGGAAAGGAAGACAGAGACCGCAATGTATAGGTTGTAACCCTTCTCCGCTAAAGTAGAAGTATGAAATCTCCCAAATAAGGCCACAAACAGCAATAAAATCCCATCCAAGGTTCTAACACTTGGCTGGTGTTGGGCTTTACCTACTATGTAAATGAATGATTAGCAACACAGATCTGCTGCAGATTTTAAATATTGTGTTTGGTTCCTTTTCAGCTGAGTTGACAGCAGCAATGTTATTTCAATCAGCGGTTGCTAGGGAACTGTCTTAATGGCAGGTGGCAGCTCTGATGTAACCGTAACCCTTTTCATCATGGAAACTGCACTAAATATATTCCCATAGAGCATTTAAATTGTTAAGAATCGTCTCTTGCAGTATTCTGATTTAGATTACAAGGTGCTTTGGTCACTGTTTTTATGGTGCATTCAGGTGTTTTTCTCTATAACTGAAGTGTGGCTTAAACTAGGGATGCACCATTACCATTTTTTTAAGACAGGTACCGATGCTTTTTCTCAGGTGCTCAGATACCAATTACTGATACCTATTTTTAGTGTTATGTGACAGTGTTTTTAGGGCTCGTTTACATCATACGAGCATGAAAACTGATGGGAAAACCACACAGATTTCACTTTCAGAGACATCAGTTTCACATCAGTTTTCATGTGTGTGATGTCAGTGAGCTTTTACAGCCTGTTCACATATGTGCAGGCCGGGCCACAGTGCAATTTAAAAAATAGTCCTGTGTGATTTTAGTCCAATTCAGGTGCAATTTCTAATCTCATACACTACAATTCGCATTGGAATCGCACCTGAACCACGGAATGAAATAGCATGAAAATTGGCCTGCACATATGTGAACCGAGTCCAAGGTATCGGTTTTAGTATGGGAGCATTTGCACAAGTACAAGTGTTAGTGCAAATGCTTAGTTTTAGCACCGATACTGGTAATAACACTAGCTAATAAAAGGCTTTTTTGAATGGAAGAGGTGCCAAGTGAGCGACTGACAGATATCTGTACTACAGCCATAACTATTAGTCTCAGCCTCCCGCGCTGAAAGAAGACTGTGGACTGAATAAAAGTAGGAGATTTTACAAATGCTGCATCTGTCTGGCTGCTGCACCTAAATTTACCAGAGACGTGAATCTGTCGGAGCCCATACTAGACACTCCTTCCTCAGTGCACTCACTTTCCTTCCTGACCACTGCACCCATCACACTGAGAGGCGCATGGCCCGAAAAAATTGTAGTGCAGTGGGCAAAGCCTGATTAGGGAATTGAGAGACTAGTTGCCCATGAGGTCAGCTTTAATGTTGATTGACAGCACACAGCAGTGGGTGGGACTATAGACGCTATTCAGTCCAATAGCTGCTTTCAAATCCACCCACTGCTGTCTGCAGTCAATCAAAAGTAAGGGGGACCTGATGGGGACCTAGCCTCTCAGTTACCAACCAGACTCTGCCCACCCATTGACTCATCAGTTCCCAAATATGGGCAGTGCCATATCTGGATAATTATATTCCCGCAATCCGCATAATCCTTTGTTTACATACATTTTGGTGCCAGGGAATCTCCAGGCCAACAGTTGCATTAATTAACATGACATTCATGACAGCTTTGCAGCAAAGGCACAGCCCACCCTGAGTATTGGCTTACCTCTGTATGCCAGCTGGTCCTAATTACCGCCAGTTTTCTAATCCGTGAACAGGCAATAATACTTTAAGAATCTGTCGCTGCCAAAGCAAGAGGTTCCTAATGCTAGCTATACACCAATCGCAAAATTGTTTGAATGCTTTTTCGAAAAACGAATACACCGTTGTGGAAGCAAACGCTATTGCTATCATGTAATTCATCTAGACAAACAGCTCAACAGAGAAAAGAGGACTCTAATATAGGCTACGCTTCATTAAGGGAAAAATTCTGGAGCCGTAACACTGACTATGAAAAGAGATTCAAAAAGTGATGAGTAGCCTAGAGAGCTCCTGCTATTCTTGGAAGTTCATCAAGTCCGTTCTGAAGAGAAATTGTATATGTATAGACAAGATAATTATCTGAATCTTCACTCGAGCATGTTTAAAATAATAGACCGCATATGCAAAGGGGTGTTCATTCAAACGTCACCAGAGACACATAAGTAGAATATTGGACACGTGAGTATGGATCATAATGAAATATATAAGGGGTGACATTGGTCAAGGAAAAGAAACGGATTTAGGCAGTAAATAACTTTCCCCTTGTTTGAAGTTTAGGGGGAACTGATACAGCTCACCGTTTAGACGTCTTGTTCCAAGTGTTCACTTTCCCTTTATGTAGAGTTCACAGATGCGTTCCAATTGCTCAGCAAAGAAACCACTAGGGAGTTGGAATAAATAGTGTTCCTCTTCAAAAGTTCCTCCAAGTAGTTGTCCTTTGGTTAGTGTCTCAAACACCTTTGTGAGTGTCATGCTCTGAGGAAGCTTGGTTCACAAGCGAAACATGTAAGCAAGCAAGAGACTCACATGTCTTCAGCAAAATGAGCACCGGTTTGTCTACCCACACGGTGAACCCCATCCATCCATCTTAGTTCCGCTCAGCTGATATTTCCAGCCTTCAACGATCAGCAGATTCACCGGGCAGATCTGGATCGGCTAATGTGTAGCCTCTGCACGGCATGTTTGAGACACTAACTAAGTGAACACTTGGAACAAGACGTCTAAACGGTAAGCTGTATCAGTTCCCCCTAAACTTCAAACAAGGGTAAAGTTATTTACTGCCTAAATCCGTTTCCTTGACCAATGTCACCCCTTATATATTTCATTACGATCCATACTCACGTGTCCAATATTCTACTTATGTGTCTCTGTTGAAGTTTGAATTAACTCCCCTTTGCATATGCGATCTATTATTTTAAACATGCTCGAGTGAAGATTCAGATACCGGTAATTATCTTGTCTATAAATATACAATTTCTCTTCAGAACGGACTTGATGAACTTCCAGGAATAGCAGGATCTCTCTAGGCTACTCATCATTTTTTGAATCTCTTTTCAGAGTCAGTGCTACGGCTCCAGAATGTTTCCCTTAACGAAGCGCAGCCTATATTAGAGTCCTCTTTTCTCTGTTGAGCTGTTTGTCTAGATGAAATGGATTGTTAGATGTGTATGGCTGACTGTGGTAGACACCGGTGTCTCTTTTTAAGACCCTTTTCGTCTTAATTTTAATTAAATGTCTTTGGAGGAGGGTATTTATATTATACTATATTATATTTCACTATTTGCATATGTTTTTTCTATTCTTGTGGATATTCAATAAAAATTATTAGTCCCTATAACCAATAAATCCTTTTTGAAGAACATCTTTGGGAATTCTTTTCCCGTTTTTTCTGCATATGTGTTGTTCTATTCAGAGGATTATTACCTTGGAGACAACAATTAATAATCTCCAGGTAACGGTTACCTACATATTGATCTATTTTTTATGGGTCATTATCTTCAGCGGTGAGTGTGTTGTTTTTTTCAGACACATCCCTGAGACCTAATTAATTAGGACTAATTTTGGATGAGCTTTAGTCTCCTTTCCCTTCCCCATTTTCTTTATCATGTAATTCATGTCGAACGAGAAATCGCTCAATGGACATAAATGAATCAGTTTCGTGTTCATTTTTTGCTTCTGGGTCACATACAGTATGTGCAGGACCAACAGTTAAATTTTTAACGGGTGAGAAACACATTAACCTTTGCATTTAATGTCCATTCGGCAGAAGTTTTCCAAATTTTTCTTTGATTTTTTGGCTCAAAAACGTCACAATATATTTTCAATTGGTGCCTATTAACTGGACGAAAAATGAAAAAACTGTCCAATTGACAGATTTTCAAATTATTTTTTATCTAGTGTATGGACACCATAAATTGGTGGTAGTTAGAACTGCCTCAATTTGGGACACAGGTTGGTATTGTTATCGAAATTGGCGCAAATGCTTGCCTGAATTAGGCGCAGGGAGTTATAAAACCACCAGAAAAACAAATTTAAAGAAAAACTAAAGTCACCGATTACAAAACTACGTACAGGCACGCTAACTGCAGAAGAAAAATGCAATGTCTCGTCTTCAATAAAATAAACCTACCTGCCTACTTGCAGTCTTCTTTGAAATGTAAACTGAGCTGGGCATTGGCAGCTCAGTGTACATTCTGGCACAGATCCTGTATGCTGGGATAACTGAACTACACAAGTGCCAGTCAATGAAGACGGCCATAGCCAGGCACGCAGAAAAAAATCAGGTAGAAGATGCCTGTGTCGTTACCGTGGACTGTTGAAGTAAATATAAGTATTATGAACGTTAGTTCCACTTTAATGCTTTATTGAATTTCCCAGATGGTCTTTAGCAGTAGTTTTTTCCACCAGGAATAGTAACAAATACAATGTGTAAAAAACGAGGGTCGCTGATGAAGTCCTGTTGGGACGTAACCCCGCGTACGGGGGGAGGAGCTTGCTGCACGGACGTCACCCGCCGCCATCTCTATGTGCTATGCACTCGATCCACTGATTGTGCTGTTAGTCTTTGTCGGCAATTTTTTACTATTTGCTCTAATTAGCGCTTGATTTTTATGCTTTTTAATTTCCCAATAAATTTTACGAAGTACACTTAGAGCGTCTCCTTCTATCTTTTTATACTCATTTGGGACGGCTGTATTACTACACCACTTATCACTGCCGGTTTGGAGGCTTTTATTGCTGGACCTCACCGTTGGATTGGAGCCCTATCCTGCCGGATCGAGGATCTTTCAAGCCGCGCTGGAATTTACCATCATCCCTGTGGGGATAAACGTGTATATGACCTTCTGTAACACGGTAAGCGCATTTCGGCTTATGTGGAGGAGGATATTGTCACTCATTTATTGGTGGAAGAATAGTTTTTACTTTCCTTCACGAGGAATCTTGTTTACCATCTGTTTGGACGTAGGAATTTCTACCCATGTGGATTGGACTTTTTCCTTTAATTATTGTGCTGCACTAACCATTGTTTTATAAGAAGAGTTAGCCAGCTGCATTTGTGATAGAGTCTATCCAAATGGTTTATAAGAAGCTATCATTGCTAAAAGGAGAAATAATTTATAGGCTGATTGTGTTCTTCAATTTACACAACAGATTCAATACATTTTGTTAAAGTGACACTAAGGGGTTGATTTACTAAAGGCAAATAGACTGTGCACTTTGCAATTACTCCAGAGCTTAGTAAATGAGCAGAAGCTCTGCTGACTTCCATCATCCAATCATGTGCAAGCAAAAAATATGAATCTTTTAAATTTTCCTTGCACTTGGTTGGGTACCTTTTACAAAGTGAAGCTTTACCTTTTTTACCAAGCTATAGGGGCAACTGCAAAGTGCACAGTCTATTTGCCTTTAGTAAATCAACCCCCTAATGATATCCTTATTCTCCAAAAATCATCTATACCTGTATTTTTTTTTTCACGAAATTGTTTCTTACTAGTATTATCTGCCTTTTTTTAACATCCTCCTTTGGAGGAGGCTAAGAGCAACAGAAGCTACTATTGTAGCTTCTACTTATTAGGTATACATACTTGAATATCATTTTTTTTAATAACTAAAATTTTGTGTCACTTTAAGAGATTTACTGCCTGTTTAATTTATTATTGTGTTAAAATGACTTTAAATTGATTGTTAAGCAAAGAATTTAACAGTGCAGCATAGCCGGCTCCTTTATACTCCGTGTGATGCCATAGCTTGGTAGTGACCAGATATGTGGGAGCATAGTTTCATGTGGATTATGGGAGTCTCCAGTGGTAAAAGGCTCATGACTGAAAAAAGTCTGCCGAACGGCCCCGGATCAGTGCTCTCAGCCAATGGCTGAGAGCGCTGACCGGAGTGTTCTGGTGTTCTGGCGGGGGGGGGGGCGCGTCCCCCTATCAGAACACAATAGCAGAGCAGGGGAAATCGCTGTACTAACATCGGATTGTTAGTACAGCAGCTTCAACCTGAGCTATCATGTTTTTTTAAGGTAAATAAAATAGATTTTTGAACCACTTTAAGCAGTTGTGGAATGCTGGAAAACTAAGTGCAGGCATCTTACAGTTCCTGTCACCATAATGCACTCCTAAACGGGTTATAGTCATAGCAATTTGATACCGTGACAAAACTTTTAAAGCCCAACTCTGTATATGAACCCCTCCCAACCCTCTCTTTAAAGCCTAGTACACCATAGTAGTTTTATTTCATTCAAACCAGCAAGGCTAAATGAAAAAAAACTGACAGCTCAGGAAGAGTGGCTGTACTAACTATCCAACGTTAGTACAACGATCTCCCCTGTTGTTCTATTGTGTTTTGACAGGGGATGCCCCCCAACCAGAACACCTTGGTTAGCGCTCTCAACCAATGGCACCAATCGGCAGACCTTTTTTGTTACGCCCCCATTGACAGAAGCCGGCTTCTCTCCAACCGGCTGCAGTACACATTCGGTCCCTATGTACTAGGCTTGTGGCTGGCCATAAATTGAGCGATTTTCCATGGGTTGATGGAAAGAGAATTCAATTTCCGCATCAACATAGACAGGGCGGCACAGTGGTGTAGTGGGTAGCACTCTCGCCTAGCAGTAAAAAGGGTCGCTGGTTTGAATCCCAACCATGACACTACCTGCCTGGAGTTTGCATGTTCTCCCTGTGCCTGCATGGGTTTCCTCTGGGTACTCTGCTTTCCTCCTACACTCCAAAGACATGCTGGTAGGTTAATTGGCTTCTGTCCAAAATTGGCCCTAGTATATGAATGTGAGTTGGGGACCTTGGATTGTGGGCTCCTTGAGGGTAGGGACCGATGTGAGTGTACGATGTATGTGTGGAGCGCTGTGTAAATTGATCGCACTACCTGGGTACCTTAAATAAATAATAATATAATAGATGACCATCTTAACCACTTCAGCCCCGAACCATTTGGCTGCCAAATGACCAGGCCACTTTTTGCGATTTGGCACTGCGATGCTTTAACTGACAATTGCGCGGTCGTGCGACGTGTCTCCCAAACAAAATTGATGTCCTTTTTTTCCCAAAAATAGAGCTTTCTTTTGGTGGTATTTGATCGCCTCTGCGTTTTTTATTTTTTGCACCATAAAAAAAATAGAGCTACAATTTTGAAAAAAAAAGCAATATTTTTTACTTTTTGCTCTAATAAATATCCCCAAAAAATCTGTAAAAAAACATTTTTTTTCCTCAAAAAAAAAAATCGCAATAAGTGTTTACTGATTGGTTTGCACAAAAGTTATAGCGTCTACAAATTAGGGGATAGTTATATGGCATTTTTATTATTATTATTTTTTTTTTACTAGTAATGGCGGCGGTCAGCGATTTTTATTGTGACTGCGACATTATGGCGGAAACACAGCGGACACTTTTGGCGCTATTTTGGGACCATTCACATTTATACAGTGATCAGTGCTATCAAAATGTACTGGTTACTGTGTAAATGTGACTGGCAGTGAAGGGGTTAACCAGTAGGGGGCTAGGAAGGGGTTAAGTGTGTCCTAGGGAGTGATTCTGTTAGGGGGCGTGGCTACGAGTGACACGTCACTGATCACTGCTCCCAATAAGAGGGAGCTCTGATCAGTGTCAGTGTCACTAGGCAGAAAGGGGAGATGCTGTGTTTACACTGGCATCTCCCCATTCTTCAGCTCCATGACACGATTGCGGGCACCCGGCGGACATCGAGTCCGCCGGTCCCGCGGGCACGGTCATGGAGCTCGCGGCAGGCACGCGGCGGCAAATTTAAAGTGACGTAAATATACGGCGATTTGCCTGTCTGTGCCATTCTGCCGACGTATATAGTCGTGAGCCGGTCCTTAAGTGGTTAATGAGACACGATGTACAGGGATAGGGACAATTGTAGACACTCACTCAGGATGGACTGGTGTCTTTATTCAACCTTACTAACTATGTAACTGTGTTGACAGGGGAATCCCTCCCACAGAGTCATTGTGTTCTCCCTGTGTGATTATTGATAGCTATAACAGCCTCTAGCAATAAATGCAATAACATCCAGCAGGCTGGTTGTGCCCCAGTTGATCAATCAACTTGAGTAAATTCAGCCTGTTCATATATGGTTAGAAGAACCGGCCGGGATTCGAATAGTCTATGGCCGGCTTTACTCTCAAATAATTCTCATTTTCTTTTGCTACACTGTGTTTTTATATAAGTGTCCCCTGGGCACTAAGACTGAATGAGTATAAAAGTCAGAGTCCTCAAAGTAGTAAAGGAAGGATCATGATGGCAGATCCAGAGCCTGAACCTTAAAAAAACAGTCAGCAAAATGTTGAAACTAAAGGATGACTCTATTAAGGTAGTGCTGCTTCTTCAGGCTGGGTTCACACTATTGCTAAATGGATGCGGTAAAACCCGCATCCAATTCGCTTGTCAGGAGATTTTGACCGGCTCTCAATGGAGTTGGCTCACACAGCTCCGGGACTGCTGTGGAGCAAATTACACAGAAGTCCTGTGCGTCTTCTGGTCCGTTTCAGGTCTAAATTCAGCCAAAAATTCTGACTCAAATTGGACCTGAAAAGGTCCATAATAATGCAGGGAATTTTACGTTAACAGCTGTTGACATAAGATTTCATCTGCTAGAAGTGCAATGTGTTTAATTATTTGACTGACCCATAGACATGCATTGTGAGCAGTAACGCATGGCTATTGAGTAGCACTGCAAAGCAGTAAGTGGAGTCAGCACATGTAATAAACAAATATGACTACCCCTGTGTACATATGACAAAGAAACAAGATTTCTAGAACACATTAAAACACACATAACATTTTTTACATCAAGCTGGTTTCTTTTACATTTACAATAAATACATATAGATAAGATCACACATTCCCTTTAATCAGATACTATGAGGCTGATTTACTAAAGGAGGTCGGAATATTCACAAAATAAATGCTGTGAATATTCACTTCAATTATCCAATCACGTGCAGATGAATCTAATAAACAGGGATTTTTGCTGTTATTTAAACTCTGACAAGTGTTTAATGGGTCTAAACTGAAAATGCAATGTGATTTATGAATGATTGTACTTTAATACAATAGTGTCAATAAGCACAATTTTTTTTTAACAAACAAGGATAAGCACACATTTTTGTAATAACGCATATTAACACGTCACAGACTTCTAATGACAAAAAGCGATTCTACACTGTACACAGCCAACTTCCTAGAGACTGCAAGAGAACAAACATGGGACAAAGCAGTATGCAAATATACACAAGGAGTCATCCACATTGTCCCTCGTTCATTTCCTTTATTTGTTTTTGTGGCAGTGAAATAGATGTTATTATGTAAAGCTTTTACTGAGGAAGGGTAACAGTGAGGTTAATATTGATTTTAGATATATTTTTTTGTATAATCAAGTTTTAATAATATTGATTTAGATTTTAGATTTAATATCCCATATTTTAGAACTATTATGCCCTGTACACACGGTCGGACATTGATCGGACATTCCGACAACAAAATCCATGGATTTTTTCCGACGGATGTTGGCTCAAACTTGTCTTGCATACACATGGTCGCACAAAGTTGTCGGAAAATCCGATCGTTCTGAACGCGGTGACGTAAAACACGTACGTCGGGACTATAAATGGGGCAATAGCCAATTTCATTAGTCTCCTAATTTATTCTGAGCATGCGTGGCACTTTGTCCGTCGGATTTGTCTACACACAATCTGAATTTAAAGGATTGGATTTTGTTGTCGAAAAATTTTATAGCATGCTCTCAAACTTTGTGTGTCAGAAATTCAGATGGAAAAAGTCCGCTGGAGCCCACACACAGTCGGAATTTCCGACAACACGCTCCGATTGCACATATTCCGTCCAAAAGTCCGACCGTGTGTACAGGGCATAAGACATTAAAAACAGCTTCATGTCACTCTATCTGATGTGCTTCACTTACTTGCTGCCTATAACTAACAAGAAAATTTGGAACAATGATTTAAAAATATGTGTTCACACTTATAATGTAGAACTCCATCTTGTGACATTAATGATCTTATTGACTAGGGGTTCTCAAAGCATAACCTTTCTACAGGATCCTAAAAGTGGTGTAAAACGGAAATGTAAACCTATTGTAGTTCAAAGCACAATGTTTCCTTATCTACAGTATCTAGAGTAAAAGAGCTCATTCGTCAATGCATTTCTAACATTCTCAACATTTACCAGCATGACCAGATACTATCCATGTTATAGCACTATAAAAATGTGCTTGCCTTTACTCCTTCCACCCTTCACACGCAATTACCTTTGAATCTCTTTTGATCATCCTTGGCCAACCTTGCTGCAATAGCCAGTCCTATTCCTGATGAGCATCCCGTAACAAGTACATTTTTCATTGCCATCCTTGTTTCTCTTTCCTGTCTTTGCTACAAAGGTCTCAACCAAAGACCATCAACGTCGAGCTAATTTTACTTCTGGGGCTTAAATTGGTGCCTCGTACTGTTTTATCCATCCCTAGGCTGCGTCAGCACGTCTAAAAAATGCAAACCTGCACAATTTGTGGCTAAAGCTGGATAATCTCTTTTCTGACATTAATGGGGGTGAACAGTGTTAATGATAATCTGGATAGAGAGCTGCACTGTAAGGCTAACACGGTAAAGCAGAGGTTGACTTAGGTTACGGCCTCTACAATTCTTTGACAGTTCATTCATATTAGATTACCTCTTGTCAATTGTTATTTACTGTATTTACAATATGGTATTTAGCGCTGACATTTAATGCTAACAGAGAGTGTAGAATTATTAAGCAATTTTTTATTCAGTTTTCACATTTGTAATATTTCTGTTCCATTTTTCATGTGTGTTACATAAAGGGATCTTTAGATTTTTCTGCTGGTGGCTAAAGTAAGAATTAATCCTCAGAATTAATCCTCAGACTAAAGAAATTATTGGGGTTTCACAAAACCTGAAGGTTGTTTCTAACGGTTCCTCCATGTTAAAAAAGTTGACAAAGACTGGCCTAATCAGAAAACATGCTAACATGAGTAGCAAACAGAATTGATAACCTCATCAGTGTCCTGACCCTACTTCATTGTCAAATCAGCAGGTTAGAGCTGTGCCCTGAAATAAGCCGTTTCAACTGTGTATTTAGCTACAGTACTTGCCTGTAGTTATACTTTAATAAATATTGAAGTAAAAGTAGCAATGTTTAGAAAAAATGAGAGAGACGATTAAAAAGAAACCAGGGCAACACTGCAGCTTTACTAAGGTCTCATGCACACTGAGCTTAAAAAATGCAGCTTTTTTAGGTGTTTGGTGTATTATTTTTTCAGTCTGTAAAAGTACCTCTCATGTTAGCCTAATGCCGCGTACACATGGTCGGATTTTCCGACGGGAAATGTTGGATGTGAGCTTGTTGTCGGAAAGTCCGACCGTGTGTATGCTCCATCCAACATTTGCTGTCGGACATTTCCGCCAACAAATGTTTGCTAGTAGGTTCTCAAATTTTCCGCCAACAAAACTTTGCTGTCGGAAAGTCCGATCGTGTGTACACAAGTCCGTCGCAAGAAAAAGTTCATGCATGCTCAGAATCAAGCAGAAGGACCCGCACTGGCTATTGAACTTCCTTTTTCTCGGCTTGACGTACGTCTTGTACATCACCGCGTTCCCACGTTCGTAATTGTTGGCCACTTGTGTAACCGTGTGTATGCAAGACAAGTTTGAGCCAACAACCTTTGAACAAAAATCCACGGTTTTGTTGGCGGAAAGTACTATTGTGTGTACAGGGCATATGTGTTCATGCACACATAGGCATATATAGGCATATATAGGCATATTTTTTAACAGAATATGAAATTATCTGGCTTAATAGAATTGGGATATACATAGAAAAAAGTATTATGCATTCTATCTAACTATAAGGACAGCTTTTAGACATATTGCTGATAAACATTTAAGTGAAATTTCCTGTGCTCCGGACGCCCTTTTGGGGTCATGCTGCATCCTGATACTAAGGAACTCAGAGTAATTAGGTTAAAAAAGAAGAGTTAACAGCATTCAAGTATCAGTGCATTCTCAAGTATCCTGGGTATTTGAGGTATTCATTACTGTAGATCAGAATACTTTGGGTTACAAGTTGTGGCTATATTTAGCCAAGAAGGCTAGTTTAAGGAAGAAGAGGAGTAATAGAATAAGGGGAAAAGGGCACATGGGGAAAGGGAGAACTGATGGGGTACAGAAAGGGGGGGAAGGGGGGAGACCGCAAGCCTCATCCCAATGGGTAATTTCATTTTCCAGGGCATTTGATCTGAGTCGAGGGGCCTTGTAGGGTTTCAAGGAGCACTCATCTCTGAGAGTCTGCGCTTTAGTTTATCTGAAGTAGAGTAATGCCTCCAGATACTCCAGATAAAGGAGAACTTTGCATATTTGTCTATGGCTCTAGCTTGCATTTCCTCCATAAGCATGATATTGTTTATCTCACCAACCCATTCTATAACGGATGGGGGAGAGGTAGATTTCCAGTGTCTAGGGATTAATTGCCTCCCAGCACTGAGAAAGAATTTCAGAAGGTTGTGTTTTTGTGGTTAGATCTTGACGGGTAGTATGGAAAGGAGAGCAATAAAAGGAGAGAGCGTGAGCGGTTTATCATATTTTTCCGTGTAGATCTGGAATAATTGAGTCCAAAACGGACGAAGCACATCGCATTCCCACCAGATGTGACTATACGCACCCTTCGCTGAATTACATCTCCAACATATGTCGGTGGTTGATGGGAACATGATCCTGAGATTGGTTGGCACTCAATACCATCTAGATAGTACTTTATAATTTTTTTCTTGAGTGTAGCACGAGATGGCTGATTTATGGGTAAAGAGAAAGGCTTTACCCCACTCAGCTACAGTTATGTCTTTCTCGAGTTCCTCTGACCAAGCTTTAGTGTATTTAGGAAGGGTATCATGAGTGTGTTCTGTAATCATATCTATGATATGAGTTGATCCGCCTTCCCAGAGGGCCGGATTATCAAATAGAGTGGTAAGGGGGCTTGGTTCAGAGGATAGCGAGTAGCTCTCCTTTCTACGGTACCAGATTATCAGGGCATCTCTGGTCAGAGGGGACAGCTTAGTAAGAGACTTGTGGGTCTGTTCATAACCCCATGGCAGTGCCAGGAGGTCAGCTGAGGATAGGTCTTGTTCCTGCAAGGTGGAGGCTTTGAGCAGAGGGCGGGGAAACCATTCCAGGATACGGGAGGCTACTGCCCCAGTGTGGTAGAGTACAAAATCTGGAAGGCCTGTCCCACCTTTAGAGGTGGTGGCGCATAGTAGTTTGTGTTTCAGTCTGGGGTGTTTTCCCTGCCATACAAATCGGATTGCCATAGAACAGGGAGTGCGGAAGAATGCATATGGTAGAGCAATTGGGAGGGCCTGAAATAAATACAGTAGTTTGGGGAGTATGTCCATTTTCAGTGCGTTCATGCGACCGGTTTTCTGTGAGGCGTCTAAGTTTTGTGAGTAGTGGGCTAAAATTTAGGGCGTATATCTCTGATGTTTGTTTTGGTATAGCTGTTCCCAGGTATGAAATGGAGTTTGTCTGCCAATGAAATGAGAAGTTGGTCTTAAGAGAAGAAAGGGTAGACTGGGTTAAGGAAAGGTTCAGTGCTTCCGTTTTGGAGATATTTAGTTTGTAGTTACTAAAACTATCAAACCGGTTGATTTCAGTGAGTATGGATGGTATACGAATATGGGGATGAGTTACGTAAAGAAGCAGGTCGTCTGCGTAAAGGGAAAGTTTACATTGAGAGGAAGGGGTTTGTATCCCCCGTATGTCAGGATTTGCTCTAATAGCTTGGGCTAAGTGTTACTATTACTAGGGCGAATAGGAGGGGGGAAAGGGGACAGCCTTGTCTTGTGCTGTTTGATATCGTGAGTTTCTCTGATTGGGTCCCGTTGACTAAAATTGTAGCAGAAGGTTTGGAGTATAGGGACGTGAAAGCATTCTAGGTCCTAGCCCTATTTGGGAAAGGGTGGCTTGGAGGAAGGGCCAGCTGACCCTGTCACAGATTGTTTTTAAACATTCATGCACCACATAACCAGGGTAATAGAGTAGTCTCCTCTTTCCATATTGAGAAGGCGTTTGACATGATAGAGTGGCCTTACTTGTGGGAGATTTTGAGACGGATGGGTTTTCCCCTTCAATTTATTCACTAGTTACGTACTATATACAGAAAAAACAACAATAATGCCCCAGCGCCAATGAATGTACACCCAGGGAGCTCAATCAAGACATGTGGTATATAACATATCATTTACAATTTACAATCAACATACCATGTAGTACATAACATGTACTGTGTAAAATAGCATGACTTGAACTCGGGGGAGGGAAGGGGGGGGGGATACCAGTGCAGCTGGACCAAACGTAACTGATAGATACAGATCAAAACCAAAAAAACAAAGAATGTCCAGCGCTCTGGATATCACAAAGACAATTTAGCAGCAGTCCAAAATGAAAACTGAGAAGTTTAATAGAAATGAATTATAAAAGCAAATATTAAAAACAATTGTAAAAATTGTAAAAATAGTCCCATAATAACACAGCACTACATTGCACTTGGATTGGGAACATGGAAAAGACAGATAGTCCAATCAGCAACAGGAAGCCAAAAACGGGAGATCCATCCAACTAACCTAGCCCCAGGCTGAAATCAAAATGAAGGGGGATGGAGGGAAGGTAGAAGCCCAGACGAGCAGACACTGGAGACTCACACACTCCCCACTGGCTGTGGGATCCAGAGGAGATGGCTCACCGGCTCCAGAGGACTGCTTCATAGATGTGACATGAGGACAAGCCAAAGCTCCAACGTGAGAGAAGTCTTGCTGAGGCTCCGTGTCGAGGGGCGATGATGTCAGCCCAGCTGGAAGGAGAGGGCGCGGCTTCACACAGGGAAGCCGCCGGAGAGTCAGCTGGTGACGCTGGGCTGCTGACTCACCGGTCTGTGTCCCCTCTAAGTAAAAAAAAGCCTCAATGAAGGACAGTGTCACTCAAGTAATCCAGTGGTAAAACATAACCAGCCAGGAGGGAAATGATAGAGTCGGCAATGTAGATGGAAGACACTGCTGTGGGCAATGTGAAGCTGCCGAGAGTGGATGGATGGGTATTCACCGTGGCATGGTTCTGAGTAGGACCACTGTCATAAGGTTTCCTTGACGACGCGTTTCGCGCATTAGCGCTTTGTCATAGTCAAGGGTAGAGGGTAGGATTGTGTCTCCAGTCTAAACTCTCTGTTGCTCAATGGACTCGCAATGGAAAACATAAATATCACAATAAACATACATTGATATTTACATCAGTTAAATGAAATAAAACAATTCCTTTGAAACCAAACTCTACACAAAACTGCATGTCTCCAATTCCTCATTTAACCCCTTGGGGGCAAGTGAGTCAAACATATATATCCAAAAGACCTCACGTTTGCAGAGCAGAGAGAATCTCTCATTGCTGGTTAATGTGCCTTTGGGAATAGTTTCAATCACAAAAACTTCTAAAAGTCTAATGTCCTTGTTATGGAAGCGTAGAAATGTTGAGGGACACTATGTTCATCGCTCCCTTTGGAAATAAGTCTACGGTGGTCGCTCACCCTGGCCCGTAAGGCCTGAATGGTCCGACCAACTTAGAAAAGCCCACACGGACACCAGAAAACATAAATTACGAAGTCTGTAGAGCAAGTAATAAATTGCCTGATCTCGTATTTTTTACCTAAATTAGTCGTAATGATCTTGGTGACATGGAAAGGGGATGCCTCACATGCCAATTTATTGTCCATGGCACCAAGATCATTACGACTAATTTGTGTAGAGTTTGGTTTCAAAGGAATTGTTTTATTTAATTTAACTGATGTAAATATCAATGTATGTTTATTGTGATATTTATGTTTTCCATATCGAGTCCATTGAGCAACAGGGGGTTTAGACTGGAGACACAATCCCCCCCCCACGTCCTCGCAATGGGTTAATTACTCCCACCCTTATTTTAATTCTGACTTTTAATTCCCTCCCCTTTATTGCTCCTCCCCCTGTTCCCCTCCCCCTTTTCCCCCCTCCCCCTTCCCCACTTAACATTTTTGTATTTAAACTTTGCAAGTTGCCTCTACCCTTGACTATGACAAAGCGCTAATGCGCGAAACACGTCGTCAAGGCAACCTTATGACAGTGGTCCTACTCAAAACCATGCCACGGTGAATACCCATCCATCCATCCATCCACTCTTGGGAGCTTCACATTGCCCACAGCAGTGTCTTCCATCTACATTGCCGGCTCTATCATTTCCCTCCTGGCTGGTTGTTTATATTTTACTACTGGATTCCCTGAGTGACATCGTCCTTCATTGAGGCTTTTTTTTTACTTAGAGGGGACACAGACCGGTGAGTCAACAGCTCAGCGTCACCAGCTGACTCTCTGGCGGCTTCCCTGTGTATCATTTCACTCCTTGTTGGCTTTATTTGTGTTACCACTGGATTCCCTGAGTGACACCGTCCATTATTGAAGCTTTTTTATCTAGAGGGGACACAGACTGGTGAGTCAGCAGCCCAGCGTCACCAGCTGACTCTCCGGCGGCTTCCCTGTGTGAAGCTGCGCCCTCTCCTTCCAGCTGGGCTGACGTCATCGCCCCTCAGCACAGAGCCTCAGCGAGACTTCTCTCCTCATGGTGGAGCTTTGGCTTGTCCTCATGTCACATCTATGAAGCAGTCCTCTGGAGCCGGTGAGCCATCTCCTCTGGATCCCACAGCCAGTGGGGAGTGTGTGAGTCTCCAGTGTCTGCTCGTCTGGGCTTCTACCTTCCCTCCATCCCCCTTCATTTTGATTTCAGCCTGGGGCTAGGTTAGTTGGATGGATCTCCCGTTTTTGGCTTCCTGTTGCTGATTGGACTATCTGTCTTTTCCATGTTCCCAATCCAAGTGCAATGTAGTGCTGTGTTAATATGGGACTATTTTTACAATTTTTACAATTGTTTTTAATATTTGCTTTTATAATTCATTTCTATTAAACTTCTCAGTTTTCATTTTGGACTGCTGCTAAATTGTTTTTGTGATATCCAGAGCGCTGGACATTCTTTTTTTTTTGTACTATATACAGTCACCCATCTGCATCTATAAGGCTTAGGGGTGGTCTCTCTGCTCTGTTCTCATTGTTTAGGGGGACCCAGGAGGGCTGCCCTCTTGCCGCCACCCTTTTTGCAATTGCTATGGTGGCAGTAGCTGAGGCTCTTCGTATTTTCTGTACATTTGAAGGAGAAGGTGGCTTTGTATGTAGATGACCATCTTCTGTTCTCCATTGACGCAGCCCCATCACTACAGGTTCTTACTGCCTTGTTGGCAATTACTAGTCTAATGCCGCGTACACACAGGCGGACTTTTCGACCGGACTGGTCTGATGGACTTTCCGACGGACATTTGAACGAACGGACTTGCCTACACACGATCACACCAAAGTCCGACGGATTCGTACGTGATGAGGTACGACCGGACTAAAATAAGGAAGTTGATAGCCAGTAGCCAATAGCTGCCCTAGCATACAGACGAGCGGATTTTTTGACCGGACTCGAGTCCGTCGGAAAGATTTGAAGCATGTTTCAAATCTAAAGTCCGTAAGATTTTCCACTGGAAAAGTCCGCTGAAGGTCCGATGAAGCCCACACACGATCGGATTGTCCGCCGGACTCGGTCCGTCGGACCAGTCCGATAGAAAATTCCACTCATGTGTACGCTGCATTAGGGTTAATTGGAGTGAGTCACTGCTCCTCCCGATCCTGATGCCTCTGGCCTAGCCCTCCTAGACTTTCCATAACAGTGGGTGGACAATTTCAAATACATGGGTTTATAATGTCATGTCATTTTGCTGATTACATCGCTCTTAACTTGCTGCCTGTATTATAAGATGTAAAAGTTGGACTGAAGGCATGGAGAAATTTGCCTTTGTTGCTTTTGGTTTGTGTCAACCTTGTTAAAATGCAAGTTCACGCAAACCCCAAGATATAAACTTATATTAATGAGACTCTACTCTACAGGGGGGACTGACTATGCCAGACTGCAATAAATATTTTCTCGCCACTCAGTTGGTGACAGATATTTCTTGGCTATGCCCAGATACTTCCAATTGCTCTACCATGCTAGAAGCTGCCGTGTTATAATCCCTGGAGGCTCTGCAAGCATTACTGTTTCAAGGCCCTAAAGCCCCATACCTCCTAAAACCCTCCATGATCACTACCCTCCAGGCGTGGAAGGTGGGGCTAGGTAGGGAACACCTGCCTCACATAGCTATCTCCAGGTATACTCGATTGTGGAACAACCCCCTTCTTTCACATTTCTATTCACTTCCCAGTCCTCATGACTGGGCCAAATTTAAGATAAAAAACAATTTCACACATTGTGGAAAATCATACTCTGATGCCTTTTTCTCTTCTTTGTATGAAATATAATGTACCAGCCCATTATCTGTTCAGATACCTGCAAATTTCTCATGCCTTTGGTAGCCAATTCACTCATTGTCAACTGGATCTTGTCTGCTCTGACGTTGATTTGTTGCTTAGACCCGACAACTGGAGAAGCCAGTTATGCAACCATCTACTCATTATAATCCTCCCAGATCTTTCCTACCTCAGGAAAAATGGCTTGGGGACATCCTGAACCGATGATGAAGATTGAACAAACATTTGGGACTCACCTTTTAAGCGTCTAGTGACAATCAGAGATGTATTATTTTGTATACCCTTTTTGAAATTCTAATAAAAAGATTTGGGCAAAAAAGGGCATTCAGGAGAAGAGCTTTTGAGCAGACAAAGCACTTGATGTGTCTAAACACTAGGAGTGTTTAGGCACGTTTGAGTGTTAATGGATTCCAATGACCAGAATCAATTTATATTCTGGTAAATGGAATTCATTAACACCCAAATGCTTGACGCACCTAAACGCGCGTGCGATACGTGGCTTTAGGCGTGTTTTAAAGCAGCTTTGCTCCTGCCAGGAGTTCTGGCGTTCAGAGAAGAAAAGCAAATGCCATGTGTGCATGAGGCCTAAAATGTTTTAAGCCAATAACTCTAAGTTCGGCCGGGCACCCCAATGCTCTAAGGCAAAAAGCCCTGTGTTGCAGCAATCCATAAGGTAATGGACTACAGCGTGTACTGTTTGGGGGAAAAAAGTCAGGTCCAGTTTCCAAATGAGTGGACTGCCAAAACACTATGAAGGTTAACATGCATACGGTAGGGCACTGCAAAGGTGTGAAGAACCCCTAAATTAGCATCTTCTGGCTGGAGGAGAAATGTCTTCTATACAGATATTCCAACAGTAAATAATAAAGGAAATAAAAAGGTCATGGCAACCAGTCACTTGTGTGTCTTTAAATGAGACTAAAATGATAAGGAGAACTCAGCTTTAGTTCACACCTAAATACAGGTTAAATCCTACCTATATAAATAGAAGTAAAGAATAAGGATAATATCAAACTTAAAAAATAAAATGTAATTTGCACAAACCGGATTTCCCAGATTAACTTGCTTGTGGAAATTGTTGCACTAATTGTTAAAGAAAAAGTTCATCTTTGGGAACATGTTACATGTTCCACCTGTTTTTATGGTGGAACATGTAACATGTTCCCAATGCTGCAGCCGCTGCCCTCCCTTCCCTGTGACAGCAGTATGGGAAGAAGTTTCCTGTACTAGCTGTCACTTTTTTTTTAAATCAGCCAATTCTTTACACAGCTCTGTGTGTGAATGAACTACAAGCCCTGGTATGCAGTTTTCAGCTTGCAGTACCCAATGAACCACCAACGGCGCTGTGGAGTGCCATGGTAGTTCATCGATTTCTTCCTGTCAGTGTATCTGCCTCCCTGTACAGGATGTACAGCACACAGATAAACTGACAGATCTGAAGGAGACCTGCATGGCACCAGCGATCTGCTGATCGCTGGTGCAATGCTTTACAGGCTCCAAAATAAAAATAAAAAATATCAAATGCACATTTTTTTACCTGCATAAAAATGAGAATTTATTATTTTTTCCTAAAAGGTGAACTTATCCTTTTAAACTGGCAAGTGAATGATGGTCTTGTTTCTTTGAATACTGCACAATACGGCACCTGTGTGTATGGGGTCTATCACATGCTGTGCTAGCCCTAAACATCTAAGACTTAAAAAAATATGATGGCACAAACAGCTTAATACACATATTAGAAATAATTAAATTCTCTTATATGTTCCCTTATTGTCCGTTAAAGGTCGTTTCTAACATTCGTAAAATAAACAAAACAAAAAACAAACTCATATTCATCATTAAGAAAATGTGTAAGAATTTTTTTTTTCTGCTTTGGAGCCTGCAAAGCATTGCAACCAAGATCAGTGATCTGCAGGTGTAATGATCAGGCTTTTGCAAACTATTCCTCCATCAGTGGGTTTGTACAGAGGTAGAGGCCTTCAGTTACAAGGCTGGAGTAAGCATCAACAGACATCACTTCACGTTTTCATTTAGATTCATGTGAATAAATGACGTGACTGGGTATGTCAATTTTGTATGGGCCTGTGTTTGCCTCATTGCAACCAACTGCGTTTCTAGCAGAAGCATTTGTATCCTTTTGGCCAAACTGCATCCAGCTACACACCAGCTGAGGCATCTGTGGTTATGTTTTGTTACAATGTTATCTTTGTTATTGTCCTTTGATAGTATCTCTTACCTTAGCTCTCTCTAAGGCAGGGGTAGGCAACCCCCGGCACGCAAAGCCTCTTTTGCTGGTGTTCTGCCGAGAAAGTTCCGCTCGGCGGATAAGGACCCCTCTCTACTGCGCAGGTGCTGCGCCTGCGCAGTAGGATCCGGCGGAAATAGCCGAAGGTTAATAGGTGAAAATCAGCTGTACACGGCGCCTGTAAGAGGGCCGGTTGCCACGTTTAGGGCACGGCCTCGCGTCGCTCAGCTCTTTTTTATTCCCCCTCTAGGTCCACTTGGATGGTGGGGAAGGAACCTGGACCCAGGGCGCAGGCTCCGTGTACAGCTGATTGAAGATTTTGAGCTTCGGCTATCTCCGGCGGCTCATAGTAGTTCGTACTGCGCAGGCGCTGCGCAGTACAGGGGGGGTCCTTATCCGCCGAGGGAACTTTCTCGGCAAGACACCGGCACTCGACTCCCTCCCCATTAGCAGAGCAGCGCAGTCAGTGAGACACTAATGCATTCCAATTTCAGAGTTCCCCACGCCGCACCTGCATTGAGGGGGAGGCACTGCGCCCCCAACACATTGTAAAAGATGGGTCAGCTTTTGTGATAGGAAAGAGATTGGGTGCAGTTCTGCTAAGGGGTGGGGGGTGGTCCCTGTTTCCAGGAGGAGGAGGACTGTCATTGGCCACTGCTAAAGCCAATCACAGTCCTTCTAGCCCCGTCCACCATCTGGAGGAAGATGACTCGCTTGGTTGCCATTACCAATCTTAGAAAGAATGGATTTCACTGTGATTGAGAAAACCCCAATCAGGTGACAGTTTGTGGAATTACTGTGGAGCTTCTGGGAACTTTGATGAAATTATTCCTGAACCTTTGTGTCACTTACTACTGAACCCCTGCACTCTGTGTCCCTTTTAAGCCAGAGCCATATTCAGCGTAATGAAAATCACACCCAAGTTTTGCTGCGGCGCAGAGAGTACAGCGGTGGAGCAGATGAGGAGGAGGGTACAGCGGTGGGGAAAATGAGCAGGAGGGGTATAAAGGTGGGATAGAAGAGCAGGGGGGTACAGCGGTGGGGCAGATATGCAGGGAGGTACAGTGGTGGAAGAGATGAGAAGGGAGTGCACCTGTGCAACAGAAGAACAGGGGGGTACAGTGATAGGGCAGATGAGCAGGGGGGTTCAGTGTTGGGACAGATGAGAAGGGGGTTCAGTGGTGGTTCAGAAAAGCAGGGGGGTAGAGCAGTGGGACAGATGTGAAAGGAGGTGTATTGGTGGGACAGATGAGCAAGGGGTTACAGTGGTGGGGCAGGAGAGCAGGGGGTACAGAGGTGAGACAGATATGCCGGAGGTACATTGGTGGGGCAGATGAGAAAGCGGGTTACAGTGGTGGGGTAGATGAGTAGATGGGTTCATTGTTAGGACAGATGATAATGTGATTCAGTAGTGAGACAGGAGAGCAAGGGGATATGGCGGTGGAGCAGATGTGCAGGGAGGTACGTGGTGGGGCAGATGGGAAAAGGGGTACATTGATGGAGCAGATGAGCAGGGGGGTTACGGTGGTGGGGCAGATGTGCAGGAGGTACAGTGATGGGAGGGATGAGAAGGGGGTTCAGCGGTGGGACAGAAAAACAGGGATGTACAGTGATGGGCCAGATGAGAAGTGGGTTACACTGGTGGAAAAGATGAGAAGGGGGTTCAGCGGTGGGGCAGATGTGAAAAGAGGTGCATTGGTGGGACAGATGAGCAGGGGGTTACAGTGGTTGGGCAGAAGAGCAAGGGGTACAGAGGTGGGGCAGAAAAGAAAGAAGGTACATTGGTGGGACAGATGAGCAGGGGTTTACAGCGGTGGGGCAGAGGAGCAGGGGGGTACAGAGGTGGGGCAGATGTGCAGAGGAGAAAGGAGGTACATCGGTGGAACACATGAGCAGGGGGTTACAGTGGTGGGGCAGAAGAGCAGGGGGAACAGAGGTGGGACAGATGTGCAGGAGGTACAGTAGTGGGACAGATAAGAAAGGGGGTTACAGTGGTGGGGCAGATGAGCAGATAAGTTCAGTGTTAGGGCAGATGAGAAGATGGTTCAGCGGTGAGACAGAAGAGCATAGGGGTACGGCAGTGGAGCAGATGTGCGGGGAGATACAGTGGTGGGGCAGATGAGAAAGGAGGAACATTGGTAGGGCAGATGAGCAGGGGGTTACAGTGGTGGGACAGAACGGGGTGGTACAGTGGTGGGGCAGATGTACAGGGGGGTACAGTGGTGGGACAGATGAGCAGGGGGGTACAGTGATAAGACAGATGAGCGGGGGGGGGGGGTACAGTGATGAGACAGATGAGCGGGGGTTACAGTGGTGGGACAGATGAGCAGGGGGGTAACAGAGATGAGGCAGATGTGCAGTGTAGTACAGTGGTGGGGCAGATGTGCAGGGGGGACAATGATCTGAGGTGTGAAGGTGCATGAATTGGGGCTGATCTGAGTACAGGATGTTAATTTCTCACTACTAAAGTAGTTTACAGCATTTGCTTTATAAAAAAATCCTTTTTGTGATTGAGAGTGGGAAGTTGACATTTTTTTGTTATAAAATCAGCACGCTCAATTTCTTTGAAAATATTTTTCGGCACACGGTGCTCAAAAGGTTGCCTACCCCTGCTTCCGCACACTAGATGTTATTATAACGTTTTAAAAACACCAGTAGCTTTGCAGTGAGTTTTTAAACGTTTATCAGTATCTTTGCAATAGCATTTTTAAGCGTTTTTTTTTATGGGATCAAAAACATAAAAAAAAAAAAAACGCTGGTGAGCTGCGTTTTTTTGAGTGTTTATCGTCGTTTTTTGGCGTTAGAGCATTTTTACAGCTGAAAAAAATCCTCTCAGAACCCACTAGTTTTGGCTTTTTTTTACAGCCAAAAAAAGTTGATAACAGCCTATGTGTGCATGGACAAATAGGACAAAAATGTTTTTACAGCTAAGAAGGGTAAAAATGCGGCGCTAATCTAAATAAATAAATCCCTAAGATATAAAAAATGTGTAGGCTGTTGTGAACGAAGGCAATAAAGGACTCAAAAAATGACCAAGGTAATAAGGTGCGTGGATAACTACTAATGATGATATAAATTAATGCTGAGTGCCAAAGCCAAACACAGGATAATTACGGCAACAATAATAAAGCAAGCTCGTGGAGGAGCAAAGAAAACCCTGATAGTAATAATTTTCACAAACCTAAATTAGGGAGGTAAAACTACGGCGCTTAATTCCTGGGATAACTCGAGAAAAAACCATGAACACCAAAGGAAAAAACTATAGAAAGATGCAGGTAGTGAATATAAAGATTCTTAAGATACGTGAATAAAAAATGCCTTGACAGAAATGAGCTATGTAACAAAGGAACTAATAACTACACCAGGAAACATTTCCAAGTCAGGATCTAGTTCATGTAGATTAATATTCCACCATGTCTGTGCAACCAAAAATTATAGCAAATCAATGTTGCAACAAAAGGTGCAGCTAATAAGGGAACTAAATAATTGACATCCAGATGATTAATGATCTTTTAAAACCTAAATAATAAAAAAAGCAATAAATGTAGCTCGTGACTCCAACAACACAATAATCTTAAAAATAGTGTATACGCAATAATTCTAAAAAGGTGTGTGCAAACAGCAATCCCGTGCAGCATCCAAAGTGAAGATAAGTGAATAAATAATTAAATAATCAATATGGTCCTAATAATTAAAACACAAATAAATCTTAAATAAATAAATCCATAAATTAATAATTTAAGGCGATGATAATATCTGAATTGCTTCTCTATAAATAATAATGTGCAAATGTTGCAGCATCCAAAAATATATCTATAAATAAAGAAGTATGTTCCCAAAAAATGTATCAAAACAAACAAATAATTCCAACAAAGTGAACAATGTTTCTTCCACAAAAAATATGTGAACAACTAATTAACACACCAGCAAATAGAAAAAACAGTGTTCAGCATAAATGTCACACTCAATGTGATACCAATAAAAGTGTCCCAGAGTGAATAAAAGTGGTTTTTAAATTAGAAAATATTCGCAAAACATCCCATTCATATCTCCTTCGTGATGAATCAAAGAAAAATCTTTCACATATCCCCAGTGAAGAAAAAACAGGTGTATGGACAGATAAAACGGTTCCCCCAGCCTCTCACCTCCCAGCTGAGCGATAACAGCCCAGAAAATAGCCTCACGCAGTCTGTGCCTGCAGGTGGTTTTGAACGCTGTCAGCTCCAAGCAGGATGATATGTCAGCCTTGGTATATGTAATAAAGCGTCTCCCGATCTCCAAATTTCTCAAGCAATGTTCACTCAAAAGAATAAGGGGAAGGATTCCATAGTGAAGTATGTAAACCATCGATTTTTATTAAATAATAACCCACTTACATTCAGAATAACAGCTTCAGCAAAAACTTTTAAAACCGGCTCACTGACTCACCGATCCCGGCCGTGATCGGAAAGACAAGTAGCCGAGTAATACCGCCTCTCTTCTCCCTGATGCGTTGCGTGACTGTCACGTCACTTTCTCAAAGGGTATGAAGAAAGGCGGATGCGGATCGTTCTTATGAGAGAGAGGTAACCATGGCAACCCCTCTGACACAAGCATAACGGTAAGTTATACGGCGCTCCTAGTGCACAATATAAATCAATTATTCATAAACAAATCCCTAAATCCTAGATAAGTTAAAGGTTTACTTATAAAAATAATTGAATATGGTTGGTTAAAAGATGTTAAACATATATATATAAAAATTTCAAACATATATATATAAAAAATAAAAGATAGTAGAAAATCTCCCTCTAGTGGTCCATCATAAAAATACAAATCCAGATAATATAGACAATGAAGAGGTATAACCTTCAAAGTGATTAAAACTTCAAAAATGATTAAAATATAGGCCTGAAACACATACAAGAATCTAGCTCTAAATATATTTTACAAAATCAAGAATCTACTACGGTAATAAATACAAAGAAAATCATAATACCCATTGTTAAAATAGAATGGCCCAAGGAAAATTAATTCTAAAACAACACTTCTAATAATTAGAGATGAAGCAATTAAGATCAAATTCAACATTATGACCCAGAGGCGTTAAAGTACGGAGCTCATTTATCCAACGGGATTCTGCCTGACTCAATTTTATCACTTTATTATCACCCCTCCAATGGGGTTTATATTTCTCAAGGGGTGATAATAAAGTTAATGTTGAATTTGATCTTAATTGCTTCATCTCTAATTATTAGAAGTGTTGTTTTAGAATTAATTTTCCTTGGGCCATTCTATTTTAACAATGGGTATTATGATTTTCTTTGTATTTATTACCGTAGTAGATTCTTGATTTTGTAAAATATATTTAGAGCTAGATTCTTGTATGTGTTTCAGGCCTATATTTTAATCATTTTTGAAGTTTTAATCACTTTGAAGGTTATACCTCTTCATTGTCTATATTATCTGGATTTGTATTTTTATGATGGACCACTAGAGGGAGATTTTCTACTATCTTTTATTTTTTATATATATATGTTTGAAATTTTTATATATATATGTTTAACATCTTTTAACCAACCATATTCAATTATTTTTATAAGTAAACCTTTAACTTATCTAGGATTTAGGGATTTGTTTATGAATAATTGATTTATATTGTGCACTAGGAGCGCCGTATAACTTACCGTTATGCTTGTGTCAGAGGGGTTGCCATGGTTACCTCTCTCTCATAAGAACGATCCGCATCCGCCTTTCTTCATACCCTTTGAGAAAGTGACGTGACAGTCACGCAACGCGTCAGGGAGAAGAGAGGCGGTATTACTCGGCTACTTGTCTTTCCGATCACGGCCGGGATCGGTGAGTCAGTGAGCCGGTTTTAAAAGTTTTTGCTGAAGCTGTTATTCTGAATGTAAGTGGGTTATTATTTAATAAAAATCGATGGTTTACATACTTCACTATGGAATCCTTCCCCTTATTCTTTTGAGTGAACATTGCTTGAGAAATTTGGTGATCGGGAGACGCTTTATTACATATACCAAGGCTGACATATCATCCTGCTGGGAGCTGACAGCGTTCAAAACCACCTGCAGGCACAGACTGCGTGAGGCTATTTTCTGGGCTGTTATCGCTCAGCCGGGAGGTGAGAGGCTGGGGGAACCGTTTTATCTGTCCATACACCTGTTTTTTCTTCACTGGGGATATGTGAAAGATTTTTCTTTGATTCATCACGAAGGAGATATGAATGGGATGTTTTGCGAATATTTTCTAATTTAAAAACCACTTTTATTCACTCTGGGACACTTTTATTGGTATCACATTGAGTGTGACATTTATGCTGAACACTGTTTTTTCTATTTGCTGGTGTGTTAATTAGTTGTTCACATATTTTTTGTGGAAGAAACATTGTTCACTTTGTTGGAATTATTTGTTTGTTTTGATACATTTTTTGGGAACATACTTCTTTATTTATAGATATATTTTTGGATGCTGCAACATTTGCACATTATTATTTATAGAGAAGCAATTCAGATATTATCATCGCCTTAAATTATTAATTTATGGATTTATTTATTTAAGATTTATTTGTGTTTTAATTATTAGGACCATATTGATTATTTAATTATTTATTCACTTATCTTCACTTTGGATGCTGCACGGGATTGCTGTTTGCACACACCTTTTTAGAATTATTGCGTATACACTATTTTTAAGATTATTGTGTTGTTGGAGTCACGAGCTACATTTATTGCTTTTTTTATTATTTAGGTTTTAAAAGATCATTAATCATCTGGATGTCAATTATTTAGTTCCCCTATTAGCTGCACCTTTTGTTGCAACATTGATTTGCTATAATTTTTGGTTGCACAGACATGGTGGAATATTAATCTACATGAACTAGATCCTGACTTGGAAATGTTTCCTGGTGTAGTTATTAGTTCCTTTGTTACATAGCTCATTTCTGTCAAGGCATTTTTTATTCACGTATCTTAAGAATCTTTATATTCACTACCTGCATCTTTCTATAGTTTTTTCCTTTGGTGTTCATGGTTTTTTCTCGAGTTATCCCAGGAATTAAGCGCCGTAGTTTTACCTCCCTAAGTTAGGTTTGTGAAAATTATTACTATCAGGGTTTTCTTTGCTCCTCCACGAGCTTGCTTTATTATTGTTGCCGTAATTATCCTGTGTTTGGCTTTGGCACTCAGCATTAATTTATATCATCATTAGTAGTTATCCACGCACCTTATTACCTTGGTCATTTTTTGAGTCCTTTATTGCCTTCGTTCACAACAGCCTACACATTTTTTATATCTTAGGGATTTATTTATTTAGATTAGCGCCGCATTTTTACCCTTCTTAGCAATTGAATTGAGGTGTGTGAACACTATTATTTGTGGCTGCTATTCTGTTCTTAATTAACGTTTTTTAGGTAATTTCTTCCTTTATAATTTTCACTGTTTGAGTTTTTAATTTTGGTCTGCGCACAAGTACTTAATACCACATCTTGTTTTTACAGCTGCTGTTAGGGGCTTCTGACAGCCTGTGCATCCAGGAGCAGAGGCTGTTGAGCTCTAAAAATGAAAAACAGCAAAAAATGTGGATAGGCACTGTAACAAGCTTTTAGCCGCGTTCAGTGTTTTTACATTATAGGGATATATACATAGGGTTTTTTACTGTAAAAACATCAAATAAATACTAATGCCAAAAAAACGTGCATAAATGCCCATAAATGCTATTCAAAAAATTGTAGCTAAAAGCGCATTTTTAACGCTGATTTTTTTCCTGGCAGCAGCACTGTGTCCTGTGTGCATGAGGTCTAAGTATACCAGCCACATATTTGAATGACCATCACCTGCATATACAGAAAAACATACAGTTCAAACTGTGTTTTTTATTGTGAAATGTGGCACTCTGGTTCTGAGGATACGCGTTCCCCCCCCCCCCCCCCAACAATGGGCATAGGTTTTATTATGTTTATTTTTCTTTTATACATGAGTATTTTAGTAGCAATTATGCTTTATCATCATTTCTATGTGCTTTATTTTAAACTTTTCCTCCTACCCTGATGAAAAGGGGATTGTTAGGCCCCATTCACACCTGAGCGTAGCATTTTCAGGCAGAAAGTCGCACGATTTTTCTGCAATTTTTTGCAGCGATTTTGTACAGGTCAAAAGGTCACCAACGTAAAAAGCAGAAAAACGCCTGTAATCTGCCTAAAATAAAGTTCCAGAACTTGTTTGAGTTTCAGGCGTTTGAGTGGAGATGTGAACCATCTCCATAGAGAATAATTGATTTTTTCCTCCTCCAGGGTTTTGTAGCTTCAGGCTTCAAGCTACAAAACGCTCAGGTGTGAATGGGGCCTGAGGCCCCCCTGAAATGCATTGGCTGTCCTTTCCCCTGCTTGTTGTAACCAGTTGAACAATAAAGACTTTGGACTCCTAAGGATGTTTCATGCTGTGCTCTTTTTGACCTATTACACTTAAGGGCCATAAACATGGGCCGAATATTGGGTGGCATCTGCCGGCTCAATAGAAACCAGCTGACATTTGGCCCGTGTGTATGACAGCCGGTCTGTCAGAAGCTGGCCCTACAGCCAGCTTCTGTCGAAGGGGCATGACCCAAAAATGTCTGCCGATCAGCACTCTCAGCCAATGCCAGTGACCAGTGTGTTCTAGCGGGGGGGGGGAATTCCATCAGAACACAATACAGTGGAACCTGGAATGGATTATACTCGTAAACCAATGTACTCGCATATCAAAGCGAGTTTTTCCATTGAAGTCAATGGAAACGAAAATAATTAGTTCCGCATTGACTTCAATGGGATGCAATACCGAATGCGGCCAGAGGGGGGGGGGCGCCGGAGAGCCTCGGACACAGCCCGAGGGACACTTCAGCTGACCTCGGAAAGACTCCTTTCACGAGTCTTTCCGAGGTTTGCTGAGGTCAGCCGAACTGTCCTTGGGCCTTTCGGTGCATTTCCGATCGGCGACTTTCGGCTCTGCTTGGCTCCGGTGCCCCCACCTCAGGCCAAAAGCGGTACTGCACACCGTGCGCCCCCTATGGACGGGCCGCCACCCCTAGTGTGTACTAGGCTTTATATTTCTCAGCTCAAGTGAATGTCCTCTATCTGGAGAATCAGTCTTTGTGGTGAGCTGGCAAATTCAGACCATTTGGGCTCAAGTAATGACTCTGTCCACGTTGTGATAACCTGTGAAAAACTGCATCCAGCACCCCTCTACCACTACTTCATGACCTAAAAGAGAAGCTACCCTTTGTTGTGAAGCAGACCTGTTATTTATTTTCAAACAATATGAATTGATTGGACACTTGTCAGCATGGCCAAATCACATTATTATTTTCAGCATGAAAGTAAAAAGAAAAAAGAACGAAAACTGCAACTTTCAAATGTTAACTAGAGCCTAGGCAAGATTGTATTCAGCCACCAGTCACACTGGTTGTTCCACATCCCTTGAGGTCTATTAGCTTCAGTCACAAAGATTCAGGAAGATTGCTGTGAGATATGAGATTCAGTGAAACAAAACACTACTAATCAGGAAGCAACTGTGGTGCCCTTATCTACATATATACCGGTAATTGCAAACTGTACAGAGCAACAAGGTTTCTAAGGCATACATGCATACTGGTGAGAGTTTTTTTTTTTTTAATTGCAGTGAAAATCTACCTTAAGGGTAGATTTAGACAGGCATTTAGGCTCAACCGTGCTTTTTTTTCTACTGCCCTCTAACTGCACATCTAAATGAAGCCTCACGGTTACAGGCCAGGGCTGGTCATCCAAGAACAGAAAAAATTGTGCTCTTTTTCTGCTCCTCATGCACATGCTTTCAGATTGGTAATCTCTAGGGATTTAGGCACCATAGTCCATACCTGTAATAAAAGTTATAGTCTGACTATGGGGTGTTGACAGATCACTTTAAGATATGGGACAGGTTGTTGGTTTTTTACAGATGAACAAAAAAGGGATTCCGTTTTAGTACCCTGTACAGAGGCTTCCTAGATTCCATTCAGTGACCCAAATACAGTGCCCTGCAAAAGTATTCACCCCCTTGGCATTTTTCGTGCTTAGTTGCCTCACAACCTGGAATTAACATGGATTGTTTGAGGATTTGCATCATTTAATTTACAGAACATGCCCACAACTTTGAAGATTTTTTTTTTATTGTGAAGCAAACAACAAATGGGAACAAAAACAACAGAAAAAGTCAATGTGCATAACTATTCACACCACTAAAGTCAATACTTAGTAGAACCACCTTTTGCGACTATCACAGCTCCAAGTCGCTTTGGATGTCTCTATGAGCTTGCCACATCTTACCACTGGGATTTTTGCCCATTCCTCCTTGCAAAACTGCTCCAGCTCCTTCACTTTGGATGGTTTGCGCTTGTGAACAGCAATCTTTAAGTCTGACCACAGATTTTCCATTGGATTGGGGTCTGGGCTTTGACTAGACCATTCCAACACAATTACATGTTTCCCCTTAAACCACTCAAGTGCTGCTTTAGCAGTGTGTTTGGGGTCATTGTCCTGCTGGAAGGTGAACCTCCGTCCTAGCCTCAAATCACACACAGAGTGGTACAGGTTTTGCTCAAGAATATCCCTGTATTTAGCACAATCCATCTTTCCCTCAACTCCGACCAGTTTCCCAGTCCTGACTGCTGAAAGACATCCCCAAAGCATGATGCTGCCACCACCATGTTTCACTGTGGGGATGGTGTTCTTTGGGTGATGCGATGTGTTGGGTTTGCACCATAGCGTTTTCTTTGATAGCCAAAAAGTTCAATTTCAGTCTCATCTGACCAGAGCACCTTCCTCCATTCATTTTGGGAGTCTCCCACATGCTTTTTCGCAAACTCAAAACGTGCCATTTTGTTTTTTGCTGAAAGTAATGGCTTTCTTCTGGCCACTCTGCCATAAAGCCCAACTCTATGGAGCGTACGGCTTATTGTTGTCCTATGTACAGATACTCCAGTCTCTGCTGTGGAACTCTGCAGCTCCTCCATGGTTACCTTAGGTCTCTGTGCTGCCTCTCTGTTTAATGCCCTCTTTGCCTGTTCCGTGAGTTTTGGTGTGAGGCTGTCTCTTGGCAGGTTTGCTGTTGTGCCATGTTCTTTCCATTTGGTTATGATAGATTTGATGGTGCTCCTAGGGATCATCAAAGATTTGGATATTTTTTTATAACCTAAGTCTAAATTGTACGTCTCAACAACATTGTCCCTTACTTGTTTGGAGAGTTCCTTGGTCTTCATGGCAGTGTTTGGTTAGTGGTGCCTCTTGCATATGTTTTGCAGCCTCTGGAGCCTTTCAAAAAGGTGTGTATATGTAATGACAGATCATGTGACACTTAGATTGCACACAGGTGGACATCATTTCACAAATTATGTGACTTCTGAAGATAATTGCACCAGGGCTTTTTATGGGCTTCATAACAAAAGGGGGTGAATACATACGCACATGCCAATTATCAGTTTTTTATTTCTGAAAAATAGTTTTATGTATATATTTTTCTAATTTTACTTCACAAACTTAGACTATTGTGTTCTGATCCATCACATATAATTCAGATTAAAAAAAAACATTGAACTAAAGGCTGTAATGTAACAAAATAGGTAAAAAGGCAAAGGGGGGGGGGGGGGGTGAATAGTTTTGCAAGCCACTGTAGAAGCCACCTTTTACAACAGAACATCAGGTGTATGAATAACAAAGGCAGCAGTCAATTAAACACGGTTATTTGAGACATTGTGTAGTATGATAAAGAAATCCATTAATTTTTTTTTCCAAACACTACTCCAGACAGATAGATAATGCCAAAAAGTTTTAGCAAGATTCAAGCTTAGTTTTGCTGCTCTATTTTTATCCCAAAATAGTTTCCTGTAATGACAAAGTCTTTATTTCACATTGCACCAGACAGATCCCTGTGACCAGGGAACACACTGCTCAATAGGATAGAATTATTCATAGCAAAGATTGAGACTCATAACTAAGCTCCCTGTATGACACATAAGGAGATTACAGGAGCTTTCTATTTTATTTTGATTTTGGTGCCATGCTTAAGAACGCCGCCTGCATGAAAAAAAAACAAAAACAAAAAAAAGTTTGCAAATCTTTTATTTCACATGTGAATATGATTTTCGTTATCTTAAAAAGTTATACAAATACCGAAAAGTAAAAAATAAATAAAATTTAAGCTACATTTACAAAATAAATAAATAAAGACGTACAAATATACGACATATACAGGCCAGGCTTTGTCTGCAAGGTTCATTTTTGTGTAGTTTGTGGGATACAAGTCTGGAAAGAGAGAATAGAATTATTTAATGTTGTGGTCACAAGAAAAGGTGAAGAAATATTACTGATGATCAACGAAACCAGAATATGCACATTCTAAATACAGTGAGGTAGTAGCATAATACTGGCATGTAGACAGACAGAAACTTACACAACACTAAACCTGGCCATAGGTGGACTAAAATTTGACCAGTTCAGCAGGGACCTGCCTAATTTCATTCCATGTATGGTTGTCCTAGTTCATAAGAAGTTGATCATTAGAACAGGAATGTTGGAAAACGTTTGTCAATCAGCAGCTGCAGCCACTGATCCGTGTATTCTGACAGTGGAGGTGTTACGCTGTCAGAATGCAATGCCCCAGTAGGGAGGATTCCTCTACAAACTTTTCTGGTGTGGATGGAGGAATATGAGTTTCTTTTCTTCATTCAGCCCACTGGCAGATCGATAAAAAAAAAAAGAAAAAAAAAAAAAAAAAAGAGTCCTCTATTGCTACCTTTACACTTTCCTTTAAAATAGTCCAGCCAAAGCCCGTTTGGCTGGACTTCTCCTATGGATGACAAGAGTGCAGTTCGTTTTGTACTCCTGTGACCTGTTTCCAGCAGAGAAGTCTGCTCTCTGCTGATGTCACCGCCGTTAGGACAGGTTCCACATCATCACGACCACGGATCTCTGGACCGACAACTGGCTCAGCCTTTCAGCGCCCTCTACAGCTCCCTGGGAGAGAGATGGGGCAAAGCAGAGAGCTGTGACTGACAGTCAGCAGCTCTCTGCTCATGGAGCTCCAAAAACCGAGCGATCGGCGGTGTTCGATGCGGTACTCGATTCTCAGTGTAGAGGCGCCGGGGGGGGGGGGGGGGGGATCTGACAAATACATTTTCCAACATATAAAATAAGGATACGATCCCTTCATTGCGCATGCGCACAGCGATGGTTTTAACGGCCTTTTGATAATTGTTTTAAGGACCAGCAGGTTCCTAAAGATTTGATGGCCTGTCCATATTTGCCAGCACAGCAGCACAAGGGTGTACAAAATAATACAGAATGTTATTCATGCTATTCAATCTGGAATCAGGCAGGAGATATTAAAGCAGAAGTAAACCCATAGATTTAACAGTTTCAAAAAACATGTCACAAAAAAGAGAGTTAGCTGTGCTGGGCTTTCTCAATAGAAAGCCTAGTAATGCTCCATAAACACAGTGTCATGAAAGCACCCAGTATTAAGGGTTTAAAGTGATATTGTCAAATCTTTTTTGTTTTAAATAAAACATGTTATACTTACCTGCTCTGTGCAGTGGTTTTGCACAGAGCAGCCCCAATTCTCCTTCTCAGGTTCCCCGCCACTGCTCCTGGCTCCTCCCTCCTGCTAAGTGCCCACACAGCAAGCAGCTTGCACCCGAGCAGGCTTGCTCCTGAGCTGCTGCTCTGTGTTCATTCAGACATGGAGCCGTGACTTGGCTCTGTCCCCCCTTTCTTCTCATTGGCTCACTGGCTGTGAACGACAGCAGCGGGAGTCAATTGCTCCCACTGCTGTCTCAGCCAATGAGGAAGGGGAGTGCCTAGAGAGCCGAGACTCTCGTGCACATCCCTGGATTGCGATGGGGCTCAGCTAAGTATTCGGGAGGCTGCTGCACACAGAAGGTTTTTTACCTTCATGCGTAGAATACATGAAGGTGAAAAACCCTGAGCCTTTAGAACCACTTTAAATGCAATACAAAGATTTTAGATTAGTAATGAAAAAATAGAAAATAGAAACAAAAATGGTCCAAAAACAATTAAAAGTCTCTTTAAAAGGGAAATGTCAAAAGCAGAAATACCTGTACAAGAAACCTCAGATGAAAGCTGCTCCCCTCTGTCTCCCTGGGTATAACAGGATTGGAGGCAGTGAACCTTTGTGCTTTTTGGTAAATGATGCCACTGGCTCAATAAAGTAGCTCAGGAGTCAGCTTACATCTAAGGCTTCTCCCAGGTATTTTTGCTTTGCAATTATTTCTCTTTCAAACATGTGGTACCATTACCAAGTTAACGAGTTTGCTTATAATATGAAGAACAACATTTTAACTTTGTTGATGCAACTTGACTTATAAATCAGTGCAGAAGTGGTTGAATATCTTCCAAATATGAACTCAGCTGTCTCATATCCATCTGTGAACAGAGGGATATACAGCACCACCTACTAAGGACAGTGATATACATCACAAAGGGCCGGTTCACACTAGTGTGACGCCAGACATTGCATGTGATTCGCACCGCATTGCTGTGCAGATCACATGCGATGTCTGTGCGATGCAAATTCAACCATACAAACTGTATTCTACAAAATTCGTATTGTATTCAGACCAAACTCACGCAGGACCCCTTTTTTCAGAATCAGATCGCATGGGTGTTCACACCATACATGGAATGAAATTGGCTGTGAATTCACACCGCATCTAGTGTCAACGGAGCATTAGTGATTGTGCATGCATTCTCTACAACACAAACACTACCACAGAAAGTTTTGTGGGCGTTCCATTTGACCCAAAATACACACGTGCATTAATACAGTAACAATTTCAGTAATGTACAGAAGTAAGAGAAAAAATAAGTCAAAGTAAAGACAAACCTGTTTTTCTTGGCAGCCCTCCTCACTCCACAGATTCTTGTCTGGGCTGTGAGCCTGGCAGGCTTCAGATAATTTCATCTCCTGTTTAATGTATTTTAGCATTCCGCTGAGCGTGCCTAGATCAGGGCAATCCGAGATTCTACCACAGTGATCATCCACTGCATACTCAAGAGGATTGAATGAAGTGTCACTCAAGCTTTCGCAAGGGACGTGAGTAGTCCTGTCAGTACTTCTCCTTCCTGGTGGGGAATCCTTCATGGCATCGATCATGTTTTTAGGGAGATCCAGTGAGCTGATGTCTGTAAGGCTTAGATCACTCATAGAGTGCTGTATCCTCCAGTTTTTTAAGTCAGAGGCATCAGGGAACTTGTAGGATTCCAGCCCATCATAATCACCAAGCAAATCAGGAGACAGAGAGGATGTGTTTAGCTGTTGGTTAAGGCCAAGTTTTCTTTCCCATCCTGACATGCGAGTTTTCAATCTGGTCAACTCAGATTCCTACAGGATGAATGAAAAAGTTGAAATTGAAGGACTCACTAAAGGATCTGAAATTCGTCAGTCACAAAATGATCCAGTCATGTGAAAATCAAAAAGCAACTTACAATGCGTTACTCCCACTATACAAAAAAAAAAAAAATCTCAGGCATTTAATGGTCAGAGCAGAAGTGCCTACTTAATGCCAGACAGTGGCTGCTTATCCGCACTCTAAAAAGTGATCCATCGCTGATAGCTTTTCAGAAGCCGCCCAAGTGTGAACTTTCTTTCTACAGACTGTAATAAACACCCACAATGATATGGCAGCAAAAAAACATGAGGATAAAATATAACCGAGAGTGAATAACACTATCCACTCTACATTATACTCTGCTTTACTTATCGCAACCAGTACCTTACATTCCATTCAGAAAACTGCGGGACGCATGTCCCCGTTGAGCGCATAGAGTTCTTTTTGGTTATTGCAGCAGAGGGAGCACTGTGACTGCAGAGGAGCCGGTCATGTGACTTTTTTTGACAGAACTTATCACTGTGCTTTATAAATATGATGTGATTTTTTTTATTCTTTTTGAGGTGCAGTCATATGACTGCTTTTTAACATTGAATTTAAAAGCCCTGTACACATGGGCCGAATGTCAGGAGACTAAAAAAAAAAAAAAAAAAAAAAAAGAGTCTGACATTCAGCCCGTGTGCATGTTGGTCTCGCCGGCTTCTATCAGACTTGCATGCTGGAGAACCAGCATCCATCCAACTCCCAATCAGCGCTCTCAGCCAACGGCAGAGGGCACCGATCGGCGTATTCTGGTGGTGGGGGGGTTGGCGTCCCCCTGTCGGGATATAACAGCTCAGCGGGGGAGATCGCTGAACTAACCTTGCATGGTTAGTACAGCGGCTCCAACTGGGAGAAAAAATGGTTAGTGTGTACCCAGCTTTAGTCTTCCTTGCCAATGCTAGTACTTGATGGTGCTCAGTCACTGACCAGGAACAAGCATGTACATATTAGGTAACCTTGTTCAAAATAAGCCCCCTTGCAACCCTAACCCTCACACTAAAGCCTGGTACACACTATGAGTTTTCTTCTGTTCAACCCAGCCATTGGCTGAGAGCGCTGATCAGGAGCCAGTCGGCTGCTGGTTTTCCAGTGCTGCCTATCAGTATCACCTTCCAGTGCCCATCAGTGCCACCTATCAGTGCCCATCAGTGCCACCTATCAGTGCCCTTCAGTGCCACCTATCAGTGCCCTTCAGTGCCACCTATTAGTGCCACCTATCAGTGTCCTTCAGTGCCACCTATCAGTGCCCTTTAGTGACACCTATCAGTGCCCTTTAGTGACACCTATCAGTGCCCTTTAGTGCCACCTATCAGTGCCGGTCGGCTGCTGGTTTTCCAGTGCTACCTATCAGTGTCACCTTCCAGTACCCATCAGTATCACCTTCCAGTACCCATCAGAGCCACCTATCAGTGCCCTTCAGTGCCTCCCATCAGTGCCACCTATTGGGCCAATCAGACCACCTCATCGGTGTCCATCGGTGCCACCTTATCAGTGCCACCTATCAATGCTCTTCAGTGCCACTTATCACTGCCGGTCGGCTGCTGGTTTTCCAGTGCTGCCTATCAGTGTCACCTTCCAGTGCAACCTATCAGTGCCCTTCGGAGCCACCTATCAGTGCCACCTATCAGTGCCCTTCAGTGCCACCTATTTGTGCACTTCAGTGCCTCCCATTAGTGCCACCTATCGGACCCATCAGTGCTGCCTCATCAATGTCGACTATTAGTGCCACCTATCAATGCCCTTCAGTGCCACCTATCAGCGCCCACCAGTGCCACCTATCAGCGCCCACCACTGCCGCCTATCAGCGCCCACCAGTACCGCCTCATCAGCGCCCACCAGTGCCGCCTCATCAGCGCCCACCAGTGCCGCCTCATCAGCGCCCACCAGTGCCGCCTCATCAGCGCACATCAATGAAAGAGAAAAATTACCTGTTTGCAAAGTTTTATAGCAAATTTTCGGTCTCGTTTCATTTTTTTAGAAAAAAAAAACAAAAAACCCAGCAGTGATTAAATACCCCCAAAAGAAAGCTCTATTTGTAGGGAAAAAAATGCTAAAAATTCCATTTGAGTAGAGTGTTGCATGACTACGCAATTGTAATTCAAAGAGTTACAGTGCTGAAAGGTGAAAATTGGCCTGGGCAGGAAGGGGGTTTAAGTGCCCAGTAAGCAAGTGGTTAAAGCAAGACTACACACTTCATCTGAGCACCACAAACCAACAATGCTATTTAATTCATTTTTAATATCCATAGCAAACTCCACCATCCATCTCTGTCTTCATGCTTTCTTTTGTTGAGAAATCACTTTTGAAAAACTCTCCCTAGCATTTCGGGCCAGTGGCCTTCTTGAGTAAGGGCAGACGATTCATGTAGCATTTACTTCTTGGAATACACCTGCCCTTAGCTCAGACATGCAAGCAGGAAAGAGTGGGCTTAGCTGAGAAAGCCCCTCCTGCCCTACTGAAGACTCCTGGGATGTATAACATAATTTGCCTAGGCATGGAAACCAGGTAATAACTGAAGAAATTTTAAAAAAATAAAAAAAAGTAAATAAAATGAAAACAAGCAAAAATGATATTCTTTACGATCCATTTACTAATGCTAGCAGCATAAGGATAGAAAAATAAAAATAGTCAATGTTGTTTGAGAGAGTGAAGTTCCGCTTTAAGCATAACCCTTGAAGGATTTATCAGCACCCCATAAAAATAATCTACTGAAAAACTGGTGACATTGCCAATACATAAGACTGCATTTCTATAAGAATATATAGCTTACTTTCAGGATCAGTACTTCATTAGTTGCTTTGATCACCTCATTTCTGGCTTCAAGTTCTGTTTTCAAGTTGCATATTGTATCTTGTGCTTCTTCCAAATCTTGTTTCATCTGCTGCATCTAGCGATATAAAACCAAAAAGAATTGCTATGAATTATCATACAGGAAGCAGTCTTTCATCTCTAGCGTATATGCCGCCCTCTAGTTCTCTCCTTATGCATTTCAGTCATTAAGCATTACATATGTATTGCCAGTGACAAAATAGAGATTCAAAAAAAGTGTGTTCTTGTTAGATCTAGTTCATATTTCTACTTAAATTAGTATAATAATATACCAATGCCAGAATATTTGTCTGTCAAAGTACAGAATTTATAAAGCTTGCACTCTGCAGAGCTTAGTGAGAAGATCTCTGAGTGCTGATTGAAGGGAAGGGACACACCTTCACACAGCACACAGGAACAAAGCTGAGGCTACCAATCTGCTGGAGCTCCCTCCCTTGTAACCAGTCTTTTGTTTCTCCGCTCCCAGACAATGTTGAATGACGAAACGTGTAGGGAGGAGCCAGGACTATGGGAGTTCTTCACCCTAGTAGTATGCGTGGTTGCTAGTTTATAACTTTACCAGCAATAAGTTCTGCTGAGTCCATCTAGTGCTTATGGTGCTTATGGTGGTGGATTGCATGGGGTGTTTTTGGAGCATACACACCTGAAAGTTCAGATTGCAGCAACTGGTTTAAAACACATGATCTTTACTACGGGTGTCATTTGGGACTTTATAATAGAATATTTTTTTTGGATGAACTAGTATTGTGGATTCTTGGGACCTTTTTAAAAATGTATTTGGTAACAAACTAAAGAGGCACAGATTCATTTTTCCTTATAATTATTTTCACTGTTTATAGATTACATAGGATATTTTTATGAGTGCCCAGTGATTTTTAATATTTTTTTTCTCTTTTACGCATGATGAATTTTGTAAGTTTTATATATATGAATGTTATTGATTCGCATATGCACAGGGCACCTTTTTAATATCATATGGCAGCTATTGTGATATTGCACACAGCAATTTAGAGCACTAATTTAAAGGGGTAGCGCAGTCCAACTTCTATGCCTGAACATTTTTTGATTATATCAAAATAGGACAGCAGCTTTCTCCCCTGGATTTATAATTTGTTTTTTTACACTCCTTGGTGTGGCTCTATATTGAATTTCCCTATCTTTCTCTTGGTGTCAGGAAAACTTGTTAGAAGTGATTCATGCTGATGGCAGAGGAATAAAGCAAAATACTTTTTTTTTTTTTTTTGGGGGGGTGGGGGGTGTTGGGAAGAGGGCGGCAAACAATGCACCCACAGCACCCCCCCCCCCGTCACTGGGTGATGTTGACCACGCCCCCTAAAACGTCACAGTCCCAGCATTCCCAGGGACTGTGACGGCATAAGGGGGCGGGGTCTCTGCCTATATAAGTCACAGCGGAGCGCTCAGAGAGCAGTCCAGCCGGAGAGACCATCGTGTCAACATCTGGAGAAGAAAAGAGGGAAGAAGCCAAGAAGACAAGAAGCCAGAAGTCCGGGCCTCCGCTGGCAAAAGAGCGGCATGAATACAGCGGAGGAGCCGGCAGAAGAACTGGAACACCGGGAGAAGAGGCCAGAGAAAGTGGAGAAGAACCAACCAGACGCCGGGAGAAGAGGAACTGGAGGGACCCCTGAAGTCGGAAGAAGACCCCTGAAGTCAGGGAAAGACCCTCCTGGAGCTGTCTAAAAAAATTATTTTAAAAACCTGTGTAGTGCGTTTTATTATTGACACTTTTTCCCTAGGTGAATGGGTAGGGGTACCATGTACCCCATACTCATTCACATAGAGTGGGGGGGTCGGGATCTGGGGGCCCTCTTATTATAGGGTGCTCCCGGATTCCGATAAGCCCCCCGCCCGCAGACCCCAACAACCAACGGCCAGGGTTGTCGGGAAGAGGCCCTTGTCCTCATCAACATGGGGACAAGGTGCTTTGTGGTGGGGGGGCCCCACAGGGCGGGGTGCTCGCTCGTACCCACCCCCTTTCCTGACCGGCCGGGCTGCTTGCTCGGATCGGGGTCTGGTATGGATTTTAGGGGGGACCTCACGCCGTTTTTTCAGCGTAGGGGGTTCCCCTTAAAACCCATACCAGACCTAAGGGCCTGGTATGACCCGCGACGGGGCTCGCAAGGTGTCAATCTCGCTGATAAAAGCGGCGAGATTGACTTCCTTTTCTAGTCCCGTCGTACCCGAGTCACGTTCAAAATGAACGGACTTGTCCATGTGTGGGCAAGTCCGTTCATTCTGAAAGTCTGCCGTAACTCCGGTGAAAATGCGTCAGAAAGACGGGTGGACTTAGCCTGCCGGAAAGTCCATTCATGTGTAGGCAAGTCCGTCCGTTCAGAAAGTCCGCCGGAAAGTCTGGCGGGAAGAATGTCGGACTAAGTATGCCATAAAGTCCGATCGTGTGTACGCGGCATAAGAGGTCATGGAACCACCCCCAGCCTGTGAATGCTCAGTGATGGAGTAGCAAAACGGTGATGAACTCATCTTTCTGTCATTCTGTTTTTGCCTCCTATCAGCATACTTCTTGCCCATACATGAATTGATTGGCTCCTTGTGTTGCTTCTTTCTCTGCCAGTCTTAGCTCTTCTGCACAATTAGTGCATAAGGCCAATACCAAGTCAAATTCAAGTTTTTACACTGCACTTAAAAAATACATTTAATTGTGTAGTAATAAATACAGAGCTGCATTAATTTGTATCTTTCAGATCAGCTTTAACTTTCAGGCTGTTTTTTTGTGGATAATCTCGAAGAAGCTGAGGCACCAGGCCTAATCTAGTTAGACCAGCGACATGTGTGACTAAATTAAGTCTTAATCCTCTTGTGTGCCAGCGGCAGGATTGGCCTGTAGAAGGGCAGACAACGAATTAAGTTACTTGCATTTATTTACTCACTTTACAGCTTAAAGGGAAGTTATAATTAGGTTTGTAGCTTTATATGCGACTGTATCAGGAATACTAACTCCAGCCAAGGAAAAGCTACATTTTTCTCAGATTCTTATTTCTATGAATATACTTATAAACTATACAGACGTGGCCAAAAGTTTTGAGAATGACACAAATATAAATTTTCACAAAGTCTGCTGCTTCAGTGTTTTTAGATCCCTTTGGCAGATGTTACTATGCTACACTGAAGTATAATTACAAGCATTTAAGTGTCAAAGGCTTTATTGACAATTACATTAAGTTTATGCAAAGAGTCAATATTTGCAGTGTTGACCCTTCTTTTTCAAGACCCCTGCAATTCCCCCTGGCATGCTGTCGATCAACTTCTAGCCCACATCCTGACTGGTGGCAGCCCATTCTTGCATAATCAATGCTTCTAGTTTGTCAGAATTTGTGGGTTTGTTGTTTTTTTTAATCCACCTTTGAGGATTGACCACAAGTTCTCAATGGGATTAAGGTCTGGAGAGTTTCCTGGCCACGGACCCAAAATTTCCATGTTTTGTTCCCCAAGCCACTTAGTTATCACTTTTGCCTTATGGCAATGTGCTCCATCATGCTGGAAAAGGCATTGTTGGTCAACTAACTGATCTTGGATGGTTGGGAGAAGTTGCTCTCAGAGGATGTTTTTGTACCATTCTTTATTCATGGCTGTGTTCTTAGGCAAAATTGTGAGTGAGCCCACACCTTTGGCTGAGAAGCAACCCCACACATGAATAGTCTCAATATGCTTTACTGTTGGCATTATACAGGACTGATGGTAGTGCTCACCTTTTCTTCTTCGGACAAGGTTTTTTTCCAGATGCCCCAAACAATCGAAAAGGGGATTCATCAGAGAAAATTACTTTACCCGTTCTCTCAGCAGTTCAATCCCTGTACCTTTTGCAGAATATCAGTCTGTCTCTGATGTTTTTCCTGGAGAGAAGTGGCTTCTTTGCTGCCCTTCTTGACACCAGGCCACCCTCCAAATGTCTTCTCCTCACTGTGCGTGCAGATGCACTCACACCTGCCTGCTGCCATTCCTGAGCAAGCTCTGCACTGGTGGTGCCCTGATCCCGCAGCTGAATCAACTGTAGGAGACAGTCCTGGCACTTGCTGGACTTTCTTGAGCACTCTGAAGCCTTCTTCACAAATTTACTAAAGAATTCTGTTTTTTTTTTGTTTGTTTTTGTTTTTAACTGGTCAAATTTACAGATTTACTTAAACAAAGAATATAGTTTCACTTTAAGGCTAAATAACTGTTCAAGTAAGTTAACACTGAACACAGTTACGTCTGTATACTATAATGGATTACGCCAATAAAGAAATCTAGTACATCCAAAAATGGAAGCAGCAACAGTTGACTATCAATACTGGAACAGTTACACATGACACTGATCTAAAAGCAACAGTCAAAAGTAGCTGGGGAGTCCTGTTGCTGGGTCGGACTACTACCTTTTCTCTGGAAAGACGATCAATTCCCTCCAGCTTATGTGTAAGCCGGTCTGATTCTTTATTAGCCTCCGCCAGCTGCTGTCGGGTCTCCATGAGTTCCCGATGGTTTAATTGCATCCGTTCTCGGGCTAGCCGTACTTGCTGGTTTAGCTCTGTCTCTTCTTTCTGCTGCTCTGATATGCGGATCTGCTGCGACTTCAGTGTCTAAAAAAAGCAAACAAAAAACAGTTAAATTTTTTGTCCATTTTGCATGGAAGAAAAATTAATCTATAATGTAGTATATTTTTCTCAATGAAGATTTATTGACATTTTCTATTTAAATGCGACAATGAATATTAGAAACGCTACATAAACCTTTAGGTTAGGTTCACACTGATGCGGTGCGGGTTGAATCCGTTTTGCAGTGCGATTTGATCAGTGTGAGTTGATGTAGTTCAGAGGCAATTCCAATGAGAGTTGGATACAGCTGCGACCTCTCTCTCTCAAAGGAGATAAGCGTTTTGCATGTGGTTACCATTCAAGTCTATGGAGGTAAAAATCACACCACACTGCTCTCAACTCAGAGGACCCCGCATATACGTGAATGGCCTCCAAAGGACGTCATGTTATTTCAATCGTCATGCGATTCTATGCATTCTGGAACACATCAGAAATTGCATCAGTGTGAACCAGGGCTTACAGAAAGTACTAATCACAATACAATGCAGCTGACATGCATTTTCCAACAATCCAGGAACTTTTGCAAATTTTCAGGCAGCATACTGTAGAAGACTTGCTAGAGGGACCACAGGAAACCATCTATGAAGACTACCTATGATGTTCCATATTGCCTGTCACCCCTATAAGGTATAAGGAAGGAGCTGGTGAGTGGGGAGCCATAGGGGGAGCACAGAAGTCACCGGTCAATTTGAGCACAAGAGTAACAAGACTGTTTGAATTTTTTGAACTTTTTTTTTTTTTTTTTTTTGATACAGCAGTTTTTTGGATTATTGCAGAGTTTTCACTTTTTTACTGCAAAAACAACACTTTTTTTTTTATCATACTGGACTTGATATGATGCACATTTTGTAATAGACTGGCACAGTATTGCAATTATGCTTCGTAATTGCATATAACTTTAGTTTACACGTTGTTGTTATTTTTCATCTTATATTTCATGGCATAATTGATCACTATTATTCAGAATTGATTGATTTGTTTGGATATAGATCTACTTTTATAGGGGGTTATTACATAATGTGTAAATCATTACAGTGGTTTTGGTAGCACTGGTGTTGTGCATACAGTTCACATACCCCCCATATAGGGAGCGCCATTCACCCCGTTCTTTATTTATTTATACACACTAGCCCCCTTGTGGGTCTATCAGGGGAGGCTGCATACCTTCTTTTCTTTTGTAATCCTAAGCGCAGAGTTTCTGTTTTCTGTTATCTATTGTTGTTAGTGGTTCATTTAACATGTTCTGCGGTATTATGAGGTCTGGGACTGTCTCCAGATTTAACGGGTCCTGTGTTTTTGAAGTGTAACCAGCTTTCCCAGATTTTCTAATATGTTTTATAGTCAGCTTTTTAGATAATTTTAATCGCTTCCATTAGTAGTATCAGTTCTGCTACTGATGGTGAACCAGGAGTTTTACAATATTTTGGGATCAGGCTTTGGATTTGGCTTTGTTCAAGAAGTGGGGTAACAAAGATTTTTTTCTATTTAGGGGCAGGTCAAGGTGTGTAGTAAAATAAGGGGGACCCAGGTGGAGTCCTGTGGAAGGGTCACAGTTGTGATTCTCTCTGTTGGGTCCATAATTTGTTTCCAGCTAGGTTTTTTTTTTTTTGGGAAAATAATCTTTATTGAAATTAGGCAGAAATTTATACAGCACATTTGAGGTCTATGCATAGAAACATAAAATATAGTTACATGTGGTACGTTTACATACATTAGCGCCTTGCGAGGCTGGCATTGCATAACAAAGGTATACCAATTGTTAGTGATTCGGTGAGGTTCTGACAGACTGAATTGGGTTACTTATTATATGGTTGTATGTAGGGTTGTCCCGATACCACTTTTTTAGGACCGAGTACAAGTACCGATACTTTTTTTCAAGTACTCGCCGATACCGATTACCGATACTTTTTTTTAATGTCACGTGACAGTTTTTTTTTTTTGCTATTTTTTTGGGGGGGGGTGGGGGGGTGAACGTTGTATGTGTGTGTGTGTTTTTTTTTTACAATTTTTATTTTTTCCAATAATATTTTTTTATTCTTTATTGTTTTTTTTTTTTTTTTAATCAGCCCTTTTGGGGGGCTTTGGTGAGATATCAGGGGTCTTAACAGACCTCTGATATCTCCCCCTTGAGACAGAGAAAGAGACAGAGGATAGAGATTCCCCAGTCCCTTTCTCTGCAGCGTCAGCTGCACTGAGAATGAATGGAGAGAAGAAGGCGGCTTCTCTCCATTCATAAACTGACACATCATAATCACAGGAGATTACAATGTTTCAGTTATGTGAATGGACAGAGTCAGCTGACTCTCTCCATACACAAAGGAAGGAGGAGGGGGACGGAGGAACGGAGGGGGAGAACGGAGGGGACAGATAAGGAGACAGGAATGCAGGGGACAGATAAGGAGAGCAGAACAAGGGGACAGATAAGGAGAGAGGAACTAAGGAGAGCAGAACTGAGGGGACAGATAAGGAGAGAGGAACAAAGGGGACAGCTGAGAAGCACAGAGGAAAGGAGGGGGCATGGAGGAGGATGCAGTGACAGTCAGCTGTGAGCGATCACCGCTGTATGTCACTAAAGCCGCTGAAAGCCGCTGGGGGAGAATCTTGTAACTCCCCCACGCGCCGATCACAGCTGACTTCTAGGTATCGGCTGAAGCATCGGCAGCATTTGCCCGAGTACAAGTACTTGGGCAAATGCTCGGTATCGGTGCCGATACCGATACTAGTATCGGTATCGGGACAACCCTAGTTGTATGTTTTGGTTGCTAGGTATTGATATACTTGTTTTCACGCATTACTATACACATGTCTCCCCGTCTCCCAGCCATCCGTCCCAAATCCTTGAGTATTTGTGGCTGTTTCCCCTGTGTTTGTAAATCAACTGCTTGTATGGGAGGGAATTGTTAACATCTCTCTTCCAGCTTGTTATGGTGGGGGTTACGTTCTGCATCCAAGTCTTGGCAATTACTTTTCTGGCCAAAAACAGGACTTCAGATATAAATATGGCTTGGTATTTATCAATGTCCACGTCTGGAAGAAGACCCAGTATACAAAGTTTTGGATCTAATACTACAGGGGAACCCATTTGGTCGTGTAAGAACTTAATCACTTGACTCCAGTATGTTTGAAGGATAGTGCATTCCCAGATTAAGTGAAAGAAGCTACCCATCTCTGCCTGACAGTGAGGACACAATATAATTTGTGTAGGTTGAAACTTCCTTATTATGTTAGGTGTCAGGTACGCTTGATGAATGATGTATATCTGTGTTAACCTATCAGACAGTTTTGGAGATGTTACTTTTACATTTTCTAGAATTTCCTCCCAATCTGAGTCACTAACGGCTCCTACATCTCTTTCCCATCTTGTTTTGGCTTTTTGTATCACTTCTCTGATTCTGGGTAACCTTATGGAGTAATAGAGATTAGATATCAATTTTTGCGATTCGGCTCCCGTTATTATGTCCAAGATTTGGGGATATTCCAGGGTGCAACTTTCGTTTCTAAATTGAGAACGCAAGGCATGTCGGAGTTGTAAGTATTTGAACAATAATTGTTGCGGAATAGAGTATTCTTCCTTAAGAGTTTGAAATGCTTTAGGCCTAGCACTTGCCATTACCTGGTGCAGGAATATAATTCCATATCTGGCCCATAGAGTAGGGTCTGGTATTTTTTTAAGCTCCGCTAGCTGGTTGTTGGCCCATAAAGGAGTGTGAGAATGAATGTACCCTATTTTAAGTTTTTTCTGGGCTAATCCCCATATACGTTGGTGATGATTGAGAATCCCGTCATTAAATTGTGGACCTTTCCTATTAAACTGACCCCCTCGTAGTATAATTTGAAGTGGGGTAGATAAGGGACTGTCTGGGCTACTAGATACTAGTGTACTATATCGCTGTCTTTCATTATTATGGTAGTGATGCATGTGTGACAGCTGTGCCGCTATGTAGTATTCCTGCAGATCTGGCAGAGATGTTCCCCCCATATCTGTAGGGTTTTTAAGGACATGCCAAGCTACCTTATGTCTTTGATGTCCCCACACAAAGGATTTCAAAATCGATTCCATTTTTTTGAAAATCCCGATAGGTATATATAGTGGGGCGTGCCATACCATGTATAGGATCTTGGGTAAGATAATCATTTTTATGATATTTATCCTCCCCATTACTCCCAGTGGTAGCTTGGACCAGGCTTGCGTTTTGGTTTTTATCATTTCCAGCTAGGTTTGATTAGTAAACACTGTCTACTAATATGGAAACCGTAGTAATCAAAAGCCAACACACAATCGCTGCTTCTAGATGAGGAAGGCTTAGGCTGAAACGCGTTAGTATTTAAGATGTTGTTACTGCTATAGTGCAAAATAAATTTCATAAGATGGAGCGATCGTGTGTCAGCTTTTGATTACTATGGATTTATGTTGGACGGCATAGCCAGAGCACCATCACACATCCCATTATCTTTTTATTGTGGTAGAGCTTGGGTGAGTCTTTACACCTAATATGGAAACAGTGCCTGAAGCCAGTCTGCATCTCCAACACAGCTGGGTAGTTCAGATGTGTCACCTGTTTTGGCGTGCTGTGTCCCTGTAACACTGCACCAGGAGTTTAAAATTGCTCTCTGATATAGCAGTATTATTAGAAGAGGTATGAGTTGGAAGAATCATTTTTGATAAGTGCTCATCAGAAAGGGAGCGAGACAGTTCCTGCTCCCAACGGACCAAGTAGTCTGGTGAGTATACATGTGCAGCTGTTAGGAGCACTTTGAACAACAGTAAGATAACATGAGAGGGACTGGTTGTGAGTAAGACGACTTGTTCTATCAAGATAAGAGAGTCCAAGGCTGGCCATACACTAGCCAAGGTTTGAACCATTAACGAGCAGGTAGAATGTACCAAGTTGATCAATTTGGGTACAACCAACCTGCCAGATTCTCTTATTATTATCGCTAGTGGCTGCTATAGCTGCTAGCAATAATCACTGTCTTCTTCTGGTGGTTTTCTAAGAGATTAATTCCTAAAACATCTGCTACATCTAGTGGCCAAAAAGCAAAACAGGTTTCTCATTCAATACCATATTTTGGCCACTAGATGAAAGTAAAAGTCGACAATTTCTATGGGATGTACTTTTTCACACGACTAGAAGTATTAAGCATATCATCAAAACCAAACTAAAGCAAATCGTTTACATACAAGGAAAAGAAAGGGAAAAGCTGCTGTAAAGGTTTTAAATTCACACCCCACACAGGCAGTCTACCTAAAGCTCCACCTCTGATGTGTTTCACTCAACAAGAAATTATTTGTAGGGTATTGTTTCGTAAAATTATTAGTTGTTAGGGAAGAAGTACCTTATTCAGTAATGCGTTATCCAGCATGCTGAAAAATCTTTACAGCTGATTCTATGCAATCTCTGTACACTCTTTCCCATTGGTCTATTTTTTTTCCCATAAAGTGGAACTCCAGCCAAAAACACAAAAATTAATTACACATTAAATGAGAACATAAAACAAGCTTCTGATGCAAACCAAGCTTTTGATACAATAATCTCAGGTTCAAATAAAGAGATTTTCCCACAGTACTGATGGCTAGCATCATTCAAACCTCTTCAGAGAAACAAAGTTTACGCATTCGAAACAAAGTCAGTTAAATTGACTGGTGTGCCGCGTTTCAGTGACTTTGGGAGCTATGGTGGTGCAAATGGGTTGCTGCTGTGGAGCAGTGTACTTGTAGCATACTGTTTTCTGTCTCACTTGTATGAGAATGTATTATAAGCAGAAATCAGAATAGCATGTAGTAATGCAGGCAGTCTCTACTGTACACATGTATAATGCACAACTGGTTTTATAACAGTCCCATTGGGCAAACACTGTATTATTGGCATTGTAGGCCGTAAGATGTTGTGCTGTGATTAGTGTGCAGGCATGTACAGGCTTGTATAACAATGGCTGCACTGTCCTAAACTGTGGTATATCCCCTGTCCAGATCACATCTCACTGTATCTAGAGCTATACAGGATTTTTTTTTTGATTGGAGCTAAATTATATTTTTGACTGCTCCGAGTCTCCAATCAAATCACTGAAGTGTGATTTCTATAACTGATCTAGTTGTGGCAAGATAGCTGTAACTTACAGTCCCAGTAGAATTAGCAGACAGTGACTCGATCCATATGACATCTTGCAGCTTTCATCCAATACTTGTGCAGATCTTCACAGATGCACATCAGATAGATCAAAAAACATACGTACGTATGTACGTGTAGCTCCAGCAATAACGTGCTCAGAACAGAAACGAAGGACACACTAAAGCGAGGGTGGGACCAACTATACAGAGCATTGCCAAGCTATAGAGGGAGGAAGGGACACAAACAATGTATGTGTAACATGATAAAACCACTTACTCTGAGTCCATCTGGACCCACCCCAGTCTGTTACTGCACAGTGAAATTAGCCAATTTCTCTGTTTCTTTACTTTCTCTTCCTATCAGCATATTTCTTGCACATGAGCTGACTGGCTGAGAATATTGTTTACTCTCACACTTTGCTATACAGGGACTGCAAGAGGCGGCTACCAGGTCAAATTCAGTTAATTACACTGCTTGCAACTAAAATATACATTTCATGATGCATGATTGATTACAGAGCTTCTTTCATTTGTGTCTCCCTACAATCCACCTTTAACTATTACCTGACTTTTGCTTGCAACGCTCAGTGATGGCATTGCTAATGAAATGTCAGTAGTGTGCAGGCAGTATTAGCCTTTATACTTAAATAAAATTATTGGGGTGTAAATCTAATAAAAAGGCCACTTACCTGTTCCATTTCAGTTATAGTTGCTTGCTTTTTCTCAAGTTCTTTATGTAGGTGATTCAAAAATTGATCTTTCTGAAGCAGGTCAAAGTCTTTTTCTTGGAGCCGATCCCCCATTTCTTGTAGTTTTTCTTGCAGGGACGAAATCTGGGAAAGATCATGGAACAAATTTTAACAACTCTATGAATACTAAGAATCATATCTAAATGGCTGGCTTTGTGTCTTTATGTATGCATTTGTGCATGTGGTCAGGATAAAGTGATCCCACAAGGGACACTTTTTTTTTTTTTTTTTAAAGCGTAACTATACTCACCTTGACTTGAGCTATGCGATGTCCTGGAGATTCCTGATGGCCGAGGACAAATTGAGTGGCTGGCTTATAGGCATCGAACACTGGCCGCTTTCCCTGGCTGGCTGAGAATGATGTCAATCCTGCGTATGTGCAAGAGTTTTTGTTGGCTTCGCCATTCCTGTATTTCCACACCGAGCAGTGTGTTTACAGCTCACTGTACAGGGGTGGACAGGTAGGTAGTTAATTTGAATGCAGAAAAGACAAAGCATGTCTTTCTGCATGAAATATTCTGCCTGTTCAGCCATTTTTATTTAATACCTAAAGTTCCACTTTGACCATTTTTCTGACTAGTTAGGAGTAACTAACGGGCCCTTTTCCCACATGAATGACAATGAATCTCATCCCTTTGTTAATGACATTCCCTTAGTGATTACAGCACAAAACAGATGTAAAAGAGTGATTATATACAAAAAGCGTTTTCATGATGCAAGAATTCACCTGCACATGATCCTATACTCTTAATCCATGGTTAAATTTTCAACTGCCCTAGAAATCCTTTAAAAACCCAATTGGAGTTTTTTGGGAAAATAATGCAAATTAAAGCAATGTGGCTCAAAATAGCAAATGATAATTCACTTATGGTGGTTTTTTTTTGGACACCTCTCCTAACCCCCAAAATATAACTCCTATGTTTGGCAGTATGCTGTGGAAAAATCCTTCCTCCAGTGTCTGATCCCCCACCTCTCTTTCCCTCTAAGCAGAGCTACAGCTCCTCAATCAGCAGGGATCGCGAGCTTTGCTGGTTACAGAGCTATAAACTACAATTGAGTTTCAAGTGAACAAGCAAGTCAAGTGCAAGGACTGCTAACCTGTGACATACAATCTTTTGTTTCCAGTTCAGATTTCATTAAGGCAGTTTCCAGATGAATAATTTTCAGTTCCAATTCTTCTTTGTGTTGCCGAATGGTTGAATCCAGTTGGGTTAGCTACAGAAAGCGAAAAATATAGCAAAGTGAGATTCCTAAATAATATCTATAGGTTAGGTGACAGCACAGGACTTCCCTTCCAGCAGTACACAATGACAGCAATCACACAAAAGGTAACTAAACACAATAATGACATAAGAGGAAACTTAGTGTGATCCCCACAAGTACCAGAGTAATGAAAATCTACATATGTGTAATATCCTTCAGAATTCTTTTGGATGCAGACGGGAGGGGACACTGAAAAGGCCCCAATGAGTCTCTAAAGAAAATGTGCACAGATTATTACAAGCAGTAAATGCACATTAAAACAAGTCCTCATGTATGTATGTAGCTATATGCATTAGAGGGAAATTTGTTTTCAAATTTCACAACAGAGGCACAGAAATATTAAGTTTTTTACTAGTAATTTCTATTGCACCAGAAACTTGACAGCCCTCTAATGTAAACACAAAGTTGGTCCTTCTTAAAGGGGACCTTCAGTCATTATTTAAACTTTCCATCTATTAAATCTTCTGCCCTTGTTGTTTTAACTTTGGATAGCAAAACATTTTTTTTCTGCCAGTAAATACCTTATACAGCTCACTTCCTGTTTCTTGTCTGGTCATTAGCCTAGGGCTTATGACAATATGCACATCTCTCTCTCTCACTCTTGTGAGAGTGTGCCAGGAAGGGAGGGGGGGGGTGAGTCATAAGAGGGCCAATGAAAACTGCAGGGCTGCAGATCCGGAGGTGTGCCTCTGTGTGTCTGTGTAAATCCAGGAAGGGAACAGGCAGCCCAGAGTTAAAATGGCTGCAGTCTTCGTTCCGGGAGTAGAGAATTGGCAGGCGGACTACTTGAGTTGCCAACAGTTTTTCCCAGGGGAATGGTCTCTTCACCCAAACATATTTTGGGCTGTTTGCCAAAGATGGGGGACTCTGGACATAGAGGTTCAACATGAAGTTAGTCAACTTTGTGGCCAGAACAAGGGATCCACTTGCAAGCAGAAGGGATGCGTTGGTGACCCAGTGGGATCAGTTCTCACTGATCTATGTATTCCCCCCTATTCAGTTGCTGTCTCGACTTCTTTGCAGGATCAAGCTGGAAAGAAAGCCGGTAATTCTGGTGGCACCAGCATGGCCCAGAGGTCATGGTATGCAGAAATCGTAAAGATGGCAGTGGAGGGCCCATGGTTCCTCCCACTACGGCCAGATCTGCTCTCACAGGGACCGATATTCCATCCTTCCTTACGGTCTCTAAATTTAACGGCTTGGCTATTGAAACCCACATTCTGAAGAAACGTGGGCTTTCCGGGTCAGTTGTCTCTACCCTGATTAATGCAAGGAAGCCAGCTTCCAGAACTATATATTATAGAGTTTGGAGGGCTTATGAACCTGGTGTGAATCCAAGGGTTGGCACCCTTGGAGATATATCATAGGCAGAATTCTTGCCCTTCTACAATTAGGGGTAGAAAAGAAATTGGCTTGAGTACTATTAAAGGCCAAGTCTCAGCTTTATTGGTCTTATTTCAAAGATCACTTGCTACATATTCTTTAGTCCTGGGTTTTATGCAAGGGGTGATGCGGCTTAATCAGCCCGTCAAACCTCCCTTGAACCCTTGGGACTTGAACTTAGTTTTGTCTGTGTTACAAAAACAGCCATTTGAACCAATACAACATATTCCCCTAGTCCTGACAAGGAAGTAGGTATTTTTGGTTGCTATATCCTCAGCAAGGAGGGTTTCGGAATTGGCTGCTCTTTTTTGTAAAGAACCATATTTGATTTTTCTTGAGGACAGAGTGGTGTTGCGCCCTCGTCCAGGTTTTTTTTGCCGAACGTGGTCTCAGGTTTCCACCTGAACCAAGATATTGCCCTGCCATTGTTTTTTACAAAACCACGTTTCAGGGAAGAGAAGTCACTACATTGTCTTGATGTGGTGAGAGCAGTGAAAATCTATTTAAAGGCAGCTGCTCAGATTCGTAAGACTGATGTCTTATTTATTCTGCCAGAGGGTCCTAAGAAAGGACAGGCAGCGTCGAAATCCACTGTGGCTAAGTGGATTCGGCAAGTTATAATTCAAACTTATGATTTAAGGGGTAAGTTTCCCCCTTTTCAAGTTAAGGCGCACTCTAGCAGGGCGGTTGTCTTTTCTAGTACTGCTCCCCAGCCTGAAAGGCTGGCATCCGTTGTTACCACTTTCCAGATGACTTGTCTGAAGGATTTTCCTTTCAGCAGATTCTGGATTAGTAACCACCAAGTGAGGCTTTGGGACACTCTTGGGGACAGCTACATTGGCAAGTCTAAAGTTTGAATTGTTTTGTTCCAAGTCGACAGGATACTGTTTTGCAACAGTCTTGGATGGAACTGGGCATAGGGAACTGCTTCGAATGAAGCCACCATGGTTCCTAGCAACCTCATGCAGAGGCAAATGGAGGGATCACCTTTTGGCCTGACCATCTGCACCAGCTCTCTTATGGAGCTGATCTTTGCCTGAGGCAAGAACACCTTTTCCTGGGCGGGGGTCTATGATCAGACCCCCCCCCCCCCTTCTTTTTTACATGTATATTTTAGTGACCTCCCTGACTTACATTGTGGATTCCGCGGTGTTGGCTGGGGAGACTACCCTACCATCTTCCATGCCACTGACTTGGACCACTCCACCTGCCGGTATATGCGGATTTGTACATCCTTAGGTAGGCTCTCCACCTTCTGCACAACATTTTTTTTTTTTTTTTTTTTACTTTCATTTGGATTCCAACCTTATGTATTGGTTTGATGTGCTTTTTTCTTAGATCTGCATTTTGGACCCCAGCTCACATACAGAAGCTGCGCCCAGACCAGGACGCAGTCTCTTTTGGATGCCAGTAGGGGACGCTGTTTAGTCCCCCTTTGGCACATCTTAGTTGCCTATCATACATATCATGGGCTAATCCATTAGGGCACTGCGTGTGAGGAACAAGGCATGAGGTTGCATACTGTTCTTTTTAACTTTGTGGATGCTTAGGAATACAATGTAAGTGACCTTTTCTGATGTAATCGATCTGGGATAGAAACTGTTTGTATTGATTATTAACCATTGATACTTTACGTACCCCCAGATATCAATCTCTCCATAAAGAACCCTGGCGAAGGAACTGTTTTCTCTGAAACGCGCCGGTTCAAGGAGTCATATTGAATTTCTCATCGGTTTTTCTATTTTGTATTCATGTCTATATGCATCCATATTTTTTATATCTTTCTATTTCTATTTTTGATATATATTGTTTTTGTATAACAAATGATTTAAACGTATTCATCCCTCGTTTGTGGTAGTGCCTCCAAAGTCCCATTTAGGGGTATTTTTCTTTGGTTCTAGCTATTTCGGGATGTGGCACACCCCTATCTAGGCTCCCCTGTCAGACCCTCCTTTCTTACTATAATCAGACCCAAGTACTCCAGCCTTTTTAGCGGTATTAAAGTGGGGTTCCATCCAAAAAAACAAAAAAAATACCTCAAAAATTCTAAAAAAAAAAAACAAAAAAAATTTGGATATTTTTTTTTTTCACTTACCTCTAAATGCCTGTTGCTAGGCGGTCCCTCGTAGTCTGCCCCTTCCTTTGCCTGGGCTGGTGACATCACTTCCCCCTCGGCACAGGAAGGGCTCCGCTCCTTCCCTCCTGTCAAGCATCTGGGACCATTACAAGTCCCAGGTTATTGAGCGGCCAATCACGGCGCCGCTCGCGCATGCGCAGTGGGTGCCAGGCTGTGAAGCCACAGCCCGGCGCCCACAGTTGAAATGCCGGCGCCGGCGAGCGGAGGGGGGGGGGGCTTCGATCCCCCGCATCGCTGGAACCAGGGATAGGTAAGTGTCCAATTAAAAGTCAGCAGCTGCAGTATTTGTAGCTGCTGACTTTTAATTTTTTTTTTTTTTTGACGGCCCCCCTGGGTGGAACTCCTCTTTAACCACTTCAGCCCCGGAAGGTTTTACCCCCTTCCTGACCAGAGCACTTTTTACAATTCGGCACTGCGTCGCTTTAACTGCTAATTGCGCGGTCATGCAATGCTGTACCCAAACGAAATTTGCGTCCTTTTCTTCCCACAAATAGAGCTTTCTTTTGATGGTATTTGATCACCTCTGCCGTTTTTATTTTTTGCGCTATACGCGGAAAAAGACCGAAAATTTTGAAAAAAAATGATATTTTCTACTTTTTGTTCTAAAAAAAATCCAATAAACTCAATTTTAGTCATACATTTAGGCCAAAATGTATTCGGCCACATGTCTTTGGTAAAAAAAATGTCAATAAGTGTATATTTATTGGTTTGCGCAAAAGTTATAGCGTCTACAAACTAGGGTACATTTTCTGGAATTTACACAGCCTTTAATTTATGACTGCCTATGTCGTTTCTTGAGGTGCTAAAATGGCAGGGCAGTACAAAACCCCCACAAATGACCCCATTTTGGAAAGTAGACACCCCAAGGAATTTGCTGAGAGGCATGTTGAGCCCATTGAATATTCATTTTTTTTGTCCCAAGTGATTGAATAATGACAAAAAAAAAAAAAAAAAAAAAAAAAAATTACAAAAAGTTGTCACTAAATGATATATTGCTCACACAGGCCATGGGCATATGTGGAATTGCACCCCAAAATACATTTAGCTGCTTCTCCTGAGTACGGGGATACCACATGTGTGGGACTTTTTGGGAGCCTAGCCGCGTACGGGGCCCCGAAAACCAAGCACCGCCTTCAGGATTTCTAAGGGCGTACATTTTTGATTTTACTCCTCACTACCTATCACAGTTTTGAAGGCCATAAAATGCCCAGATGACATAAAACCCCCCCAAATGACCCCATTTTGGAAAGTAGACACCCCAAGCTATTTGCTTTGAGGCATGTTGAGTCCATGGAATGTTTTATATTTTGACACAAGTTGCGGGAAAGTGACAAATTTTTTTTTTTTTTTTGCACAAAGTTGTCACTAAATGATATATTGCTCACACAGGCCATGGGCATATGTGGAATTGCACCCCAAAATACATTTAGCTGCTTCTCCTGAGTACGGGGATACCACATGTGTGGGACTTTTTAGGAGCCTAGCCGCGTACGGGACCCCGAAAACCAAGCACCGCCTTCAGGATTTCTAAGGGCGTACATTTTTGATTTTACTCCTCACTGCCTATCACAGTTTCGGAGGCCATGGAATGCCCAGGTGGCACAAACCCCCCCCAAATGACCCCATTTTGGAAAGTAGACACCCCAAGCTATTTGCTGAGAGGCATGGTGAGTATTTTGCAGCTCTCATTTGTTTTTGAAAATAAAGAAAGACGAGAAAAAAAATTTTTTTTTTTCTTTTTTCAATTTTCAAAACTTTGTGACAAAAAGTGAGGTCTGCAAAATACTCACTATACCTCTCATCAAATAGCTTGGGGTGTCTACTTTCCAAAATGGGGTCATTTGGGGGGGTTTTGTGCCACCTGGGCATTCCATGGCCTCCGAAACTGTGATAGGCAGTGAAGAGTGAAATCAAAAATTTACGGCCTTAGAAAGCCTGAAGGCGGTGCTTGGTTTTCGGGGTCCCGTACGCGGCTAGGCTCCCAAAAAGTCCCACACATGTGGTATCCCCGTACTCAGGAGAAGCAACAGAATGTATTTTGGGGTGTAATTTCACATATTCCCATGGCATGTTTGAGCAATATATCATTTAGTGACAACTTTGCGCAAAAAAAAATAAAAAAAATAAAGAATTGTCTCTTTCCCGCAACTTGTGTCACAATATAAATTATTCCATGGACTCAACATGACTCTCAGCAAATAGCTTGGGGTGTCTACTTTCCAAAATGGGGTCATTTGGGGGGGGTTTGAACTGTCCTGGCATTTTATGCACAACATCTAGAAGCTTATGTCACACATCACCCACTCTTCTAACCACTTGAAGACAAAGCCCTTTCTGACACTTATTGTTTACATAAAAAAATAATTTTTTTTTGCAAGAAAATTACTTTGAACCCCCAAACATTATATATATTTTTTAAAGCAAATGCCCTACAGATTAAAATGGTGGGTGTTTCATTTTTTTTTTTCACACAGTATTTGCGCAGCGATTTTTCAAACGCATTTTTTGGGGAAAAAACACACTTTTTTACATTTTAATGCACTAAAACACACTATATTGCCCAAATGTTTGATGAGATAAAAAAGATGATCTTAGGCCGAGTACATGGATACCAAACATGACATGCTTTAAAATTGCGCACAAACGTGCAGTGGCGACAAACTAAATACATTTTTAAAAGCCTTTAAAAGCCTTTACAGGTTACCACTTTAGATTTACAGAGGAGGTCTACTGCTAAACTTACTGCCCTCGATCTGACCTTCGCGGTGATACCTCACATGCATGGTGCAATTGCTGTTTACATTTGACGCCAGACCAACGCTTGCGTTCACCTTAGCGCGAGAGCAGGGGGGACAGGGGTGCTTTTTTTTTTTTTTTTTTTTTTTTCTTTATTATTATTATTTTTTTATCTTATTTTTAAACTGTTCCTTTCATTTTTTTTTTTTAAAATCATTTTTATTGTTATCTCAGGGAATGTAAATATCCCCTATGATAGCAATAGGTAGTGACAGGTACTCTTTTTTGCAAAAATTGGGGTCTATTAGACCCTAGATTTCTCCTCTGCCCTCAAAGCATCTGATCACACCAAGATCGGTGTGATAAAATGCTTTCCCAATTTCCCAATGGCGCTGTTTACATCCGGCGAAATCTACGTCATAAAATGCTTGTAGCTTCCGGTTTCTTAGGTCATAGAGATGTTTGGAGCCACTCTGGTCTCTGATCAGCTCTATGGTCAGCTGGCTGAATCACCGGCTGCATTTTCAGGTTCCCTGTTGAGACAGGAGAGCCAGAGAAAAACACGGAAGATGTTGGGGGGGGGGGGCATTCCCTCCCACTGCTTGTAAAAGCAGTCTAGAGGCTAATTAGCCACTAGGATTGCTTTTACATGAAAGCCGACCGCTGGCTGAAAAGAATGATACCAAGATGATACCTAAACCTGCAGGCATCATTCTGGTATAACCACTCAAAGTCGTGAATGGCATACCTGAAGACAAAAAAATGGTTAACAATAAAGCACAGTAAACGGTAAGGTATAAAAAATTGCATACCTGAAAAGCAAACATGATAAAACATAATAACAATAAAACATTGCAGAATAGAATACAGTAAAAAAGAGCAGAACAATAGAGAGAGAATAGAGAGAGAGAGAACAATAAAACGACAACTATTTTTATTTTATATTTTTGTTTGTGTTTTTTTTTACACTTTTTTTTGTAACTAACTTTTATAACTGTAACCGGTTCCAGGTTCGGGTCTCTCAAAATGCGATGGCATCTTGGGAGACCCTGTGAAAGTGCGCCTAGTCTGTGCAATGCTGTACCCTACGCTAATACTCAACTAGTGCATGGTAGCGTTCAAAACATTCACCAATGCAAAGACCAGGATTGTCAGGACAGGAGGGACAATAATAGCGGGTGTCACGCCTATATCCACGCTAGCTGCAGACACAACATCTTTTTTGGGGGGTTCGTTGGGTAGGGGTACTCGGGAGGACATAAAGAAAATGCCTCTCATGCAGCCGACTGCATTTGGTTGGGGATGTGAATGGGGGAAGTACAGGCGCTGCAGAAGTGGTGGGCTCCCAATTAGGATTGGCGAATGCAGCAGGAAGGGCACTATGGGCACGACGGGCCTGTGTTTGTCTTTTTGGTGGCAGCAGGACACTACTTGTGCCACCTCACCAGCTTGAACTGCACTTATGGGACTCGCCACGTCACCAAGTGTTACTGCAGTGCTGGTTTGGCTACGACCGGGGTATACTACGCCGCTGGTGCTTGCCAGTTCCCCAAAACGCTACCAAAAAACTGTTAGCGATCGCAGGGATCAGGCCTGACTCTGCGAACGCTGCAGTTATGTGTTTAGTGTTTTGTAAGTGACAGTGATCGATCGATACTGCACTTGGGTGGGCTGGGCCGGGCCGGGCGGAGGGGCAAAACGCAGGTGCTAGCAGGTATCTGGGCTGATCCCACTAACACTGCGTTTTTGGGAACCCTAAACTGCTGGGGACACTAGTATAGATCTAATCGGATCAGATATTGATCCGTTCAGATACTATACCACTAAGGGAGGTGTATGCTGCGTGCGTGGGTGTTAGCGGTACTGGCGCTAATCTGACGCTGCCTGGGGCTGGTGCTTGCCAGTTCACCAAAACGCTACCAAAAAAACTGTTAGCGATCGCAGGGATCAGGCCTGACTCTGCGAACGCTGCAGTTATGCGTTTAGTGTTTTGTAAGTGACAGTGATCGATCGATACTGCACTTGGGTGGGCTGGGCTGGGCTGGGCGGAGGGGCAAAACGCAGGTGCTAGCAGGTATCAGGGCTGATCCCGCTAACACTGCGTTTTCGGGAACCCTAAACTGCTGGGGACGCTAGTATAGATTTGATCGGATCAGATATTGATCCGATCAGATACTATACCACTAAGGGAGGCGCATGCTGCGTGCGTGGGTGTTCGCGGTACTGGCGCTAATCTGACGCTGCCTGGGGCGACGCATATCACCGCCGGGCGATCAGGGGGCTAAACCTTTATTCGGTAATAAACGGCGGGTGCCCTGACACTATAAAAAATAAACGAACTAACCAGCGTCACCCGTAACAGTTATACGGTGATCAGTGGTGAAAGGGTTAACTAGGGGGCAATCAAGGGGTTAAAACATTTATTAGATAGTATATGGGGGTCCCTGTCGCTATAAAACACTGACGGCGAACCTAAATATTTACGTTCCTAACTAGCGTCACCAGCGACACTAATACAGCGATCAGAAAAATGATCGCTTAGCGACACTGGTGAGGGGGGGTGATCAAGGGGTTAAAACTTTATTAGGGGGGGTTAGGGGGGTATCCTAGACCTAAAGGGGGGTAATACTCACTGCCCTAACACTAACTGTCACAAACTGACACTATGCAGTAATCAGAAAAAAAAAAAAAAATACTGCTAATGTCAGTTTGTGACAGGGGGGGGGGGGGTGATTGGGGGGGGATCGGGGGGCGATCGGGGGGGGGATCGGGGTGTAAGGTATGCCTGGCATGTTCTACTGTGTGTGTGTGTGTTGTGTGCACTCACTTGTCATCTCTCCTCGGCGCTGGAACGGAAACTGCCAGACCGAGGAGAGATGACATCACATCCTCTGCCTGTGTGAAACGACACACAGGCAGAGGAGGATTCCCATTGGCTGGGAGCGATCGCGAGGGGGGGGCCACGATCGGATGGTCTCCCCCTCGCCTCCCGACGCTCCCAGTCAAATGCCGACCGCCGATGGCACCGGGGGGGGGGTCCGATCGGACCCCCCGCCCGCGGGAGGCAGATCACGTACGGGTACGTGATTTTGCCTGCCCGTGCCATTCTGCCGCAGTATATATGCGGTAGGCGGTCGGCAAGTGGTTAAGGAAGATTTCTCTAGGTTGAGAATCCTACCCAAACTTTCCAGATAATTGGTTGTAGTGCTTACACTTTGCGTCAAACGAGCCACCGACTGATCTATTAGCAATAGATCATCTAGGTACACTACGACTATTATGCCCTGTGCCCTTAACCTGGCTAGAGGTGGGGCCAGCACTTTTGTGAACACCCAGGGTGCTGTGGCTAGCCCGAAGGGCAGGGCTACAAACTGGAAATGCTCCTGTTCTAACTCGAACCGCAGAAACTTTTGATGAGAGGGAAATATAGGAACATTCAGATATGCATCCCTGATGTTGATAGATGCCAGGAGTTCTCCTCCTAGAAGGATAGAAACTACTGACCTGATCGTCTCCATGCGAAAGGAGCGGATCTTCAGGAACGGATTTAGATTTTTTTAGATCTAGAATGGGCCTGACATCTCCATTTGGTTTTGGTCCCATAAAAAGATTTGAATAAAACCCCAAACCTTGCTCTTTTGTGGGGATCTGTATGATCACCCCATGAGATATTAATCGGTCTAGTGCGTGAAACAGAGATTGTCTTTTCTCTGGATCTTTGGGAACGCTTGACCACAGGAAACGAGACGGTGGAAAGTCCCGAAATTCCAGCTTGTATCCCAGCGTTACTGTGGAGATGACCCATCTGTCCTGAATTTCTTCTTGCCAGACTTCTGAAAACTGCAGAAGTCTGCCCCCCACCTTGGTGAGGGGGGTTGCCTCTTCATGATGAGGCTTTAGGATTCTGCTTTGCAGGTTTCCAACCCCAGGACTTCTTTTGAGCCTGGGTCTGACCCTGAGGTTTTCCTCTAGAGTCTGACGGCGGAGGCCATCGCCACTGCCTAGAGGAGGAAGCCCCTGGCGCAGGGGAAAGAGCTTGTTTAAATGAAGGGCGTTTATACTTTCTTTTGACTGGCAAAAAAATACTTTTCCCACTAGAAATTGTTTGGATATATATTTGTCCAATTCTTCTCCAAATAGCCGCTCCCCATGAAAAGGGAACCCAGTTAGGAGGTTTTTACATGGTGCTTCAGCTGACCAATTTTTTAACCACAGGATTCTATGCATATGCATAAGCATAAGCGCAAGGCGGGACGCCTGGTGAATAGAATCTTTAATGGCATCTATGGCAAAGCATAACGCTTTTGGTAGTTCAGCAAATTCCTGAGCTTGTTGTGCAGGAACCTCTCTAAGGGCCTGTTTAAATTGGTCCTTTAGGGATTGACAGACGCCTATTGCAGCGACTACAGGCTGAGTAATGGCACCTGCCAAGGAAAAAGTAGATTTTAACAGGGATTCCAACTTTTTAACTGTTGGATCCTTAAGCATTTGTGCATTGTCTACAGGACAAGTTAGGCCTTTATTTACACTGGAAATCGCAGCGTCAACTGCTGGTACTTTCCCATTTTTTGGAGAATTTCTCCTCCAGGGGATAGAGAATTGAAAATCTCTTAGGAGGGAGAAAATGCTTATCCAGGTGATCCCATTCAGCAAAAATAAGCTGTTCTAGTAATGCATGTGCTGGAAACGCATGCAAAGGCTGAGAGGTTTTTAAGAACCCAAGGAAGAAACCAAGCTTTCAGGAGACTCCGTTAGAGGTAGCATGAAAGTAGAATGAACCATCTCCATAAGAGATTGTATCAGCAATTTCTCAGACTGAGAGGCTGAAAAAGGCTCATCTACCGTTGTATCCTCTGCAGAGGAATTATCGGTTTGTTTTTCCTCCTGATCGCCTGAGGGTAACACCTCATCCTGTGCCCACTGTTCCCTTTGCAAGGGGTCTGAAGTGGGGGAGGAGGATCTAGCACGCTTCCTATCCATTTGAATGGAAGATGCGATTAAAGACGCTAATCTTCCTTCCAGACCCTGAAGGGTGGAGGAAAGGGACCTGTTTAGCAGCAGGCAAACAAAACAGTACATAGTAGCAGTATCAGAACAGTGGGACCTACGCGGGGGGGTAATGTAAGGGGGTACAGCACTGATCCCCCTAACCCTCAGGCCCCTTCAGGGGGGAGAAAGAAAACATTTGGCAGATTTCTTTTACCTGAGAGAAAAAATCCTCTTGCACACACTGCTGCGGCCACACAGAGACTGACTGAGCTTTACAGTGCTGACAACAGATTAAGGTATGTGCATAGACTCCCTCTAGTGGAGAATTAAGGCATGACAACATTTTTTACCTTAAAGAAGAATACATAGGTGCTTTTAGTACCGAAGTTTCTTCCCTTACCTTATCCCCGCCACAGGATTTGCTGAATTAACAGACAATCCAACCTTCACCCATCACGGCGGGCTGCGTTTAGCAAACCTTGTCCCTACAACGGGTTCCACTCCCTTGGACCCGTAACAGCACCCCACCAGGAAAGCTTTAGGTAATGTAGCAAGACCTAAGCCCTGGGTTCCTGGGGTCCAGTCCTACAAAGAGAGGCGTTACAGGCAAAACCTCGTACTTCGGATACAAGGCCCCGTACCATCCACTTAGGCCTCAGTGGCACTTTGGATGGATCTGGTCTATGGAGGCTATTTAAATCCAGCATGGATCCCTCCTGGAGCTCCTCAGAGCACATCTTCACTCGTGACCAACACCTTAGACACTGGCGAAAAAACTGATGTACTCCTGGAAGGAGGAGGGGTTATATAGGGAGTGAACTTCCTGGATTGGGTATACCAGTGTCCATCACCTGAAGGTTGCCTATAACCCATTAAGTAATTACTTAAGGCTCTGTGTCCCATGATGTACGATAAAGAAAAAGATATGCTGCATTTTTTACGCAGTGCAACTTACCGCACTGCATGTCACCACTTGTCAAAATATCTCAGCTTAGCTGCGCATAAACATTAAAGAAGTGTCAATTTGTGACAACTCAATAAAGTTAAAAAAAAAAAAACTTAAACAGTGTGATGTGCTTTGGTCACATAGCAAACTGTACATGCAGAAAGACAAAAGAGGGCACACAAGCCTAGTGCGTTAGCATAGTTGATAAAGTTGAAAGAGGACACCAGTCCATCTAGTTCAACCTGTGTGTATTTATGTCAATATCATTTCCTATATCCCTGTATGTTGTGCTCGCTAACATGCCCATCTAAGAGTTTGCTTTAAATTATTGACACTTCCTGCTGATACCACCGATTGTGGAAGGAAGTTCCACATCCTTACCGCTTTCACAGTAAAGAACCCCCTATGCAGTTTAGGGTTGAACCGCTTCTCCAATTTTTTTGAGTGGCCACGTGTCTTCTTAACCTCCCTGAAACTGAATAGTTTTCTCCCTATGCTAGAATCACCATTGAGGTATTTGTATATTGCTACCATATCTCCTCTCAAACGTTGCTTCTCCAGGGAGAAGTTTAGTGTTTGTAGTAATTCCTCATAACTGAGGTCCTCCAGTCCCCTTGTTAGCTTTGTTGCCCTTCTCTTGACTCTATCTAGTTCCAGCATACCCTTTCTGAGGATTGGTGACCAGAATTGCATGGCACTCAAGATGCGGCCGGACTAGAGTTTTGTAAAGCGGTAGAATAATCATTTAATCTCTTGCGGAAATATCCTTTTTCAATCCATGCTAATATTCTGCTTACTTTGCTTGCTGCAGATTGGCATTGCATGCCATTGCCGAGCCTGTGATCTACTAGGACCCTTAGATCTTTTTCCATTCTGGAAGTCCCCAATGGTTCTCCACCTAGTGAGTAACTTCCATTCATATTTTTGTCTTTTGCCAATCAGCTGGTACCATGCCAGTCTGTAAGCTGTCCATAAAAATTAGGAATAATGGTCTTGCTATTATCAAAGTCCTTTAAGGACTTTCGGGTTTAAGTCATCTGGTCCTGCAGATTTGGTGTTAACCAAAACACAATTTAGTCCAAGAATAAAATGGTTTATACTCTTGGACATTAAAGCGGAACAATACTGACCTTGGCTACAGCAATGCAGAGTCCTGGAGCTTCCAGCCGGCTGCTTTTATCTTCTTGTGGTCAGCTACCAGGTATCAGCTGCCAGCCGCTTTCATTGGCCAAGCCAATATGACGTCACTGCACAGGAGTTCAGTCGGCTTTGGCATTGCTGAGTTTCTACAGTGAGCTGCTGTACAGGGGTGGATAGGCAGGTAAGTAAATTTAATGCAGAAGAGACAAAAAGTATGTCTCTTATGCATTATAGGTTTTGCCTGTTCGCCTTTTTTTTTTCTTTACATAAAGTTCAACTTTCAAAGAAAGGGGCCCTTCACAAAGGCATGCAAAGGCCTCAAAAGAAGAGCTCTGAAGAGGGGGCACCCTCGAAAAGCATCAACAGGCCTTTGTGGCATCTTACAAGCTCGTCTGAAAGGCAAGCACAGTGCTTCTGGTCGTTCCTCTTCCTGGTTATTTGCGATGAGCCCTTTTTGGTTCACGCTTGCGTGTATAATCAACTACTTTTATCCTAAATAAATGGTGTTTTGGTTAACATACTAGGCTGGTACGTCCTCTTGTCTTTGGTTAACGCAGTAGGCTGGTGTGCCCTCTTTTGGCATGTAGCGCTTTTGGATAACCCCTTTGTGAGAAGGGCAGTAAGGCTTAGTGAAAACTTTAGTAATGTCTCTGGACTTGAAATATCTGAAGTAGAGAGAGTGTCTACCTGCAATACTGGTGCCACACCTGAGCACAGAAAACTGTTCTGTGTAACACAGCAAACTGTGCCCACTTCCTCCTATTTTTCCCTCAGGTATTTCTTTCTCCTTTACTGAAAAGCACCACAGTAACGATGTGTAAGCAATGTTCAGTACAGCAGTATTTCCTGCCCAGCGTAGCTTGGGTAGTGCCCAAGAGGAGGGTGTTTTTCAAACTAGAACACCTGTGGCAACAGCAAGAGACAGAGCTAGAGAGGAAGAGAATATTACAGTAAAAATTCCAAAAAAAAAATTTGTTTTAGGAGAAAAACCGTAAGATCTTTTGGTTTTGGTGAACCTGGGATGTATTTAGCCAATTTAAAACTCAAGGGGAACTAAATTCACTCAAACAACTATTTTCTATTTCGTGCCTCCCCCCTCCTTCTTACACAATTGCTAACAAAATGTATTCTATTTTTTTACCATTTAGTTAATTTTTCTGCTGGGAGGCAGAACTTAGTGTTGTCTGGCCTAGGTTGGGCCCCACTGCCTCTTGGGATTGCTACATCACAGCTATATTAGGAGGCAGTAGGTTACTAAACTGCAACTTTGAAGCACATGTGCAGTTAATTTCCGCTGGGTGCTATATTGTCATCTATCAAAAGTTGGTGGTATTTGTGCGCATTCATGGAAATCTACTGCGTGTGCGCAAATGTGCCACTGGTTTCTTCCAGCTCCTAAATGCCTGGAAGAGACCAGCGGCACATCTGCACTCACGCGGGTCCTATGAAAATGTCAGCATGGAAGAATGGTGGGGTGGAGGTAATTCGGGAGCGGTTTAGTTCCTCATTAAAATTCAACTGGGCTTTAAAATACTGATTAGTGTCAGTTCACACAGCATGAAGGGATAGCAGACATACCTGGGCTGCCCTCTGTTTTAGCTCCCAGTTCCTGTCTTTCAGTGCCTGGTCCATATCCAGCAGCTCGTGGTCTCTCTCATCCAGTTCATTCTTACATGCCCTTTATTTTACATAATAAAAACAAAGAAAACATGAAAGCTAGGTTTACCAACCAATAAAATGTCCCTTTAATACATTTTCTTTTATCAGGTCAGTAAGGCTACTTTCACACTGAGGCGTTTTTGCGCTAAAAATAGCTCCTGAAAAGCTCCTGTAAACTGCCTCTTCTGCAGCCCCAATATGAAAGCCAGAGTGCTTTCACACTGGGGCAATGCGCTTGCAGAACAAGAAAAAAAGTCCTGCAAGCAGAATCGCTCCTAAACCGCCCCTGCCATTGAAATCAATGGGCGCCACTGCCGAAGTGCCTGCAAAGCGCTTAGCGGAGATTTTTGGGTGCTTTTAACCCTTTCCTCAGCTGCTGGCAGGGGTTAAAAGCGCCCCGCTAGCGTCCTAAAAGCGCCGCTAAAATTAGCGGCGCTTTACCGCTGACGCCCCCCCACCCCAGTGTAAAAGCAGCCTAAGTTGTGGCACAATAATGCAATTATGTATAAGTGTTTGCACTGTTCTCTGTAGGAAGCATGACTCCTATTCTTTATAGAAAAAAAAAAATTACGGATGTTTTACTGCAACAGACACTGAAATATCCTTGTGAACAAACCATTGGGTGAACCTGCCCTCCGTTTAAACTTTTAAAAGTAAGCATCTAAAAGCAGACACCGCAAGATGCCTCATATTGCTTTTAAACGCCCTGTGTCAACGAGCTTTGGAATGTGTAGATGGCATCACTGAACATCAATACGAGATGCTTCTTTAGCTTCATACACTGTTAGATTTTCTGCAGATTTTTGTTTTCAGATTTACCAAAACCATGTAGTGCAAAGGCCTGCCTGATGCATAAAAAATTGAAACTCAATTTGTAGTTTGAGCCTCAAAGGTAAGATTTTGTGTGTACTGTTAGGAGATTGTTGCTTAAAATCCTTTTCTTAGATAGGATAGAATACTCAGACCAACAATCATGGGAAAGGTGACCTTTCTACAGATAACACCCTAAATATATAATCATTTCAGGGTTCGCTTACCTTAATTCTTCTGTAAGGGCTTGTATTATGACTTCCTTTTCTTCCACTAATAGATGGGTCTTTGTAAGTGTCTCTTGAAGTTCTTCAACATGCTTGAGATTGTCCTGCAACTGCGTATGCAAATGTTGAAGCTCCATTTCTATTTCTTCTTTTCTGTTAAGATCCCTTTCAGCTCTATTCACTCTTTCTTGTAACAAGGTGACTAAAACAAGAAAAAAGGATTATATTTACTTCTCAAATATCAGAGGAACAACCAATATATTTATTAACAGCTGTGTACTGTAAGGGACTATCTGACTGGATACACACTATATAGCCAAATGTATGCGAAAACCTGACCAATCACATCTATATGGACTTGTTGGCCATTATATTCTAGGACCATGGCCAATAGCATGGAGTTGGCGCCCAGCCGCTGCTCTTCTAATAATATTTTCTGCAAGATTTTGGAGTGTCTGTGGACACTAAAGGGACTCATGACTCCTCTGTGTGGGACTCTGGCTTTTCCACCGGCACTACAGGGGGAAAGCTTTGGACCTTGAAGAAAGGAGGACCACAAACGACTTGCCCAAGTCCTTCGTTTAGACTCTTCTTTGATGAAAGACACTCCCTCCGGCCCATCTCCCCATACCTCGACGCATTAGCTGCAGAGGCAACAAGTGATATCCTACATTCGTACCTTCCCATCCTTGCCTGATATACTTACTGATTTAACGTACTTGGAGAACATGCTGGTCTCTAAACTCTACTCTCCCATACATATGGTTTCTAATCCCGACCTCCCCCCATACACACAAGCCTGGAAGGTAGACTTGGGCCATTTCACCTGTTGACTGGCAAAAGAGCTTCATTCTGACTCACAACATATCCTTAGCCTCCAAAGCTCAAGAAAAAGGGTTCAAGTTGTTGACCCGTTGGTACAGTTGCCCCTCCACTTTACACTGGATAAACCCAGGGCTCCCGGATACCTGCTGGCGTTGCCTGTCAGCCGAAGGAACTTTACTCCACATTTGGTGGGAATGCCCCCCTGTGCGGAGGTTCTGGCAAAAGTTTCTCGACCTGTACTGCAGACTCATGGCGACCTCGCTTACACCCTCTCCTGAGGTAGTTCTGCTATGTTCCCTGGACCGCTCAAAATTGGTCAAAAAAGACATTCTGCGTCACCTTCTGGCAGCAGCTAGAACGGTTCTGCCCAGACACTGGAGGTTGACGGACATGCCTTCCCTGGGGAAATGGGCAACTGAGGTGGACCGAATCAATAGCTTGGAACGAATGTTGTCGCAGGAATCGGGTAAAGAGGAACAATTCTCCAAGACCTGGTCTAGGTTTCGATACTCCTCGGAATTTATTCCATGGGCAACAGAGGACTCTAACATCACATCTGTCTGACCTAAGTGGAATGTCTCCTTCTCAATATCTACTTACTTTACTGCTTTGACCCCTCTATTTTCACCATCATTCCCCCTCCTCTCTTTACATGAAGCAACGATACACGAACACCCGAACCATAATCTCTAGACTAGACAGACGGGAACTCTGTGACCCACATAGAGTTCCCCCCTACGAGAAATTGTGTTTAGCATAATAAAAGAATATTTATAATGGATGGGCAGCGCTCGTTGATAGTGGTGCTCACAGACCCTCAATATGTCTTGATAGATGCTATGGCTACACAGGGTTATATACTAAATTAATTCAGTTGAAGCTAACAAATTCTCTATACAATTTGACGTTATGGTACCAATATTGAAATGTCTATTTCTATCTTTATGTCAATGAACGATACACTTGTATTGTACAGCTCTCCTTTCTTAATAAAATAATATTGAACTAATATAAAAAATATATATGTGATGTAAAATCCACTTTAATAGAACTGACATCTTTGGACACTGATATAGCCTAAAGGGTAACAAAAAAAAACTGTCTATAGGTCACATTTAGCCTGGGTTCACACTGTAGCAATGTGGGAACCAGAGCGATTCCCACATTGCATCTCTCCCGCAGGCAGTTCACACTGCCCTCTGTGAACCAGTGCGGGTGTCAATACAAGGTTAATGACACCCCCAGATTGGTTCACAGATCACAGTGCGAACTGTGGATTCAGACAAGAATCAGATAGCATGGGTGAGAACACCCATGCGATCCGATTCCAGTGCGGGGAAAAAAAAAAAGTCCCTGCACCTTTTTTGTGCAAATCCAATGCGAGTACAGCCATACAGTTTGTATGATTGAACTCGCATTGCACAGACATCACATGTGATCGGCACAGCAGTGCGGGTGCAAATCACATGCGATGTCTGTGTTCGCTATAGTGTGAACCCAGGCTAAAAGGTGGAAAAAGTTCTGAAATGATTTATCTTTGTCTCATTTATTTACATCACAGAAACTTGACATTTTAACAGGGGTGTGTAGACTTTTTATATCCACTGTACATTTCACAACAACCACCTGCTGTAAAAAAAGAGTGTATTCACTCTTATCTCTTACCCAGCTGTGCTTTGTCATTAAGTTCAGTCTCTGTTTTCTGTAAAATCAAATCCATCTGACTCAGTCTGTTGTTCTTAGACTCCCCATCAGCAGTGACAGACAACAGCTGCTCTTCAGTGTGAATCAACTTTTCTTTGCAACTGTTCAATTCATGCTTTACCTTCCTACAATACAAGAGACATTATTGCATACTATACATTCTTACAAAAACGTGTATTCCCTGCAATAATGGAGAGGCAAACTGTGACCTCTTGAAGCAGTTGGTTTATAGTGCCAGCTTTCTGATAAAAATGGCACAGTGCGTTCTTAGAATATCCTTGCATATGCGTTTTGTAACAGGATTCCTACTGCAATTAAAAACACTAAACTATCAATCTACTCCCATTCAGTGGCATAAACTGTCTGCCATCGACATGAATATGGCTGAATTTAACAATACAATGCTTCTGCTGCACTGAAGCAGTGTAACGTGCCTTGTCCACCTATGTGGACCACAGAACACATCCCTCTTATGTTATTGAGAGAGGGAGGTGTTCTGTAGTTTAAATCAGAAGCATATAGCTTAAGGTGACACTGCTGATCCTCCAGAGGTACAGTCATAGGAAAGAAAAATGTGTTTTTGATAGGATTCCCAGGTAAAAATAAGTGAAACACTTAAAAAAAAAAACTGTTAAGCTGCAAATGATTATGATTATACAGGATTTGTGTAGCACCAACAGTTTGAACAGCACTTTACAAAATAAAGGGAGATAGAACAGATACAATACAATTTGACACAAGAGGATGAGGAGCCTTACTCATTGGAGCTTACAGTCAGGAAGGGCAAGTGGTAGAAAAGTTAACAACTGTGAGGGATGAGCAGATGGGAGAAGATCAAAGTATAGATTTGTGGTGGATTACCATTTTGTTCTTGGGTGTATAAACCTTAGACCCCTTTTACACTGGGGCGGTGCAGGCGTTAGCAGTAAAGCGCCGCTAGCTTTAGCGCTGTGATAAGCGGCGCCGCTTTTAACCCCCTTAGCGCGGCTTTTAAGGCGATTTGAAAGCGGCGCCCATTCACTTAAAAAGGGCAGGGGCGGTGGAGGAGTGGTGTATACATAGCTCCTCCACCGCCCCAAAGATGCTGCTTGCAGGACTTTTTTTCCTGTCCTGCAAGCGCGCTGCCCCAGTGTGAAAGCACTCAGGCTTTCACACTGGGGTGGCAGAAGAGGCAGTTTACAGGCGCTTTACAGTCGCTATTTTTCGCACAAAAACACCTGTAATGCTCCTCAGTGTGAAAGGGGTCTTAAAGTGGTTTTAAACCTTTGACATGACATGAAATATGAACAAAGCATATCCCTCCATAGAGTTCACTTGTCTTAACCCAGGGCACAAAGTGTCATTTCTGTCTGCTGCTTCATTCATTTGCTATCAGTATGGTCACCTCAGACAAGTTTTCTTGACACCAAGAGAAGAATGGTGATGGGATAGAACTCCAGCACACAGCCTGCAATTGACAGCCTAAGCTCTGTTCCTGTGTGCTGTGTGAAAGGGGGGGAGGGGTTCCCTTCCCTCCAATCAGCTCTAAGCTCTGCAGAGTGTAACTTTAGTGCCCTACTCCCTGCTTTCCAACATTACAGACAAGCTGCAGAAATTCTTAACGCTGAATAGCTGTAGACTTCAGATAAACAGGTACAACTTATGTCGGAGGATTTGTTTAATCTCTGCATATCACCTGAGGCCAGTCACTTCACTGGGTAGATGGAAGGGTTTACAACCACTTTAAAGTGATATTAAACCCTCAGTTTAAGCAGCTGATAGGATCACTTACTCAGTATGCAGCTTCTTTATATTTTAACCCTTGTCTATTTTCCAATTAAAGTTGGTTCCATGATCGCTGCCCCAGGTTTCCCGCTTCAGGGTTGCTCCTTTCTCTTGTAATATCCTATGGAGCCACCCTGTTAAACACACAACCCCTTAGCTTAGAATAGGAAGGCACTTCTTTGCTCCGCCTCCCTCTCCATTCTACAAGCTCACAGACTGAGTGCAGGACCTTTTCTTATGAAGTCCAGAAGTTCCAGGAAGCAGCACCTAGAGAACAGTAGCCAGCAACATTGAAAGTTGTAAACGACAACTGCTGGAGTAAGTATTTTAACAAATAGTTTACTGGGGAATGTTTACTTTATTGTTCCTAAAGTGGAGCTCCGGTCGTTTTTGTGTTTATTAAAAGTCAGCAGCTACAAAAAGTGTAGCTGCTGACTTTTAATAAACACAAACTCGCCTGTCCCAGGATCCAGGGATGTGTTCATCTGAACCATTGCGCGTCTCCCTCGCTCTCCCCAGCGACAGCAATTCAACTGTGGGCCACCGGTTTCACACCCGGGCTGTGAAACCCGGGTGCACACTGCACCTGCTGAATGGTCAGGTAATCTTCTGGGACCTGTGACTTGTCCCAGGGACTGCAGGGAGGGAGGTGGAGAGGAGAACTTCTGCTCAGATCGCCTAGGCGATCCGAAAAAGGAAGTGGAAGCAGGTACCTGTCAAAACTAGGTATCCACTCCCCCCCCAAAAAAATATTACATGGCAAACAGGGGAGTGGGAGGAGTGCTTAAAGCAGAACTTCCCGCTTTGGGTGGGGCTCTGCTTTAATGTGTTAAATTTAACACTGGGGGGTTACTACTTTAAACTTTGCTTTTTGCAAAAGTGTGGACCTAAGGACCATAATGAAAATGGTCTGCTCTATCCACAGCAACATAAAATTTTAGCTGCAATATATTGGTGCAGGACACAAACTAAAGAATACGACTGGCTGCAACAGGCAAAATAAAAGCCATGTTTCCACTCACTTTGATTAGTGAGGTTGGTCCCTTATAGGGTGATCAATTGGTTAATAGAATCACTTCTAGTAAATGGTAACCTTTCATTCCTATTTTAGTAAGTATGCAACGTAATGCTCTCAGATTGTATTCCAATTGATGTGGACAAAACAGAGTTGTTTCTTCCCGTTAATGTTTCTATGAGTAGCATAGGTGTGCACAGCCTATTGCATTAGGGTGTGCACCCTGAAGCTCAAACACACGTGCCTTTCTCTGCAGCTCCATCTACACTGGACAGTGAATGAGTGGGATAGTGCTCTGTGCTGAGCGGTTTCCTGTGCATTCAAAAACTGAAGCATAGTAAACAGTGTACTATGCTTCAGTTAAGAAAAAAACACAGTGAGTGAGTGTTCACTGTGTTCATTTAGAAAAGGAAGGGGCTGGTAAATTACATATTTACATTATATTTACTAGCCCATTCCACTACTCTCCATTCTGAAACATCCCCCACAGCAGCCAGGAGGAGAGGAGGGAAGCCAGCAGCACTGTGGGGGGCGCAATACAAGTGGGGAGGCCCAGACAATAGGGGGAATCAGCACCACACACAGTGATTAGGGTGTGCCCAGGCACACCCCCAACGCACACCTACGGTGAGTAGGATGGGTACCCAAAATGTTACTGACAGAGCACAAGAAAACAAGACACGCATTTAACCCAATACAAGCATGAATTCTAAGTTCTCTGGGGAAAGACATTTTCCGTCAACATGTGGCTGTGGTACCAAAATAAAGGTTACAGTTCAAAGAGCACGCTAGCTTTGAAGTATTAGTGGGACACATTCATACAAGCCCAAGAGGTTTAAACTGAAATAGGCTAAAACTGTTTGTCATTCTGTGGTCTTGCTAATCACACTTCATATGAAACTGAGAACAAGCTCATTTTATGACTTTTGGTTTTAAAGAAGCACTTTAACTACTATATGGCTGCAGAATAAAAGTGTGTATTCGGCTTAATATAGTTCATACTTTCATAAACTAATACACATTTTAAAATTAATATATAGGTTTAAAAAAAATGCATAATTCTTACTCCATGCTATTGCTCAACTGGTGAATGTTGTGGGTTTTCAGTGCCAGTTCCTTATTGGTCACTTGCCATTTCTTTGCTGTGGTTTTCAATTCTTCTTGGAAAGATGACCTTTGCTTCTCCAGTTCAAATTCCAACTTAGAAATCTACATTAAAAATAAAAATGATGATATCTAGCAGAGAGACTGATTTCAAGACCTGATGTCCTGATTATTTCCAAACAATAAGTTCTTATGATAATTTATTTTTCCCCTTTGTTTAGACACGGGAGCCAGGGGCGGGGCCGAGTCCTGCTGTCTGTGTCAATGGACACAGCAGCAGGACTCGGTAAATTAAGTCTAAACAAAGCGGGAAAATAAAGAACAAATAAGTTACGCATATGTGCTTTTACGCATTTAAACGCATCTATAGTATTTTGCTGATCATTCTGCAGAAACATTTCTCCTAGAAAACACACGTATAAGAACATCAGTAACATTTTTTTACGGCTGTGTGAATGAGGTCTAACACCAGCTAGAACTTTTTTTTTCTCAGTTTTGGATAGAATGGGGCAATAATCAAGCCTGTCAGTTGTTATGGCTAGCTGTGGCCTACTGCTGGCAAGATTCTCTCTCACTTTGTGTCCCGGTGGCACATTGTGGGATGCACAAGAGTTGGGAGGCACCTCCACAAAGAACAAAGAAAGCAATTAAAAAAAACAAACATTTAAATAGAGTTGGGGAAGATTAGAACCCATCTGAGCTGTCTGTATCCCTATTGGGATACATTCTCTCATTTCTGAGCAACATCATTATCAGAACAGGAAGCAAAGGGAAATCTGCCTTAAAACAGCAATAAAACTTGACAGAGGTTCTTGCCCTTGCCCACTCTATCCAAAACCTGCCTAGATTTATTCTAGAAAGTATAATTAGGCCTCTTGCATATACAGCCCATTAATTGTAATATGCCTATGCGCACAGGTGCGTAAACAAGCGCTGTATATTCCTCCGTAAAAAATAAAAAAAATAGAGAAATCTGCCTTTTTGGTCATTAATTTATGGCTCATGCGTGCGCACTTGTGCGCAAATATCTATTAACATATTGTGAACACGAGAATAAATTGCGTGCATGCGTGAAAATATGCACAAATACATACAAAAAAAAAAAAAAAGCTGAAAAAATATATGCTCAAACAGGCGTATCGCGTGCAAGAGGCCTTAAAGTGGATGTTCACTCAATTTTCAAAGTTTAACTCGTTCATATTAAACAGCATAGAATGCTAAACAGAACTTTTTTTTTTTTTTTTTTCTTCGGGTGTACCTGTGTATATGTGCTTCGGTCTTTTTTCTCCCTGCGGCTATGGGTGGGTATTTTGCGGGTATTGTCGTAATTTCCGCCGCGCCGCACTGTCTCCTGGGAACTAGTGTCATTGTTCCCAGGAGTCAGTGCGGAGGCCCGCCACGAAATCTCGCGGGATTTAAACAGAACAAGTGAAGTTAAACATCGCAACGGGGCGGGAACTTCCTAGGACGCCACCCGTTGTGATGGCAACCAGGATGCTTATGACGCTCCGCGCCGTTACAACTGAGCATGCGCGGGAACCAGCAAGGAATGCTGGTAGCTCAGCATCACTGGAACTAGGAAGTGAATGCTTGTGGGCTTCAAATGCCCACAAGCAAGATGAAAACGACTGTCCACATTTTTAAAAACGTATTATTTGCAACGAAACCGGACATCTGGGGAGGAAATTAACGCAAAACGTGAGTGTGCCATTGTCATTATGTGATGTTTTAAGTGTTTGAAAAAAAAATAAAAAATACAAACCGTCAGTGAACATCCGCTTTAAAGTGGTTGTAAAGGTAGAAGTTTTTTAAATTTATTGCACTCTATGCAGTAAAACATTTTAAAACAAATAGTGCAGCGCTAAATAAAAACTAAACTCTGTGAGACATGCTTGCAGTTTGCAGCGATCGTTTTTATTCTTAGCACTGGGACTACAGTGCTTCACTTGTTTACTACTGGATTTAAATAAAATGTATTGAGTAAATACAGAGAGCACTATGGATGTTTTATTCTGATCTTACATGGTACAATGAGGTTTGTCTGTAACAACATTGAATGGGAGATCTGATGAGCGCTCTGGAGCAGTAAAGCAGTGGATGTAATATGAGCTGGATCTCTGGAAAGGCATCTAAACCTCTTTAACCCCTTGTGAGGGGAAGGCTTTTGTAGAGCTATCTGTTAGTTCAGTAGGTCAATTGTGCAAGGTGAGCGGCTTGTGTTTCTGTCCGTGGTGGTATTTTCACGAATCTGCACCAGATTGAAAAGCATCTTTACCAGCACAAATGTTCACAATTGAGGACTCTCTCTGCTTTACTCCCTGTGTATTTGTTTACATGCATGGACTTTCTCTCTGAAGTTTTAAAATTATACATTTATTAATCCTTATTGATTTAGTTTAGTTTTTAATTAGCGCTGCACTATTTATGTTTTAATAAGGATTTATATTTTGACCTTGAGTGTTATAGCCGCTTTTTAGGTTAGGTTATTTGTTTGCGCCGATCACAATTTATTTTTGATTCTATGCATTAAGATAAAAATCTTTCAGTGTGCATCAATCTCCCTCAGCCCCCCCAATACTTACCTGAGCCCCACATCTGGATCCACGAGAGCCTCAACCATCCATGACTCTCCCTCCTGATTGGCTGAAATACAGCAGCGGCGCCATTGGGTCCCACTGCTGTCAAAGTCAGTTAGCCAATCAGGAGAGAGAGCAGGCGGGGCCGAACCGCAGCTCCATGTCTGAATGGACACATGGAGCAGTGGCTTGGCTTGGGTGCCCCCATAGCAAGCTGCTTGCTATGGGGGCACTCGACAGGAGGGAGAGCCGAGAAGAAAAGGATTGGGGCTGCTTTGTGCAAAACCACTGCACAGAGCAGGCAAGTATAACATGTTTGTTATTTTTAAAGAAAAAAAAAAACTAGACTTTAGTATCACTTTAAGGAAAGCTATACTATAATAATTTTAGCATGTACACTTTTTCAATGTTAGCTAAAATAATTTTTAATGTAAAAGGTTTCTGGCTTTAGGATTCCTATTTTCACTATTGCATTTTATCATTTATAATAGACCTGTAGTTTTTTCCTTAATGCCAACCCAAAGGGTTTATACACCTATTGCTGCTAACGCTATGAATAACTAGTTACATTTACTTTTGTATATTATAATTATATTTGTTTCACAAATAATGTACAAGAATTGGAAAGAAACTAGGAACGTTAGTGAGAGTGACTTGGTGAGCTGCGCACCTGTTGCTGTAGCTGTGCCTGGGTGTCCTCGAGTTCCCCGATACGAGCAGTTTCCTGCTGTAACATCTGCTGCTGCTGTTGAAGTGTCTGTTGTAACCGTACATTTTCTTCACTGGTTTCCTGAAGACTTTGAGTCTTTAACTTCATTTCCTTTCGCAAACACTGAACCTTATGAAATTTCCAGAAATACATTTATTTGATGACAGTACATTTTATCTGGCCATGTACGAGTTTCAATGCAAAAGGACTGTTAATGGTGTAGGTCTATAAATGACATCTCCTCCTTGCCCAATTTGTGGCCATGTTACAAAAGAGTAAATACTCACCTGGTTGAACACATTGCTATCTTTTTTTTTTTAACAGAAGATTTAACACATTGCTATCTTACCGTCGATAAGTATCATTTGGCAGCATTTCAAACAGCTACGGACGGACCTACAGTATGAAACAGGCAAGTGTTGACTCTGCTCAGCATAGCAATCCTGTCTCTGGCTAGTTGTCACCACCAACAGGTAAGTTAATGTAGCCCAAAACAATGAAAATAGTACCGCTCAAATGCCCCTCCAAACCTGTGTCAGTAGGATCGGCAGGTGAAAAGATTGGTGCAAGACAGACAGAATCGATTTGTCAGGCTCTAGTAGAGTTCAACTACATGGTAGCCGTCTGCACACAGATACCAACTCCCTGTTGCATAGATGTGAATGAGATGGGTAAAAGATGGCTTTAGCTCCTGTTCTTCACCTATAGAGAAGTCATCAGTCGTGTTTCGTCCTTTTCAGGATTTAACCGCTTCAGCCCCGGGAAGAATTTACCCCCCTCCTGATCAGAGCACTTTTTACAATTTGGCACTGCGTCACTTTAACTGACAATTGCGCATGTCATGCAATACTGTACCCAAAACGAAATTTGCATCTTTTTTCCCCACAAATAGAGCTTTCTTTTGGTGGCATTTCATAACCTCTGCGGTTATTTTTTGCAATATAAACAAAAAAAGCGACAATTTTGAAAACAAAAAACAAAAAAAAAACAAAAAAAAAAACAATATTTGCTTTTTGCTGTAAAAAAATGTTTTTAAAAAACAAATTTCTTCATCAGTTTAGGCCAATATAAAAAAAAAGAAATCGCAATAAGCGTATATTGATTGGTTTGCGCAAAAGTTATAGCGTCTACAAACCATGGGATAATAGAAAAATATGAACCGCGCTACAGACAGGTAAATATTATATAAATAGATCCCTAAAGGACCCACATAAGTGTCAAAGATAAACACTGAAAACAACCTAAGTGATATAGGAAAGAGATAAAACAATAAAAAATCCAAGCAGTGAAATAAAGTCCAAATATAAAAACCCAATGATTTCCAATAAGTGTGCAATAAAACTAACAAATCCTTCAGATGACACCATGTGAAAAATCCACCACAAGGTAAATTGAACGCTTACCAAAAGCAAGCTGTAAATCAACTTGTAAATAGACCAGGTGCACGGTCTACAAACTATGGGAAAGATTTATGCCATTTATATTATTATTTCTTTTTTTTTTTTTTATTAGTAATGGCTGTGATCTGTGATTTTTAGCAGTACTGCGACATTGCGGCGGACAGATCGGACACATTTTTTGGGACCATTGACATTTATACAGCGATCAGAGCTATAAAAATGCACTGATTACTGTGTAAATGTCACTGCTAGGGAAGGGGTTAACACTAGGGGGCGATCAAGGGGTTAACTGTGTTCCCTCGTGTGTTACTAACTGTATGGGGATAGGATTGACTAGGGGAGGAGACATATTGCTGTTCCTACTTAGTAGGAACAAACAATATGTCTCCTCTCCCCTGTCAGAACAGGGATTTGTGCGTTTACCCGTATCTCCTTGCTGGCATTCTTGCCTGCAATCGCGGGTAGCCGGCAACGATCGCGCGCATCGGGTCCCCTGCCGTTCAGCATGCGCCGCCCCCAGCAGCTCTTAAAGGTAACAACTTACCCATACGGGGTTTCGCCCAGCCGTGCCATTCTGCCGACGTATATCCGCGCGAGCCAGTCGACAAGTGGTTAATCAGAGGCAATCTATGATTAAGCTGCAAAAAGGGCGAAACGCATCTGATAATTTTCTACATGTGGAGAACAGGAGCTGAAGTAATCTTTTCCCAATTCATTCACATTCATGCAACAGAGAGTCGGTGTCTGTCTATTTTGTTGACGACTGTTACTGTGATGTGGCCCTTTAGATTTCAAGTGTAACTTACCTTTTAATTTGGCCACAATTTACAATCTGTACAACCTCTTTTGAATTTATCAATATACAATAAAGTACAAAGGAAATATATGTACATCTGAAGGAAACTGAAGATGACTGAGGGTAAGATTTTGCTAGTTTTAAAGTTAAAGAATTTGGGCAATAGTCATTTTCTTCCCACAAATCCTATCACTTTCTGGGAAACTATAATGATTTTTGGTCAATTTTACATTTCTTTGTTTATAGGATTAGAAACTGGGCAGCACTAGGAACTGTCCCATGCACATATGCTGACGGGGAACATGCCGACAGGAGGAAAGCGCAGAGTGTGCAGAGTTACGGGACTTTTCAGTGTATTGCTGCTCCTTTATTGTCCATTTAAGACTGCAGGCAGGGAAGTGGCACGCTAATTCTGCCATTGCTGTCTGGGGAGATTTACAAATTTTTTGGCAAATCAGTAATTTGCTGTTTGCCCGGAGTTCAGTTTTACAGTTTTCACTTTGATATGTTTACCTCCTCTGATTTTTTCTTTATTTGATCTTCAAAATCTTCTCTGTTGCCTTCCAGCTGTTGTAAATAAAGGCTCAGCTCTTCTTTACATATAGCCAGGGCTGATTCAAGCTGTTTCACCTATGAGTTAAAAACAGCCAAACACTAATTCTCCTTAAAAGTACAGAAACAAAGGGGGTTTAAAAATAAAAAATAAAACCAGGAAGGAATATGGATTATGACACTACGCTCAGTAGCTCACCTTTATCGTTTCCTCCTCTACTTGGTTCTCAAGCACTTTATTCGCATCTGCTGTGTCTTTTCTTTGATTATCCAGTTCCTTTGTACAAAGAAGAATTTTATTAGGAGGAATAACAGACAAAGAGAATAAGAACCTGAAATGAACTGCTAAACGGAGGTGTAGTTTAGTTTCAAGGGCAGAGCTTGGTTCCAAGTCAAAGCAGAATGATTTCCCAATGAAATTCCTGCTATCATAGGGATAACCTTGCCAACAGATGCATGTTTTACCCATTGGTAAAACATTTTTTAAAACTTTTTTCGCACTATATACAAGTTTGCCACTGCTGGCAACTACAGTTAGGGTTCCCATATACTACTTCAGTCAGTTATACCAAATCATACTAAAATGCAGAATAAAAATGATCCATTCCGGACAGATTATAACTAATAACTCTGAAAATGGGAATGTTAAACACCATTCAATCCACCTAAATGATCCTTTAATGATCATAAAGCTAAAATTAAACTGTCACTAAACCCACATCATAAAAAAAATAAAAAAACCAAAAAAAAAAAAAAAACTATAAATAAGTGCTGTATTACATGCTGTCCATACTCACTCAGTCACTATGAGATTTGTTTTCTGTATTCTGCAAAAAAAAGGGTTGATTCCTGCTGCTCTCTAGCTCCCCCTCTGTTCATGTCTCCAATTCAGCTAGGGAATTTGCAGAGCAGTGTTGGCAGCTCTGCACATGCTCAGATTTTAGTAATAGTAAATGCGGAGCATTTCCTCCCGATCACATTGGAGCAGCCCATGTAACTATAGCGTGTAGTAAATGAGAGCCTACTCCCTCCCTCCTCCTTCATGTCCACTAACCAACTAAACACAATGGGGGTGGGATATTACATGTAGATTGATGGAGGCTTCACCTCATATTATAAGACACAGGCTGGAAGGGCGTGACACAGCCTGTGACTGGCAGAAATCAGCCCACACCATGCTATTGCCAAAAAATAATAAAGATTTGGTTTCAAATATATATTTGTATGACAATTTTTTTTTTTCTTCAAACAAAGTTTTTTTATTTTGAACCAAATTGCATACAAGTTATATTATTTGCATATACGCATACATGTATACATTACACAGTAACTGTACGATAATTAAAGATGTTTATATATAGTAAAGATCTACTGTACGTTTCCCCTGGTGTTCTTTATTGTTTTTTTTTGTTATCGCTTAATGTAGGATGTGGATACAATATTCTCCTAGAGGAAGGGTATTTCCCTGGTGTAAAAGGGATAAGTGTGGCTCATGAGCAAGTTTCCGAATCCTGTAGCCATCGGTCCCATATTTTATTGAATTTGGCTGGGCATCCTCTATTGATGTATATCACCCTTTTATATGGGAGTGTCCCATTTATATCTGCTCTCCATTCTTTAGTCTCAGGTGGTAAGGGACGCATCCATTTCCTAGCTATCATCTTCCTACATGAGAAAAGAGCCTCCTGTAGAAATACCTTAGTGTATTTATCTAGTGGGTCTGGAAACACGCCTAACAGACACTGTTTAGGGTCCAGTGTCACAGGTGAGCCCATGTTGTCATGTAAGAAGTTTACTATCTGTTCCCAGAGGCCTTGTATATGTGGACATGACCATAGGAGGTGAAAGAATGAACACTCTGTGGATTTGCACATTGGGCACTCAGCTGAGTAGTTTTGTTTGTATCTGGCCACTCTAAGTGGGGTATTTGTATGACAATTTAAAACAGTTTATAGTTATTAATTATTTATTTTTACTCTGTATTCCAAAAAAGGCTGTGTTTTTTATGTTGAACACGTGACCAGCAGCAGAGGATTATACGCTCCATCTGCTTATGTTTCCCTGCAGATAGGCTGGGAAAGATCTGGGTCATGTGACAGCTGTATATCAATTAGGAAAAAAGATACTGAGATTTTTCTTTTTTTATTTAAATAATTACAGTGCCATCATCCATATACAGAAATAGAAGGAACAATGTAAATAAACAGTGTGTGTTTAGTATCACTTTAAGAATGTTTTAGCTGGAACTCAAGCCTCCTACCAGTTATCTTGTGCTGTGTACCTTCCCTATCTCAGAACTACATTACTCTACATGTAATATGTCTGACAGAATATAGATTAATCTGGGGCATATAGTTAATTTCTGACTAGTCTGGTCACGGATTTAACACAACAGGCTGACCAGTTGTACCCATAAAGGCAAATTCAATTCCAGCTATGTTGGCAAAACTCCCCATGCATACAATTCTTGCTAAATTTAAATCACTTCAAATTGTGTCACATGTATTTTAGGTCAAGATGGGGTAAAAATAACATAATATAAATACAATACCTTTCTGGTTTCCACTAGTAGGCTTTCTAGAGATATTATCTGCTGTTGCTTTGCTACAGTGTCTTCTTGTAAGACTTTATTAGTATAATTTTGTTCTGCCATTTGAAGATTCTTCATCTCCTGCTGACACTGGAGCTGCAAGATGTAACGAATAAGCACACCAAATAAATAATAGATCAGGCCTATATAAAACTTTGGACATTATTAAACCTATTGCTATCCAATACTGCACAGATGAGACCACACACACACAAGCTGGATATACCACTGGGCTGGTACCTTTTCTAAAATACATTGCTGGAATCAACACAAGTAGTCATAAACAGAAATAAAGGTAAACGTGAGGTGCTGAATTTTAATTCGGTGCCTCATGTTCTGTGATCAAGGCACCCATGCCAAACAGCAAAACACACATCACACCTTCTGACAATACTCACACTTATAAGGTCAAACCACACACTCTTTCCTCTACTCACCATAGATGTATGCAGCAATGACTGACAGGCTCCCAGTTGTGCTCCTCCCACTCCTTGTCAGAGTATTACGGGGCAAGGGAAATTGGGAGACCAATATCAAGACTTCAGGAAATATATACAGCTTCATCTAGACTTTAGATCAGCTTAGGGTAGATGCACTTTCAAAATAAAATTGACATTTCCCTGTTCTCCCTTCAAATTTCCCATGTGGATAGTTCCAGTTTAGGATTATTGCAGGGAAAGACACTGCACTGGTCCTGGGCAAGCCAAACAGTGATAAATTGGGTCTGACACACCTTAGTGCTCCCCTCATAAAAAAACAAAAAACTAATTTTCACAAGGACAGGGAAGAGGGTTGTGAAAGACAGCTAATCCTACCAGGTGAACAGAAGGGCCAGCAAAATAAAAGAACAGTTACAATTTAATTCTAGCAGTTTGTTCTGGATGTTGCAGAAGGGGAATACTCAAAGACAGAAGGATCACAGATTTTCTGGAAATTCCCTAAAATCAACACTAAAAGCAGCAGGACTTGAAATTGAATTTTCTGTCCCTTTTTTTTTTGTATTTTAGATGCAAAATGGAGTTTGTAGCTCTGCGTTATCTTGTATCTATCATAGATTCCCAACCAGTAATATACATACACCAGGGGGTAATAGTAAACTCACTATGATGGTTAAGAGTTATGTCAAACAATAAATCATATATAAAACCAATGCCAAACAGGCATTTCTAGTTGTAAAGAAAAAATGATATATATTTTTAAATGGTTAATACTAATTTAGGGGGTTCTGAGAAAATGCAAACAAGAGCTACTAAAGATAGGTTAAGCCACACCAGGAAGGTGACCTTTATGAAGGAGTATCTACTTAAATGAAGTTGGGAAATATTGTCCCTTGCCAGTGTACTCTTCATGGGACTTGTTTTATCAAATAAACCTTGGTTATAAAGTAAAAAATCATCTTACATGCTCTATTTGCTTCAAGAGTTCACTCTGTTGTTCTTGATGGATAGTTTTAGACTTTTCAAATGCCAGGAGAACTTCTCGATGCTCCTTGCTAATGTTTTCTTCCAAGTGAGCTATCTGAGCTTTAAACTCCTGAAAAAAAATGTTTTTGTGAAATACTGATAATGTTAAAGAAAAACTAAAACTGCAACCCAGCAAACAGCATGTACAACCATTGTTCTTGAAATGCTAGTTTTCCAAATCAAATCACAAGCAACATCATAATGTGAGGACCATGTCACATGATTTTGTAGAAGTGATTTGTAGTAGTTACAAAATTGTTTTCCATAAGGTAGAAAAAAAAAAACAACAACTAAACTAAACTCAATTTCAACAATTTAAAACTGGTGTCAGTCTCCCCCTCCCCCCCGCCTTCCGATGCAGTGTATTAATACATGCATGTACATTAACATGCATTGCGTTAGGGCAGCTTATTCATGTGAATGGGCTGCCAACAAACTAACTACAACAAACCTAAAATTACAACTGCACTAATTTTGCCAATTTAGTGCACCACAAATTACTTTAGCACATTATCATGCATTTCACCACAGATGTTCATGGTGCAGTGCTTTAGTGTTTGGGATTACCATTCAATATAAATGGCACCACAACGCTCCGCACATGTGCAAAGCCAGTTTAAATCTATCTTCTTTATAGTCCTTAAAGTGGATGCAAACCCACTCTCATCATTTCTAAATTACTTCCATAGTGCTTCTCGTATCCTTACCTGTCAAATATCTCCCTTTTAGCTGTTTGGAGCCCTGCAATACTATGGGCAGGTCTGTTGTCTAGGGCTCGGTGGGTGGAGTCATGATGTCAGTAGACTCCCTGCCCACCTCTACACTCCCCTTGGCTAGACATCGATATTTCTTACACTGAACTTCTGCTGGTCTCATGCCCCATGATCACTAACATCCAGTCAAAACCCAGGAAAGTCACCACATGACTTCAGCATGCCCAATCATGCTGAGGTGTGTAGCAGCCAATCCTGGGAGAGCTGGAGAAGAAAGAAGGGGGATGTGAAGTACACAGAATGCCTCTCTCACACTCCTGCATGAGATAAGAAAATCACTTGTCACTCACAGCAAGGGGGAAGAAACAGACACCTATTTCTCTGTGTGTCAGTTTTTATCTTACCGAAGAAAGATAAGAGGATTGCTCAGAGCTGTATTAACCATTCATGGTAAAACTGGGCACAGATGAAAGGACATCCTCTGCTGTAACAGATATGAGTCTTAATTTAAAAAAATGTTGGGTTTACATACACTTTAACCACTGCGTGTTATAGTTTTTAGCAGTTTTGTTTTGGTTTTCTTTTAAACCTGAAAATGTCTTTATAAAAACACTTTTTCCCCAGGAGCAGAAAGGTGTTTCCTGCTCATCCAGCTACAGTGTTTTATGTTGGTATAGATAAATAGAATCCACATACTTCATCACATGTCCACACATAGGCTTGTAGTGTTATGGAAGAGAGAGGCTGTGTCTGACCGGGTTTGTTAAATTATTAAATTCCACAGTCCTTGTTGGACTATGCAGTCATATTTCAATACACTGCACAACCGCTTTAACAGGAAAGTCTTTTAACATGGACATTATAACCACACTATCTATCTAACTAAATATGTTTTTCTGTCACTTCAGTTGGTCTTTACCTTACCATTCTTCAATGCCATTGCATCCTTTTTTGTATTTTCTTAGAGAACGAAATCACTATTTTCTACTAGAGATAAAATGTTGCCAAAATGCATTCTGAAATACAATTACCATCAGTTCTTCCTCCAGCTCTGCATTCCTAGTTACAGCAGCTGAGTAAGCCTGAGACCTTTCTTCCAACAGTTTTTGCAGAGAGGCAATCTTCTGTGATTTCTTTATCATCTGCAAACAATTTAATAAAATTTTAAGAGAGAGTGGCAATTATATTGTGAAAACAAGAAAAAAAAAATATTCAAACTTCTAAACATGCATAATTAAAATATTGATGGGAATACGTATACTATGTGTGTCTTTAATTCTGTATAAACAAAAAACAAGGAACATTTTTTGGGAGCTTAAAAGAGGTTTACCCCAAGAATGCATTTGATGTGTTCCATCCAAATTGCATATAAAATAGATATGTGCAATTTGCTTCGGTCCGAATCTAAATTCTGACAAATCTTTGTTCTTTCAGAGATTAATGATGTTGTTTTGTTTATTCGTTTTCTAACGAATTCTCCATTTTCAGAACAATTCCAAATCGATCAAAAATGCATTGACTGATCTGATTTCTTTGTGAGAATAGCTGGTTGTTAATGAGTGGGCTGGGAAGTAAAAAAATAAAAAAACATGGAGTCTCTCCTGCCGCCCCCCCAAATCCATACCAGACCCTTTTTCGAGCATGCAGCCCAGCAGGTCAGGAAAGTAAGGGGTGTTGGAGATGAACGAGCAAATATCATATGTGATCTATACCAGGCCACCCCTCAAAGCACCTTGTCTCCTGGTAATGACTAAGCGCTAACATTTGCACAAAACGCTTCTACCTCTTTGTCCCCTGCTCCATCTGTCAACCACTTGTCATATGAAGCTTCAATAAAAGTTTTTTTGTAAGTGCAGCCGTCCGGAATCATTTCATTAGGTTACACAGCATGCGAGCTGGGCTAGCACCTGATTACTGTGTGTGGGGATTAACCAGAGACTCAGTCACCTGGAGTGGCTTTTCTTGTTTCACCTTGTCTACAGGTCTCTTTCCCACAACCCTGGCCTGTGTGGTCTGTGGGCGATGGGGCTTTATTAGAATCATGAAGCTCCCTTTAAAAAAAAAGAGGGCTCCCAAATCCACCCCCCTCCATCTGAATGAGTATGGGGTACATTGTAACTCTACTCATTCAAAAAAAAAAAAGTGTCAAAAATAAATAAAAACACACTGAAACAGTTTTTGACAATCCACAAAATGAAATTAGTAACATAACAAATTTATCCAAAACTAAACAATTTTTCCGTTCTGCACATGTCTAATATAAAATCAGTACCTCCAGCAGTAGATATGTCAGGTACCATGGGAGTTGCACAGTATGCAGGGAATTCAGGATATTGTGGAATAAGATGGCCAGCAGCACTCACAACATGAAAGGAGATTTTTCAATCAAGCTAATTTGGATTGTCAAAAATAACTATTTGTATTGCTATTACAATGTCGATGTAAAAAATAAATAAATAATGCAAGTGTACGCTGTGGCTAAATACTTGTATGTTAAATATTCTTTACATGTATTAGCAACAAAATGGAAAGGATACGGTTTAAAGCTTACAAAACCAGCAAAAATGTAAAATAAACCTGGACTGGAACCATTAGACCTTTTTAAGACAACAATCCCTGTGTGTATACTTTGGTGTTTTTTTTGTTTGTTTTTTTTAACGAGTTGTATTTAAAGTGCATTCACATGTGTTCCAGTATGTTTATGTGTGGGACTTTTTTTAGGCAAACATGAAAGCACTGCAATGGTGTAAACTAGGCTCATTGAAATACATTCATTTTTCTTGCATATGTATTTTTTATACGTTTAAAATGTGTTTGACTACATCTGCTGTAAACTATTAAGGTTTCGCTTTAACGTACAAAACTACTTCAACAATAGCTTAGTAAACAAAAAATCTTGCATGTAATGAACACTCACTTCCTGTTCTAGCTTTGTTGACTTTGATGCTTTCTCCAGCAGCTCTCCCTGTATGAGTTGAAACTGACTAGTTCTCTGAGCCATTGAAAGTTTGGTATTGGCGATTTCAGTCTGAGCTTTACCAAGCTTCCTCTGCAACTCTTTCACATTTTCTGAATGTTTCTCCTTCTCCATCTGTAACTGTTCTATAGATGTCTGTAACTGCAGGTACTTTTCTGCCTCTGTAAAAAACAGAAACATTTTTAAGTTAAAACAGACTGATGAAAAAACACTGCAACAAAAACATATTTTTTCCCTTGCTTTCTGTTAAAAATGCCAAGACAGTACGACAACGCCTGAATTTCCTTTTTGGAAAGTAGACACCTCATATCGATCTTATTTATTGCCACAATTGTTTGGAAATTAACAAACATGCTGGTATTGGGTGGGACATGGAGCATGGTAAATGTGCACTAGATACATTAATATACAGGCCATACACAGAGGAAAGAGGAATTTAAGGGATTAATGTACAGGCCACATACAGTGGCAGGATGATGATGAAGGGGTTAAATATTCAGATATACACGATAAGGAAGGTGAAAGGATTACTAGACAGGTCAGAGAGAGACAGAAAAAAGATTTTTGTAGTAAAAGCATTTGTAGGGGGGCCAGCGGGGCACATGAAAGAGTTAAAAAAGATCCCTGTGGCACTGAAACAGAATGCATGAATATGCAGCTGCTGATCCATTCATTCTTTCCCTATTCAGAAATACTTGATCTCTCCTTCTCCTGTAATGAGGGAAGGGGAGGGATCAACACTGTGCATGACCAATCACAGTGGTAACATGGTACCCAGCTCCTTGGATTGGCTTGATACAGTGTCTCAGTGTACCGAGCCATCTACCAGGCGGATCAGCTGCCGATGGCTATTTATCCAGTGCCATTTAAACACAGTACTGGGTAAATCTAGGGCTGTCAATCAAAGATGCACGCAGATAGAAAAAGTGTTAAACTGTTGGTGTTGTTTAAATGCTGTAATAAACATATCTTTTTTCTGCCTTCTCGCTTTACCCCCACCCATGATCAAATACTCTCTGTCTTCTCCCATTCTCCCACAGAAAATCATCCACTCTGTTCCTTCTCTTTCATTCCTCCAGAGAAAGTTTTTTATCCCAACTTTTGCTCTCATTTACCTGAACAAGTCCATCTACTCTGCCTTCTCACTCTATTTCCACCTACCATCCATGATCATGTAATCTCTGCCTTCTCACTCTATTTCCACCTACCATCCATGATAATCTACTCTCTGCCTTCTCCTTCATTACCCTGCACAAGATCATCTCTCAGCCTTCTTTTATTCCTTTACACAAGATATTCTATTCTCTGCCTTTTCCCATTCTCCCGCACAAAATCATCCATTCCGACTTCTCTCTCATTCCTTCAGAAAAAGTGTGTTTTTTTTCTCTCCACCTCGCTCTCATTTACCTGAAAAAGATCATCTACTACCTTCTCGCTCTTTCCACCTACCATAATAATCTACCCTGTGGGGTTGATTTACTAGAACTGGAGAGTGCAAAATCTGATGCAGCTCTGCATAGAAACTAATCAGCTGCAAATTTTTTTTGTGTCAAATTTTAATTGAACAAGCTGAAGTTAGAATCTGATTGGCTACCATGCACGGCTGCACCAGATTTTGCACTCTCCAGTTTTAGAAAATCAACCCCTGATGCCTTCTCTGTCATTCCTTTGTACAAGATCATCTACTATCCGTCATCTAATACTCCTCTCAGTACTTGACCAGCTTGTGCTCTGGCTCCTAGTCTCAATAAAAAACAACATACAAACCATTATCTTCAAGGCTTTGTGACTAATCAAGAATAAAGATATTAACAAATTACAAAGTGCTGCATATTACAGAACAAATATACAGTATATACTGATAGCACTGTTTACAATGTTCTGTCTTCTATGTTATATCGTTTTTTATTTTTAACTAGGTGCAAACATACCGATTTGCTGTAAAGATAACTTTACTGGTTCGGCATCCAATGGGAAGCAGGTATTTACATGCACAAGTTTGGCTCGCAATTCTTGATTTTCTGCTTCTTTGAGTGACAACTGTGCCCTAAAGGGAAGGTAAAAGTCAAAAAGACATGTTTAATTTCAATTCAGTTTACTAAAAGAAAATATATTATTCTTAACAAGCTTGTATACAGATACCTCAGATCCATGATGAGCAGACTGCTGTCACTGGAATAGGGTTTATTTACATCGCCTGGCACATTTATCTGGTCACTCTGCCAATTCCAAAAGCATAAAAGAATTTTAACAGAGCAGAACTTTACTGTATAAAAAAGTAAATGAGAGTGTTTTGTAGAAGGATTCAAGATGCAAACTTTAAGCGGCACACAGTACAGTTTCTGTTAACAATGTAACCGAACTGAGAAAAAAAATGCGGCGTTGTCTTTACAAATTTCTAACACTCTACAGTTTGGTCACATGGCCATAAACGAATGATTTGCATGGTTTTGACAACTACCTTATAATTGAAACCCCTTGTATTAAGTATCTGTACTTAAAAGACAACATGCAAACCAGCTCTATTGTGTTTTTCACTAATTAAGTGGATATTTTTTGGTTTCTTTTAGTTTGCTTCACGTCTGGTTGTTCCAGGAAAAATCAGTTATACAGCATTTCCCTGCAGCTTGCAGCTCACAAAATATTTTGAAGACAGCCTTTTTTTCGTCTACAGTCATAATGTACATGAAAAAAGAAGACATCCTGTAAAAATAGGATTTTTATAACAGCTTACCTGTAAGATCTTTTACTTGGAGTACATCATGGGACACAGAGCACCATAGTAATCACGATGTGGATATATAGGCACCTTCAGGTGATGGACACTGGTATACCCAATACAGGAAGTTCACTCCCTATATAACCCCTCTTCCTATCAGGAGTACCTCAGGTTTTTGTAGCAAAGCAATATACTTAAACCCCAGAAAGAGGGACGGGACCTCTGTGTCCCGTGATGTACTCCAAGAAAAGGATTTTACAGGTAAGCGGTTTTAAAAATCCTATTTTCTTTATCCTACATCACGAGACACAGAGCACCATAGTAATCACTATATGGGACGTCCCATAGCAATGCTATTTGAAGGGAGGGAGACACAACCCGTAGGGCACCCCCAGACTTGAGGACCTATACTGCTGCCTGCAGCACACTGCGCCCAAAGGCGATATCCTCATGCCTTCTTACATCCACCTGAAAAAACTTGGTGAATGTATGTACTGAAGACCAAGTTGCGGCCTTACAGATCTGAGCCATGGAGGCCTGGTGACGCACTGCCAAGGAAGCACTAAATCCCCTTGGTAGAGTGCGCTTTGACTTAAAAAGGTGGAATCTTACCCCTTAAATCATAAGCCTGAATTATAACTTGCCGAATCAACTTAGCGACAGTGGATTTCGACGCTGCCTGTCCTTTCTTAGGACCTTCTGGCAGTATAAAGACATCAGTCTTCCAGATCTGAGCGGTCGTCTTTAAATAGACTTTGACCGCTCTCACCACATAAGACAATGTAGTGACTTCTCTTCCCTGGAACATGGTTTTGGAAAAAACGATGGCAGGACAATATCTTGGTTCAGGTGGAAACCCGAGACCACTTTTGGCAGAAAACCTGGATGAGGGTGTAACACCACGATGTCCTTGTTAAGGATGTGCTCCGGCGTGTTCGCATGCTGCACGCGCCGAGCCCCCCAGGAAGTTGGCACTGCACAGGGCTAATCACAAGCAGTGAGACATTTCGATCGGGAAATGTCTCGCTGCCTGTGATTAGCGCTGTGCAGTGCCGACTTCCTGGGGGGCTCGGCGAGTGCAGTAATCGAACACGCCGGAGTTCATCCTTAGTCCTCGTGAATAATCAAGTATGGCTCGTTATAAGAAAGAGCAGCCAATTCCGAAACCCTCCTTGCTGAGGATATAGCAATCAAGAACACTAACTTCCTTGTCAGAAGGACTAAGGGAATATGCTGTATTGGTTCAAATGGCTGTTTTTGTAACATTGACAAAACTAAGTTCAAGTCCCAAGAGTTTAAAGGAGGTCTGACTGGTGGAATTAAGCCGTATCACCCCTTGCATAAAACCCCGGACCAAAGAAACATTCGTCTCTGCCCAAGTTAGGATATGGTTCACCTCCCTCTGTGCTGCGAGACTCCTGGTGCCCCCTTGGTGATTGATGTAAGCCACAGCTGTGGCATTGTTGGATTGGATCCCGACAGGACAACCCTGTAACTTGAATGTCCAGGCCTTTAGAGCCAGACCTGCTGCCCGGATCTCTAGGATGTCGATGGGCAAGGTCCTTTCTGTCCTTGACCACTGTCCCTGGACAGTTGTCTCTTCTAGCACTGCTCCCCAGCCTGAAAGGCTGGCATCTGTCGTTACCACCTTCCAGATAACTGGTCTGAAGGATTTTCCTTTCAGCATATTCTGGGTTAGCAACCACCAACTGAGGCTCTGGGAAACCCTTAGTGACAGCCACATTGGCAAGTCTAAAGCTTGAATCGTCGTCTTGTTTCAAGCAGACAGGATACTGTTTTGCAACAGTCTCGAATGGAACTGGGCATAAGGAACCGCTTCGAATGAAGCCACCATCTTTTCTAACAACCTCATGCAAAGGCGAATGGAGGGATCCCCCTTCGACCTGACCATCTGCACCAGCTCTCTTATGGGGTTGGTCTATGCCAGAGGCAAGAACACCTTCTCCTGGGCTGTGTCTATGACCAGACCCAAGTACTCCAGCCTTTTTAGCGGTTTTAAGGAAGACTTCTCTAGGTTGAGAATCCAACCTAGACTCTCCAGGTAACTGGTTGTAATGCGTACACTTTGCTCCAAATGAGCCACCGACTGGTCTATTAGCAATAGATCGTCTAGGTACGCCAAGACTGTTATGCCCTATGCCCTTAACCTGGCTAGAGGAGGTTCCAGAACTTTTGTAAACACCCGGGGTGCTGTAGCTAGCCCGAAGGGCAAGGCTACAAACTGGAAATGCTGCTGTTCTACCTCGCACCGCAGAAACCTTTGATGAGCAGGAAATATAGGAACATGCAGATATGCATCCCTGATGTCTATAGATGCCAGAAGTTCTCCTCCTTGTAGGATAGAAACCACTGACCTGATCGACTCCATGCGAAAGGAGCGGATCTTCAGGAACTGATTTAGATTTTTTAGATCTAGAATGGGTCTGACATCTCCATTCGGTTTTGGTACTGTAAAGAGGTTTGAATAAATCCCCAAACCCTGCTCTTCTGTGGGAATTTGTATGATCACCCCCTGAGCCACTAATCGGTCTAGTGCCGGAAACAGAGATAGCCCTTTCCCTTGATCTTTGGGAACGTTTGACCTCAGGAAACGAGACGATGGAAAGTCCCGAAATTCCAGTTTGTACCCTAGAGTTACCGTGGAGATGACCCATCTGTCCTGAATTTTCTCTTGCCAGACTTCTGAGAACTGCAGGAAAGCCCCTGGCGCAGGAGAAAGAGCCTGCTTAAATGAAGGGCGTTTATACTTTCTTTTGACTGGCAAAAGAGTACTTTTCCCACTGGATATCGTTTGGATGTATTTGTCCAAATCATCCCTAAATAGCCGATCCCCATGAAAAGGAAAACCAGTCAGGAGCTTTTTGCGTGGTGCCTCGGCTGACCAATTTTTAAACCACAGGATTCTACGCATGTGTACTAGCGCAAGCGCAAGGTGGGACGCCTGGTGAATAGAATCTTTAATGGCGTCTATGGCAAAACATAATGCTTTTGGTAGTTCGGCCAAATCTCCCTCCTGCCAGCCTTCCCACCGGTCCACCCGCCCACTACAGCATAAGGGCCCGGGTAACCACGCTAGGACAGCCCGCGGCTTGGGCCTAGCAGGCGGCCATCTTAGTACTCCTATTGCCGGCCTGGTCACCGCTCAGGCCTAGCCGGCAGCCATCTTGCTACACCTAGGCTGAACGATACAGCTTCTGGGCCTCCCTCCCTAGGCCGCAAGCACCCAGCCGCATCACATCACCTCCTGATTTGACCCCAGCCCCCCCCCAGGACACCACCGCAGCCGCTGTCTAGCCACCCCGATCAGCCGCTAGGTTGGTGGGACAGACCACGGCTGCGGCCCAGCTCCGTCAGCCACACCCCCCCCCCTCTCCCAACAGAGCCCGTTCCCCCTCCACACCTGGAACACCCCCCCGCTACTAGACCACACCGCAGAGGGCACTGGTGACTGGCGACTCACCTGATCCCAATCCACCGCAGATCGCCCTAGACGCAGCCACCGCACCACCCACCATCCTACAGGTAAGCACCAAGCTCACTAGTAGTTGATCCAGGGGCCGAGCCCGATCGCCCCTCGGGGGGTCAGGAAGGAATTTTTTCCTCTGCTGCGCTATTGGCTTCGCAGCTGAGGTTTTTTTTGCCCTCCTCTGGATCAACAGGAGGGTGGTAAGCACACCACCTCCGCCAGGTCCTCCGCACCACATCAACCCGTCACCCAAACCCCTCCAGAAGCAGTGGTGACCATCCGCTCGTCATCGCGACATCGGTATCATCATCATCATCATTAGATCAACCTTCTTTCAACAACGCTGCCTTCTCATCATGTGCAACTTCAAATACACAGCAGACGCCCTTCACAGGCTAAGAAACGCTGCCTCAATCCTGCCAACCGCCACTCAAAAAAGACTAAAAAAAGAACAATTACTAAGGACCAAGCCACAATCAACCATCAGAAACAGGGAGACATCGATCCAACCACAACAACTAGCATGCGCCATGATCAACACCAGATCTGCAGTCAAGCACAGGCTGGAAATCTACGACTTTATCAACGAAAACAACATTGACTGCCTCTTCATTACAGAAAGCTGGCTAACACCTGACTGCAACACCATCCTAGCTGAATTGGTGCCCGAAAACTACAGTATCCTAACCGAGCATAGAATAGGAAAAAAAGGAGGAGGCCTAGCAGTGATTTTCAAATCGCACCTTGTTCTCACCAAACCAACTTTACAGAACTCAGTGCCCTTCATGGAAACTCTCTCACTGCATCTTCAAGCAACACCTCAAGACACCATTCACATACTACTATGCTACAGACCACCAGGACCAAAGACCAATCTCATTACTCCACTCACCGAATTCTTCTCAATACACACCCTGAAAACCAAAAACCTGCTGGTACTTGGGGATTTTAACCTCTGGGCAAACTCCGCCCAAGACTGTATCGCAACCGCCTGCGTCAACCAAATGGAAGAACTGGGCCTGCAACAACTGATAAACGCTCCCACACACGGTTCAGGACACACTTTAGACCTCATCTTCAAACAGAATATGGACATCAACATACTGGACAACACTCCACTACCATGGACGGACCACCACGCTATCAAATTCAAAATCACCATCAACACCACCTCCCAAAAACAGAAACGGACAATAACAACAAAATGGAATAGATCCCGGAAGAAACTACACTCCGAACTCTTCAAAACCACATTATCAAAAAAAATACTTCTGCTAAACTCAAACCTATCAACGGAACAAACACTCAACTGCCTAAACAAGGTATTACTACAAACAGCAGACTCAGTGGCGCCAAAACGCAGAACACCTATCCGCAATAAAAACTCAAGATGGTTTAATGCCACGCTCACCCTACTCAAGCAAGAACGTAGAAGAGCTGAAAGAGCATGGAGAAGAAATCCCACTAAGGAAAACCGTACCAACTACAAAGAACTTACTGTGAAATACCACAAGGCAATCTTCAAAGCCAAAAAAGAACATTTCTCGGACACCATCTCAACTGCCCTAAATCGTCCGCGAGAACTTTTCAAACTAGTCACCCAGTCAATGAACCCGACTTGCTTAGAGCCACCCGAAAACAATACTCAAGAATTCTGCAATGAATTATCGGATTACTTCATCGACAAAATCGACAACATTCGGAAATCGATTCATCAGAAAAGAACAACCAACCTCATTCAACCAAAGCAAAAAGAAGATATTAACACAAACATCACGCAACCACCGAAATTTTCTTTGTCCCCTATCACCGTTGACACGACTATAAACATCATCAGAAGCCTTCGAGACAGCACATCCCCAAACGACATCATTCCCACAAAACTCCTTAAAGAATGTTCCGACATCCTGGCCCCTACTCTGACACACCTCATAAATCAATCATTCAAAGAAGGGACTGTACCAACCTCCCTCAAGCAAGGCATCGTCAAACCTCTGCTGAAGAAACCCAATCTTGACCCTAAGGACCCCAACTGCCGGAGACCGATAACAAGCCTCAACACCATCTCCAAGATTATGGAGAAAGCAGTAGTACATCAGCTTCAACACCACCTGGACACACATCAACTCCTGGACCCACTGCAATCAGGCTTCCGCCCAGGCCATGGCACAGAAACAGCACTCCTCAAAATATGGGACGACGCCCTTGAAGCAGCAGATAGCGGAGAATCTAGTCTCCTGGTACTGTTGGACCTCAGCGCAGCATTTGATACAGTGAACCACGATACTTTACTTGTCCGACTCTCAGAAGTGGCAGGAGCCACAGGTCTGGCGCTAAAATGGCTTGCATCCTTCCTAGAGAATCGCTCTCAGACAGTGAAACTAGGAACATTCACCTCAGAGTCCCGGGCAGTCTCCTGCGGAGTTCCCCAGGGCTCACCCCTGTCACCAGTGCTATTCAACATCTACATCCGCCCACTTCTCAATATCATCAGGAAAACAGACCTCTGTTTCCACTCATATGCCGATGACACCCAACTCTACTTTCGCATCACTGGTCAAAAAAACCATCATCAACAATTAGAAGAATGCCTCTGTTCAATTGATGATTGGATGACCATCAGCTCCCTCAAACTTAACGGTTCGAAAACAGAACTTCTTCTCCTACATGCCAACAAAAATTCCAAAATGAAAACCCCGTGGACACCCCCCACCATCCTCGGACAGACCATCACTCCAAGCCTCAAAGCCAAGAGTCTCGGAGTCATCTTTGACTCAGGAATGACAATGGATGCTCAAATAGGATCAGTGGTGAGCGGATCCCACCATCTCCTCCGCCTCCTACGCAGACTCATCCCCTTCATCCCAGAAGAAGACAAACCGGCAGTTGTGGGAACAATCATCAACTCCCGACTCGACTATGCAAATTCGCTCTACATAGGACTACCTCAATATCAGCTTGCGCGCTTACAACTCATTCAAAACACGGCGGCAAGACTGTTAACAGGAAAAAAACCCTGGGAATCCATTTCACCATCCCTAAAGTGCCTACACTGGCTAACCGTAAAGAATCGGATCAAATTCAAGACCCTCTGCCTCACCCACAAATGCATACAAGGAAATGCTCCGCTATATCTGCAGGAGAAAATAAAACACTACACACCCAATCGCAGCCTTCGATCAGCTAACCAAAACCTCCTCATCATTCCAAAATATCGCTACAAAGCAAAGGGAGAACGAAGATTTGCAGTCCAAGGACCTCGGCTATGGAACGCTCTTCCGACCCACATCCGCATGGAAGAAAACCATCAGGCCTTCAGGAAAAAACTAAAGACATTCCTTTTCTAAAGAGCTGGCAACAGAGAACGCATTATAGCGCCTTGAGGCGATTTAGTTCGCATTTGCAGCGCTCTACAAATCCTTCATTCATTCATTCAAATCCCGGGCTTGTTGTGCAGGAACCTCTTTAAGGGCCTGTCTAAATTGGTCCTTTAGGGATTGACAGATGGCTATTGCAGCGACTGCAGGCTGAGTAACGGCACCTGCCAAGGAAAAAAGAGGAATTCCAACCTTTTATCGGTTGGATCCTTAAGCATTTGTGCATTGTCTACTGGACAAGTTAGACTTTTATTCACACTGGAAATTGCAGCATCAACTGCTGGTACTTTCGATTTTTGGGTGAATTTTTCCTCCATGAGATAGAGAACTGAGAATCTCTTTGGAGGGAGAAAATGCTTACCGAAGGATCCCATTAGCTTAAATAAGCTTTTCTAGTAATGCATTGACAGGAAACGCATGCAAAGGCTGGTTGTGGTTTTAAGGAACCCAAGGAAGAAACCGAACTTTCAGCAGACTCCGTTAGGGGTAGCATGAAAGTAGAACGGACCATCTCCGTAAGAGTTTGTATCAGCAACTTCTCAGATTGTGAGGCTGAAAAGGGTTCAACTACCGTTGTTTCCTCCGCAGAGGAGTCATCGGTTTGTCTTTCCTCCCGATCACCTGAGGGTAACGCCTCATCCTGTACCCTCTGTTCCCTTTGCAAAGGGTCTAAGGTGGGGGGGGGGGGATCTAACACGCTTCCTATCCATTTGGATGGAGGATGCGATTAAAGCTGCTAATCTTCCTTCTAGGCCCTGCAGGACAGAGGAAAAGGCATCTTCAGTCACGTATACAGTGGCTGAGATGAGAGAAGCAGCTGCACCACCAATTTGTTCCAATGACTCACCCTGGCTTGCAATATCTGGTATTTCAGGAGAGGATGACAGTGTGGAGGCATGACTGGAGTTCCTAGCACCTGGGGGTGAAATCTTTGGTACCTTTTTGGTCTTTGTGGTGTCTTTTTTGGTACACATAGTCCTAAGCACAAAAGCAGAGGCACTATTTAAATGCACTAATTGCTGAACATAGTCTGACAGTATAATGCCGCTATACAAGTTCAGCCTAGTGCTGGGAAAAATGTCCTTTCTGTATTAGGAATGCCCTTTGCAGTCCTTACATGCCCCACTGCTCCTGTGTCCCAAGTGTAGCAAGGCTTGCTTCTCCTCGCTTCAGCCGAGGAGAGACTGCTCCAGTAAAACTCTTAAGCCCTTGTGCTGTACGTCCTCATGGACGCTGTGTCCTATACGCGGCGCTGCACCTAGGCCCAGCCCCCTCAGTCAACCCGCCCCCTTCTTTCGTTTGAAAAAAACGCTCCCGCGCACGCTGCGGGCGCCATGAGGGGGGGGGAGAAGCAGAGCCCAATGAGCATAGCAGGAAGAGAAATACATGTGGAGCAAAACTCGGGACCTCCGCACCGCGCGGGGTGGGGGGGGGGGGTGGGGGGGTATTGCAAGGGGGGTACAACAATTGCTGATTCCCTAACCCTCCTGATCCCTTCAGGGGGGAGAAAAGCATGGCAGATCTCTTACCTCGTGAGGAATCCCCCTGCTTCTGCGGCAACACACAGACTGAACTTAGCCGAAGTGAAGACAACAGATTAAGGTATGTGCACATACTCCCTCTAGTGGAGATTTAAAGCATGGCAACATTTTTCCCTAAAGAAGAAAACCTTAGGTGGACTTTTATAGTTCCTAGGCTTCTTCCCTTACCTTATCCCCGCCGCAGGATTCTGCTGAATTAACAAACAGATCCAACCTTTACCCACCACATTGGGCTGCGTTTAGATAACCTTCAAGGACTAGGTCCCTTTTTATCAGGGTTCCACTCCCTTGGACCTGTAATAGCTTAGGTAATGTAGCGTGACCAAAGCTCTGGGTCCCAGGGTCAAGCCCTGCAAAGAGAGGTGTTACAGGCAAAACCTCATGCTTTGTATACAAGGCCCGTGTACCATCCACCATGGCCTCAGTGGCACTTTGGATGGATCCGGTCTATGGAGGCTATTTAAATAGGGCATGGATCCCTCCTGGAGCTTCTAAGAGCACATCTTCACTCGTGACCAACACCTTAGACACTGGCGAAAAAACTGAGGTACCCCTGATTGGAGGAGGAGTTATATAGGGAGTGAACTTCCTATATTGGGTATATCAGTGTCCATCACCTGAAGGTGCCTATATACCCACATAGTGATTACTATGGTGCTCTGTGTCCCGGGATGTACGATAAAGAAAGTACATTATTAATACTTACCAGTACTGCCTCCAGCGAATTACATTTTTGCTCCCTTGCAGAGCTATGCCCTCAATATACAACTCTTCTGGGTGTGTCAGATGCCTAGTTCTCCCTGTGGCTTGACATCGGTTGCACGCTGCTGGTCGCAATGTCACTAGTGTGTTTATTCAGAGCTGCAGCCAAAGGGTGGAATAACTGCATGCACAAGCATCCAACACACCCAGAGATTTGACCTTCATACTGCTATCTATTGTCTATGTCCACATTTATTTAGTGTTACGACAAGCAACATACCCTTGATTGTGATGATGGCCTAACATTGCTAGACTCTGAATCTAAGTGTCTCATTCCACCGAGGTCTTCACGTGCTGCAAGACGCTCTTTTAACTCCTTATTCTCTTGAAGAACACTTTTGTTTTCCTTGAACACTTTCTCTTTATTTTCAAGTTCAATCTCAAGTCGTAGAACCCTCTGATTACACTGGGTCAGAAGTGTAATAAGCTCAGAGTTACTTGATTCAGCACATTTCTGTTTCTCCCCTTCATCAGTCTTTTCAGACAGCAAACTCCTATCAAATGGGAGAAACAGGATTAATGCGAACAAATCCAAATTTATCATAAGGTTTAACCTGAACTCCAGGTAGAAATATAAAGGCTCATTATTGCAAGAAATAATTAAAAAGGAAATAGGAAAAAAAGTTTAAATGAAACTAATAATTTGAATTTGTCTTGATTTTTTAACCTCCTTGGCATTAACCTCCTGTAATAGCGTGTACAGCAGCACACAGTTTGGGAAGGTAGGAAGGAGGTGCATCTTTAAAAACCAATCAAGCTCTTTTGCATTGCACACAATGACGGGAGGAGAAAGCCCTGTACACAAACAAAATCGCTCATTTGGCCAGTGTGTACGGCAGCCTGTCTGACGGAAACTGTCCGAACGTCCAGCTTTTGTGGAAGGGGTATAACTAAAAATGATCTGCCGATCAGCATCTGATCAGCGCTCTCAGTCAATGGCAGAGAGCACTTATCTGGTGTGTTCTGGTGGGGGGGCAGTCCCCCTATCAGAACACAATAGCTCAGTGGGAAATCGCTGTACTAACATCAGTTAGTACAGTGAGCGCCTCCCGAGCTCCTCAATTTATTTTTTTGTTCAGCTCGCTAGGATGAATGGAAAAAAAAAAAAAAAAAAGAAGAATAGTGTATACGCGATGACCTGATCAGTGTCCTGCTGCTTCTTCATGGTCCATCAGCAGCTTGGGAGTGATCTTGGCCAAGTTGTACTGTTGCTGCACAGGAGCTTGGATATATGGCTATACTTGCATATTCAGTTGAGGTGCATGGATCACGTGACTTGTTGCACGGAATTAAAAATCCTTTAAGCGGTAAACCGTTTCGTTACATACATACAGTAGTGCACCAGCTATTGATAATGAAAAGGTCTATCCCATTCATATTAACTTTGCACATGGACGCAGATAAACTATTTCTTCAGAATAACATAAGGTAAGAAGCTGCAACAAAGTTTGTTAAAATCCCTGCAAACATACATAGATTTTTTTTTCTCAAAAAAAAGTGGAGCTACTCTTTAGATATTCCAAAATTACATGTAAAAAAGAAGATTAAACTTGAAAAGCTACTGTATATACATCATTCTTACCACAAACTAGAAAAAAAACATTAAAAAAAAAATGATCAAAGGCAGATGTCACAAAATTATGAAGATAAAACATCCCAAGCTGAGGTACTCACATAGGCAAATGTTAGGGTGCATTCGTTTACACATTTCTCTGTTAGGCTTGTTTCACACTTGTGTGGGTGGTTGCGGGTGCAGGAATCACACTTGTTCTGGCACCCGCAACCACCTGAAGCCAAATTAATTCTTAATGGCGACCCCACTCTTCTAAACATGCAGGGCATTTGCAGGAAATCACATGGTGCAGGGACCATTTTTCCTGGGTTTCACTGAGGTACTGCAGCCTAATCAACTGAATGGGTTGCTGTGCACAAGCACGGGCCGCACCAACCACATATCTGCGCCCCAGATCTTCCAAAAAGGAAATGGCCACACGCAGATCTCCTTGTAACTAGAGCGCGGATGGTGCAAAAAATAAAAGGTCGTCCAAGTATGGGATGACTTAGTCTCAGGGGGCTCAGTGCCTCTTCCAGAATTTTCATAAAAATCCTGGGGGATGAGGACAGACCAAATGGCAGGGCCCAGAATTGGAAATGTCGGACCTGCTTTCCCCATTTGATTGTCACCCTCAAAAACTTCTTCGTGGATAGGGACATGTAAATAAGTGTCCCTCAGATCGAGGGAGGCCATGAAGCAATCTGGGGGAAGAATTGACTTCACCGTAAAGATCGTTTCCATCCAAATTTTCTTGTGGATCACCCATTTGTTCAGTGACTTCAAATTCAATATTAAGCAGAATTTTCCTGACAGTTTCCTTACCACGAAAATGTGAGAGTAGAAACCGTGGTTTATTTCCAGCTATAGCACTGGAATAAGAACCCGCTGGTCTATCAAGTCGCCAATTTGTGACAACAAGGCTGTCGTCTTCTGAGGATCCCTGGGAGGCGTGGTTATAAACGTCCTCGCAGGCGGAGTGCCCTTGAACTGGATTCGGTAGCCTTCCCTGAATATCCTCAGTATAAAAGCATTTGGGGTAGACTTTACCCACTGTGGGAGGAACTGCCCCAATCTCCCTCCCATGGGGACTAAGTCACTGGGATTTGGTGGTTTTCTTAGGAAAACAGGATACCTTTCTGCTTCCCCCTTCCCCACTGTTTCTTAGAGGTTGACCCTTTAGGGGTCTGTCCCTGCGACACCCCTTGTCTTCAGAGACAAAAAAAAAATGTTTCCCTGGGCCGGGGATTTCTTATTTTTATAGGAAAAGCCTTCTTGTCGGCAGTATGGTCTAGCACTTTCTCTAGATCTTGTCCAAACAAGAGGTCTCCTTCAAATGGGATGCCACACAGCCTAACTTTTAAGGCCAGGTCCCCGACCAGGATTTTAACCATAAAGCCCTGCGAGAGAAATTTACTAGGACAGCCGTCTTTGCCGATAGTTTGGCAGACTGCAGAAGCGTCTGCCATATAACCTGCTGCCTTGTGGTCCCACTTTCCAAATGGCCCTGTAATTGGTCCTGTCAGACCTCCAAATTACGAGCTACTATTGTTGTAGCCATTGCTGGTTTTAAAATTTGTCATGGCTACTTCCCATGACCTTTTCAGCAGTACCTCCGTCCTCTTGTCCATGGGTTCCCTAAGGACACCCATGTCCTCAAAAGGCAAGGTCCGTTGATTTGGCACACTGGGAAAAGGCTGCATCCACTTTGGGCACTTTGTTCCATATACAAGCGGAATCTCACTGTAGGGGAATCTCCTCTTCAGGCTTTTTAGGAAAGAATTTCTTCTCCGGTTTCACCCACTTGTTTTTTGATAGAGTCGGCCAGTGCGCTGTGTACCGGAAATAACCTGTTTTGGTCTTCTTTCAGTGTCTGATACATCTGGTCACGTAGGGACAAAGAGGCCTGCTCTTCTTTAATATTCAGTGTCTAGTAAATCACCCCCAATAAGGCATCCACCTTTAGCGAGAGCCAGTATGTGGGTCACCTTGTCCCTTGGCTCAGAGTATCTTTGGATGATGCTGTCTCACTTAGCTCATCCAAAGGATCCAATTCCTCCCCCCCCCCCCCCCCGATTCGTCACCCTTCTCTGGGGCTGAAGCAGGGGGAATTACGGCAGGTTGTCTTAGGGTTTCAAGGTTCGACAGCATTGACTTTATAGCCTTCATTTTCTTCTTAACGCCACAAATTAATTCTTTGCATGCCCCAGTTGCCTCCTTGTAAACCAATTTATCAATACAGGGTTTACAAAGGGGCTTGCTCCACCCTTCTTTGAATTTGTTTGTACAGGACGGACACCTCTTCTTCCCCCCTGACTTCTCTGGTTCTTTGGGTTGAGACAAGAGAAGCAGAGAAGAGAAGGGAAGGGAGGCAAAAACAAAGGACAAACTGTCAGATGCCCTTGCCAACCAGTGAGTGTACATTCACCAACACCTATGTGCACCACCACCAGCCGCTGATGGGATTCACATGACTCTTTAGCCTGGATCCTGTCTCACTAAGGAGGGGAAGATGGGTGCCAACACTGTGCCCACCCACCCTGTAGGCCAAAAGCGCCCCAGTGTCTGCCTACCTGAGCTGGGCCGGCACCACTGCCACTTGGCTCTGCTAAGACCATGCTGTCCTCCTGGAGCATCATGCTGCTGCTGTTGGTGGATCAGGATCGTCCGCTTGCCGTGGCTGGCGTTTTTTTAAATAAACCGCCATGGATCCGGCGTCCATGCTCGCTAAATGACCCGGAAGTGATGTGATGGAAGTCGCCGTCCTCCTCCTGCATTCCAGAGGCCGGAACTCGAGGCCTACGCCCGCCCCCCATTGGACTCACGCTGGGATACCACAGTATCCGGCCAGCAGACCTCTGTGAGCCTTGTGTGGGAAGCACCAGCCTTCCCCGGGCTATTCATGGAGGAGGACACCGGAGTCAGCTCCCCACAGCCTGACAGGGGGACTTAGATGCCTTCCATCCCTGCTTAAAAGCTACCTGCAGACCTCCCTCCCCCTCTTCCTTAGGTAGCCCTGCCTAGGCTTAGGGGAGGGAGAGCTCCCATCCAACCTCCGGCCGAGGAAACACAAAGACTGAGGAAGAGGGACGGGAGCCGCCCTTTAAGGATTTAAATTTTTTTTTGTTTCCTGCCTCCGGAAGTGGAGCCTATCTCTCTAGTGCTGTCCTGGACAGACGACTAGAGAAATGCAATAGTTTTGGCAAAAAAAAAAACCAAAAAAAACTGCTAAATACTTTTTCTCATCAGCAATATATAGCGATCTTGTGACCTCTATCAGTGTCTGGTTAAAGCTTGTAGGAGTTTTCATTCTCCCATGATTGCCCTATGAGGATGCCTGGACAGTGCTGATTGCATGTGATCAGCACAGGGCCACTCTCCCAAGAAATAAAAAAAACTCTAGTAATACACATCAAACTGAGCATGTGCAGCTTGTCCCCTAGCCTCTGTACTATCAGGAGATATATTGGGGACTCCAGGAGTATAGGATCAGAGAAGACGGGATCAAACAGCTTTTTTTACAAAATGCAGAGGATTAACCCCCCCCCCCTTAGGTTCCACAGTGAGTATAACAAGCATGCTTTACTGCATATACTGACTGATTTTCCTGCTGTGGGTTTACTAACACATCTTCATGCACAGGTGATGTATTCTTTACTACAATGTACCTTAAATGTGCCCTCACATCTTCAAGTTCATTTTCCAATTTTTTACACTTTTCCCAGGATTCCTTCCGTTCTCTTTCACAGTCTTGGAGGGCCTGGCTTCTCTGCTCCTCCTCTTTTTGAATCTATTGAAACAAGTATGACTGGCTTAGAATGCTTTTACATAGTTGGACAAGCTGAATAAAAAGTCCATGAAGTTCAAACAATGAAAAAATAAATAAATGCATTTAGAATACAGATCCAGTTTTTTAAACAAACTGAGCTGGCTAGAACTACCCACTGAAGAAGTCTATTCCACATTTTCACATATCTTCAAGTGCAGAAGCCCTTCCATATGTGGAAGTTGAACCTTTTTTTTTCCTCCAGATGCAACGTGTGCCTCCTGATCCTTTGTAATGACCACAGATTGAACAACTCTACACCAAGTTCACTATACAGATCATTCAAGTATTTATACAAGGTGATCATATCTCACCTAATCTCCTCTTCTCTTCTGTTCCTCTAATCTTTCCCCATAGCGGAGGTCCTCCATGTCTCTTATCAGTTTGGTTCCCCTTGACTGGGCTCAAGTTTTATAACATCCGTTTTGTGAACTGGTGCCTAAAGCTGAACTGCATTATTCAAAATGAGGCCTTTCTAATACTTTTTAGAGGGTAAAGATTAAAGTGATACTAAACACACACTGTTTAATTTATATTCTATTTCTGTATATAGATGATGAAAACTAAACTAAAAAAAAAAAAAACCCCATCTAAGTACCTTTTTCCTAATTGATATACAGCGGTCACATGATCCAGCTCTTTCCCAGCCTGTCTGCGGGGAAACATAAGCAGTAGGAGCTTCTAGTCCTCTGCTGCTAGTCAACAAAAAAAATCAGCCTTTAGAACACAGAGTAAAACAAATAATATATATCAATAAGCTGGTTTTAAATTGTCTTCCAAATATATATATTTGAAATCAAATCTTTAAATTTTTTTGGCAATAACATGGCGTGGGCGCAGGATTTCTGGCAGTCACAGGCTGTGTCACTCCCATCCAGCCTGTGTCTTAGAATACGAGGGAGGTGAAGCCTCCATCAATCTACATGAAATATCCCACCCCCATTGTATTTAGCTGGCTAATGTGCATGGAGGAGGAGGGAGGGAGTGGACTGTAATTTACCACTGTGAATACACCCACATGTGTGACTCTACCTGGGCTACTCAGATGTGACAGGGAGGAAATGCTCAGTATAGAAACTCACTGAAAACTGAACATGTGCAGAGCTGCCAACACTGCTCTGCAAAATCCATAGCTGATTGGGGACATGAACAGAAGGGCGAGATAGAGAGCAGCAGGATCAACCAGGTTTTTTGCAGAATACAGAGAACGAATCTCATAGTGACTGAGTGAGTATGAACAGCATATAATACAGCATTTATTGATCGTTTGGTATGATGTGGGTTTTATTGACAGTTTACAATAACAGTCTCTCTTGAGCTTATATCTCTTTTAAAGCCTAATTTCATCTTTAATGTTCATGTTGGCCCAAACAAAGCATTTACTGCAGTAACTGGCAGACTTGTTAAGTGATCTTTATTAACTGCATGTAGCCTCAGCTACTTACAGTATACAGTGTGTGTTCTGGCTGTGGGAAGGGAACTTCAGATTCTATTTTGTTCTGTCCCACTCCTAGAAACAAAGTAGAGCCGGAATGAGCACTGCTCAGCCATTCATGGAAAGCTTTATATTCTATGAATGACTACAAAGCTTCCACTGATTGGCTGAAGCAGAGTTTATGACGTCATCTGCTCGCTTCTCCACCTCAGCCAACCAGAGAAAGCTTTGTATTCATACATCCATTTAAGGATAGGGTAACCTATGGATTTACGTTTTTGGTGTTGATGTCCCCACGCTACGGTTTGGCTACCAAAATAACTAGTAAAACTATAGGTAGACAGGAAGAGGATTTTGGTGGGATTTTAGGGGTGCCAAGCAATAAAATTACTGACAAAACATCAAAATATAAAAAATATAACAAAATTTATTACACAAAGATTTTTAAAAATATATATTGGCTGTACATCCTCAATCTCCAGTGGGACTGACATTCTACCATTCCCTCACTACCTTCACCCCCTCCTCTCCCCAATACCCCCCTCCCCACCTTCCTTTTTCCCCCCTAACCCCCACCCACACCCCTCCTTTTCCCTCTTTACCTTCTCCAGTCTCTCCCCTCCCCTTTCATCCTCTTCCACCCCCTCCCTTCTCTCTTCTTTCCTTTTCCCCTCTTCCCTTCCCCTTTCTCCCCCACCCCCTCCCTTCCCTCTCACTCTTCCTCACCACAGTGATTCCTACTTTTTTCGTTATTTGGTTTTTATACTTACACTCTTATTCACCAGACAGAGATCTGCCTTTTGGCCCTGTCCCTGAGCTCTTCTTGGCCAGCCTTTCTGTGTGCGTCCTAGTGTCCTTTTTCTCCATTTGGCTCAAAATCAAGTTGTTCTATGCAGTATCACATCTACCATTAAATAAACATCCCCTGAGGAAGCCCTAAAAGGTGAAACATGTCGGGATATATATATATATATCTCTATATCTATCTATCTATCTATATATATATTTTTTTTTTTTTTATGGTCGTACCCTGAGAGATATGAACCACATAAACACGTCACAAGACTAACAACATAAAATAGACCTGAAGTGTGCCCTGGTCTGCTGTAGGGTAAGCCCAGGTCTGCTGGGCGGTATGCCAAGAGAAGGGCGCAAAAAGACTCGGTTAGGGAGATAATTATTTATTTGGCTTAATAACACACTACAGGGAAAGGTTGCCGAAGGCTCGTGACAAAGCAGGTGGGTTTCCACCTGCCCATCTTTTTTGATGACGTGGTCTGGGACTCGTGAGGCTGCTAATGTTGCTCTTATGCGAAAAGAATGTCCAGAAAAAAACGGCCGGGTTTAAGTTGCGCATAAGGATCCTGACATGTCTGGTGAACTGGTTACTACTTAGGGGGCTAATCGGTGATGATAGTAATGGGCTGTCCTCCGAGGTGTCGGACAGATGAGTCAATAATTGATCTGGAATGGCCACGGGACACCAGGCATTGCGAGTTTTGAAAAGCTTGATGTCAACCCCAGGACTGGACTGTTGTGTTTTAGACACTGCGAGGTGCAAGATGAAGTGACTGAGGTGGCGTGTGAGGTGGCATCTACATAACATCTTACAACTGGGGCTGGTGACTGAATTCGCTGGGGCGTAGAAAGCCATAGAATGCCAGGTAGATGGCTTCTTGGATGACCAAGCTGGGTAATAAGCTGAAGGGGGAACGTGAGAGGATAGTGGACATGTCTCGGAATATGGCACTGATGATAGGTAAGCGTTTACCGCCGATTTGGGGCTGTTGCTTGTGAATAGCGCGCAGGATGGCCTTGACCGCATGGGCGGCCAACAAAGATGGTTTGGTAGGATCTTGTAAGGAGATGAAATGCTGGATGCCAGCTAAGTAGAGTCTAATGGTATTGTGTGACAATGCCAACTATGTGTGGCAGCATGATATGAAGGCCAGGATGTGATGGAGATCTCCTGATACTGCCCCAGGGTTTGAGGCTAGGAACCTGTCATAGATCTTCCAGGCAGTACAGTAGGCCTTCAGGGTGCTGTGAGATAATGATAGATTAATAAGGCAGGTAGCATTGTGAAGGTGTTGTTTTAATCCGAGGTTAGCTACGACCAACGTGGGATAAGAGACATGGTCGGGTCGGTTCCAGATTCCTGCGAAAAGAATGACGCAAAGTTAAAATGGGTAGTGTGTTGGCCAGAGTATTGCATTTACCTGGGATGTAGCCACATACGACATTAAATTGGTGCTGTGGGAATAGTTACACCAGCCTGCGCAGGAAGGCCATGATGGCCAGCGACTTGGACCTGCTTTTATTTATAATACTAGCTGTGGCTTGGTTGTCTGTGGCAAACGTCACTGTTTGTCCTGCCCTGTTGTCCTGCCCTGAGCTGCTGCAACAATGGGGTAGCGTTCGAACAAAGAGGAGGAGGACTAACTGAACCTGGGAATCAAGAGGATTTCTGACGGCCATGGCCCTGCAAACCAAAGATGGCCAAAAATTGCAGCAAGGACCTGTGGTGGCTGCAGCGTTCGTGACTACCTGAAATGAAGAGGGAGATGCTGACAGAATGAACATTGACATGCCATTCCAGTTGGTGAGAAATTTGTTCCACATGGGCAGATCCACTATTGCTGGCACATCTGAATTAAGGATTTAGTCAGGGTCTTGTACCTGGGAGAGAAACACTAGGAGGCGTGGGATAAAGGATCACCCCGAGTCTGGCTGCTGCCTTAGCTGAAATGAGCGGCGACAGTCATAGAATGAGCACCCTGCGTACTTGTGACCTAGATCCACTACTGCATGCAGATAGGGGTCCGGTTATCCCTCCTGTTGGAGTTGCCCTGCATAGCACGTGTCTGAGCATCCCCAAGGCCAGCACAAACTCTGCGACAGTGAGCTTGTGATTAAGTCTAGGGTCTTTGGCTTTCAGGACAATGGAGACGTCTCCCCATGAATATGACTTGTTTTCGGTCTAAGTCGTGTACTGCTATGGAGGAGGGATGCTAGGTTAACGTCATTGCTGTCCAAGATGTCCTTAATGGTGCCCTGCTGGGACAAGGTGCGCAGAGAAGACAGTGGTGCCGATGTCGGGTGTACCTGTAAGTGAAGGCACGGGAATGACGGTGGTGACTGGAGCTGGTAGGGGCGTGGCTGGGCGTATCTCCAGGGCTCTAACTCTGGCTTGGAGGTTGGTGACTGCTTTTGACAGTGTGGTCACCAAGGAGTGCGGCTGAGTAGTCGCTAAGAAAATAGACTGCAGTGATGCCTGGGTGGGCTGCCACTGACGGTGGAAGCTTGGCTAAAAGCTTGGCTTTCCTAGCTGTGGCAGGGTAGGAAATACTCCTGCGACGCAGTTCTGCTGTGCGCTTTTTTTTTACTTTCTTTATTTTAATACATATATTTATTATTAGGGCGGAGGCGAAGTCAACGCTGTCGGCCTCCGACATGGCGTCAGCTAAAAGCAAGGAGGGGAAATGCATACATTTAAGGTAAGTTGCAAAGGTAGGAGGGGATAGATGCGTTCGGGTAGATAAGATGGAAAGGCAGAAGGAAAGCAAGAAGAACAGGACCACCCATCTCCCCCAGGCTAATCAAGTGCAGACAAGGCACCAGGTGGGTTTAATTACACCTCAATCAGCCACAGAAACCCATACAAACTATACATGCTCATCTTCAAATGGATGAGATGGCAACCCCATGGACAATGAATTTTATAAGCAGTGAATCCTATGGCGAGTGATATCGGAGAACGACCGATAGCGGCTCAGAGGCTTGGATCTACAAATGAATCGTATGTTTGCAGATGGGATTACAAACGAGGCAGAAGAACCTACAAACGTACTACGCCTGTGCCAAATGATGTCGGGACATGAACGACAACTCGGCGGCAGGTTTTTCAACAAAATGGATGCAGGATAGGAAGCATAACGAATCGCAAGATTGCACATGTTCCAAAAGGTTTGAATCTTACCTGCAACACTCAGCGGGAACAGCCGCCGAAGACCACAAACGGAGAAGCCGCGATGTACTTGCAATCGAATGCACAGACTGATAACCATGAGGTGAGCTGGAAGAGTCAGCCTAGTGGCGTGTAGTACTGCGCACTGGAACCGACACAGACCACTGTGGGTGGTCTGGTTAAATACCCCCCGGGCTCCTCCCATAATTTCAGGCCACCATACTGGCCTTCATATATACATACATTATATATATATATATTTTTTTTTTTTTATTAATTATATACACACACACACACACACACACACACACACACACACACATATATACATATACACACACACACCTCCTGCTAGAGAAGTGGCTGTACCAGGATCATGGTAGAGACCACAGCCATGATCCCGATGTAATTTTTTTATGACTGGAAAACTTTTACAGGTGGCAAAAGTGTCCCACCCCCCTCCCGCCGCCATTACCGGGCTCTCCCGAGCGATCGGGAAGCCTGGGAGTGATGTACCTGCGGCATCCATGTCCAGCCTCACAGTGAGAGGAACTGAAGCATCTTGGTTCTGGTCTTTTGTTTACTGGCTGCATAGCGGCCAGTGAAGCAGCCGATCAGACCAATCTGTGTCTGATAGGCTGCATTGGAGCCCAAAGGAGAAATGGGGAGTCTAGTAAGTAGATTCCTCATCTCTCCATAAAGAGTACCGGTCATTGCTATTACGCTCAAAAAGGATGTTTACCTTCCTTTTGACAGCAATAAAAGCAATCAAAATTTAAATTAAAAAAATACATAAAAAAAAAACACTGAAAATAATAATCATAATTTATTTTTTAAATTGCCCTGTCACCCGTGCTCACACACAGTGGTGAACGCACATGTCGGTCCCACGTGCTTTTGTAAACAGTGATCGCATCACACATGTGAAGTATTACCATGCTCGTCAGAGCAAGAGCAATAATTCTAGCACCAGACCTCCTCTATAAATCTAAACTGGTAACCTGCAAAGGCTATGGATAATTTAAAAGTACAGCACTTTGTCGTGTGGAATTTTAAAGCGCAGCATGTTAGGGATCTATTTACTCAGCATGACATCATCTCTTACATTATTTAAATTTTCATTTAAATCTCTGGGGTCTCTGATCATGAAGTATATGAACTCTGTGCAACTTATACTAAAATTTACAACGTTAATCTAAAAATACATCAATTCATATAAAACAGATGCAACGCTCACACAAAAGTTTTCTTCATTCAATAGTTTGTAACATCAGCTTGGAATGCAACTCTGCGCCTTGGGGGAGCGAAATGCATTAGATGGAAACTTCCGGTGACGTCACCTCCGGTGTTTGGAGTGCAAGACAGAACACTTTGTTACATCTGTTTTTAAAAATACTTTTTAATAAAAAAAATGGAATTAAGCTATGGATATCTCCTGGTTCTCCTTGCATGACACCGCACCTGAGATACCTGCTATCCTGTTGGAATACACTGAGGAATTGGGATTTGTCCATCACAAGAATCTGAGGATTGTCCTTTTTCTAATAGGTGCAATACCTATTAGGATTCAGTCAGTGAGGGTACATGAGGAGGGGAGCGCAGCACCTTATTGCTTTTTACTGCACTATATTGGGACAAGAATATTGTAGCAAAGACTGCACTTTAAAGGACCAATTTAAAATTGTTAAACGGAATAGATGGCACAAACATACGTCTCAATGCACAAACTTTATGTGAGGTTTTATACGAATTGACGTATTAAGAGATCAACGTTGTTAATTTTAGTATAATTTGCACAGAGTGGTACTAGTTATCTATGGATTTACATGTTTACATCTATAGCCAGATTTACAGCTATGTAATAATTACAGTTTAAACAAATCAGTATGGATTTTCTCTCCAGAAGGTATTACTGTACTAAGGATGGATGAGCTGGCACCCTCCCCTTAGTCATGGCAGGATTAATGAGGGATGTCCTCCCTCTTTCTTTTCTATGGCTCATTAAGAAAAGAAAGCTTCATACAAATGAACTTTCAATTCGCTTTACCACAAATTCATTTGAAAAAAAACATTTGGGAAAAAATAGTTTCCCAAAATTAATGCATAATGGTTTTTGTACTATATTGTGATCAGGGCTAAAAATATAAACTTTTTATAGTCAGGTAAGCATTGCATATCAATATTTTGTCATTTTCCATCCATCCAGCAGATGGAGTTTTAAGCCTTCTTAAAAAAAATAAAAAAATAAAAAAAAATAAAAGAAAAGAAAAAAAAAAAGGAAAAAAGGGAATGTCTATTTTTTTGTGGATTTCCCTTATAAAAGGTGTAGTGTATAGTGTTATCCTGAGAAGAGCCACATGAAAACTTGCAAGCTTTATACCAATGGAGATTTGTTGGAAAGGCAGATTGTATGTTGTCCATAGTATTTAGAATGTACTGCTGTGACACACTGTGTGGCAGTTTGCTTTCAGCTTCATTGACATAGAACTAGCATGAGTAATGTGTATAATATATATATATATTTTATAAATTCTTAATTGTCACAGAAACAGTGTTACAGTTACACAGAAAGACACCTCATGACTATAACATCACATCTATTATAGATCTTGGCTAATAATATTTATTATCTCAAATGCCGATTGGCTATATTGTCTTTAAATATACAATAAACTTCTATTATAATCACTCAAAAGCAACACAGTTTCTCTTTTTCTTATCCAAGAGGAGTCTTGGCTAAACTTCAAAAAGAAAGAAGGAAAAAAAAAAAAGCAAAATATTCCCCCTCCTTCCTCCTCCTCCCGAACGGGTTCAGCCATACGATCCTCTATTTTCCAATATATAACCTCTACGAAACAAGTCAGTGGGCCATTTACTGCTGGTCAGCTGGGAAGATCTGTTCCCTATAATAAAAATAGGGAGTCCAGGTTTTCCGATATTTCTGGTCTTGCTCTTTCAGTGTCAAAGTAAGATTTTTCATATGTTGGATTTCTGTTATCCTTGCAAACCATTGTGATCTAGTTGGAGGAGTAGTACTCTTCCACAATGCTGGGATACACGCCTTGGCAGTGGTAAGTAGATGTTTTAGAAGTGAATTTTTATATTTTTCATTAGATAAGGGAGTGTCATGTAATAAAAAAAGTTGCCGGATTTTCTCCAAGAGACATACCTGTAATTGTTTTTACAGTGTCAGCAACAATCGTCCAGAACTCAGCCCTGGACATTCCCAAAAATGTCCAGGGCTAAGTTCCTGAATTCCCAAAAATGTCCAGGGCTGAGTGGCCTCAGATTCCTAGCATCGCCAACAGACATTCGATACTTGAGGAAATATCCAATGTAGTATTGCCAGGGTTCTGTACCATCTAGTAAGGATTTTATACCCTCCTTGATACCTATTTGCCAGTGAGGCCTCGTGAACGAACAATAAAATCCTATCCTTCTGGACCTGAGAGAATAAAACCCACAGGTTTCTTTCCCACAATTGTCGAAAAGCCAATTCCTGTGGAGATTCCAGTCCAATCAGTGAGGCATAGAGGTATGACAACAAATGTCTCAGTGATTCCCCCTTTAGCCATAGTTGTTGAAACATGGAAGGTGCACGTATTATAGGCAGCGATCGGATAAAAGCGCTAAGCTGTGTCCAGCGAAGAAAATCTAGATCTGCTGAAAAATTACATTTAATCTCCCTACTCGTCATCACACGATTGCCCGTTGAGAAATGTAAAAGCCTACTAAGGCCCCGCCATAGTAAAGCATTAAAGCAATGGTCTGTCAGACCTGGCTGAAAAGCCGGTGTGCCCAGAACGGGAATTAAAGGGCTCGGATATGGCGCAATAGTAGTGGTTTTAAAAATCTTTTTAATAGTCCCTAAAGTGGCACCCACCATTAAGTGCCCCTTCATGGTCTGTGAGATATCTGTATCTGAAAGCCATGCAAGCCCTTCAAAAGGTAGGGCAACCGTCGCTTGTTCCATATGGACCCATGGGTTCTTTTGAAGCACACACCAATCCACTACCCATGCCAAATGCACAGCCTCATTATACTTAACTGGGTCAGGAAATCCAATCCCTCCTTATTCCTTAAGTAGCGATAAAATAGTCCTGCGCACTCTCGCTGGCTTTCCGACCCAGATAAATCTCAAAAAGTCTGATCGAAGATCTCTCAGAAAACCTGAAGGAATTTTAATAGATAAGGTCTGAAGTAGGTACAAAAGTCTTGGCATAACGTTCACGTTTATGATATTGGTCCTACCGAACCATGTAAAAACCTCCCTGTCCCACCACGCTATTGGAGCAAAATTAAGTTCAAATACCATATTTAATTTATCTTTGTCCCTAGATAACATATATGGGAATCTGTCCATTTAAAATTAAATTGGGTAGCTCTCTGGTGCTGGAGGGTTGCACCCAACTCCACCCCCATCTCCTCAGATTTATTATAGTTCAACTTAAAGTTGAACAGCACACCATATGTGCGTAGCTCCAACAACAGGGATGGGAGGGATATCACTGCGGAAGTTCTAAAGAATATAAGATCATCCGCATAAGCAGCAAGTTTGTGTTCCCCTCCTTTTGTTGAAATGCCCCCGATATCTGGGTTGGCACGGATAGTTATTAAAAAAGGTTCTAACGTAAAGATAAAGATAATGGGCTATAATGGACAGCCCTGACGCGTCCCATTACCTATGGGAAAAGAATCTGACATTATATTGATAATCTTGACCCGAGCCGACGGGACGGAGTATAAAAATTGTAAACCGGTTTTGCATCCCTGTCCCCAAGCCCATGTGTTGTAACATAGCTTTCAAAAATGTCCAATCAACCCTTTCAAATGCTTTCTCCGCATCCACGGATATAAACACTAAAGGTTTTTGATAAACTTGGGAAAAATGTATAGCGCTCAAGACCCGTTGCATTTTACCCGTTGGTAAAACCAACTTGATCGAGATCTATCAGAGAAGAAATATGACTCAATAGTCTAGTGGCGAGGATTTTTGTAAACATTTTTAGATCCACATTTAACAGGGAGATTGGACAATAGCTAGGGCACAGGAATGGATCTTTCCCCTCTTTGAGGGATTACTGTAATGCCCCGTACACACGGTCGGATTTTCCAACGGAAAATATGTGATAGGACCTTGTTGTCGGAAATTCCGACCGTGGGTAGGCTCCATCACACATTTTCCATCGGATTTTCCGACACACAAAGTTTGAGAGCAGGATATAAAATTTTCCGACAACAAAATCCGTTGTCGGAAATTCCGATCGTGTGTACACAAATCCGACGGACAAAGTGCCACGCATGCTCAGAATAAATAAAGAGATGAAAGCTATTGGCCACTGCCCTATTTATAGTCCCGACGTACGTGTTTTACGTCACCGCGTTCAGAACGATCGGATTTTCCGACAACTTTGTGTGACCGTGTGTATACAAGACAAGTTTGAGCCAACATCCGTCGGAAAAAATCCTAGGATTTTGTTGTCGGAATGTCCGAACAAAGTCCGACCGTGTGTACGGGGCATTATATGAGCGAACAGTGTCTCTGCTGGTATTGTCTGCCCCTCACGTAGAGAGTTAAAAGCTGCTACAAATCTTTGTGCCAGTTTATCTGAAAAGGTCTTGTAGTAAGACAGGGTATACCCGTCTGGGCCAGGGGCCTTACCCGGTTTCAATGATTTAAGGGCTGCCAAAAACTCGTCTACTGTAAGTGGGGAATCCAATTCTTTCCCTATCTCATCAGATTGCTTAGGCATTCCTGAGGCTTGAAGATATTTCCTAGCATCCTCCCATCTACTGTGTGATAGCGAGGAAGAGGACTGCCCCTCTAACTGATATAGGCTAGCATAATAATTCCTAAAGGCCTGCACAATGCACAAAGAACTGACCAGAACATCACCGTGTTTCAATACGGGAGATGTAATTATGTGCCCTGGTCTCTCAGAGCATTGGCTAACATCCTACTCCGTTTGTTTCCAAACTCATAGAATGTTCGCCTACAGCAAATTAATTTAGCTTTTGCTTTGTCCATTAGTAATGAGTTTAACTCATTGCGTAAACGCAAGAGTTTCTCCTCTGTCTGTTGGGCTTGGGATTTCTTATGGGCAGTTTACAAGATATCTCTAAGTAGAGAGGAGTCTGAGCAGTTAACAGTGGTTTACTATGAGCCCCTAAAGATATAAGGGTGCCTCTAATGACTCACTTACTGTATGTGTTTCCCACAAGCAAAACAGAGTAACCTCCCCCGTATCATTAGTTACGAAGAAGGAATCTAGTTTTTGGATTACCCGTTTCTCATATTCCGGGTCTTTCAAATGTGCCTCATTCATTTTCCAATGCCACTCACGAGGCACTGGTTCTCCCATTTCTATAACACAATTGGTCAGTGCATGATCTGATAAGGTAAACAAGCCTATAGAGGTCCCGCATAAACATGACAGGGCATTCTGTGAAAGAAAAATATAATTGATTCTGGTATATGTCTTGTGGTTAGCTGAGAAAAAGGTTTAATCCCTATCATGTACATGAAGAGTTCTCCAAGTATCCATCAATTGCAAATTATGAAGAAGTCTTTTAGCTCTACGCAATTTTGCATATGAAAAATGGGATGCTCCTTTAGACACATCAAACGTGGGGTCCAACGCCATGTTCAAGTCCCCTCCCACCAACAGGAGACCCTCCTTGTGTTGATGCACCAAATGAAGATATGTCTCAAGTAAGGAGACCTGATCCTCATTTGGCAAGTATAAGTTAACTAGAGTAACTTTTTGCTCAAATAGGAGTCCCCTGACGATGAGAAGGCGACCCTCATCATCTGTAGTTACCTTTAATTACTTCCATGAGATCTGTTTAGAAATGAGGATTGAAACCCCACTTGACTTGGAAGTCTGAGAAGCACCATGATAGACTGGGGAACCATAGATTTCCGACAATCTTGGGATTTTATCTTTTCTAAAGTGTGTCTCCTGGAGAAAAATATGAGATTTAAATCTCCCCAGCTCGCCAAGTAGTCTTGTACGTTTCTCTGGACTATTTAGCCCCTTAACATTGGTGTGTAAATGAGGGGAGTTTAACCACTTAAACACTAAACCTTTTTACTTAGAACCCCCAATTACCGGTACTTAAAAGCTCCAAACATTATATTTTTTTTTAGTAGAGACCCTAGAGAATAAAATGGTGGTTGTTGCAATATTTTATGTCACACTGTATTTGCGCAGCAGTCACTCAAATGCATTTTGGGAAAAAAAATTACACTTTAATGAATTTAAAAAAAACAAAACAAAAAAAACTAACTAGTAAAGTTAGCCTAATTTTTTTGTATAATGTGAAAGATTTTACGCCGCAAGAATCGTGAGAGAATCGTGATCTTTTTATTCTAAAGCAAAAAAAAAATTGCGATTCTCATTTTGGCCAGAATCGTGCAGCTCTAGAGGAGAGGTGTTTATGTTGGGCAAAGTGGTCAAGCAAGACAGAGATTTCAGATGTGGTACCAACACAGGTGCATTCCTAATCATCCTAAAATCTCTAAATAGTAAACAAACCATTTATTCACGCAGTAGGACATATAGTATAAACATTACTTGCCTAGCCTCAATGACTCAAAACCTCTCGGGTCAGGCTGTGTAATCAATTCTCCTTAATAAGAGGAGAATTGAAATCTGCCTGCTAATGTCAGCTCCAAAAAAAAGCATAAGATAAGCAATTTCACATCTATATTTACAGATCTACAAATCCTTTACGGATCATTAATACATCTGCTTATATATACTAAGAGTTGACCAAGATATCATCCTTTATCTCAAATCCTTAAACTAATTGTCCCCCACATCAGAGATATCTTTCCTGTAGAATAGAATGGGGGAGCAAATCTCTTTTAAAAATGAGGGTGGTATGAACAATTTAACAGTTCAGTGTTGTAATTCCCCACAGTCAGTAAATATGTAGAAATATTGTACCATAACTTTTAATTACCCAGTCATAAAACAGCAAAGTTTTAACAAGTGTGTTACAATCTCCACCATCCCTAAATAGTGATCAGTGATAGTGTACTAGAAGCTCCAATCAACTCAATCACTACATATCAACATTGCAGGGTAATCCTTACTTAGTGAGTAATAATGTCAAAAAACCTTTGTCAGCTTACTTAGCTGAAAATAACTATGCGCACTAACCTCTAACCCAATCCATGATCAACATCAACGTGCAACAAACACCCAACTACCCAATCCGTGATTGACAATCTACCACAAAAAAAAAAAAAGAAAAGAAAAAGAAAGGAGAAATTCCCCTTTTTCCTTTTCTTCCCCTCTCTTCCCCTTTCCACCCCTCACCCTTGAAATATTAATGCAACCTCTCATCAGTGACACTGTACAATAACCTCCAACCTCCCAGTCATTGAGTAAAGATGGTGTACACCAAATTCTTACAGCTCAATCAGTATGCAGAGATAGTATACACCAATCTCCAGCATACTCATCAGCGAACAGTGATATTGTGCAACATTCTCTAGCAAAACATTCAGTGATTAATAGTTAATATAATGAAAAAAAAAAAAAAAGGAGAAATTAGGCACATGTTTCTAGGCCACAGTCTCCTGTAGTTTACAACACCTTTTGACCCAAGATGGTATAGAGGGGGGCAGGCCAGGTACGGGATGATGATGATAAATACATAAATGGGAAAAAAGGGGGCCCTAGGGCTATGTCAATTTTTTCTCTCTATCTTCTGACACCTGTCAGCTAGACTGACCGTGTGGGCGTCCTGGGTGGAATCTCCCTCTCCACTGCGATCTCAACTGTTGGGGATCCCATTCCCCTAATGTTGGAAGCTCTGTCCATTTGGGAACTTCAATAGCCTCTAAACCCAAATAGAATAGATATCGCAGTTGAGCAGGATCATACAAGTTAAAGCTGCGTTCCTCCTTTTTAATGTACAAAGACAATGGGTAACCCCATCAGTAAGTAGCTCCCCTGGAGCGCAGATGGTCCAACAATGGTTTCAGCAAGCGACCTCAGTTCTTTGTCTGGCGCCACAAATCAGGATATATTTGTATTTCCGCACCTTCAAAATCCACTGACCCCTTATGCCATGCTGCCCTGATTATATCCTCCCTCATTCTAAAGGAGTGTATTCGACACAAAACATCTCGAGGAGTAGACTGGTCAGGGTTGCGAGCAGTGAGGACCCTATGCACCCGATCCAATTCGATCAGGTTGTCCGGAGGGTTCTCCAATAGCCGATTAAAAATGCCAGTCACTGTATCTCTCAGACCTGACCCCACACAACTGCTTCCCTCTGATCCGAACATTATTCCTCCTACTTCTATTTTCAAAGTCTTCTGTTTGTAATTGCAGCCCAATCAATCTCTGATGTTGAGTATGTAACCTTTCCTCCATAGCATCCATGCGTGCATCTGCCACTCCTTGCTGAGTTTCTAAATGGATCACTTTCTGGTCCGTATCAACTGTTTAGAGCGGACCTCATCTATTTCTTTCCTCAGAGTACCCGTTAGGCTGCCCAGCAGCTTCTGTATATCCTCTTTAGTGGGGAGGGTCTGTATCAACTGTCGAATATCTGGTTCCACAGCATGCACCTGGGAGTAAGGGCTGCCTGGGCTCAATGAGCATATCTGTGAATCTATACAAGAAATCACCTATATGGGTGTAGAGGAGTCTAGTCCTGCTATTTTGGATCATGCGGCGGTCGTTGCATCAGTCGATAGTGTAGATGCATCCGGCATTTGCTGAGATGGCTCAGACCATGGCTCCTATAATGGAGCCATGTTAGAAACAGCAGAACGTCCGACGCCTCTCCTTATCGGCAAGTATCTGGTGATATAAGAGTGGCTAGGAGTATAAGGCGCTCCTGTATTCTTCCCCCACCTCGGCAAGGGCTACTATTATCTATCCTGCATGATAGCCTCTACGATTAAGCCCATTGAGTGAAACATGTTAGGAGGGGTGGCCCTGGGGGACAGGGCCATGTACTTAAGCTTGTCGACTGATTAAAGTTTTGCAAAAACATAATCGGTGTGTGGCTTTTCCTCTGGATCATACCAAAACTATGTGTGGAGGAGTGGCAGACTCCAAGTCAGCACTTGATTCCAGCCTATGATGCAGTGCTTGAAGTGATGCACTTTTCTTTCACTTTCTTTTACATATGATACAGCACTCTGATGCTTTTTCTGTCCCAGAAAGATTGTAAACATACAGTAGATGTAAATTAACATTTAACTAGATTATCAGCTGTTTTTTAAAAGGTGATAATTAGAGATCTAAACAGCTTTGAATTTAGACAGCAATATCTAAAGTTAAGACAAGTATTCTTTAGGAGATTTTTGTTTCATATTAGCTCAATGAGAATTGTCTAGCTCACCTTTTCAATTTTCTCTGCCACATTTTTCTTGTACTGTTGAAATGCTTTGGTTAGTTCTTCAGCATTAAACAGTGCTTCGTTTCTCTGTTTCTCAGTTCTTACAAGACAAAGCAAATAAACAGAGGTTAGCAGCGAAATGTCCTTAGAAAATAAAGAGATATTCAAGGCTGGCAACATTTGCACAGCAAACACAGATAAAAGTATGCATTCTTTACCATCAAAAGTTGCTATTCATGATCCAAAAGACTGAAGACAACATCCATTTTCAGCATTAGGGTTTTTAACCCCTATTTACACGCTTAAAATCTTAGTTTGCGGCGGGTCACTTTTACAGCAGCCAGATTTGATGCTGGGGAGAGGATCAGATTGTTTAGAGCAAACTAGAGGTCGGCCGATATGGGTTGTTCTCTGGCCGATGCCAATATTTAGAAATCACGGCGGCCGATGGCCGATATATGATGCCGATTTTTTTTCCCCCCATCATCTCATAAAATCTAACAGTTAGATCCCTTTCACACTGGAGCGTTTTTCAGGCGCTTTTGAGCTAAAATTAGCGCCTGTAAAGTGCCTGCAAAACGGCTCCCCTGCAGTCTGCCAGGTGATGCACTGGCAGGATATTAAAAAAAAAAAGTCCTGCAAGCAGCACTTTGGAGTGGTGTATACTGCTCCTCCACCACTCCTGCCCATTGAAGTGAATGGGCACCGCTGCCGAAGCGCCTGCAAAGTGCTTCAGCAGCGGCGCTACACGGGCGCACTTAACCCCTTCATCATCCGCTAGCTGGATTATAAGCGCCCCGCTAGCAGCCGAATAGCGCAGCTAAAATGACAGTAAAGCGCCGCTAAAACTAGCAGCGTTTTACCGTCAACGCCTGCCCGCTCCAGTGTGAAAGCAGCCTTAAGTAATAAGTGATACAGAAAATTTCTTACATTTAAACATTTATTAAACAAAACAAACCTCCAATCAGTTCACTTGTATGTATAATTTAGATTAATAAAAACTATATCTTAAATATTAAATACACAAAAACAGGTAAAAAAAAAAAAAAAAAAAAGGGCTAACTTTACTGTTTTAGTTTTTTTAAAATTCATTAGTGTATTTTTTTCCCCATAAAAATTGCGTTTGAAAGACCGCTGCACCGTGTGACATAAAATATTGCAACAACCGCCGTTTTATTCCATTGAGTCTCTGCTAAATTATTTATAATATATATATATATGTTTGGGGATTTTCTAGCAGAAAATACAGGATTTTTACTTGTAAGCAACAAATGTTAGAAAAGATTTAGTCTTTAAATGGTTAAACTGAAAACTCCTACACAAGGAGTTCAGTCCATAGATAAGTATAAACATTGTATCTCTTTGCTTCTTTTCTCAGACTTGGCAGGCTGCCCAGATAGGAGAGATGTGCTCCATGGGAAGATTTCAGGCAACTTGCATTGACTCCTATTACAGGAGTAATTTGCAAGTCGCGCTGAAATTTTAAATCTGCCTTTCTTATCAGCACAATCGGCTGATGCTGATTAATTAAAAAATGCCAAATATTGGCCGGCCGATATATCGGTCGACCTCTAGGGCAAACCCCAGATGTGACAGTTTTGCCTTTTAGCCAAGTCATAAGGCAGGGAGCCCCGAGGCATTGAGCCACCTTAAACAAATTCAGTTGCTTTCAACAGCTAAATCTTGAAACTTTTTATTTTTTTGGCATAGGGAGCTTGGCATAATGTGGCCCAAAAATTTTTAGCAATGACATGGTTAAGTATAGATTTGAAGAGGTTGAGTTTAGGAATAAAGTCAAGAATTAGGGGTTAAAATGAGGTTGTGAGTCAGAGTTAGGTTATTTTGTAGGCCTCAGATTTAAACCTGATCTCCACATTTTTGTGATGTTTAAATTGTTCATTTGCACAAATGTGGCCCAAACAAAGAGTTTACTTCACTAACAATTGCAGTGGCTGTGAGCACTGTATAAACTGTATGTAGCCTCAGTGCTGTGTTCCTTCAGAGGGACAGGAACTTTTTGTCCAGCAACTGGAACAAAATGTAGCTGGGCTGAGTGCTGCTGAGCCATTTACAGGGAGTTTTGTATTCTATAAATGAACACAAAGCCTCTGGTTGGCAGAAATGGAAAGGGAGGTAGGATGACATCTCAATCCCCGCCTCAGCCAATCACAGGAAGGTGACGGTACCTCAGTTCCACCAAAGTGAGCAGGAAAAGACAAATGTTAGTGCACATAAGACCTAAAAAAAAAAATTCTCATAGAATATACATTTAACAAACACACATTTTTAATAATATTCAAGTAAAATAGACATTAATAAATATGGGATTGAGATTTGAATTGCCCCATTGTTTGTTTTTTTCTTACATTTTCATTTTTCTCATTTTATACTATTTTATACTATTTAAAGAATTTCAGGAGAATGTAACCAAATACAAAAAGAAACTCCATAACACAGAGTATTGGGAAGTCCTAAAATTTGGTGCATTTTTCATTCAGTGCTCTGAGAATAGCTTAATGAACATTTGTGTTTTACATTTGTGGGCACTAATGCAAGTACTGGTGTGCTCTTTATACTGTCAGTTTGCCCTTTAGCTTTGAAGTGTATGTGTGGGCAAACAAAAAAAAAAAAAAATTATAAATTGCAGAGTACATCTCTGCAATAAATGCACATCTCCATATGTTTTATAGCTTTCACGAATTAGTCAGAAATGTCCCTAATTTCCCATCTAGGCTGTCAACACAGTGCCACTGCTGCACTAAAAACCCAAAAGGGTTGTCAACCATACCCACTTTTCCCTTCTGGACTACAGAACCCTCTCCCTCTCCCTAACACATGTAGGAGATGTTGTGTAGTCCAGCAAGGCAGAACACAGTGCAGCAGAGTAGTTAAAGTGTTACTAAACCCAGTAATATAAAAATAGTTACCCCCCCCCCCCCCCCCGGTGTCCACAGTTTATAAATCTTATTTGTGCATTGTAAAACTGCCACTATATACCTTTTTGGATGATCTGTATACCACGGTCACGTGATTAACTGCAGGGTCTGCCTGAGTGCTGAGTGTTCAGGTAGGAGAAGATTTCCACTACAGCCTGTGTCCGCATGCTGTTATGGGGAGGCAGAGCATCCATCAATCAAGCTATGACATCCCACCCAATGTGTTCTTTTTTAGCTACTAGGCATGGAAAAGGAGGGGGGACTGGGCTGTCATCTGTATACATGCCCAAATGTGTGATGTCATACCATGTAACCTGAAAAGCTCAGCTCAAACAAGGAAATGTTCTCTCCAGCAATAGAGACTAAACTGAGCATATACAGCAGTACTGCCCTCACTGTGTTTTATCTGGCCTTGCCAAGAGTGACCCTGCAGGAGGGGAGGATCTGGCCATACAGAATCAAAAGAGCCTTTTTACACAATACAGAGGATTAACCCCTTAAGTTCCACAGAGAGTATAACAAGCATGCTATTCTGCATATAAAGACAGATTTTACTGTTGTGGTTTTAGCAACAATCCAACTACAGGCAGTTAGGAGCTCACTGGCAGCATAAAAATGTATTTTTCTGTACGCAGCATTTTTAGAGATAAAACATTAGCAACAGAGGTGAATTTTTTTTTTCTTTTTAAAAATCTCTGTTTGCAAATAATTTTGAAGAGGTTACATACAGTGCCTGGAAAAAGTATTCACACCCTTACAATTTTCCACATTTTGTCATGTTACAACCAAAAACGTAACTTTATTTTATGTGATAGACCTGACCAACACAAAGTGGCACATAATTGTGAAGTGAAAGGAAAACGATAAATGGTTTTCAATTTTTTTTTACTAATATGTGAAAAGCGTGGCGCGCATTTGTATTCAGCCCCCGAGTCAATACTTTGTAGAACCACCTTTCGCTGCAATTACAGCTGCAAGTCTTTTTTGGTATGTCTCTACCAGCTTTGCACATCTATAGAGTGACATTTTTGCCCATTCTTCTTTGCAAAATAGCTCAAGCTCTGTCAGATTGAATGGAAAGCGTCTGTGATTAGCAATTTTCAAGCCTTGCCACTGATTCTCAATTGGATTTAGGTCTGGACTTTGACTGGGCCATTCTAACACATGAATATGCTTTGATCTAAACCAGGGATCAAGTCCCACCAGGCATAGCAAGACTGACAGCCACAAGCATGACACCTAGAGGCAGAGGCATGATGAGACTTGTAGTTTTGCCACAGTTGGAGGTCCGCTAATTGCATGTCCCTGATCTAAACAATTCCATTGTAGCTCTGGCTGCATATTTGGGGTCATTGTCCTGCCGGAAGGTGAACCTCTGCCCCAGTCACGTCTTTTGCAAACTCCAACAGGTTTTCTTCTAAGATTGCCCTGAATTTGTGTCAGGGCTGGGCTCAGCCCTTCCTTCTGAGCTGGCCGCTCAGCTGTCAGCTAATTGCCAGCTCCCATCTCTCCACAGTTACTCAGCTGTTGATGATATCCTGCTCGTCAGTCCTGCCTACTTAAGCCGTCCAGCCCAGATGATCTCTGCCTTCACCTTGGTCAACATCACAGAGACTATCTCCTGCGTTCCTGTTAAAGACTTGTTTGGCTGACATTCCTTCTGGCTCCAGATCCTGCTTGCTGTTCCACTACGCTGTTCCCTGGCTTCCTGACTAACCGTTCGGGTTACCGAACTTTGGCTATGTTTTGACGTTTGTTCTAGTTACCTTTGTTATTAAACAAGTGTGATTTACCTGTACTTCTGTCTTAGTCTGATTCATGGTTTCTGACAGTAGGTGAAGGCCATGAATTAAGAGAATGCAGTCAATCCACTTGTTGGTAATATTTCTTCCAGATTGGATGAGCAGGATCACCGCATGGATCAGTTTGCCATGGCATTACAAACGCTCATTTGGAATCTCCCACTGTGGTTGCTCTGGTACAACCTGTGTTGTAGGCCGTCCTTGCTGCTGCTCCAGTCTCTGTGCAGGCACCCGCCTCAAGAGGTATTTCTGGTTCCGCTCCGCTTTCCCAGCGATTTGGGGGTAATCCAGTCAAATGCAGAGGGTTTTTCAACCAGGTTGATATAACTTTGAGATGCTGCCCCAGGCGTTTCCCACGGACAGAAGCAAAATATGTTTCATGATATCTTTGCTTTCTGAGAGTGCCTTGGACTGGGCAAATCCTCTATGGGAGAGCAAAAACCTGTTGTCTTGAGTTACCCTGAGTTTGTGGCTTCTTTTAAAAGGGTATTTGACGTTTCTGCATGCTCCACTTCTGCTGTCAAGTGCCTCATGTCCATCAGAGTACGAGAAACTGTTGCCGATTACGCCACTGAATTCCGTACTCTGGCAGCAGAGGTTGCTTGGAACAATGAAGCCCTTGTGGCTGCTTTTTCTCATGGTCTCTCAGATACCATCAAGGATAAGATAGCAGCCCAAGCTATACCCATTGAGCTGGAGAAGTTGATCACATTTGCCATCCTCGTTGAATTCAGACTCAGAGAGACTCTTAAGGAGCGCTTGTGGAAGCCCCCTGTAGATTTGTCTTCAAGCTTTGCAGTCCCACCCTTGCCTCCCTCACCTCCTGGTACCGAGTCGGTCAGTGAAGATGAACCTATGCACTTGGGCTTCACGCATCTCTCTGCGGATGAGAGAACCCTTAGGAGGAGGGAGAGATTGTGCCTTTGTTGTGGCCAGGTAGGTCACTTTTTCAAGTCTTGTCCTACCCATCCAGGGAACAGCCAAACCTTGAGGTCCTGTCACAGACAGACCTTAGGTGGCGTTGTTTCATCCCCAGTTATCCTGAAGGATAAGCCCCTGGTTTTGGTTACCCTTTCTTGGGCTGAGTTGTCCATCGAGATACAGACTCTAATTGACTCTGGGGCTGCAGGCCTGTTCATTGATGCTGCCTTTGTATTGAAACAATAGATTTCGCTACAGCTGCGTGACACTCCACTTGCCATTAAGGCTCTTGACAGGAGACCTCTACAGCCTGCCCATGTGACTCATGAGACTGTTCCGTTGTCCATGGCCGTAGGGGCTCTTCACCATGAGATAATGCACGACCCTTCTTTTGATTGGCTCCGTGCTGAGGTTCTCTCCTAGTCGCCACAATGCAGTAAGACATGCTTCCAGAAGGTAACCAAGGTTCTCTGCACTTCTTCACTCTCCTCCCTGTCGGAGGAGAACCGTGATTTTAGAGATGTCTTTGACAAAAGTCAAGCCAGTAGTTTGCCTCCATGCCGGTCGTATGATTGCGCAATTGACCTTCAACCTGGTACCATACCCCTTTGTGGCCGGGTTTACCCTTTGTCGGTCTTGAAGGATAAGGACCGTGGAGGAGTATGTTGCAGACGCACTTTTTCGAGGTTTCATCCACAAATCCTCATCTCCTGCTGGTACTGTTTTTTTCTTTGTGAAGAAGAAGAGTGGTGAACTGAGACCTAGTACTGATGATAGGGGTCTCAATTGTTTCGCGATTAAGAATGCCTATCTGATTCTGTTGATTACGGAGTTATTTGACTGCCTCAAGGGAGCTATAGTTTTGACAAAGCTTGATTTGAGAGGGGCATATAATCTCATTAGGATTAAGGAGGGCAACTAGTGGAAAACTGCGTTTAACCACTTTAAGACCAGCCTCGTTTTGGATTTTAGGTGTTTACATGTTTAAAACAGGTTTTTCTGCTAGAAAATTACTTAGAACCCCCAAACATTATATATGGTTTTTCTTCTAACACCCTAGAGAATACAATGGCGGTCATTGCAATACTTTTTTTTGCACCGTATTTGCGCAGCGGTCTTATAAGCGCACTTTTTTTGGAAAAAATTCACTTTTTTGAATAAAAAAATAAAACAGTAAAGTTATCCCAATTTTTTTTTATATTGTGAAATATAATGTTACGCCGAGTAAATTGATACCCAACATGTCATGCTTGAAAATTGCGCCCGCTCGTGGAATGGCGTCAAACTTTTACCCTCAAAAATCTGCATAGGCGACGTTTAAAAAATTCTACAGGTTGCATATTTTGCGCTACAGAGGAGGTCTAGGGCTAGAATTATTGCTCTCGCTCTACCGGTCGCGGCGTGTGGTTTGACCACCATTTTCATATGCGGGCGCTACTCGCGTATGCGTTCGCTTCTGCGCGCGAGCTCGTCGGGACAGGGGGGTTTTAAAAATTTTTTTTTAATTTTTATTATTTATTTTAGAATATTTTATTTATTTTTACACTTTAAAAAAAAAAAAATTGTGTCACTTTTATTTCTATTACAAGGAATGTAAACATCCCTTGTAATAGAAAAAAGCATGGCAGGACCTCTTAAATATGAGATCTGGGGTCAAAAAGACCTCAGATCTCATATTTACACTAAAATGAAATTAAAAAAAAAAAAAAGTCATTTGTAAAAATGACATTTGAAAAAATATGCCTTTAGGAGGCGTGGACGGAAGTGACGTTTTGACGTCGCTTCCGCCCAGCAGTGTCATGGAGACGAGTGAGCGCCATCTTGGGCTCACTTGTCTTCAGACACACCACGGGAGTGGACGCGATCGCCTCCGCCGCTACCGACGGCTCCGGTAAGCGGCGGAGGGCACCGGATCGCGGCGGGAGGGGCCCTCTCCCGCCACCGATAAAAGTGATCTCGCGGCGAATCCGCCGCAGGGACCACTTTTATCTGAAAGCCGGCCGCCGCACGAAAACGGGGATACCGGGGTTATGGCAGCTAGCTGCTGCCATAACAACGATATCCCCGTTCAAACTTAGGACGTACATCGTCGTGCGGCGGTCGGGAAGTGGTTAACACCAGAACAGGCCATTATGAGTATCTCGTAATGCCTTTTGGCCTTTGTAACGGGCCGGCAGTTTTCCAGGAATTTATTAACAATGTCCTCCAAGATTTATTGCAGTTATGTGTGGTGGTTTATCTCGATGATATCGAAGATATCCTCATATTTTTCAAGTCCCTGGAAAGACACCACACAGATGTCTGTCATGTGCTTCAGAAACGAAGAGAGAACAATCTCTATTGTAAATTGGAGAAGTGTGAATTAGATCGTGAATAGGTTAAATTCCTGGGTTATGTCATTTCCACTGCTGGTTTTTTGATGCATCCAGAGAAACTTTCAGCAGTCCTACAGTGGCCCCGACCCATGGGTTTACATCCTCTGCAGCGTTTTCTTGGCTTTGCCAACTATTAATCGGAAGTTTATTCGTAACTTCTCGAGTCTGGTCAAGCCCCTGACTGATATGACCAGAAAGGACGGTAACCCACAGAGTTGGTCTCCGGAGTCCATTAAGGCCTTTGAGAGTCTCAAGGCTGCCTTTGTTTCTGCTCCTGTGTTGGCATATCCTGATCCTAAGTTACCTTTTATCCTTGAGGTTGATGCTTCTGAGACTGAAGTTGGCGCCCTTCTGTCTCAACATCCTACCTCAGAGCGCTATGCATCCTTGTGGCTACTTTTCCAAGAAATTATCACCTGCGGAGTGCAATTACGAGATTGGCGACAGAGAGCTTTTAGCGATCATTTTAGCCCTGAAAGAATGGAGACATCTCCTCGAAGGTACCACTGTGCCGGTTCTCATTCTTATTGACCATAAGAATCTCACATTCTTGTCTGAGGCTAAATGCCTCTCTCCCAGAAGGGGCGCGATAGGCTCTTTTCTTGTCTAGTTTCAATTACACTGTCTCCTTCTTACCCGGTACTAAGAATGTAAGGGCTAATGTTTGTCACAATTTTCCTCCACTTCCAAGATGGAGTCGGTTCCGGTTCCTGTGATTCCTCACAATCGTATTCTGGCTACGGTTCGCGCCAGTCTCACTTGTCTTTTGGGTGACAAAATTCTTGCTGCTCAGGGCCATGCTCCTGAGAAACCTTGTGACCGATGCTTTGTCCCAGAGTCTTCGTACTGCCATGCTCCAGACTTACCATTTTCCCAAGGCTGCTGGCCACCCTGGGAAGAATCAATTCTTTTGGGCCATTTCCCAACAATTCTGGTGGCCTAGTCTATGTGCTGATATAACCGTCTTCGTAGCTGCCTGTTCCGTGTGTGCTCAGAGTAAGACTCCACGACACCTTCCAGTGGGCTTCCTACAACCCATACCCAATGGAGAAGCCCTTGGCCCACCTGTCTATGGACTTCATTGTGGAGTTACCCAACTCCCAGGGCAACACAGTTATTCAACTACCAGGGCAACACAGTTATTCAACTCCCAGGGCAACACAGTTATTCAACTCCCAGGGCAACACAGTTATTCAACTCCCAGGGCAACACAGTTATTCTTATGGTGGTTGACCGGTTCTCGAAAATGTCTCATTGTATTCCACTTAAGAAGTTGCCCACTTCTAAGGAACTGGCTTCCATTTTTGCTCGGGAGATCTTTTGCTTACATGGGCTACCCAAGGTGATTGTCTTGGACAGGGGTAGTCAGTTTGTGTCCCGGTTCTGGTGAGCCTTTTGTGCAGTTGGGAGTTCAGCTTGCTTTCTCCTCTGCGTATCAATCGTAGTCTAATGGGGCCGCAGAATGATCCAATCAGTCCTTGGAGCAATTCCTACGTTGCTACATTTCTGAACATAACAACTGGTCAGACCCCTTACCGTGGGTGGAGTTTGCTCACAATAGTGCCTTGAATTCTGCTTCCCGATTGTCCCCGTTTATGGCGAACTATGGTTTCCACCCTTCCATGTTGCCTGACTCATTTGTTCTGGAGAGTATTCCTGCATTAGAGGAGCATCTCTGTGGTTTTCGTTCCACTAGGGCACAAGTCCAGGAGGCTTTGTGACATGCTAATGATAGGTACAGACTCCAGGCTGACCGCAGACGCCTGCCTGGTCTTCCTACCAGGTTGGGGACAGGGTCTGGATGTCATCTCGCAACCTCCGACTTTGTGTTCCCTCTCTGAAGTTCGCACCTCGGTTTATTGGTACCTTTCCATATTGTTTGCAGGATTAACCCAGTGGCTTATGCATTAGACCTTCCTTCTAATATGCATATCTTAAATGTATTTCATGTCTCCTTATTAAAACCTTTGGTCTGCAACTGCTTTACCACCTCGGTGCCTTGTCCTCACCCTGTACAGGTTGAGAACCATGAGGAGTATGAAGTCACAAGACTGTCTGAATAGATTTCACATTCATTTGAAGATAAAAGCAGTTTACATTTGAATTAAGCTTGGCATTAAAGAGACCCTGACCCCAAACAATTAATGTCAACATAAACCTTGCCCTAAGATTATACAACATACATGCATTTAACATATTTTATGCATTTTATATATGTAAAAGCCTTCCTTGTGCAAAACACCCAAAAAGCCCAAGACTGCTGCTAGACATCCTCATCTTGGATGTGAAGTCAGCATCCACAGCAGACTCAAAACTGTCACTTATGGAAGGAGGCAAAAGGGAGGGGAGGAGAAGCTAGGCCAGCACACAGAGGAATTAAACATTTCCAAAAGAGGAGAGGGCTATAATGTGCGAGCAAGGAGGGGATGTGTCCATTATTAAAATACAAATAGTAAAGTATAAAGTGACAAGTGCTCTTCAAATCTGTGCCTTTGTGATCCTTATAGTGCCCCCTATAGGTATTGCACTCACCCTAATGACTCACCCTGCACAGGGGTATCTCGCTTTCACCACTGTGCAGCAGTTTCCAGATCCGTGCTTGCGGTGTCAGTTATGCCTTTCTCCTTTAATGCTTACTCCGCATCACCCACATATAGGAAAGAGACACTTCCATAGTGTAATTTCATTTTAGATATAGATTTATTGTAGTAAACAGAAAACGTACTCGCATTGATTCAATGAATACACACAGCCTGTTAAAATGAGGAAGCCGGGAGGATTCGCGTTTCATAGCACGAAACTGGAAGTGACGAAAAGACGCTAGATGCTCCGCCATACGCGTTTCGTCATCTGGAGCGGCGCCATGTTGCTACACCATCCGGTTTATATAGCATGTGGTGATCCCTGAACTTAGTCACGTGATCGCGGCCATTTTTGGTTAGTCCATGTAATATATACGGGTAAGATCAATTATATTGTGTTTCCGCACGTGCTTGTTAACTGACCCCCTATGTTTTATCTCATAATTTTAGTACCATTATGGCAGCTTATCCCCCGGATTTCACGTGAATAATGGTCATGGGGACACCGCATGCTATATCAATAATAATATACATATAAAAACGCATTTCCTTTACTATAAAATTGTGTAACTTAAAACCAAGGGTACCTTTTTATTAATGATATGTATTAACAAAAAAGTTCAGTTGGCAATGTCTAGATTAATTTTTTTAATTGAAGGTATATAGATAAGATGTTTTATTTGAAGTGATACTTCATAACATTGATGGTGTCCTATTTTATTCGTTATCATATACGGAGCTATATGGATGCAAGTATGGCTGTATACTAATGGGGTACACAGTGTGAGCATAAACAACTGGGCCAGTTAGTCTACACACACACTGTGCATACACCAGGAAGGGAAAGTAATGTGGGATGTATTCAAGATTTTCAATTGTTGTTTCAAAAATTTGGGAGAAAACAGTTAAGATCTATGTTTAACCCATCGGGTTGGGAGGGTATTGAGTATAAAAATTAATTTAGTTTAATTTTGTGATATTTTTATCTTTTTATTGTCCCTCAAAATGTTGTCAATGGCATAAAATACCAAGTCCGATGGGTCTCTATTGTGATGATCTCTAAAGTGTCTAGATACATGATGTTTTTGGAAGCCTTTCTTTATGTTGTTTATGTGCTCTTGGATCCTAACAAATAAGGGCCTTGTTGTTCTTCGCACATACTGTTTTTGACACGGGCATTCAATGATGTACGTTACATGTGTACTGGTACATATTATTAGTTCCCTAATGTTATACTCTCTTCTCTTCCTGTTGCCATGGACTTAAGTCTCCTTTCTTTTGGTCTTCTTGCTGATTCTACATGGGAGGCATTTGCCACATTTATAAAAGCCTTTTAGTTGCTTGAATAATTTTAAATTTGTCTGGGAGGGTCAAGCGCATTATGGACCAATCTGTTTTTCAGGGAAGGAGCCTTTCTGTAGGTGAAGGTTGGTCTATTTGGTAAAAAGTTTTTAGTGTAGTATCAAATTGTAGGATTGGGCACTACAGAGCCAAACAGATCTACAACAAGACCAAATTAAGAATTAAGGATGGCAATGAACCACAATTACTTTTTGTACAAGGGAGAGCACTACACTCAAACAAAAGTGGCATGGGCGCCAAATATGCTCCTAACGTAGCAAATCTATTTTTTAACAGATGGGAAGAAAAGCAAATATATTACGTCAGATGAACAAAATTTTAAACTATACCGAAGGTACATTGACAACATAATAGTATGGAGAGGCACAGAAGAAGAATTGAAGGATTTTTTTGATTAAATAAACCAAAATATCTATGGTATGTCTTTTACAGAAGATTGGAGCAAACATACCATTAATTACCTGGGATTTACAAACAGTTGCCATCACCCAAAATGGGTAGGGAATATACCTAAAAAACAATTTATGCGAATATATCGTAATTGCAGCAATCACCAAGATTATGAGAACCAATCTAATATACTAATTGACAGATTCGTAGAGAAAGGGTACAAGATAAAAAATCTGGAAATCCTAAAAGAAAAAAGAAGGTCAAATCAATGGACAGAAATATCATGATAGAAGATAAAAAGACAAGAAGAGAAACCGGCATATGGAAACAGCCTTCCTTACTGGTTACAATAGACAACATAGGTCAGTGGAAAAGGTTTTAAAAAAACACTAGGAAATAACATGTACTAGCACACATGTAATGTACATCATTGAATGCCTGTGTCAAAAACAGTATGTGGGAAGAACAACAAGGCCCTTATTTGTTAGGATCTGAGAGCACATAAACAACATAAAGAAAGGCTTTCAAAAACATGGTGTATGGAGACACTTTAGAGATCATCACAATAGAGACCCATCGTGCTTGGTATTTTAGGCCATTGACAAAATTAAGGAACATTGGAGAGGGGGGGGGGGGGGGGGACGATAAAAAAATCAAGTTAGACTTACCGGTAACTTGTTTTCCAGGAGTCTTTCAGGACAGCACCTTGAGAGCGTGGCTCCACCCACTTGACAGGAAACACACCTCCACCAAACTTTAAAAGGAGGCTCCTTCCCACTTATCATCAGTAGTAGTAGAGAACCTCCGGCCCAAGCTGGAACACATAATCAGAATATGGTTAGTCACAGCATAGTAATTTAATACAATAAGGGCGGGTTGCTGCTGTCCTGAAAGACTCCTGGAAAACAAGTTACCGGTAAGTCTAACTTGATTTTTCCCTTAACGTCTTTCAGGACAGCACCTTGAGAGGATAACAGAGACTTACCCACTTAGGGAGGGACCACAGCCTGCAAGACCTTTCTGCCAAAAGCCTGTTCACTGGCTGACAGAAGATCCAGCCTGTAATGACGGACAAACGTAAGGTAACTTGACCACGTAGCCGCCCTACAAATCTGATCTGGGGTGGCACCAGCCATTTCTGCCCATGTAGTGGCCTGAGCCCTGGTAGAATGTGCTTTAATTCCCAGCGGGGGAGAGAGCCCCAACTGAGAGTAGGCTGCTAGAATAGCTGATTTAAGCCATCTAGCTATAGACCCCTTAGAAGCTTGTTGGCCCTTCTTTTTACCCGAAAAAAGTATAAATAGAGAATCCGAGGATCTAAAGTTACTTGTTACCTCCAGATACTGTAATAAAGTCCTTCTTACATCCAAATTGTGGAATTTGCCTTCTTTTTCCCCCGAAGGGTTAGAGCAAAAGGTTGGCAGGATGATCTCCTGCGACCTATTGTGTGCTGACGCTACCTTTGGCAAAAAACCCGGATCGGTTTTAAGTACAATCCTATCTGTGTAGATAGTTAAAAAGGGTCTCTTAACAGATAGGGCGTGCAGCTCACCAATTCTCCTTGCTGACGTTATTGCAACTAAGAACAAGGTCTTAAGAGTAAGATTCCTTAGAGAGATTCCTTGTAGTGGTTCAAAAGGTTCCTTTGTAAGGGCTTGCAGGACCACTGATAGATCCCAATTGGGAAAGTGCTTAGCCGGAGCTGGTCTAGATCTGGTAAGTGCCTAGAAAAATCTTATAACCAAGGGCTCAGAAGAGATTGGTCTTTCTAGAAATACTCCCAAAGCAGCTACTTGAACTTTAAGGGTGCTGACTGACAATCCCTTGTCTGCCCCCTCTTGAAGAAATTCCAAAATTGACACTAAATTTTTTACTTTTCTCTTAGTCAAATGACAAAAAGAGTTGAAGACCTTCCAATATTTAGCATAGATTTTTCTGGTCACTATCTTCCTACTGGAAAGTAAGGTAGTTACCAAGGGTTGTGACAGACCTTTGTTTCTTAACAACTGCTCCTCAGAAACCAGGCCGTGAGGCTTAGACTGGCCACTCCCGGATGCTGTATTGGACCCTGTAGGAGCAGGTCCTGCCGGAGAGGCAGCCGCCAAAATGGTTTGACTGCCATCTGTAGAATGGTGGAAAACCATGCCCTCTTTGGCCAAAATGGAGTAATTAGGATTACTGCCACCTTCTCCCTCTGTATCTTCCTTAACACCAACGGGATAAGTTGGAAAGGAGGAAATGCGTAACCCAGATGGAAGATCCAGGGCTGGATTAACGCATCTGTCCCCTGGGCCTTGTCGTTTCTGTGAATAGAGAAAAATACTGGGAGTTGTGTATTTTCCTGTGACGCAAATAGGTCTATTTGCGGTTGACCCCAGGCCCTGGTAATCATTGCAAAGATTTCCGGATTCAGACTCCATTCTGACTCCTGAATCCGCCTTCTGCTTAGATAATCTGCCACTACATTTAAGGTGCCTTTGAGGTGGACTGCTGATAAGGACCGAACATGCTTTTCTGCCCAAACCAGGATCTTTGAAGCTAGCAACTGAAGTGTTTTGCTTCTTGTACCCCCCTGTTTGTTTAGGTAGGCTATGGTAGTGGCGTTGTCTGAGAGGACCCGGACATGAGAATCTTGAAGGATAGGAGAGAAGGCATCTAAAGCTAAGGCGACTGCCTTTAGTTCCCTCCAATTTGAGGACCTCTTTGCCTCTGTCCGAGACCACATTCCTTGCACGAAGTCTTGGTCTAAGTGAGCTCCCCAACCCCATACACTGGCATCTGTCGTTACCACTTTTTCTATTGGAAATGACCAGAGCAGGCCTTCTGACAGATTCTCCTGTCTTCTCCACCACCAAAGTGATCTCTTGACTTTGGTGGGTATCTTTACTTTTGCTTCCAGAGATTCTGACCTGTGATTCCATATTCTCAGGAGAAAGCTCTGGAGAGGCCTGAAATGTAACCTTGCCCATTGAATGGCTGGTATGGTTGCGGTTAGGGTTCCTAGGGATGACATCACTTGTCGGACTGATAATTGCTGGCTTGCCTGCAAGGACGCTACCACCTTCTGGACTTTCCCCTTCTTCTCTTCTGGGAGAAAAATCTTTTGTTCCCTTGAACAGATCTGATACCCCAGGAATAGTATTTTCTGGGCTGGAACGAAATTTGACTTCTGCATATTTATGATCCAACCCAGGGTTTCTAGATGACCTCGGGTCTTTCCGAGGTTGTCTAGCAGTCTTTCCCTGGAGGGGGCAAAAAGGAGTAGGTCGTCCAAGTACGGAATTACCGCAATCCCCTGCATGCGAAGAGGTGCAAGCGCTTCTGCCATTATTTTTGTGAATATTCGTGGGGCAGAAGACAGGCCAAAGGGGAGGGCCCTGAATTGCAAGTGCAGAACCTCTTTTCCCAAATTTATCGCCAATCTTAGGAATCTTTGGGACTGCGGGGCTATAGGGATATGCAGATAGGCATCTCGAAGGTCTATTGATGCCATAAAGCATTCCCTCGTCAATAGATTCTTGACCGTGAAGATGGAGTCCATACGAAACCTTTTGTATTGGACTGATCTGTTCAGCGGTTTCAGGTTTAGGATTAACCGAAAATCTCCGGATGGTTTCTTTATCAGGAATATATGGGAATAAAACCCCTGATAAAGCTCCCCCTGTGGGACGTAAGTCATAACCCCCTGATCTATCAGATCCTTTAATAGGCTCTTCATTGCCAGGGATTTTGTTACATCTCTTGGAAGATTTGTCACCAAGTACCTTTCTAGGGGGAGATCTGAAAATTCTATATTGTAACCCTGGGCTAGCATATTCAGAATGTACTGGTTTTCTGTTATGCTTGCCCAATAGGGGAGAAAGTCTTGTAGTCTTCCCCCTACCTGTAACCGACTGTCATTGCGTCTTGCTGGCTGACGCAGGAGGATGGAAAAGGACATTTCCTCTGCCCTTACCCCTCTGCCCTGACCAGCTTTTCTTTTTCTCTTGAGACTTGTTCTGTTCCCGAGCCCTTTGAGGACGAAAAAAACGTTTGACTGGTTGTTTCTTCTTTTTGACAGGAAAAGATTTCTTTTTATCTGCAGTCCTGTCCAGAACTGAATCCAAATCAGGGCCGAACAGTAAGTCTCCTAGAAAAGGGACCCCGCATAATTTGTTTTTAGATGCTGTGTCCCCTTGCCAAGTCTTTAGCCATAAAGCCCGTCTAACCGAATTAGCAAGGGCTGCCGCCTTAGCTGTCATCCTGATAGACTCTGCTGAGGCATCAGAGACATAGGCTACGGCTGCTGAGAGGGTAGAAAAGGAGTCAAGGATTTCTTGCTTAGGGGAATCTGCTATTATATGAGCTTTAAGCTGATTTACCCAATACTCCAAGTTCCTGGAGATGCAAGTAGTTGCCATTGCTGGCTTAAGGTTGCCCATAATGGATTGCCAAGTCCGCTTGAGCTGTTGATCCATTTTTTTATCCATGGGGTCTTTTAAGATCCCCATGTCCTCAAATGCTAGATCAGTAGATCTTGACACCTGAGAAAAGGCTGCATCAAGTTTTAGAACCTTATTCCAAAGAGCTGCTGGGTCTTCATCAAAAGGGAACCTTCTCTTATGAGCCCTAGAGAAAAATGGTTTCCTATCAGGGTCAGCCCATTCTTTTCTGATTGTTTCAGAAATCACTGCATGGACTGGAAAGGTACGGGACTTAGACTCACTAAGCCCTGCATACATCTTGTCATGTAAAGACATCTCCTTATGCTCTTCCTCAAGGCCTAGAGTAGCATAAATAGCCTTTAAAAGGCCATCCACCTGATCCAAAGACAATTTGTACTTGGAAGACATATTTTCCAGCTCATCACTATCCTCATTCGATTCATTAGAATGGGATGGGGAAAGCCCTTCCCGGTTCAGAGGACCCATTTCCGCCTCTACTGCCGGTACTAACAGTGAGCCTTGAGAGGACTGTGAGGTAGTGGGCTGACTTGCAGATGGATAGGTGAGTGAGGATCTGAAGGATTGAATGGTAGCATCCAATTCCTTTTTGGCAGATGCGATTAGATCACTGCATGCGGAAGTGGTTTCTTCCCTCACCAAGGAGTCAATACATGCTTGACATAAAGCCTTTTTCCAGCCTTCATTTAACTTAATTTTGCATGAAGGACATTTCTTTCTAATCCCAGGGTCAGAGCTCTTGGCCTGCCATGATAAGGGAAAAAAGAGAGAGAAAAAAGACAAACCATCTTTTAGAGTCAGCCTGATTACTCAAGGTTGCTCACCACAGGTGCACAGTGAGAAAAGCTATCAGACTCATGTGCCCTGACAGGCCCCTCCGCCACCAGGGGGAAAAAATACCCTCAAACTTCACTAACATTTAGAGAGAAGAGGGCTAGAGAGAGACCCCACAGTAAAGCTGAGCAGAAACTACAGTCTGCTCCTTACCTGGGCCTTGCTGGTGCCTGTGCCTGTTCCACTCGCTGCGGCTCCTGACTCCATGCTGAGGCAGCAGCGTGATGCCTGTGGCGAAAACGCCAGTTCCGGACTCCAATAGCACCTGTGCGCCGGACCGGAACCGGCAATAAATAGGCACCAGACCTATTCCTCCCTCCTCCCCCTGCGCTTCCGGCGGAAATGACGCCTGGCGCCTGCTCCATGGATGCCGCCCCACTTCCGGATACCTCACATCCGGCGGATGCAGTCCTCTGACTGCCCTTCCCAAGATGGCGGCGGCGTCAGGGAAAAAAAAACATGTGCAGGCAAGAAAAAACAAACAGAAATGCCTGACATGCCTGACGCCCCTGCCTGGTAGCAGCAATACCCGGAGCAGTCCTGGCTCTCCCCGAGCACTGACGAGGGAGAAGGAGCCCATCCAACCGGCACCCGTAAGCCTGTGGAAAATGGGAGGAATCGGCTCTCCTGAGGTAGGTAAAAATAGTGGAGTAGGGAGCCTGTTCTCTCAGGACAGAACCTTGAGAGCTCCAAACCCCCACATGTGTTCCCACCGGAGGAAACACATAAACTGATGATAAGTGGGAAGGAGCCTCCTTTTAAAGTTTGGTGGAGGTGTGTTTCCTGTCAAGTGGGTGGAGCCACGCTCTCAAGGTGCTGTCCTGAAAGACGTTAAGGGAAATATCACAAAATGAAACTAAAATGGATTTTTTTACCTAATACCCTCCAACTCGATGGGTTAAACATAGATATAGATCTTGACTGTTTTCTCACAAATTTTTGAAAAAATGTAAAATCTTGAATACATCCCACATTCCTTTTCCTCCCTGGGGTATGCACAGTGTGTGTAGCCCAGTTGTTTGTTCTCACACTGTGTGCTCCATTAGTATACAACCATACTTACATCCATATAGCTCAGCATATGGTAACAAATAAAATAGGACACCATCAAAGTTAGGAAGTATCACTTCAAATAAAACATCTTGTCTATATACCTTCAAATTTAAAAAATGAATCTAGACATTGCCAACTGAATTTTATTATTTACATTCATTTTTCTTTTATCTAATCGCTTTCACATTTCTTATAATTTTTATATAAATAATTTTTGTATAAGAAATTTTTTATATAGGTAATTTTTTTATTTTTATTTATTTTTTAAATAATATTTTTGATAACTGCACATTACATAGGGGTTAATACATATTATTAAAAAAGGTACCCTTGGTTTAAAGTAACACAATTTTATAGTAAATGCAATGCGTTTAATATACGTATATTATTATTATTGTTGATATAGCATGCGGTGTCCCCACCATCATTCTTGGGAAACCCAGGGGATGCCATAATGGTACTAAAATTATAAGATAAAACATAGGCGCCAGTTAACAAGCACTAAATAGGTCACCAGGTGTGCAATTTGGGATGATAAGAAATTGATACGCGCTACGTATGGAAACACAATATAATAATTGATCTTGCCTGTATATATTACATGAACTAACCAAAAATGACTGCGATCACATGACTAAGTTCAGGGATCATCACAGGCTATATAAACCGGATGGTGTAGCAAGATGGCACTGATGATGTCTTGATGAAAAAACGCGTAAGGCAGAGCATCTTGTGTCTTTGTGCCACTACCAGTTTCTTCCCAATTTTAAAAGGCTGTGTATTGAGTACGTTTTCTGTTTACCACAATAAATCTATTTCTAAGAACGAATGACACTATGTTGGTGATGCAGAGTAAGAATTAAAAGGAGAAAGGCATAACCAACACGGCAAGCAGGGGTCCTAAAATTGCTGCACAGTGGCAAATACTGTGAAAGCGAGATGCCCCTGTGCGGGGTGAGTCGTGTAATACCAGCACCAGAATACACCAGTGAATCACTTTGCACTTGGCACTTTGTGCACACTTATGTTTATGTATGTTCATTTTTCATGTATAAATCAATTGATTTTAGAGTTATGTTTACAGAATGTAATTTAACATAGGGTCACACAGACTGCCGCACTGTGAGATCCTCAACCCATGCAGACATTGCACCCAAGAACAGCGCCATACCTACCTTTTGATTTCTCACTTGCACTTTACATTCCACTCAGGTGGTTGTACCGGCAGGGGCATCAGTTCATTACTAACATTACCTACAGCCATAAGCGTGGGACCATCTACATGTTTTATATTTAATATACTTGTTTTTTAATGTCATTTTAACCAACATTTTTGGTAAGTGACAGAGTCTCTTTAAGACCTTACAAGTTTAAAATGAAAACTGCTCAAATGAATGCACACAATGTACATTTATTTGAAAGTCAGCACAATTTAAAAATGACAAAATGAAAACCTGTTTTTCAGAGCAAGAATTCTATTGATGTATTACCTTTTACATTGAATGCTACACTCGTATAACTCCTTTTTCATACTCTTTAATTCTTCTCTGAATTTCTGCAGAACTTGTTCTTTTTCAGCCATTTTGCTGTGATTATCCACTAGTTTCTCTTCTGCAATCCTAAGAAAGTGTAATCATAACAATGACTTTATTACACGTTACATTAAGTATATTTTACATTATGTGCATAATGTACATATTAAAACATATTTTCAGATTTTATAAAACTACACCTTTGGAAAATTGGACACCAGTTTTTTTTGGTGTTTGAATCCTTTACAATACCCGTTTCACAGTCAACCTCTGTACTTTTACTCCTGTCATAGTTATGTGACCCAAACCTGATCCATTATAGGACCTGTTTGTTTTTTTTACAAATGACAGTGAGAAATACCTTTTTACACATGAAGAGAACTACATACAGTACACTTTGGACAGGTGACCCACTCTTGATTACTGAGATGTAGGCTCTACTAAAGTGCACAGGAACTCAAAAAGTGAAGATTTGCTATCTTATATAAAACATCTAGAAATCTTTATTGTGCTTGAGCGATTGGTCTTCAATTCCTTATAAAAAACAGCAAATGAAAAACTACTGTGCTGCTCATTGTTCTCCTTGTTGCAGAGAAAGCTGTACCCAAGGACCTACAACATAAGGATCTACAGGCTTCTGCTTTATTTCAGGGGATCTGTGCTTCCTCCACTTCTATTTCTGCTTCTTGAAAATCAACCCAACTGCCATTAGATCACCAGTCATCAGGAGGACAGCTCTGATATGAGGAAGCAAAACCATGGTTCTACCAGATGGCCACATCTACACAGGGGCACATTGTGGAACAAGGCATGGCAAGTCAGTAATGGGCAAAGATCAGCTGCATAGAGACCACAGGGAATACACGTAACCAGTCGTTGCCTTCAGGGCCCCTCTAATACTACACAAAATACACTCATATTTATTTACAATATCACCCCTTTACATAATGGAAATCACCTTTCATTACTCTAATAGCTACTTTTATTCTACTACTTCACTGCATTTTTATGATGGGCAATACATTTTGCAGAGCCATAATTTGAAGCCATTAATCTTCTATTGATCCAGAATCCCCTATCAGCTCATGCCATATCAACAATATTAAAATTTACATTCATATTTCCTTTCACTTATTTTCATTTATTGAAAAAAAAAAATAAGGCTTTTTTAATAACACTTTCCCACCCACACAATAATCAATATTGTTTTAGGCCTCATGCACACTGGACGCTTTGATGTTTTTACAGCAGCTGTTTTTTGGCTGTAGACGTTTTTTTCAGTTTTGGGTAGTGGCGTTTTTGAGCAGTTAAAAAAAAAAAAAAAAAAAAAAAACTAGTGGGTTCTGAGAGATGTTTTTTTAGCTGTAAAAACGCTCTAACGCTGATCAACGCTGATAACGTTGATAAACGCTCAAAAAACGACGCTCACCAGCATTTTTTAATCCATTGAAAAAAAAAACACTAACGCGGAAAAACGCTTAAACACGATAATAAACGCTAAAAACCGCTAAAAAATTATATTGCAAAAATGTTGAAAAACTCACTGCAAAAGCTACTGGTGTTTTTAGAACGTTATTTTAACGTCCAGTGTGCATGAGGCCTAACAATTGATGCAATGGCATTATCTGATGTTTTTAATGCTTTGCTGTATTCATATTTCTTCATTATTTTTGCCTTGATCAATGACACAAGATATCAATCATAACATAAGTCTACCCAGGTCTAGATATAAATAACTTTAATAAAAGGTTTCCATCTAAAAACATTTTGATCACTGGAGTAGCCTTAGAATGACAAACATCTTATATTCACTGTAATCAATAGCATTTTATTCATGGTAAGAATATTACAAGCTCTCCACGTGGTGACTTTTGAATACTCCCAACTAAACCATTTTTAATTATAATACATTTTTACTCAAAGTACGAAGTCAGCATGTAACAATGGGCTGTGGTCAGGGCAGGCAACAATCAAGCAAGGTGGCAACACAGGCAAAGGTCAGGTCCAAGGGTGCACAAACAGTTAAAAACAGCGTCATAATCAGGATTTTAACTATAACCAAAGACTAGTATTCTATCAGTGTTAATTTCGTCGACTAAAATATTTTCATCAACTAAATTAATACTATTTTAGTCGACTAAAATACGTCTAAAACAATTCAGATGACTAAAATACGACTAAACCTAAAATGGCATTTTAGTTAAAAGACTATAACTAAAATTAAATTGAAAATTGACATCAAAATTAATACTACATCCATCACATCCAGAGCCTATAATAATAGCACATTAAAGTTTAAACATGTATTGCACTACCGCATAAGGATAAGTAAGGGACATCTACTAAGCTGCTGAAAGAGAAAAAATTAAGAAAAAGGCTTTTCCTAATATTTAATGTTGGTAATATATTCAGGTAATATGTGCAATGACATTACAGCCAATAGAGTTTACAGCTTTTTGGGTTTTTTGTATTTTAAAGTTCCACTTCTGTTTGTCAAAAAGCAATGTTTTTGTTTATGAAACCTGGTTTTATTTATAAAGACGTTATATATCACAACTAAAATCTGTGGCTGTGGTGTATCTTCAAACCCTTATACCATGAACAATAATATGTTACCGGTATTAGATTTTTACTCCAGGAGTATATAATGAGTTTGGAAATTCTAGAGAAATGTTTAAATAATGCATTACAAGTTAACTAAACACATTAGATTTTAGTTGACTAAAATTTATGAGATTTTAGTTAACTAAAACACGACTAAAACTAAAGTGCCATTTTATTTAAAAGACTATGACTAAAACTAAATCTAAATTTGCTGCCAAAATTAACAGTGTACCAAGAACAGAATAGGAAAAGGCCTCTTTATTCAGGCGCTGACCAAGGCAGGTAATTTGCACCCCCTAACCCTAACTTACTTACAGCAGAATGGCCAGCCAATAACCCCAATGTAACGTTACAGCCTTGAGCTCAAGAAATATCCTTCTATTTTACACAATCATAAACAAAAATGCTATTTAAGAGGATCCAAGGACAAAAGTCTAACATCTTCGGGGACAAAATAAGACATGCATTATATTTAACAAATGCAATTGACAAAAATAAAGGGCCAGATTTTTTATTAAAGGCATAGTTCAGCTTTGCAGAAAGAAAAAACTGCCTATGCAGATAAGTGAGGTCTGTAGATAAAAACAAGCTGTTCAGCTTTGATCAAAATGGAATAATGCCCTTGCTATAGGTGAAGGCCATTTATGTACTTCGTGAAGCCTGACTGGAAAATTCCCAGGATGTTGCTAAGAGAGGCCCTGCTGTTAAGGGCCTTTCACACAGGGGCGGCGACGGCGGTAGAGCGCCGCTATTGTTAGTGGCGCTTTACCGTCAGTATTCGGCCGCTAGTGGGGGCGGTTTTACCCCCCCCGCTAGCAGCCGAGAAAGGAATAAAAACCACCGCAAAGCGCCTCTACAGAGGCGCTTTGTCGGCGGTATAGCCACGCTGTCCCATTTATTTCAATGGGCAGGAGAGGGGAAGGAGCGGTGTATACACTGCTCCTTCCCCGCTCCAAAGATGCTGCTGGCAGGACTTTTTTTTCCTGTCCTGCCAGCGCACCGCTCCAGTGTGAAAGCCCTTGGGGCTTTCACACTGGAGACAAAGCAGCGGCACTTTCGGGTCGGTTTGCAGGTGCTATTTTTAGCGCAATAGCGCCTGCAAACCGCCCCAGTGTGAAAAGGGCCTTACTGTTCACCATCACAGGCAGGAGATGGGCAAAAATTTTCAACAAGCTGGTTGTATCAAGAGATTGACTTCTGTACAACCAGCCTGCCGACAGATGGAGCAAAATTGAGCCGGACCCTGCTGAACCATCTGAATTTCGATCCATCTATGGCCAGCTTTATTGTCCCCCACCCCCCCCGGGATAAGACCAGAACTTGAGATGGCTGTATAGCGCATAAATCTGAAGGCTGAGCTGCTGTAAGTGACCATATTTATGACAAATTCACTTCACAGAATAATACTGCGGTGCTTGGACCTTGGTCTGTGTTGACTGGCTTTTGTTTGCTTCAGGACTGCTTCTCTCCTCGTACAATTTAATGGGAGCTCAAAAGCAGCTTGAAACAGGCTGACGCAGTTTAGGAGGTCACCAAATACAGGTAAGAAGGAGGTCAACTGCAAGTCAAATGCACCCATCAATCTCAGAAGCTTTTTAAACTGATCTAAAATTCAAGAAGCATGCACCTAAATGTGAGCTACATTTGCCTATCAACACCAAGAGAGGCCATTATGATGGCAGTGCCATATGTGCGACATTACAAAATATGGATAAAGAAATACTTCGCTGCCAAGATGGAACTCGCCTCCACGAAGTTTTGAAACAGCCCACACTGGTAGCTTAGGCCACAAGCGAAAACAGCTTGGCTTAAAGAGAAACTTCACCAAAAAGTGAATTACCACTCGTTTCTCTCTCCCCCTAGCTGTAATGGAGTTGCATGTTAGCACCTGCTCCCACTTTCTCAATCCTCATCTAGGTGAGGACAACGCTACACAGGTCACACATGTCTCAGAAGGCTGCAGGACTCCCAAATCCAGGGTAGCAATGCTGGGGATCCAGCACCTGTGAGAAGAATGAGCTGCTGGAAAACAGTGCTGGACTCTAAGGGCTGGTAAGTACCTGCTTTGAAGTTACCAGATACAATATCTGTAGCTGCTGTCTTTTAATTTTTAAAATACTGGGTGAAGTTTCTCTTTAAGATAGGTTATACATGAACAATTTTTATACAGATAATATAAAACAAAAATACAGTACTGTTACCTGAGAGCTTTTTCCTGTGCTTCTGATTCTGCTTCTAAACCAATAATATGTTTCTCTAGTTCAGGGATTCTGGAGGTAGGCTTTCCAAGAGCAGATTCATAATGACGAACCTGAAAAATATAACTAACTTGTCTAACCTTGAAAATAAAAATAGATCTACAAACAAAATAATACAATAAAATCTTGCCAACATCTTCTATGCTGATATGTATCCTATATGCACTGGTCTCCCCCATACTTAAAAAAGCCTTCACTGGCGGAAGTTCACGATTATGTGTCACATCCGCTGGGATCAAATGTGAGAGGGAACGATGGTAATAATCTTTATATGGAGGGATCCGGTTAAACCCGGGCTCTCTAAACTCTCACCTTGAGAAAAGCAGATATAGGCATCAAACAGTTTCTTTAGTAGATGCTGTATGGTGTAGCTTATCAGTTATTCAGGTGGGACTTCTCTGATGGCTGGATTATCCTCCCGGTATAGATACCTATCCAATAGAGGAGGGGTTGCCCACCTGGGCTCCACCGATCCTTTTCTCTCCCTTCCCTGTTTATTCCACCGGATCGGTGGAGCCCAGGTGGGCAACCCCTCCTCTATTTGATAGGCTAATTCGCCGACTTGGCCAATTAGAGGAAGGTTTGTATTCATTCACAGAATACAAAGCTGCCAAAGCATGGCTGAGCAGCACTCAGACTGACTCTGCATTGTTTCGGGTGTGAGATGGGAAGTCTCTGCCTCAAAGCCGGAACCCAGCACTGTGTACTGTATGTAGCTGAAGTCACATGTAGTTTATATATTGCTTAGAGACACTGCAGCATTTAAGAAAATAGCTTGTTTGGACCAGCTTGATGCAAACTATTTAAAGTCACAGAAAACATGGAAATTTACTTTAACCTCCCTGGCGGTATGATTATGTCAGATTTTTGCGTCTCAAAGCAGTACAATTATTTTGCATAGAAATTCGGCGTTTTATATTGTAGGCCTGTTATTCTTAGCAATAACACACTTAAATCTGTCCAAACAAGAGTCTAGTAGATATCCTGGGTATGATGAAGTTTGAAACACAAAATCATAAATTATAATATCAAAAATAAATATAAATAATTATAAAAAATAAATAATAAAATAAATTTCCTCATGATTCCTTATCGCTTAATTCTGCAAGTGTTATAATTTACTATCGCTGTTTTCTAGCTGGTCTAAAACCACTTTTGACATAAAGGGACACTTTTTGGTTGCTATGGACAATCTCCAGTTTCCAGGCAGAAAGAACAATAATATAAATAAATAAAAATTATATATATATATATATATATCTGCATGCAGGGCATTGGACAAAGCACTGGGGACAACAGAGATGTGAAATAATTTCATACAGTAATGTAATCTGTAAGTGTCCTGTATGTAGTTATGATTTTGCACTTTTTTTAATTTGCCGCCAGGCTCTGCCCCTGTGCGTTGCGATGCTCACAAGGAACGGATCCCGGCACAAAGAGGCTTCGGGCGGAGGACAGAGCCCATGGACACAGCGGGGGGACATCACAGGATCCTGGGGACAAGGTAAGTATACCGCACCAGGATCCTGCAATGTAATCCCGAGTGTGGCTCGGGGTTACCGCTAATGGTGCTGAAATTTATTTATTTTTTTGTATAAATCTTTATTTTATATTTTCAAAATAACATACATTGAAAAAGAAAAGAAAGAAAAAAAAAAAAAAAACAGACTGCAACAAAACAAGAGGGAGACAAGACAATAAGTGCTTAGGGACACATATGGGGACAAGAAGGGGGGATTGGGTTGTACGTACATAGAAACCTCTGATACATTCAGGTAGCAGACCTCATATGACTTCATCAACTTATATCCCACGCCAACGGGGGGCTTGTGAGTTTTTTAACCATTGCATCAAAACAAGATTGCATACTCATGGCTAGGGTGCAACATCACGCTTACTACACCTAATATAACCCAGAATGAGAAGGTGGGGAAAGGGGTGAAGGGGAATGGGCATACCCAAGAACCAAGAGCAAGAAAAAACAGTCAAGCAGCACGACAGCATTAAGTGTAAATCATTAACTGATATAGAAAACCTAGAGTTGTAAAGTGCGTGGGTCTCAGTCTCATCCTTCAAGAAATTCATTGTGTGCCGTCATTCATCAAACTGCCTGCCCGGGGATGGCAGAAGGTGGTGACATCGCCATATTAGACATATAATGTATCCAAGTGGCCCATATAGCATAGAATTTATCATACCCGTCCCTGCACTTTGCCATCCACTCCTCCGCTGTCATAATAGAATTTAGCAATTGCACCCAATCGTGTCGCCCCGGAATGTGGGCCGACTTCCAATGTATAGGAATCATACGCCGGGCAGCGTTTAAGAGGTGCGGGAGAATTGATTTACGGTAAAGGCTTAGAGGGGTGGATGGCACGTGCAATAAGAACTCCAATGGGGAAAACTGCAGATCTATATCCAAGATAACTTTTATCTGGGCCTTGATATCCTGCCAGAAGGGCCGGAGCCTCGGGCACTCCCACCAAATATGTAGGAAGGTGCCTCAAAGCCCACAGCCCCTCCAGCATGCAGCAGAAGCTGTCGGATATATCCTGGCCAAAGTCGCCGGGACTCTATACCATCGAGTCAATAGCTTGAAGCTATTCTCTTGCATTTTAGTGTCCACTGAGCTCTTGTGGGTAAGCTGGTATAATGACTCAATTGAACCTCTGTGAATGTATACTGTAAGTCTCTCTCCCATTCTCGTATGTATATTGGTTTGCCCTGGGAAATAGAGTGAGGGATGGGGCCCGCAGACTTGCATAGCTTTTCAAACGGGGTCAGGGAGGAGGGAGGTCGGACAGGATGAGGCCAACTACTGATAAAGTTTTGCAATTGTCTATAGCGCCATTCATCCATCGGGAAGCTGCCGAACTGGGAGCGTAGCCAATCGAAGGAAACTAGTCCTTGTTCATGGACAAACCTCCCGCAGTGCACGTCCCCTGTTCACGCGTGGAAAACTGGAGTTAGACTTACCGGTAACTCCTTTTCCAGTGGTCTTCCAGGACAGCCCTTGAGAGATGGAGTCCCTCCCATCGACCCAGGAAATACATTGCCAAAACAGTTCAAAAGGCGGTCCCTCAGGTCCCTGGTCAGTCATTCACCAAGAACCGAAGGATGGAACTGCAAAAAACATAACCATAACAGGTAATAATGTTAGTACATTCACATAATCAAAAAAGGGTGGGATCGTGCTGTCCTGGAAGACCACTGGAAAAGGAGTTACCGGTAAGTCTAACTCCAGTTTTCCCCAGTTGTCTTCCAGGACAGCCCTTGAGAGGATCCCCAAGTACTCACCAGATTAGGGGGGGACCACGGCTTGGAGAACTTTTCTCCCAAAAGCCTGATCCTGACTGGACATTAAGTCTAGTCGATAATGCCTTGTAAAAGGTGGAAAAGCTTGACCACGTGGCTGCTTTACATATTTGCTCCGGGGTGGCACCAGCTCTTTCTGCCCAGGATGCTGATAATGCCCTTGTGGAGTGGGCTTTAATACCCCCAGGAGGATCTTTGTTTTCTGTCTTATAGCCCTCTGCTATAGCTAGCCTAATCCATCTAGCTATGGTGACTTTAGAAGCTTTTTGCCCCTTACGTTGTCCGGAAAAAAGAACAAAAAGTGAATCTGAGATTCTAAATGGATTGGTTACCCTAAGATACTCTAGGATACACCTCCTCACATCTAGTAAATGAAAACGCCTTTCTTTCTCGTTTGAAGCCTTTTGACAGAAAGAAGGGAGGACAATATCTTGTGACCTATGGAAATTAGATGCCACCTTTGGTAAGAACCCAGGGTCTGTCTTTAGGATGACTCTGTCTTCCAGAATTTGGAGGAATGGCTCTCTGACAGAGAGAGCCTGGATCTCACTAACTCTGCGTGCTGAAGTGATTGCCACAAGTAGTACTGTCTTGAAAGTGACCAGTCTTAGAGAGGCCTCTGAGATAGGTTCAAAGGGTGACCCCAAAAAAGCCCTTAGAACAACTGATAGATCCCAAGATGGGGCGATGTTAAGTCTAACCGGTTTGCGTCTAGAGATTGCTTTACAGAACCTAGCAATAAAGGGGTCTTCCTGCAATCTTTTCTCTAAGTACACACTTAAGGCCGCTATCTGGACCTTAATAGTACTAGGAGTTAGCCCTTTGTCTATCCCCTCCTGGAGAAACTGCAGGATATTTGCTGTATCCGTATTTACCTCCCCTCGGCTGTTCAACCAGCTGTTAAATTTTCTCCAGACTTTCCTGTAAATGGCCTGAGTGACAGGTTTTCTACTTTGTAGCAGGGTCTGAATCACTCTGTCAGACAGGCCCTTGCTCCTCAAAATTTGCTCCTCAGTAACCACGCTGAGAGGTTCAGCATGGATACTTATGGATGAAAGAGAGGTCCCTGCGACAGCAGGTCTGGTCTGCAGGGAAGCCTCAGAGGAGGTTGGCCTGTCAACCGTAGCAACGTTGTGAACCATGGTCTCTTGGGCCAAAACGGTGCCACTAAGATTAGACACGTTTCTTCTACTAGAAACTTCGCCAAAACCCTCGGGATAAGGTGAAGCGGAGGAAACGCATACGCTAAACTGAAGGTCCATGGGGTCTGTAAGGCGTCTACTGCCCAGGGCTGATCTCCTGGGTGTAGCGAGCAAAAATTTGGAACTTTTGCATTCTCCTTGCTTGCAAACAGGTCCATTACTGGATTTCCCCAGTAAGCTGCTATATATTTGAACACCTCTGGGTGTAGAGACCATTCTTGATTCGACACTCGCTGTCGACTCAAGAAATCTGCCGTGTTGTTGAGCTCCCCTTTCAGGTGAACTGCAGAGATGGAAGTCAGATTGGATTCTGCCCATAGAAATATGCGATTGGCCACCAGCATTAGTCGACGACTTCTGGTGCCCCCTTGCTTGTTTATATACGCTACAGCCGTCATATTGTCTGAACGGACCTGTAGATGATGACCTTGTATTGCATTCTGAAAGAATAACAGAGCCCTGAGGACCGCTGTTAGCTCTTTCCAATTGGACGAGAGGAGCTTCTCCTCTGCCGTCCACCTGCCTTGTGCCCAGTCTGAGTTGAGGTGGGCTCCCCACCCCCAGCTGCTCGCATCCGTAGTTAGTATGGATGTGATGGGAGAGATCCAGAGAACCCCTTTGTTCAAATTCTCTGAGTCTTTCCACCACCAGAGGGTCCAAACCTTAAATCCAGGGTAGCCATGAACACCTCTTTTTGGAGTAGATTTCTTATTGAGTAGATAGACTCCATCCGGAATTTTTTGTATCGGATGGAGCGGTTCAGAGGTCGGAGGTTCATGATTAGTCTGAATCTCCCGGACGGCTTTTTTACCACAAAAATGTGCGCGTAAAAACCATCCCCCTGTTCCTGAATAGGGACTGGTGTCAATACCTCTTGATCCACCATTTCCCCTATTAACAGAGGCAAGGCCTTGGCCTTTTCTGAGTGTCTTGGAAGCTTTGTCACAAGAAACTTTGAGGGTGGGTCGCTGTGAAACTCCAGCGCATACCCTCTTTTTATAATGTTCAAGACAAACTCGTTTGAGGTTGTCTTTACCCACTGTGGGAGAAAGTTCATTAATCTTCCTCCCACCGGGACCCTGATGTCACTGGGGTTTGGGGTTTGAATTGGGGCGGTTAAAAAGTATGCCCCCTTTTCCTTTCCCTTTTTGTCCTGTCCAATGCTTTTTGGGCTTGAACTCCTTCTCTGACTTAGAGGGTTCCTTTGAGGGACGAAAAAATTTTCTTTGAAAATTTTTCTTTTTAATGGGAAAGGTTTTCTTTTTATCCGCCGTTCTTTCCAAGGCGGAATCTAGTTCAGGCCCGAAGACTAAGTCTCCTGTAAAGGGGACACTGCACAAGCGTGTTTTAGACGCCGTGTCTCCCCCCCAAGTTTTCATCCAGACTGACCTCCTAGCTGCGACCGAAAGCGCTGCTGTTTTAGCCGTAAATTTAATGGCATCAGTGGAGGCGTCAGAGATGAAACTTGTCGCCTTAAAAAGCATAGGGAAGGTTTTTAAGATCTCCCCCCTAGGCGTGCCTGCCTTTAGATGCTCTTCTAATTGGGCTAACCAGAACTCTAGATTCCTGGCTACACAAGAAGTGGCCAGAGCTGGTTTTAAACCTGCCATAGAAGCATCCCAGGCCCTCTTTAAGACTATGTCTGTTTTCCTGTCCATTGGGTCCTTTAAATGACCCATATCCTCAAAAGCAAGGTCAGACTGCTTTGAGACTTTGGACAGAGGGGCGTCTAGTTTAGGATTTTTATTCCAGACTGCCTCTGGGCTCTCATCAAAGGGGATCTCCTTTTTAGGGAATTTGGGAAGAAGACTTTTTTATCTGGCTCGGCCCATTCCTTGCGGACAAGGTCAGAAAGCACATTATGTATAGGGAATACCTTAGCTTTCTTTTTCCCCAGAGCCTCATACATTTTATCATGTCTGGTTAATTGAGTTTCTTCTTCATCAATTTCCAGCGTATCATAAATGGCGCTCAACAGCTCGTCTACATCCTCCAGAGACAGCTTGTATTTTGCGACTTTGTTAGCCACAGCCTGATCCTCATCTGAATCTGCGTCAGAGGATTCAGGGCTAACTAACACGGGGCTATGCTCCCTGACTGTACGGGGCTCCCCTGAACTGGGTGTTGTAAGGCATGGTGAGGAGGGAATCGCAGCTGCTTTACTGGTGGAAGCAGACGTGCCTACATCTTAACTCGCGGAGAGATTTAAAGGTTGATGCCATCTCATCTTTAAAGGAGCCAAGGAATTTTGCCAAAGGAGAGTCTGCCTCTGTTTTGAGTAAGCCTGCAATACACTGCTTGCATAAGGCTTTGTTAGAGCCTGAGGACAACTTATTTCCACAGTTAGGGCATTTTTTGCGGCCTGACTTGTCTTCCCTTGGAGCTTCCTTCCCCTAAAATAAAGAATAGACTTTTTTAGCATCAGGAAACCTCTTAACTCTCAAAACACCTGTGCTGCAACCACCACTGCATCCACCCGGGACTGTGAGGTAACCACCACCATGGGGTACTACAAATCCCAGCCTTACAACAAAAACCCCAGAAAAAACCACAGTAAGGGCTTGCCCAGCAGCCTACCTGGGTTTGGCTGGTGCCTGCCTCCACCGGAGTGTCCTGGGAAGTAGCCTCCATGGTCCCCCTCACGCTCCGGGTCCCGCCGCTAGTCCGGTATAGCTGGACGCTGGTCGGGACTTGCAGGCCTCAGCGTGGGCCTTCCCCTCCTCCTTGTGCCTGTAGAGACCCGGAACCGGAAGTCTCGGCACACAGGATGACGCGATTCCGCCGGAAATAACGCTCGGCGTCTCCGACCCCCACCGCTATTGTAGCAAGGAGCTTGTGATGGAAGGAACCATCTGCACTGCTCCTGGGGGAAACCTTCGCCGACCTGTCCCTGGCACACCTCGGCACTGGAAGGAGGGGGGTAACGGGTCTGCTCCTGTCAGCTGGACGGTACCCGAGCCCCAATTTAACAAGGTAGGACTAGATTGGAGCCGCTGGATAGGACCCGGTCCCCCTGTGCGGCTCCGCTCCCCTCAGGCAGCCCCTGAGAGATAGAGTCCTTCTCTGGTTCCTGGCAACATGTTCCTCCGACGGAGGAAACACAAATGACTGACCAGGGACCTGAGGGACCGCCTTTTGAACTGTTTTGGCAATGTGTTTCCTGGGTCGATGGGAGGGACTCCATCTCTCAAGGGCTGTCCTGGAAGACAACTGGGGAAAATGGAGAGGTGTTCCCCTAGGGTGAACCAGGGGAAGCCCCCAAGAGGTGCAAGCGGGAACACCGGCTGTGATAACAGCTCCCGCGTATTTAGTGCATGCCATAACTTCAGCACGTGGACAACACAAAACCCGAAAGGCCTCTACATTCCCGGGGGAGCCATGGAGAGTGAGACAAGTTACGCCTGGCCAGGAATTTCTCAAAGGCAACCCAAGATTTGGTGGCGGTATGGTGCTGCCAATCGAGAATCCTCTGCAAGGCAACCGCCTCATAGTACCTGCGCATTGAGGGGACCCCCAACCCCCCCCCGAGTCTCTTAGGACGCTACAGTTTGCGGAGTGCCAAGCAGGGTACACGACCCTGCCATATAAATTTTATGAACAGGCTGTTGAAGGCCGAGAAGAGAGAACTGGGTAGTACTATAGGTACCATCTGGAGGTAGAAAAGAATTCTTGGCAGTATATTCATTTTCAGGATACTGACTCGTCCCATCCACGAGAAGGTGGTGCGATCCCATCGCAAAAGATAATGGTGCTGAAATTTAACCCCGAGCCACACTCGGGAAAACCGCCAGGGAGGTTAATAACTGAACTAATACTTTCTTCATCAGCTCATCCTTCTCTCAGTTATTACCCTTTGTACCACCTATTAGATTGTAAGCTCTCATTATCAGGGCCTTTCTAACCCTCTTGCATTAAATTGTATTGCAACTGTACTGTCTCCCTTTATATTGTAAAGCGCTGAACAAACTGCTGGCGCTTTATAAAATTCTGTATAATAATAATATTATTAAAAAGATCGGAAAAATACTAAAATCACTGCCAACTTACCTACTCAGTGTGGCAAAAACATGAATCGTGAGTGTGTGGAAGCAAGCCTTCCCCCTCCCTCAACTTTAGAAGTTTGCAAAAGTGAACAACAATATATGAATGAATCAGCTGCCTTAGGAGATGAAAAGGAGGAATTTATGCAAACATGGTTCTACTGGAAACCATGCACTCAGTGCACATGAATGAAAATATAGGGGGTGATTTACTAAAGCTGAAGAGTGCAAAATCTGGTGCAGCTGTGCATGGTAGCCAATCAGCTTCTAACTTCTGCTTATTCATCTAAGCTTTGACAGAAAAAACCTGGAAGCCGATTGGTTTCTAGGCAGAGCTGTACCAAATTTTGCACTCTCTGGTTTTAGTAAATCAACCCCATAGTGTCTACAGAGCACAGTTAAAAAATAAGACACATTTGGCACCCAAAGTTTGAAAGGATTATTCAGAAAATATCCATGAGCCCACTTAAAAAAAACTGACAACAATGATTACACATAAAAGCAAGTAACCTTTGATTTGGATTTAGTGAGTTCCAGCTGCATGGATTTGATCTTGTTCACCAGAGAGTGGTTTTGCGAAGCCAAAGAAGCATTTTGCTCTTGAAGAGAATCCACTTTATCTCTCAAATTCCTGTTCTCCTGTTCAGAGCCCCTCAGTGATCCCACCCGCAATGGAAAGGCCTGTAACAATGATAAAGCATAAAGATCAGACTGGTCTTTTATAACCGAATAAGTTTACTATATGTGGAAATATTATTGCACCATTCAACTTAACAGTACTTTTTAATACGCCTTCTACATTTTTAGAGTCTTTGCAAAGTACACTTATATAAGAATGACAGATCTTTCCGGCAGAAAGTCCATGTACAAAAAAACACAAGTGCAGTCTGTATAGTGCACACATTTACGCACATAAAATTCCTTCTAGCTTCCAGAATGCCAAATATTCAAACAATATAATCTACTATCCAAGGGGGAGGTGCAATTTATGTGTGTACATGCAAACCCCCCCCCCCCCCAAAACTGATCAGTAAGGGCCTGTGCTCATCGCATGCAGTGCAGTGTTTTTTTTTCTGCATCAAAAACGCATGGAAAGTGGGTTATATGGGTTTCAATGGCATAGTTCACATCAATGCAGTGCGTTCCAGTGCCGTTCAGTTGCAGAAAAAAAGAAGTACAACATGCCGATTTGTCCTGCAACGCAGTAAAAAGCATCAAAAAAGCTCTAGACCCCAGGACAGTGGGGGGGAACAGGAAAAAAAAGGGAAGCACCTGGAAGGCATATAAGAACCCATAAAAATAATGCATCTGGAAGTATGGAACGGCAGCCATGCTAGCATGGTCAGCTTACTTTCAGGAGGAGGTGCACAGGCAGGATCAACCAGGTATTGCACAATACAGGCAGGGCTCAATAAAATGGCAACGTTCACAGACGTATTAAATTGCTTTAACCGCTTGCCGACCAGCTGCCGCAGTTGTACTGCAGCAACATGGCTCAGCTTCACGAAATGCCGTTATGTTACGTTGTTTCTTCTGGTGGCCACTAGGGGCGCGCGCACGCCCGCTGCTTGCCCCCGGAGCCGATGCAAGTGCACTCGATGACCGCCAGGCTCCCATGATCGCTCGGACACGGCGAGAACCGGGATCTCTGTGTGTAAAACATACAAGGTATGAACACCGATCTATCTCTTCCCCAGCAAGACCCATCCCCCCTCCGGTTAGAACACACACTAGGGAACACAATTAACCCCTTGATCACCCCCTAGTGTTAACCCCTTCCCTGCAAGTGACATTTTTACAGTAATCAATGCATTTTTATTGCACCGATCGCTGTATAAATGCCCTTGGTCCCAAAAATGTGTCAAAATTGTCCAATGTGTCTGCCATAATGTCGCAGTCATGACAAACATTGCAGATCACCGCCATTACTAGTAAAAAAAAAAAAAATAATAATAATAATAAAGATGCTATAAATCTATCCCCTATTTTGTAGACGCTATAACTTTTGCGCAAACCAATCAATATACGCTTATTGCGATTTTTATTACCAAAAATATGTAGAAGAATACATATCGGCCTAAACTGAGAAAAAAATTTGCTTTTATAAAAAAAAAAAAAAAAATGGGGATATTTATTATAGCAAAAAAGTACAAAATATTGCGTTTTTTTCAAAATTGTCACTTTTTTTTGTTTATAGTGCAAAAAATAAAAACCGCAGAGGTGATCAAATACCACAAAAGAAAGCTCTATTTGTGGGAAAAAAAAGAACGTCAATTTTGTTTCGGTGCAAAGTCGCACGATCGCGCAATTGTCAGTTAAACGACGCAGTGCCGAATCGCAAAAAGTGCTCTGGTCAGGAAGGGGGTAAAATCTTTTATGTCTGAAGCGGTTAAAGAGGTAGTAGCATTTTTTTTTTTTTTTTTTAGGATTACTAAAACTTTGGAAATGGAAATAAAGGAAAATATATTGCATTTAACTTGAAGCTGCAAAATTTGCACTGCTCACCTACAGAGAGTTACATACCTTATTTTGAGCACTCCATAGAGAATCTCTTTCACTTAAAGCCATTGTGTTCTTTTGCTTGGAAACAAAGTCCCTCGGCTGGCAATGACTGGGCTGTTGGAGATCTTCTAGAGTCAGGCCCAAGGGAGCTCTATGCAGGGAGTGCTCGCTTCTGCTGTTGCAGACACAATTAACAGATGGTATAACAGAATGAAGAAAGGAAATTAAATAGAAAATGCTAAAGCACATATAATACACTACCTAGAAAACTGGAAAAATACTAGGAAAAATTATTAACTTCACGTATTTCCTCTTTCACAATTATGACATCTGCTATACATTTCAGATATAACACAACAGTGTCATATCTCTGGGGGGGGGGGGGATTTAAAATTATCACATCTATGTAATCCCAAAAATCTTACTTATAACATTAGAGAGTCTAAAATGTAAAAATAAGCAAAAGGACAATGTAGTGCACATTATTTAGCTTGAAATAAAGCTGAACTCTAAGCAGATATAAAAACAGAATTTAATACAGTTACCTATCCATAAAAAAAAACAAAAAAAACAAAACAAAAAAAAAAAACTTAAAAGGCATCTTACATACAACTAGTATAAATGTGTGGATCTATCTTGATATCGGCCTTCTGCTCAGCAGCACAAAAACAACATGCCGATAAGCCTTGGTTCACACAAATGCAGCTGCAGCACAATGTGTTTTTCAGTGCGTTTTTGTAGTGCGACTTTGCACATTTTTGGTGCCCTTTTACGAGTCATGCTTTTTTGTAAGACTGGATTTTATACACGAATATCTGCCAAAAATACACCAAAACCACATCTGCAAACATTTTACATGGGGTTTTGGTGGGTTTCCATTAAAGTAAATGAGGCCAAAATCACAATACCAATGCATTAAAAGTAGCTTCAGCACCTTTTCAAAAAATGTGCTGCAGCTGCGCTGCATTGATGTGAACAGGCACCATAGAGAATAATGTGATTTCCACTGTCATGCAGTGCAGTGCATCAGCAGTAGAGCATGAGACACTAATGTGATTGGGGGTTTAGAGCTCTTCTAATAGAGCTATTAATCAACAATCTGAACATACTTAGAAGTATGGGGTTAACAAAAAAACATTATACTCACCTAGGTGGATGCAGCATCTATCAGATACTGTATCTGTCCCCCGCCACCTTTGCACTGAAAACTGAGCGATTGAACACGGCCGATCGCTCAGTTCTCCCCTCCACTCTGAGCCGACAGCTGTGACTGTCAGTCACCGGCTCTCTGTTCTGCCCCTCCGGCACTCACTGGAGCACTGAGCTGGGGAGGGAGGGGCTGGCTTAGTCTCCCAGCGGCACAACTGAGAGGCTGAGCCAGCTGCCAGTCCAGGAATCTGGGTGGATTCCGACTGTAAAGTCTGGTTCTTTCCCCAGCCTGGACTGGCTGAGTGATGACAGCCGACAGCAGGCTTCAGCCCGCTATCAGCTGAAAAGGGGTCACAGAAGTGCAGAATGAAGTATAGCCAAAAAACTTTGCCCATACTTCTGCTTTAAACTAGAAAAAAATGATACTCACCTAGATGGATGCAGCAATTGTCTGATGCTGCATCTGTCCCCTGCCACTTCTAAGACTGAGAACTGAGTGAAAAAAAAAAAAAAAAAGACTTTTGATCACCTTATTCTCAGCCTTCAGGGAGCAGAGAGCTGGGGACTTTCAGCCACTGGCTCTCTGCTCTGCTCCTCCAGCACTCACTGGAGCATTGGGCTACGGAGGGGGCGGGAGCGGCTGGCTCAGGCTCTCTGCGGCTTACTGAGCGGCTGTGCCAACTGCCAGTCCAGGCATTTGGGTGGATCTTGACCATATGGTTGGAGGCTTTTCAGAGCCTGAACAGGCTTTGTGATGCCCGCTGTCGGCTGAAAACGGGTCAGAGGAGTGCAGAACAAACTGCACTCCTGTGACCTACAGGAGAAGTACAGTCAAAATAGCTTTGGCTATACTTCTCCTTTAAGCCTGAACTCTGGATTTTTAAGCTTTGGAATAGAAAAAGGGAAAGATTGCACGGGTTCTTTTTGTGGGATTTTATTTTTAAAAACTGGAGTTCTGCCCTAATAATTTTACATTTAAAGGTTAAAGTTCATCTTTTGGGAAAAATTGTGCATTTATTATTCTTTCCCACAGGAGCCAGGAATGCATTGCACCCCTGATCAGGTGTTCTGTACACAGTTGGTGTATGGAATGCCCACACCCTGGAAATGGAATTTCCTCTTGTGTGATTGGCTCACTGATTTTCCCAGACGTCTGCACTAAGATACAAGTCAGATTTTATTCAAATTTTCTCCAACAAAAATTTTATTTTTGGCGAGATGCTCCTGAAGGGTTCATCACTCCTAAAAAGGTATGCAGGACCTGCAACTTTTCTCATTAGAGCTCTGCAATTGCATCAGCTGATCAAGAATGAAAGTCATTCACATTTATAATCACTATCCAAAAGGCAGAGAAGAACAAACAGCTATTTCTGCAGAGCACAAACAGGTAGGAACAAGTAGGGAACTGCTAGAACCTTACCCCCCTAGAGTCACATTTGAAAACAAAGATCCCAGCCTGTCACCAGGATGGGTAGTGATGTGGGATCATTAGGACACTGCTAGTATAAAAAAAATAAAAAAAAAGCCGACAGAGGTTATAACCGTTCTCCATTCTAACCAAGAAAAAAAATTATTCAAAAATTGTATTTTGCAATAGAAAAACTTTAATAGAGAAAGTGTACCCGGAAAGATGACCTTCAAAGTTCCATAAATTCTCTGTCTGCACTTGATGGCTTTTTACTGCCTTGACACTTTCCTCAGTTAAACCTTGGTCTTCACACTGTGATGTATTAGATTCCATTTCACAGGGGATCTCTCTACAAAACAATCTAATATCAGCACACTATAAAGCAGATTTTTATAAGCATAAGAGAAAAAGTAAAGAAAAAAAAACACAACAAGGTGACCCACATAAAACCTGAAAAAATTCCCCAACCTGTACACTTTTTCATTGTCTCTTCAAGCTACATGCAACTGATAGAACCCGTCCTGAAGCGTTGTGCCTTTTCCATCACAAATTAAAAGTTCTGATCCAACGACAAGGATAATCTATTAGAACTGGATTAGGGTTATATTTGCATAAATGATTTTAATGAAAATCTATATACAGTGCCTTGCAAAAAGTATTCACCCCCTTGGCATTTTTCGTGTTTTGTTATCTCACAACCTGGAATTAATATGGATTGTTTAAGGATTTGCATCATTTAATTTACAGAACATGCCCACAACTTTGAAGATTTTTTTTTTTATTATTGTGAAGCAATAAACAAATAGGACAAAATAACAGAAAAAGGCAATGTGCATAACTATTCAACCCCCATAAAGTCAATACTTTGTAGAGCCACCTTTTGTGGCTATCACAGCTCCAAGTCACTTTGGATAAGTCTCTATGAGCGTGCCACATCTTACCACTGGGATTTTTGCCCATTCCACCTTGCAAAACTCCTCCAGCTCCTTCCAGTTGGATGGTTTGCGCTTGTGAGCAGCAATCTTTTCAATCATCAGTGACAATAAAAATTAGTAAGGGGTCCTATTACTCCCCCTTCCACACTCCAGCCAAGAGGCTTTTTTTTTTGGGTTTGGATAGAGGTGCATTTTAAAATGATCACACCTATCCAGAGGTACTAAAATTAAAGGTAACATGAGCCCTTAAATATAGGAAAAACTTTTTTTATTTCGGATAGAGAAAGAGGCCGTAACCCCTGTCAAGTTTTTTTTTTTTTTTGTATACCGCCCAAGTGTTGTTCTCAATGCGTGCCGACAGTCAATACTGGAGGCCAAGTTCACCACCAAACATCATCCCCATTTGGTTCGGTAAGTATCTAAATACAAGGTGTCCGAATTTCCCTAATTATTTTCTTGTAATTTAATAAGATATTAGAGACCTTACTGCTCACTATAATCTAAGAAAGTGTGTTTTTAACCAACTCCAAAAGTCATGAAGGTAAAGGACTAATTCAGCTGCAAGAAAACTGTAAGATATTAAATATGAGAATGGAATATTAGGGACGGGTTTTTAATATTGCAGTCGGAGGGGATTTAGGCACATTGGGTTGGGTGTCAGGGTTTGTTAGTAGGAAGACCAAGAATCCAATTCAATCCAATCTATACTTTCACAATCAAATCCAGATTTTAGGCAGTTTGATGTGTTCACCATCTTGGACCTGAAAGTGTTTTTGCTCTTTAGTGACTTAAGCAAAAAAATGTTTACATGATTTTGTATCAACGTCTACTTCAAACTAAACTTGTATTTGATAGAAATATGGGGGCAACCATTGCTGACCTCCTGAAAATGCTTGGCTAACTCAGAAAATACTTAAGTTAGTGGATAGCATAACAGCTAGGCAACTAGCATTTTCAAAAGGAGAGATGTGAATGGGAGCCTCTATATTCTTTCAGTACAAGTTTTGTTAAAGTGAACATCAAGAGGGGTTTAGATCTAATTGTAAGTTTAGGACCATTAGTGGTTGTAAAGGCTGAAGGTTTGTTTTTACCTAGAAAATGGAAAGTACACAGGGTTTTTTTTTTTTTTTTTTTTTTTTTTAATACAGTGTAGGCAGGAGGTGGGGGAAGTGAACATTTTAAAGAACATTTAGGGCCCTTTCACACTGGGGCGGTTTGCAGGCGCTATTGGGCTAATAATAGCGCCTGCAAACCGACCCGAAACAGCCGCTGCTGTCTCTCCAGTGTGAAAGCCCCGAGGGCTTTCACACTGGAGCGGTGCGCTGGCAGGACGGGAAAAAAAGTCCTGCTAGCAGCATCTTTGGAGCGGTGAAGGAGCGGAGTGTATACCGCTCCTGCCCATTGAAATCAATGGGACAGCACGGCTATACCGCCGGCAAAGCGCCTCTACAGAGGCGCTTTCCGGTGGTTTTTAACCCTTTCTCGGCCGCTAGCGGGGGGGTAAAACTGCCCGCTAGCAGCCGAATACCGACGGTAAAGTGCCGCTTACAATAGCGGCGCTTTACCGCCGACATCACCCCCGCCCCAGTGTGAAAGGGTCCTTAGAGTTAGCCCTTGCTGTCATTTTAACCCCTCGATAATGCTGCCCACTGGCTGGGAGACGGGCTTCCCAACCATGTTTGACTGTTGATGGCTACATATTCACAAGTGGTCACATGATCAGATCAGAAGCTCCTGATCATAAATAATAATTGGGAGCTGTCCTTGACAGTATAATCATTGTGCTGGGAGCAAGCAGTGACCGCACTCCCAGCACAGAAGCTGTTCCCCATGGTCACATGTGCATTGAAGCCCACTCACCGCATATATGGGTACATCTGGCGATAACAGGTTAAATAAAGAAAAGGGATGGACAGCACATAAAAAAAGAGTAAGATGATGTCAAAGAAATAAGGGCTCATGCACACAGGCCTATTGGAACATGTAACGTAAAATGCGATTCTATTTTGGCTCCTGGGAGCCATTAGCGTTGCATACAAATGCACTACAGGTATATGTGTACGCAGCCTGTTGCATTATGGTATGAATCCCAAAGCTTAAAGTGGAGCTCAAGCCCCCCTCCAAAAATGTAAAGTCAGCAGCTACAAATACCGCAGCTGCTGATTTTTAATAAATGGACACTTAACTGTCCAGGGAGCCTGCAATGTCAGCACCCCAGCCGATTTTCGGATCGGCTTTCGGGTGCTGCCATCGCCATTTGTCGCAAGAGAAACTGCCAGTGAAGCCTTTCGGCTTCACAGCCGGTTCCCCACTGAGCATGTGCCAAGTGCTTTCTAACTGGCGTCGCCACAGCCATGTCCCCACTGCTACCCGTTAAACCCCCCCCCCAAGGTTCCAAATGTGGCACCAGGGGAGGAAGCAAACAAGCGGAGCTTTCACTTTTGAGTGGAACTCCGCTTTGAACAGTCATCCCTTTCTCTGCAGCCTCAGCTGCACTGAACAGTGAGTGAATGGGAAGTGCTCTGTGCTGAGCGGCTTCCTGTTCATTCACAGCCTGAAGCATTCTTTAGTTATGAATTAACACAGTGAGTGTGTTCATTTAGAAAAGGAGGACGCTGGTAAATAACATGTTTACTAGCCCCTTTCCCCACTCTCCATCCTAAAACATCCCTGCAGTAGCTGGAGATAGAGGAGGGAAGCCATCAGCACTGTGTGGCGGGAGGGCTAACGAAGGGGAAGCCTGGGTAGTAGAGGAAATTGGTACTGAACGTGGTAATTAGGGTGTGCTCAGGCACACCTGGCACACCCCCTACGCACACCTATGATTACAGGATAAGGTTATACAGGTGCACAGACATACACACTGGATGCAGATAGTCTGTGTCCATAGAAGAAAAAATCCCTGACACCCAGTCAGTTGCCCGGGGGCCACATTCAGCCCTTTGTCACTTCCTGCATGTATGGATACATGCAGGAACATGCACTCATTGTGTTCATTCTTAACTAAAGAATAGTAAACTGTGTTTACTATGCTTCAGGTTGTGAATGAACAGGAAGCTGCTCAGCACAGGGCACTTCCCATTCACTCACTGTTCAGTGCAGCTGAGGCTGCAGAGAAAGGTGTACAGACTTACACACTGGATGCATATAGTCTGTATCCATACATGCAGGAAGTGACAAAGGGCTGAATGTGGCCCCCAGGCAGCTGGCTGGGCGCCAGGGATTTTTTCTTAAAAGAGTCCACTAGAGCAGAGGACATAGGGAGTGGTACAGGTCTGCAAAGTAAGGATGAACTCCGGCGTGTTCGCATGCTGCATGTGCCGAGCCCGCCAGGAAGTCGGCAATGCTCTGCGCTCATCACAAGCAGTGAGACATTTCCGGATGTGCGGCTGCAGAGATCGGGAAATGTCTCACTGCCTGTGATTAGCGCAGAGCATTGCCGACTTTGTGGCGGGCTCTGCATGCGCAGCATGCGAACACGCTGGAGCTCATCCTTACTGCTAAGTAAGCAGAAGACTTAAAGATCCTGGTAGCATGCCATAGCAATACATTCTGTGTACAATCAACATCAGATTTACTAAACCTGTGTAAAAGGAGGACCTACAAATCTATACCATCAGGCAGGATCCTGAACTACATGGCTGTTGGTGGATCTAATGGAAAGATTGTACAATCAGATTGTAAGGCCAGCTTCCTCCTGTTCCATCATTAGAGGAGGAGATCAGGCACATAATTCCCAGCAGCTGTGCAGTCACATTGTATAGCGGCGAACACTTCATTGATAACTGGCTCGCAGCTTCCCAGCCATCAGCCCACAGCTCCAATGTTCAGGTGATAAAAGAAACATTCTAACTGGTATACTGGCACGTGCGGTGACCCCTCTCCCCCACATCAGATTCTGCACTGTGCTCCCCACTCACCATGACAAGCTGTTCTCCATTCATCCAACCACACCGCGATCCCCAACTTCCACAACACAGCCTAGCCCCGCCCCTTCCGTCATTACCATTCCTACTGTGCCACCTAAACTGACAGCCCCGTCTCTACCCCGCTGATTGGACAGAACTAGTGACCTCGCCTTCCCGCCTAGTTCTATTCAACCAGTTACAGGGATATCCGTTACTCAAGGGGCGGGGGTGACGCTTTACGGTCCCTATAGCGACAAACCTTAATAACAACTTTATTGACAGACAAGAAAAGTTGACAAAAAAGAAAAAACACAATAGCCGATTAATTCTTCTAGCTTGTCATCAGAATATCGTTTCTGCTTGTTAGTGGCCTAGACATAGATCATACCTCCCAACTGTCTCTGATTTGGAACAAAGTCCCTCTTTCCTCCTAATTTGTCCCTCATTTTGGCCTGATCTATATAGCTGTATATAAAATGCACTTTTTATCTTTCAAAGTGTTTCCCGGTGATAAATCTTTCATCCAATTACTAAATTGCTGCATGTGTAAACTTCAAAAGCCAATATAAAGGAATGGTAGCGGTAAAAATAAAGCACTTGTGGGTTTAACTAATCATTTTTTGTATAATTTTCCTTTAAGAGGGCATGGCATGGCAGGGGGTGTGGCCTATGCCTACATACTTTTGCTAATAGGTGTTCCCCACTCCCATCTCAAAACGTTGGTAGGTATGCATAGATTGATTATTACTCCAAGAGATAATTAAAATACGTTTACCTATTTAATAATAATAAAAAAGTATTTGTAGCAATGCAAACTTTTTGTTTCGGAGAAAGTGGGGAATGTTGAGACCGTACCTAACTTCCTGTCTGGGGCATCCCCATTGGGGATACTGTAACTCTCCTTCTGTCATGGGCACCCCCAATGGGGATACTGTACCTCTCTCCCTGTCTGGGGCATCCCCATTGAGGGTATTGTACCTCACTTTCAGCCCTGGGCATCACCAATGATGGGACTGTACCTCACGTCCTGTTCTGGGCATTCTCAATGGGGAGACTGTACCTTGCTCCCTGTCTGGGGCATCCCCATTGAGGGTATTGTACCTCACTTTCAGCCCTGGGCATCGCCAATAGCGAGAGTGAGACTGTACCTCACTTCCTGTTCTGGGTATTCCCAATGGGAAGACTGTACCTCACTTCCTGTTCTGTGTATTCCCAATGGGGAGACTTACCTCACTTCTTGTTCTGGCCATCAACAATGGTGAGACTGTACCTCATTTCCTTTCTGGGGCATCCCCATCAGGGATACTGTACATCATTTTCTGTTCTGGGCATTCCCAATGGGGTGACTGTACCTCACTTCCTGTCCTGGGCATCCCCCTTATATGTATATAATTGTTCGAGCTTTCTCTGCCTCAGTGCTCTTTCCTAAAATAGACCCATGAACAATTGTTAAAACATTGTTAGGTGTTTTTCACATGCACTGAAGTTCATTTTGGAAGGATCTCTTTGAAGTGGGTTGTATCACACCACACCTAAAAAGCTAGCAGGACTCCTTTCCACTGTGTAGTGTGTGTGTGGGAACATGTTGTATTGGTTCAAAGAAAACAGCAGAGCTCCAAGCTCTTTGCATAGTTCTGCATAGTTCTCAGGTCCTTCTATGCCCCAGGTGTCGACTTCTAAGGAGCATGTTCAACCTAGTACAGATAGATAGATAGATAGATAGATAGATAGATAGATAGATAGATAGATAGATAGATAGCAAGGCAGAAAACGAAGCCGTATCCTGTGAAGCCATACCATAGTTTTCAGACATAGACATGCCTCTGATGCGTTTCACCCCAATTGGGCTTATTTGAAAACTTCTATGAAAAAGATCAATTGGGGTGAAATGCGTCAGTATGATTTATATAGTTACATAGTAGGTGAGGTTGAAAAAAGACACAAGTCCATCAAGTCCAACCTATGTGTGATTATGTGTCAGTATTATGTTGTATATCCCTGTATGTTGCGGTCATTCAGGTGCTTATCTAATAGTTTCTTGAAGCTATTGATGCTCCCTGCTGAGACCACCGCCTGTGGAAGGGAATTCCACATCCTTGCCGCTCTTATGCCCCGTACACACGGTCGGACTTTGTTCGGACATTCCGACAACAAAATCCTAGGATTTTTTCCGACGGATGTTGGCTCAAACTTGTCTTGCATACACACGGTCACACAAAGTTGTCGGAAAATCCGATCGTTCTGAACGCGGTGACAAAAAACACGTACGTCGGGACTATAAACGGGGCAGTGGCCAATAGCTTTCATCTCTTTATTTATTCTGAGCATGCGTGGCACTTTGTCCGTCGGCTTTGTGTACACACGATCGGAATTTCCGACAACGGATTTTGTTGTCGGAAAATTTTATCTCCTGCTCTCCAACTTTGTGTGTCGGAAAATCCGATGGAAAATGTCCGATGGAGCCCACACACGGTCGGAATTTCCGACAACACGCTCCAATCGGACATTTTCCATCGGAAAATCCGACCGTGTGTACGGAGCATTACAGTAAAGAACCCTCTACGTAGTTTAAGGTTAAACCTCTTTTCTTCTAATTTTAATGAGTGGCCACGAGTCTTGTTAAACTCTCTTCTGCAAAAAAGTTTTATTTCTATTGTAGGGTCACCAGTACGGTATTTGTATATTGAAATCATATCCCCTCTCAAGCATCTCTTCTCCAGAGAGAATAAGTTCAGTGCTCGCAGCCTTTCCTCATAACTAAGATCCTGCAGACCCTTTATTAGCTTTGTTGCCCTTCTTTGTACTCGCTCCATTTCCAGTACATCCTTCCTGAGGACTGGTGCCCAGAACTGGACAGCATACTCTAGGTGCAGCCGGACCAGAGTCTTGTAGAGTGGGAGAATTATCGTTTTATCTCTGGAGTTGATCCCCTTTTTAATGCATGCCAATATTCTGTTTGCTTTGTTAGCAGCAGCTTGGCATTGCATGCCATTGCTGAGCCTATCATCTACTAGGACCCCCAGGTCCTTTTCCATCCTAGATTCCCCCAGAGGTTCTCCCCCCAGTGTATAGATTGCATTCATATTTTTGCCACCCAAATGCATTATTTTACATTTTTCTACATTAAAACTCATTTGCCATGTAGTTGCCCACCCCATTAATTTGTTCAGATCTTTTTGCAAGGTTTCCACATCCTGCGGAGAAGTTATTGCCCTGCTTAGCTTAGTATCATCTGCAAATACAGAGATTGAACTGTTTATCCCATCCTCCAGGTCATTTATGAACAAATTAAATAGGATCGGTCCTAACTAAAGTGGAACTATGTCTGAAAACTGGCTACTTCGAATAAACCCTATAGTATGATTTCACAGAGTGCCGCTTTGTTTTCTGCCTATTCTAACATGCTGTATTGGATTGCAGAGTATGGATAACACCATCAGGGCCTATCCTAAGGCCACAGTCATCAGTACAGGAATTTAGGGGAATCTTCCCAATGAGGACACAGACAGCAATAAAACCCTGATAGAGGTTCACAGTTGGCGGGGTGGCAATATGTGGCATCGCCACCTGTTTAAACCCTAAAAAGCCGGCAGAACCATGCCACAACCATGTGCATTGCTCATGGATGAGGTTGGTTGTGACACAGTCCTATTCAGTTAAATGGCAGCACTGACCATTGAACATAATAGGGGATATAATCTTTACCATGATGCATGTTGGATTAAGGGGGCAGTGTGGATAAAATCGCAGTTCAAACTTCTCTGTGAATCCAGGAAGTGAACAGGCAGCAGCTTCAGCTGCCCACAGTTAAAATGGATGACACCAGACTCTGTGGAGGGAGATTTCTGCAGTATATTTGGCAAGTACAGAATCACAGTATATATAAAATAATATGCAAAGTGGTTGGAGGAAAGCTTCAGAATGGCAAAAATGTTTTTATTACAAATTATGTGAGCAGACTGCAGTTCCTCTTTAACCACTTCGATACTAGGCACTTATACACCTTCCTGCCCAGACCAATTTTCAGCTTTCAGTGCTGTCGCACTTTGAATGACAAATGCTACACTGTACCCAAGCTAAATTTTTATCATTTTGTTCCCACAAATAGAGCTTTTTTTTGGTGGTATTTGATCACCTCTGGGATTTTTATTTTCTGCTAAACAAATTTAAAAAATGACCAAACATTTTGAAAAAAAAATGTTTTTTTTTGTTTCAGTTACAAAACTTTGTAAATAAGTTTTCTCCTTCACTGATGGGGCTGCACTGATGGGAACTGATAAATGAGGTGGCAATGATGAGGTGGCACTGATGAGGTGGCATTGATGATGGGCACTAATATGCGGCACTGATGGGCACTGATAGGTGGCACTGATATGCGGCACGGATGGGCACTGATAGGCAGCACAGATGGGCACTAATAGGTGTCACTGATGTACTGTAATGTATGATACTGATGGATGCCAATCAGTGCCAAACAATAACAGAGACTCTTTACTTAGATCGGAGTTGCGATGTGTCAGTCTGATCTCCGCGATGCGCCCCTGGGGGCATGCAGTGGCTTAATATCCTGAAGACGTTATATGACATCCGGTCAGGTTATTGAAACCACTTTGCCGACGTCATTTTGCTATATGGCAAGTGGTTAAGTACTCCTGACCCCCTGACATGCCACATTTGGCATTTCATTTCTTTTTTGGGGGGGGGTACCTAGTTTTGACAGGTACCCAGCTCCCACTTCCGCTTGGTGCACTACGGCCCCCAAGTGGAAGCTCTCCTCTCCCCCTCCCTCCCGGCAATCTTCTGGGACATGTCACAGGTCCCAGAAGATTGCCCGGCCACTCAGGATGCACAGCATGACTCGCACATGCTCAGTGCGCAGAAGCCGGAAGCTGTCACAGCCGGGTGCCCACACTAGTGATGCTGGCAACAAGGAGAGGAGAAGTAGAACTAAGGCTAGCATCACACCTGGCATTTTGTGAATGCACCAATTGAATGGGCAGCCAAAGAAACTTCTGTACCTTTTTTAGTGTTGAGCTTCATGCATTTTGGTGCATTTCTCGCCTGTTTTGACTCGTGCAAAATCTCGTATTTTCTTGCCCATTTTGGCATGCTGTTAAAGCGTTTATTACCCCTAACACTTCATAGTCCTGATATGTGCCTGCTGCACCTTGTATGAGAAATAGGATTTTTATAACAGCTTACCTGTAAAATCCTTTTCTTTGAAGTACATCACGGGACACAGAGCCATAGTAGTTACTATGTGGGTTATAGGCCACCTTCAGGTGATGGACTTTGGCACTCCCTAAATTAAAAAGTGCACTCCCTATATAACCCCTCCCACTGGTGGGAGTACCTCAGTTTTGTAGCAAAACAATACACGCGTATACCAAAGAAGGGAGGCATCTCTGTGTCCCGTGATGTACTTCAAAGAAAAGGATTTTACAGGTAAGCTGTTATAAAAATCCTATTTTCTTATCGTACATCACGGGACACAGAGCCATATTAGTTACTATGTGGGATGTCCCATAGCAATGCCAACTGAAGGGAGGGAGACACAACAAAGTAGGGCACCAAGAGACTAGAGGACTCATACTGCAGCCTGCAGTACACAGCGCCCAAAGGTGATATCCTCATGATCTTTTACATCTACTTAATAGAATCTGGTAAATGTATGGACTGAAGACCAAGTTGCGGCCTTGCAGATCTGAGCCATGGAGGCTTGGTGATGCACTGCCCAAGAAGCACTAATAGCCCTGGAGAAATGTGCTTTAATATTAAAAGGAGGAATTTTCCTCTTTAAACCATAAGCTTGAACAATCACTTGACAAATCCATTTAGAAATAGTAGATTTCTACGCTGCCTGTCCTCTTTTAGAACTGTCTGGCAACACAAACAAAACATCTGTTTTATGAATCTGAGCGGACACTTTCAATAGACTTTGACCGCTCTCACCACATCAAAGAATGTAGTGACCTTTCTTCCACAGAATGAGGTTCTGGAAAAAATTAAGACAGAAAAATATCCTGGTTTAAATGAAAAACCGATACTACCTTCGGTAGGAATTCAGGATGAATAAACCAATATGGCTCTTTACAAGAAAGCCATACTCTGATACTCTGTAGAGGATATGGCAACCAAAAAAATTATTTTTCCTTGTTAAGAGGACCAAGGGAGTATCTTGTATTGGCTCAAAAGGCTGCTTCTGTAAAGCTGACAGGACTAAATTTAAGTCCCAAGGGTTCAGGGGTGACCAAACTGGAGGATTAATCTGCGTTACCCCCTGAAAAGAGTTACTAACCAGAGAGTGTGAAGCAAGTGGTCATTAAAAAAAACACAGATAAAGCCGACATCTGGCCTTTGATAGTACTCAAGGCCAGCTTCATTTCTAATCCTATCTGTAGGAATTCAAGGATCCTACCTATGACATATTTCCTGGGGTGCCAACCCCTGGATTCACACCAGGAAACATGCCTTCCAGATTCTGTAGTATATGACTTCAGAGGCCAGCTTCCTAGCATTAACCAAAGTAGAAACTACTGAAGCTAACAGTCCACGATCTTTTAGAATGTGGGTCTCTATAGCCAAACCGCTAAATTTAGCGTTTGTAAGGTAGGGTGGAATACCGGACCTTGCTAGAGAAGGTCTGGCCATAGCGGTAGGGTCCCTTACTGCCATTTTTACCATCTCGGCAAACCAGGATCTCCTGGGCCATGCAGGGGCATATTGACAGAAGATGTCGAGGTGAAAGGACCATTCTCCCGGGAACAATTGTTGGCGACTCAAGTAGTCTGCCTGCCAATTCTCTATCCCTGAAATGAAATTGCTGATAGGCAAGGAATGTTGTTCTCCCAAGATAGAATATGATTCACCTCTCTCTGGGCTGCACGACTTTTCGTGCCCCCTAGTGATTGAAATGGAGATTGGAAATTGAGGTGGGCAAGGTCATCTCTGATTTGAACCATTTCCCTTGGACAGACGCTTCTTCCAGGACTGCTCCCCAGCCCAGAAGGCTGGCATCTGTTGTTACCCCTTTCCAGGTAACTGGTAGAAAGTATTTTCCCTTTTTAAAGATTCTTGGATATCAACCACCAATTGAGGCTCTGATGCACTTTGGGGGATAAACGCATTGGGAAGTCCAGAGCTTGGATCTTCTTGTTCCAAGTTGACAGGATACTGTTTTGCAACAGTCTTGAATGAAACTGCACGCAAGGAACGGCCTCGAAAGAAGCCACCATCTTTCCCAACAATTTCATGCAAAGTTGAATAGAAGGATTCTTCTTTGTTTTGATCAACTGAGTCAGTTCCGTTGGAACTGATCCTTTTCCTGGGGAAAAAAACACCCTCTTCTGAACTGTATCTATGATCAGCCCCAAGTACTGCAATCTCCTTGATGGTTTTAAGGAGGATTTTTCTAGGTTGAGAATCCAACCTAGGTATTCCAGGTAGCTGACTGCGGTGACCAAACTTTGATTTTAAGCAGGCTACCGATTGATCTATCAAGAGTAGATTGTCTAAGTAGGCTAGTAGCGTTATACCTTGAGCCCTTAACCTGGCTAAAGGAGGAGCCAGGACCTTTGTAAACACTCGAAGTGCAGTAGCTAGACCGAAGGTAGAGCTACAAACTGAAATAGAAGATTTTCTACCTCGAAGTGTAGAAATTTCTGGTGAGCAGGGAAAATCGGCACATGGAGAAAAGCATCCTTGATGTCTATTGACGCCAGAAGTTCTCCCCCTTGTAGAATGGAGACTATTGATTGGATTGACTCCATGTGAAAAGAACGGATATTCAAAAACCGGCTTAGATTTTTGACATCTAAAATGGGTCTGACATCCCCGTTTGGTTTTGGAACCGTGAAGAGGTTTGAATAAAAACGCTAATCCTTGCTCTTCCATGGGGACCACTGATATCACTCTTTGAGCCAAGAGTTGATCCAAAGCTAGAAAGAGAGACTTCTTTTTTCACTGGATCTCTGGGAACGTCTGAACTGAGAAAAACGAGGAGACAGGAACCCTCGGAACTCTAGTTTGTAACCTAGAGAAAATTGAGGAAGCCACCAATCTGTCTTGACATTGTTCCTGCCAGACCTTTGAAAATCGTAGAAGTGCTTTGCCCCTTCATAAAGAGGCTTTAGTATCTTGTTTTGTGAGTTTCCTCTTCCAGGTCCTCTTTTTGGCCCTGGGACTGACCCTGAGGTTTACCTCTTGAACCTGACGGTGGAGGCCGTCATGACTGCCTGGAGGCTAATGCCCCTAGCACCGGAGAAAAAGAATGTTTTAAAGAAAAAATGCTTAACTTCTTTTTAACCGGTAAGGAACTTTTCCCATTAGAAATTCCTTGGATATACCTATCCAGATCGTCTCCAAATAACCGTTCACCATAAAATGGGAAACTGGCCAAGAGCTTTTGCATGACGCTTTGGCTGACCAACCATAGGTTTTTGTTTACAGTGGATATAGCAGTGTCAGTGTCCCCATTTCTTATAGAACTCTTCCTCCATAAGAAAAAGTATTGAAAAACTTTTTCGGAGGAAAAAAACTGTTTATCTGTGTGCTCCCACTCAGAGTACATAAGCTTTTTTAGCCATGAATGCATAGGAAAAGCATGAACAGATTGAGGAGGCTTTAGTGAAACCAGAAGTGGGCTCATCGATTGACTGCGCTTATTGGCAGTAAAAATGTGAAGCGGACCAATTCAGTGAGAGACTGTACCAATCGTCATCTCTCGCCCCTTGTTCCTCAGCATGATGGTCCTGAATGGACAGGGACCTGTTATGCTTAGTCCCACTCTGGGATGCGATTAAAGCATACATTTTTTGCTCCAAACTTAAAATGGTTGGAAAAAAACCTCCTTAGTACCGTGTTTCCCCGATAGTAAGACACCCCCGATTGTAAGACGTATCGGGAGTTTCAGAGGGGTCAGCTAATATAAGCCATACCCCGAAAGTAAGACATATGTCTTACTTTCGGGGAAACACGGGGGGATTTGCCTGCAGTGAAGTGCGGTACCCCTCCTTCTCTGTCCCCCTCCGTTCTCCCCCTCCGTTCCGCTTTCCTCCTCTGTGCCTCCCCGCTGTCCCCTCCGTTCCCCCCTCCTTCTCTGTCCCCCTCCGTTCTCCCCCTCCGTTCCGCTTTCCTCCTCTGTGCCTCCCCGCTGTCCCCTCCGTTCCCCCCTCCTTCTCTGTCCCCTCCGTTCTCCCCCTCCGTTCCGCTTTTCTCCTCTGTGCCTCCCCGCTGTCCCCTCCGTTCCCCCCTCCTTCTCTGTCCCCCTCCGTTCTCCCCCTCCGTTCCGCTTTCCTCCTCTGTGCCTCCCAGCTGTCCCCTCCGTTCTCCCCTCCTTCTCTGTCCCCTCCGTTCTCCCCCTCCTTCTCTGTCCCCTCCGTTCTCCCCCTCCGTTCCGCTTTCCTCCTCTGTGCCTCCCCGCTGTCCCCTCCGTTCTCCCCCTCCTTCTCTGTCCCCTCCGTTCTCCCCCTCCGTTCCTCCGTCCTCCCCCTCCTTCCCTTGTGAATAGACAGAGTCAGCTGACTCTGTCCATTCACATAACTGAAACATTGTAATCTCCTGTGATTACAATGTGTCAGTTTATGAATGGAGAGAAGCCGCTGTCTTCTCTCCTTTCATTCTCAGAGCAGCTGACGCTGCAGAGAAAGGGACTGGGGAATCTCTATCCTCTGTCTCTTTCTCTGTCTCAAGGGGGAGATATCAGAGGTCTGTTAAGACCCCTGATATCTCACCAAAGCCCCCCAACAGGGCTGATTAAAAAAAAAAAAAAAAAAAATATTGCAATAAAAAATAAAAATTTTTTTTTTTCCCAATATAAGACATACCCCGAAAGTAAGACATAGTGGGGCTTTTAGGGATAAAAAGAAAGTAAGACACTGTCTTACTTTCGGGGAAACACGGTAATATATGCAGGGGCTGCAGTGTTAAGAGCAGCTGCAACACTTGCCCCACCTGATGGCTCACTCTGATCACCATCTTACTCTTAGGGGAGGATGCCATCTTTATTGAGATGGTTCTAGGCTTCCGTGTGACTGTCTTACAAGAGCCCCTTTTGAGGTGTTTTTATCTCCCTTCTGACCATAGCCCGATGCACAAAGCAGAGGTACTATCAGAAGGAACGCATACACTTGCTTGAGCAATAGTTCAGCTCTGTTGCTGCTATTAATGCCCAACCTGATGCAGCAGTAAATGTGTCAAAGGAATGCCTGTGTCACCAAACTTTTTATATGCCACCTTTTGCTCTTGTGTCCCTCCGCAGCCTATAACAGCAACAGCAACAATGGTGTCTATTAAAACACTCCTTCCTGCGCTGGGCGTTGGAGGATGCCAACGCTGTGCTAAGCCCTGCCCCCCGTCACCTACGGCTTCCCCTCCTTTTTTTTTTTAAAAAAGAGCTTTTTCCCACGCGAGCGCAGGCTCCGATCCTATGGGATCAGCAGAGAGAGGGGAAAAAATGGCAAAGAGGGGGCCTGGAAGCCGCTGAGCGGCGTACCGTTAGTGCTGTTTTTTTTTTTTTATCCATTGCGCTCCTTTCCCGAGAAGAGGGGAAGAATAAAACAGCACAGGGGGGTGTCTGGTGGGGAGGAAACCCCCCCCCAGACTTACCGGAGGTTTGCTGCTGGTCGAAGGAAAAAACTGCTGTTTCTTGGATACAACGTGGGCTCTCTGAGAAGCATGAGACGGTAAGTGCTCTATACAGCCCCCAGTGGTGACACATAGGCATGACAACATTTACTAAATTAAAGGAGACATTCATAAGAAAATTTTGAAAATTTCTTAGAAAAACTCCACTTACCTTTCCCGCCGCAGGGTTTTCTGTGCTAAACAAACAGACCCAATCTTCACCCTTCACGGTGGGTTCCATTAAAGGAGCTGGGGATCCTCGAGGAAACCCACAATCCTGAACCTGTAATAGCACCACCGCCAGTAAAACTTTATGGTCTTAATACCAAAAAGTACTGAATCCCGTGGTCCAGCCAGAGAAGCGTTACAGGCAAGACCTTGTTTTTTTGGATACAAGGCCCGGGTACCATTCAATTCGGCCAAAAAGACACTTTGAATGGATCCGGCAGCATGGCTAGCCCCAGCAAGGATTGCTCTAGTGGAGCTCAGCACAGCACATCTTTACTCGTGACCAACACCTTAGACACTGGCGAAAAAACTGAGGTACTCCCACCAGTGGGAGGGGTTATATAGGGAGTGTACTTTTTAATTTTTTTTTTTAATTGTTTTTATTTGATTTGATAGAAAATAGTTTGCAGGTACATACATTACAGATGTGTCATAAACAAATCTCTTTTACAAAAAGGAAAGGAATGTACATTAGCCCAACAGGGGCCTACTATTATTTGTTAGATATCATAATTCCCGATTCCTCAACGGAGGAATGAACTTTTTCAATAGGTATGGCAGGTTAACGTATGTGGACCACGTAGGGCCCAGCTACTGTAGGTCTTAGTGCTATATGCAGTGGAGATACAACAGTTCACACAACATTCATGCCACTCACACACTTCAACACACATACACACAAAGAGGCAAACAGTGTCCAGCCTCGCCTCCCCAACCCATCCAACTTTATTATGTAGAAGTCTAACCAGCCATGAGATCCAGGGCCTCCCAAAGACACCAGAAATCCATCCAGGGGAGATCAGAGTCGGTTATTGTTGTGAAAGCGGAGTATCTTTCCAAAAGGAATCCTTTATATCAAGCCAGGGTTGCCAGATCTTAGTAAACTTTTTTGGACAGGCCCTACCCTTGTAGATAAGTTTAAAAATTGGTATAACCTTATTCATCATACGGTACAACACAACACAGAACACAACTCTGGAGCGGTTGCAGTCTTCCATTGCATCAAGATTAACTTTCTAGCATAAAACAGCACTATACGGACACGAGATCGAATATGAGTCCTGTGTACGAAGTCATTCAACACGCCCAATAGTCCAACCTCCGGGGTGCAGGGCACCTGTATATATAGGGTGTTTTCAAAAAAGAGAATAAGTCTCTCCAAAAGGTGGACAAGACAGGGCAGGACCAAAACATATGCATATATCCGGCTTCAGTAAAGCCACACCTGATGCAGGAAGCTGCGGACTCATATCCCATACGGGCCAGCCTGGCAGGAGTATAGTGTAACTGATGTATGAATTTGAACTGTACATACTGGTCATTTGATTCAATAAGGTCAAGGAAACACACCTCTGAGGCCTCCTCCCACCCCTTCTCTGACAACCCAGGTAATTCCTTTACCCATTTCCGTTGAGCAATCTGAAAGGGTTTAACCCCCGCAGCTTGCAGGCGAGAATATACAGTCGTGACCAGTTTTTCAATGTCCGGATATGCCAAGTCTTGCCTACCACTGAGAGTCTGGGTGGCCCAGGAGCTCTAGGAAATTTGGATTATGCCATATAGGAGCCTTGGGGGACACCCCTCCCGGTTTTGTGATCACCTTATTACCCTCATGCCAGGCTAACCAACCAACCTCTATCGGAGAGCCACTGGAGCAGCGTTTAGGTATGGACCTATGTAATGTATCAATGAGTGAGGCCCCAGGGCCATTCATTGCAGTCAATAGAGCTGTGGAGCAGGATGAGGAGGCCTCCAGAAACCAGTCGTAGACATAGGAAAGCTGTGATGCTATAAAATAGTGTCATAGATTAGGGCAGGCTAACCCCCCATCCAGTTTTGCATCCTGGAGTGAGGCCCTAACAATTCTCTGACTCGATCCTTGCCAGAGGAAGGAGGATACAAGTGAATTGATTTTGTTAAAAAGTTCTATAAACAAAAAGATTGGGGAAGCCCGGAATACATAGAGAAATTTGGGTAGGTATATCATTTTAAAAATATTCACGCGTCCAATTAAATTTAGTGGTAATGAGCGGAGCCTGATCTCCATATGTGTTATGATCGGGGTGATATTGAGGGTCTGGAAACTCGATGGATTATTATTAATATATATTCCTAGATATTTAAATGTATGATGTATGGTCAACTTAGATTGGGCTAGGTAGGTATAGTCCCTTTCGGGGCCTATAGGGAATGCAACAGACTTTTCCCAGCCAACACGCAGTCCCGAGGCCCTCCCAAACTCCTCCACAACCTCCATCAGAGAGACAAAGGCCTGCTCTAAGCCATCCAAATAGATCAAAGCGTCATCTGCATATAGAGAGATCCTCTTGGACAGCTCACCATAGCAGATGCCACCCACTGTCACCGTCTGACGCACTGCCAGAGCAAGAGGCTCAATGGCAAGTGCGAACAGAAGTGGCGAAAGTGCCCGGCCCTGCCTAGTACCCCTTTGCAAAGTAAACATTTCCGACACATCTTTATTGGTACTTATCCTTGCTCTGGGGTTAGTGTAAAGCAACCTGACCCATTTAATAAATTGGGTGCTGAAACCCATTCGATGCATAGTTTCCCAAAGAAAGGACCAGCTGACTGTATCAAATGCTTTCAGAACGTCCAGTGATAAAACCAGTCCGCTCCTCTTGTCAGCGGCAGCCCTGTGAATATGTAAATAAAGGTGACGAATGTTGTCATATGTACTCTTCCCAGGCATGAACCCAGTCTGGTCCCTGTGGACAAGGTGGAGAAGGAACTTTTGCAATCTTAAAGCTAAAACTTTTGCTAGCACTTTAACATCACTGTTTAGTAGCGAGATTGGACGGCATGACCCACACAATAGTTTGTCTTTGTCGGGTTTGGGTAGTACTACAATGAGGGCTTCATTCATGGAGGGGGGAAGTTCGTCCTCCTCCATTGCCCGATTAAAGAGAGACTGTAGTTTCTGTGCCAGTTCATCAGCATAGTTTTTGTACCATTCAGCGGGCAAACCGTCCAACCCAGGAGTTTTATTGGGGGGTAGAGAGCGAATAGCGTCAGTGATTTCTTCGATTGTCAAGGGTGTGTCTAATATGGAGATGTGAGAATCTTCCAATACAGGAAACTGAAGGGAGTCAAAGAACCCTAGTGTCTCAAGCTCGACCGGGAGGTGGGGGCTCCGTATAGGCTTTCATAGAAGGACTTAAACATCTGGTTTATGGTCAATGGGTCTGAAGTAACAGTGCCATCAGGTAACTGAATCTGTGGTATAGTCCTGTCGATACATTCAGTACGAGAAAGATAAGCCGTCATTTTACTATTTTTTCCACTATATTCATGTAGCCTGGCAGACAAGTACAGCTGCTGATTCTGAGTTGTGTCCACCCTATGAAGATCCAGGGCCCTGTGCGCCCCCACCAGAACTCCATGAGAGTCCGGGGTGGGGAGCGCAAAGTATTGGGCCCTAGCTGTCTCCAGAGAGGACTCCAAGGCCAGAAGACCCGCTCGGGAGGACCTCCTATGTTTAGCAATGTTAGAAATGTATGGGCCCCGTACAGACGCCTTGAAGGCATCCCACGTGGGGCCAAAGGAAGCCGATCCGGCGTTCTCCCCCTAATAATGGGACATATCTTGCCGGACCGGCTCCTCAAATTCGGGAGTGGAGACCCAGAGGGGACTGAGTCTCCAAAAACGAAAAGAAGGTCTATGGTCGAGTAGTAATTCAACACACAGGGCGGAGTGATCAGAAATCATCTGAGATAAGTGATAGACAGTCTGGGTATATGATGCCAGGTCGGGAGTCCCAAGGGCATAGTCCAGCCTGGAAAGAGTACGATACGACCGGGATTCGCAAGAGTATTCCCTGGCCAAAGGGTGTTGTTGTCCCAGAGGTCAATATATCCAAAGGAAGTACACCACTGACAAAACAGCTTAGATTCATACTGGATGGGTTTCAATCTATCTAAGTTGGGGTCAAGTACGGAATTAAAATCCCCCACAATAAGGGTAGCTAGTGTAGGCAGGTCCGAGAATTTTGAACACAGATCTGTAAAGAGTGCAGCCGTGACAGGGGGAGGAGCGTACACCACCACCAAAAGTAGCATTGAAGAAAAATATACTGCCCATTAGGGTCTAGAGTCACTCGCTCACATGAGAAGGGGAGGCCCTTCCTTATGAGGATGGACACCCCTCTGGCGTAGTTAGAAAATGTGGAATGATATCCGTGCATAACCCAGTGTTTTTTTTAAGCAAGCATTTTTGACCCCATAAGGTGCGTCTCCTGCAGGCACAGTATATGAGGTTTATCAACCTTGAGGAATTCAAACAGAGAAGCCCTTTTAAATTTTGAATTTAAAACCCGGACATTCCAGGAGTTGCATTTGACCAAAGACATGTTGAAGTATTGAAAGTCAACAGATCACAGGCCCCATCACGGCTGCAATCCCAAAGGGAGGACAAGGCTGGACAGAAAATAGACACACACTTACACACCACATTCAACCAATCACTAAACATTACTATGATTAGCAGAGACACAATGAGAATAGGCAGTAGCACATATTTAACCCCTGCCTTACCCCAAAAACCAGGGGCAGGCTTAGATCCCAAACTGCTAATACATACTAGAAACATGGCCATTACAGGCAAGTCAGCGAACGAAACTTAAAGAAAGTCAGATGTCAACTAAAAATGCATACATTTAGCAGCAGAGATCCCAAGTTGAGATCGTGTCCTCTTGTGAAGACAGGTAACTTCGATCACCTGCCACAGGTAAGGGCCCAACGGCTGGGGTGAAAAAGAGCACATTGCCAGGGGAACAACCCAACTCAGGTGTCCGGGGCCTGGTCAGACATGCGACCTGGCTGGTGCAGGGACTAAAACCAGGAAAGGGCATTTGCTGGGGTTTGGAAAAAGTGCACCTGGCCTTGGTGCACGACTCTCAATGTGGCGGGAAACAACATGGAGTATTGGATGGTCTTCTCCTTCAACTTCAGCTTAATGTGTTGGTACTTGGCTCTTGAGGCGCGGACCGCCGGAGAATAGTCAGGAAACAGAGACACGGATGCATTATTGATTTTAGGGCTCCCTTTTATGCGAGTGGCAGTGAAGGAACGGGCTCCTCTTCAAAAAGATCCAGCGTGGATGCCAGGGACGAGTGCAGGATGGTGGAGCGGCGACCATCTTGGCTGGAGCATGTGGTTATACTCATCCTGGCCAGGGGCTGTTTCTTCCCTTTTCGCTTTCCCATCCACGGAATCCCCAAAGAATAGTACAGAATAGTACGTCTAACCCAAGTATACAGGGGAGGTTTCAGCCAATATTGTGTGGCAGGTGAGCAGGATTACACAGAGGATTGTGCAGAAGGATCACGGAGCTGCTAGGAAAGACGTCCGCTCACATGCTGCGTTAGGCCACGCCCCATGCACTTTTTAATTTAGGGTGTGCCAGTGTCCATCACCTGAAGGTGGCCTATAACCCACATAGTAATTACTATGGCTCTGTGTCCTGTTATGTTAGGATGACCAGACATACCCGATTTCTGGGGACAGTCCCCGGATTGAGGACACTGTCCCCGGACCAAGTCTGTCCCCAGTTTTGTCCCCTGATTGGATTTGAACAGGGGCTGGGGCAATTTCAAAGACAGCCCGTGCAGAATAAAAAGAAAAAATCTGAATTGCACCCCCCCTCCTCTGCCGCTCCTACTAGCTTATGGGGGTTTATTTTTTTCCATTATCTGTGCCCCTTTCTGATGATCATGTGCTGGTCGGAGCGGAGGGACTATTTCTTCAGTTTCGGGCGTATGCCCATTCAGCTCCACTCGCATGTTCTTCTGCCTTGGCTCAAGTCCCGGCCAGCCGCCTGCCTGCTTATCTCCTTGCCTTCCCTGGTGGAGTGATCTTCCTCTGCTCCTCTGCTCCCCACCCAGTAGTAGTCGGGGCCTGAAGAGTAAAGCCCCATACACACTATCAGATTTTCTGCTGATTTTTGTCTTCAGATTTACCAAAACCATGTAGTGCAAGGGCCTACCTGATTGCATACAAATTGAAACTCCTAAGGTTTGACCTCATATTATATGGTTTTGGTAAATCTGAAGGAAAAAATCAGCAGAAAATCTGATAGTGTTTATGGGGCTTTAGACTTGACAGGCTGTGAGGCAGGCGGCGGCGGGCAAAGAGTCGTGGATTGATGCCATTACAAGTAAAAAAAAAAATATGTCCCCGGATTTCATTTTAAAAATCTGGTCACCTTATGTTATGTACAATAAGAAAAGTATCCTATTCTTTGTATGCTTCCTTTACGTGAAATCCTTGGTGTTCCTGCCCTTTGCTTTCCTATTAAAAACTGAACACTAAGCAGGAGAGCACACCAAGATCAGTTCCCTAGCTGTGCTGGGAACTCAGTGTACTCTCTTCTAATGATCAGACTTGTCCTGACACGCCCCCTCTGCTCAGCCATTCACTGAGCTCATTGTGATGCTGCTTCTTCTCCCCCAGCTCGTATGCAGCTGGGAATAGAGGGGATGTGATCACTTATAAAAAAGGTATTTAAAATTTTTTTTTTTTTGTTTCACAAATACTTTTTTTTATATCTATACACAAATGTTTTGCCTTTCATTTCTATTTTAAACTGCATGGGTTGTTTTGCAAGGTGATCCTTTACAATCACTTTAACAATTAATTGCAAAACCAGCGTGATATGTGCTTTTGTGTGTGTTTATGGAATGAAAGATGTGAATGGAGCCTTAAGACAAGACTTTTTTTTGTTTGTTTTTGATAGAATAAAGATGGATTATAACACCTGTCAGGTGTTTATTGCCGTGTCCCCATTAGGGAAATTCACCCTCTCTATTTGTCCTGCTTACCCTCATCACTGAAAGTGAAAGAAAATCCCACATTTTGGGCTGTCACCAGAACAAGAATAGAGGGAAAATCTTGCAATGGGGACACTAGTTCTGGTGACAACTAGGAGTTTCCACACACTTCCTGTTTTGACTATGGGACAGGAAGTGAAGGAAAATATCTCCAATGGAACGCAGATGGAACAAAAAAACTCACAGAGGTTATAACTCTCCCTTACTCATTCAAAAATGAAACAAAAATTGCCTTTAGTTCTATTTTAATACACGAACAGCAGGAAATGAAGCAAGGTAAGAACACGCTGTTCTTGCACAGATCAGATGTTCCCCAAGCTGACCCCCAGCAGAGTATTGTTTACTGGAAGGAGCGATGTAATTGGATATCCCCCATAGAACGATGACTGGGCTAAACCCCGCCCTAAGTCCGATCAGAGCAAGGGACAGCCCTGATTGGCTGCAGTCATGTCTTCCGGACACGCCTCGCTCCTGTGAGGGGGAGTTCCAGCACATGCTCCCTCGGTGTCAGTGACTAGACTAAGCTGTCCGGGGATGGGGACGGAGGAGGCGGCTCTGTTAGTTCTCCTATTGGGAGCTGTGAGTGTACAGCGCGGACTGACCTTCACCCAGACGGTGGATGGAGACTTCACCTTCACCCTGCCGGCCGGACAGAGGGAGTGCTTCTTCCAGCCTATGAAGAGCGGGGCTACGCTGGAGCTGGAGTACCAGGTAATCACAGGGTCAATGATAGTCTATGAGAGATCACAGGGACTGCCCACTGTCTCCAATACATTCCAATACTGTGTGTGCTATCCGCTGTGCCCGGTATGGTGTCCCCGTCCAGGTTCCTGTACGGCACACACTCCGATCTGCACTCCACATGTCAGAGCAAACTTCACAAGACCTTCTCTGACCAATCAGATGTCGCAACATCATCTATCAATGACACCGGAAGTGTCTGAAATCATCCTGACATGGGCTCTATCTGATGAGTTTAATACCCAGAGAAATTGTGTGCTTCCCCATACTGATCTGTATACTGTGCCCCCCCAATACTGATCTGTGCCCCCCCCCCAATACTGATCTGTGCCCCCCCCCATACTGATCTGTGCCCCCCCAAATACTGATCTGTATACTGTGCCCCTCCCCCAATACTGATCTGTATACTGTGCCCCCCCCCCCAATACTGATCTGTATACTGTGCCCCCCCAATACTGATCTGTGCCCCCCCCCCATACTGATCTGTGCCCCCCCAAATACTGATCTGCATACTGTGCCCCTCCCCCAATACTGATCTGTATACTGTGCCCCTCCCCCAATACTGATCTGTATACTGTGCCCCTCCCCCAATACTGATCTGTATACTGTGCCCCTCCCCCAATACTGATCTGCATACTGTGCCCCTCCCCCAATACTGATCTGTATACTGTGCCCCCCCAATACTGATCTGTGCCCCCCCCCCATACTGATCTGTGCCCCCCCAAATACTGATCTGCATACTGTGCCCCTCCCCCAATACTGATCTGTATACTGTGCCCCTCCCCCAATACTGATCTGTATACTGTGCCCCTCCCCCAATACTGATCTGTATACTGTGCCCCTCCCCCAATACTGATCTGCATACTGTGCCCCTCCCCCAATACTGATCTGTATACTGTGCCCCTCCCCCAATACTGATCTGTATACTGTGCCCCTCCCCCAATACTGATCTGTGTACTGTGCCCCTCCCCCAATACTGATCTGTGTACTGTGCCCCTCCCCCAATACTGATCTGTGTACTGTGCCCCTCCCCCAATACTGATCTGTGTACTGTGCCCCTCCCCCAATACTGATCTGTGTACTGTGCCCCTCCCCCAATACTGATCTGTGTACTGTGCCCCTCCCCCAATACTGATCTGTGTACTGTGCCCCTCCCCCAATACTGATCTGTGTACTGTGCCCCTCCCCCAATACTGATCTGTGTACTGTGCCCCTCCCCCAATACTGATCTGTGTACTGTGCCCCTCCCCCAATACTGATCTGTGTACTGTGCCCCTCCCCCAATACTGATCTGTGTACTGTGCCCCCCCCCCAATACTGATCTGTGTACTGTGCCCCCCCCCCAATACTGATCTGTGTACTGTGCCCCCCCCCAATACTGATCTGTGTACTGTGCCCCCCCCCCAATACTGATCTGTGTACTGTGCCCCCCCCCCAATACTGATCTGTGTACTGTGCCCCCCCCCCCCAATACTGATCTGTGTACTGTGCCCCCCCCCCCCAATACTGATCTGTGTACTGTGCCCCCCCCCCCCAATACTGATCTGTGTACTGTGCCCCCCCCCCCCAATACTGATCTGTGTACTGTGCCCCCCCCCCCCAATACTGATCTGTGTACTGTGCCCCCCCCCCCCCAATACTGATCTGTGTACTGTGCCCCCCCCCCCCCAATACTGATCTGTGTACTGTGCCCCCCCCCCCCAATACTGATCTGTGTACTGTGCCCCCCCCCCCAATACTGATCTGTGTACTGTGCCCCCCCCCCCAATACTGATCTGTGTACTGTGCCCCCCCCCCAATACTGATCTGTGTACTGTGCCCCCCCCCCAATACTGATCTGTGTACTGTGACCCCCCCCAATACTGATCTCTATTCCCCAGTTCTATGTATTTATACAGAACGTTACTGGCTCACAAACCTTACTACACGTATGCCCATAAAGCTTATGGGGTTTTTTTTGGTATTTTGTTTAGTCGGCAGGCTGTAAGAGAAAAAAAATAAAGTGGTTCCTCCATCCACAGAAGTGAGAGCACAAATCACTTAGGCCCCTTTCACACTTGTGCGACCTGTCATGCGACTTTGTAGTCCCAAATCGCAGGATAAGTCGTACCCCATGATTTTCAGTGAGTACCATTCATATCTGTGTGACTGTAAGTCGCACCAACTTCAAAGTAATCCCTGTATTACTTTGGTCCGACTTTCATGTAAATTCCACTCGAGTTGACGCAAATTTACATAGGCAATCCCTGAAGTCGCGGTAGTGTGACAGAGCCTAAGCCATCCTACTGCCCTACTTACTAAGAACAGTGAGGAATCAAAGTGGAACTTTACCCATAACAACTTGATAAAAAAATATTGTTCTTTAGCAAAGAACTTACATTCTACATTAATAATTTTCCTACAAAAAATTGTGTGTGCTGTAAATTACCTCCAGCATTGTTCCTGTTTTCTTCTGGCTGGAGACTGCCATTTTGCCGAAGCCCAGAGCAGCAGTAGATCATAAAGCGGAACTAAACCCATCGATTTAACGGTTTCAAAAAACAGTAACATTCTTAGAATGCCGGGATTGCTAACTCACATTTGCTTGTTGTCTTCAACCAAACTGTCACACCATCACATGCCTGGTGTCATAACTGATCACATGTGCAGCATCATGGCAGTTGCAGATCAAACAGAAGCGGCTTCCTTGGCTGTAAGGTATAGGAGGGTTGAATTTCGCTTTAAGGCTGTCAGCAGATCGGCCTCTACAAACTCAGCAGTGCCAAAAAATGGAGCGCAACTGAGCATGTGCAGAACAGGATAAGGAAGTGTATTGCTGGATTTTAAATGGCATAGACACTTATTTTGAATGTTTTACATAGCTATACCTGCAAAGGGGGCCAGCCTGAAGTGATCTAGTAGGACTTAATTTTCTGACTAAAGTTCCACTTTAAGGCACATCTAAATCTAAGAATAAAAAATGTAATAATATATTGCAGCCCTAAGATGTGGTAGCTGTATTCTTTTTTTTTTTCAGGCTATTTCCCTTTATTTTTATCTGATTCTGGCAATGGCGTATTTCTTGTCCCAAGTGATAACACTCATTCACTGTGGAGGTCATTGTTCTCACCCTAGGCTGGACTCCTGATTTGGACTACAAGCTGCTCCTTCTCTCCTTATCTCTTGCAAGCAGAGGCATTGCTTTGTAGTTAACAGAAGCTAGTGATAAGATTGTATGAGATTTCAGTTCAACACATAAGGGTACATTCTTTCTAACAAGATCAACCAGTAATTTTATTGACTTCCAATGTGCCTTTGAACATGTCAGAAAATGTGACTACTATATAAGAGCTGGTTCCCTAGCACAGCCCTCTCCCTCCTTATACAATTGTCTGTGATGGCCCAGCTCCTCCTCTCCCCTCTCTGTATACCTTTTCATTTTTTTTTTTTTTATTTTTTTTTTTTTAGCTGCAAAGGGAAATGATATAGAGTGTCACTTTAATGACGGCTCTGAGTCTGCCAGGGATGCTGCCATCACATTCAGGATGGTGGTGACCAGGCTTTTGAATGTCTACACAGGGGAGTCTTCTGGGAAGAGTGTCGTGGAAATGAATGGGCAGGCAATGGGCTCTATTAATTTGTGTTTTTGTTTGGTTTAAATAAAATGTAAAGCCTAAGGCTGCATTCACACCTGATCGTGGGTGGAATTGCAGTGATGCGGCCCACAATTTCAAATCTCTGCAAAACGCAGGATGCGTTTGCGATGCCATTACTTCTTAATGCCACGATTTTGCTGCGATTGTCGATGTATTCGCAACGTGCTACGCTTGTCACTCAAAAAGGAACATGAGCTTCTTTTAGGTGACAGTGTAGAGCATTACGACTGCAGCTGGATTTAGCGTGCGCTAATCATGGGCAGATCGCTGTACGATTGGGGTGCCATTAAGAAGTAATGGCATCGCAAACTAGGGGTGCACCGAATGGAAATTTTGGTGCCAAAAATGAAGGATGCACTAGGTGGAAAATAAACAGTTTTTAAAAAATTATTTATATTTTTATATACAATTGTATTATATTTGACTTTTTAATTAATATTTAAATCAATATGAATTTACTGTTGGCCATTATTGGCACCTTTTGGTGCAAGAAAAGCTCAAGAAAATTCAGTCCGCAGTTTCTAACCATCTCTTGTATCATGTCCCCAGTCTCTAACCATCTGATAGAGGAGAGGGTCAGAGACTGCAGACATGATACAAGAGATCAATGCAGCCTCACCCGTGCCTGGATCAGAGCGTCGATCTCCGTGTGTCCTGGAGCTGTGAATTGAATTGCATGGGCCGCAGTAACAATGTCCCACCTCCTGTGATCAGTGTCACGCAGATTCAATGTCCTGCCATTGGATCAGTGTGTCGTCTGTCACAGGAGGTGGGACATTGTTACTGCGGCCCATGCAATTCAGCTCCATGACACATGGAGATCACCGCTCAGAGGGAGGAGAGAGGACTGGGGCGAGTCAGGAAGACCCACCCGCAATGGGTGGCACCAGGGGGTGGGGGCTCGCCCAGGCTCCGCCCCATTTCCGGCTCTATTATCGGCAATATTTTCCTATCGGCAATGTGCCGAAAACACCATTATCGGCAGTTTATTTTTGGCTGCCGAAATTTCAGTGCATCCCTATCGCAAACACTTCCCGCGTTGTGCAGCGATTTGAAACCATGGGCGAAATCGCACCGATTCCACTCGTAATCAGGTGTGAATGCAGCAAATTTTATTTAAACCCAGGGCATGCAGCTAATCTCCCCTTCTCCAAGCTGTCAACGGGGATCTCGGGGGGGCCCTCCCTCTGCAGAGCTCCGGCGGGACACTGAAGCACCCAGTGGCGCTATACGAAGGTATGTGCCAGGGTTGGATTGCAGAAACATGCACAGTTTGCATTGTGTGATACTGTAATGTAGAGGATTCTAGTATTGTGCAAGCACTTTTACGTTGTTTAAAAATTTCTACAGGTTACCAGTTTTGAGTTACAGAGGAGGTCTAGGGCTAGAATTATTGCTCTCACTCTAACGATTGCAGCGATACCTCACATGTGTGGTTTAAACACCATTTTCATATGCGGGCGCGTTCGCTTCTGTGTTGGACAGGGCGCTTTAAATTTTTTTTTTTTTAATTTTTTTTTTTTTTTTTTTTCCTTATTTTTTTTTTACACTATTCTTTAAAAAAAAATTGGATCACCTTTTTTATTCCTATTACAAGGAATTGGTGCGGTATGGAAGTGGTTGAAGCATGTTATACAGCACAGTGCTTGTGTTGCGTACTTTTGGTTCCCTGTATCACCTGAAATACCTGGCTGATCCTGCCTGGCTATGCCCTCTGTAAACCAACCACGGTGTATCATGGCTGCTGAGCTCTAACACTGTGGTCAGTTTACGTGCCTCGGTCAACTGCGCTCTCCTCTGTCCTTTTCTGTGCTCCTGTGTCCCGTTCCCCCGCCCCCCGCCTTACAGCTCCATGTCCGTGGACCTACTGATCGGCTCCATCATTCGTAGAAGAGAGCTCTGTGTTTGTAAACAACGCAGAGCTCTGTACACTGGCAGGTGATCCTGCTGTTATTTGTATTCCCTGCAAAGGGAAAAAAAACAGCAAGATCACTTAGTAAAAGCAGCACATGTTACACATTGTTAACCCCCTTGATCGTCCCTAGATGTTAACCCCTTTCCAGCCAGTGTCATTAGTATGTGACAGTGTGTAGTAGGGTACCACGATACCACTTTTTTAGGACTGAGTACAAGTACCGATCCTTTTTTTTTTTTTTCCCAACTACTCGCCAATACCGATTACCGATGCTTTTTTTTTATTTACATTTTTATTATTTTTTACAATACTTTTTTTTTTTTTATTATTATTGCAATATGTTTTTGTTTTTTTGTTTTTTGTTTTTTTTAATATCAGCCCTGTTGGGGACCTGAACGGTCCGATCGTGTGAAAGGGGCCTTAAGGAAAGGAAAAAAGCTTGTGTCTTTTTAGAACTTTACCATTTTTCTGTTTCTGGGACGCCTGCCTTTACATGCACATGAACTTTAATGGCATCTCAGTCTGTAAGCTTTCACAGAAGTCTGTTCGCCTTCTGGGAAGGCTATACACAAGGGTGTCTATGGGAATGTTTGATCATTCTTCCAGAAGCACATTTGTGAGGTCAGGCACTGATGTTGGACGAGAAGGTTTGGCTCACAGTCTCCGCTCTAATTCATCCCAAAGGTGTTCTATTGGGTTAAGGTCAGGACTCTGTGCAGGCCAGTCATGTTCCCCCACCCCAAACACACTCATCCATGTCTTTATGGACCTTGCTTTGTGCACTGGTCCAAATCATTTGGTGGGGTTTTTTCAGGAGTTGGGCTTGGTCCCTTAGTTCCAGTGAAGGGAACTCTTGAGGCGTCAGCATACCAATACATTCTGGACAATTTCATGCTCCCAACTTTGTGGGAACAGTTTGGAGATGGCCCCTTCCTGTTCCAACATGACTGCACACCAGTGTACAAACCAGGTCCATAAAGACATGGATAAGTGAGTTTGGGGTGGAGGAACTTGACTGGCCTGCAGAGTCCTGACCTCAACCCGATAGAAAACCTTTTAGGATGAATTTGAGCAGAGACTTGGAGCCAGGCCTTCTCGTCCACATCAGTGCCTGACTTCACAAATGCGCTTCTGGCATTCCCATAGACTCCTAAAACTCGTGGACAACCTTCCCAGAAGTTGAACCTGTTATTGCTGCAAAGGGTGAGCCAACTCAAAATTGAACCCTACGGACTAAGGAATCATTAAAGTGTATGTGCATGTAAAAGCAGGTGTCCCAATACTTTTGTTAATATAGTGCGGTATGTGTATTTATGTTGAGACTATAAAGAATGGTGAAGGCATACTGTAGGAGTGATATCAAAATCGAGGGATACCAATATAGAAACTTTACCTTTTTTTTTTTTTTTTTTTTCCTAATGATTTTTGGACACAATGGCGCTCCTGTTTGCTTTGTCTAATAATAATAATAACTGTAGGGTATGTTGTAAAAGTAAGTCGCTCAATTAGTCTTTCATTTGGAATGTTGTCACCTTGTCTCTACGGATTTCCATCCAACATCTTTCCCCTTTACACAGCACACTAACGCTTAGATTATTAGGACTATGGTTCAGGCCCATTGTCAAATTTTAATGGTAAAATTCAATGCATTCTATATTTGCTGTTTTGTATGCAGGTTCTGGATGGTGCAAGCTTGGATGTGGATTTCTACCTCATAGCTCCAGATGGAGCCATTGTATTGTCTGAGACACGCCAGTCCGATGGGGTCCACACGTAAGTTTCAGAAATTTTGAATGAGCAGTGGATAACATCACTGACCTTTGTACATTCATTATTATTATTATTATTATTATTATTATTTATTTTTTTTATCAAATTAGAGTGGAGACCGTTGATGGAGATTATCAATTCTGCTTTGACAACACCTTCAGCCGACTCTCGGAAAAGGTGATCTTTTTTGAACTCATCTTAGACCACATGAATGAAGAAGGGAATAACCAGGAAGACTGGAAGAATTATGTAGTAGGTGCAGATCTACTGGACATGAAACTTGAGGATATTCTGGTTAGTGCCATTTTCTTTATGTATTGTCCTCATTGTTTATCTATTTATTTATTTTTTTTAAATCAGGAAAATGTTTATTAAAATACACACAGTTGTACAGTCTAAGACAGTACAATACAGACTAATTTAACCAATAAAGGTAGTGGCCTTCTTCACATGAACATATTGATATGCAAATATTAACATAATCCACTCCAGCGCTAAACTGACATAATATAACGATGTAGCCAAACCATGCGAATGGAGGCTTAGCCAAGTATTAGCTTATGTACAATACTGATCTTTAAGATCTATTTGACAAGTAAATATTCTCTGATATGTTTATCTGTATTATTACAAATGTCTGTAGCTTCATTTAACCACTTTCGGACCACCGGCCACCGATGGACGGATATCGTTGTTATGGCAGCAGCTAGCTGCCATAACCCCGGTGTGCCTGTGTTTGGCCGGCGGTCCGGTACAAGATAAAAGTGGTCTCTGCGGCAGATTCGCCGCAAGATTACTTTTATCAGCGGTGGGAGAGGGCCCCCCTCCCGCTGCGATCTGGTGCCCTCCACCACTTACCGGAGCCAGCGAGCGGCGGAGGCAATCGGATCCTTCCCGTGGCTGTGCATGGAGACGAGTGAGGGGAAGATGGGGCCCCACCTGTCTCCATGACACTGCAGGGCGGAAGTGACGTCAAAACGTCACTTCCGCCCATAGCTCCTAAAGGGTCATTTTTTTATTTTATTTTTTTTTTCATTTTTTTTAAGTGACAGATTTTTTTCTTTTTTATTGCATTTTAGTGTAAATATGAGATCTGAGGTCTTTTTGACCCCAGATCTCATATTTAAGAGGTCCTGTTTTTTTCCTATTACAAGGGATGTTTACATTCCTTGTAATAGGAATAAATGTGACACTGTGGGTTTTTTTTTGTTTTTTTTTAACAGTGTAAAAATAAAAGGTAAAATAAGAGGGAAAAAAATGTTAAACGTGCCCCGTCCTGACTAGCTTGCGTGCAGAAGCGAACGCATACATGAGCAGCGCCCGCATATGAAAACTGTGTTTAAACCACACATGTGAGGTATCGCCGCAATCGGTAGAGCGGGAGCAATAATTCTAGCCCTAGACCTCCTCTGTAACGCAAAACATACAACCTGTAGAATTCTTTTTAAATGTCGCCTATGGAGATTTTTAAGGGTAAAAATTTGTCGACATTCCACGAGCGGGCGCAGTTTTGAAGCTTGACATGTGCATTTTTTTTTAAATTTATTTTACATTGCATCCTGTAAGCATTGGACCTATGATCAGCAGATTGTGAGTGCAATGCCTGGATGGTGCAGACTCTTGGTACACTGTCTGCCCCTACCTCCGATATGGGCAGTCAGTTACTGAATGGCAGGAAGAAGCAATGAACTACGAGAGCGCACCCACCAGTTCCCTTGCAGTCCATTGAGAACTACAAGTCGTAAGCCGCAATGGTTGATGGTACTTGTAGTCTATTAGTTCAGAAGAAACTTGGTGAATGACATGGCGAGCAAAATATTAAAGCAGTCAATCACCCGCACTAAATATAATAATTGGTGTTAGACTTGCCGCTGCTGTTCATGACAGGTCAAAAATGTGAGAAAAGTATATACCACAGCGCCAACAAACCTAAATTAATAATAATAAAGTGCTAATACTGTGCATGAAATGTGTGCAGATAACAATTGAAATATAATAAAATATTGGACAAGCATGTAGCCAGTGAAAGCTCAAATAAGTGTGCAAAATTGCATAACTAAAGTTCCAATTGCAAAGTGGCTAGACTCCCCAGATCCAATGAACCCCTCAAGCAGTACTGCATTGAGGGTCAAACAGGCTTAGTCTGGTGAGCAGGGTGATCAGACGCCAACTACAAGATACGATTCTTCCAGTGATGTTTCAAACTCGGATATAAGGAGAGAGAGCCCACATAGTGTAGTAAGTCTTGTTTATTTAGTAGAGATCAAGCTTCTAATGTTCCATAGTTAAAAAAAAAAAAACGAAAGAATGTAGCATCAAATGACAATCCGCTTGTTCCAGGAGGCAGCAGGTTCTCTCTCGAGTCAGTCGGCTACTGGTTTTCCAGCATGCAACATTTTCACAGCATATACACATACATTATACTGCTGTCTGTCAGTAATGGAATCTTTTATATATAACAAAAGGTTTGAGGATTTCTCTGACTGCCATCCAGTCTGGTCTCTGTTACTGGTGTCCCAGCACAGCTTGTGCATTTACATTGGTGACATGGCATACTGTGCACTTACTGTTCTACCACTCAAGGTCTGTACACCTAGAACTGAACCGCTAGCAGAATGAAGTAATGGTTTTCCTGCTGTCCTAAGAGTAGATTCTAGTATCAACACAGAGTAGCTTTCCCTCCCTCAGCCCTGGCAGGATAGGAAGAGGTCAGGATAAGACTATATCGATCCAGCCCAGCTAAATACCCTCAATGTGCCCAGTTCCTAATCACTAGTGACATGAATGGGAGATATCAATAAAAAATTATTTTTTAATTTGCTGAAAAAGCATCCTTTCAATGTGGGCTTATTCAACAAATGTTATCCACGTAAAAAATAATTTTGAAAAATGTAAATCATGTAGAAGCAATGGTGACTGTTATAAAATGCAAAAGTTTCATAAAGCAAAACTTAAAATTCAAGGGACTATTTCATTAATTGCAGTCAACTCAATCATGTAAAAATAATAAATCATTGTCCCATGTGCTACCAACAAAAGACAAACATCCCTTTGTGCCCAGATGACAAATAATGGTATTGAGCAAGTAAGGCCAAGTCCAACATGTTTACGTATCTTGGCTACATTTTTACATTTTTTTTTTTATCTACAAGACAAACAAAAAAGGGTGTAACGTTCACAGCAAAGATGCAAACAAAGTCTTGGGAATAATAGGAAGACGTGGCAGTTTATTGAACATACTGTCTCTCTTGACCTGCCCAGTGACAGTCGTGTAAAGCTGGATAATGCCGACTTGTTGGCAGAAGGTATATATTTGTGAGGACAGCCTGCTGATTACACTCAGACAGCTTGCACAAACATGTTAACTATTGCTTATTTGGTAGAAAGTCCAACATTACTGCCAGTATGCATCAATTCTTCTTTTGCAATAAATTCTTAAAATGCACATATTGCCAGTCAAGAAAACTTTGGGGGTGGGGTTTACTAAAGCTGGAGCACTCAGAATCCGGTGCAGCTGTGCATGATAGCCAATCGGCTTCTAATTTTAAGCTTTTTTTAATTAAAAAAATTATCACCTTGTAAAACCACCCATTCAGCTTAAAATGGAAATGAAAGGCAAAATATTTTTGTATAGATATTAACCACTTAACTGCCCGCTGTATAATATACGTCGGCATTTTAAAGATGGATATCTCGGTAACGGCAACAGCTACTGCCACACTAGAGGTATCCATCTTTTCAGTGAGCGGTCCTGTTAACGACAATGGTGGTCTCTGCGGCGGATTTGCCATGAGATCACCGTTGGTGGCAGGAGAGGGGCCCGCCCCTCTCCGGCGCCCTCCAACGCTTACCGGAGCCGTCGGCAGCGGCGGAGGCAATCGGGACCTGTCCGTGGCCGGGTATGGAGACGAGTGAGGGGAAGATGGGGCCCCCACCCGTCTCCATACCATATGTCTTAAAGGGCCATTTTTTCAAATGACTTTTTATTTATTTTTTTATTTAATTGCATTTAAGTCTAAATATGAGATCTGAGGACTTTTTGACCCCAGATCTCATATTTAAGAGGACCTGTCAAAAGTGATCCAATTTTTTTTATTTTTAAAACTGTGTAAAAAATAAATAAAATCAAGTAAAATAAATAAGCAAAATGTTTGGTGTTTTTTTTTTTTTTTTTTTTTTTTTAAAGCTCGCAGAAGCGACATATACGTGAGTAGCGCCCACATATGAAAACAGTATTCAAACCACACATGTGAGGTATTGCCGCAATCGGTAGAGCGAGAGCAATAATTCTAGCCCTACACCTCCTCTGTTTATGTTTATATATATATATATATATATATATATATATATATATATATATATATATATATATATATATATATATATATATATATATATATATATATATATATATATATATAATTTTTTTATACGTGATCACATTCTCTCTGTTCTCAGCTGCAAAAGAGCTGGGGGAGGAGAAGCAACAGTACACAGATCTTCCCAGTGAATGGCTGTGCAGTGGGGGCGTGTCAGGACAAGTCTGAACATTGGACGAGAGGACATGAAGTTCCCAGCACAGCTAGAGAACTGACCATGGTGTGCTCTCCTGTGTAGTGTGGTCCGTTTTTAATAAGAAAGCAGAGGGACTGGCAGGAACACCAGGAATTTCACATAAAGGAAGCAATACAAAGAGAACAGAATACTTTCTCATACAAGTACATGATATATAGCAGGAATATTAAGTGTTGGGTTAACAAACGCTTTAACTCTAAATTGCTAACCATTAGAATTAAGTGTGAAGAATGTATGCTCTATCTAAAATGCTTTTTGATAGACTGAAGGGTAAAGATGACTGATCTTGTGGGATTCGTGTTTTCAGGGTAATTTTCTGTAAAGGGAACATAAAAAGGACATGATTCTAGAGAGCTGTTATAGTTGATTTGCATGTAAAGGTGCAGGCTATAGTGCGGTTATGATGATCCTAGTTTTACTACCTGTGTGTCCTTCACCCACACAGCCTGTGAAATTTAACCGCTTAGTGTGTGTGTGTGTGTGTGTGTGTGTGTGTGTGTGTGTGTGTGTGTGTGTGTGTATGTATGTATGTATGTATGTATGTATGTGTATATGTATATATATATATATATATATATATATATATATATATATATATATATATATATATATATATATATATATATATATATATATATATATATATATATATATAATTACACGGCGGCAAGGCCGATCTCCTGTGTTTAGGTCTGGAGCATGCACTCGTGCTGCTGGCGACCCGCTAGCGCTGTGATTGGACACAGCTGGAGCCAATCGGCGGGTCCTGGTGGACTCTGTCCACCAGGACCCGGTGATTGTTCGGGACACAAGCAGAACAGCGGTCTGCCTTATGTAAACAAGGCAGACTGCCGTTCTGACAGTAGGGAAAGTATTGATACTGTGTTTCTGCAAAACGGCAACATGGAACTCTGCCTTCCCATAGTACAAGCACCTCCCACGCAGTAACCAAGCACTGGCTAGGCACACAGTTAACCCTTTGATTGTCCCTGATGTAAACCCCTTCCCTGCCAGTGTCATTAGTACAGTGACTGTGCATATTTTTAGCACTGATCACTGTATTTGTGTCACTTAGTGTCCGATTTGTCCGCCGCAATGTCGTAGTTCCATAATAAGTCGCTGATTGCTGCCATTACTAGTATAAAAAAAAAAAAAAAAATCCATAAATATATCCCGTAGTTTGTAGATGTGATAACTTTTGCGCAAAACAAATCAATATATGCTTGTGTGTGTTTTTTACCAAAAAATATGTAGCAGCAGAATACATATTGGCCCAAATTTTATCATTCATGCTTGTTCCAGATCAGTGACTTGCACTTTTAAAATAAGTCAACAAGGGCAGGTCCTATTTATGTGCACACAGCACAGCTTTCTTTTAAAGAATAAAGCCTCGTACACACTATCAGATTGTTGGCCAACAAAGTGTCAGACTTTTGTCCGAAGGGCGTGTGCCAGGAACTTGTCTTGCATACAAATGGTACACAATTGTCAACCAACAAACAGGAACATAGTGACGTACTACGAGGAATTTCAGCTCTTGAGCGCCACCCTTTGGGCACCTTCTGCTAATATCGTGTTTGGTGAGCATTAATACTGAGCATGCGTGTTTGTACTTTTAACTTGTGTGACGGACTTGTGTACAGAAGATAGATAAATCTGAGAACAGACTGTTCTCCGCCGAAAATTTACTAGCCTGCCATCCAACATTTGTTGGCGGAAAGTTGGACAACAATTCTCTGATGGAGCGTACGAACGGTGGGATTTTAGACCAACAGTCTGTCACCACACAATTCCCTGCCAAAAATCCGATCGTGTGTACAAGGCTTTACTGTCCTTTTTAGCGGTGGTCAGCAACCTGTAGATTGCGGACAGGTGACTGGTAGATCGCGATCTGGGCTTGCTGACCCGCCATTCCAGAGCATCAAACAGTGCAATGCAGAGGGATTACTTGTAAAGTTGGAGCTGTAATAGGGATCAAGAGCTGCATAAGCTGATGCCTCATCTGTAGTGCTGGCTCCTGTTCCAAGCATAAAGATACCAATTGCACTCCATCTCTTATCCCGGCTAGCGGTTTTCAGAGTGGTGCCAGAAGCAGGAAAGAAGAGATCTTCAGGTTAGTGTGAAGCAATACACTGGGCATAATTGTATAGGGCTGCTTTCACACTGATGTGCTGCGGTTTACCCACGTTGCGGACGCAGTGCAATGTACTCGCAGCTTTCCTGTAGGTTTGCTGCACTCTAATACATAGTACCACTCGCTGGTACTATTATCAGATGTCAGTGGGCATATAGGGGCGATCATAGTGATCGATGCGTGCGCCCAGGGTGCTACACTGAGGGGGGTGGTAAACACATGTTTACCAAGCCCAAACATCATCCGTCTAACGCCCCCCCCGCGCACGATCGCCAGCCTGTCAGATAGCCGGAGGGGAGGGAGAGATGCCGCTCCCAGCATGGATGGTTTGGGGGGGTGCGGGGCTGCTATGGGGGTGATTGGGGGGGGGAAGACACATCTGAACCCCCTGAAGCTTGGCGGGAGTGGCAGAGGAGGGATGCCAGCTTATGATGGTAGCTGCAGGGGATCCAATTTGTGGGGGGTGTCGGATTGAGTGGAGGGGGGGCACTCAGTGCTGGGGTGAAGGGGCTAGGAAAGAAGAGTGGGGGGAGTAGTTTTAGGTGGAAGGAAGTGCCAGGGGTGGAGAGGCTTGGGACAGGGAAGCGGCGGCATGGAGTGGGTCACATTAAGGCCTCATGCACACTGGGCGTTAAAATAACGTTATAAAAATGTCAGTAGCTTTGCAATGTTTTTGAGCATTTATCAGTGTTAGAGCGTTTTTACAGCTGAAAAACTTCTCTCAGAACCCACTCGGTTTTTTTTTTTACTCCTCAAAAACACCACTGCTGATAACGGCCTATGTGTATATGGACACATGGGATAACATGATGGAGAGTTTAATGACTGTAGAAAAAAACTTCTACAGCCAAAAAACAGCTGCTGTAAAAACGTCAAATGTCCAGTGTGCATGAGGCCTTAGGGTTAATAACTCTCTGGTCAGTGGGTTGTAATTCACTGATCAGAGTTGTGGAATTATTCAGCAGAGTCTGCTGAACAATTCTACTATAAGTTTATGGTCATTGAAGTGACTGAGCTTATAGAAGGAGAAAAGAGGTCTGTATGGCCTTGGCCACCTGGGGGCAGTGTTGTAGGTCCATACGCCCAAAGAGTTAAAGTCATGTATTTAGTAAAATTTAAAGAAATGTACATTAAAACAATAGCAAAATCAGGTATTTTTCAATCACTTGAAGAGCAGCATTTAGACTGGTTTCTAGTGCTTTACTAATCGGGTATGCTGGAAACACATTCTAAAATATGCTGGCTTACTATAGGTTGAGACAGGAGACAGGAAGGTGACCTAGCTTAAAAAAGTGAACTCCAGGAATTCTGCCACTTTCTAAAATGTGCTGGCTTACTAAAGGTTAAGTCAGAGGTGCATGCCACCTCATTGACCTGTTTCTTTAATTTACATTTTTACTAAGTCAGTGTTTCTCAACTCCAGTCCTCAAGGCACCCCAACAGGTCATGTTTTCAGGATTTCCCTCAGATGAAACGGCTGTGGTAATTACTAAGGCAGTGAAACTGATCAAATCACCTGTGCAAAATAGTGGAAATCCTGAAAACATGACCTGTTAGTGCGCCTTGAGGACTGGAGTTGAGACACTGTACTAAGTACAGCTATTGATTTACATACTTCCAGTGCTTGTATGCTGGAGCTTAGGGGCGTCACTTCTGCAGCTGCAGGGTTGTGTGCAGCTGTTCTGCCCTTCCTTTCTTCTTGGCCAGTCATGGAGAGCTTTGTATTATGTGAACAGACACAGCCCTCTTTATATCGCTTCCGCAGGAGTAGGACTAAGCAGAACAAAAAAACAAAACACTTGGCCACTCCCATGGGCCGTCCTCAGTCAGTATATAACCCCCTCCCTGCTCTAGGTATTCCGTTTAGTAGCAAGCAGTAATAGAAGTATCAAAAAACAACTCCATAGAGGGGTGGGTGCTGTGTCTGTCAATGAACTCGGATTTTACGGTAAGTAAAAAATCCTATTTCCTATTTTCTCATTCGTTCAAAGCCCTCTTTATTTATAACAATTGAGACATCCCAAAGCAGTGCCAACATGAGGGGTGGGAAAACAAAAATCCCAAGGCTAATACAAGAGCCAACCAGGTAACGGGAACTTCACCCAGGACAAGCTGGAACCCAACCTTAACGATACCCCTTCAAGAGGGAATAGACCCTCTAAACAGCGGCCTGCAAAAAACTTGCGGCCAAAAGAGGCATCTGCAGATGCCAAACCATCCACTTAGTAGAACCTATGAAAATGTACATCGACGACCAGTGGCTGCCTTGCCAACTTGCGCAACAGCTGTCTGATGACAGAAGGCCCAAGAAGCACTAAGTGCCCAAGAAGAATGTGCCATAACTGGGAAAGGAGGAAACCGATTTCTGACAGGATAGCCCGGAGACATCATCTGTCCAATCCATCCAGACCAACAGATTTAGGGGCTGGCAAATACATCCGAATCCCCCAAAACACATCCAGGCCAGATAAAGGCAATTCCTTGGGATGTGATGACCAGGGACACAAGAAGCCAACCCAATGTCCTTATTCAAATGAAAATCCAAGGACGGAACTATGTAAAAAAAGGACGAAGCACCACCTTAAGCTGGGTAAGGTGAACGACAAGATAACTCCACCATTCACTACACCCTGCGAGTGGGGGTGATGGCCACCAAGCGGCCACCTTCCGAGACAGAGTAAGCAGTGGAACCTCCCGAATATTTTGAGAGAGATAGAGGCCTTTAGAGAACCGAAAAACACCAAGTTCAGTTCCCACAGCGGTGGTAACAGACGTCTAACACCTTGAACAAAAAGGGCATGCACCAGGGAATGCAAGACAATGAGACACCAAAGACTGCCAAGGCCGACACCTGGCCCTCTACTCAAGGCCTATTCCTGCTCATCTCTGTAAATGGAGGTAGGGAACGGAGCCACCTAAAAGGAACGAGGACAAATCTGATGAAACACAACCCAGAGAAAAGGCCCAACCCTAGCCAACTGAGGTATCCATCTGACAGCATTCCACTCCTGGAATGTGTTTGTCGTTTTGGACGTTCTGCCCACCGGAGGAGGATACCAGCAACAGCCAGCATCGCCAACAGCCTTTTTGGCCCACGCTGGTGAGGGACATAAGCCACTGCTGTTGCCTTGTTCGACTGGATCCGTACTGGGAGCCCCTGAAGTCGAGCCGTCCGTGATCCAGACCTAGTCCGATCAATTGAAGTTCCGGATATTACACGGCAGTCCGGATTCCACCAATGTCCAGTGACCCCCCCCCCCCAAGCTGAGCTCAGTCCCAGGACATCTCCCCACCCAGACAGACTGGTATTGGTGGTTACCCTTTTCAATACAAGGGGAGACAGGAATTCCCCCACTGAAGAACCGGAGAACAAAGCCACCAGACTAGGGAAACTCTGGTTTCGATTGTTTAGAGACCTTGGGTATTTGTACCATTATGCCATGATCTCCCGGAAGGGAGCCTACATGGAACTGTGCAAATGACCTTGCCACAAAAAAGGTAGATACTATCGGACCCAACACCCACGTGTAGATCCGCAGAGGAGCCCACCTGCCGGATAGCAAATGGAAAAAAACGCAGCATGCCACTTCTGTAGTCTGTCCAGGGGAAGAAACGCGCTGACCAGAGCTGAAGCCCGGTCAGGCTCAGATAAACCAACGCTCTGGCCGGACCAAAGCAGTCTTCCGATAGTATAGACGCCAATCTGAAATCAAAGAAAGTCTGTATAGGAACTACGTTGCTCCTCAGGGTAATTGAGAATTCGGCACAGAAGATCGCCCAGGACCGTCAACCCCCACTGACGTAACCATGCCAGATCCGGGGCCAACACCTTGTGTACACCCAAGAAGTGGCGGCCAGATCAAAGGACCACACCATGCTCCGATAATGCTCCTCACCCACAGCGGAGGGAGGAAGTGCTGGAGTCGGGCACATAACAGAATGCTTAAACATTTGTGATGTCGTAGAAGTCAGAAAAAACCCATGATGGAGTGCCACCGCTGTGTGGACGGACTCCATCCTAAACTCCTGTACCCACACAAGGCAGGTCAGGGCCTTGAGGTCCAGAATTAGATGTACCATGTCCTCCAACTGCCTGGCAGTTGATTGGAGATCTCACTGGAAAAAAATCCAGGAAAAGCAAAAAAATAAACAAAATATGCCAGGACTAGCAATCCCAAGTCCTTACTCCTGACTAGGCAGAAAAAAAGCTGAATACCTAGAGCAAGGAGGGGGGTTATATACTGACTGAGGACAGCCCATGGGAGTGGCCAAGTGTTTTTGTTTTTTTGTTCTGCCTAGTCTTACTCCTGCGGAGGCGATATAAAGAGGGCTGTGTCTGTCAATGAACGAATGAGAAAGAAGCACTTTCTCCTGTCAGTGTGCCTCAAACTATAATGATAGCTGTACTCCCGGCGCACAGTAAAGTTGGCCATACATGATTCCCCTTTTTTTTTTTTTTTTTTTTTCTTCATTCAACCAGAGGGTTGGTTGAAAAAAAAACGATCAGGTTCCTTCCCTCTTAGATATTGTTTTCTGACAGTTGGGAAACTTCTTCATCAGAATACAGTGATCACTGTTGCTGGCTATAGCAGGCAGCACTGATCATTTGGCAAAAACCTGCTAGGCTGGTTGTACACAAGTTGATCAACCGGTCAACTTGTGTACAACCAGCCTGCTTTATACATGTATTGAAATTCAGCTGGTAACTGCTGGACAGACTGAATTTTGATCCATGTATGATCGACTTAAAACTGTCAGATGTACATTAAAGAGACAAGTCCACAAGGTGGCATGAAATCATTGGCCCCCATAGTAAGGCAGCACATTTTAGAAAGTGGCTGTATTCCTGGAGTTCAGCTTTATTATTAGCAGAGAAAAGTGAAGTCGCTAGCATGATCGCTAAAACCATTGCCATACATTAAATTCAACTGTATATTTAGCCATTTGTCTGGAGCTTGTGAACAAACATATCTGTAGTGTTTACTTCACTCTCCAAAGTGTTGTGTCTCTCTGGTGCTTCTTTCCTCTGTTATCAGCATAAGTTGCTTCTGATAAGTTTTCCTGACACGTGAGATAACATTTGTTCTGGGGAGGGAGATGAGCACACAACACAGCTTGTCAATTCAGAATACCGCTCTGCATGTTTTTGCCGAATGATCTGCCTATATGGAGGGGGATGTCCCTTTCCTCCAATCTGCTCTCACACAGTATATAAGAGCTCTAACTGCAGCTCTCCACCCCCTCCCCTGTACTCCTGACAGATTCAGGGTGATTTTATCACATTTGTGCTCTTTTGAAGGGATGTAGACGAGAGAAGACTGCAGATGAACGAGCAAATCTTATGTAGGAAAATGATTGATTTCTGTGCAACACCTGAGGCTATTCACTTCTCTGGGAATGAGAGGGTTTACAGCCTTTACATAGACTGGTCACATCTCTTGCACTCAATCTGGTCATCACTTTTGACAAATACTTGCCAGTATATGGCAGCCTTATAACTAGTGTGGTATGATGACATGCATATCTCTTCCCTCTCTCCAGGAAACTATTAACAGTGTGAAAGGAAGACTGGGCAAAAGTCTGCAGATCCAGACTCTGTTGAAGGCCTTCGAGGCACGTGATCGCAACATCCAAGAGAGCAACTATGACCGGGTCACCTTCTGGTCTATGGTCAACTTACTGGTGATGGTTGTAGTGTCTGTTATTCAAGTGTATTTGCTGAAGAGTCTCTTTGAGGACAAGAGGAAAAGCAAACCTTGATCGCCAGAGAGGAAATGTGCCAAAATTTATATGGGAAAATAGACTTAATCATAAGGGGGACTTTGTTACACTTGGATGTTTTAGTCATCAGTTATGCTTTTTCTTAAATTTTTTTTATTTTTCCTGATACAAGTTTTTTGGTCCTTTTGTGCCTCCTGGACATCTGTGGGAAAGGACAAACCCCCTTTTTTTTTTTTTTTTTTTTGCTCTTAAATTTCTTTCTACAAGTATCACTGGACTATGTGTAACATCTGCGCTGCAGTCCTGTCAGAGTCATTGTATAGAGACATTTGTAGGATATTAGAAATGTTCAGGGGCTTAAGGTAGTTTTGTCCAACCTCATGTATTAAAGTACATGAATGAAATTCTGTCTTTGTTGCTTATAACAGCTAATTGAGTTTCTTTTTATGTTTTTAGTACTTGGAATGAAAAATCTTCCTATGAGCAGCAGACTGGCCTTCTTTTGTATACTTTAATGCACAAGGCACTTTTGTTTTTAAAGGGCACATTTGTGAATCATTTACCTTTTCTATACTTGAGGAAAAACTTTACTACTGTGAGATTATAGAGGTGAACATCTATTGCAATAATGGTAAACCAGGAGAGGAAAATCTGACCTGCTGTCCAGTAAGTGCTCTGCTGTGCCTTTGCTGTGCCATATATAAAGGCATGCAGATCATGTAGTATTTGACTGAACAAGGGTTTTGGCATCTCTGAAAAGATAACCCATTATCATTTACTACATTTTGATCTTATCTTCAGATGATTGATAGGCAATGATTTTGTGTCTGTGAGTGCCCTACCAAGCCTATCTTATAGGGATAGTCGGTTTCCCCCCAGTTGTGTGTTTTTTTTTTGTTTTTTTTTGTTTTGTTCTTTTTTTAAACGTTGATTTGTTTTTGATCTGGTCATTTCAGTCACACCATATTCAAGTGGGGTGCTATTCCTGCTCTGGTAGGAGGGCCCTGAAGCCTGAAAAGAGTGAAGCCACAAAATGTGGTGTCGCTATATGCAACATATTCCTGTGGGTCCTGGAAGATTGTTTTTCAGTTTCCCAGGGACTAGGCGTTTGATGTCTTGGGTTCAAAGAAAGTGGGTGGAAATACACTGGAAGTAATTCAAAAAAGGAGAAAAGTTCTTCAGCACTGGACAAAGTGGTGAGCCTGCAGGGGGCAGCGTTGAGGAGAAGGTTGGTTATGACAGCCAAAGCAGGAGCTTTTTAAATGTAAAGCAGAGTATCACCCTAAAGTGGAAGCTCTGCTTATCTAACTAAAGTATGTGTAGCTGCTGACTTAATGTTTTTCATGGGGGGGGGGGGGGGGGGAGCGGGTGGGCTTGCGCAGAACTTCTCTTTTAAAAACACTTGATCCATATAAATTTTTCAGCAGCTGGAATTGTGCTTTACCTATGTTTAATACTTCTGGCTGTTTGCATGTCTAGTTGCTCTCCCCCCCTTCCCTTCAGTAATATAATTGAGCTTATGCCTACTCATGTAATATGAGCATGTTTTGCAATATCCATTCAAGGAAGCCTTCTGGGGATCAGATTGTACCCACAGGTTCCGCCAACCTCTTGCCAGTTTTAAAGTGCCCACAAACCTTACATAAGAAAAACAACCAGGGTGGCAGATGATCTAATGACTATTGCTTGCAGAAGACTAAAGGGGGTTCACGCTATTCGAAAACAGGAAGAAAAATTTTGTACGAGGAACAATCGTTTGATATTTGTATACAACTTTCAACATCTGATTCAGACTTTGCAAACAAAAATTTCCAAAGGGACAAACTCCAAAATTTTTCTTGTACATGAACAGAAGGAACAATTTTTATTCAATGTGCACTGTTTTTTTCGTACGAGAAAAAAGATACGAAAGACTGCTCATGATCAAAAAAAAAAAAAAGACTTTGTCATACAAGAATTTGTACATTATTTCCTCCCTTGGTTCCTGACTTGCTGTTAAACGTTGAGAAAATATTGTTCGCTTGATTTTTCTTATAGTGTGTACCCACCTTTTAATCTCCTGATAGCGATGGCCATGTTTCTGCAGTCATTATTTTTTACTGATAAGTCAGCACTAGAGCTAGCTGCAGCATGTCTGCTTATACTCTCTTCATAGAGTCACAGAATTGGGCTGTCCTCGTTTGGCAAAGTACTGGAAGAATTAGGTGTCAGGATGCAATTCAGGTTTGCATGTCTGAGGAAGTGCAATAAAAACCATTCCTTCCCAGGTCCACCACACGAGCTGGAGGGATTATTATTATTTTACTTGTTTTATATAGCGCCAACAGTTTATGCAGCGCTTTACAACATTAGGGCAGACAGTACAATTACAATACAGGGGGAATCAGAGAGCCCTGCTCGTTAGAGCTTACAATCTAGGAATACAAAATACAATCTAGTATTAACAGCTCAGCCATCCCTCCCGCCCATGGTTTTAATATTCGATGCCACTGACCTGCAGACGCTGGTCAACACTGCAAGGAGCGCTATGTTTTTGTGCACTCAGTACACCATCTTTTTGTTATTGCATGTCTTATTACCTCAGTGACTTCCAACTGTAGATTTACCAAACTAGAAACACAGCTGTGATCAGGAAGCACAATGGTTATGTCATCTGTAAAGCAACATGGAACACGTACTGATGGTGAACCCAGAGGATCAGGGTTGGGAAATGCTGTTTATATATGGTGTAGTTAGCATTCATTACATTGAAGACCTGTTACTGATATTTTTGACCTTGAGACAGAAGATTGCTGTGCCTGCTGCTAACTTGCACTTTACAAACCCAAACAGGTTAGCCAAAAGTAATTTGTGTTCTCCACATTTGGAATCAGTTTGCCACATTTCTGAGAACCCAAAACCTGAGCTTCCAAAAAGACTTTAGCAAAAGAATGTACTAACCAATCATTTTGGGGAGCAGCAATAAGTGATCCTGATCTACATGTGGTATTTTACTAGAGGGTTTTAATAGTGTCATATTGGCTATATAAGGGTCTTTTGCCCATAGCAGCTAATATTCCTTTCTGTCTGCATTGATAGTTGGGAAATTAAACCGATACTGTAAGGCAGGGGTGTCCAAACTGCGGCCCTCCAGCTGTTGCGGAACTACACTTCCCATGGAGGCATTGTAAAACTCTGACATTCACAGACATGACTAGGCATGATGGGAGTTGTAGTTCCTTAACAACTGGAGGGCCATAGTTTGGACACCACTGCTGTAAGGGATATGTGATTGTAGGCCACATGAATACTCGTTTCAGACACACTGATAAATGAGGCCCAATGCTTGTGTCCAAGCTGTTCATCCATTTGTCCAAGTATCGAGCCATTTTAAACAGTCAGAATTGCATGCAAGGAATGTACTGTCTGAAGGAAATATGTATTGCTCATAGCAGGCAATCAGAATCTCTCTGTTGGTAAACCAAATTAAAAAAAGAGTAGCTGGTTGATTACTGTGGGCACGTGGGATAAGAACGCAAACTGAAAAAAGGCAAGCTAACAGCCGATTAGGCAAATTCCAAAGTGAACTAGCTCTTAAATAGATTTTTGCAGCACTTTTTTTTTTTTCTTTTCCTAATTTAGTACTCAAGGATGCAGCAGCATATGAAGTAACTGTATATTTAACATGAAGAACAAAGAACTGTCTGGTATTGGCTAATATTATTTGCAGGGTATTGTCCCTCTAATGTAGTGGTCATCAACCCTGTCCTCAGGGCCCACTAACAGGCCAGGTTTGCAAGATAACTGAAATACATCACAGGTGATATCATTTACTGCTCAGTGATTGCAGTATTCTAGTCTACATCTCCCCAAGATAATACATAAAACCTGGCCTGTTAGTGGGCCCTGAGGACAGAGTTGATGACCACTGCTCTAATGCACTAGATTTTTAGATATTCTAGGTCAATCTCCTTGGATATTGCCATCACTGAATTTTTACATTTCTAATAAAAATGATTCCCTAATCACCAGTGGTGTTTTTTATTGTACAAATGGATTATAAAGCCGATATGTAAGCCAAAGTATACTTAAGCTATAAGAACTCCGGTATTGAGGTTGGTTTACTAAAACTGGAGAGTGCAAAATCTGTACAGCTGTGCATGGTAGCCAACCGGCTTCTAACTTCAGCTTGTTCTCTTAAAGTGGAGGTCCACCCACCCCTAAAAAGAAAATTTAAAGGCCAGCAGCTGCACATACTGCAGCTGCTGACTTAATAATAGGACACTTGCCTGTCTTGGAATCCAATGATGCCGGCACCGCAGCTGATGTTTCCATCAGCTGTCGGGTGCTGCCACCGCAATTGCGAGTAAGCGAACCCGGCAGTGTAGCATTACGGCTCCAGGCCGGATCCCCGCTACGCTCTACTACTGGCCCGACGGTGGGGGGAGGAGGCGGGAGCTGAGCTGTGGCATAGTCCGGGCTGCGGCGAAAGTGGGGATAGGTATCCCCCCCGAAAGGTGCCAAATGTGGCACTGATATGGCACAGTACGTCCTCCCAGTGGCAAATAAAGGTGATATCTTGTCAGTTCAGTAGATGGGGTGATTGTTGTCCAACTGGGAGAGATAATGTGGCATGACCTGCTCTGTAAGAATTATTACATGATACCATAACATGTCTGGCAAAAAAGAGATGTAACCAAAAGCCAAAAAATGAAAAACATTTATGGCAATTTGGAAATGGGTCTCATTAATGTGGTCAGTTTATATCTGGGGGGGGGGGGGACACAGAGAGAGAGAGAGAGTGTGTGTGTGTAATATAAATATAAATATATATATAAATATAAATAAATAAATAAATATATATATATATATATATATATATATATATATATATATATATATATATATATATATATATATATATATATATATATATATATATAATATGTGTGTGTGTGTGTATATGTGAAAAGTTCATTCAGAGTGTAAAAAAAAAAACGGAAAATTGTATACTCCCCTTTCCGTAATTTTTCCTTTCCTGGTGCATCTTCATGGCAGCATACATATGGGTTGTGACTCCGCCCCCACAACCTGATAGGTCTGGTTAACTATAAATCAAAGACAGACCCGGCTCACAGCATTCTCTGTAACTCTCGCCATTTGGGTGGGCATCTGTATGCAGCCATGAAGATGCACCAGGAAAGGAAAAATTACGGAAAGGTGAGTATACAATTTTCTGTTTTCCTAGTGCATCATGGCAGTATACATATGGGGACTAACTTGCCATACGGGAGGGTGCAAGAAAAATTTTGTAATCATCAGTAGCGCAAGTATGTACCATGAATTTTTCCAAATTTTACTGTCGCGAGCCAGGTTCACCTATAAAGGTGTAATGAAGGTGTCCTGGGAGGGACCATATTGCTGACTTGCAAATAACCTCAGGAGACACTCAGCGCTAAGCTGTCCAGAGCTGGCACTGCCCTAGTTAAAGTGCTCTTAAGACCTCCAAAACAGGAAGGCCTTGAAGAGTAGGCTTTTAATTGTCTTAACAATATAGGAGGTGACTGAACGTGTTGATGCTGACTAACCCTGCCTTAAGCCATGCTGGAACCAAGTACATATTTCAGCTTTCCTGAATGAAAGGGTAGCTGCCAAGCAGGTCACCAGCGTTGGCTCAACCTACAGGGGATGTGGTTCCCCCACTCAGCCAAGAAAGATGGGAAATTGACTTCCTGGTTAAATTGGAAGGAGAAAGACACCCCATGGATAAAAGCAGTCTGGAGTTTTAGGACTATTCTGTTCTGTCCGGGTATAATGTTAAGTGAGGCTCCTTGAGTGCAAAGCCTGCAGTTCTGACATCCTTCACAGAGGTTGTAGCAACCAGAAATACGGTCTTTAGGGTTTGCAGAGTTTAGTCAATTCTGTAGGATAGAAATGAGTCTTTGATAGAAATGGGGACCATAAGCAAGTTCCACATAGGGAAAATGGTTTCATGGGAGGCCTATAACTTCATGCAAGCCTTTTAAGAATTGCATCACTAAGGGTTAAGGACTCCTTAAACTCCTGCAAGTGCAGACAAAGCTGAACTTTGAGCTTTAAACATATTTGAACCTAGGCCCCTGTTCAGCCCCAGTTGTAAGAACTGTGGAACCTTGGCTGGTTTAGGTGATAAAGGACTCCATGCTTTTGCTGTGTGAGATCTGCATCATTTTCCCATATTCTTAGGTAAATCTTATTCATGAAGACCTCTCTGGTTTGACACAAGGTAGGCGCTACCTGCACTGAGCATACGTGACTTGGTAGCCACTGCCTCTCAACTTCCATGCCATCAAAAGTAGTCTCTTGGAGCTGGATGGCAAAACTGTCCATGAGAGAGCGAATCCGTCATCACTGGAAGGGGCAGTGGTGATTCAATGCTTAAGAGTAGGAGCGAGAGACACTAGAGCCTCCTAAGCCAAAATGGTACATTTGCAATTATTGATACAGGAAGCTCCACTGACAGCCTAAGAATTCTACCCTTCCACTGCTGCCTAGGCACAGTACAAATCTTGCTCCTCTTGCAAAAAGGAGTGAATGACAGAAGTGCTTTGAACACTACAAGAAATTCCATACTATTCCTCATAAGCTTAACATCCCATGACCGTAAGCAGCCTGGTCTTTGAAATGAGTCCCCTCAACCTTTCTAGCTGGGGTCTGATGTGATAATGTTCCATCTTAGAATAATTGGTCAGTTACGAAGAGCCAAGGATACTGCGGCACTGTTCTGCTGGAAGAGACTTCACTCCCAAAGCATCTTTGGCTTTCTCTATCAGAGGATGGCAATTCCCTTGTGTAAGTTCTACTGAATTTTTCCCGTCGCTATTGCAGACAGTAAGACCTTTGTGAATGCCCTGGGAGAGATGTACAGACCGAAGGGGAGGAATTCAACTGGTAGAGAAATTGAGGATGAATTGGGACAAGTAGGTGTCTGATAAACCTACAGGAGAATCCAGTCTCCCAGATTTATGAATAACATAATTGATTGGAGGTTTTGCATCTTGCACGACTCTAACTTCCTGTGCTGCTTGTCAATTTTTTAAAAAAAATTTGTAAACTTTAGCACTGGGCACAGATTACCTGGTTTTCATTTTTGCTAGGAACAGAGGTGAACCGAATCCTCATCTCTGGGTAACTAGAACCTTCACGATTGCTCGTTGTTGTTTTGTTTTTGTTTTTTTGTGGTTTTTTTTTCTATTCAGCTACAAACTGGAACAGAATTTTTTACTTTCCCATCAACTCTGGTAGCCTGGCTGACTGGAAGAGATTGAAAGGTGAACTTCCCACCTGTCAATGTTATTTGATCGGTATGCTCATTGAATTATGCCCCTGCATGGGTGAGTTTGTCATGTTATACTTTTTCAATAAAAATTATTGTACCAGAAAGGCGGACCTCCCTTAAACTTCCGCCAATGTCACGCCAATATAGCTGATATGGCCCACTGATCCTGAAGGTTTTCCCTCCAGGTGTGTGTGTAAAGCTTTGCACAGGCACCCCCTGGATTAGTGCACCCTTAAAAGGGACTTCCGCTGTTCTCCTAAGACAGGAGCATTAGAGCTTTAAGGCTTCAATAATGAAGATTGGGTACTTCTCCAGTTCATTTACTAATCTTTTTCCCGGTCCGTAGGATTTTGCCTCCTGGTGTCTACTTGGGAGTCACCACCTGTATGCTGGACCTTTGAATTTTCTGTTTTTTGTCAGATGATATTTGCCCTGACCTGCTAATGATCACCCTTGAGGTGGCTGTATCTTGTCTACTCCCAAATAGATTGGATCTGTGTTCTGGTGTCTTGCACCATTTTTTATTTTTTTTTTAGGGCTGCAGTTTTCTGTAAAATGCAATGAAACATGACTATCTGGAGGTGCTCTGCACACAGAATGTGTACAGAACACCCCCTAAACATAATTTCACCAAGATAAAAGTCAGATTCTTTGGCAGCTGGTTGACAATTATGAAATCACTCCCAATAAGACTCATTCAGCACATGGGCTGGTTATTGCTGGTGTGCCAGCACCTGCAGATGCTACAGTATGAAGGAGCACTTCAGATCTAGATCTAATTTTCAGACTAGAGCTTCCTTGAATGTGCCATGTCTTGCCAGCCACATTCACAATGCATCCATCATTGAAGAAGACTGCAGCAGATTGACCTCTATCTTTTTCAGGGTATACAGTTTTGACAGCCTGTTTTTAAGGGCATTTTTCTCTGACCCCTTTAATTCTTCCTGGATTAACTCTTCCAGTTGTTCAGTGAAGGAAATTAGTACTTTCTAACCTTGTGGAGAGTTTCCTCCACTTCAACCCAGGCAATTGCGTCCTTAGCTGTCCTTGCAACAATCTTGGACAATCTTCAAAGCTTGTGCAAACTTTCCTATTTGGACACCACCTACTGGTTCTGATTTTAAGTGCTAGGCAATGTATGCACTGTAGCTTGTCAAGCAATAACTTTCCACCATGAATGCAGCAACCATAGGTGTGCACAAGGGGTGTGCCTGGGCATACCCTAATCCTGGAGTTGGCAACCCATCAATTGTGAGCAGGTGACAGGAAAGGCGCGATCCTTACTTGCTGACCCCAGAACCTGGACAGGATAGGCAGCTGTAGTGGAAATTAATGGACTGATCTGTATTTTCTTCTGCAGCAGCTGAAAGTAGGCTTCTCCACCTCTTCCTCTCGCCGATATTCAGCTGCCACTGGAGGAAAATACAGGAAATTGGTACCAATGTATGCCACCCCTCTTGTCCCAGTTCCTTTTCTTTCTGCTGCCCAGGTTCCCTTGTGTGCTCACCTGCTCCCCCCCCCCCCCCCCCCCCATTGTTTTAGGATGACGAGTGGGGAAGAGGCCTGTTAATATGTCACAAATGCATATGTGTTGGAGCTTTGAGGTGCACACCCTAATACAATAGGCTGCACACACCTATGGCAGCAACTATTAGGGCTGGTAATCTGTGGTGTTCGTAAATGGGGAGCAAACAAAATGAGCGGTTAGAAGATGACATTGATCAATGTTCCCTGTATGTCTGCACTTTGAACGGTGACTGTTCTGGCTTTTAGCAGGCTCTCTTCACCTTGAGGTCCTTGCATGGCTGTAAAGTGCTTGCTCCAGGCAGATTTGACATACTACAACCCCTGGCAAAAATTATGGAATCACCAGTCCCTGAGGATGTTACTTCAGTTGTTTATTGTTGTAGAAAAAAGCAGATTACAGACATGGCAAAAAACTAAAGGCATTTCAAATGGCAACTTTCTGGCTTTAAGAAACACTAAAAGAAATCAAGAAAAATAATTGTGGTGGCCAGTAACAGTTAGATTTATAGAACAAGCACAGGGAATAAATTATGGAATCACCCTGTAAATTTTCATTACAAACACTAACAAGCAGATTTAATCTGATGCAGGTGTTGGTATGTAGGTAAAGAGGGTAAATCATCATGCAGTGTTGCACAAGATGTTGGTTGTTCACAGTCGGCTGTGTCTAAAACATGGACCAAATACAAACAACATGGGAAGGTGGTTAAAGGCAAGCATACTGGTAGACCAAGGAAGACATCAAAGCGTCAAGACCGAAAACAAAGCAATATGCCTTGAAAACAGAAAATGTACAACAAAACAAATGAACAAATGGGAGGAAACTGGAGTCAACATCTGTGACCGAACTGTAAGAAACCGCCTAAAGGAAATGGGATTTACATACAGAAAAGCTAAAAGAAAGCCATCTCTAACACCTAAACACAAAAATAAGGTTACAATGGGTTAAGGAAAGGCAATCGTGGACTGTGGATGATTGGATGAAAGTCATATTCAGTGATGAATCTCGAATCTGCATTGGGCAAGGTGATGATGCTGGAACTTTTGTTTGGTGCCATTCCAATGAGATTTATGCAGACGACTGTCTGAAGAAAACATGCAAATTTCCACAGTCAATTATGATATGGGGCTGCATGTCAGGTAAAGGCACTGGGGAGATGGCTGTCATTAAATCTTCAATAAATGCACAGGTTTACATTGACATTTTGGACACTTTTCTTATCCCATCTATTGAAAGGATGTTTGGGGATGATGAAATCATTTATCAAGATGATAATGCATCTTGCCATAGAGCAAAAACTGTGAACAAATTCCTTTAAGAAAGACACATAAGGTCAATGTCATGGCCTGCAAACAGTCCGGATCTCAATCCAATTGAAAATCTGTGGTGGAAGTTAAAGAAAATGGTTCATGACAAGGCTCCAACCTGCAAAGATGATTTGGCAACAGCAATCAGAGAAGGCTGGAGCCAGATTGATGAAGAGTACTGTTTATCACTCATTAAGTCAATCCCTCAGAGACTGCAAGCAGTTATAAAAGCCAGAGGCGGTGCAACAAAGTACTAGTGATGTGTTGGAGTGTTATTTTGTTTGTTTGTTTTTCATGATTCCATAATTTTTTCCTCAGAGTTGAGTGATTCCATAATTTATTCCCTGTGCTTGTTCTATAAATCTAACTGTTTCTGGCCACCACAATTATTTTTCTTGATTTCTTTTAGTGTTTCTTAAAGCCAGAAAGTTGCCATTTGAAATGCCTTTAGTTTTTGGCCATGTCTGTGATCTGCTTTTTTTCTACAACAATAAACAACTGAAGGAACATCCTCAGGGACTGGTGATTCCATAATTTTTGCCAGGGGTTGTAGCTTGGCAGGCAATGACCTTCCGCAACAAATGCAGCGACTATTAGGGCTGGTAACTTGTGATGTTTGTAAACGGGGAGCAATGATAATGAGGGGTGAGATGATGAGCTTAATCAACATTGCCCCGATGTCTGTTCTTAGATGGTGACTTTGTCTTGACCGTCGGAAGGCTCCCTCCATCTTGTAGTCCTTACAGGACTATAGATATTGGCTCTCTTTTTCCTCAATCTTCACTACTTACCTAATCCCTATACCTTAAAAGCAATGGGTGGTCTGGCTGGACAGCGTTTCACATAGAAACAGAGCAAAGCAGCAGACTGAAATGAAAAACATCATAGGCTATGTCTCCACTATTGCGACCTGAAAGTTGCAAGATTTTGCTGCAATTTGATGTGACTTGAAGCAATGCCTGTGTATTCTTAAGGTCTATGAATGGTACTCGTTGTAAATCATGGGGTACGGCTTGACGTGACTTTGCAGTGACAAGTCGCACTAGTGGAAACTGAGCCCAACACAGTGATCCCAGAGCAAGCATAGAAAAGGGGATAGGAAGATCCCAGGTGAATGCCATAAAGAGCACAATGATCCTAGAACAACACTAAGAAGGAGATAGGAAAAACACAGATGAATGCCATAAAAAGGGAAAACATGCCTGCAAACAATGACCACATAAGCATCCAGCATGCATGAGTAGAGAGCTCCACTGGTTGTTGCCCAAAAATGCCATAAAACCATTTAGAACTCACATTTGCCATTAGTGATGATATCAGTGCCTGAGCATGTTCAGATCACCATCCTGGAAAAGCTCTAGCCAGGAAACACAGAGGCTGCATCACTTCCTGCCTCTCATGCTCAGAGTGTACTTGCACTGCTGCAGCCATCTTGGAAATGGCAAATGCCCATAACACTGAGAAACGAAGTAAAAAGCATACAGAAAGCAAAAGGAAACACTGTCACTTTCGTTAAAGTTTTCTTTGAGAAGCTTGCACCACCAGAATGGGGCTCCAACCATATAGCTCATTTAGAGGCTGTACAGGAAGGACTTCCGCCCAGGAGAGGCTGAAATATGCCCCCCCAGACCACCAGAATGGGGCTCCAACCATATAGCTTTGTTTAGAAGGCTGTACAAGAAGGACTTCCACCCAGGAGAGGCTAAACCTGGCTGGGGCGACAAGTGGTAAGGGATATCTCCCGACTCGTCTTGATCAGGTGAGGAAAAAAAGGAGAATGCTGTGAGCCGGGTCTGTCTTTGATTTATAGTTAACCAGTCCTATCAGGATGTGGGGGCGGAGTCGCAACCCATATGGTGCCATGATGCACCAGGAAAGGATTTTGGAATCCAATATGGGGAGTTCTGAAAGAGGTAAATAAATTTCAGAAACACCTTTTATTTAAATTTATACATCCTAACATGGACAAAAGTACAAGGGAGGACCTTTCGACAACCAGCCAAGAGCGACAGAGTCTAACAAGGAGGACATGTCGGATGGTACAAATGTTGATGGTAAGGAAGAGGTGTATATAGTTTGGGGTAATATGCCCTAAATTCTTCCAAGATGTTATCGGGGAGGGGAAAACACTACACTGCCAGAGCGAGATCTGATCTCAGGGATTAACGTAAGAAGCATTTAGTGTAGTGATAGCGTGGCTAAGAACTGGCCATTTTTGTCGCCTTGCTCAAATAATTTTTGTTTACTCTTAGAAAGATCCAATCTCGTGACCTCAGCAAGATGCAAATGAAGCTCCCTCTTTGCAGATTCAAGTAAATCAAAGTTTTCAACATTGGGATTTGAGTTGTAGCTGTTGGTTTTTGTCTTTATCTTGTCCTGGAGGGACAATATCACACCGGTCTGATCTTTTTTGACAGCAGTTATAGATGAGATATAGTGACCCCTGGTAAAGGCATCCCATTCCATATTTGGAGAGGAAGAACCCATATTTACATTCCAATACTCCTGCAAAATAGGAGGTGTTTTTCAGAGATGTCAGGGTGGGATATCCAGTGAATTTCCAAATGCCACAGGGACCCATTACTATGGGTCAGAGGGAGGAGGAGCAACTCTAGGGGACAATGATCAGATAAACCTCTGGATAAATAAGCTTCTAAGACATCTGTTAAAAAGGAAGGGTTGGCAAAAGCCAAATCAATGCAGGAAGAGGTTTTATAAGTAGTAGAAAAACAAGAGTAGGCTTTATCTGTAGGATGTTTCCAGTGCCATATTTCGGTGAGACCGGCAGCCAGAGCCCAAGTGGATAAGTCTCCTGAGAGACTTTTAACCGGGGGAGGCTCATCCAAATCAGGTGACAAAGTGGAGTTGAAATCACCCATAATTACCAACTTTGCTGGGCAGTAAGGGTTAATCTTTTACAAAACAGTATATAATATCTCAGGGGAGAAGGGATGTATAAGGCCATTATCACATTTTTGCTGCCATATCGTTAGTACCACCATCACGTATTTCCCATAGGGATCGGTAATTACAGTATCAATTACACAAGGTAGAGATCTGTTAATGAGGATGGAAACTCCCGTGATGTAATTTAAGTACATGGCATGAAAAGCCTTTTGTACCCAGGGTTTTTTCAACGCCATTATTTTGCTGCCCATAAGATGGGTTTCCTGAAGAAGGATGATATGGGGGGTCTGAAGCTTGAGATACAATGAAACAATAAAGCGCTTTTAAATTTCAAGTTCAAGCCTCTGACATTCCAGGATACGATTTTCTATTTTTTTAAAGGTACCAGCGGCCATAACGGCCACATTTACCAGTAAGTGTATGTATTACACCTTCACCATATAACAGTGTCAGCAGAGTTGGCGCCTCCACACCCCCCTTCCCTTTTCAGTGCTATGCTCACAGAGGCTATGGACACACTCTGAGGACGGCTGCCTCCTCTCTCCCCCCCCTTTTTTTTGTTCTAACATTAATGTTCTATTAGAACCATCATTATACAATTCCATTCCTGACATCAAGATGTGAGTGCCGGAAAACCTTTCTTCTTCAAACCTGTATTGTTGTGCCCGCCCTCCGAGCTGCATTCTTTTTGGATGCCACATTTTTGGAATTTATATTTTTAGAAGTACATTGTTTATCACAATTTTTTTTCCCCTCCCCCTTTTTTGTTTTGTTTTTTCCCCTTCCCCCTCCCTTTTTTTTTTTTTCCAATGGAGCTCATTATTAAAATAGAAAAAGTCAAATTTAATACCCTCTATGAGTTTTACTCGCTGTTCCCCACTATTTTTTTCTGCTTTTCTGCCCCTTATCCAGGTCACAAGGGTAAATCCCTCTGTAAAAAGTTTTAAAATTAGAGGATCTAATCTCCTCTGCCAATCAGCATTGGTGGGATAGATTCTTCTTAGAACAATATCTCTCACATAAAATTACACCCAGAGGCCTTAGAGTTCTCAAACAATGTTCCTTCTTGGATCCAGACTTATCCAAGGAATGGACATTTGTATCAGAATTTTGCACAGAGAAATGGATAAAAATCATCATTGCACAAAGGAAAAGGAAATATGAAACCTGAGTGGTTGAAATCAGGGAACTCTGCAGCAGTATCTCACAAAACATCACACAACTCCCCTGCTCTTGGCTTAGGACCCTAAAAAGGAACACTATCAGGCAAGAAAATGACCTTATTGAAACAAAATTGGGAAAATTTAGAAGGGACATAAGCGACTACACCAACAACAAGGTTTTTTGCTGGAAAAAATCACATATTCCCCCACATGTGGCTTATCCTTGACAGCACCTATCCAGCGTACCCAAAACAACCACACACCTACCACAACTGCTCATCACCCTCTGTCCACTCCCAAGCCGCAGCGAACAACCAATAAAAATAAAAGAACCACACAAAGAACTTCCACAGCCCATCAATAAACCCAATACAATACTCACACCACCACATAGCACCCATGCAGTTTTTCGTTTCTCACCACACTCCTCCGCTAACTCAGCATCCGAAGTCAATATCATAACACCTCGCTCTAATACCCCCCTCATCAAAAGAATTGAACCTGATACACAGTCCAACCAGGCTACTCCTCTGGCTATTCCACAGAACAGCCCCACAGTCACCAAAGATCCAACAACCACTCAGGATGATTTTTTAGAACCCCACCCAGAACTTTCAAAAGAAAGTACGCAGGAGAGGAGGAAGGGGGAGTAGAGGAAAACTCAAAAGGAAAAATACGGAAAGGATAAAAATCTTCAACTTATCCACCCACATACTAACAAAGGAGGAAACCTCACTTTTGAATAAAGGTTTAACGTTTCCACCAACTGTCCACCCAAATCCCTTTATGCTATTTAAAGATCTCAATAAATTCATTCGAGATTTGACAGTCAAAAGGTTCTATAACATTCAGTCTTCTCTCAAACCACCACCTTTACAAGAAGCCAGTGGAAATACCAACTCCAATGCCACCAGTGTAGATATGGATTCCCCCACCACCATGGACCTGGATGAATCCAATACAGATAATCCCTTTGCAGATATGAAACTATACACCCAACACTGTCTAACATCCCCTCCGATTCAACATACAAAATTCAAGCCCAAGTCCATTTTCAATCCAGTATATAAAAAAGGCCCCTACCTACAAACATTCTACCAAGTCATGTATACTGATCTTATCGACATGTGTAAATCAGTTCCCAAGAAGAAATCCAACCTTTCTAGAGCAGAACAAAAGGCATTAGATGATCTAACCAACAACCACAACATCATTATCAAGGCAGCAGATAAAGGTGGGGGCATCATAATTCAAAATCGATCAGACTACATGGCAGAATCCCTCAGATTATTATCCGACACTAATACCTACCACAAACTCACTCATGATCCATTACCTGAATTCACCCTGGAGCAACCAGATTAGCCAACAAAGCCCTAGAAGAAGACATCATTTCAAAACCAGAACTGTCATTTCTCGTCAAGGGTTTCAGGAAAACCCCCTACTTTTACCATCTGCCAAAAATCCACAAGGATCAGTCTAATCCACCAGGCCGTCCCATAGTAGCCGCTATGGAAAGCATCACCAGCGGCTTTTCCATGTATATAGACCACTTCCTCCAACCCTTAGCCCAAAACCTGCCATCATACATTAGCGATAGTACCCATCTACTAGAAATGCTTTCCTTCTTCCTTACCAGTGGGTGTCCCTAGATGTCGCATCCCTATATACCTCCATCCCTCACGCCATAGGCCTCAGAGCTGTGGAACATTTTCTCTCTGAGGATCCTCTCATCAACCCCAGACAGGCACAGTACATCTTGGAAGCCACCAAATTCTGTTTAGAACATAACTATTTTGAGTTTGACCATACATTTTATTTACAATCCCAAGGTACCGCTATGGGTGCCAATTTTGCTCCAAGCTATGCCAATTTGACTATGGGCTATTGGGAACTACAGTATGTTCTATATAACAATCCCTTTGCTGCTCATACCATCTACTACGGACGTTACATCGATGATATCGTAATAATCTGGGATGATCCAAAAGAGAGTGTGGAACCCTTTGTTAAGCATTGCAACCACAATTCCCTAGGGCTATCTTTCACTCATGTCCAAGACTCCAACAAATTAGCCTTCCTGGACTTAGAACTTTTCCACAGTGAATCCCAAATACATGCCACAAACTTTGTCAAACCAACTGCTGGAAATTCCTACATCCACTACCAGAGCTGTCACCACCCAAGGTGGATCCAAAATATACCTAAAGGTCAATTCCATAGAATTCGGCAAAACTGCACCAAAAACGAAGACTACCATACACAAGGCATACTCCTTTCAGAAAAATTCCAGGACAAAGGGTACCCACTAAATCTAGTTAAAAAAGCCTTCAGCCAACAAGCAACAAAACTTCGAACAGGGGCAAAAACTGCAGATGATTTACAACCAACACGATTTACAACTCAGTTCCATGGCTGTCATAAAGGAATGGAGAACATCATAGCCAAACATTGGTGCATCCTGCTCAGAGACCCATTCCTGGGCCCCTCTCTCACCCAACAAACAACCCAAGGTATCCTACTGCAAAGCAAAAAACATAAAGAGTAAAATAGCACCTAGTAAAATCAAAAATACCCCATCCACCTCAATCTCATATATTCCCCTCATTCCACTAGTGGGAATGTATCAATGCCAGAAAAAATTATGCCTCACCTGTAAATTCGTGAACCAAGGGCAAAAAGACTTCACCATCAAAGGAAAAACATATACAATAAAAGAATTCCACAATTGCTCTAGTGAATACGTGGTATACTGCCTGACCTGCCCATGTGGTCTGTTTTTTGTGGGCAGGACTATACGCACCTTACACCAACGTTTTGGCGAACATTGGCGCTTCATAGAAAGGGGCAGTGACAAACATAGTGTCCCTCTCCATTTCCTGAAAGAACACCAAAAATCCACCAAAGGGGCCTCAAAGTCTGGGTCATAGAGGCCATTCCCAGAGACCTTCCGACTGCAGAACGTTTTAAACGTTTATGTAAGCAAGAAACGTACTGGATATATTCCTTGAACACTCTTTCGCCAGGGGACTCAATGAAGAAATAGAGACACACTCCTTATTGTAGCTTGACCCCCGCTATATATATATATTTTACATATTTTATATTTTTTATCAATATATCCTTTACTAATATATATATATATATTTATTTTTTACCAATATTTTTACCCTTGGCTATCAATCCTTGTCCCCTTTTTTTAGACATTTCCCACTGGGTTCATTTTCTGTTACCCTGGGATATGGCATAACTTGGGGGATAAAAAAAACTTTTCCCCATCCCCACTCTTTTATCCCATAATGTGCTCCATTGTCCACCAACAATGCATCCTTATGCATTTTTTAATCCCATTTGTGACACTTTTTTTTTTTCTTTTTTTACCTATCTTTTATTAAAGTTTTTTTTTATATATTAGTCGCTTATTAAATCAATGGTCCTTTTTAAATAAAACATTTTTTCTTTTGCACATGAAACTATTGACTCTGAACATATTTTTTCCCACTACCAACCTTTAATTGTTTATTTTTTACATCCTTGTTTTAACGATGCGGGTCCGCTGGCTGTTGTGGTTCCACAGCCGCGGACGTCCCGCCCACATCCCATCAGTCAGATGTCCTGCACTTCCATTTAAGTCGCTCTCCTCCTGAGAGCAAACAGGCCAGTAGAAGGAGCTGTGAGCCCCGAGCGCGTAGCCTGTATTATCTCCTATCTGTGTCTGGACACTTCCTGTGCACCGCTGACATCACTTCCGCTTCCGGGTTCCAGGGTGGTTAGCGTGGAGCTTCCACACACTGGACACCGCTGTTAAGCCTCTCTCAACCAGGAACCAACATCCCCTGAGGTGAAGGACCGCCAGTGAAGCCTGCACACCAGCACATCCCAGGACAACACAACCCCTGATGGACATTGCCACCCCATCTGAACTGACTTACCAGTAAGTGTATGTATTACACCTTCACCATATAACAGTGTCAGCAGAGTTGGCGCCTCCACACCCCCTTCCCTTTTCAGGGCCATATCTATAGAAAATCAGGAAATGTAGTAGAGGTGGTAATGACTTTAGTGATAGAGTACATCTCATGAGCAGCAATAAAAGCACAAGCCTATGCCATGAAATATTGATGCAATCAAAAGTTAATAGAAAGCAAAAAACTAAAATTAAGAACAACCCAGGCACAACCGGTCCATACCTGACCCCATTCAAAAACAAGGGGACAGGTAGGGACCCTGACCCACAAAAAAACAACAGTGAACTAGAACTGGGCACAATCAATACACTATATCTAGTGTGGGGGGACCAAGGGTCCAGAAGACACACCACTGTGGGGGGGGGGGGGGGATGATGGAGAGGGCTAGCTGAATAAAGGTTCCGGGACGATGCATCATACGCTCCTGCAAGTTGGTCTTCTATGGCTGGGAGTATAATGTGTCGTAGCCCGACGTCCCCTCAGCATGGAGGAAGAAGTGAGTTTGTGGCTCACATGTCTCATGGAATCACTTCACAAAGAAGATTATCAAATGTGTGCAAAGCCCTTAGACTATACCAGCAATAGATAAAACGTTGAAAACTGATGTACTTGCTGTGTCAGAACCAGGACATCAAAGGAACAGGTGAGTAGGTTTTCAGCTTTATCGTACATCCAGCCAGGTGGAGGCCATGTCAGGTGACTCAAAGAACCGCATACAATCCCCATCGATGACCCGAAGTCTGCTTGGATATAGGAGGCTAAATCTGCTGCCCTTTTCCCTGAGACGCCTCTGTAAAAGATTTGCGACGCTGTTGCAATTTCTGGAGAATAATCCAGGAAAAGGAGGATCTTTGAATTTTCGTTTTGGAGATTGGGTTTGTTTCTTGCTGCCGCCAGCATTCTGTCACGGTCTTGATAGTTGAGCATACGTAAAAAGAGAGGCCTTGCTAGGGCGCCCGGTACCGGTGGAGTAGGGGGGACTCTATGGGCCCGTTTGACCACAAACGTTGGAGGGAGGTCTTGCATATCTAATAGAATCTACATACATGTCAGAGGTGGTCCTGTGCAGGTCACAGAGCCAACACTAAGAGGTTAATTTAAATATATATATATATATATATATATATATTTATTTAAATATATATATATATATATATATATATTTAAATATATATAATATATTATATATATATATATATATATATATATATATATATATATATATATATATTTATTTATTTATTTATTTTAGCGCAATATGACAGCCATTCACCCATTCTTGTTGAATTCTGACTTTTTTTTTCAAGTAATATGATTTCATATGATCTTTCTCTCCTTCTAGTGGCCATAATGCTGTATTCTATTCTGACATACCTCAGTCAGAGGAATACGGCATTATGGCTACTACATGTAGCAGACATAGGAAAAAACTTATATAAAAGTAGTTAGAATTTGTCAAATTTGGGTCAATGCTTGTCTTATTTATTCAACAAATTCTTTATAAATAGAAGCCTAAGCTTTTGTCGCACTGTACAGGTGGCTGTAATCTTGTAAGCATACCACAACAAAAAAGGTGTTTTGTTCCCTAATACAGGCACGGACAAATAAATACAGAAGCTGGTTAAGGCATTATGAATATAATTTTTTTTTTTTACTACCTTGGTCAAAATACTAAATCTTATAAAATCGAGCACAGATTTTCATTTGAATGTGTATAATGTGATCTATAAAGTATTGTAAAGTCTTGGGTTTTTTTTCTATAAAAATAATAAACATGTTATACTTACCTGCCATGTGTAATGGATTTGCATAGAGTAGCTCAGATCCTCCTCCTTTTCTCTGGCCCCTCCCTCCTGTTGAATTCCCCCTACAGCAAGCAGCTTGCTATGGGGGCACCCGAGCCGAGCTGCAGCTCAGTGTGTCCATTCAGACACAGAGCCCCGGATCAAGCCCGCCCGCCCCTCTCCTGATTGGCTAACTGACTTTGACAGCAGCGGGCGCCAATGGCGCCGCTGCTGTTTCTCAGCCAATCAGGAGGGAGAGTCATGGACGGCTGAGGCATTCGTGAACAGAGATGGGGCTCAGGTCAGTATTAGGGGATGCTGGGGCGGCTGCTGCACACAGAAGGCTTTTTATCTTAAAGCACAGAATGCATTAAGTTACAAAACCTTCTGCCTTTACAATCACTTTAAGTGGTTGTTGTGTGGTGTAAGGTCTTGTACACATTCGGCTTCAGCTTGTATACAGCAGTCTACACTGAGCTTTTATAAAGCATTGGCTCTGCTATCAGCAAGTTTTATCCACATATATGGTAATGTCTCTGTTGTTACTCAAAATAGGTTATTCTTTCCTGCACCGCTTGATACTATGTTGCAAGAAGCAGTTGCTAATGTTTTGGCTCTTGGCCTGGGACTCAAAAAGCCATACCTGAGAGAAGTTATGATCGCCAGGAACATGATTGTCGAGTGAGGACCCTGGATCTCGTGAGTCCCTGTGACCATCCAAGTCCATCCGCTCCTTGGTAGTGTCCAGAGGCTGCTGTGGTTGGATCTGCCATTCATTTGCTATCCCTAGAGGAAAAGGCCCTGGCTGGGTATTAGCCAAAAGTGAGTCAGCTTGTGCATACTGGTAAGTGTGTGATGGTGGATTCACAATTGTCTGTTCATGATCGGGTTTATCACGAGGAGGATATAAACACCTTGTTATTGTTTTCCACAGGTAATTCATCATGAAGGACGTATTTGCTTAGTTCCTTATATCATCATTGGGACTTGATGACACAATTGATGAGTGACAAAATGTCAGCATGTATTATGGTGATTTATGTTCACTTTTGTAACCTTTTTAGTATGCAATGTTTATATATCTTTCATTATGTCGTTTAGCGCGCAGCTCCCCCTTTTTAATAGGTGCTAATGTTTAACTGTTCACTTGCTGATTTATATACATGCAGTTTTACAATAACAGTAATTATTTTTCTACATGGGGATTATGGGAGGGAATATCATGGTTACACATTCCAAGGAACATATTTAACCTGTTTGATAAAAAAAAAAAAAAAAAATGCATATAATAACTTTTCTACATGGGGATTATGGGTGGAATATTATGGCTACACATTTCACGGAGCATATTTAACCTATTTCTGATAAAAATATATGTATAACCCCTTCCCGCCGAGCGTACGCAGATGTGCATACTCGGCTTTCGGGGGTTATACCGGGATGATGCCCGCAGCTGCAGGCATCATCCCGGTACTGTTTTTTAGAGCCGGCGATCGGATTTCCAGGGATAACAACCGATGTGGCTAAAAGCCACTCGGCTGTTATACCGGAGGAGCGGGAGGGCATGTCCCCCCCCCCTCCCGCCGCTCTTACCGGGCCTCCCGTTCCACCGGGAGGCCCGATCATCAATCCGCCGCCTCCGGCGGCTAGGGACAGACTGGAGTGAAGCTGTAAGCGGCTTTCATTCCGGACTCCTAATTGTAAACACGGAAGTGACGTCACCTCCCGTTTACTCGGCTGTCAATGGCGCCGGTTTTAAAAAAATACAGTATTTAGAATCGCCGAAAACGGCGATCTGAATACTTTGAAGTGCAAAGGAGGGATTGGAGGTCTTTTAGACCCCCAAATCCCTCCATAAAGAGTACCTGTCGCCACCTATTACTGTCACAAGGGATGTTTACATTCCTTGTGACAGCAATAAAAGTGATCAAAAATTTTTTTTTAAACACAATTGATGAATATAAAAATAAATAAAATAAATAAGAATTTTTTTTTTTAAACCGCCCCCGTCCCCGCGCATCAAACGCATACGGAAGTCACGCCCGCATATGTAAACGGTGTTCCAATCACACATGTGAGGTATCGTCGCGATCGTCAGAGCGAGAGCAATAATTCTAGCACTAGACCTCCTCTGTAACTCTAACCTGGTAACCATAAAAAAAATTTAAAGCGTCGCCTATGGAGATTTTTAGGTACCGTAGTTTGTCGCCATTCCACAAGTGCATGCAATTATAAAGCATGACATGTTTGGTATCTATTTACTCGGCGTAACATCATCTTTCACATTATACAAAAAAATTGGGCTAACTTTAATGTTTGTTTTTTTTAAATTCATGAAAGTGTCCCCTTTCCCAAAAAGTTGCATTTAAAACACTGCTGCACAAATACCGTGTGACATAAAATATTGCAACAATCTCCATTTTATTCTCTAGATTCTCCGCTAAAAAAATATATGTTTGGGGGCTCTAAGTAATTTTCTAGCAAAAAATATGGATTTTAACTTGTAAACACCAAATGTCAAAAATAGGCTTAGTCATGAAAGGGATAATTATATTTCTTCATGGTGATCATGGGTGGAATATTATGGCTAAACATGCCTAGGAACACAGTTGACCTGTTTCTGATAAGAACATGGGTATAATTATTTTTTTTTACTTGGGATTTACGGTGGGAATATCATGGCTACACATTCCAAGGAACATATTTAACCTACTTTTGATAGCAATATGCATATGAATATTTTTCCACATGGGGCTTATGGGTGGAATATCATAGATACACATCCTTTGTAATGCATTTGACCTGTTTCTGATAGGAATATGGGTATAAATATTTTTCTGCATGGGGATTATGGAGGGAATATCATGGTTAAGCTTAAAGGGGTTATAAAAAGGTGTTTTTTTTTTGTTTTGTTTTGTTTTTTTGTTTTTTTAACCACTTGACAACTGGGCACTTAAACCCCCTTAATAACCAGACCAATTTTCAGCTTTTGGTGCTCTCACATTTTGAATGACAATTACTCAGCCATGCAACACTGTATCTATATGAAATTTTTGTCCTTTTTTTCACACAAATGGAGCTTTCTTTTGGTGGTATTTAATCACCGCTGGGTTCTTTATTTTTTGCGCCGTAAAAGAAAAAAGACCGAAAAATCTGTAAAAAAATGCATTTTTCTTCATTTCTGTTATAATATTTTGCAAATTAGTAATTTTTCTTCATATATTTTGGCCAAAATTTATACCGCTACATATCTTTGGTAAAATTAACCCAAATCGGTGGATATTATTTGGTCTTTGTGAAAGTTATAGAGTCCAAAAGCTATGGTGCGAATATCTGAAAATTGATCACACCTGAAGTACTGACGGCCTATCTAATTTCTTGAGACCCTAACATTCCAGAAAAGTACAAATACCCCCCAAATGATACCTTTTTGGAAAGAAGACATTCCAAGGTATTTAGAAAGATGCATGGTGAGATCTTTGAAGTTGTAATTTTTTCCCACAATTCTTTGCAAAATCAAGGTTTTTTTTTTACTTTTTTTTTTTCCCACAAAATTGTCATATTAGCAGGTTATTTCTCACACACCACATATGCATACCACAAATTACACCCCAAAACACATTCTGCTATTACTCCCGAGTACGGCGATACCACATGTGTGAGACTTTTACACAGCGTGGCCACATACAGAGGCCCAACATGCAGGGGAGCACCTTCAGGCGTTCTGTAGCTCCCAGGCCAATTCTGACATTTCTCTCCTACATGTAAAAATCATCATTTATTTGCTAGAAAATTACATAGAACCCCAAAACATTATATATGTTTTTTTAGCAAAGACCCTAGAGAATACAATGGCGGTCGTTGCAACTTTTTATCTCGCACGGTATTTGCGCAGCAATTTTTTTAACGCGTTTTTTTGGGGAAAAAAACTGTTTTGTGCTTTACAAAAACCAAAACAGTAAAGTTAGCCTAATGTTTTTGCATAATGTGAAAGATGAAGTTATACTGAGTAAATAGATACCCAACATGTCACCTTTCAAAATTGCACGCGCTTGTGGAATGGCGCCAAACTTTGCTACTCAAAAATCCCCATAGGCGACGCTTTAAAATTTTTTACTGGTTACATGTTTTGAGTTACAGAGGAGGTCTAGGGCCAAAATTATTACTCTCGCTCTACCGATCGCAGCGATACCTCACATGTGTGGTTTGAACACGGTTTTCATATGTGGGCGGGACTTACGTATGCGTTCGCTTCTGCATGCGAGCACGCAGGGACAGGGGCGATTTAAAATTTATTTTTTTTTTTTTATTGTTCATTTTACTTTATTTATTTTAGTTTGATGCTTTTTTCCAAAAAAAAAAGTTTTTGACCACTTTTATTCCTATTACAAGGAATATAAACATCCTTGTAATAGGAATATGGCATGACAGGTCCTCTATACAGTGAGATATGGGGTCAATAAGACTCCACATCTCACCTCTAGGCTGGGAAGCCTGGAATAAAAAAAAAAAAAAAAACGATCCTGGCTTCGATCGTAGCGGTCAGTCGGTAGAAGCACGGGAGGGGGGGACATCCCCTCTCGCCTCCCGTAAGAACGATCAAGCAGTGGAACAGCTGCTATGATCGTTCTCATGGTGTAGGGAATCGCCGGCTGAAAAAGCCGATATCTGAATGATGCCTGTAGCTGCAACCATCATTCAGATATCTCCGCACAAAGTCAAGGACGTTGTATGACGGCCGGTGGGCGGGAAGTGGTTAAAACGCATTTTTTTTTTAACACAAAGTTGTCCATTTATACAATATTTCTACCACATAACATGTACATACCAAAAATGACACCCCAAAATAGATTCCCCTGCTCCTCCTGAGTACGGCGATACCACATGTGTGAGACTTCCACAGCCTGGCCACATACAGAGGCCGAGTACAGCTGAGCATGGCTCGGTATGGCGGGGTATTGCGGAGTATGGCGGGGTATTGCGGAGTATGGCGGGGTATTGCGGAGTATGGCGGGGTATTGCAGAGCATGGCAGAGTATGGCGGAGTATGGTGGGGTATTGCGGAGTATGGCGGGGTATTGCAGGGTATGGCAGAGTATGGCGGGGTATTGCGGAGTATGGCGGGGTATGGCGGGGCATGGCAGAGTATGGCGGGGGCATGGCAGAGTATGGCGGGGGCATGGCAGAGTATGGCGGGGGCATGGCAGTGTATGGCGGGGGCATGGCAGGGTATGGCGGGGGCATGGCAGGGTATGGCGGGGGCATGGCAGGGTATGGCGGGGGCATTGCAGAGTATGGCGGGGGCATTGCAGAGTATTGCGGGGGCATTGCAGAGTATTGTGGGGGTATTGCAGAGTATTGTGGGGGTATTGCAGAGTATTGTGGGGGTATTGCAGAGTACTGCACAGCATTGCAGAGTATTGTGGGGGTATTGCAGAGTATTGCACAGCATTGCAGAGTATGGCGGGGGCATTGCAGAGTATTGTGGGGGTATTGCAGAGTACTGCACAGCATTGCAGAGTATTGTGGGGGTATTGCAGAGTATTGTGGGGGTGTTGCAGAGTATTGTGGGGGTGTTGCAGAGTATTGTGGGGGTGTTGCAGAGTATTGCACAGCATTGCAGAGTATTGTGGGGGTATTGCAGAGTATTGTGGGGGTGTTGCAGAGTATTGCTCAGCATTTCAGTATAGTGGGGATGGCTGAGCATGGATGGATGGATGCCTGGATGTCTCTGTGCAGCGCTGTGGGCATTACACATACAGCCCACAGCGCTGCAGACATCCATCCATCCCCCTCTCCGCTCACTGTGTACCGATCGGTACACAGGCGGGGAGGAGAGGGACCGGCGTCATCAGATGACGCCGGTCTGTTTACATGTGATCGCGCCGTCATTTGACGGCGCGATCACATGGTAAACGGCCGCGATCTGCGGCCATTTACCGGGATCCGTGATGCGCCGGGTCCTCCGGACCCGGCGGTCACGGATGTGTTCGGGTGCGCGCCCCAGGGGGCGCGCGAGAGGGGAATTCTGGGAGGACGTCATAGTACGCCCTCCCAGAGTTATCCAACCGCCCTGCAGCCGTCATTCGGCTATGGGCCGGTTGTTAAGTGGTTAATAACAAACACGTCATACTTACCTTCTCTGTGCAAGGGTTCTCCACAGAGTGGCCTCTGATCCTCCTCTTCTGGGGTCCCTCAGCGGCGCTTCTGGCTCCTCTTCTTCTCGAGTGTCCCCACGCATTCCATGGGGGCACTCATGCAGGCGCGCTCCCGAGTCCTGCTGCTGCATCCATTGACAGACAGCAGGACTCGGCCCCGCCCCCTGTGTCACTGGATTTGATTGACATAGAATGCATTAATGTGAAAAACCTTGAGGGTTTACAACCCCTTTAACAAAGAACATATTTAACCTGTTTCTGACAACATTATGGGTATAATTATTTTCCTACATGGGGATCATGCGTGGAATATCATGGGTAAACATGTCTAGGAAGGAGAGTTGGGTGAAAAGTTTGAGTTGAGCTGCCCGTTCAGCGAACACCTGAATGTGATTTTTGACAGGATGTTTGCCCGCCGAGCACCCCACAATGTGCTGCATAGCGCATAGCTGGTTGTAAAGGAGCACATCAGGAAGTGGACCTCTGCATCCTTGACAACAGATGGGTCATCAGCTGTCATTGGGCTTCCCTGCTGACAGCTGAAAGAAAAAAAAAACAAAACATTGTCGGGAATAGAAAAAAAGTTAAAAAAATGGCGTAGGGTCCCCCAAATTTCGTATCAGACCCTTATCCGAGCATGTAGCCTGGCAGATCAAAATGGGGGGGGGAAATGAGTGAGTGCCCCCCCCCCCACCCTCCTGAACCATACCAGACAACATCCCCTCAACATGGGGGGGTGCTTTAGGGCACATGGGGACAAGGGTCTCTTCCCAACCACCCTGGGCAGTGGTTGTGGGGGTCTGCAGGCAGGGGGCCATCTAAAACTGAAATTCCTCTTTAACAAGAGACATTCGGGCCAAACTTTTACTTGGCTCAAACTGTTCGCCCAACTCTAGTTCTTAGGCATGTTTAGCCATGATATTCCACCCATAATCCCCATGTGGAAAAAATTATACCCATAATGTTTTCAGAAACAGGTTACATATGTTCCGTGTTAAGTGTAACCATGATATTCCCCCAATAATCCCCATGTAGAAAAAAAAAATATGTCCATGTTCTTATCAGAAACAGGTGAAATGCATTACATAGGATGTGTATCCATGATATTCCCCCCATAACCCCATGTAGAAAAATTACTATACCCATGTTTGTATCAGAAACAGGTCAACTGTGTTCCTAGACCAAAAAGTTGTAGTAGTAGTGAAGAACTGCATGACCAAATGAGAAACTCGGCATACAGTGTAGGGATTTAAGGAAAAAAATATTTATTGAATGATTAAAATTCATATAACATCCTCCACTGGAGGTTATTGGATAAGCACAAAAGCAAGATGTAAATCCAGTGGTTACTGTGCTAAATAGTCAGTGGATAGGGCAACACACACCGCAAATGACAAACAAAAAACAGTAACACATAAAACATGTATACAATTCTCCTGACGCCAGATAATCTATGCACAAATGGTCATGCCACAGCAAATCGCTGTATATAGCAATAAAAGGTGAAATATATGGCTTTACCGCCTGTGCAGAGGTCCCTGGGTGCTCGAGCCACTGAAGGATGGATGGGTGATGGTATAAGAGGGATGGGGAGATGAGGGCTAGATGTATAATGGCTGTTGGTGAGAATAATAATGTCCACGGAGTAGTAATGTGGATATACAGCCAATACTGAAGGATGATGTTTATCCACAGATAGAATATGCGCTACCACTAATAAGCTCTTATACTTCTCTGGTATACAGCAATAGTCCTGATCAAAAATCTGAGAGAGACTGTGCAGTATCCTGTATATAGGTAAATGAAACGTAGGAGCTGAGGGGAGAGAGTGGGAGACCATGGATCGTTGAACAATTGTGTTCATCAAAGCAATTCAAGCTATAATTTTCTGTCAACACACCAGTTATGTAGCAAGAAATGACCTGTAGTCCATATTCAACATAGGGTGTTAGATGGTTAGGGTAGTTAGCCTTGTCACTCCACTGTAAATATCATATATGTGTTATCCCTGTGTAGGTTAACACCGGGTACAAACGCCGGCTATACAATACCCTCCTGGGACAGTGCCCTCCTCAATTGATGTGTCCTCCAATCTTCCGGTCCTCAGTCTTGTATCTCACTCAATACCACTCAGCCCGGCTCCAGCCTTCATGGCTCGCAGAGAGCTCCCTTCCAGGACATGGTGGAAAGAGGCGACACATGACGCTGTTGACGTCACTCTGTTTCGGAAATGGATGACGTAGCGTCGTGTGGACATTGGGACGGGCCTCTGGCTGTTCCTTATCATGGCATCGCCGCCACAGCAGGTACCCAGTCCCAATCTATTCATTACCTACTTAAGCCCCGGAAGCTTTGCCCCCTTAATAACCAGGCCATTTTTTGCAATACGGCACTGGGCCGCTTTAACAGACATTTGCGCGGTCGTGCGACACGCTGTACCCAAAACTGACATCATTTTTTCCCTACAAATAATAGCTTTCTTTTGGTGCCATTTGATCACCTCCGTGGTTTTTATTTTTTGCGATAAACAAAAAAAGAGCGACAATTTTGAAAAAAAAAAAACAATATTTTTTACTTTTTGCTTTAATAAAGATCCAATAAAAAAATAAAAAAAAGTTAAAAAACAAAGTTCTTCCTCAATTTAGGCTGATCCGTATTATTCTACATATTTTTGGTAAAAAAAAAAAAGAAAATCGCAATAAGTGCATATTTATTGGTTTGCGCAAAAGTTATAGCATCTACAAAATAGGGGATATATTTATGGCATTTTTATTATTATTTTTTTACTAGTAATTGTGACGATCTGCAATTTTTATCAGGATTGCAGCAGACAGATCGGACACTTTTGACACCATTGACATTTATGCAGCGATCAGTGTTAAAAATAGCCACTGATTGCTGTATAAATGTCATTGGCAGGAAAGGAGTCAACACTAGGGGCGGTCAAGGGGTTAAGTATGTTACCTAGGGAGTGTTTCTAACTGTGGGGGGATGGGACTGCCTGGGGAAGGAGACTGATCATTGTTCCTAACCAGTAGGAACAACTGATCAGTCTCCTCACCCCTGACAGAATGGAGATCGGTTTTCATTGAAAGCCCTACTTTCTGTCTCTCTCGGATCAGGCAGGGTTTATGCCCTAAAAGTCTACAGCAATAAACCTGCGCAGACTTTTCCTTAATATCCAGACTGAGGCCGATAACAAGGGGGACCGGGCACTACTGTCCTTAGACGCCCACAAGGCGTTTGACAGTATTGAATGGACATACTTGTGGGCCGTCTTGAAAAAATTTGGGTTTGGGGAGGAATTTGTTGCCTGGGTGCAACTGCTATACCATGCCCCTAGGGCCGCCATTAGAGAGGTGGGTAGAGTATCACAGGACTTTTAGTTACATAGGGGTGCCCATTGTTCGCTCTGGCCATAGAGCCTCTGGCGGCGCTCATCCGTTCCAACACTGCTATTCAAGGCTTCCGATTCGGGGAGATACAGGAGATGTTAATGTTATATGCAGATGACACTATGCTACTCTTAGGGGAAACCGGGAAGTCACTGGATGAAGCCATGGAGGTGATGCAGACCTTCGGTTTGTATTCAGGATTGGTAGTAAACTGGAATAAATCCTAGCTCATGTTCCTTGATGCGAGCACAGACCAGCAACTGCCAACACTTCTTGATATACCAGTGTCTAGGACTATTAAATATCTTGGTTTATAAGTCACCCCTGACCCTTTGGATTATCTTAGGCGGAATCTTACTCCCCTGCTAAATTGTATTTGTGATACAATTAAGGTCTGGTCCAGGTTGAAAATGTCACCAGTAGGTAGGATCAACCTCATAAAAATGATTCTTATGCCCCAAATTTTATATGTGTTGCATAATTCTATGCTAGTGATCCCCTTGAAACAATTTTGAATCATTAATTCAATGTTCAGATTCCTTATATGGCACTCCTCTACGGCTAGGGTGAGATTGGAACAGCTTCAAAGACCCAAGCAGATGGGTGGATTGGTGCTGCCAAACCCGTGGTTGTACTATCTGGCCTCCCAGTTACAACACATAGCCAGGGCACTTAATCCGGTGCCTGACTCGGAGTTGAATTTGGCTGATTCAACCACCTCACTTCTTACGTCTACCATTGGAAGGGGGGTGGCAGAGGGGTTGGAAGCACTTCAATTTAGTAAATATCAATGATTGAACTATCCATCTGACACATAAATGTTTTATATATATATATATATATATATACACCTTTACCCTCTTGGGCATGGAGTTCACCAGAGCTTCACAGGTTGCCACTGGAGTCCTCTTCCACTCCTCCATGACGACATCATGGAGCTGGTGGATGTTAGAGACCTTGCGCTCCTCCACTTTCCATTTGAGGATGCCCCACAGATGCTCAATAGGGTTTAGGTCTGGAGACATGGTTGGCCAGTCCATCACCTTTACCCTCAGCTTCTATAGCAAGGCAGTGGTCGTCTTGGAGGTATGTTTGGGGTCATTATCATGTTGGAATACTGCCCTGCGACCCAGTCTCCGAAGGGAGGGGATCAAGCTCTGCTTCAGTATGTCACAGTACATGTTGGCATTCATGGTTCCCTCAATGAACTGTAGCTCCCCAGTGCCGACAGCACTCATGCAACCCCAGACCATGACAATCCCTTGATTTATGGATTTCTTTCCTTCATTTATGGATTTCATCAACAGGCAATTCAAAATCTACATGTACCTTCAGAAAGGAAACATCTGTAAATACCCTCCTTTAGGCAGATAGCCATCAGCCCGGGTGGCTCAACAGATGGAATACCAGCTGGCCAATTCCTCCACATTAAGCGTAACTGCACAGAAAGCAATGATTACAGGAGGGAGAGTAAAGTATGGAAGGTTTAGGGAAAGACGCTATGCACATTGTCAACTTACTTTTAGCTTTTCTAAGTTGGCTAAGGGAAATAGGGAGGACCTTTTGGAAATCCCAGCCTGAGTTGTAACTACTAGGAAGTTAGGGCAAGAAATGCAGGGTCCCCTACATGTGATCACTCAGTTTGGCACTCAATGAGATACTGTTTCGAGATATACTCCAAAAACACTGGGATATTTTGACCAGTACCCCAGGATTGGCTAAAATAGTAGGCCCAACTCCCAGGATGATGGCCAGGAGAGCTAAAAACTTGGGAGACATACTAATTAAATCGGAGTTTAGGAAGGAAGAGAGTAAGTCTTGGTATGTTCCCACGTGGACAATGCCGGGTGTGTCCACATGTGGACAGAACAGATTAATTTAAGAATGCATTAGGTGAAAAAGAATTTTTAGATAAGGGACCTCATGAACTGTTCGACCACCAGGGTAATTTATATGATGACATGCCCATGTAAGAAAATATACATAGGGAAAACAAAAACGGCCTTTAAAAATCAGGATAGGAGAACACATGCATGAGATAAAGGCTAAAGACCCAGAAAAACCCTTGGCCAAGGATTTGGCCAAGTACCACAATGGCAGTCTGGAAGGTATGATAGTGAAAGGCATATATACATTAAGACTACCGTTAAGAAGAGGTGACTTTAACCTCATTCTATTACAGAAAGAAAAATGGTGGATTTACCAATTAAAATCTTTAGTTCCCCTAGGCCTGAACACTGAACTTAATCTCCAGGTCTTTCTGGAAACCTAAAACATTCTGTTTCCACGGTTATCCTTGAATCCCTGCATCTATATAATTAGAAGGATTTCTTGTATTTATCCATTCACCTATAGATGAAGCTGTCCATAATATCCATCTGATTCTCCATGCATATTCATCTATTGATCTTTAGGTATTATGTACCTTTCACCTGTTTACCTTAATACAATACAATAGTAGCAGTGTAAATAGAGCGGATGTTTGTTGACTTCTGCTCTCTGCGTGCCCCTGTCAGCAAGTTCTAGATATTATTTGTATGCTAGACTATTCTCTGTTCACGGTCTGTCCTGTTCAATGTTTTGTTGCGTTATGTAAGGTGTACAATGGATTTTTGAATCTTGGCTTTTGATTGTTCGCTATTGTTAAAATTTTTAAAAAGTCTCATTATTGCTCAGAAGTGCTTTATCTTATCTTTTCTTTATACATGTTTATATATATTTTTCTGCTGTTGCGACGACGCCTTGATAAGGAACAGCTGGAGGCCTGCACTAGTATCCAGACTAAGCTACATGCTCCATTTGCAAAACACGCTGACGTCACCAGCGTTAAATGACGCCTCTTTTCACCACGTCCCCGGAAGGGAGCTCTCTGCAAGCCAGGAAGGCTGGAGCTGGGCTGAGTGGTATCTGGTGAGATACGAGACTGAGGATTGGAAGATACATGCGCTATCCAGCACATATACCGCATTACCATCCGAGGCCATTATTCGAGGAGGGCACTGTCCCAGGAGGGTATTGTATAGCCAGCGTTTGTACCGGTGTTCACCTACACAGGGACAACACTTATATATAATATATACGGTGCAGTGACAAGGCTAACTACCCTAACCATCTAATACCCTATGTTGAATATGAACTGCAGGTCGTTTCTTGCTACAGAACCAGTGTTGAAAGAAAACGATAGCTTGAACTGCTTTGATGAGCACAACTGTTTAGTTTAACAAGGGGACCCCCAGATCCCAGCCTTCCCCCTGTGTGAAATGGTAAGGGGGTACAAAAGTACCCCTACCATTTCACAAAAAAATGTCAAAAATGTTAAAAATGACAAGAGACAGTTTTTGACAATTCCTTTATTTAAATGCTTCTTCTTTCTTCTATCTTCCTTCAGTTTCTTCCTCCATCTTCTTGTTCTTCATCCGGTCTTCTCGTCCGGCATCTTCCTCAGCGGCGCTGTCTTCACTTCATCTTCTTTCCTCGGGCCACTCCGCAACCACGATTGGATGGGAGGCTCCCGCTGTGTGACGCTTCTCCTCTTCTGACAGTTCTTAAATAACGGAGGGCGGGTGACCCCACCCCCTCTGACGCAGGGCAGGTGTCCCCGCCCCCTCTGACGTCACGGGGAATGCCACAGGGAAGTCCCCGTGCATCAGAGGGGGGCGGGGTCACTCGCCCTGCGTCAGAGGGGGGCGGGGTCACCCACCCTCCATTATTTAAGAACTGTCAGAAGAGGAGAAGAGTCACACAGCGGGAGCCTCCCATCCAATCGTGGTTGCGGAGCGGCCCGAGGAAAGTAGATGAAGTGAAGACGGCGCCGCTGAGGAAGATGCCGGACGAGAAGACCGGATGAAGGAACAGAAGAACAAGAACCAGAAGAAGAAAAAGATGGAGGAAGAAACCGAAGGAAGATAGAAGAAAGAAGATAGAAAATAGAAGAAAGAAGCATTTAAATAAAGGAATTGTCAAAAACTGTCTTGTCATTTTTAACATTTTTTTTGTGAAATGGTAGGGGTACTTTTGTACCCCCTTACCATTTCACACAGGGGGGAGGGCCGGGATCTGGGGGTCCCCTTGTTAAAGGGGGCTTCCAGATTCCGATAATCCCCTAGCCCGTAGACCCCCACAACCACCAGGCAAGGGTTGTGGGGATGAGGCCCTTGTCCTCATCAACATCGGGACAAGGTGCTTTGGGGGGCTACCCCCAAAGCACCCTCCCAATGTTGACAGCATGTGGCCTGGTACGGTTCAGGAGGGGGGTGCTCTCTCGTCCCCCCTCTTTTCCTGTGGCCTACCAGGTTGCGTGCTCGGATAAGTGTCTGGTATGGATTTTTGGGGGTACCCCACGCCATTTTTAAAAAAAATTTTGGCGCGGGGTTCCCCTTAAAATCCATACCAGACCTGAAGGGCCTGGTATGGAATTTAGGGGGACCCCCCACGTCATTTTTTTTTTTAATTTTGGTTCGGGGTTCCCCTGTGGGGAATTCCCATGCCGTTTTTATCAATGAACTTTTATGTGTATTGTCGGGCCGGCACTTTGAAATGTCATTTTGCTGTCAGACTGTTCTAAACACGGGAAACATGCACCCCTTTACAGGCATACTATAGACACCCCCAGGTACGAAATTGAAAGGAATATTACACTTTTATTGTTTGACTTTAAGCATTATTAAAATCACTGCTCCCGAAAAAACCCGGGTCCCCAAACACTTTTTAGGACAATACCATGCAAATTAGCCTTTAGGCACATTCGACCAGAGGTTTGATGGACACAGATTGTTATTGTCATCATGTCGAATCTCCTATCTATATCGAACTGTTGTAGCAACGAAAACGAAAATAAAGCATTTGTTTATGTCGGATCTTTCGTTTTTTCGGATTCTGCACTTTCGTTATTGTTTGTTAAAACGATAACGAAAATACCTGAAATTCGGGCGAAAATGCATTCCGACGAAAACAAATGCACATGTCTAGTTAAAATAATGCTGGGTTATCATATAAATGCTGGGACGTCACGCTGTTTGGTCATGCCCTCTGTTGAAGTTGTGATGACGAAATGCACTATGGGAAGCCTTTTTTTTTTTTTTACATGACTAAACCACCCTGTTGCGAAGAGCTGTTTGAGATAACCGCAACAAACAGGAGACACCTGGTGTGTTCAAGGCTTTTGAATTACATCCCTTTGGTGAGTGTAAACCCCTAGGGGAGTGTGTTTCAGGTGGTGTGGACTCTGGTGGATGGTATACGCCTATCAATGATTAAGTAGAATCCTTCACCTATCAATTGAATGGTCTCATCACCTATCAACATATGAATGCTGGCCATTTTTTATTTATTTGATAGGAGCGCTACTTTGAGTATTGGAACTTTGTCTATATGGACTAAGGACTTTTTTTTAACTTACGTGTAGAAAAATAATTATACCCATGTTCTTATCAGAAATAGGTCAACTGTGTTCCTAGGCATGTTTAGCCATGATATTCCACCCATAATCACCATGTAAAAAAAAAATTATACCCATATTCCTATCAGAAACTGGTCAAATGCATTACATATGATGTGTATCCATGATATTTCACACATAATCCCCATAAAGAAAAATAATTTTACCCATGTTCTCATCAGAATCAGGTCCACTGTGTTCCTAGGCATGTTTAGCCATGATATTCCACCCATAATCATAGAAAAATAATTATACATATATGTTTGACAGAAATAGTTTAACCACTTCCATACCAGGCACTTTCCCCCCTTCCTGCCCAGGACAATTTTCAGCTTCCAGCGCTGTCGCACTTGAATGGCAATCGCGTGGTCATGCAACACTATACCTAAACTAAATTTTTATAATTTTCTTCCCACATATAGAGCTTTTGATCACCTCTGAGGTTTTTATTTTTTGCTAAACTAAAAAAAAACTATTTTTTTTTTCATTCGTTATAAAATGTTGTTTTCTCCTTCACTGACGAGTTGTCACTGATATGTAGAATTGATGGGCACTGATAGGCAGCACTGACAGGTGGAATTGATGGACACTAATGAGATGGTACTGATGGGCAGCACTGATTGGGCAGGTACTGACAGGTGTTAATGCTAGGCACTGTGATGCACACTGATTGGAACTATGGTGGGCACTGATTTGCACTGTGGTAGGCACTGACAGGAGTTGATGGGCACTGATTGGCATCTGATGGGTACATTTGATGGGGGCTGTGCCGATAATCAATGTGCTGATTATCAGCACAGACACACAACCCCCCCCCCCCCCCCCCCCCGACAGGGAGACCTGACGATCGGCTCTCCCTGTCAGCGCGAACCGAGGAATGCCGTTTACCAGCTGTTATCCTGATGGATGCCATATGACACCCAGGCCAGGTGGGAAGTGGTTAAATATGCTCCTTAGAATGTGTAGCCATGATATTCCGCCAATAATCCCAATGTAGAAAATGAATTATACACATATACAGTGGGGAGAACAAGTATTTAATACACTGACGATTTTGCAGGTTTTCCTACTTACAAAGCATGTAGAGGTCTGTAATTTTTATCATAGGTACTCTTCAACTGTGAGAGACAGAATCTAAAACAAAAAAAATCCAGAAAACCACATTGTATGATTTTTAATTAATTAGCATTTTATTGCATGACATAAGTATTTGATCACCTACCAACCAGTAAGAATTCCGGCTCTTACAGACCTGTTATTTTTTCTTTAAGAAGGCCTCCTGATCTCCACTCATTACCTGTATTAACTGCACGTGTTTGAACTCGTTACCTGTATAATTTTTGTTTTAGATTCCGTCTCTCACAGCTGAAGAGTACCTATTATAAAAATGAGACCTCTACATGCTTTGCAAGTAGGAAAACCTGCAAAATTGGTTTTAACTGCACCTTTTACAGGAAGGCCCATAGACGTGGTGTATCTGGATTTTGCAAAAGTATTTGACACAGTTCCCCATGAACATTTACTGTACAAAATAAGGTCCGTTGGCATGGACCATAGGGTGAGTACATGGATTGAAAACTGGCTACAAGGGTGATTTCAGAGGGTGGTGATAAATGGGGAGTACTTGGAATGGTCAGGGGTGGGTAGTGGGGTCCCCCAGGGTTCTGTGCTGGCACCAATCCTGTTTAATTTGTTGATAAACGACCTGGAGGATGGGGTAAACAGTTCAATTTTTGTATTTGCGGACGATACTAAGCTAAGCAGGGCAATAACTTCTCCGCAGAAACGTTGCAAAAAGATCTGAACAAATTAATGGGGTGGGCAACTACATGGCAAATGAGGTTCAATGTAGAAAAATGTAAAATAATGCATTTGGGTGGCAAAAATATGAATGCAATCTATACACTGGGGGGAGAACCTCAAGGGAATCTAGGATGGAAAAGGACCTGGGGGTCCTAGTAGATAGGCTCAGCAATGGCATTCGATGCCAAGCTGCTGCTAACAAAGTAAACACAATATTGGCATGCATTAAAAAGAGGATTAATTCCAGAGATAAAACTATAAATTTTCCCGCTCTACAAGACTCTGGTCTGGCCGCACCTAGAGTATGCTGTCCAGTTCTGGGCACCAGTCCTCAGGAAGGATGTACTGGAAATGGAGCGAGTACAAAGAAGGGCAACAAAGCTAATAAAGGCGCTGGAGGATATTAGTTATGAGGAAAGGTTGCAAGCACTGAACTTATTCTCTCTGGAGAAGAGACGCTTGAGAGGGGATATAGTTTCAATACATAAATACCATACTGGTGACTCCACAATCGGGATAAAACTTTTCTGCGGAAGGGAGTTTAACAAGACTCGTGGCCACTCATTAAAAAAATTAGAAGAAAAAAGAGGTTTAACCTTAAACTACGTAGAGGGCTCTTTACTGTAAGAGCAGCAAGGATGTGGAATTCCCTTCCACAGGCGGTGGTCTCAGTGGGGGAGCATCAATAATTTCAAGAAACTATTGGATAAGCACCTGAACAACCGCAACATACAGGGATATACAATGTAATACTGACATATAATCACACACATAGGTTGGACTTGAGTCTTTTTTCGACCTTGCCTACTATGTATCAAATACTTGTTCTCCCCACTGTACTGGAAACAGGTAAAATGTATTACAGAGGTTGTGTATCCATGATATTCCACCCATAATCCCCGTGTAGAAAAATAATTACTTTTATTGTACAGCTGCATGCATATTAATCAGCAAGTGAACAGTTAAACATTAGCAACTGCTTCTTGCAACATAGTATCAAGTATCAAGAATAACATATTTTGAGTAACAATAGAGACATTCCCATATAGGTGTGTAAAAAGTACACTGACATCTAGTGAGAGTTCTGAACATTACAGCCAATAATCCAATCATCACAATATGCAGTTTAGTCTCCTTATCCAATGTATTTTAGTTTGGATCATCCCTAGAAGGTGAATGTTAGTCCTGTGGAGTGGGACAACACGGAGTAATTTTTCACAGGGGAATGGATTATATGCATGGACACTATTGAGGACGACAATTTGCTATTTTCACCTATACTAACGGATAATGATTTTATCTAACATAATGGACCTTTTTTTAATCTTATTTAGAAGAGATTGTACTTCTATTTATTATTATTTGTGAGGGATTGATGCTGTTTATTTAATAGTGTATAGATTTGTTTTAGTACTAAAGACAGATACCATCCTACTAGGACAATAGCCTCTGCCAAAAAAAAATAAGACCTTTCTTCCAAATGTCAGATGCTGTGGTGATAGCAGTTCCACTCTGTTTTAGGAAGGTGTCCTGCTTCGCCCATGTGGCTGTCTGACAGATCTGCTCTATTGAGGCTCCAGCTCTTTCTGAAAAAAATGTCTAAAACACTGTGCTTACTCTATATAATAGCAGCTCACACAACAAATAAGGAAATTTGTAAATAATGCAGGGGTAAATGGTGTAGCGCTAATTAAGATACATGGATTTTGAATTGCACAAAAGTATAAACCAAACAATCGTTCATAACAACATATGTCCAGAAGAGATGTTAAAGAAATTCTCTAGTACACATCTATTGTATAAAAAAGTCTAAAGAATAATAAAAGGCCCATATAGATGGTAGTATTATACACCACGTGGATAGCAGATTGAAGGGAGTGTCACAGAAATGTTGAATCCCCCGTGTGGAAGCAATGCAGGCTTACCGGAACCGTTGGACTCATAGAAACATACGTCCCTTGAGTCAGTAATGCTTGTATTGCCAACAGACAAAGGAGTGGGGTCTCCCCGCAAACCGATGTAGGATCTAGATGTTGTTGACAAATCGAGGAAAGCTGGAAGCCGCACACCGGTATAATGATAATTCAGCTTTTTAAATAAAGCATTCATGAAGAAACACGAAACATAACAGCAGAAGCGTACAAAAGCAGCTGACGCGTTTCACACTACAATGAGTGCTTATTCATAGCTGCTATGAATAAGCACTCATTGTAGTGTGAAACGCGTCAGATGCTTTTGTACGCTTCTGCTGTTATGTTTTGTGTTTCTTCATGATTCAGCTTTTTAAATAAAGCATTCATCATTATACCGGTGTGCGGCTTCCAGCTTTCCTCGATTTGTCTGCCTCATCTTGCATCAGCCAGCACCTGGGACTCTTCCCTCTTGAAGGATAATACTACACTGGTTTTCATCTCCCCTGGTCTGCGCCTACCTGAGTGGTGGGACCCCTCTCTGCTTAGCTTGCTTTTCTGGATCTAGATGTTGTTTCTAGGACTCTAGGCAAAACTCTTCCATATATAACTCAATCTCGTGGTAGCCTCCCCTACTGCCACTTCCAGCAATGTCTTCTCTCTGCAGAAGACATTGCTGGAAGTGGCAGTAGAGGAGGCTACCACGAGATTGAGTTATATATGGAAGAGTTTTGCCTAGAGTCCTAGAAACAACATCTAGATCCTACATCGGTTTGCGGGGAGACCCCACTCCATTGTCTGTTGGCAATACAAGCATTACTGACTCAAGGGACGTATGTTTCTATGAGTCCAATGGTTCCGGTAAGCCTGCATTGCTTCCACACGGGGGATTCAACATTTCTGTGACACTCCCTTCAATCTGCTATCCACGTGGTGTATAATACTACCATCTATATGGGACTTTTATTATTCTTTAGACTTTTTTATACAATAGATGTGTACTAGAGAATTTCTTTAACATCTCTTCTGGACATATGTTGTTATGAACGATTGTTTGGTTTATACTTTTGTGCAATTCAAAATCCTTGTATCTTAATTAGCGCTACACTATTTACCCCTCCAGCTCTTTCTGCCCACGAGGTCACCAGAGATCTTTGGGAAGGGCTTTGAAGTCTGCTGGTATTGGGAACCCTGCTTGCTCATAAGCTTTACCTATAGTCTGTCTGATTCACTTAGCCATTGTAGTTCTAGATGCTTGTCCTCCCTTTCTGGGGGCACTAAAGAGAACAAAAAGTTGACATGATTATCTAGATATGTCAGTAAACACCTTCTGACATCTAGCAAATTTTAAAAATCTTTTTTTTTGTGAAAAACGAGGGAAAAATGAGCTCCTGTGATCTATGAAACTGGGAGGCAACCTTGGAACGATACAGTGGGTCTTGTCTCAGAACCACTGTATCCTCCAGTAAATTAAACAGAAATCGAAAGGTGCTTTTGTCAGCGCCTCCAGGACAGCCGTCAGATTCCACAGCGGAAATCTGTTAATTTTAACAGGGATCAACCTCTCCCTTGCTAACAGAAACCTTTTAATCAGAGGCTCCAGTGCGAGCCTCTGGTCTATAAACACAGACAGACAGTGCTGCTATTTGTACTTTTAGGGTGCTCAGGGCAATCCCCTGATCCACCCCAGTCTTCAAGTTCCACTGGTACAGAAGGTCTAGAGATTTTTCTATCCTGGCACTAGTGTGAAAAAACCTTCCAGATTTTTGAGTAGATCATTCTAGTGACCGGCTTCCTGGGAGGGTCTCAATAACTCTTTCAGAGCATCCCTTGTCTCTGAGTATCTCCTTCTCAAGAGCCAGGCTGTCAAGCTGAAGAACCAGCCCCTGTTGAGGGAGATCCTGCCTGGGCGGGAGATGCTGTGGAGGGAAAACAGACCATTTCCACAGAGTGGGTAACTATTCCTTTTTGGCCACAATGTGGCTATCAGGATCAGTTTGCACTCTGAGTGGGCTAGCTTTTGTAGGACCCAAATAATTAATGCTAATGGGGGAAAGGCATACGCTAGGTAGCAATCCCAGTCCTGTGCTAGAGCATCCACCCCCTTCAATCCACCCTCTCTGGTGAAAGAAAAATCGCTCCACCTTCCTGTTCCCTCGATGGCACTGATGACAAACCTTGGCACCCCAGATGTTTTGGAACTACATTTCCCATGATGCTCATGCACTCTGCAATGTAGTTGAGCATTATGGGAAATGTAGTTCCAAAACATGTGGGGTTCCAAGGTTCGCCATCATTGCTCTATGGGCAAAAAGGTCTATCTCCGGCACTTCAAACTGCTGACTTATCTGAAGGAACACGTCTTGGTTTAACTCCTATTCTCTCTGGTGGACGGGCCGTCGGCTTACGAAATCTGCCACCACATTGGTGGTCCCCTTGATGTGGACTGCCAATATGGACGGAAGAGTTCCTTCGGCCCAACCTAGAACTTATGAAGCCAATTTTAGGAGGCTCCTGGACCTTGTCCACCCCCCCCCCCCCAGTTCAGGAGGTAAGAGACGGTTGTCTGATAGAATTTGGACTTCTAGTCTTTGAACCCTTCCTCTGAAAGCCTTCAATGCTTGACCCATCACTAGGATCTCCCTGTGGTTGGAGGAGGCCCTTGTCTGGGTCAGGGTCCAGGAACCCTGTGCTCGGAGGTCCTCTACATGAGCACCCCAACCCCAGGCACTAGTGCTGGTAGTGATCTTTACTGGGTTCCACTGGGCCCAGGGACGACCCTGTCTGGGCCAGCCACCAATTCAGGGAGGCCTACTTTTGCCAGGATAGAAATCCTCCCGTCCAGTGACTCAGTCTTTTTGTCCCGGGGGATAGGAGGAAAAAAAAACGCAGTTCCCTGGAATGGAGCCGAGCCCAGGGAACCGCTGGAATGCAGGAGTTCATTAGTCCTAGGACTCTCATAACCTGTCTGCGAGAGCACTCCCTGGGTTTCATTAGTGAGGAAATCACCATTATTTTTTCCCTTTTTTTCTAGTGGGAGAATCCCTGGAAAAATCCCAGGAAAGTTTATCTGGGATGGTTTGAGAGAGGACTTCTCCGGGTTCACAATCCAACCCAAGGTCTCCAAAGTGATAATCACCTTGTCTACATCTGCTCTCACTTGTTCTAAAGACGGACCCATAAATCAGGTCGTCTAGATAGGGTAAAAGGAAAATCCCCTGCAGATGCAGGCAAGCCACTGCCAGGACCTTTGTGAATACCCTTGGGCTTGCAGTTAAGCCAAAGGGGAGCGCTCGGAACTGCCAATGCTGTATCCCTTTGCTTGTGAGGACTAAAAACCTTAACAGACTGATGTTTCAGGGCAACCAGGACATGGAGGTAGGCGTCCCCTAAATCTATTGTAGCCATGAAGGCATCCTTCAACAGATGTTTGCGCACACTGTATATGCTCTCCATCTGGAAGCTCTTGTCACAGAAACTTGTTCAGCTTCCTGAGGTTTATTATCAGGCAAAATTTCCCTGATGGCTTCTGGACGACAAAGACATTGAAGTAAAATCCCTGGTAGAGCTGTTTCAGTGGTACGGGGGCGATTACATCCTATCCCACCAGATCCTATAAGTTGTCTATCAAACCCGCTGCCCTTAAAAGATCTTTGGTTGGATGGGTCAGTATAAAGCTTTGTGCGGGGAGGGGAGAGAAGTTCCAACCGATAGCCTTCTATTTGAATCTGCAAGAGATAGGGGCTCTCGGAAATCTTTCTCCACTGTGGAACTAAGTGAGAAAGTCTCCCTCCTACCCTGACACTGGCATCACTTAGGCTGCTTGTTGGTGTCTTTGGGTCCAGAAAAGAGTAGACCACCCTTCTGTCTGTTCTTTCCCTTCTCCCACCTTCTGTTTGAGTCCTATTCGGCCTTGAATTCGCTCTGGTTAGGGGGCCTGCCACAAAAAAAAATTCTGCCTTTCTCCCTCCTAGTTCTCACCGGGAACTTTTTCCCCTTTTCCGCATATCGCAACAGGACCTGATACAGGCAAAGCCCAAAGAGCTGGGAACCCTCAAAAAGTAACACGCAGAGCCGTGACCTGGACATATGATCCCCTTCCCATGACTTGACCCAGACAGCCCTCCTTGCAGAATTGAGGGCCACTGACTTAATTGTGGTCCTGACAGTTTCTAATGCCACATCACCTAAGTATGCCACCACTTTACTTACTATCTCTAGAGAGTACGTGACTTCGTTAGAATTATTTCCCCCGTGACATGGCTGGAGAGTCTGTGCAGCCAGGCTGACGCCAAGGCAGGAGCCATGGCGGACGCATTTCGGCACTTCTGTCCATTTGTTTCTTTATGTAACCTGAGTCCTCAAAGGACAAATCTGATTTCTTCAATATCTGTGAAAGGGCTGCATCCAAGTGGGGGTTCTTGAATAATTTCTCCTCCTCTTCCCCAAATGGAAACCTTTTCGATGTTTTGAGTAAGGACTTTTCTCACTGGGTCCTTCCACTCTCTCAAAATAACCTCTTTGAGGGTCTGGTGGACCGGGAAGACCTTTGGCTGAGGTTTTCCCAGTCCCCTGTACATCTCATCCCGAGGTGACATCTGAGTTGGAGGCTTCCGGGATGCCCTCAGAGGCCTAAATTACCCTGAAAAAAAAAGAAAAGTGAAAAATTGGGCACAAAACCATACAAGCATGTGAATATCAACCAGACCCACATAGATGTGACATAATAATCAACACATCATATTATATAAACCAGTCCAATATGAAAGAATGTGAAATAAATCTGTTTATATCTGTGAGACAAACATAATTGGGTGTATTTCTTCTGTGTGAGTAAAATCTCCAACACCATGCCTTCATAAAGTGCAGTATGCTAATTTCTTGTGATTAAAAGCTTCACCCGAAGTGACCATTTTCAGAGATTGGAGCATAGCAAGCATCTCTGACTGTACTGAGAGGAAGTCCCTCATCCCTGGTGAGGTTTCCTTGCCTGACAGTTTGTGAATGCATCTATAGCAAAAAGGTTTCACATGATTCTGTGGGAGCTTTTCATTACAATACCCCCGCACCTTTTTTTCTCTAGGGAGAGGGGTTTTTGGGCTTAGCCCTCTGGGCCCCTTGAGCAGATTCACTGGGTTCTAAGGAGATAAAAGATAAGACCGTATCCATAAATCTCAACAGGCTGTACATCTATCTACAAGGGGTGTGGGCAAGACCACCCTTACCCAACCACTTGCCAAACAGAGGAAGACTCATTACCCGTGGCCCCCTCCTGGGCTGCAGCCACAGCTGTATCCTCCTCTCTCTCCATTCCTGGTCACAACAGACTTGCTGTGGGTGGAAAGATGAGAAGGGCTCATGGGACCACTGCCTGGCTTCTTCGGATATTTGTGGGTCTGGCCAACGCTGCCTGGTGCCATTTTGCTGGAGACCCGCCAACGGAAGTGAAGTGGCCTCTAGTGTGAGGCCTCAGGTCAGCGCGGGGCAAATGGGAGAAACGGCAGCTCCACCATTTTGGCGTAGTCTGGCGCCAGAAGTGATGCCGCCTGGAAGGGGAAATGGCACCATCTTGCGCCACCCGGCCAGAACACTCTACTCTCCTAGGAGCATTCCACCAATCTTCCGGGCACCTGTGCCAGCGGGTGAAGCTCCCGACCGACCTGGACTGCAGTCGACCCTCCAAATCCTTCAACCCCCAAACAGTACCTGGGTGGAAGGCACCCGTGGCCAGGAAGCTCCTCGCCAGGAAAACCCCCCCCGACTGTAGAAACCCCATTGAGTAGGGATAAATCCTGGCTGGACCCGCAGCCCTCCCCGGCTTTGGCGTCCAGCACCTGGAGGGGGGGGGAGTTGTTGGGGACCTTACGATACCGACTTTAAGTCCAACAAAAAATAAACGTTTTGCTGCCGGGAAAACAGGATTTTTCTACTCACCATAAAATCCCTTTCTCAGTTCATTGACGGGGAGTAGGACTAGGCAGAAAGCACAGCATCACCTAGGGGCAGTCCTTACTGGTAGTAACCCCCCACTCTGCTACAGGCAGCTCAGTTTGTTACAAAGCAGTACAAACACAAACCGGAGAGGGGTGGGTGCTGTCCGTCAATGAACTCAGAGAAAGGGATTTTTCGGCAAGTAGAAAAAAAAAAAATCCGTTTTCTCTTTCGTTCGTTGACTGACACAGCACTGCCATTCTTGACCTTGGGAAGTCCCAAAGCAGTGCCACGAGGGGTGGAAACATATTAACAAAAAAAAAAAAAAAAAAAAAAAAAAAAAGGAAAAATAATCTCCACCCAAACAGAACCCCCTGTATAAGGGGTGCCAAAACCTCAGACGGCCGCCTGCTAAACTTTGTGGACGAAACACGCATCCGAAGATGCCCAAACATCCACCCTGTAAAACTTGGTGAAAACGTGCACGGACGACCAGGTAGCCGTCTTACACACTTGAGAAACAGAGGCTTGATGTCAGAAGGCCCAGGAAGCACTAATCGCCCTGGTAGTATGCGCTGTGATGGGAAAGGGGGTCACTCGCCCCCAATGGCATTAGCCTGGATAATAGTCTGTCTGAACCAGCTAGACATACTGGCCGAAGAGGCCGCCAGGCCCTTCGGGCCTTCCACATTTACAAACAGCGAATCAGACTTCCGAAAAGGAGCTGTATCCAACAGATACACACGGAGAGCTCGAACCACATCCAAAGAGTGGAAGGTGACCTCTTTTGGGTGAGACGGTCGAGGTCACAAGGAAGGATGGACAGTGTCCTTGTTTAGATGAAAGGCAGATACCACCGTAGGGAGAAACGAGGGATGTGGACGCAGCACCGTCTTAACCTTGTAGAGAACCAAATAGGGAGACTTACACGACAAGGCCGCCAGCCCAAACTCAGAGCAGAGGTAAAAGCCAATAGGAAAGACAACCTTCTGAAAGAGCCTGAGCAAGGGGATCTCCCTAATGTTCTCGAACAGTGGCTCCTGAAGTACCAAGAGCACCAGGTTTAGATCCCATGGAGACAGTGGCGAGCGTACCAGGGGAGCCATGTGCCGAATCCCTTGAACAAAGGTATGCACCAATGAGTGAGCAGCTAAGGTCCGCTGGAAAAAAAAAAAAAGATAGCCAGAGCCGATATTTGCCTCTTGATAGTGATCAAAGCAAGCTTCTGATCAACCCCACACTGCAGGAACACAAGGATCTTAGATACCGAATAGGAGCGCGGGTGCCACCCCACAGCCTTGCACAAAAAGGGAGCCTTCCAGGTGCAATGATAAATCCTCCATGAAGTGGACTTGCGTGGCTTCAACATAGTGGGAATCACAAAAACAGCAATCCCCTGTCTCAGAACCTGGCTTTCAATAGCCAGAGATGGTAAAGCAAGGTAAAATATCGGTCCCTGGGACAGGAGGGCGGCCACCACCCTCCGTAACACGTTGGCGTACCATGGATAACCTGATGGCACGTAACTCCAGATAACCCACTACCCCAATCCCCCCGCTGTCTCAGCAACGCCAGAACCAGTGCCTGCATCTTGGTGAAGGCCCGGGGAGCCGAGGCCAGGCCCAAGGGAAGTGTCACAAACTGATATAGTGTGTGTCCCCCACCGCAAAGCGCAGGAAACGCTGGTGCCCGATGCAGATGGGAACATGCAAGCACGCGTCCTTGTCCAGGAAATCCCCCTGCTGCAGCGTGGCCACCACAGAACAAACAGACTCCATCCTGAACCTCTGTATCTTCACAAAACAATTGAGGGCCTTGAGATCCAGGATCAGACGAACTCCTCCTTTCTTTGGAACTATGAACAGATTGGAGTAGAAACGCCAAAACCTTTCCGAAGCTGGTACAGGAACTATCACCCTCCCAAAGAAGCAAGTCCTGCACCGGCCCAAACAAAGCCTGCCGACGAGACGGGGGAAGATGAAGATTGGAGGGAAAAAACCTGTCTGGTGGACAGGAAAGAAACAATTTTGTAGCTGGACAAAATTAGTTTGCGAAAGAAGGGATGTCCACCGCTCCGCAAACCACCAAAGGCGACCCCCCCCCCATCCGCAAGTCAGGCGGGTGTAAACCTTCATGCGGAAGAGGGCTTGTGATGCCAAGGACAGTTTGGTCCACCTGTGGGAGCCTCAGTGGGCTGGGAAGCGTTGCCTGCAGAACCAGGCGGACAAAGAAAATGATGGGAGCGGAAAAAGGAGGGGCCCTGCCTGCGACAGGGCTCCTTGCCCTTTTTGGACTGCGGGAGAAAGGTACTCTTCCCCCCAGTAATATCCTTTATAATGTCATCCAGAGTGGCTCCAAATAGCTGCCCTGGAAAGGCAAATCTGCCAGAGCCTTCTTAGACGTTTGGTCCGCCGACCAGCACTTAAGCCAAAGCAACCAGTGAAGAACCACAGCCGACACTGAGATTTTAGAAAGCAACGGGGCCGTGTCCAAGGCCGCATCACAAATATACTTGAGCCCTTGCACTAACTGGTCTGCCAGTTCCACCCAGACTGGAGAAACTTGCTCATTACCCAACTCGCAGTGTAATAGCTTAGCCCACTCAGTAAGCGTCTGCGACACCAGACGAAGGGCCGAACCTACCATCATAAACAGACCGAGGGACCGCCTCGGCCTTTGTCGGCAGGGTCCTTAAAAGAAGGGGACCCCTCCACCGGAATCATGGTCGCCTTGTTCAACCTAGATACTGGTGGATTAACGACGGGGGGGGGGGGACCATTTCTTCAGCAGACTCTAATCAAAGGGGTAACACACTGAAAAACGCCTCAGAACTGAAAGGGACCTCTGCAGGCTATCCCAATCCTTGAAAATAAACAGGTAAGGAAACACCTTAGCGGTGCGGACCGGCTTATGAGACCCAAAGGGGACCAACACCTTCAGGCGCTCCTGCCGGATCCTCAATTTTGAAGGTATCACGCACCGTCACAGAGTGCGCCCACCAGCGCTTTTTCATGCGCAGCGGACGGACGCAGAGGATTCCACCTTACTGTCCGAAGGATCAGGGGCCACCCTCCACGCCAGAGCCCAACTCTCGATCAGAGTCCTCACCAGAAGACGGAGGAGGTAGGGGACGTTTTTTTACCCGCCTTACGCCCACACCACTTCAATCCGGGAGATGAAGGAATCCAGGACCGCCGACAAAGCATCCAGGGGAACAGCAGACCCAGAGAGACCAGCTGCCGTCACGGGGGTGTCTGGGGGAGGGGCATCTGCTTCAGACGCCATGGAATTCCCATGCTCGACTGAACACCACCAGGGACTGAATGCCCACAAGGGAACTACCCCCCCCCCAGCTGCCGCAGACTGGGGGAACCCCAGAAGCACTCACCACCTCGACCTAAACCAGTGCTGTCCGTCCTCCGACAGATGGGATAAGCCACAAGGAGATCTGCACTCGTGCCAGGCTCCAAGTGCTAGAGGACCAGCAGAAGTCTCCCCACGAGGCTACATGAAAATGGCCACCGGCCGCACTTCTGCAGACAGAGCCCGAAGCCAGGAATGCCCAAAGACTAAGGCAAAAATGGCCACTGCGGCTACGGGAAAATGGCCGCAGTGCCCAGCCCAAAACAAATGGCGGCTGCTACATGCGGGGGCTGACGCCAGCCACACACCTGCACCTGGAGAGCACCAACTGTCCGGAGGGGACCCCACAAAGGTCAGGTAGGGGCCAAAACGTCCACCTAGTGGCACCCAGCAACCGACTGCTACGGCAGCCAGGCAGCATAACGGGGACAGGAAGAGGAAATTCCCCAGAACCGACCACCAGAGGGAGTACCCAGCTGCTCCAAACCATGCCCGGACAGGGCTGGTGGAGCATGTACTTGCTTACTCATCCAGCAGGGATTGCGGTTCACAGGGCCGAACCTAGGGTCACAGGCACCTGGGTGCAGAAATATTTCTGGTGCCCCCACATAACTCCTCACCTTTACAAATATTTCTATGGCAACGACTCAACCACAGAGATGCTCCCCCACAAAGTCCATTACCCTGGGATTCCTTACATGATCTCTTAACAATAAACAAATAACAGAAAGAAAAGCGAGTGTACTTTATTGGGACCTGGAGGGGGGCCTCTCTGATGGGTATGGAGGGTGCTTCTGTTACAGAGTCTGTTAGAAAGAGCCCCAGAAATACTACAGACATGACACGGGAGATGGTCAGAGACTGCCGACATGACACGGGAGATGGTCAGAGACTGCCGACATGACACGGGAGATGGTCAGAGACTGCCGACATGACACGGGAGATGGTCAGAGACTGCCGACATGACACGGGAGATGGTCAGAGACTGCAGACATGACACGAGAGATGGTCAGAGACTGCAGACATGACACTGGAGATGGTCAGAGACTGCAGACATGACACTGGAGATGGTCAGAGACTGCAGACATGACACTGGAGATGGTCAGAGACTGCCGACATGACACTGGAGATGGTCAGAGACTGCCGACATGACACTGGAGATGGTCAGAGACTGCCGACATGACACGGGAGATGGTCAGAGACTGCCGACATGACACGGGAGATGGTCAGAGACTGCCGACATGACACGGGAGATGGTCAGAGACTGCCGACATGACACGGGAGATGGTCAGAGACTGCCGACATGACACGGGAGATGGTCAGAGACTGCCGACATGACACGGGAGATGGTCAGAGACTGCCGACATGACACGGGAGATGGTCAGAGACTGCCGACATGACACGGGAGATGGTCAGAGACTGCCGACATGACACTGGAGATGGTCAGAGACTGCCGACATGACACGGGAGATGGTCAGAGACTGCCGACATGACACGGGAGATGGTCAGAGACTGCCGACATGACACGGGAGATGGTCAGAGACTGCCGACATGACACGGGAGATGGTCAGAGACTGCCGACATGGTACGGGAGATGGTCAGAGACTGCCGACATGGTACGGGAGATGGTCAGAGACTGCCGACATGGTACGGGAGATGGTCAGAGGCTGCCGACATGGTACGGGAGATGGTCAGAGGCTGCCGACATGGTACGGGAGATGGTCAGAGGCTGCCGACATGGTACGGGAGATGGTCAGAGGCTGCAGCCATAGTAGAGGAGATGATCAGAGGCTGCAGCCATAGTAGAGGAGATGATCAGAGGCTGCAGCCATAGTAGAGGAGATGATCAGAGGCTGCAGCCATAGTAGAGGAGATGATCAGAGGCTGCAGCCATAGTAGAGGAGATGATCAGAGGCTGCAGCCATAGTAGAGGAGATGATCAGAGGCTGCAGCCATAGTAGAGGAGATGATCAGAGGCTGCAGCCATAGTAGAGGAGATGATCAGAGGCTGCAGCCATAGTAGAGGAGATGATCAGAGGCTGCAGCCATAGTAGAGGAGATGATCAGAGGCTGCAGCCATAGTAGAGGAGATGATCAGAGGCTGCAGCCATAGTAGAGGAGATGATCAGAGGCTGCAGCCATAGTAGAGGAGATGATCAGAGGCTGCAGCCATAGTAGAGGAGATGATCAGAGGCTGCAGCCATAGTAGAGGAGATGATCAGAGGCTGCAGCCATAGTAGAGGAGATGATCAGAGGCTGCAGCCATAGTAGAGGAGATGATCAGAGGCTGCAGCCATAGTAGAGGAGATGATCAGAGGCTGCAGCCATAGTAGAGGAGATGATCAGAGGCTGCAGCCATAGTAGAGGAGATGATCAGAGGCTGCAGCCATAGTAGAGGAGATGATCAGAGGCTGCAGACATAGTAGAGGAGATGATCAGAGGCTGCAGCCATAGTAGAGGAGATGATCAGAGGCTGCAGCCATAGTAGAGGAGATGATCAGAGGCTGCAGCCATAGTAGAGGAGATGATCAGAGGCTGCAGCCATAGTAGAGGAGATGATCAGAGGCTGCAGCCATAGTAGAGGAGATGATCAGAGGCTGCAGCCATAGTAGAGGAGATGATCAGAGGCTGCAGCCATAGTAGAGGAGATGATCAGAGGCTGCAGCCATAGTAGAGGAGATGATCAGAGGCTGCAGACATAGTAGAGGAGATGATCAGAGGCTGCAGCCATAGTAGAGGAGATGATCAGAGGCTGCAGACATAGTAGAGGAGATGATCAGAGGCTGCAGCCATAGTAGAGGAGATGATCAGAGGCTGCAGCCATAGTAGAGGAGATGATCAGAGGCTGCAGCCATAGTAGAGGAGATGATCAGAGGCTGCAGCCATAGTAGAGGAGATGATCAGAGGCTGCAGCCATAGTAGAGGAGATGATCAGAGGCTGCAGACATAGTAGAGGAGATGATCAGAGGCTGCAGACATAGTAGTGGAGATGATCAGAGGCTGCAGACATAGTAGTGGAGATGATCAGAGACTGCAGACATAGTACAGGGGATGGTCCATTAGACCCTTTTCACACTGTAGGCGTTTCAGCATTAAAAATAGCGCCTGAAAAAAGCCTCATCGCTAATCCCAGTGTGAGAGCCCGAATGCTTTCACACTGGAGCGGTGCGCTGGCACGATATCTAAAAAAATTCCTGCAAGTGGCTTCTTTGAAGCGCTTTAAGAGCAGTGTATACACCATTCCTAAAGTGCCCCTGCCAATGGGCAGGGCCTGCAAAGCGCCTTGGCAGTTGCACCTTTGAACCCTTTAGTGGGGGTTAAATGTACCTCTAAAGCGACGGTAAAGTGCCACTAAAAGTAGCCGCACATTACCGCCGATGCCCCCGCACTGTCAGTGTGAAAGGGCTCTCAGTACATCTGATTATACGTCACATCTGTAGATGGACTACTGAGGTGCAGGAAGGGACAGGAGCTGTGTATCCTATGTAATCTATCATGCCATAAAACATCTCCTAGCAGGGGCAGCCCAGAGCACATGTAAAGGTGTGCTGGGGATGCCATCCTCATCACACTGACTCACCTTGGTTCTCTCTACTTGCAGCCTGAGATAGAGATGGGAGGGGGAGGAATTCCAACTGGGAGTTGGTAGAGACAGTGCAGGGTCCCAGTGAGGAATTCATTCCTGCACATCAGCAGCCACTGACTAGAACCCTTGTGTCAGGAAGAGGAGCGCCCCTCCCCCCCAGCACTGCCGGGCTGCCCTATGCTCACACTGGTGTTCTAGATGGACACTCACAAGGAGAGGAGGGAGGGGAGAACTCTGGCATTTCGGCGCCCCCACCTCTACATGCGCCCGGGTGCAAAGCACCCTGGCTAGGATCGGCCCTGACGGTTCACACTCCCCAGACAGATCCACCTCCCGCCTAAAACGGAGTGACTGTCGGCCACAGTGACCCAGACATCAGTTGCCTGTGTCCCTGCAAGGAGTCTAGCCCGCCGGCCGCCCCGGTCCAGGATGGGTTTGTCGTGGTTGACCAAGCGCAGAGCTCAGGTCTGCGCACGCTCGGTGGCCAGGCTGGGGAGACTACCAGGATCTATTATATTCAGCCTGTCACCCAGCCCAGCAGTTTGCAGATCAAAACCAATAAGAGCAAAATAATAAAAAATTTAAAAAAAGGAACCACAGGTCCCAGCAGGGAGCCAGGTCCTTCTAGACTAGGCAGAAAAAAAAAGAGCTGCCTGTAGCAGAGTGGGGGGTTACTACCAGTAAGGATCACCCCTAGGCGGTGCTGTGCTTGTTCTTTCTTTCTGCCTAGTCCTACTCCTGAAGGTGATATAACCCTACGGTCAAGAATGGAAGTGCTGTGTCCATCAATGAACGAAAGGGTAACACAATCAAGAACTGGAGGTGCAGGGGAAAGGGAGGGGCCTTTTAACTTCATGTGTTGCTTGCGTTTCCTATCAGGTGTACCAGTCATCTCTCAGGTGTGCCGTCCTGGAAGATGACTAGAGAAAAGGGTAAATGCTGGGTAGAGGTAGGGCTTTTCTAAGCTGGGCTACAAATTTTATTTTTTTGCCATACCCAATCCTCCTGTAGGCTGCAGTATAACCCACAAGTAAATAATGCATATGTCCCTCAATAGCTGAGCAATACGCACTTAGCTAATCATGTTAGATATTTAGCGCCTTGTGTTCTGTAGAATATATACACTAACATTGAGTAGGTCCCCCTTTTCCACCAAAACATTCCTGACTCATCAAAGCCTGGACCCTGCTAGACCTCTGAAGGTATGCGCTGTGGTATCTGGAACAAAGATGTCAGATCCTTTAGGCCTCCCCACTGGCTTGCCTTCTTCCCATAGTGCATCCTGGTGTCATCTCTTCCCCCAGTAAGCTCACCCACATGATATTAAAAAAAAAAAAAAAAAAAACATTCATAAGACCCTGCAGGCCCCCTTCTTACATTGTTCCATGGTTCAGTTCTGATGCAAATGTGCCCATTGTTTGGCTTTGGACATGGGTCAGCATGGGCACCATGATCGGTCTATGGCTATGCAGCCCCATGCACAAACTGCTATGTACTATATGTTCTCACACCTGTCAAAACAGCATGAACTTTTCAGAATTTGAGCTACAGTAGCTCTTTTAATAGACTGTACTACAAAGGCCAGCCTTGCATCAATGAGCCTTGGCAGCCCATGACCCTGGCGATAGTTTTTCTTTTTTGGACAACTCTTTTTGCAGTTTTGGAGATGCTCTGACCCAGTCATTCAGCCATTACAATTTGGCCCTTGTCAAAAGTCGCTCAAATCCTTACGTTTGCCCATATATTCCACTCACATTCAGATGCCATTTAACAGTAATGTTATTCATTTTAACTAAATGGAGATGTTAAGGCTGATCTGGTGTGTGTGTATACACTCATCCGCCCATTTTCAGGTACACCTGTTCAATTGCTTGGTAACACAAATTGCTAATCAGCCAAATCACATGGCAGCAACTCAATGAATTTAGGCATCTAGACATGGTGAAAATGACTTGCTAAAGTTTAAAGCGAGCATCAGAAAGGGAAAGTAACAGAGTGGAATGGATGTTGGTGTCAAACGGGCTGGCATTTCAAAAACTGCCGATCTACTGGGATATTTACAAACAACCATCTCTAGAGATAACAGAGAATGATCTGAAAAAGAAAATATCCAGTGAGCGACAGTTGTGTGGAGGAAAATGTCTTTCTGAAGTCAGAGGAGAATGGGCAGATTGGTTCAAGAGGATAGAAAGGCAACAGTAACTCAAATAACCACTCGTTTGCAAATAACCAAGGTATGCATAATACCATCTCTGAATGCACAACACATCAAACCTTGAAGCAGATGGGCTACAGCAGCGGAAGACCACACTGGTTGCCACTTCTGTCAGCTAAGAACAGGAAACAGAGGATACAATTTCACAGTCTCAATTGGAAAAATATTGCCTGGTCTGATGAGTCTTGATTTTAGCTGAGACATTGGGATGGTGAGTTCAGAATTTGGTGCAAGCATGGATCTCTCCTGCCTTGTATTAACGGTTCAGGCTGCTGGTGGTGTAATGGTGTGGGGGATATTTTCTTGGCACACTTTGGGCCCCTTAGTACAAATTGAGCATCGTTTATATGCCACGGCCTACCCACGTATCATTGCTAACCATGTATACATACACGGTATAGCTCACTGTAGGGTTAGACAGGCAGAAGTTTCATACATAAAAGATCAATAATAAAAAAAAAATGTGTTGCGCTAAAGCATGAAATTATTAACAATGTCGAATATAAAAAGTTTCATACATAAAGTTAAAAATTTTATGTACCACCACTGTAAATATAATTTTTTGTAAGACCATCTATTTTTCTATGTATTTCTCTTGATATTTGTCAAATCGCTCTGTACCATTTTTTTGTACCTAATTAAAAAGTTTGTAAAAAAAAAAAGAAAATTTTAGTGCAGACCAATACAGGTGATGTCTAATATGATCTCAAGCTTGCCATGTAATTTAAATAAAAAATAAAAAGGGTATTGAGCCAATTACATGAGAAAAGCTGATGATTTTGATAAACCCATATTCAAATAGAAAATCTCTTTCTATGGCTTGCGATATATACGAGATATATATATAATTTTTCAACAACTGGAGTTTCCCTTTACATACATAAGTAATGAATGTACAAAACAAATTTCTACTGTAATGCACTTTAATGATGAGGTTTCAATTAGGAGGAAAATAAAGCTGTATTACTGAAGGTAGCATTTTACCTAAAACTTAAATAAAATGCAATGATACATGATAGAAAATCAGTGGCATTTCTGTCATTCTAAAAATTGTATTTTGCTACAAAAAAATTAAACGGTATTCTGTACAACAATTTACAAAGGTTTACTAAAGTATTTTTACATCTATTATTTCTTTGTCCTGTCAGTTTAAACCTGCAAGTTGCTCAAAAGTTATTAAAATGGACTATACTTGTAAAGCTACTTGAGAGATGAGCTATCACAGATATATTGTGGAATATTATCGCCCGGCCCCAGCTCAATTTTATCGGCGGTGCTCAATGAATTTTAAGCATAGCTGAGTTTGCGCCTCCCTCCTGACTGTTTTTAGGTTTGTTTACACCTGAATGTATTGGAACCTCAAGCAGAATTGCAACAAAAAGTGAAAAGCTCTTGCAGTGCCATTATTTCTTAATGGCACCCGAAATGCGGAGCAATTTTTCTGCGATTGTCATGACAAAACACAAGAAAATCAAAGCAAAACAAGCAACTACAAAAACCGCCTGGCTCGGTGTCAAAATTTGGTACATGAGCTTCTTTGGCACATTTTTGGAGCGGAGGGAGACCCATTCAAAATGAATGGTGCCACTTCAAAAAAGCGCAAAAAAAAGTGACGTTGTAACGTCACTCAAGTGTGAACAGGGCCTCAGGGATCAATGAAAGTCCCCCCTCAAGCATTGATCCCAGGAACACATTGCACTTAGCTGTTTTACTGAGCACAGTTGAAAGAATCTTACAAACCTGTGGTGGTGGCTTTACAATAGATCCGCACCAATTACAAATCTGATTTGCTTTGAGATCTCAAGCTGACTGCAGAGAGCGGCTACTGAAGTTGGCCAGCCACAATCTGCTGGTGTGCCATGATCAGCAAAAGCTGCATTGGACAAGAGATACTGGAATTTTCTACCTAGCTTCAACATTAAATCATTCGGTAACTGAGCTTCATTTCATTGAGTGCAAATCTGTTTTCTCTAGCAACAAATTGCTACAAATCAACTTGATGGACATAGTAATAAAGTACACAGTGACAGTGCTTCTGGTAGATTTAAAGGGTAAGTGCACTTCTCTATTTTGTCCAGACTTAAAACAAACAGACGGACCCTGCACCCCCTTCTCCAGCCAACAGATGCATACTTTCCTCGATGGGATAGCCAAGGCCTTCTGTGATTGAGTCTTTCAGTGCTTGACAAACACTGTACTGCCTGTACATGTGTATTATAGCCCCATAGACTTCTTTGGGGCTGTATCTTGAGGCCAGGGACAGTCTATAAGACTGCAATGGTCAGGTAAGGCCAAAATAAAATCAATCATTCTCTGGAGGCCAAGACCATTGGCTCAAGGTAAGTATGCAGGGGAAGGGTAGGAGAGTTTTAGATTGGCCATACATTATATAATTTTCTTGTATAATTTTTCCTTAGATTTACCAAAACCATAAAATGAGGTTAAACCTAAACACTTTCAATTTGTATGCAATCAGGCAGGCCTTTGCATTACATAGTCGAAGGTAAATCTAAAGTAAATTAAACAAGGAATTGTATAATGTATGGCCAGCCTAGGTCAGGGCAAAAAGGATAAGTGCACTTATCCTTTAAAGTAGCTCAAAAAGCACCACCTTTCAGGTCCTATTGAAGCTAATTGGAGCACAGCCATACTATACAATCTCACAAAGGTTTTCTACAGCTTTACCAACAACAAAGTGTGAGGGTCTCCCTTTACCATGTAACTTATATGCAGTCACATAGACCCACTGTTGGTAAACACAAAAGGAGAATGTGGAAGCAGGCTGTAACATATGGCCAAGCTTTAGCATTTGAATCAAAATTGCATTTGAAAATATATAGTTCGTAAAAAAAAAAAATTGCTACTATTCGTTGTCTGAGACACGTGTTTTCTCAAAGGTTTTAGATGCAAAGTTTACCAACGTTACCCTCGATTTAAAGGAAACCTGTACTAAAATATGTAGGTTGCCATTGCTGACCAAAGCCTGAAAATGGTGTCTAGCCATCATATGGATGCAATGGCTTCAGTACTTTGAGTTAAAGGAGAAGTTCAACCTTAAAAAAAATTAATAAACGTGTAATAAATGCACATTTTTCCCCAGGTAAAAAAAAAATTGCATTTGTTTATTTTTTTTCCAAGGAGCCTGCAGGTGCAATCTCAGCATAGCTGTCTGCTCATGCCTCATATAGGCAGGTAGTCACCTGAGAACAGGAAGATCAATGGACTATGAGAGAGCTCACTAGCGCCCTCGTAGTTTATTTACAAGTACAAGTCGTGAGCTGCATTGGCTAACAGTACTTATAGGCATTCATTCACAGAAAGCTACAACAGCGACCCTGTTTTCAAATTGTGAAAGCGAGTGCAGGGAGAGGATCCCTGTCAGGGGAGGGTTGAGAGGCTACAGATGCTGAAACATGCAACTTATCCTTTAGCCTGGAAAAAGTACCAGATCAGGAGTTCCAACTTCACTTACTGCATACTTATCAGTCACTCAAAGTATTTGGCTGAAATCAAACTTGCAATCTATTAACATGGTTTGCAATAATGTGACCCTGCCACGATAGCGGTCAATAATAAAAGAAGCCCATCTGTACTAAACTTTTTTGAAACACAGCCACGTCACTGCTCCCCCGCTGTTGCAAATACTGTATTTGACCCCTCCAGGTTGGTCAAGTACCTGTTCCTTCTCTGCAGTTTTTATTGCTGTCTCATACATCATAAACCTAGGAGTCGTCCTACTATGCATTACCCATATATGCCGGCACTGACATGTTCAGGCCCCCTTTGACCCGTTTGTACTTTATGCCCCTTTCACACGAACGTACCGTTCAGGTCCGCCTGTCAGTTTTTTAGGCGGACCTGAACGGACGCTCCATGCAGGTCTATGGAGCGACAGATGTCAGCCGTTACCATGTCCGCTGACATCCGATCCGCTAAAATCAGACATATAGCGATACGTTTGCATCCGCCCTGGCGGATCGGATGAGATCTGATGAAAACGGACATGCTGTCCATTTTCATCCAAACCCTCCATAGGAAATCATCGGCTTTCTGAAAGGCCCCTCCCCGCTCAGTGAGCAGAGACGGACCTGTCATCCGCCGGCTCAGCGGAGATCAACGAAGAGGTCTCCTGCTGGGCTGGCGGACAGAGCTGAGCGGATCCGCCTCGTGGGAATGAGGCCTTACGGACATGTTATTGCCTTTTGTCGCTATGTCATATTGTGCCTGCAAATCCAATAAAAAATATGAAACATAGGAGTCGTTGGGAATAACCACAGAATGCGGCAGAAGGAGCAGATATTCACACACCTGGCAGGAGCAAAGTCCTGTAGTAGCATTTCAAGGCAGAGGCCACTGGAAAAGTATAGATGGGCTTCTTTTACAGGGCTAGTCTACTTATAAAGTGACCATTTGTTGACAGGGTGACTTTAATGGATATAAGGTTATTTTTAACACATCGTTGCATGTGCATTGGCTCTACTGCATAGTGCGCAGGGTTACACTACAACAACCTACACTGTGGAAGACGTGCTTCGCAAAGCATAGGTATATATGAGCCCTTAAAAGTGTATTTCCACTTTTGCAGTCAAATTGGGATAACACATACTTTAATGAGAGCATGCAACAAGTATAAACATAGCAAATTTAGAAACTGCTGTCTGCGGAGTCTCTCCAGAAATGGTTAGAATTAGCCACCTTCCCTTTAGAAAAAAAAGAAAAAGAAAAAGGAAGATATTTTTTATTTTTAGGTATGCTGTGTGAATGGGAACAAAACAGGTACAGGGGTTTTTTTCAATTTGACTGCAAACGTGGAAATAAGCTTTAAAGCTGAAGTACAGGAATGGACTTTATAGTATAGTTACAATGGTACAGCTTGAATCATTAAATGCAAGGCATTCTGTTTGAACGAGATGGAGAAAGCAGGACAGTGACATCATGATCTTAGTGCAATCAGAGAATGCCTTGCATTCATTGAAAAAATTAATGGCGTTCTGTGAATGGCACCCATCATGAGACCAAGAACATGAGCTGATTGATGTAGTAACAGACAGACTTTGGAGTATGAAAGTATCCTAATTCTTAGTCGCTCATACCCAGTAAAAAAATACAGTGAAAAAAGAACGAGTAAAGAATGGTGCAGCGCTAAATAAAAAAAAACTCCCTACCCCTAACAAATTAATGCAAAATGTTGCATTTGTTTAGGTGAGTGGTAAGTATATTTTTAGCTCTGAATCATGCTTTACCCTACTTTCACTGTAGTAAACTACTACAGTTATACACACATGTATGGAATATGCATACTTACACTGGCTGGAGCTGGATATAACTATGCTATAAAAGTCATACCCAGAATTCAGTCCTTAGATGTAGTGGCTGCATTCATTTCTTTTTCAGGATATGCATATTTTCTACAAATACATAAATATCTGTTGATCTTGCCAGAATTCTAGTGTCCCTGTAACTTCATGTGCACTTCAAAGTTATCTAAAACCATGTTAACAGCTTCCACAGTATATGCTGTGCCACCACCCTCCCTATGTAATGGAGAAAAAGGAGAATGTTTGTAATCCAAATCAGGACAGCAGCCTAAGATGACTATACTGCAATTGATCATCCACAATATATTACATTTATGTTTTTGGATGATTTGCTTTAGTCAGCCAACAAGCATTTCCTCAAGGCCAAAAAAAAAAAACAAACAAACAAAAAAAAAACCCCCACACTGTAGGGTGCTAATGCCAGTACTGAAATAAAAGTAAAACGATACCGATGTCACTCATGCCAGCCAAAACCCACCTTTGTTCAGTTGTAGAGGGTGCATTTTTAAAAAAAATCAGCACCATGAATTTCTAAGGGTGGGAGGAGGAAAAGGGCGGCCAATTTGGCTTCTTGCACAGGGGCAGTTGAACCTGTTCAAGGTAAGAGTGGGTGCTTTTTCCCACCTGGGAAGCCCAAGTGCCGTCCTCCAAAGACATGAATGGCTGTGTGCTGCTGTACTCAATTATACACTGGTACTATAGTAAACATGAGTATAGTGTCCAGGAGCATGCAAAATAAGAAATTCTATTTTATGTAAGAAAAAAAAAAAAAAAAATGATATATATTTTTTGCATATACCCACAACCTATACTTTTGTTTACAATCGCACTGGTGTATAGCAGAGTACAGGAGGACACCGTCATTCATATTTATGCGAGGCTGTGCACCACACCTGGGTTTCCTAGGAGGTGGAAAGATAACCCTATTTATGTTGAATGGGATCAGCTGCCTGTATACAAGAGTCCTTACAGCCCTGCAAATATGACTTGGGCCTGATCAACAGGCTGAAAGGCAAGGGTGGGAAAAAAAGCTTGTGTTAACCACTTCAGCCCCGGAAGATTTTACCCCCTTCCTGACCAGAGAACTTTTTACAATTCGGCACTGCGTCACTTTAACTGGTAATTGCGCAGTCATGCAATGCTGTACCCAAACAAAATTTGCCTTCTTTTTCTCCCACAAATAGACTTTTTTTGGTGGCATTTGATCACTTCTGCAGTTTTTATTTTTTGCGCTATAAACAAAAAAACAGCGACAATTTTGAGAAAAATTTTTTTTTAGTTTTTGCTATAATAAATATCCCCAAAATGTTTTTTAAAAAACAAAATTCTTCATCAGTTTAGGCCAATATATATTCTTCTACATATTCTTGTTTAAAAAAAAAAAAAAAAAAGTCACAATAAGCACATATTGGTTTGCGCATACGTTATAGCGCCTGCAAACTATGAGAAAGATTTGTCATTTTTATTATTTATTTATTTTTACTAGTAATGGCGGTGATCTGCGATTTTCATCAGGATAGCGACATTGCGGCGGACAGATCTGACACATTTTTGGGACCATTGACATTTATACAGCAATCAGTGATATAAAAATGTACAGATTACTGTGTAAATGTCACTGGTAGGGAAGGGGTTAACACTAGGGGGCGATCAAGGGGTTTAATGTGTTGCCTCAGTGTGTGTTCTAACTGTATGGGGATAGGACTGAGCGAAAGAGGAGACATATCTTTGTTCCTTTTCACTAGGAACAAACGACATGTCTCCTCTCGCCTGACAGCACAGGGACTTGCGTGTTTACACACACATCCCCGTGCTGGGGCTCGCGCACGCGATCACGCATGGGCGGTGGCATCGGGTCCCCCTCTGTGCAGCAGGTATGCGCGCCCTCTGGCAGCTCTTAAAAGGCCCACGTACCCATGCGTGATTTTGCGCACCCGTACCACTTTGCCGGCGTGTATCAGCATGAGCCGGTCGGCAAGTGGTTAAATACTACAAATATTCTGACACATTTTCATAACTGTAATTCAACTGCCCTCACATATTAATAAGTAAAATTATTGCATAGATCATATTTGTAAAGAAATAGAAAAAAAAAAAAACAAAAAACAAAAAACACACACAACACCACAAGGCTATCTACCTACACAGGCACATTTACAAAAGATAGACTTCTTAAATACACTGCTGAAAGGCAATAGTGTTGGCCAAAGTAGAGTACATGAGGGTATAGTGAGGTACAGCACCAGTGACACTTTAAAGAAATCTGATATAAATATTTTCTCCCATAATGTAACGGTAGAGCCATTTAGATGACTAAATATGACAATGATTTTCTTTCGTTTTTTGGAACCTGGATATATTACTAATAAAATAAACCAGAAAACCTATATTTATATGAGATGTTTTCACCTTGTTTTTGATCACTGGGATTCAAATAAGACCATGCTGTGACTGTCCATACTCTTCACTGACCTCCATAACATGATGAGGTGAAAAGACAAGCTCCACACAGATCTTGTTTTTTTTTAATTTCTCCACATGCATATGACTGCTACAGGCATGGGATGCTAAATGTGTTTATTCAAAAATTTGATTTGGGCTTTATTACTACTTTCAAGATAAAATTGGAGCTTGGCAGATGTCATGTTTGCATTAAAGGGGTTGTAAACCCTCGTTTTTTTTTTTTGCATAGGATGCAAAAAACTTCTGACAGTGACTGCCCCCCCTCCCCCCCTCCTTTGATCCCGCGGCAGAGACGCGCTGTACCTCTCTGCCCAGGGTTCTCGGCTCTTGATTGAATAGATTTATAGCAGCGCAGACATTGGCTCCTGTTGCTGTCAATCAAATCCAATGACGAGGGCAGCCGGGCCGAGTCCTGCATTCTGCATCTATGGACGCAAATGTTTGACTCGGGAGCACGCCCGCAAGGTAACCCCCCTAGGACAGCGCTTCTCCTAGGGGGTTATACGATGCAGGGAGTGCCGCCGTGGGAACCCAGAAGAGGATGATCGGGGCCACACTGTGCAAAACAAACTGCACAGTGGAGGCAAGTATGACATGTCTGTTATTAAAGAAAAAAAACGAGCCTTTACAATCACTTTAATACAAAGATAAAACAAAATTGCTCACGAAATTATGTGAGACATAACTCACTGGCTACCAGTTTAACGAAAAGTAATTCTGCAATAGGCCTAAAGTTTCTTTGCACCCTGCAGGGTTTTTTTAGGCTCTTTTACATGAGCACTCCATTTGTTACACTATTTTTATTAAGTAAAGTTTCATTCCTAATGACTGAACAGAGTATAGCCAACAAGATCTATGCAAAAGGAACATTTACATAGAAAATGCCAGTAAGTATACACAAGGGGTAAAAAGAGCGCTGAGCAGAGGTACACTGTTACTGACAAGTGCCGAGAACAGAGCATTATGGTATGTCCTTTTGCATTACGTTCCAGGCTCCCTTTAAGCAGCTGTTGAATAGAACTCAGCTGAAATAAGTACAAATGCAAGTATAAACAGAAGTTATTTTTGAAAAGTGAATATGAATTCTAGTTTCTCAAAATAAACGGATTGGTACAGTAGGACAAAGGTCCACTTTTGCTTCAATTTTTATGCCATTTACACCCTATGCTGCTGACAGGCAGTACAGTACAAAACAATACAAGGAAGGCTTTCATCCTTCCGACGGAGGTAAGAGCTTGTATACCAGAATGTCACAAATAAGAGAAGCCTATTTAATAGGAAAGAATACTGGAATGCTGGATTACTGGCTTTTTTGGCAGTAGAAAATACCTTAAGTATTACCAGGCTGTCAGTAGCAATGTTTGCCACCCATGCATAGATACTGGTTAAAATTAGACAAATGACTGTTTTTCCAAACTACTGGAAAAGCAGGAGCTACATTTCAATATAATCAAGCTCATCTCCTCAAATTCATCCAGTTAGAATTAGAGCTGCATGCACTTTGTTGACATAACAGCCATTATTAAACCATCTGCTTCCACAAAAGACAATAGCCAAGCACATACTTTTCAGTAGGTAATCAGTTCAATCTTTACAATGACTTAACAGGGGTCTGGGGATAATTAAGTATTTAGAAGTTTTTGTTTCTTCTAGAAGTGAACCCCTGCTTGAGACCTCCTCCATAAAGCAACAGCTAGAGATCCACCCCCTTCATTCCACACTGACCAAGACCAGCATTGTCAAATATTTATGCAGTACAGCATCTCATGCAGTCTGCTAGAATGGTATTCCTTGGCCCGACCAAATCCACAAACATAATGTAAACACGCAAGGATAACAGTGTTACAGAGCAGGGACATGCAGACTTAATTTTACTATACAGACGTGTCTAAAGCTTAGGGTCCACTTCCTATTTAGATTTTATTTTTCTGTGAAGAGCAGCAACTTGACAGTGCCGAGTTTCCTGGCAGCAGAGGGGATAAACAGAAAAAAACATTGCGCTAAAACGTTAATGCTTGGTTACAAATACTGTTAGGTCATACCATTGTCAGAAATGTGCACTACTGCAGATATTTGGTTAAAGCAATGTCTTCTTTTATGATCACTGGGAAAAGCTTGTATTGTATGAAAAATAAACCCTTATTTTCTCTATTCCAGCACCTATTTGCTACCATAAGTATTGCAGGCACTTTGGCAGTGAACAGGGTGAACAAAAATAACTTATTTTCACTTCAAGGAACCTGAATATGAAGAACAAGTAGCTGTCCAGCACAGTGGTCAAGAGGCTGTGGCTCCATCCCACTCCACAAGATATTGAACCTTTCCATCAAGTGTGACTCGACGAGCCAATATGCGGTACTTTTCCCCGCATGCTATCCTCCCAGCAGCACCAAAGTAGTTGGTAATGGAATTCTTCAAATGGTGGAGCTGTAAGTCATGGTCTGTGACATTTTTAACTATATCTGTGTTGACAGCAGCAAGCTGAGAATCCTCCTTGCTTTCATCGTTTCTTCCTATCTCTGAATTGTGAACCTGGAGAGCTTTCCGTGGATGGCGACCCCTTTTCCTGGGCGGCGGTATTGTAGCCCACGACCTCCCTGTGCGCGTCACTCTTCTCAAGTCTGACTGAGGACTAGACAAAAAAAAAAAAGCACACAATACAGTTCTTATGGTGAAGAGCTTTGAAAAAATTTGGTGGCATCAACACATGCATGCCAAATCCCCCCCCCCCCCTTTCCCCAATCATAAATTCCCATTGGCTCATCACAACAGTGTATAGCCGTTACTGGCCAATAGGAACTGCGGGAAAAGCAGGAGCAAGCAGTATTTATGAGGGAGGATTGAAAGTTACTGAAAAGGCCAGGCATTATTTTTTTAAAAATTTAAGTCCTTTTAAAGGGCCAAGTTCACCTTTTGTAAAAAGACAAAATAAATAGATAATATGAATAAATAAAACTGCGCGTGAATTGGCAGGTTAAAAATGTGCTCTTTTTTTTTTTTTTTTTTTTTTACACTGCAGCATGCAAAGCATTGCATCCACAATCAATGGATCACAGATACAATGCCAGGCTCCTGCAGACACTCAGATACAGATACTGCAGATGCAGGTTTAACATGTTACAAAAGGTGAACTTATCCATTAACTACTTCAATACCGGGCCCGTTTTGTTTTTTAATTCATGAAATTTTTTTTTTTTCCAAAAAAAAAAAAAAGGCGTTTGAAAGATTGTTGCGCAAATACCGTGCAAGACAAAAAGTTGCAACAACTGCCATTTTATTCCCTAGGGTGTCTGCTAAAAAAATATATATAATGTTTGGGGGTTCTGAGTAATTTTCTAGCAAAAAAAAAAAAGATCATTTTTATAAGTAGGAGAGAAGTGCCAGAATAGGCCCGGTATGGAAGTGGTTAAAAACCTCCATAGGCGACACTTTAAATTTTTTTTTTACAGGTTACCAGTTTAGAGTTACAGAGGAGGTCTAGCGCTAAATTGAACGGCGTTTACATATGTGGGCGGGACTTGCGTGTGTGTTTGCTTCTGAGCGCGAGCTACCGGGGACAGGGGCGTTTTAAAAATGATCTTTTTTTTATTTTACTTTATTTATATTTAATTTGTTGATCACTTTTATTCCCTTGTAAAAGGAATCTATCCTGACAGGTCCTCTTTATGGAGAGATGCGGGGTCAACAAGACCCCACATCTCTCCTCCAGGCTGTAATGCATGAGATCGGAAAATAAAATTCACCGATCTCGTGCTGACAGCGGCGATCGCGGCTTTGTTTTCATGCGGGGTCCGGGCGCGACGCCTCCGACAGTCAGAGATGACTGGCGACCATCTGGTTGCCAGTCATCTCTATGGTCATCTGGCAGCCGCGTCCGACTCTTTCTCCGGGCCCCCGATGGCACGGGAGAGCCCGGAGAAGCACCAGATGGCGGCGGGAGGGGACGTCCCCTCCCATTGCCTATAAGAACGATCAAGCGGCGGAACTGCCACTATAATAGTTCTTATCATGCACAGAATCGCCGCCTGCAAATAATGATATCTGAATGATGCCTGTAGCTGCAGGCATCATTCAGATATCCCCGAACAAAGTCAAGGACGTCATATGACGGCGTGCGGTATTGAAGTGGTTAAAGCCCTGGCTGACGATCACCTTGCTTGCTATTAGAAATTAAATTTTACCAATATATCCAAGTCCAATATATCATGTGTGTACAAAAGGATTGTTATTGGGATCATATGAAGAACTCTAAGGACTGGTTCACGTCTTTGCAGTTTCGGTATGGTGCCTTTTATGTGCACTGTATTTCATTTACATTACAAATAAAGCCTATGTGCGTTCATTAAAGTGCATCACTATACATCAAGCAGGATTTTTTTGTATCACACCTAAATGGCACTGGTGTAAACAGGATCTAAAAAGTGTTGCTCTTTTTTAGACACCACTCAATAATCAAACTCACAATAATTTGGACTCATAGCTAGGGCAACAAAACCAGTTTCATACAGTACTTATGAGAGTACTTATGAAAATCAGTATTAATGGATTTCCACATACCTGGAAATTGTGGTTGAGGTAGTTTCCTTTGAACTTGCAGCCCCATTGGACTCCACATCAGTATTACCAGGGATAGTGGTGACCTCTGCTTTTCTGCAATACAGAATAAAACTAAGAATGTAAGAGCATTCTTGGCAAGTACAAATAAAAAGGAAACAAAAATGGTTCTTACTTTATATCAGATGACTCCAATGTGGAGTTCTTCTCCAACACTGAATCAGTTTCCATTTTCTAACAAGAAAAGGGCGAAGTATTAAAATGTTACTCACATTTCAAGTGACAGAATTGAAGTGTAACTAAAAGGCAAAACTTTAGTTTTGAATAATAGGATTTTTATAACAGCTTACCTGTAAAATCCTTTTCTTTGAAGTACATTACGGGACACAGAGCCATAGTAGTAGAAAAAACGGCATCGCCGATCGTTCCTAGCTCTCTCCTAATGTTCAGCCTCGTGAAGAGGGGGAGAGTTCAGCCCAGGTGGGGGGTGTCTGGTGAAGCAAAATCCCCCCCGAACTTACCGGAGGTCTGCCTGCTAGCTGGAGGAAAAGAGCCTGCTGCTTCGGTGACACAGCGTGATCTCTGAGCAAAGCATGAAAAGGTACGTGCTCCATACAGCCCCCAGTGGTGACACTTAGGCATGACAACATTTTTACTTTTTAAATGAGACATTTCATAAGAAAATTTAAAAAATTTCTTAGAAAAACTCCACTTACCTTTCCCGCTGCAGGGTTTTCTGTGGTAAAAACCAACAGACCCAATCTTCACCCTGGGTTCCGTTAACAAACCTTCAGGAACCGGGGACCCCACACTCCTGGCCCTGTAATAGCACCCCGCCAGTAAAACATTATGGCTCTAAAATATCAAAGCACTGGATCCCGGGGTCCAGCTCTCTAAAAAGAGAAGCGTTACAGGTAAAACCTCGTTTCTTCGGACACGAGTCCCAGGTACCATTCAATTCAGCCTAAGAGACACTTTGAATGGACCTAGCTGCATAGCTAGCCCCAGCAAGGATTGCTCCAGTGGAGCTCAACACAGCACATCTTTACTCGTGAACAACACCTTAGACACTGGCGAAAAAACTGAGGTACTCCCAGTAGTGGGAGGGGTTATATAGGGAGTGCCAGTGTCCATCACCTGAAGGTAGCCCATAACTACACAGTAACTACTATGGCTCTGTGTCCTGTGATGTACGATAAGAAAGAGGAGAGGGTCTCTGTGCCCGTCATGTTCATCATCGCCAAATATGAAAGTCTCAAATTCTGGGTTTATAAACTGCCTTAACTCTATCCAAAAAGGAAAACAAATCCTTTTAGTTCTACTTTTAATTTAAAAAGAGACTAATGGCTTTTGGGTCAATTTTAAAATGTATACATTTTAACCAACACAGGTCTAATTCGTCACTATTTATACAGCTTCTTAATTCTACTAATAAGTATTTAATACACGTTAGTTAACCCATGAAACAAAATTTCCAGAGCATTATTGGTTCACTAAAAAAGCATAGCTGAAACTGTTTCACGGTCAATCCCCATACAGAATTTTCCAACTCATTTACCTATATTTGAGCTTGAGCCACTAAACTCAGGGGGAGGGAAAAAAAAAAAAAGGAACTAGGATAAAACGTGATAAACCTTACAAACATGTAATACTTGCTGCTCTGTGTAATTCTATTGCACTGAAAACCAGTTTAGAGTGGTTGTAAAGGCTATATACTGTGACAAACATGTCATACTCACCTGCGCTGCAATGGTACTGCACAGATGGCCCCAAACCTCCTTTTCTCGGGTCCTCTGCAGACGCTCCTGCCTCTTATTGGTGCACCACCACAGAAAGCCACTTCCTATTTTGGCACACCTGCGGGCACAATCCCGAGCCACACTTTCTACGTCCTTAGACACAGACAGTGCTGTTCATTCGTCACAGGATTTGACTGACATTGGCAGGAGCCAATGGCTCCCATGGCCTCAGTAAAGCCTGTGGAAGCAAGGAGAGCCACTACATACAGGCAGAGCGCTGGATCGAGCAAGGGCTCAGGTGAGTATATGGAGGGGGACAGGGTGGTGATAGTACTACCCAAACATTTTTTTACCTTAAAAGTGTAAGTTCACCTTTACAGAAAAAACTAAGGTGAACTTACACAGGACCCCCTCCTCGCCATCCCCTGTCCTGCATGGCGGCGATCGCCCTTCTGAACTCCTGTTTAGCCACCTCACCGCTCTGGCTCTTAGAAATCCTCTCAGCTTTCTCTCTTCTTCTACCCTGCTGAGAGGATGGCTTCCTCGGGTTCTGATTGGTAGGCTCCGCCCATGTGACGGCGCCGACCAATTAGAATGCTCCTAAACATCACTCCTGACAGGGTACGTTTAGGAGATTAAGCTACGGGGATTTCTAAGGCGGCTATACCGGGGCTAAGAACGGGCGATCTCTGCCATGCAGGTCAGCAGGGGCGAGGAGGGGGTCATGTGTAAGTTCACCATACAGATTTTTCTGTAAAGGTGAACTTACCCTTTAATGTAGGGAATGCATTAAAGTGGTTGTAAAAAAAAAAAAAAAAAAAAAAAAAAAAAAAGGCTTGTGCTGTCTTAGCCTGTCACTCTAAAAAACCTGGTTGATCCTGCCAGTTTCTGTGTCCCCCTCTGTGTGCTGACCACGGTAATCATAGCTGCTGAGCCCAGATTACCATGGTCAGTTTACATGCCTCCATCAGCTGCTTTCCTCTCTCTCCCCCCCTCTGCCTGTCAGCTCATGTGTCTGTGTGAGCCATCTCTGCCCTCCCCCTTGCCGCTATTAGTAGTAAAGAAATGTCACTGCCAGCCCCTCAATACCTTTTTTCCCAGATATCTTCAGTCCGGTCACGTGACATCCCCAGCTGATGAAGATCTTGGCCCCTCCACTGTAGCCTGTGGATCGGAGGAGGAGAGCTTCCGGGAGTCACGTGACCAGCCTGAAGAGATCTGAAAAAAACTATTTAGAGACATATTAAAAAAAAAAAAAAAAAAAAAAAAAACTTACAGTGTTATCGCTGCATAAAACAGAGTGGCTGGCAGTGAATTTCTTTTTTTAAGGTTACAACTACTTTAGGTAAAAAAAAGTTTAGGCTTTATAACCCACTTTAACCCTGTATATATTTGAAAAATCGTATAGTACCTCCTGCTGGTTGAAAACCTCAATTAAAATGATACATAAATTATACTTTCATATTGAATATACACTAATTATAGGCATTTGACCTGACGTGTGGACTGTAAAAATCTTGACTTTTACTTTCAGAAATTGGCCGTTTTTGTGACTATTACTTCTGCAAATCCAATAAGGAAAAGCTGAAAAACTAGCACACTTATAAATATGAGGTACAGGTTGCGTTACAAGAAATATATGTGGTAGGCTTCAAACCTGAGTAACAACATGTAAGTATCTTTGCTCTGTAACCAACAAAAAAAAACTATATTACAGATTCACGATTACCGATGAAGAATCAAGAGAGTCATTTTGTAAGATCTTTCTTCTATGTGAACCTGGTGGGCGACCTACTGGCTTCCTCTTCTTGACTTCTCCATTATTTTCCTCTCTAGAATGTACAAGAGAAATGACATAAGCCAAAATGTTGTATACAACTTCTAGTTCAGAGGTTGTTTGTTATCCATCATTTGCTACCCACAGGTGCAGCTTTACATTTACCCTACTTGGTGCAGTTTGCTGCCACCATCATGCAAAGCTATGGCTGCATCTCATAAAAAAAAAAAAAAAAAAAAGATACACAAATTTGGGCAGTTGTATGATTTGTATTCCTACTAATGGAAGGTAGGCTTAGGTCCTGCACTTTCCCTATAGGTATTGTGTGTGTAATGTCTCACTTGTGCCAAGACATTGTGAGAAGAGTGGGGCTTTAAAGACAAAAATGCATTTAAGAAACTAAAGCCAACTCTAGATGGATCGAATTTCAGCCTGTTCAGCAGGGATCGGCTGAGAATCGATCCATGTATGGGCAAGCTGGCTGCACTGAAGTCAATCCATCGAATGAATTGAGTACTACCATCTGGTCGGATTTTTTTCATTCAGTTACTGCCAATGGCTATAGCTGCTAGCAGTAATCAATGTGTTTTCCTGGCCAGGAAGACTCCCTGTGAACACAATGGCACTGTGGGAGGGATTCCCTTATCAACGCTGACTGTGTTGATGGGGGGGGGGGGTTGAAAATCATATCTATGGCCTGCCTAAATGTCTGGCTCCACAGCCTTTAGTTATCCAAGTAGAGCACTGCCTGGAAGCAGATATAGTAGTAGTATTGTATAATTCATAAAGTTAAAAATGTTTTACGTATTGAAGTTTATACATTACTTTATATAATTATGGTTATAACATTCTCATTGTACTTCCATACTTCAAAGTGCACAATGAATGCTGAACTGTAACAAGTAGTCCCGGGACAGTTTCTACATCTTTCAGTTTGCATGAACAGCTCACTCCATCTCTACTTAGAGAACTGGGAGAGGGAATGTCAGTTTGTATAACCAGAAAACAGATGAATGCTCAAGGCTTTTGCTACTACTTGCTTTGTAACCGGATGAAGCTTTGAGGACTTCCTGCCTTTAATCTTGAATTCATGGGATGTGCTCTCTTCTTTCTCCAGTTTCACAGCAGCATTTGGAGGAACAGGAGGGACCCGAATTCTGAGACCAAACAAATGTTTCTTTTTCTTGATTTCTTTCCCAGACATAAACCTGTGCAGAAATATATTTAAACTGAATCTGCAGAAGTGATAGGAAATTTATCCGACGGGGATATAGAACACATTACAATACTTTGAACCAATTCCCAACCATGTAACGCATATAACTGTATGCATTGGCAGGAAAAGTGGGATTTAACCGATTCAGCCCCGGAAGATTTTACCCCCTTCCTGACCAGAGCACTTTTTGCGATTCGGCACTGCGTCGCTTTAACTGACAATTGTGCGATCGTGCGACGTTGCACCCAAACAAAATTGACGTCATTTTCTCCCCACAAATAGAGCTTTCTTTTGGTGGTATTTGATCACTACTGCGGTTTTTATTTTTTGCGCTATAAACAAAAAAAGCGTCAATTTTGAAGAAAAACGCATTATTTTTTACTTTTTGCTATAATAAATATCCCCCCCCCCCACAAAAAAAAATGTATATATATTTATTACACACACATATATACTTATATATACTTTTTCCCTCAGTTAGGCCGATATGTATTTTACATATTTTTGGTAAAGAAAAAAAAAAAAAAAATCGCAATAGGCGTATATTGATTGGTTTGCGCAAAAGTTATAGCGTCTACAAAATAAGGGATAGTTTTATGGCATTTTTATTTATTTTATTTAATTAATTTTTATTTATTTTATATTTAATTTTTATTAGTAATGGTGGCGATCTGCGATTTTTAATCGGGACAGCAACATTATGGCGGACACATGGGACAATTTGTGACACTATTTTGGGACCATTGTCATTTATACAGTGATCAGTGCTATAAAAATGCATTGATTACTGTGTAAATGACACTGGCAGTGAAGGGGTTAACCACTAGGAGGCGATGAAGGGTTAAGTGTGTCCTAGGGAGTGATTCTAACTGGGGGGGGGGGGGGGCTTCAAGTCGCATGACAGCGATCACCGCTCCCAATGACAGGGAGCGGTGATCTGTCATGACACAAGCCAGAATGGGGAATAGCCTTGTTTATATAGGCACTTCCCCGTTCAGAGGCCCGTGACGCGATCGCCGGTCACGCTGTACGCGCGCCTGCTATCCCCACCTCTTAAAGGGGATGTACAGGTATGCCCATTTGCCCACCGCTGCCATTGTACCGACGTATATCAGCGTGCAGCGGTCGGCAAGTGGTCAGCAAGTGGTTAATGTCCTGGCACCACACATATGTGCCCAGGGCGGTCAGAGATTGTGTGCTGGAAGAGTGATTCTAGAACACCTATAGAGCCATCTTTGACAGCTCTGAATCACGACTTCTGATAAGGAGCCAGTGGGACAGGCTTCAGATCATGTGACCACAGAGTGCCAATCACAGTGGTCATGTGATTGGGAAGCTGCTTGGCCTCAGGTATATTTCCTTTACTTATTTTAATAAAGAGGTTAGTTATACTTACCTGTCCAAATCCTTTTCTTGGGTCCCCCGCTGACGTTCCTGGCCCCTTCTCTTTTCAGCATGCCACCACAGGAAACCGCTTTCTATTGTGGCACACCTCCAGGCTCAATCCTGGGCCAGGCTGTCTGTGTCCATAAACACAAACAGTGCTGCTCGGCCCTGCTCCTCTCGATTGTTCTTAGGTTTGCATACACTTTAAAGCGATATTAAAGGAGTTGTAAAGGCAGAAGTATTTTATCTTAATGCATTCTATGCATTAAGATAAAAAAACCTGTGGTGTGAAGCAGCCACCCCCCCGCCCCCCCCCCGGAAGGAATTTACCTGAGCCCCATCTCTCTGAAAAAACAAAAAAACCACACCACTTTACAATCACTTTAAATCCAGAAGCAAACATTTTATATAGTGCATGTTACCATGTGTTGGCTGCATTCGTTTTTTTTTTTTTAAGGTTTTTACCCTCTGCTATTCCCTCGTGATCGATATTAGAGTGCCTACACTCGGAATGTAAAAGCAACAGAGACACCTTTGGACAGCAACATTGTCTGTGGGGGGAATATTATTAAACAAACTAGCAGATTTAGATACACTAATACATTGAAGCCAAACTCCAGCTCACACTCAGTTACAGGAACAGTTTTTTTTTCCTTTTGGAATAAAGGCTTTACATAAATAAAAGCCAATCATTGTAAGCACCCCTGTCAGTAGTAAATGGCTTGTCTCAATCCTCTAACTGCTACATCTGCAGGGCAGCTTGTTCTGTTGAAAAACTACCAACTTACTGGCAGAATCACCAATAAGAACATGAAAGATTAAAAAAAAAAAAAAAAAAAAAAAACAACTGGTGCAGCCACCTAATCCGAAGATTGGTAAGCTGCAATATAATAAATGTTTGCATTTGGGCTTAATACCGCTTTCAATTTTCTTAAATTAAAAATTTGAGAACCCAGACTTATATAACAATAGTACAGAAAGTAAAAAGCACACTTGTTTACTTTACTGCTAGGAACTCCAAAAAGTTAACTATGTAAAAATAGACAAAAAAAAAAAAAGAAAAAAGAAGAATTCTACAACCCCATTCTCACCAATTTAATCCCTAACTGTATATTCATTTACACACTGCTACAACACACACACACAAAAAAAAGGCTTCTTCGGTTCAAAAGAGAAGAGGCTGGAAACAAATAAATCCAGCTTACATGGTCTTATTTTCATTTAATGCATCCAAGATCCGTTCATATCGTTCTGCTTTGGGCGTGTCTGCCAGCTGAAAAAGGAAAAAAAAAAAAATTTGTGGCACAACACATGATTTCTTATGAAAGCAATAGGTTTTTCTTATATAAATACAGAAAAAGTAGGCACTAAAGAGGTAGCAACAAAATAGTTCTGTTACCACAATAGATTGTGGAATTGGCATCCAACGACACCTCTAACTGTACCTTTTAGAGACTGGTATCTAAAAAGAATAAAAACTAAAACCTTTTTTGACTAGAGAGAACAGGTTATAGCCACAAGAACAGTAACTCCCCCCCACCCCCCCCCCCCACCCCAGTGTGTATAAGGCTTGGAGGGTTAAAGGAGAAGGAAGAAGATTTGGAGGTCTACATTGGAACAGCAGGGAGTATTCTTCCATCCAACCTGCATGTGTGGATGTGGGAATCCGTTAGCCGCCCCCCCCCCCCCCCATTAGTCGTCCTGGCTGATCATTAAGGTCTGGTTCACACCTGGGGTCCGATGCAGGTCTGTTCACCAGTTCAGGTGCGATTCAGGTCCAAAATTTTTGCCTGAACCGGACCCAAGATGCACAAGACCCTTTTGCAATGCGCTCCACAGCCGCCCCAGACCTGTGTGAATCGGTCCTATTGAGAGCCGGTCACACTTGCCTATCATGTGATTTTGATGCAGGGAAACCCACCTCCAATTCGCATATAAGTGAACCCAGACCCAAAAAAAAGGTTCCTGGTCTAAACATCAAACGGTGACCATGCAAAAATAGGAGTGTCTAGAGTAAAATCTGCTTTGTGTGAAAATATTTATTTTGGTAAACCAGTTTTGTCACAAACAAGCACACACACACAATAGGTGGGTGACATCACAATTTTTAGATAACTTTGTAACATCATGTGCTTCCTGCCTGATCAGTGGATAGATGATTCAATTTGCTTGGCCTGATAGGGGCACCTGCCAACACAAGAAGTGTGTTGGCAGGTAGGAGTAGAAGTAGGAACAGTGCCAGAAAGGCCTTCTTTACAAATTTGCAACAAAAAGCACTCACACGAGTGTAGACAGATAGGCCGCACACCCCATAAAATGCATAAAAAACTATGAGAACCCCCTATCGGGGCTTTAAAGCAGCCAATGAGATGCAGTTTAGATAATTGAAAAAATTGATTTTATTGATACAAAAAGTATAAATAACATTAAAAAAAAAATCGCTATGTTCCTCCTAGGAGGAATCGCATCACCTTAAACACTCTAAAACGCCAGAAATCCTGTGATAGGTAACTATACAACCTAGGCAGATCTGTTACATGGTATACATATATAGGTTTGTTATTGTTGAATCTGATGTTATGTTTGATATATGTTGACCTTTTCACAGTGGACAACCATCCTCTGAAGAAGACCTAGCAAGGGTCGAAACGCGTCAGTATTTATACATACAACTTTCGTTGTCCTACATATAATGTATTGCATATTGCCCTTATTTATAGGCATTGTCTGTTATCAAATTTTAAGGATTCAACATTTGAGGAAACTGTGGTTGCTCTATAATACATTGTATTTTGCATTGGTTCTAATTATAGGCATAGTCCGCTGCAATTGTACGCTATATCCAGTTCATGTCCTGACTCAAACAGTCAGAATTCATTTAGCGATTTTTTAATATGTTATTTATACTTTTTGTATCAATAAAATCAATTTTTTCAATTATCTATACTGCATCTCATTGGCTGCTTTAAAGCTCCGATAGGGGGTTCTCGTAGTTCTTTACAAATTTGCTTATCAGCTAAGAAAGAGGGGCCTAAACCTAGGTGGACAGATCCCATAGTCCTTAAGGAGGATTATCTGCAGCAGGAGACTAGTTTGTTCTGCCTGCGGACAGCCCAAGGAGACACAGGGTCCTTCCTCAACATCCTTCAGCTGCAATGCAGGGTCCGTAATGACCCTTGGTGTGTGAACCTCCCGTCCACGTCCAGAAACTAACGATTAAGAATTGGTTTCCAGGGAATAGACCTTAAAGTGATTGGAAAGCTTTTTAAAAAAATAAAACCAACATGCTACTTACCTGCTCTGCGCAAGGTTTTTGCACAGACCAGCCCTGATCCTCCTCTGCTGGTGTGTGCCACAGGCGCTCCTGACTCCTCCCCTTTATCGAGTGCCCCCACAGAAAGCCGCTTTCAATGGGAGCACCTGTGCGGGCTCACTCCCGAGTCCTGCTGCTGTGTCCATTGACAGAGACTTGGCCCCCGTATCACGGGATTTGATTGACAGCAGCGGGGCGCTAGGGGGGAGCTACAGCACAGGTTTTTCACTCTAATGCATAGAATGCATCAAGGTGAAAAACCTCGAGACCTTACAACCACTCCAAGGGGATCAGCCCAAGTATGACCAAGACCCATGGTATGGTATGGCCCATGGCCATAACTTGACATACAGATCTGGCCAGGAACTAGACTCACAGCAAGGCATTTAGGGGCAACAATGAGGATTCAGAATCCTGTTAGGGTAGAGGACAGGTGACCCCCTGGTTGACTGGGAAAGCTCTGGGGTACCTCTGGAAAAGTAAAGGGATGACGCTGAGGGGTATCAGGTACCACTGATGACCTTACAGGCCACAAGAAAAGAGGATTCTTCAGAGTGAGAGGTTGGTGGGCAGGATAAGACACAGGTTAAAGCACAGGAATAAGAATCAAAGCCTGTAGGTTGAGGAGACTCCAAGAAGGGCAAGATCTGTGCGGTGGCATTGGAAAGAAAAAAAAAAGGTATGTAGAAGAGAAGAGAGTGCTGGAGGTAAGGAGATATCCTGATGACCTAAAATGGCACTCTGTACCTGAATTGCTAAACAGCAAACTACTCAAGGACCCGTAAGGATTAATACACAAGCCCCCCACTTGGGAAAGTGGGAGTGCAACTTCATGCTGAAGGCTTCTTGCTTCCAGTTTTGCAGCCTGCCTCAGAATCAGAGAGCCTGGATGCATCTACTGTAGAAATTCTTGGTCATTTTCTAGGCCTTATTATGCTCAGACAGGTGTATGCTCTGGCTTATAGTGATATCCCTGATGACAACAAGGGAAGGTCTGAAGGGACAGTGTCCAAGATCAAGTGAGTCAGGTACTGTTTATAGCATCTGCCTCCAAGCACTTTAATAAGAGAGCTGTGTATCTGTATGGACAACAGACCCACACTGGACACAATTCTAATGCTTCTAACAAAGCCATCACTACTGAAAATGTGGGACTCCAGAAATCTGCTTCACATACTATAAACAGGAATCTACTGCCTGCTGGAGGGCTCTTTAATGATTTAACTCATTCAGGCACAGTTTGATTAACCACTCCAGAATCAAAGCAATTTTTCTTTTTTAAATGTACACACACACACACTATTTGTAACATGTTCCCATTCAAGCAGCATAACTTAAAAAAAAAAATGTAAAAAATAGCTGCTTACCATTTAAGATGCTCTTCTCTGAAAACTTCAGCACTGAAAATTTGACTTGATACTCCTCGTTTATGAGGGGGGCTGAGGAGCTGTGTTGTGTCATAATTGTCTTTACTGTGCTGTCAAATCTCATTATCAGCTGTAAATTAGATTACAAGAGTGTCTGTCCTAACAAATGATTAGGCAGCCCATAGACGATACGATAATCACCCGATTTCCCTCATCAACCCAGTCAGTTGGGGGTTGGGTGCGGGAAGCCTTGTTGGCTGGCACAATGATTATTGCTAACGGCTATAGCTGCCGGCAGTAATAGTATGTAAAAACTGACCGGGTGGTTCTACCGAAGTCGATCGATCAATCTGCCGACAGATTGATCGAATCTCAGTTGGTTCTCCTAAGAAACATTTAAAAAAAAAAAAAAAAAAAGCACAGGTTTTTTGGTTTTTTTTCTTAGGTATGCTGTGTAAATGGACACAACATACAGTGGGGGTTTCGCCTGCAAACATAGAAAATACTAACTAACCTAATTCAAAGTTTAAAAAGATTAGCAATAACAGGGCATTTAATATCTTCTGCATGTTTGGAAAGGACTACAATTGTATTAAGAACTTTCTATGGAAATAACTGGCTTAATGTACTTACCTCACCAGGATGCAACAGATCCCAGTTGTCATTTATATAAGTGATGAGTTCAAGTTCTGAATCAAAGTACTTCTTTTTATGAATAACACTTAGATTGTATAGGCAGAGGTGTGCTATGTCTACCCTAGAAGTCAAAGAACAAAATAAAAACACCATGTGTACTTTTCTGGTGTGGTCAAACCTATAGCAGGGACAAACTTTCAGAGACAAACTTTATATGATGCAGCAATTGAACGCACAAAGTATGTCCAGCCATAACCCTCTTAGTTTTGGATGGAAGGGGGAAGTTTTAGAACTACGGTCAAGAGTCTTCATGCTATCCAGGGCTCTTCCAGAGGAATTTCCCCTCACTCCCTGTCCTGATGCCATTTTACCAGGCAGAACTCTAACTTCGGATTTATTGCAGAGTCAAGAGAAGGGCTAAAATACCTTTTACTTTTTTTGATATCTGCCCCTGTTGCAGATTTTTTCTTACAGTCTGGTGAAACTTGTCAGCAAAACAGGTAAAAATGGTAAATCTCTCCAAGGGAGCCCCAGATAGAAGTAAAAAATCCAACATGACTTCTAATCTATCCCCTCGCTATCCAAAATTAGAAAAACTTTTGGCTTGACATACGCTTTAATGCATGGACACATGTAGACTCAGATTTGCAATGGTATTAGCAAAAACAAATATGAATAAAGCATTATACCAAAGTCTAGGTTCACACCTATGCAGTTTTCAGGTCCATTTTGTGGTGCTTTGTGCGTTTTTAAACCCACGTTTTTGCATGCAGTTTTCATGCTTTTTGTTATCGCTTTAAACACACAGTATATAGCTGGTTGCTAAGGAGCAGGGAAGCCAGCTCCCTGCGTCCTTAAACCGATGAGACAACAGCTGTTAGGTTCCCTGCTGACAGCTTAAACAAAGAATATATAAAATCATGGAAAATATGGCGTGGGGTCCCCCATATCCACATCAGGCCCCACGTCAAGAAAAGTGTGCCCCCCCCCAAACACATACCAGACCCTTATTTGAGAATGCAGCCTGGCAGGCCAGGAAAAGGTGGGGACAAGTGAGCACCCCCCACCCACCCCCATATCCTTCTCCTGAACCATACCTGGCCACATGCACTCAATATGGAGGAGGTGCTTTGGGGAGGGGGCCCCATGTTGATGGGGACAAGGGCCTCTTCCCCACAAACCTGAGAGGTGGTCCTGGGGCCTTATCGTAATCTGGAAGTTCCCTTAAACAAGGGGGCCCCCAGATCCCACGCCCCCTCTGTGAATGAGTAGGGGTACATTGTACCCCTACTTATTCACAAAAAAAAAAAAAAAAAAAAAAAAAGCCCCCAAAATAGATCCATTGTCAAGCACGCTGCACCCAAGGGGGAGGGGGGGGGTTTGGGGAAAGCTCCGCATTCTGACAGTTCTTAAGTAGGTAAGGGCTGGAGCCACCTGGTGAACCCACCCCCTTGTGACGTCACTGGCCCAGCATGCACTGGTCAGTGACATCACAAGAGAGCAGGGTCACCAGGTGGCCCCATCCCTTACCTATTTAGGAACTATCAGACAGATGAGCGGGCAGTCAGCCTTCTTCGAATGCGGAGCTTCTTTTTTGCGTCTTCTCCGGGTCCGGCGGGCAAAGCGATTGACGATGGATCTACATCGGGGGAACATTTTTTAATTTTTAATAACAGATTTGTCAAAAAAAAAAAAAAAGTTTTCCCCCTTACTTACATTTACATGGGTGGGGGGGGGGGGGGCGCCCTTGCTAAAGGGGGCTTCCAGATTGTGATAAGCCCCCACCCGCAGACCTTCACAACCACCGCCCAGAGTTTTGGGGAAGAGGCCCTTGTCTCCATCAACATGAACCCCTCCCCCCCATGTTGAGGGCACGCGGCCTAGTATGGTTCAGGATGGGGCGCTTGCGCATACCTTTCCTGACCTGCCAGGCTGCGTGATCGGATAAGGGTCACGTTTATTTTTCCCCATTTTTTTTTTTTTTTACATTCAGCGGTCAGTTGATGACTCATCGGTTAAGGACGTGGAGGCTGGCTTTCCAGCCTGCTCCTTAGCAATCAGCTATACACAGTGTGTTTAAAGAGAAAAAAAATGCAAAACACATCAAAAACGCAACACTTGTGTTTTTGATGCGATTGCATTGAAGTCTATTACACGCAAAACGCAATTTCCTGCGGGGAAAAAAAGTTGACCCTTTTCAAAAAATGCAGCACTGCAAAAGGCACCAACAAACGCATAGGTGTGCATGTAGGATAAAACATAGTAATAGAAATAAAGCCAATATGTACACAACAGATACACTCCAAACATTGCAGCACAGTCATACAAATAAAAAGTAAGCAGATTTTTCCAGGAACTTTTCTAATGTGCGTTACCTTGGTCATTTCCCCCCCCCCATACATACCGTTCATGTCGTCTAATTTAAATAATAGTTCAGATACAGATTGTAGACACTAGATGGCATACCTGTGCATGTGTCAGACAATCTGCATGAACTACAGCTGAGAAGTAATAGCTAGCAACACAAATACACTTCATTTGAGAAAAGACTGGGCTTCTAGGGTGGTCTGACAATCTTGAGTGCTATTTTACATTTTCCTGTCTGGGTTTAATGAAAGTAGAAGGCGGGTATAAAATGTCCCTTACTTTTCTTGTGCTAAAAGCTGAGAAAATTAGTTAAAATGTCATGAAAACAGAACAAAAACCATGCAGTAAAACATTCCAAACCTTGGAATGTAGAAAATAAAAATAAAATAAAAAAGTGAATTAGGCATCAAGCACATGCATTTTGGGGAAAAAAAAAAAAACACACTATGAAACTTACATTTTTTACACTATGTAATCTGAATTTTTTCGTCTGCAAAAGTATTACAATCCTCCGCACTGTTCTTTACCACTGTATCGGGAAGCATACATACTGAGCAAATTTAGTTGCTCCTACATATGCATATAAACAAAAGTTAATGGTTTAAAATATCAGCATTTTGATATTCTTTCAACGTGCAACTGTAGACTATGGTTATTAAGATATTAAAGCATGAAAAGAAATATAGGAATTTTGACATACCTGTAAATTCCATATCTTAGGTTATATACCACTACCTTTAGATGATTGGACACTGTCAAAAGCTTTGCTTGGAACTGGCCCCTCCCAAATGCACCCATATAACCTCACCCACTCGATGATGCTTTAGTTTTTGTTTTGTTTTGTTTTTTAGAAAGCAATAAGCAGATCAGAGGAAAAAGCGAGGGACTAGTTTCATGTACTTAAAGTGGCATTTACAGGTACTTCAAAACTCCTATAATCTGAAATCATACAGCCCAGAGCACATGAATTTATTCTTGGACCAAGACGTCCCCATGCAATAAAAGGAAGAAAGAAAGAACAAGAGGGGTCAACAGATGTGAACAGATGACAGCAGAAACACCTTGTGGCTGAAGCAGAATCAGCAGAGGCTCAAACAACTACCTGTCAAAAAATGGTTTTGAAAACGTTAACAAAAAAACATATGGTGGCTCGGCGACCGCTACATGCTGTAAAGAACCCCAGCCTCTTTGGGAGAATTAGTTCAAGTAGGAAGAGAGGGATTCGTTCCCCAAGGGCAGGATCTCTGGAAAAAAAAGGCAAAATAACCACCCAGCCGGGGGGAGGAGGAACCACCTGTGATGAATGGAGGAGGGGGCCAGTTGGCAAGAGAATGCATAGCAGACAGCCGTAAATGACATTCCTTACCCCACCCATAGGGCGATTGAATCCTAAGGCGGCTTTAAAAAAGTAAAATATAATATAAAAAGTGCAGCGCTGGACATGTGAAGTGATTTATGAAATTAATAAACCAATTATTAAAGTGGTGAAGAAGGTTATTCAAAGTCAATATATCAAAATAGTGACACAATCATACGTGTTAATTATATAAAGTGTTTCTTAGAACGTGAACACATGAACTAAAATGAGTGAAAAAAAGTATATATATAAAAACTTATGAAGGCGCATAAAAGTCCATAACAGTGTATTTGATGCAATGCAGATTTCAGGGATACATCTTCATTGTTCAATGTTGCCCACCACCGAATAGATGAATAAAAGGCTTACCAGAAAGCCTGTGACCGCTCTTATTCAGGGGGGTCAAAACAGGCTTAGCAGATATGGGGAAACCGCCACAGGGATACTCCAAGGGACACCGATGGACCGATGCGTCAGGACTCCTTGCCGAATAGCCAACCAGCCGACAATGGCTGTAGATGTTCTCCCAAATCCTATCCTCTCATGGGGCAAACTTAAAGTCTTCCACGGATCCAGTGCAAAAAGATGTGGTTGTGATGCCAAAAGAAACAAAAAAAGGAGATGCTCCGCTGGTGCAGATAACTTTTGGTTTCTTTATTGGCAAAATGCGGTATATAACGTTAATAAAACAAAGAAAATAGAGCAAGATAAAAAACGACACTACCTCCGTTTAATTTAAAATCGCGCATGCGCGGTGCGTGCAATGTTGTGACCCTACGGCCGTTTCGTCACAACATTGCACGCACCGCGCATGCGCGATTTTAAATTAAACGGCGGTAGTGCACTGGATCCGTGGAAGACTTTAAGTTTGCCCCATGAGAGGATAGTATTTGGGAGAACATCTACAGCCGTTGTCGGCTGGTTGGCTATTCGGCAAGGAGTCCTGACGCATCGGTCCATCGGTGTCCCTTGGAGTATCCCTGTGGCGGTTTCCCCATATCTGCTAAGCCTGTTTTGACCCCCCTGAATAAGAGCGGTCACAGGCTTTCTGGTAAGCCTTTTATTCATCTATTCGGTGGTGGGCAACATTGAACAATGAAGATGTATCCCTGAAAATTGCATTGCATCAAATACACTGTTATGGACTTTTATGCGCCTTCATAAGTTTTTATATATATATATTTTTTTTCACTCATTTTAGTTCATGTGTTCACGTTCTAAGAAACACTTTATATAATTAACACATATGATTGTGTCACTATTTTGATATATTGACTTTGAATAACCTTCTTCACCACTTTAATAATTGGTTTATTAATTTCATAATTCACTTCACATGTCCAGCGCTGCACTTTTTATATTATATTTTGTTTTTTGTGCCCTCATATCGGGGTTATAGTGCACAGCAGCAGGAATTTTCTTCAGGTTTTCACAATTCTTTATGCACCTAGCGCGATTCCTTTTTCTTTTAGCTTTAAAAAGTGCACCAAAACACACACCTCCCATTGATGGGAAACACATTAAAAACGTGGGAAATACTAATCAAAAACACACTGGCAGGTACATTTTTGTTTTTTGAGTCACATGTACTTTTTTTTTTTTTTTACAGGTGCAAAACACGCCAAAATGGCGGCAAGTACGCAGTAAATCCGCATACTTTTTTTACTGCAACAGATCAGTGTGAAAGCAGCTTTAGACCCCTTTAACACTGGGGAGGTGCAGGCGTTAGCGGTAAGTGCTAGTTTTAGTGGCGCTTTACCGCTGTAATAGCAGGCGCTTTGGAGCCGCTAGCAGGGCGCTTTCAACCAACCAGAAGGGATTAAAAGTGCCCGCTTAGCGCAGCTTTCAAAGCACTTTGAAAGCGGTGCCCCTTCATTTCAATGGGGGGGGGGGGCCTTTTACACTGGGGCTGCAGAAGAGGCAGTTTGCAGGCGTTATTTTTAGCGCAAAAACACCTGTAAAAGCGCCTCAGTGTGAAAGGGGTCTTAGTGATTGACCTGCCTTCAAGGCAGCCACAGGACATATGAAGGAAGTGTTAACTTACCCCAGGACATGATATAAAGAGCCCCAGAGAAGCAAGAAGCACTGGCTTCCAGGATATTTCATCCCCTTGAAACCTGAGAACAGGAGGTTCCTTTTTAACAGAGGACCTTATAAGGGAATAAACCATTTAAACACAAAGGGAGGACTCTGAATAGGCAATGGGAAGGCCCCAGAGGGGTACTAAAAATGGCAAAATCAAGGAACTTCTTGCAAAAGGAATTGCCAAGGTGTTAGGAGGAGGATATAAAAGGCCTAAAATACCGACTACCAAGGGCTAGATATTCATTCCAACTTCCAGGGTGGATTTCCCTATCGTCAAATCAGTGAAAACAACCTTGCATGACAAATTACAAAGCATGGGGGAAGCAATATGCATGGCCCCAAGAAAGAGGTGCACCAACTGTTGAATATTAGGGAATTAAAGATGCCGGGAGATCTCTAGATAAGGGTCTGTACAGTATTCACAATAATTGAAGACGTTTGAGGAGATGGGCAGGGAAGTGCCAACGTACTTGCAGACCAGAGGTGGAGAAAAACAAGTAAATAAGAGAACAGAGACTAAGCAACCTTTTCCAGTACTAGGTCAACAAAAGACGACTGGTGCCAAAGCCAGGTCTTTTGTGGAGATTAGAGCAGACTTCTCAGCTCATAAAAATGGGTAGCCTGGTGATTTTTGACCTTGAAACAGGTAGGGGTGGCAACTCAAAACTCAGGGCAGAGTCTGGGAGTTGTAGGCAGAAAGACCTGTGTGGTGCAAACAGAAAGCCATGTAATAGAACTAACCTCCGAATGTAGTGTGGACTAGGGTTCCAGCAACAGACTGGAGAAACAATTTACAGTTCATTGGCTGTCCTGAAGGAGATGGCCAGTAGAATATGGAGGGATATTCTTATGAAGATGCAAATGAAGTCACTGTAACCACGGATAGACAAAGTGTCATTCTGATGTGAATGTAGTTATAATGGATGATAATTAAACCCAGACATCCCAAGCAGTACAATGTTTGGAGAAGGAGCCACAGAAAGGAGTGGCATCAACCATAGATTAAGTGATAGCATCCATGCTTTAACCCCAGTGATCTTCAAACTGCAGCCCTTTGCTTGCCTTTATCTGACCCTTAGGGCACTGTTCCTCCCACTGATACGAGACACTATTCTGCCAACTGACACCAATGGGGCACAATTCCTCCCAATGATACCAACGATGGGGCTCTATTCCTCCCAATGATACCAACGATGAGACACTATTCCTCCCTTTATTACCAAATGTGGTAAGGCTTACTCCCACGAATGCCAGGAAAATTTACCACATTGGCCACAGTCGGCCCCTAATAGCCTGCAAAATAGCCCCTTGTTTAGAGAGTTTGAAGACCCCCTGCTTTAGCCTATGGTCAGAGAAAGAATGGTAGGTCTATAGAGGACCAGGCAGAAGCTATGCTGCTGCGGTAGACTTCACAACAAGTCTATAGGAGACCAAGGAAGGAAGGAGAGGAATACCCCTTGTGATTATAAGCTGTGCAGAAAAAAATGAGGCTCGTCAAGCAGCAAGAACATGTAGCACAAAATGCAACAGAGAGAAGACAGCAATAGAGACTGTACCTCTGACGTAGAGTAAATAAAAAGTTGGACGCCTTTGCTCTAATGGGGAGCAATGACCAATAAGACCTCTCTCTCCCACTCTCCCGTCTCTCATCCTAACAAGTTGGTAATAGCCAACTGCAGGGCTGGGCATGCCAAAGCAAAGTAGGACTTCATAAGTCTCCAGGCGCCTATCAACCGAATCCTAAAAGGAGAGAATACCATTAATGGAAACAGACTGATTTAGCACAAGAATGACTAGATGTGCTAGAGTCTACTACCCCCCTTTACATTCTGCAAATTAAAGTGAACTAGGCAGTTATGGCTCAAGTGTGTTCAGGGGTAAGAGGCAGAAGAGCATTTACAGGCGTTAGTATCCGCTTACTCTAAAAGCGGTGAGAACATTTGGAAAAGGTCAGACATTCTGGGAGAAAATTCCGCTTTAGTCAGTGGACAACCTTACTCTAGAACAAGGAACTGCCATCAACCTGAGAGGTACATGGAACCACCTCAGGGCCTGCAGTGTAATCTCTTATGTGCTTCCACTCCTGTGTGCTGGAAATCCTCCATTGTCAAGTGAGGATCTTCCCCTGCAGGGTACTCATGGAATGTATGCAGACTGAGGGGGATTCAGCATGTCCGGTATGAAGGAATCGTGCTAACAGAGCGTCTCTGGCTGCAAGTCTGAAGTAACAGGCAAAAGGTGAGGCAGCAAATGATCAGCTTGCATCTTTTGCAGAAATGGCAGCTGGAAGTGTGCAATCGGAGTCTTATGAGCACTACATCACCAGCCCCAGCCAACGAGGAAACTTCAGTAGTGAGCTGGAAGAAAATCGCTCCAAATTTAAATAATCGTTAGAAAAAGGGTACCAATAAGGCAGAGTAAGCAAGATAATAGGACAAATACGCATGGGACTCTTACACTTGTGGTGCCCTTTGAAGAGCAATCTGCAATGGATCACTCAGAGGGCATTATGTTGCCTCCTCACAGCCTGTTTTAACCCCTAAAAACATTGAAGATAACCAATTTTAAACTGCTACTGAGCCATAAGGCAATAAGCAGCTGGATTTTGTTAAAACTGTAAGTCGAAGAAAAGTGATGAAAAAAAAAAAAAAAAAAAAAAAAGGAAAAAAAAACAAAAAAAAAGGAAAAAAAACAAAAAACACCCTTTAAGAAAAAAAGATGCATCACCCAAAGACAAAAAAAACTGGAGACTCATGGAGTAGGCACAGTTATAGCAGTACACAGAGGAGTGGCCCCCAGCAAAGCTTTTGCCAGTGCCGAATTACCTAAATGTAGCAGGATATAATCCATGGTCTAAAGCTGGCCATACATTATACAATTTTCTTGTTCAATTTCCTTAAGATTTACCTTCAACTATAGGAGTGCAAGGGCCTTTCTGATTGCATACAAATTAAAAAAGCGTTTAGGTTTGACAGCAAATTTTATGGTTTTGGTAAATCTAAAAGGAAAATTGTAAAAGAAAATTGTATAAATGTATAGCCAGTCTAAGAACAAATTCCTGAGTCCTGTACGATTAAGATAAGAGTTTTAAAATTAGCCATTCCTGACCTCTCCGTCTTTGGGGGGCTATTCAGATGCTGTCAGCTTGCCCATGAAGGGTCACTAATAGAATAGAATATTGAGACCACTCTTTAAATAAGGAAATAAGGTATATTTTAGGCACTCTTAATTTAAAGATTTTCAGAAAATACAGGAGGAAGAAAAAGATATATTTAATTGGAGTAATGGAGCTATGATATGACACATACAGGCAGACGGGTACAGCAACACAGAAGAAGCCAAATTGGAAACCAGTGATTTTAATGCATACAAGGAGCACTGAAGATGTGAGATCTCTCTACTTGAGTTGCAGACATCAATAAAGACCAAAGGGGTGTGTAAAACCTGCCCTTCTAACAATTACTGAGCAAAAGTAGTTTTTAGGGTTCTATGTTAAGCTGGTTACATCCAAAATGTACTTTTAACTGCAATTACTCCAGCTAAATTGTTATTGCTCCTATGCATCACTAATTCAGCCTAAAATGTATTTTGTATTACACTGCACCAAAATAGAAATCAATTGTCATGGTTTTTAGAAGACAAAGGACATCTACATCACAATATTGTATTATTTGTACCACTGCCCAGACTTATGCCGCGTACACACGAGCTGACTTTCTGGCAGAAAAGGTCTGACGGAACAAATCCGTCGGACATTCCGATCGTGTGTGGGCTTCAACTGACCTTTTCTGTCGAAAAATTTGACAGACCTTAGAAATAGAACATGTTTCAAATCTTTCCCACGAACTAGATTCCGGTCGAAAAAAAAAACGTTAGTCTGTGCGCTAGTCCGACGGAACGAAAATGACGCAAGGGCAGCTATTTGCTACTAGCTATTGAACTTCCTTTTCTAGTCCGGTCGTACGTCATCATGTTCGAAACGATTAGACTTTGTTGGTATCGTGTGTAGGCAAGTCTGTTTCGTCGGAACTCCGTTGAAAAGTCCTTCGGAGTTCAGTCCGACGAGAAGTCTGCTCGTGTGTACGCGGCATTACTGTATCTATGCTAATAACCATGAGGTAAAAGCAAGCCTTTATTTTGACTTTTGCATAGGTTAACCTTCAGGAGTGTATAGTATGTGGGGTAAAGGTCACACATCACATGGTTGTCTGATGTTGTAATGTAGACAGTACAAATGAATAACTTGGCAGCAACAGCCAACAAAAGTTGGGTAGAAAATACCACAGGGTAAATAACCAATGGAAATGGTGGACAGTTCAAAAGAGGCAGCTATCAGTCGTGATATTCTGCCCAAAAAGCTTCAGCAAAGGCAGACCATTGGTAGACAGGCTCATATTTGTTTTGAAAGAAAAAAAAAAAATACTTTTACCCATGTGCTCATACATTATAATTTAGTCCTACACACACTCATTTAATTCAAGACTGTAAACACTGGTTTAAAGAGGAATAAATTCTGAATTTCACGAGCTTTGAGAGGCCTTTTTAAGGAAAATCTGCACTAAACGTTGATTGCCGTTGCTGACCACCGTCTGAAAATTCTATTTAGAAAAGAAAATTTATCGCCACACTCTGGGCTGCAGTAACCTTTCTCGCCTATAAAAGTTGAACTCTGGGATAAGTAAATATTATCCATATACAAGAGGCATGCGTATTCTTACTTGAATCTTTGTGTCCCATGTGCATTTCTTCTAAATTTGAGTGATAATCCAGTTTCAAACTTTGCCTCTGTGCAGATACTTCCTGTATTAGACCCCTTTCACACCAAGCCGCCCCAGGCGCCAGAGTTAAAGTGGCGATATTTGTAGCGCCACTTTACCGTCGTTTTAGTGGCTCTATTAAATCCGCCCGCAAAACGCAGCCGGAGCGCTGCCCCGTTGATTTCAATGGGGAGGAGCGGTAAGTTCATCGTTCCTTCAAAGCTCCAGAGAAGCTGCTGGCAGGACTTTTTCTGACGCCCTGCCAGCGCACCGCTCCAGTGCATGGAGCAGCTGTTTTAGTGCGGTTTGCAGGCACTATTTTTAACACTATAGCGCCTGCAAAACGCTCCAGTGTGAAAGCGGTCTTAAGACCAGCCCACTGCTGCTCTTTAGAAAACTAGAGGAGGGGGGCGACTGGTCTTGTATCCACCCCCTCCTCTAGGTTTTCTAAAGGCAGCCTGTAGTGGGTGGGCCCGCTGGGTCCCTCCCACAGCTTTGCTCTCTGTACAAACTTGTTTGCTAAAAAAAAACAAAAAAAAAAAAAAAAAAAACACACAAAACAAAAAAGGAAGCCTGTGAAAAAAACTTGTTTAAAGCCACAGTTCATTTAATTTTCAAACAGGATGGAACACTATAAAGATACATAAAATATGTTAATCCTGCTAGTCCATCAACTATAACAGCATCGACTTGTGCTTTTATCACTTACCAGCGCAAAGATAGACGTTTGAGGTATTCCGGTCCAGAATTGCAGACAGAACAAATAAATGTATAAAATCTGGAAGGAGAATTCAGTAACAGACAGAGCTCAGTCTGTATTCTTAATACTGAAAATTATGTCTACAGGTCATTTAACAAAATGAAAAACCATAGCTTGCAAATTTTTTCTTTTAAAGCAGAGTGAACCTTAAAAATTTTACTTGTCAGATTTAAATTGAAGACAGTGAACAGTGCAACAAACATTTTTTTCCATTACACAGGTCAGTTATTCTAGTTACAGAATATGCACATCAGTGCGATGTACTCACAGTCCTCACCTGTCACCAAAAAGCATAGGTTTCTGCAAGCATTGCACACAGGCCTCATGAAACCACTGCTTGCATTTGCAGCACTGAAGCATCTTTAAGTACCATCTAGAATTAAAAAAAAATCAAATATGAACAGAATACAGAAACCAACCTTGCACAAAAGTTTTGCAGTTGCTCAAAAATTCTCACTGACTTTCCCAAGACTGCAATTTTAAAAACAGATTTAACCACTTAAAGACCAGCCTTTTCTGGCACTTGTTTACAAGCTTAAATCAGTATTTTTTGCTAATTACTTAGAACTCCAAAACATTATGAATTTTTAGCTGAGACTCTAGGAAAGGAAATGGCAACTGTTGCAATATTTTAGGTCACACGAAATTTACACAGCAGATTTTTAAAACACAATTTTTTGTGGAAAAAATACACTTTAGTGGATGGAAAAAAAACAAAACATAACATATACCCCAATTTTTTTTGTACATTATGAAAGATGTTACTCTGAGTAAATAGATACTGAACATGTTAACGCTTTAAAATTGCACACACAATTGTGGAATAGCAACAAACTACAATACGTAAAAATCTCCATAGAAGGATTTTTTTTTTTACAATTTACCTGTTTAGAGTTACAGAGGGGGTCTAACGCAAGAATTATTGCTCTTGCTTAAACGTTCGTGGTGATACCGCATGTGTGGTGCAAACACCACTTACATGTGTGCGCGACTTGCATTTGCTTCTGCGTGCAAAAAAAAAAAACACGCATACGTTTTTCTTGTTTTGTCCTGGTTAGAGAGTGATGCACCCTCTTGATATGTTCTGCAGAAAAAAAGGTCATCCAGACAAAGTGGGGGAGAAACCAGAATTTGAGTTGCCACCAGAACAGGAACAGTAGAAATCTTCCGATAAGAACACTTGTTCTAAGCACAAGTGTCTAAAAGGGCATTTGCCTCACTTTGTAGAGAATTTCACCAATTACCCATTTTCAGAACAGAAAGTGAACATAATATCCCCAACGGCACACAGATGAAAAATTATGGGGTTTTCACTGTCCCCATACAAAGTGCAAAGAAATTTTGGCTTTAGTTATACAGTAAAATCTTGGATTGCGAGCATAGTTCATTCCGGAAACAGACTTGTAATCCAAAGCACTTGTATAGCAAAGCAAATTTCCCCATAAGAAATAATGGAAACTTAGATGATTCGTTTCACAACCATTTATTCATAAGTCCTTCAGTTTAAGTATAAAAAGATGATAGCAATGTGACCAGCTTGTGTAACCATAAAATGTCCATCTACAAATTTCAGCCTCCACAAGGGGATTAGAAGCAAAATCCAGCAGGAGAGAAGAGAGGTGCCTCTAAGTGTAGCAATATGGTTTCATTTAATGAAGGTACAACATTTAGCAACTCACATGGTTGACAATTAAAAGAGGCACATCTAAGTATGCAGGCATCCGGGGTAAAGCTGTCCACAGACCATCCTCCGCACCCCTGGCTCTCACCACTGTCAGTCTGCAATCCTGACTGGGAAGACTACCCTGCAGTAGAGCAATCTGAAACCGAGGCTTAAAACGCAGCGTGGAAGGGATGATGTCGATGGCGGTGTAGAAGATGGTCTATGTGGACAGCTTTACCCAGGATTCCTGCAATATTAGATGTGCCTGTTTTAATCAACCATGCAAGTTGCTAAATGTTGTTGTTCATTAAATGTAACCATATTGCTATACTTAGAGGCGCCTCTCTCTTTTATACTCAGTTGTGACGTGACGATATCAGGCCATATGGCTAACAGGCCATATCAAGATATTGGCCAATTGTCAAAGTTTATATAAAAAAAAAAAAAGTTGCTGGTCTTGCAGAACACTCTCAAACCAAGGTTTTACTGTACTGTAACAATTTCAGTAATGGACACTTTCGCCCCCTGCCTGCCCAGGCCATTTTTCAGCTTTCAGCGCAATCAAATTTTGAATGACAATTGTGCGGTCTGTTCCCAAATGAAATCTTTATTATTTTTATCCACACAAATAGAGCTTTCTTTTGGTAACATTTAATTACTACTGGGTTTTTTACTTTTTGATAAAGGAATTTAAAAAAAATATATTTTTTTGGAAAAAAACCCAAAACCTGTTTCTCTTTTCTTCGATTATAACATTTTGCAAACAAAAAATGTTTCTACATAAATTTAGGACAAAATGCATACTGCTACATTTCTTTGGTGAGAATATACCAAATCAGTGTATATCATTTAGTCTGTAGGAAAGTTATAGTCCAAACTGATATAAAGATCTGAAAAGCAATTAATCCTGATGAACTGACGGTCTATCTCATTTCTTGATGGCCGAAAATGTCAGAGCAGTACAAATTTCCCCCAAATGACCCCTTTCGGGAAAGTAGACAGCCAAAATGTATTTAGTAAGAGGCATGGCAAGTTTTTTGAAATTGTAATTTTAGGTCACAATTTTTGGGAAATTTAAGAAATTTAAAAAAAATTGTTTGCTAATCACTGTTCTAAGCAACCATTTTTTCTTCTTGAAATTCATTAATTCCGTGTGTACTATTGTGATTAACCATAGCTAAATCATATGGTACAGATGAGCTGTGATTGGCCCTGTCTGTACCATGTGATCACTGTGACCAATCACAGAAATCAACAATAGTACACGATGACGGGTATGAATGGAAGCTATCCATTGTGTACAATTGTCATGTGATCTGCTGTGATTGGTCATTGCAATCACATGGTACCGGCAGCAGCCCGGTACACTGATCTGTGTCCAGTGGACATAGTGGGTGACAGATAACGCCACAGCGCAGCCTGTGGGACGAGATCCTGGGAGGAAGTCTTAAGATGTCCACCCAGGATGGGAGAGCTTCCGCTTGGCTGAAATATCGCAATAGGCGAGATGGGAAGCGGTTAAATACACAATATAGTGTCAAGCAAACATTTTTTGCCGCCCTCCACCCCAATTGACCCCTTTTACTCCTCAGAAAACCAGCCTGTCACCAAATCTAGATAATGAACAAAGTGCCGCATGCTGGTAAATTCACTTGCTTTAGCAAGTATTGTTGCACAAAGAGTACATCTTGCTCAGCTCCAACTGAATGACCATCTAACACGTTTCACCCTTACAGGCTTAAAGATACAACGAAGCCTGGAAGGGTGAAATGCGTTAGTCGGCAAACCTTCAGGTGGAGCCAAACAAGATTAACTGTTTGTGCTATAAAACTTGCTGAAGAAAGTTATCAGTTACTATCAGTGCACGGTCATTTGTTCCTCGTTATATGGAGCGTGAACAGGCTCCAGGGACCAGCACCCAGCATGTCCACAACAGTAGGAGGCAGTATGGAAGCGTTGAGATTTCAGGTGATCTATGTGCAAAAAAGCAAGAATAGAATGTCAGGCGTTCGAAAATAAAAATAAATAAATAAAGGGGGTGATTTACTAAATGCAGAGTGTGCAAAATTTGGTGCAGCTCTGCATACAAACTAATCGGCTGAGTTTATTTTGGGAAAGCTTAATAGAACAAACTGAAGTTAGAAGCCAATTGGCTACCATGCACAGCTGCACCAGATTTTGCACTCTACAGTTTTAGTAAATCAACCTTCTAGTCTGTTAGAAAAAGCATCTATGTTTTACTCACTCTCCTGGGCCGCCACAGTAGCAGTAACATTGCTGTACATTGGTCTTGTGGCCTACATCCCATTCTAACTCGTCCAACTTGTACGGCAGAGATTGCTTCATGACCTGCAGGGCTTTAGCATTGGGTCCTTTTTTCAACGCTCCTCCCCTCTTAAAAAGAAAACAAGTGACAAAAGTATCAGTGTTGCAGTTTAGCACTTTCAGAAAAACAATGAAACATCTGTCCATTAACACCTTCAGCTGACTGACAGGAGGTCTTCACAGTAGGAGCCTTGAGCTGAGCATCTATCACCTAAACAGCTGTTCAGCCATATTTGGCATTACTTAGTCTGGCAGAGACCTATTGGTTTTGGCAGAGTTGTTAAACCAGCTGATTGTCAGAATTCTGAATGGGAAAATATCCAAAAGCAGCTGATGACATAGAGAGGTATTCTACTTTCTCTGTAAAAGTGAAAAACTTCTAGGTTTACATGCAAATTATTTTCCACACAAAGATGAGGAAAAAAATAAATATTCAACTACTAAACAAGCTACACACTATTGTACACAGAAAGTGGAACTTTTACAGCCTTCTCCAGTAACTGCACTAGAGAGGATATTTAAATTACTGACAACCATATGTCAGATACTTCAAATACTGAAAGCCAACACACATTCAGCATGCAATTTTCTGACAGTAGGTTTCTATCACTTTTCTTTGCTGCAGTGCAGTCTATGAATATGATAAACAGAAGGAAATCTTGTTTTACAAATAAACATGTAATGCAAAGAACACCCATGACAAGGAGTCTACAGAGCTCTATGGGCTTTCTAGAGAAATAGCACATTAGTCATTTTCTTTCTAATGCTCTGCTTATCGCCTTCTGAAGCATGATCTGTGGTGGACGGTATTTTAGAAAGCGGAATAGGAGCAGCTGGCAGGTGTTCAGAAGGCGCTACACTTCTGATTCCTGATGTCTGTTTTTTGTTTAATTTATTTTGAATTGATGAATGACAATTTTACATTGCATGACACGCCATAACTGCAAGTCAAGCGTTTGGCTCACCGTGTGGCCCCACTGGCCTCAATGGGCAAGTTTGGACTGGGAGGTGTTGCCGTCTGCCAAACTTTGCAGCCCAAGTAAAAATTGGCAAAGCCACAAAGCAAAGCATTGCAACATATGTAAAGCCCTCTCAGGCTGTAATGTTAGAATTCTGGTGGGTGGCTCGTAAACCCACGGCTCAGCCATCCGTTTTTAGGTGGATATATAATTAAAAAAAAAAAAAAAAAAGTAAGCGATCTTCTTATGATCTTCTTACGGTCCGCTTAGCAACATAGTGGCCTTGTTTTACCCTTCCATGTCAGTTAATGCAGAACTATAGGCAAAACTTTTTTCCCCCTCATTTTGGATAGAGTAAGACGGTTATAACCCTTGTCAGTTTATTTTTTTGCCATCTGTGTCCTATTCGGGAGATTTCCCTTCACTTCCTTTCCTATAGCCAAAACAGGAAGTGAGAAGAAATCCATGCAAATTATGAGTCTTTTGCGCGCCCCCCCCCCCCCACACACACACACAAAGGTCACCAGAACTAGTGTCCCTTAAGGAAGATTTACCCTCTATTACTTTTCTAGTTATAACCCAAAACATGGGATTTACTTTTACCTTCAATAATGGTAACAGGACAAAGAGAGGGTGAATCTCCATAAGGGGGTACAGACAGCAATAGGGCTCCCTTCACATCTCCTCATATGGGGGGGCGTCAATTGCAGGATGCGACAGGCATCCCGCGTTCTGTTTGCATGTTTTTACTGCGATTGTCGCCCAGTGAGTCACAGGAAATACTGCGCCCTCCACCCCCTCCTAGTTAGAGTATTATGGTACGGAGAAAACTAGAGGCCGATAGCAAGTCAATTTCAGGTTCTAAGTTATATTACATTTTATATATATATTTTTTAAACTGTATTCTGAATGGTTTTTATATGTGCCTGGATTTGATCTTTAACTTACAATACAGGTTTGTATGTTCACATATGGTGATGATTCAACTGTTTACTAAATACAAACCAAGCAAGTAATAGTTATTAGCTTATTATAGAAGATAATTTGTAAAAACCGTATCTATGGTTAAAGAAGATTACCTTCGTAGTAGTGGCAAATACACACTGCCGGCATAACCATTTCTCATCACTATCAATCACAGTGGAGTCAATCTTTGGTGTGTGGCACAGTTGGTGATATCCTACAACCACAAAAAAAAAAAAAAAAAAAAAAAAAAAAAAAAGCTTCAATTCATATTTACCTTTCTTATCTAGCTTTCATAAAATGACAGACATACAAATTTGGGAACTTCAGTGACCAAAACAAAAAGAATAAAACATTTAAGAATATACCAACCTTGGCCACACTTGTCACAAATAACTATCTCATTTGGGGCTTCAGAATACTCCTCCTGACATATTGAACAAACCATTTCACCACTTTCAGAGGCTCCTGAAATTTAAGGCAAAAACAAGGGCTTTTAAAACTTGAATTTAAAATATAATTTAAAAGAAGAGATGATGCCATCCACTCGCTTCTCGGTACAAGCAACTCTATATCCAACAGTATAAGAAGTCACTGGTACTGTTGCCGATACACAGCTACCACACTATACAAGAGCCTAAGCAGCAGTCAGACCATTCTGGCATGCCAATATTTGTTTGGTCCAAGCTGGCTGTAGGTACCGTGGCTGCAGTGGACCCATCCTAGTCCCAAAATTACAAACTAAAAGGCACATCGCCTTCCGAACTCTGCATGTCAAGCAACGCATTCCAGCACACTCTGCTTGTCCTTCGATATGCCTCCCCTGGGATGAAACCTATGGACAATCACGTAGAAAAAACAAAACCCCCCACACACAGGACAGGTGTCCCTGACCCTGTCGTCCTGCCCCCCGCTTGATGCCAATTCCCTGACTGTCATGTTGACAGCCAGGAATTGCTGGCAAGAGTTTACAAGTAAATATAGCATCTGTAATGACTGTTGCTGTCAAAAACAGACTGACATGGTTTATGAACACTGTACAGACGCGAGATAAGGAAATACAAAGCAACATTGTTATTTTGGATCTACTGTTTCCTTCCATCTGAAGAACAAAGGGATGAGCTCCCTTTCAAGACATCAGTGGATGGTTGTCAGCAGCAGTCTATTAGGAAACTATGTTCTGTCTCCCGCACTTGTTTGAAGAGGGATTTCACACCAAAATCACTTCACCATACCGCAACCATGTTCATAAGATGCAGTTGCAGCACCGCCCCAGCCACTTCATGTTTGCAGGTGGTATCGCCTGGTTAACACGACATGCACCACTTTTTTGCCTTGCCGCAATGCAAAGCCTCAAAGCTGTAACAAGGCGTACGGGCCGTCATGCAGCCATTGCCAGGTTTTGACAGGTGGCCAAGGTGAAATGTAAACACACACCTCAACCCTGCTTGGTTTTGCTGTCCCAACAATGCCCATGTAATTGGGGTCCTAAAATAAATTTTAAAAAATTAGTTCCTATTTAAAGCGGATGTAAACCCCATTCATGAAATTTTATCTGGGCACATCTCTAGTGTTTACTTAGCTTTCTCTAAAGCCCTAAGGCCCCTTTCACATTGGGGCGCTTTGCAGGTGCTACAGCGCTAAAAATAGCGCCTGCAAATCGCCCTGAAACAGCTGCTGCTGTCTCTCCAATGTAAAAGCCCCGAGGGCTTTCACACTGGAGCGGTGCGCTGGCAGGATGCCAAAAAGAGTCCTGCTAGCAGCATCTTTGGAGCGGTGTAATACACCTCTCCGAAACCACTCCTGCCCATTGAAATCAATGGGGCAGTGCGGCTATACCGCTGGCATAGCGCTGCTGCAATGGAGCTTTGCAGGTGGTTTTAACCCTTTTTCGGCCGCTAGCAGGGGTTAAAACTGCCCCGCTAGCGGCCAAATACCGCCGCTAAATAAAGCGCCGCTTTACGCTGACGCCGCGTGAAAGGGGCCTAAGTACCCTGTTTTTCTGCTGCTTGGTTCTTCTGTTGTTATCAGCATAACTTCTGACAAGTTCTTCAACAAAGGAAAAAACAGCCTGAAATTTGGGGAGGTTACTATAAATAGATTTGCAGAAAGCTGGTCTATTCACAGCACAGCTCTGCACATGTGGAGGGGGGGGGGGGTGCCTTTCCTCCAATCAGCTGTCACACAGTGTATGCCAAGAATCCACACAGAGTAGTGGAACAGGAAGAGAAAAAGAGGATGTGCACTTTCTAAACAGTCTAGAATGGTGGAAGATAGTAAAACTTATATAGGGAGAATTGTTTCATCTGAGGCTGTTCACTTCACTGGGTATATGTGAGGGTTTACATCCACTTTAAAGTATTTTTAATGCTTAGTTTATCTTCATCAGCCCCAAATAACTCCTCCATGATAATATTTTTTTTTAATTTCTAATTTCTCCAACCATTAATACTTAAACCAGTTTTGATTATTAGTTTTGTTCTGTATTTTTTTTTCTTCAACACAAAACAAGAGTGAGAGCAACGTCACTTTCGGGGGTGCAGGGCAAGGGAGATGGCTTTGCGTTTGGAGCATGTGTGCTCCTTCCTGTGGCCTGAGGAATGTGAACGCAAAGCCGTCTCCTTTGCCCTGCACCCAGAAGTGACGTCGCGCTCGAGTCCCCAGCCTTCTTCGTTGCCCTGAATAGGCTGTGAGTGCCAGAAACCACCCGTGCGAGCTGCCAGCTGGACCTCAGGGACACGCACACACAGAGACCTCCTCTGGATGGCACTGCAGGATCATTTCTGATCATAATGCGTTTACCTGTATTCCCTTTGTGAGTAGCCTGTTTTATCGTTATCGTCAATAAATGGTCCTTAATTACTGCACTCTTAGGCGCTGTGCTTTCTTTTGTACATCAGAGACTGCTTCTATATCCTTTACACTGGCTGCCCTCAGTGCTGGAACAAGACTCTCTTGCTTTTTAAATACTTATTAATGGATATTGTCCCTCTTACAGAGAGACGCTTTATTTTTTTATAGTCTCCCAACCCACCTCCTGGGTCTGTATATACTCCCAGGGTCCATTCCCCACACAAGCGCTGATTTTCTTTCCTTGCTTATTTCATTTATAAATAACTTGTCTATGCTTTGTGCCAGAATCATAGTTTTAGTGTAATTTTAAATGAGACAAATAACTTGGTACATAAAGTAGCACAATTTTTATTAAAACTGATCAACGTAGGGAAAAGCATTTTAGTTACTTTTTTTGGCAATGGATTCAATAAGAAATAAAGCAGACAATCAGTTTTGCAAGATAGTATCAAACAACGACCTTGTTAGTACTACAAAAAAAACAAACAAAAAAAAACAAAAACACACACACACACACACACACACGTTACGTTGTCTAAAAGTAATGACAAAGTTATTGCCAAATCATTTAACCCATAGCAGAAATGTAAAAGTTGCTCTGCTCCATGGACAAGAGAGAAGAAAGAGAGTTCAAGTAGGTAATCACTAATAAGTCTCTCCCAGGCAGAAATGTGTCAGAGGAGGTACTGGTGGACAGCATTGTGTCTAATTCAGTATTTGTATTTTGTAATAAAGTTTATTGAAGAAAAATGATTTGACGGGGACACGGCATCTTTTATTATCAGGTTAAAGAAATAGGGTTAATTATAGACAAGGGAAATTTGGCAGCAGTAGCTATATTGCAGATAACAGAAATTATAGAAGTCAAGGATAATCCGTACCCGTTTGTATGTCCTTCCAAAGTACCCACGACTTAGAGCTGTCTTCAAATAATATAAAACAGCTCTGCTGAATGTTATCTATCTGTAATAGAAATAAAGCATTATTTTTATAGAAGAACTAAAATTAACTTACAAGCCCAAATTAAAAAAACAAACCTCTATCGGGGTGTTGCAATTAAGACTGCATTCTGTAGGAATCAATCATTTGAAATAATTTGTTTTAAGCCAGTACCGTTTAAATGGGTTTAGATTTTGACTACCGTATATACTCGAGTATAAGTCGAATTTTTCAGCACATTTTTTTGTGCTGAAAGTGCCCCCTTCGACTTATACTTGAGTCAAGCACTTTTCTGCAGCAAAAAATGTCATTTTCCGAACCGACTTTGGGGCCTCGTATCTCAGGGCCACTTAGTGCTAGGAACCCCACATTTGGTGTGCAAACCCAGTGGGACTAGCACTACAACATATCCAAAGATGAAGTTCCTAGCACTAAGTGGCCCCGAGATACGGGGCCCCAAAATCGGTTCGGAAAATGTCATTCTCTGCTGAAGAAAAGTGCTTGACATTTTCTGAACCGACTTTGGGACCCCATATCTCAGGGCCACTTGGTGCTAAGAACCCCAAATTTAGTGTGCAAACCCAGTGGAACTAGTACCATAACATATCCAAAGCTGGGGTTCCTAGCACCAATTGGCCCTGAGATACAGGGCCCCAAAACCGGTTCGGAAAATGTCATTCTCTGCTGCAGAAAAGTCAGTGAACTTATTTTTGGGGCCCTGTATCTCGGGGCCACTTGGTGCTAGAAACCCCAGCTTTGGAAATTTCATGGTGCTAGTTCCACTGGGTTTGCACACCAAATTTGGGGTTCCTAGCACTAAGTGGCTCTGAGATACAGGGCCCCAAATTCAGTCAACTGTGTCCATCTGCAGCAATGTCATTTCAGGACCCTTTGGGTTCAGAGACCCCAAATTTTGGCTGCAGCTAGGGGGCATCTAGGAACCCTTAACTACCAAGTTTGAAGTTCAGGGGACCTATGGCTGCAAATGGGCACAGTGATGCTGCAAATGAGCATTGTTGACCCTCTTTTCCACTTACAGTAGCTGTGCATTTCTCACCCTCGTCTTATACTCGGGTCAATAAGTTTTTCCCATTTTTTTGTAGTAAATTAGGACCTCGACTTATACTCGGAACGACTTATACTCGAGTATATACGGTAATTGTAAAAATGCAAACATTCTTTCCTTTATAAAGCTGATGTGATAACTGCAAGGTCCCCGTCATTTTAACAATGGTCAGGCAGTTATTTTCAACACTGCCAAATTGAGCCTGATCAGACAGTTGGATCTCCAACACACTTGTATTTTTGTGCATTTCCTGCACAATTTTAATTGAAATCAATGGTAATGCATCACCAAGCATTTTATTATGTGTTGCAATCTTTACATTTCATATCAACACGCATCATGATCCATGTCAATGCATCATGCTCATGTCTTTTGATGGATTTCAATGCAACACAGAGGCAAAAAACAAATGTGCCAAGCCTATGGGAACTATAGTAGCAATATGAATATGAAGGCTGCCATTACTGACCTTCTTCTAAACATTTTAGTTGACCAACTGTCTGACAGTTTCTGATTTACTGGCCCAGAAGAGGCACGCAGCAAGTAAAGCCAGAACTATTGATCTGCATCTGTGCCTAGTCTAGGACTCAAAAGTACTGACAGCGTGATGGTCATGGAACACTTTCACTAGTTTTCCAAAGTGCACTGGGAGCTCAGACACCCAGAGTGTTCCGCCTGCAAATACCAGCCTGCAGCCCCACCCACCCACAACTTTTCAGCAAGCTTCAGATATCTGTAATAAGGCCTGCAATTGCAGTGTTGGGATCCAGAGCTCCTAGCCTATGCAGGTATCAAGATTAGAAAATTGAATAACATGTTTTGGAGGTCGCTAAGGTACACTGGAATAGCAGCAACAGCATGTAGGTGTGATGAAAGTACTGACAGAGGTGTTTTTATAGCTAATTGAAAAAGTAGTTCAGTGTTTCAGGTCAGTTTTTGATCAGGATTAGGTCAGGATTTTATCCTGTTCACAACCAAATGACGTGCAATTTAGAAGCGTTCCCATAGAGGTCAATGGGACTGAATTTGCACCCGAGCTGGACCGCACTGGTCAGAAAACAGACAGGACTCTTTTTAATTTGCACTGAATCCGCACTCCAGCTGCACCAGATATATGTGAACAGGCACAATAGAAAGCAATGTTCTTTCACATGTCATGCGAATTGGATGCGGTTACAACCGCATACATGTGAACCTAGCCTTAGAATGCACATTTTTAGTAAAAAATACATTAAAGCGGAGTTCCGCTTAAAAAGAAAAAATTAAGTCAACAGCTACAAATACTGCAGCTGTTGACTTAATAAAATCGGACACTTACCTGTCCCAGGGTCCAGCGATATGGTGAAACAAAGTCCCGCTTGTCTCCCCCTTTTTTATGAGGTGCCAGCATAGTCACTGGGCGCCTGGCTGTGGTTTCACAGCCGGGCACGCACTGAGCATGCGCGAGCCGCATGGCGCGCCTTGACTGGCAGGGCATTCATCTGGGACCTGTGATGTGTCCCAGATGATTGCCGAGAGGGAGGGGGGGGAGAGGTGATCTCCCTTCCGGTGCCACGGTGCGCCAGGAGGAAGTTGGAGCTGGCACCCTCTAAAAAGGAGGGTATCCGCTCCCCCCACCAAAAATGACATGCCAAATTTGGCATGTCAGGGGCCCACCTGCCCTTAAAGCGGAAGTTCCATTTTTGGGTGGAACTCAGCTTTAACATTAGTTTTACTGTACACAAACTATTACCCAATTTTTTTTGTAAAATATAAAAGATTAGTTGGCACCGAGTAAACAGACACCCAACATGTCAAGCCTTAGAATTGTGTGTACCTGTGTTTTGATGTACCTTTATATTTTTTTAAACTGCCCCTCCCCCACTTACCTTTATTGCCATCACATAGAGGACCAATAGCCCCTCCCTATGTGATAGCATGTTTACTTTGGCAGGTTCTATTAAGACATCAGTGATATAATTAGATGCTCTCCAACAGCTTCTTCCTCAGCCACTACGGCCAGGGAAAGCAAAAGCAGAAACCAGAAGTGACAAAATCCTCATGGCTTCCAGGTTCTTACTAGCTGGGGAGATCAAATGGACGTTCACTGGTTTTCCTCCGTCTTACCTGGCGACACCAACTATGTGGATCCCGAGCTTGCAGGTGGGAGAGTGAAGACCAGGAAAAATGGCACACTTTCTCCCATTGAGAAGCGCCATATTCTCCTACATATGTCATGCAGAAGGCAAACCTATGCCATCAACATTTCTAAACAGCCTAGACCCGAAAATACATCTTAACCACTTGCCGACCGCCTACCGCATATATACTGCGGCAGAATGGCACGGGCAGGCAGAATCACGTACCCGTACGTGATCTGCCTCCCACGGGCGGGGGGTCCGATCGGACCCCCCCCCGGTGCCATTGGCGGTCGGCATTTGACTGGGAGCGTCGGGAGGCGAGGGGGAGATGATCCGATCGTGGCCCCCCCCTCGCGATCGCTCCCAGCCAATGGGAATCCTCCTCTGCCTGTATGTAGTTTCACACAGGCAGAGGATGTGATGTCATCTCTCCTCGGTCTGGCAGTTTCCGTTCCAGCGCCGAGGAGAGAAGACAAGTGAGTGCACACAACACAACACAACACACACACACAGTAGAACATGCCAGGCATACTTTACACCCCCGATCCCCCCCCCCCTGTCACAAACTGACATTAGCAGTATTTTTTTTTTTTTTTCTGAAAACTGCATAATGTCAGTTTGTGACAGTTACAGTGTTAGGGCAGTGAGTATTACCCCCCTTTAGGTCTAGGATACCCCCCTAACCCCCCCTAATAAAGTTTTAACCCCTTGATCACCCCCTGTCACCAGTGTCGCTAAGCGATCATTTTTCTGATCGCTGTATTAGTGTCGCTGGTGACGGTAGTTAGGGACGTAAATATTTAGGTTCGCCGTCAGCGTTTTATAGCGACAGGGACCCCCATATACTACCTAATAAATGTTTTAACCCCTTGATTGCCCCCTAGTTAACCCTTTCACCACTGATCACCGTATAACTGTTACGGGTGACGCTGGTTAGTTCGTTTATTTTTTATAGTGTCAGGGCACTCGCCGTTTATTACCGAATAAAGGTTTAGCCCCCTGATCGCCCGGCGGTGATATGCGTCGCCCCAGGCAGCGTCAGATTAGCGCCAGTACCGCTAACACCCACGCACGCAGCATATGCCTCCCTTAGTGGTATAGTATCTGTACAGATCAATATCTGATCCGATCAGATCTATACTAGCGTCCCCAGCAGTTTAGGGTTCCCGAAAACGCAGTGTTAGCGGGATCAGCCCAGATACCCGCTAGCACCTGCGTTTTGCCCCTCCGCCCGGCCCAGCCCACCCAAGTGCAGTATCGATCGATCACTGTCACTTACAAAACACTAAACGCATAACTGCAGCGTTCGCAGAGTCAGGCCTGATCCCTGCGATCGCTAACAGTTTTTTTGGTAGCGTTTTGGTGAACTGGCAAGCACCAGCCCCAGGCAGCGTCAGATTAGCGCCAGTACCGCTAACACCCACGCACGCAGCATACGCCTCCCTTAGTGGTATAGTATCTGTACGGATCAATATCTGATCCGATCAGATCTATACTAGCGTCCCCAGCAGTTTAGGGTTCCCAAACACGCAGTGTTAGCGGGATCAGCCCAGATACCTGCTAGCACCTGCGTTTTGCCCCTCCGCCCGGCCCAGCCCAGCCCACCCAAGTGCAGTATCGATTGATCACTGTCACTTACAAAACACTAAACGCATAACTGCAGCGTTCGCAGAGTCAGGCCTGATCCCTGCGATCGCTAAAAGTTTTTTTGGTAGCGTTTTGGTGAACTGGCAAGCACCAGCGGCATAGTACACCCCGGTCGTAGTCATACCAGCACTGCAGTAACACTTGGTGACGTGGCGAGTCCCATAAGTGCAGTTCAAGCTGGTGAGGTGGCAAGCACAAGTAGTGTCCCGCTGCCACCAAGAAGACAAACGCAGGCCCGTCGTGCCCATAGTGCCCTTCCTGCTGCATTCGCCAATCCTAATTGGGAACCTACCGCTTCTGCAGCGCCCGTACTTCCCCCATTCACATCCCCAACCAAATGCAGTCGGCTGCATGAGAGGCATTTTCTTTATGTCCTCCCGAGTACCCCTACCCAACGAACCCCCCAAAAAAGATGTCGTGTCTGCAGCAAGCGCGGATATAGGCGTGACACCCGCTATTATTGTCCCTCCTGTCCTGACAATCCTGGTCTTTGCATTGGTGAATGTTTTGAACGCTACCATGCACTAGTTGAGTATTAGCGTAGGGTACAGCATTGTACAGACTAGGCACACTTTCACAGGGTCTCCCAAGATGCCATCGCATTTTGAGAGACCCGAACCTGGAACCGGTTACAGTTATAAAAGTTAGTTACAAAAAAAAAAAGTGTAAAAAAAAAAAAAAAAACACACAAACAAAAATATAAAATAAAAAAAAATGGTTGTCGTTTTATTGTTCTCTCTCTCTCTCTATTCTCTCTCTATTGTTCTGCTCTTTTTTACTGTATTCTATTCTGCAATGTTTTATTGTTATTATGTTTTATCATGTTTGCTTTTCAGGTATGCAATTTTTTATACCTTACCGTTTACTGTGCTTTATTGTTAACCATTTTTTTGTCTTCAGGTACGCCATTCACAACTTTGAGTGGTTATACCAGAATGATGCCTGCAGGTTAAGGTATCATCTTGGTATCATTCTTTTCAGCCAGCGGTCGGCTTTCATGTAAAAGCAATCCTAGTGGCTAATTAGCCTCTAGACTGCTTTTACAAGCAGTGGGAGGGAATGCCCCCCCCCAACGTCTTCCGTGTTTTTCTCTGGCTCTCCTGTCTCAACAGGGAACCTGAAAATGCAGCCGGTGATTCAGCCAGCTGACCATAGAGCTGATCAGAGACCAGAGTGGCTCCAAACATCTCTATGGCCTAAGAAACCGGAAGCTACGAGCATTTTATGACTTAGATTTCGCCGGATGTAAACAGCCCCATTGGGAAATTGGGAAAGCATTTTATCACACCGATCTTGGTGTGGTCAGATGCTTTGAGGGCAGAGGAGAAATCTAGGGTCTAATAGACCCCAATTTTTGCAAAAAAGAGTACCTGTCACTACCTATTGCTATCATAGGGGATATTTACATTCCCTGAGATAACAATAAAAATTATTTAAAAAAAAAAAAATGAAAGGAACAGTTTAAAAATAAGATAAAAAAATAATAATAATAAAGAAAAAAAAAAAAAAAAAAGCACCCCTGTCCCCCCCTGCTCTCGCGCTAAGGCGAACGCAAGCGTCGGTCTGGCGTCAAATGCAAACAGCAATTGCACCATGCATGTGAGGTATCGCCGCGAAGGTCAGATCGAGGGCAGTAAGTTTAGCAGTAGACCTCCTCTGTAAATCTAAAGTGGTAACCTGTAAAGGCTTTTAAAGGCTTTTAAAAATGTATTTAGTTAGTCGCCACTGCACGTTTGTGCGCAATTTTAAAGTATGTCATGTTTGGTATCCATGTACTCGGCCTAAGATCATCTTTTTTATTTCATCAAACATTTGGGCAATATAGTGTGTTTTAGTGCATTAAAATGTAAAAAAGTGTGTTTTTCCCCAAAAAATGCGTTTGAAAAATCGCTGCGCAAATACTGTGTGAAAAAAAAAAATGAAACACCCACCATTTTAATCTGTAGGGCATTTCCTTTAAAAAAAATATATAATGTTTGGGGGTTCAAAGTAATTTTCTTGCAAAAAAAAAATTATTTTTTTATGTAAACAATAAGTGTCAGAAAGGGCTTTGTCTTCAAGTGGTTAGAAGAGTGGGTGATGTGTGACATAAGCTTCTAGATGTTGTGCATAAAATGCCAGGACAGTTCAAAACTCCCCCAAATGACCCCATTTTGGAAAGTAGACACCCCAAGCTATTTGCTGAGAGTCATGTTGAGTCCATGGAATAATTTATATTGTGACACAAGTTGCGGGAAAGAGACAATTTTTTATTTTTTTTATTTTTTTTTGCGCAAAGTTGTCACTAAATGATATATTGCTCAAACATGCCATGGGAATATGTGAAATTACACCCCAAAATACATTCTGTTGCTTCTCCTGAGTACGGGGATACCACATGTGTGGGACTTTTTGGGAGCCTAGCCGCGTACGGGACCCCGAAAACCAAGCACCGCCTTCAGGCTTTCTAAGGCCGTAAATTTTTGATTTCACGCTTCACTGCCTATCACAGTTTCGGAGGCCATGGAATGCCCAGGTGGCACAAAACCCCCCCAAATGACCCCATTTTTGAAAGTAGACACCCCAAGCTATTTGCTGAGAGGTATAGTGAGTATTTTGCAGACCTCACTTTTTGTCACAAAGTTTTGAAAATTGAAAAAAAGAAAAAAAAAAAAATTTTTTCTCGTCTTTCTTTATTTTCAAAAACAAATGAGAGCTGCAAAATACTCACCATGCCTCTCAGCAAATAGCTTGGGGTGTCTACTTTCCAAAATGGGGTCATTTGGGGGGGGTTTGTGCCACCTGGGCATTCCATGGCCTCCGAAACTGTGATAGGCAGTGAGGAGTAAAATCAAAAATGTACGCCCTTAGAAATCCTGAAGGCGGTGCTTGGTTTTCGGGGTCCCGTACGCGGCTAGGCTCCCAAAAAGTCCCACACATGTGGTATCCCCGTACTCAGGAGAAGCAGCTAAATGTATTTTGGGGTGCAATTCCACATATGCCCATGGCCTGTGTGAGCAATATATCATTTAGTGACAACTTTTTGTAATTTTTTTTTTTTTTTTTTTGTCATTATTCAATCACTTGGGACAAAAAAAATGAATATTCAATGGGCTCAACATGCCTCTCAGCAAATTCCTTGGGGTGTCTACTTTCCAAAATGGGGTCATTTGTGGGGGTTTTGTACTGCCCTGCCATTTTAGCACCTCAAGAAACGACATAGGCAGTCATAAATTAAAGGCTGTGTAAATTCCAGAAAATGTACCCTAGTTTGTAGACGCTATAACTTTTGCGCAAACCAATAAATATACACTTATTGACATTTTTTTTACCAAAGACATGTGGCCGAATACATTTTGGCCTAAATGTATGACTAAAATTGAGTTTATTGGATTTTTTTTAGAACAAAAAGTAGAAAATATCATTTTTTTTCAAAATTTTCGGTCTTTTTCCGTGTATAGCGCAAAAACTAAAAACGGCAGAGGTGATCAAATACCATCAAAAGAAAGCTCTATTTGTGGGAAGAAAAGGACGCAAATTTCGTTTGGGTACAGCATTGCATGACAGCGCAATTAGCAGTTAAAGCGACGCAGTGCCGAATTGTAAAAAGTGCTCTGGTCAGGAAGGGGGTAAAACCTTCCGGGGCTGAAGTGGTTAATTTACAAGGATCACAAAGGCAGTGGCTTCACGTTATGTCAACACAGCTGCCAACACTAATTACTATAAGTTACATCATTTTTTGTCACTATCCTGTTGCTTGTGCTATTGTATTTACTGTATCTGTATTCATATGTACAAGATTATGTACTTAAAGTGGTATTCCGCTAAAAAAAAAAAAAAAAAAAAGAAAAAATTAAGTCAGCAGCTACAAATACTGCAGCTGCTGACTTTTAATAATCGAACACTTACCTGTCCCAGGGTCCAGTGATGCGGGGGATCGAAACCCCGCTAGTCTCCCCCTCCACTCGGCGGCGCTGGCATTTTTACTGTGGGCGCCCGGGTGTGGCTTCACAGCCGGGCACCCACTGCGCATGCAAGAGCCGTGCCGTGACTGGCCACGCAATCATCTGGGACCTGTCACGTGTCCCAGATGATTGACAAGAGGGGGAGAGGTGATCTCCCTTCCTGCACCGAGGGAAGTGACATCAGGTGCCCAGGCACCGAAGGAGGCAGACTACGAGGGACCCCCTAGCAACAGGCATTTAGAGGGGAGTAAAAAAAAAAAAAAAAAAAAAAAAAAAATTTTTCACCAAATTTTTTTTTCAATTTTTTTTTTAAGAACATTAATATTTTTTTGGGGGGTGGAACTCCACTTTAAAAAGTGTTTCCCAATTGCATTTTATGTGTATTGTAATTCCTGTTTTCTTTCCTTGCTAAATGCTCTTTTTCTCTTTCTCTCCTTATAGCTACTAACAGCTGATTGGGGAGGGAGGGATATATAAACCTGTGTGTCCACTCGCGCTCATATCCATCTCACTTGTTTATTGGATGTCGAGGCGAGCGGTTACAAGAGAATCAACTTAAGATAGGAACTGTTTCTGAAACCTCTGACAGCCTGCAATTCAAAGTGGATGTAAAGCCAATGTCATCCTTTCTAAACTACTGCCATAGGGGTTATCTATAAGGATACACATGCCTCCTGCATGTATCTTTACCTGTCAAATGTCTCCCCTCTGTCTGTTATTAGACCAGAAAAACTGCATGTTCTGTGGGTGGGTCTGTTGTCTGGAGCTCAGTGGGTGGAGTCGTGATGTCAGTAGACTCCCCGCCCACCTCTACACTCCCTTTGTCAATATGCATTTCTCCTGTGTATTTCCTACACTGAACTTCTGCTATGATCTCTAACATCCAGTGAAAAGACAGGAAAGTAACCACATGACTTCAGCATGCCAAATCATGCTGAGGTGTGGAACAGCCAATCCTTGCAGAGCTGCTGAAGAAAGGAGTGGGAGGGAATTAAAAAATACTGCATGTCTCTCAGGCTAGTGCACGAGATGTAAATCACCTGTCACTCACAGCAAGGGGGAGTATTTGACAACGTTTTTCTCAGTTTGTCAAGAATTGTCTCACTGAACAATAAAAGAGGATTGCTCAGAGATGGATTAACTCTTTGTGGCAAGACTGGGCTCAAATGATAGGAAATCTTATACTCTACAGTAGGATATCAAAAAAAAAAAAAAAAAAAAAAAAAAAAAAAAGAATTTCGGGTTTACATCCACTTTAACTATCTCAGGCTGGACACATGTTTTATCATGCTAGAACCATATTCATTCTTTTTATGTCTGTATATGGGCATCTTTGTAAAATTAAAATATACAATTATAATAAATATAAATATTACAACGTATAACATTATGATATATATATATATATATATATATATATATATTTAGGCATAATCCTAATAATGCCCACAAAATAATGTATTTATACCACCCCAACCACAAATAGGCAATAATATCCTATATTATTTTATCTTTATTTTTATTGTAGCTGTGGCCAACATCCTCCCACAACATAATCTTCCATATATTTTGGTGATCGTACGTACCATCAACAGGTATTCAGCATTTCATACATGTTTAAAATATTATAAAATGTATTTTGTTTACGCAATTTTTCTACTTTTCTAGGTTCCACACACACTTAGAGCTTTTTTTCTCTCTGGCCCCAGCGGGTCTTTAGGCTCTTTTTGCCCCTCTGTCCTTCGGGTTTTTTTTTGGGGGGGGGGGGGGGGGTTGGGACAACGGTGAGCCACATGCCCCCCTTTTTGGGCCTGACACGGACAGCCATTTTTACAAATATACTACTACTGAGGATTTCTTAGTTGGGAATTTGAAAATACATTGTGCTCTTGCATGTTTTTAAAGAAACCACCTCTGGAATGCCAATCATACCGTCATAATGTATGTAAGTTAATGTGTACATCTTTACACATTAATGCAAATGTTATGTATTTATTTATTACTCTATTTTAGAACACAATTTCTTCTTGTTAATATACACCTCTAAAGAAGGAGACAACTCTGTACAGCGTCGGGTGCAACAAGTATAGATTGTATTTTGTATCTAATGATGATGAATACGTTTTACATATGTTTAACCGGTTCCCGACCGGCGCACGCCGATGTACGTTGGCAGAATGGCACGGCTGGGCAAATGGGCGTACCTGTACGTCCATTTGAACTCCCCGCCATGTCATTGCATGCGCGCCGCCGCCACGGCCGGAAGCTCCGTGAGTCGGGTCGCGGGTCCCGCGGACTCGATCGCCGAGTGGATACTCGCGATCGCCTCACGGAGAGGACAAACGGGGAGATGCTGATGTAAACAGCATCTACCCGTTCTGCCTAGTGACAAGTGTCACTGATCACTGCTCCCTGTCATCGGGAGCAGTGATCAGAGTAATGACACTGCCAGCCCATCCCCCTACAGTTAGTAATCACTCCCCTAGGACACACTTAACCCCTCCCCGCCCCCTAGTGGTTAACCCCTTCACTGCCAGTGTCATTTACACAAAAATCAGTGCATTTTTAATCGCTGTATAAATGACAATGGTCCCAAAAAGGTGTCAAAAATGTCCGACATAACGTCGCAGTCACAATAAAAATCGCTGTTCGCCGCCATTACTAGTAAAAAAAAATTATTAATAAAAATGCCATAAAACTATCCCCTATTTAGTAAACGCTATAACTTTTGCGCAAACCAAACGGTTATTGCGATTTTTTTTTAACCAAAAATATGTAGAAGAATACGATCGGCCTAAACTGAGGAAAAAAAATGTTTTTATATATATTTTTGGGGGATATTTATTATAGCAAAATGTAAAAAATAATGCGTTTTTTTCAAAATTGTCACTCTTATTTCATTTATAGCGCAAAAAATAAAAATCGCAGTGTCGATCACATACCACCAAAAGAAAGCTCTATTTGTGGGGGGAAAAAAAGGACATCAATTTTGTTTGGGAGCCATGTCGCACGACCGCGCAATTGTCAGTTAAAGCGACGCAGTGCCAAATCGCAAAAAACGCTCTGGTCAGGAAGAGGGTAAAATCTTCCGGGGCTGAAGCGGTTAAGCATTCCTTGTCTTTTATCTGTTTTCTATATTTTTCTAAATAAATATTAAAACTTTTATAAAACTTTAAAAATTACACATTTTTCTCAAATACCGTATTTATCGGCATATAACACGCACTTTTTTCCCCTTAAAATCAGGGGAAAGTCGTGGGTGCGTGTTATACGCCGATCCCCGCTGATTGTGAGGAGAGGAGCGAGCAGAGCCGACATACACAAAGCCGAGTGTACTTCGGCTGGACTCGGCTCCTTTCAGTCCCGCCCATCTCCACCGATTGCGAGAGGAGAGAAGCGAGTGCCGCCGACATACACAAAGCTGAGTGTACTTTGGCTGGACTCGGCTCCTCTCGCAGTCCCGCCCCTGACTCTGAGCAGAGCCGAGTACACTCGGCTTTGTGTATGTCGGCGGCGCTCGTTCCTCTCCTCCAAATCGGCGCCAATTTTAAAAGACACAGGCTGCAATGACACAGGGAAGGCTGCAATAATGACACAAGGCTGCAAAGACACTGGGGAAGACTGCAGAAGGACACTGGGCAAGGCTGCAATGATGGACAAGGCTGCAGATGGTCACTGATAAGGCTGCATTGATGTGCATTTAAAATGTAATTTTTTTTCCTTAAAATTCCCTTCTAAACTTGGGGTGCGTGTTATACGCCGATAAATACGGGTATAGCGTGCCTTAAAAGTCCACAAGGGGATCCCCTTTTCTTTTCCTTCAATACTTGATGTGGCACTAGTTTTTGCTCAAATATTGCTGGCTAAATAGCTTTAAGTTATGTCATACTGTATAATTAAATTTTTTTTTTTGACACAGGATATACATTGCATCAGTCATTACCGTTTTGATAGTTCCAAGATAAAACAATCCATCTGACCATCTTGCTAGGACATCTTGATCTTCTTCAAATTTACAAACTTGTCTCTTGGGTTTCTGTCCATGCCGAATAGATGATTTTGTCAAGGACTTGGAGGCCTTCTTACTTTGCCGGAAAGGGGATCTTTTAAGGACCAGTGACTTGCCTGCAGCAGTTGCGTCTCTTTAAAAAAAAAAAAAAAAAAAAAAAAAAGGAGGGGGGGGGGGGGGAGAAAAAACATTATCAAGACCATGCCAAATACAGTTAAAAGTACACAACTTCAAGTTGGAAAATAAAAATCTAACAAGCTAAGTTACAAGTAAATTGAACATTTAGGAAAGGTGAATCTTTATAATAAAATGGGACATTCTGCAAATGAAGGGGCTTGGAAACAATTACATGCTAGTCCTAGCATTGCTGGCCATCATGTTGGGATGTATTTTTTTTTATATATAGTTTTGGTGCGCTCTTCCCCAAAAGTACCACTTAAAGTATAACTGAAGACATTTTTTTCTAATTTTGGATAGAGTGGAGAGGGAAAAGAACACCTGTCAGGTTTTTATTACCATCTGTAAACCCGTTATGGAGATTCATCCTCTGTGTTTGTCCTAGTTACCATTTTCACCAAAAGTGAAAAAATAAAATAAAAATACAAGCAGGGTGGATTTGATTTAAACCAACTCGATTTAAATCATAATTTTTTTAAAGAGCAACTGTCATCTCTGTCCCGCAGCAGCTCCTTCTCTGACCCGCTATTGACTCACTGACAGTCCCATTCACTTTAATGGGGCGGCTGGTGATGCGACAGTGACACAAGGTGAGGGACGTGGTGGCAGCAGGTAAGTGGATGCCCGCTAACAGGCGCTGTCATGATGGATCTGAAATGACAGGTGCTCTTTAAATGTAAGAACTTATTCTTGCTGGTAGTTAGAATCTTTAATATTTGCAAAGAAAATTAAGGTTTCCCATTTAGAAAAATAAGCGGTCAGTCAGGTTAGTAAAACAGCGATATCAGAACAGATTCAGTCAGGTTGTAGTGTACGTAGATTTGCAAAAACAATGGGATAAATGAATATTCCTGAACTTTGTTTTATCTCATGGTTACTGTGAAATTATGTGAATGCATCAAAAGTGCATGTAATCTCAGCTTGCAGAGCTTGGATGCATTGAATGGATTTTACCAAAAATTTAAATATTGCAGAAGATGCTCATGCTAAGCCTCATGCTAAGCTCCATTTCATGCTGAATATACTAAATTATTAATGTATCTTAAATAGAAAACTATCTTTAGATTTTTACTCCAAAAGCATTTTAATAACATAATTTGATAAAAAATCTTACCCCTTCCTGACCAGCCACCTCAGTTATACTGCAGCAGGTTGGCTCCCCTGCGTGAGCCTTCGTAGCTGTACGTTGGCTCTTTAAGAAGCTGTGGAAGGGGTGCCAGCAGTGTGTCCCCGGAGCCAATGTGCGTGCCCGGCAGGCGCGATGACCGCCGGGCACCCACGATCGCTCGTTTTTTTTAAGCTAATGTGCATGGTCCCTTTGGCAGATAATACATTTTGTCAAGCACAAGCTTAAATGAAAAGATAGTTTGGAACTATCAAATCTACATGCATCATTTATGTATATGGCGAGCATTATAGCAGTAAGATGTACAACTCCAATTCCAAAAAAGTTGGGACCATGGTAAACATGGCCCTGTTTCAACATTTTTGAGAAGTGTTGCTGCAATCAATCTTAAAATACCTTATTTTTTTCTTAGAATGGTACATATTCTCAGTTTAACTCCTTCCCGCCTAAGCAGCATGTGCTGCTCTCTAATAAGGATGACCGTATAGTCTCTAGTCTATATAGAAACCCCTCTCTAGAAACCCATTGCTTCATGCTAGGTAGTTCTGGACACCCCAAACATGTCATACGGGGCATACCTTTGGGGCAGTTCATCAGGTTGCAGAGAATATGAAGTGAGGATTCTAATTAGGAGGAGGAGAAAATATTAATGGATAAGAGATTCTCTTCATGAGGATATGGATCAGGTACTATTTAGAGAGCAGTTGGTATAGTGGGGGGTATAGTCATCCATGTGTTGTGTGGTTGCACCCATGCATCTTCATGGGTGGAGATACATGTGGACATGTCTATGCATCTTTTTCCTGCTACAACAATAAGATTTTATGTAATGCAGTCTCATTGTTGTCTGTCTATTTCTCTTCCTTTTATGGATGTGTATCTTTGTGTCCCAACTGTGTTGTGTAGCCCATTTTAATATATTTTCTGTTAAAGTTATCAAATATATTTTACGGTGCTACTGAGGCTAACACATGGACGGACACGCATTTACACATAAATTTTTTGTAGTTTTGATATGGACTCATGTAGGATTTATTCATGTTTTTTGCCAAGAACCATTATATAAGAAAGGAATATACATCTTCAGGCTCACATATACATTCATCTACATAGTGTTTGTATGATGGAAATTTCCACAGTTATCTATTGCTGTGTTTTGTTTTTTCTTTGTAGTTCTTTTATTTTCCATAAGTTGCAATTCACAGTCAAACGAATGAGAAATTAAGAAAGCACAGTCAGATAACAATGCAAACTCTGAATAACACATGCCGACCGGCAAAACATAACATAGTATAAACGGTCAGATAAGGCAAATTGTATATGGAAATTGACGCGATGTACACAGCCCGTTTGGCAGGTAGAGTATTAGTAAGAGAAACCAGTAAAAGACTCATGTGCTTGAAGCTATGCAACTATAATTTCACCAAAATTATAGTTTTGTACTGGAAGGATGCCTCCGGGTGGCCAATTGGACCCGGTATGAGGGCAGAGAGATTGAGCTAATGCATATCAAGATATTCACAAATCTGTGGAAAAATATAGCGCCTTGAACCGAGTCAGGTAAATGGGGTGGAGGGAGAAGAGGAGTTAGTCATGAAGGGTACAAGTACTGGATCAAAACATCCTTTGTATAGGAGAACAGGTTTTAAGAAGAGAAAAATATAGCCTCTCACCCAGGGAAGAGGACTAAGTTCAGGAGGTCAGCTAGGTCGTGAGACGTCTTGCAGATAAGCATCCGTGTACACAAAGTGTTGCCACGGTCTCCAGGTGTCACTGAAGGTCTCCTCTTGGTTGTACAAAGTAGCTGTGAGGTCCTCCACGTCCCTAAGTTTATTCACTTTGGAAAACCACAAGGATTTTGACGGTGGATTCTCAGATCTCCAGCACAGGGGGATGAAAGCCTTGGCAGCTGAATAGTAGTGAGGGAAGCCTTATATTTCTTAAAAGGACCGTTGGAGAGCTGAAACAGCCAGGCTGCAGGGTTCCCCTCCAGGTCAACATTGGTCAGGTGTTTGACAGTCTCCATCATCACCCCGCCAAAAGGGCCCAAGTTTGGGACAATCCCAAAAGATATGGAGCATTGTTCCCTCTGCAGTGCCACACCACCAACATGAACTATGGACATGGGCAAAAAAGCGGTGCAGAGTAGAGGGGACCCTGTACCATCGGGTTCAAATTTTGTAGCCGGTCTCTTGGACTCTAGTGGCCTATGACGACGTCTGGGCAAAGTGAAGAACCTTCTCCCTCTGTGCATCCGTGAATTAGGTTTCAAGATCCGCTTCCCATTTAGAAAGGAACTTGGGAATATGCCCAGTCTCCGGTTGGATCAGGGAGGCGTAAATCAGCAAGACACAGTGACAGGTTGGCTCCTGCTTATGGCAGATGTGCTCTATTTCCGTGAGCTGATGAGAAATGCCTGATGTGCGTAGGCAGAAGACTGCTCCAGAAATCCAAAGGGGGTCCGTAGCCGTCGCACAGGTAGAGGGGCATAGTTTTCCGTCTGGCCCCAGATAAATCACATAAATGAAGGCGGCCATTGGAAGCTAGTCTCTGATAAAGGGGGTATTGGAGAACTGGTACAATTCTGTATTGCCCAGTATAGGCACCATGGGGGAAGTCAGTCATACTATGTTGTATGTTCCAATTGTCCAATAGCACAGTCCAATACCAATTAATTTACTATGTTCAACACGGTAAATGAATTGGTCTATGCTATGGATTTTTAAATCTATTTCAGTAAAAGTGGCAGATTTCGCTTTAAGAATAAAAGCTGTTCAGCTTTCTCACAGGAGAGATGGTTTCTCTTCTCATCAAGAATATGAGATGCTAGACTGAATAGTCTCTCACTCTCTGTACTGGTGCTTGGGGCAGATAAATATCTGCGTGCAATCTGTGCAAGCAAGGCAAAACGTTCTTTGTTGATGCGCCAGTACTCAAGGGGATTGTCGCTTCTGGTAATAGGCTGTTCAGCTAAATAAATGTCCAGCTGTTGGGTAGCTGTACTTGTGGCACCGCTATGGATTGGGGTGCATTCATGTAAAATTTTTTCAAACATATCAGATATGGAGGGAGTGTGTTCCTCTTCACTTGTATGCGACCGTTTCTCACTTTCCTCTGTGCGACACCTCAAAACTCCTCCACTAGATGCTTCCACCACCTCCATTTGTGCCAGTATCATTTCCTGTGCACGCTGCTTTTTCTCCACAATAAAGTAATGCTCTTTAAATCGAGGATCTAGAACTGTTGCAATGCAGTACAGAGGGTTGGACTCGAAACCAGTTGGTAACGGCCCCAGTAGAGTGGTTTTAGCCGTTTTTACGCCATGGTCTGTTTCTACCTCTTTTCCAAGCAGATGCTTCAGTACAGCAATCAAGGGGATAACTTCGGCAATGGAAGCATTAGCTGAGCTTATTTCTTTTGTTAACTGTTCAAATGGAGATAGAAGAGACAAACTATTTTCAACTAACGTCCACTGATGTGCACTCAGTGTTGCTGGCAGCTCGTAATCTGAAATGTATGCAGCTAAAACACGCTTTAGTTCAAAAAGACTTTGTAGCATATAGTAGGTGCTGTTCCAACGAGTGGCTACATCTTGCTGCAGTCGTTTCGGTGCCATTCCAAACTGCATCTGTAAAGCTTGTAATCTGGAATAAGCAAGTGGAGAATGCTTAAAGTGACCCACAACTTTTCTTCCTTTTGATACAATATCAGATATGGTACGCTGACTCAGCAATCCTTCATTCACAGCCAAGTGTAACGTGCACGGTAGTGTAATGGTAATTGTAGTGTGTGCCGTGCACGGTATGCTTTGAAGTTCACTGTCCTCCATAGGACATAGGAATGATTTATAGTGGGAGTGAAATTTGAGGGGGATAAAAAAAAAAAAAAGGACGAAATCAATTTAAAAGCTAAACCCCAGGAGGCAGCTTCAAAAAATAAAATAAAAACTAAAAATCTTTTTCTTTTTTTTTTTTTTTTATGGTGCTGCTCTTGGCATGCAAGGTAGTTATGTCTGCACTGCAGTACATCTGACTTGTACCAAAAAAATATAATTGAACTGAAAAAAATTGATTTGGAATGGATTGCTTACAAATTGCAATTGCACGCTATTTTATTTTTTTGAGCTATTCTGTAGTATACTTCATGCGCCTTGTTGTCATTGATTAAAATGTGTCACTTTGTCTCAGCGTAGTATTATAAGTTATACGACACTGACTTGACAGCAAGCGCATGAATTTTTTTAAACATGACAGTATGCAATAAATATAATTATTAATATATTATATATGAAATATAATATATTATATATTTATTGCATACTGTCATGTCAGTACTGCATAACTTATACTACGCTGTCAAAGTGACACATTCAACTACAGCAAACGCATGCATTTTATACTGTACACTACAGAATAGCTAAAAAAAAAAAAAAAAAAAAAGGCTTGCAATTTGCAAATCCATTCCATTCCAAATCATATTTAATCACTCAGTCAGTTTGATTATATAATAGTCAGTACTAGTACTATAATAAAATAATCAAGATTTTGCTTTTTTTTTGTCCTGGCGCTGACCTAGATTAAACCATGGTAACTAGGTATTTTTTATTTTATTACACACTCACTACTCTCCGCAATGAGACAAAGATGCATTGCATCTTTTTTCTCCATTCACAGAGAGAAAGAAAGAAACACAGGGGTGGGCTTCAGTGACAGGGCCCGGGGCTCTTGGTGAGACTCTGCGCACTCCCAGCACAAAGGGAGATATGCATACAGTATCTCACAAAACTGAGTACACCCCTCACATTTTTGTAAAAATTGTATTATATATCTTTTTATGTGACAATACTGAAGAAATTACATTTTGCTACAATGTAAAGTAGTGTGTACAGCTTGTATAACAGTGTAAATTTGCTGTCCCCTCAAAATAACTCACACAGCCATTAATGTCTAAACTGCTGTCAACAAAAGTGAGTACACCCAAGTGAAAATGTCCAAATTGGGCGCAAAGTGTCAATATTTTGTGTGGCCAGCATTATATTCCAGCACTGCCTTAACCCTCTTGGACATGGAGTTCACCAGAGCTTCACAGGTTGCCACTAGAGTCCTCTTTCACTCCTCCATGAGGACATTACGGAGCTGGTGGATTTTAGAGACCTTGCGCTTCTCCACCACCTGTTTGAGGATGCCCCACAAATGTTCAATAGGGTTTAGGTCTGGAGACATGCTTGGCCAGTCCATCACCTTTACCCACAGCTTCTCTAGCAAGGCAGTGGTGGTCTTGGAGGTGTGTTTGGGCTCGTTATGTTGGAATACTGCTCTGCGGCCCAGTCTCCGAAGGGAGGGAATCATACTCTGCTTCAGTAGGTCAGAGTACATGTTGGCATTAATGGTTCCCTCAATGAACCGTAGCTCCCAGTTCCGGCAGCACTAATGCAGCCCCACCACCATGCTTGACTGTCAGCAAGACACACTTGTCTTTGTACTCCTCCCATGGTTGCCGCCACACACACTTGACAACATCTGAACCAAATACGTTTATCTTGGTCTCATCAGATCACACGACATGGTTCCAGTAATCCTTGTCCTTAGTTTGCTTGTCTTCAGCAAACTGTTTGCAGGCTCTCTTGTGCATAATCTTTAAAAGAGGCTTCCTTCTGGGACGACAGCCATGCAGATCAATTTGATGCAGTGTGCGGTGTATGGTCTGAGCACCGACACGCTGTCTCCCCACCCCTTCAACCTCTACAGTAATGCTGGCAGCACTCATATGTCTATTTCCCAAAGACAGCCTCTGGATACAATAGTGAGCACGTGCACTCAACTTCTTTGGTCGACCATGGCGAGGCCTGTTCTGAGTGGAACCTGTTCTGTTAAATCGCTGTATGGTCTTGGCCACTGTGCTGCAGCTCATCCTCAGAGTTATTTGCCATGAGGTGCCATGTTGAACTTCCAGTGACCATTATGAGAGCGAGAACACCGAATTTAACAAACCTGCTCCCCATTCACACCCGAGATCTTACACTAACAAGTCACATGACACCGGGGAGGGAAAGCAGCTAATTGGGTCCAATTTGGACATTTTCACTTAGGGGTGTATACACACTTTTGTTGCCAGCGGTTTAGACATTTAGGCCTCATTCACACGAGGCGGACTCGGTTTCCACGGAGCCCGCCTCGGTCCGCCGGCTCAGCGGGAGATCTCTCAGTTGATCTCCGCTGAGCCAGCGGATGACAGGTCCCTCTCTGCTCACTGAGCGGGGAGGGACTTGTCAGGCGCCGCTGCTGCCTATGGAGAGATCGGATGAAAACGGACAGCATGTCCGTTTTCATCCGATCTCACCCGATCCGATAGCGACGGATCTAGACATAGGGCCATCCGTCTGCTTTCAGCGGACCGGACCGGGTTGGATGTCAGCGGACATGTCTCCACTGACATCCGTGGCTCCATAGGCTAACATTGGGTTGCCCGTTCAGGTCCGCCGTCAAAACTGACAGGCAGACCTGAACGGTCCGATCATGTGAAAGGGGCCTAATGGCTGTGTGAGTTATTTTGAGGGGACAGAAAATATACACTGTTATACAAGCTGTACACTTACTACTTTACATTGTAGAAAAGTGTTATTCCTTTAGTGTTTTCACACTAGTGAAGTCTGGTTGCAAATATGTGTTACATTGGTGCCAAGGGGTTAAACATTTGTTGTTTACTGTGGTGAATAAAATATGAATACAATATGGGGTTGTATCTCCTGGGCAAATCCAGAGGTAACAAGTACCACCTCAGACCACTTGACACAATCAAAATAATTTTTTTACGTGAACTGGCACTTTATGGTAGACTTGCTTTCTGTTATGCAATACCAATATGCTGAATAGTATTATTTTGTGAACTGTCCAAATTTTTCATTATGTATTGCACTGAATACATATATTATATGATCATCCCTGAGAAATGTACACATCAGGGTAATGAACTTGATGCACTAATTAGGTCGTCTGTCAAGTCTAAAACATGAAGTGGTTATAAACCCCCAAAATCAAGAGGCATTGAAGTTTCCCAAGTAAAGAATTCTAAGTTATGTGTGCTTTGTTTTTGTAATCCAAATTTGATTTTCCTTAAAAATATCTGCTGATACTGTCAGTAAGTTGTCCTTTGGTAAGGAGTAGCAATAATCTACAGGCTCATCTGGGCTTTTGGGGCACTGTCACTGCATGCTTTGCTTCTTAGTACAAACCAAAGCCATCTCTACAGCTTACTTTGTCCACTGACTCCTGCAGTGTCATGTAATCACTTGTCCACCACTCTGCACAATCCGAAGAATAGACTGCAGTGATGTCACCAGAACATGTGACAAATTGCTGCTTAGGCCCCTTTCACACGGGCTTTACGATCAGGTCCACCTGTCAGTTTTTCAGGCGGACTCAATTGGATGCTCCATTCAGCGGTGACATCCGCCGATATCCGATCCAATCCTGTCCGTTACACACAGACGGATGGAAACCCTATTTTCCATCCTTCTGGGGAATCGGTTTGGATGAAAGGGGACAGGCGGTCAGTTTTCATCCGATCTTCCTAGAGGACAGCGGGGCTTTGACAGGTTCATCTCCTCACAGTGAGTGGAGACGGACCCTTCATCCGCCTGCTCAGCAGGGACCAGCGGATCGAACCCTGCTGAGCAAAGATGAGATTGTACATGGAAAAGCCCGTGTGAAAGGACCCTTAGCCCCACCCATCGACCCTAGCTGTGCAGAGCCCAGGAAAAACAAAGGGGGGGGGGGGGGGGGGTCGCACTTGACCTAAAGATTTTCTTTAGAAGGAAAAAAAAGTATACAAAATTATTTTTTTGTTTTTACACTCTGTACAGTTTATATCGATTTTTGTACCCTGGACTGCCTTGCAATAACAGAAGTAGAAGGTTAACAACCACTGTAGATACTTAAAAAAAAAATACTTTTACTAAACACAAACCATATATAGCATAAGCAAACATTTATTTGCTACCCATTTCTTCTTCAGCATCACAATATACAAATGTAACTGTAAACATCGTTTAACGGTCCAAAACCGTACGACTGTGGACCTGACTTTGCCCTGCGGACTTCAATGAACGTTGATCCGACTCCCCCCCGAACAATGCAGGTACTTAGTGAATCTTTAGGGGGAACTCCACGACAGCAAATTTAAAAAAAAAAAAGCCGGCATGGGTTCCCCCTCCAAGACGTCACCACCTGGGGCATGATAGGGCGGTGACGTCATAAGGGGCGGGACCTTCGGGTGACATCACCTGGTGACCACGCTCTATGCCAATATAAGTTGTGGCACACCGCTAGGCTGTTTCAATTTTCTAGATTTGATTTTCATATGACTTTGCTTACGCCCTGAGTCTCAGTGATGTAAAAGATATATATGCCAAATTTCAAGAAGATTGGATAATATTTAGGGGTTGCACACATTGATCACTTTTATCAAAGCAAAGTCTGTGGGCTTCACTTGATAAGAAGTTATATACAACAATGCTGGATGAAGAAAGTCCCGTTCAAGGCTTTCTAGAAGAATAACGAGTGAAAATGGTTAACTACATCCAAAATGTCCTAAAAGACAGAAGTCATCCAAGAGAAGACTACAAAGAGTTATTACAACTCTCACTCCTGTACCTAGGAGGTTGGTCTAAAAACAAGTTCAGTTTCAGGATCCCAGGGGCACTGCATCAAGCAAGGTGGATGGCAAAGGCAATATATGCACTTAAAATTGTCCTCTTCACTAAACAGTTGAAAATTCCTCAACGACAACTGGAAGGAATGAAACGGGTTGCACATTTTGTCAGCCTCATTTATGTTTGCTTTTGGCATGAGGCAACTGTAAGTCGATGGGCTCCAAAGAATGATTTGGATATGCTACAGCTTTTGAGCACTTACCCAGATGCAGACGTCAAAAAATGTGCTCTCACAGTTGCTAAGAGACAGCTTTGGTATCTGTCAGATACAAACGTAGGATTGGCTTTTTTGGACGAACGTATTACTTAGGCTGTTAAGGAAAATATGACTAAAAATATAGAAACCAAGCCTGCAAAGAAAAAGGAAGTGAAATGATTAGAGGGTAAAAACATGTTTTTTGAAGGAAAAGACCTGAGCCATTTCGTTACCAATAAAACAAAGACGTTCTTTGAATTGTTTGGGATCCACGACGTGACAGAATACTGCAGTGATTCTCTAAGAAGCCATGTGAACAATCTTAAGGTTGTCAATGATACAGCAGAAAGAGGATTGCTCCGATAAAAATCGGTCAGGGATGAACAGCAAAAATAATTCTTGTTGAGGGTAGTCGAGCATCACAGAAAAGTCGTCACCAAGCGAACAAAACAAGAGATTGCATCGTTCAAAGTTGATTAATATAACACATGTTTTGCCCATCATATTACCCATTAATCTTAGTGTATAATATTAATAGTATTTTAAGTTTGTGATTTCTAGTTTTCCCAATAAAAGTAATTAACATTGAAAAATCTTATTTTTTGCCTACTTTTACAAAACAGATCAAAGTGTGCAACCTCTAAATATTATCCAATCTTCTTGAAATTTAGCATATATATATATATATATATATATCACTCAGACTCGGGGGGGGGGTAAGCAAAGTATTCAAAAATTTTAGTTTATTTCTTTTACATTAGAAAATGAAACACCCTACACACCGCACACCCAGCATTGGAGTGGGAGAGAGCGTTGAGTCAACATCGGAAGAACACAGGGAGAAGACCTGGCAAAAGAGCGAGAAGATAGCGGAGAAAACCCAGAGGCAGAAGACAGTAGACAGAGGGAGAATCGAAGAGGGCTAGAAGACATCAGTGGATTAGACCCGGAGAGGAGAAGAACCGGCAGAAGATGTCAGCGGAGCAGGCAGAGGAGAAGAGATCAGAAGAGACGCCGGAGCTGCCTTAATAAATTGCTTTAACCACTTCAGCACGGAAGAATTTACCCCCTTCCTGACCAGAGCACTTTTTGCAATTCGGCACTGCGTCGCTTTAACTGACAATTGCGCGGTCGTGCGACGTGGCTCCCAAACAAAATTGACGTCCTTTTTTCCCACAAATAGAGCTTTCTTTTGGTGGTATTTGATCACCTTTGTTGTTTTTATTTTTTGTGCTATAAACAAAAAAATAGCGACAATTTTGAGAAAAAACGCATTATTTTTTACTTTTTGTTATAATAAATATCTCCAAAAAATAATTAAAAAAAAACATTTTTTTCCCTCAGTTTAGGCCGATACGTATTCTTCTACATATTTTTGGTAAAAAAAAATAAATAAGAATCGCAATAAGCATTTATTGATCGGTTTGCGCAAAAGTTAAAGCGTTTACAAAATAGGGGATAGTTTTAAGGCATTTTTATAAATTTTTATTTTATTTTTTACTAGTAATGGCAGCGATCAGCGATTTTTATCGTGACTGCGTCATTATGGCAGACACAGCGGACATTTTTAGGACCACTGTCATTTATACAGCAATCAGTGCTATGCAAATGCACTGATTCCTGTGTAAATGACACTGGCAGTGAAGGAGTTAACCACTAGGGGGCAGTGTAGGGGTTCATGGGATATTCATTCACACAGGGTGGGGGGCTAGGATCTGGGGGCTCCCTTGTTAAAGGCGGCTTCCAGATTCCGATAAGCCCCCTGCCCGCAGACCCCAACAACCAACGGCCAGGGTTGTTGGGAAGTGGCCCTTGTCCTCATCAACATAGGGACAAGGTGCTTTGGGGTGGGGGGCATGCTTTTTCTCCTCCCCACCTCCTTTCCTGACCTGCCGGGGCTGTGTGCTCGGATAAGGGTCTGGTATGGATTTTAGGGGGGACCCCCACGCTGTTGGCATGAGGGTTCCCCTTAAAATCCATACCAGACCGAAGGGCCTGGTATGCTCTTGGAGAGGGAACCCGTGCCAGGTTTTTTTTTAAATTGCTGTGGAGTTCCCCTTCAAGATCAGAGCACAAGTTGCATGCCAAAGTCGGATCACTTAAGACGGCGATCTGACTTCAGTGATATTCAATGGGCTGAAGTAGGATCAAAGTCAGACCAAAGTAGTGCAGGGACTACTTTGAAGTCGGCACGACTTGAAGTTGTACTAATATGAATGGTTGTCATTGGAAATCATAGGGAACGACTTGTCATGCGACTTTGCAGTCCCAAGTAGTAGGACAAGTCGTACGAGTGTGAAAGGGGCCTAAATTGGTCTGTGCTATTTGCATTTCAAATTATGTGGAGAGTCAACAAATGTGCAAGTTATGCATTTGTATATTATATTGTATTAATTTCCTGTGTTTACAAATCATCACAAACTATAAGCAACTGTTATCTGCTATACTGCTGTCAGGAAAAGCACCTGCACCATTAGAGGTTACATCTGTATGAATAAAAGGAGAACTTGCCTTTGACAAAGGCAGAACAAAGCCTGGTAGGAACCTGGCTCACAGGAAGACAAAGAGGTGCTGCCATAGCCACATCCGCATGGACATTTACCCTGCCTGACCCAATTAACCATTTAGCTGCTAGCAGACAAAAAAAAAATGAACGGTGTGTGCAAAATTAGTTGGAATACAGATAATACATTTACCTGTAATATTTTACATAAAGTAGATTTCACCCTGCCCATGTGGATTAGATCAGACATCATTCAGCCCGACAGGTTAAACAAACCATTCAGGCCAACAAAGCATTCTACAAACTGTGAAATTGTACAGTTGCAAACTTAATAGACTAATAGGTGAGGCTGTAAGGGCTTGTAAAGGCTCGTTTTTTTGTTAAATAAACATGTTATACTTACCTCTGTGCAGTTGGTTTTGCACAGAGCAGCCTGGATCCTCCTCTTCTCGGGTCCCTCTTTGCTGCCCCTAGCCCCTCCTTTGAGTGCCCCTCAGCCAGCAGCTTGCTACAGGGGTCACCCAAGCTGAGTCAGAGCTCAGTGTATTCATTCAGACATGGAACCCCAACCTGGCCCCGCCCCTCTCTCCCCCGATTGACTGACTGATTGACAGCTGCGGCAGCCAATAGTGCCGCTCCTCTGCCTCAGCCAACCAGGAGGAGTGTACTGGATGGCTGAGGGGATTGTGGACATCGCTGAAGAGAGAAGCTCAGGTAGGTAATTGGGGGGTGCTGGGAAGGCTGCTACACACAGAAGGTTTTTTTATCTTAATGCATTAAGATAAAAACCCTTCTGCCTTTACAACTCCTTTAAAGTGTTACTAAACCCACAACAGTAAAATCAGTCTGTATATGCAATAAAGCATGCTCGTTATACTCACTGTGGAACCTAAGGGGTTAATCCTGCACATTGTGTATAAAGGTTGTTTGATCCTGTCTTCTCTGATCCTCCCCTTCTACTGTCCCCAATCCATCTCCTGTTAGAACAGAGCCTTGGAGGCACTCTGCACATGCTCAGTTTGGTGTGTATTGCTAGAGTTTTTTTCTTGGGAGGGTGCATATGATCAGCACAGGGCCAATCAGCACTGTTATGACAGAGGTTTAGGGGTCCTGCAGCCTCATAGGACAGTCAGCAGAAAATGAAATCTCCAACAAGCTTTAACCAGGCACTGATAGAGCTCAAAAGACTGCTATGTATTGCTGATGAGAAAAAGTATTTAGCAGTTTATATTTACTAAAAATATTGCGTTTCCTTGTTCTGTGTACTGTGGGAGACCAGATTTCTTGAATGCAGGGTCCTGGTTTTAGTAACATTTTAAGATATTGATAAAGCACTGTTCCTGGGAGCAGTGGCACTGCTCTATACTGGGCATGGAGGCAGCAGTGGGAGTCATTGGCTTCTGCTGCCGTCAATTTCTGTGAGGAGGGAGCAGGAGGCTTCGCCAAACCACGCTGTGTGCGTCAATAGACACACAGCATGAGTGGGATCAAGCCCGCACACGTGCCCCCCTAGCAAGAGCCTAGAGGGGGGGAGACAGCAGGAGGAGAAGCGGAGAGCACCAGCGAACCCCCAAAAGAGGAGGGTCCTGCTTCCAGACCGCCGTATAAAATGACAGGTGGGCAGGAGCACTTTTGTTCATATGACGTCCTCCCATTCTCGCTGCGCATGCGCACCCACAGTGATCGGGTGTGCGCCATGTCCCACAGGGCATTATTGGTCACGGTAAAGAGCCTATGATGTAGGCTCTTTATCATGTGTTTAGCTGTGTCCAATCACACTGTTATCGGCATTCCTCTCCCAACGTCTGTCCTGATCAGTGCAGCCCAAACAGTGCTCACCAGTGATGCCCGTCAGTGCCGCAGAAAAATTACTTATTAACAAAATGTAATATGCAGCCACTGTTCCGGTATTCTGACAGTTGTGGGTGCAGACCAATTACAATAGCTGGCAGGGGAGATTCCTCCATCCATACTCTTTAGCAGAGTGGTAGGAAATCTTTAGATTTCTCTTACTCAGCCTGCAAGGTTGAACTTAAAAAAAAAAAATATTAGCTAAAAAGAACTTTGCAGTGAATTTGGAAAAAAACTCACAGGAAATGCAAATAATTTCCTAAAGTGAAAGTATAGCATATTATCAATGAGCGCATATATTAAAGTGGAAGTCCACCCTAACACTTAAATTCACCCCTGTAATCATTAATGTGAGCCAAGTTCAGCCTTATGCCTCAAAATGAAAAAAAAATCCATTTTACAGTATCCAGTGCCGTCACATGACTTCAATTCTACTTCCCTTTGAGTCTAAAAGCAGCCAGTTGGTGTGGTTACTGAAAGCTAGTGACATCACTTCCAGGGAGGGACACTATTCCTGTGTAGCCAATGCAGGATGGGAGGAGCTGTACATAGGTTCCTGCCCAGTGTTCTCTCTCAGGGGGGGCAGTGCACATATACAGTATACAGCTGTGCTGGGCTTTGAGTGAAGACTATCACAGGAGATGGGAGCTGGACACAGGAACTGGATACTGTCCAGTGTAGCTGGAAGTGCTCTGAGGTCTCAGCTTAGTCTACAATGATCAAGGAACAGTATAGGCAAACACACTAAGGCTCCGTCTCCAACAGTATGCCTTGTGAAGCGACTTTGGACACAAAGTTGCACAAGTCACAGCCCATTGATTTCAATGGCACCCGTTCCCATCTATGAGACTTTGAAAATCAGCAACTTTGAAAAGGTGCCTGCACTACTTTGATGCAACTTTTGATGCGACTGATCCAGAGTGTAAAGTTGGATCAAAGCTGCACTCTAGCCTTAGGCTGTTTCCACTAGTGTGACTCCAAAGCTGTGCGATTTAGAGTGCGACTGATTGCAGCTTTGATCTAACTTTATACTCTGGATTAAACTGGCATCAAACGTTGCATCAAACGTTGCATCAAAGTGGTGCAGGCACCTCTTCAAAGTTGCTGATTTTCAAAGTCTCACAGATGGGAACGTTTGCCATTGAAATCAATGGGCTGTGACTTGTCATGAGACTAAGTGTCCAAAGTCACATGACAAGTTGCACTAGAGGAAACAGAGCCTTAAACTCATTACTCACATGTAATGTGCAATAGAAATCAATCTTTATCCTTCCTTTGTACCTTGTTTCTTCCCCAGCTCCCTCCGCAGTTCACAGTAGCTGGGTGTGTGCCACACCATGCACACAGTGCCATGCAGAAACAACCACGTGGCTGTACACCGTAGAAAATCTGCAGCATGTTGCATTGTAATCTATATTACAGTTTCTAACAAACATAACGTACTTCCAAAGCCTGCCCTCTCTCTCTCAGGAGATGCTACTGGCCAAAACAAGGCTATGAAGACAGGGGGGATCATGTTCTGTGAAGAATAGAAGGGATGGGGGCGGGGCAAGGAAGGTCTAGGCATGCCTGTATAAGAACGTTTCAGGAAGTGAAAGATAACAGAGCAAATTCAGATAAAGGGAGATAATGTTGTCAGTGAACAACAGCAAGTAGCTGATTGTCTGGCTTAGATAAGACTAAGCTAAACAATCACCTAACCAGAAAATGAATAATATTAAGGTTAACGATATTTAACATAGTATTAATAGGAAAACATTTTTTTTGAATTTCGTTTTTTAACACGACTCCCTTTATGATTTTGCATTCCCACAAATATCATTACTGTATTAAATATAGTACAGAAGAGCCTCATTACAGCGGTAGTAGACTCTGCTTTTAATCTTGTACCTACAGGTAAGCCTATAAGGAGATGTTCACTGTACCTACAGGTAAATCATCTCCTAAATGTGCACCATTTTGGAGATATTTACATGTGTAGCAGCCGGTGAAATCACCGGCGCATGCGCACTGTGCTCCCAACAGACAACATGCTGTACATTGAGGAAGCTGTGCCACGACCTCATCGCGGCCTGGCCATTCAAATGACCGGAGCTCGCAAAACCCGGAAGAAAGACCCGCTGAAGATGGTTTTCTGCTTGGACAAGAATCTTCACTGAGATTTCCACACATTTTAATGAAGGCTGCTGATTTAAAGATTTTGACAATTACTTTTAAAACTACAATAAAGGTTATACAACTCTTAGCATTCATTCACACCTTTGCGTGTGTTAAAGAGGACCTTCTATTGAAGACGAAAGCCCTGCACTGATAAAAGCCAGAAATGCTGTGCAACTCCTGTTCAAAAATCACATGTGGTTCCCTGCACCGCATAGTGTGACCCGGGGCTTAAACCCAACTCGGTAAAAAATCTCTTGACCTCCAATACAAAAAAGGTAAGGCCTGCCATACACAGTGCAAATCTCTTTCCTGTAACCATGGGTTGTACGAAAGAAATTTGCACGATTCCCCCATCAACACAGTGTTGACAGGGGAATCAACAATTGTCTAGGACAGTTTCTCAACTCCAGTCCTCAGGGCACCCCAACAGGTCATGTTTTCAGGCTTTCTATTATTTTGCAAAGGTGATTTGATCAGTATCACTGCCTTAGTAATTACCACAGCTGTTTCATGTGAGGGAAATCCTGAAAACATGACCTGTTGGTGCGCCTTGAGGACTGGAGTTGAGAAACACTGCTCTAGGATGCATTAAGGTGAAAAAGCACAAACCTTTACAACCCCTTTAAATAAAATTTCTAATCATATTAAGTTAATCACAAGAGACCCCCTTTACATCAGAGTCCACAGAGTTCCTTTTAACATCAGAGACCAGAGTTTCCCTTTTACATCTGAACTTGCAGAGTTCCCTTTCACTGCAAGGGGGGACTCTGCAGACTCTGATATAAGGGAGAACCCTGGGGACTCCAACATAAGGGATGCTCTGGTGTACAAAGAGGACTCTGATGTAAGGGGGAGCTCTGATGTAATGAGTGCTCTGAGAACCCCAATCTACCTTAGCGTACTAACTTGGAGGCAGGAGAGAGAAGGGGGGGAGACTTAGTCCAGTCTGAATAATGTGTCCGGGTCTTAGTCTGAAACCCGGGCGCATAGTTCCAAACCCGAACTGCCTGGGTGAATCCCGAACATGTGGCAACCCTATGTGTGACTGAGGTCTTACCACTCACTCCACTGTACCCAGAGCTGTAGGTTTAGTCTCTATTATCAGGGAGGGCTTCATTATAAAAATTCCTCCATGTTAGACAGGACTGCTGTAGAAGGGTCTGTGGAGGTGTCTGCCCAGCATGGCCCCATGTTCCTGATAGCAGAGGAGATTCATTCATTTCTAAGGAACAATGGGCTGCACAGTCCCGGGTGACAGGCTGACAATGGAGTGGTCCGGCCTGCTGCGCCTCATTGCCCCGGCGGGGAGAAGGCCGCTCAGCATACAAGGAGGCCCTCTCTGGGCCACACTCACCTCATTCGGTCACTTCAGTGGTGCAGAGCGCCCCCCACAGCGAAAACACGAGTCAGCGCTTCCAGCGGCTTAGTCACCGGACCTCGGCGAGGCGGAAGGGGTTGTGGCTCCGCTCTACACAGACCCAGCTAACGGCCCGGTTCGGTTACACACCTTCGCCATTTTGGTTTCCCGCGGAGCGCACAATGCATTGTGGGAGCAAATACAAAACAGTCTTCACCAACCCTCCGTGCGCATCCGTACAGGGGGCTGCGAGCGCCGGTCACATGACGAGGAGGAGGCGGCGGGGCGGCCATCTTTGGTGAGGGCAACCTGCCAGTCTGCGAAAGGAAAGGATAGATGTGCCAGACAAAGAAGGGATGGCCTGGCCCTGAGTTGTCATTGTACATGAGGATTTCTGTCATTGCTCTTTTATTAGGGCATTTATTATCCCTGTTGTAATCCAATTAGATGAAAGACACTTATCAGGAGGGTACAATAGTGTATTGGAAAATCATCACCTATGACCTTACTGATGTCTGCTGATTTTTCTTTGCTTCTGTTGGCTTGAAAAATACACCAAACAGCTATAACAATAAGTACCACCCACCTGAAATTGGGTAGGTTCTCCCTTTACTGCCAAAGACAAAAAAAGAGCCCTGACCCATCTCAGCCTGGATGCCACTAGACCCCTGAAGGTCTGATGAGGTAACCGGTACCAAGCTGTCAGCAACAGATCTTTGAAATCCTGTAATTTGCGAGGTGGGCCCTTCATGGATCAGACTTGTTTTTCCATTTTTGCAGCGTGGCAGGGTGTATTATCCTCCTGAAAGAGGCCACTGCCATCAGGGAATACCATTTCCATGAAGGGGTGTACTTGGTCACCAGCAATGTTTTATGTAGGTGGTACGCCCATACTGCATGCTGGTGCCATCTCTTCCCCACACACATGATGTAAAAGAAAACTTGATTCAATCGGACAGGCTACCTTCTTACATTGCTCTGTAGTCCAGTTCTCATGTTTACGTCTCCATTGTAGGCACATTTGGCTGTGGACACGGGTCAGCATCGATTAGAGCCAGATTGACCTTTTTGCAGCAGTTAGAGCTACAGTAGCTCTTCTATTGGATCAGACTACAAAGGCCAGCCTTTGCTCCTAATGAGCGTTAGTGAGCCTTGGCCGCCCATCCCACAAGAGCTGCAGTTTTAGAGGTGTTCCGATCCAGTCTTCTAGCCATTACATTCTGACCCTTATCAAAATTGCTTGCACTTGCCCATTTTTGCAGCTTTCAGCAATTCAACTTCAGGAACACCATGTTCATTTGCTGCCTAATATATCCCACCGAGTCCCGTGTGTGTGTGTGTGTGTGTGTGTGTGTGTGTGTGTGTGTGTGTGTGTGTGTGTGTGTGTGTGTGTGTGTGTGTGTGTGTGTGTGTGTGTGTGTGTGTGTGTGTGTGTGTGTGTGTGTGTGTGATGCGTCCCAAAATCACATCACCCTTATAGGAATTACAGAGCATCTTGAGTAACTGAAAAAAGGCCCTGAGGGAATCATGCCTACGTGGAGGGTTCATGAATTGGTGTGATCTGGTTAGGATTGTCCAAAAAGTGAGCATGATCTGGACAGAACTGCACATAAACTGGGTGCATTAAGTTTGAGCTGGGGTCAGGGTTGACAGTGTAGACTGGGACCAAGATATCGATAAATATTTGATATATATATAAAATGTATATATGCAGACACAGTTTATTTGAAAGGGAATCACAAAAAGAACTTTACAAAAAGACCTCAATAAAATTATAGAGCGGGAAAACAAATGGCAAATGAGGTTTAATGTTGAAAAATGTAAAGTAATGCACTTGGGGGGTAAAAATATAAATGAAAGTTACTCACTAGGGGGAGAACCTCTGGGGGAATCTGGGATGGAAAAAGATCTGGGGGTCCTAGCAGATGACAAGCTCAGCAATAGCATGCAATGCCAAACAGCAGCAAGCAAAGACAACAGAATATTAGCATGCATTAAAAAGGGCATTTATTAAAAAAGATAAAACTCTAATCCAGCCAAAACTCTGGTTCGGCCACATCTGAAGTATGCTGTCCAGTTTTGGTCACCAGTCCTCAGAAAGGATGTGCTGGAACTGGAGAGAGTCCATAGAAGGGCAACAAAGCTAATAAGGGGACTGGAGGACCTAAGTTACAAAGAACGACTACAAACATTAAACTTATTTTCCCCGGAGATGCAATGCTTGAGAGGAGATATGATAACGATATACAAATATCATAACCACTTCAGCCCCGGAAGATTTGGCTGCTCAATGACCAGGCCAATTTTTGTTGTTTGGCACTGCGTCGCTTTAACTGACAATTGCCCGGTCGTGCTACGCTGCACCCAAACAAAATTGACGTCCTTTTTTTCCACAAATAAAGCTTTATTTTGGTGGTATTTGACCTCCTCTGCGGTTTTTATTTCTTGCGCTTTAAACAAAAGAAGAGCGACAATTTTGAAAAAAACACAATATATTTTACTTTTTGCTATAATAAATATCCCACATTTGTTATCAAAAAAACTAAAATGTTGCTCAGTTTAGGCCAATATGTATTCTTCAACATATTTTTGGTAAAAAAATCGCAATAAGCGTATATTGATTGGTTTGCACAAAAGTTATAGCGTCTACAAAATAGGGGATAGATTTATGGCATTTTTATTATAATTTTTTTTTTACTAGTAATGGCTGCGATTTTTATTGGGACTGTGGACACATCAGACACTTTTGACACATTTTTGAAACCATTGACAATTATACAGCGATCAGTGCTATAAATATGCACTGATTACTGTGTAAATGTCACTGGCAGGGAAGGGGTTAACACTAGGGGCGATCAAGGGGTTAACTGTGTTCCCTATTTGTGTTTCTAACTGTGGGGGGATGGGACTGTCTATTAGGAGAGAGAGATCGATGTTTATACATAGTATGAACACACAATCTGTCTGCTCTCCCCTGAAAGAACCAGGATCTGTGTGTTCACACACACAGATCCCGGTTCTCGCTCTGTCACGAGCGATCACTATAGCCCACTTGCATCGCGCGTGTCCCTAGTGCCCAAAAGGAAAAGCGACGCAAGGTAATGCCGATTTGCCCAGCCGAGCCAACCTGTCGCAGTAAAACTGCGGCGGCTGGTCGGAAAGCGGTTAATGATGATTCTAGCATAGGGAATAAACTATTCAGACTCAGGCAATATAGGAAGAAAAAGGGCCACTCAATGAAATTGGAGGAGAAGCGGTTTAACCTTACCTACTTCAGCCCCGGGAGGTTTTAGCCCCTTCATGACCAGGCCATTTTTTGCAATACGGCACTGCGTTAATTTAACTGACAATTGCACGGTCATGAGACACTGTACCCAAATAAAATTGATGTCCTTTTTTTATCATGTATAGAGATTTCTTTTGGTGGTATTTGATCACCTCTGCAGTTTTTATTTTTTGCGTTATAAACAAAAAAATAAGTGACAATTTTGGAAAAAAAAATATTTTTTACTTTCAGCTATAAAACATATCCAATAAAAAAAATTTAAAAAATCTAATTTCTTTATCAATTTAGGCCAATATGTATTGTGCTACATATTTTTGGTAAAAATAAATCTCAATAAGGGTGTATTGATTGGTTTGCGCAAAAGCTATTGTGTCTACAAACTATGAGATATTTTTATGGCATTTTTATTTATTTTTATTACTAGTAATTTCGGCGATCAGCGATTTTTAGCGGGGCTGCGACATTGCGGTGGGCAAATCGGACAGCTAACTGACACTTTTGACACTTTTTTGGGAACCAGTGACATTATTACAGTGATCAATGTTAAAAATATGCACTGTTACTGTACTAATGACACTGGCAGGGAAGTGGTTAACACCAGGGGCGATCAAAGGATTAAGTGTGTCCCTAGGAGGTTCTTTCTAACTGTGTGGGGGATAGCAGGAACACAAGATCACTGTGTTCTTCAGTGTCAGAACGGCGATCTGCCTTGTTTACATAGGAAGATCAGCATTCTGCCTCTTTGAGGAACGATCGGTGGGTTCCGGCGTGGCGGGGCTCCCCCACTGTCTATGGATTAGTGCAATAGAGCCGCTCTGCTGCAGTATATCTGTGGTGGGCGGTCTTTAAGTAGTTAAACTGCGTAGGGAATTTTTCACTGTCAGGGCAGTAAGGATGAGGAACTCACTTCCACAATCGGTGGTGTTAGCAGAACTATTGATAATTTAAAGAAACTCTTGGATGGGCATCTTAGTGAACACAGTATACAGGGATATGGGATATGATTTTTGACATGAGCACACACCCACCCATAGGTTAAACTGGATGGAAACTGGATGGACTGGTATCTTTGTTTAATCTCTGTAACTCATTTAATTTAATGTACTGTAATTAGCCATCAAAATGTGTTAAAGTGGAACTAAACCCTTCTATCCTTTAGAGCACTGTACACTGGGCTCATAAAAACGCCAGTTTCCTTGGAAGAAAAAAAGCGACCATATTGAGCGTTTTGATACACGCGTTTATACAAAAAAATGAAAGACCTCTACCCATGTCACATCCTTTATATCTAGTATGAATACAATACGCAAGACAGAATCAATCCAATTTGTAAAAATATAAAAATTTTATTATACAAAGTTCATAAAAATACATGCATATTCCATTCAAAATCCATTAAGAACTAATATATATTTTAATATGATACATCAGTCCCATTCAGGACCACTATACATACACCTCCTATGTACTTGTCTATATGTCTCCAGGACTGGAGGTGTGTGTATTAAGTCTGCTGGTTGACGCATTTCGCTAAATTGCATAGCTTTCTCAGAACCAGTTTATAGATTATCATATGCTGCTAAAAAAAGAGGAATTGCAGCCTGCTCACATAATTTTTAATAAATACATCTTTGCCATTCGGAAGCTTCCCTCCAACCACTTTGCATATTATTTTATATATACTGTGAATAGGGTTGCCACCTGTCCAGGATTCACCCGGACGGTTTGGAATCACGTGTCCAGGTTTCAGACTGCCTGAAACCCGGACACTTTATTTAGACTGGACTATGGCCTCCCAGCAGGGTTTCTGGCTGCAGTTGTCTAAGCTGAGAGTGTCTTTTACACTCTTTCACACTGCCCAAATCCAGCACTAACAATCCCCCCCCCCAAAACACACACAGACTGTAGAGGAGAGAGGGCTCGATCTGCACCTCTTCCCCCCATCCCTACCCCTCTCTGTCTGCCCACATTCCAATCCCCAGCTCTGTGCCTCATAAAAGGAAACTTGGGGCTGGTAATTTGAAGTCCAGCAGCCTCAGATACATCTGGATGAGAGGTGCTAACTGCCAAGGGGTGAGTGAGCTCACCATCCATCCCTGTCTGTGACTGAAGTCTCCCCCTTCTCTCTCCCGCATCTGAGTAAGTACACTAAGGCAAATCAGGCAAATATCGCCGTGATCGTTAGAGCGTGAGCAATAATTCTAGTGCTAGACCTCCTCTATAACGCAAAACATGCAACCTGTAGAATTTTTTTAAACGTCGCCTATTGAGATTTTTGAGTGTAAAAGTTTGACGCCATTCCACAAGCAGGGGCAATTTTGGAGCGTGACATGTTGGGTATCAATTTACTTGGCGTAACATTATCTTTCACAGTATAAAAAAAATTGGGCTAGCTTTACTGTTGTCTTATTTTTTTATTCAAAAAAGTGAATTTTTCCAAAAAAAGCGCGCTTGTAAGACCGCTGCGCAAATACGGTGTGAAAAAAGTATTGCAATGACCACCATTTTATTCTCTAGGGTGTTCGAAAAAAATATATAAAATGTTTGGGGGTTCTACATAATTGTCTAGCAAAAAAACTGTTTTAAACATGTAAACATCTAAATTCCATAACGAGGTTGGTCTTTAAGTGGTACTGTTTTTCTTAGGACCATGTGATATTTCAGTTTTTCTTTTTTAATAAATCTGCAAAAATATCAACAATTCTGTGTTTTTTCTGTCAATATGGGGTGCTGTGTGTACATTAATGAGGAAAAAAAATTAACTCAAATGATTTTAGCAAATGGCGAAGGGAGGGGCCGGATGTGGGTGCTGAGCTGGAGTCGATGCTGAGCCCGTGAAGCCCGCGAGACTCCCTCCTGAGATGCTGGTCTAAGGAGAGGCCGTTTCCCGACCCTGCTCAAACCTCCCCCGGTGCCTTTTCCCACTGAGGACGGGCACCATCGCCACTGCTGCAGTAGAGATGGGCGGAGGATCTCCGTCCACCTAGAGCAGGGGTCTTCAAACTGCGGCCCTCCAGGTGTTCAGGATCTACAGTTCCCATCATGCCTAGTCATGTCTGTGAATGTCAGAGTTTTACAATGCTTCATGGGATGTGTAGTTCTGCAACAGCTGGAGGGCCATAGTTTGAGGATCCCTGACCTAGAGCGTTGGGCGTGTCCATGGCAACCAGTGCACCTGGAGAGCTCACGGAAAGAGTTGAGTCGAGTCACTGTCCCAATCTTTGGGATACGGTATTCGTTGCTTGGAGCCCGCTCAAGCACAGTGACATAGAGGGCGAGCGCCGCTCGAGACGGGGAACAGATAACAGACAGCAAGCGCAAGTATCCTCAGTGACAGGCTTTACACAGCGACCCCCCTGCACATCAGATCCTCAGAGACGGCAAGTAAACTGTTTAACAGTCTATACCATATGGGGATTGATGATTGATGAAATAAATGAAACAAACTATCCAAAGAGCACTGCTATTGTAGGGGGGCATGTTTATAGATTGATACTGTCATATCGATTGCTAAGAACGCACATAGATTACTTATTGGTTATAATTGCTACAAACTGATGTGGAAATAAGCCGAGCGGTGAAAAGTGAAAAAGCAGAGAAAGGGCTAATGGGCACATAAAGGAATGCAGAGACTCGCCTGCATATGAAAAACAGTCTGCATGCAGGGGAGAGCTGAGATGCGATGCACTGATAATTGCATAGACTTGACTGCATAGGCGGGTGCATTGGGGCTGCGCAAAACTTTCCCTGGATTTAACCACTTCAGCCCCGGAAGGATTTACCCCCTTCCTGACCAGAGCACTTTTTACAATTTGGCACTGCGTCGCTTTAACTACTAATTGCGTGGTCATGCAATGCTGTACCCAAACAAAATTTGCGTCCTTTTATTCCCACAAATAGAGCTTTCCTTTGATGGTATTTGATCACCTCTGTGGTTTTTATTTTTTGCGCTATAAACGGAAAAAGACCGAAAATTTTGAAAAAAAAATGATATTTTCTACTTTTTGTTATAAAAAAAAATCCAATAAACTCAATTTTAGTCATACATTTAGGCCAAAATGTATTCGGCCACATGTCTTTGGTAAAAAAAAATGTCAATAAGCGTATATTTATTGGTTTGCGCAAAAGATTTAGCGTCTACAAACTAGGGTACATTTTCTGGAATTTACACAGCTTTTAGTTTATGACTGCCTATGTCATTTCTTGAGGTGCTAAAATGGCAGGGCAGTACAAACCCCCCCAAATGACCCCATTTTGGAAAGTAGACACCCCAAGGAAATTGCTGAGAGGCATGTTGAGCCCATTAAATATTTTTTTTTTGTCCCAAGTGATTAAATAATGACAAAAAAAATTACCAAAAATTGTCACTAAATGATATATTGCTAACACAGGCCACGGGCATATGTGGAATTGCACCCCAAAATACATTCAGCTGCTTCTCCTGAGTACGGGGATACCACATGTGTGGGACTTTTTGGGAGCCTAGCCGCGTACGGGGCCCCGAAAACCAATCACTGCCTTCAGGATTTCTTAGGGCGTAAATTTTTGATTGTACTCCTCACTACCTATCACAGTTTTAAAGCCAATAAAATGCCCAGATGGCACAACCCCCCCCCCCCCAAAATTACCCCATTTTGGAAAGTAGACACCCCAAGCTATTTGCTGAGAGGCATGTTGAGTCCATGGAATATTTTATATTTTGACACAAGTTGCGGGAAAGTGACAATTTTTTTTTTTTTTTGCACAAAGTTGTCACTAAATGATATATTGCTCACACAGGCCATGGGCATATGTGGAATTGCACCCCAAAATACATTTAGCTGCTTCTCCTGAGTATGGGGATACCACATGTGTGGGACTTTTTGGGAGCCTAGCCGCGTACGGGGCCCCGAAAACCAATCAAACTCTTCAGGATTTCTAAGGGCGTAAATTTTTGATTTCACTCTTCACTGCCTATCACAGTTTCGAAGGCCATGGAATGCCCAGGCGGCACAACCCCCCCCCCCCAAATGACCCCATTTTGGAAAGTAGACACCTCAAGCTATTTGCTGAGAGGCATGGTGAGTATTTTGCAGCTCTCATTTGTTTTTGAAAATGAAGAAAGACAAGAAAAAAAAAATGTTTTTTTCTTTTTTCAATTTTCAAAACTTTGTGACAAAAAGCGAGGTCTGCAAAATACTCACTATACCTCTCAGCAAATAGCTTGGGGTGTCTACTTTCCAAAATAGGGTCATTTGGGGGGTTTTGTGTCACCTGGGCATTCCATGGCCTCCGAAACTGTGATAGGCAGTGAAGAGTGAAATCAAAAATTTACGCCCTTAGAAAGCCTGAAGACGGTGCTTGGTTTTCCGGGTCCCGTACGCGGCTAGGCTCCCAAAAAGTCTCACACATGTGGTATCTCCGTACTCAGGAGAAGCAACAGAATGTATTTTGGGGTGTAATTTCACATATGCCCATGGCATGTTTGAGCAATATATCGTCCTGGCATTTTATGCACAACATTTAGAAGCTTATGTCACACATCACCCACTCTTCTAACCACTTGAAGACAAAGCCCTTTCTGACACTTTTTGTTTACATGAAAAAATTATTTTTTTTTGTAAGAAAATTACTTTGAACCCCCAAACATTATATATTTTTTTTAAAGCAAATGCCCTACAGATTAAAATGGTGGGTGTTTCATTTTTTTTTTTCACACAGTATTTGCGCAGCGATTTTTCAAACGCATTTTTTTTTGGGAAAAAACACACTTTTTAAAATTTTAATGCACTAAAACACACTATATTGCCCAAATGTTTGATGAAATAAAAAAGATGATCTTAGGCCGAGTACATGGATACCAAACATGACATGCTTTAAAATTGCGCACAAACGTGCAGTGGCGACAAACTAAATACATTTTTAAAAGCCTTTAAAAGCCTTTACAGGTCACCACTTTAGATTTACAGAGGAGGTCTACTGCTAAAATTACTGCCCTTGATCTGACCTTCGTGGTGATATCTCACATGCATGGTGCAATTGCTGTTTACATTTGACGCCAGACCGACGCTTGCGTTCGCCTTAGCGCGAGAGCAAGGGGGGACAGGGGTGCTTTTTTTTTTTTTTTTGTATTATTATTTTTTTGCTTTTTTATCCCTTTTTTAAACTGTTCCTTTCATTTTTTTTTTAATCATTTTTATTGTTATCTCAGGGAATGTAAATATCCCCTATGATAGCAATAGGTAGTGACAGGTACTCTTTTTTGAAAAAATTGGGGTCTATTAGACCCTAAATCTCTCCTCTGCCCTCAAAGCATCTGACCACACCAAGATCGGTGTGATAAAATGCTTTCCCAATTTCCCAATAGCGCTGTTTACATCCAGCGAAATCTAAGTCATGAAATACTCGTAGCTTCCGGTTTCTTAGGCCATAGAGATGTTTGGAGCCACTCTGGTCTCTGATCAGCTCTATGGTCAGCTGGCTGAATCACCGGCTGCATTCTCAGGTTCCCTGTTGAGACAGGAGAGCCAGAGAAAAACACGGAAGACGGTGTGGGGTCATTCCCTCCCACTGCTTGTAAAAGCAGCCTAGAGGCTAATTAGCCGCTAGGATTGCTTTTACATGAAAGCCGACCGCTGGCTGAAAAGAATAAAAGAATGATACCAAGATGATACCTAAACCTGCAGGCATCATTCTGGTATAACCACTCAAAGTCGTGAATGACATAAACAATAAAACACAGTAAACGGTAAAGTATAAAAAATTGCATCCCTGAAAAGCAAACATGATAAAACATAATAACAATAAAACATTGCAGAATAGAATACAGTAAAAAAGAGCAGAACAATAGAGAGAGAATAGAGAGAGAAAGAGAACAATAAAACGACAACTATTTTTTTTTATTTTATATATTTTTCTGTTTTTTTGTTATTTTTTTATACACTTTTTTTTTGTAACTGTAACTTTTATAACTGTAACCGGTTCCAGGTTCGGGTCTCTCAAAATGCAATGGCATCTTGGGAGACCCTGTGAAAGTGTGCCTAGTCTGTGCAATGCTGTACCCTACGCTAATACTCAACTAGTGAATGGTAGCGTTCAAAACATTCACCAATGCAAAGACCAGGATTGTCAGGACAGGAGGGAAAATAATAGCGGGTGTCACGCCTATATCCGCGCTTTCTACAGACACGACATCTTTTTTTGGGGTTTCGTTGGGTAGGGGTACTCGGGAGGGCATAAAGAAAATGCCTCTCATGCAGCCGACTGCATTTGGTTGGGGATGTGAATGGGGGAAGTACGGGCGCTGCAGAAGTGGTGGGTTCCAATTAGGATTGGCGAATGCAGCAGGAAGGGCATTATGGGCACGACGGGCCTGTGTTTGTCTTCTTCTTGGTGGCAGCGGGACACTACTTGTGCTTGCCACCTCACCAGCTTGAACTGCACTTATGGGTCTCGCCGCGTCACCAAGTGTTACTGCAGTGCTGGTTTGACTACGACCGGGGTGTACTAGGCCGCTGGTGCTTGCCAGTTCACCAAAACGCTACCAAAAAAACTGTTAGCGATCGCAGGGATCAGGCCTGACTCTGTGAACGCTGCAGTTATGCATTTAGTGTTTTGTAAGTGACAGTGATCGATCGATACTGGTGGGCTGGGCCGGGCGGAGGGGCAAAACGCAGGTGCTAGCAGGTATCTGGGCTGATCCCACTAACACTGCGTTTTTGGGAACCCTAAACTGCTGGGGACACTAGTATAGATCTGATCGGATCAGATATTGATCCGTTCAGATACTATACCACTAAGGGAGGTGTATGGTGCGTGCGTGGGTGTTAACGCTACTGGCACTAACCTGACGCTGCATGGGACTGGTGCTTGCCAGTTCACCAAAACACTACCATAAAAACTGTTAGCGATCGCAGGGAACACGCCTGACTCTGCGAACGCTGCAGTTATGCGTTTAGTGTTTTGTAAGTGACGGTGATCGATCGACACTGCACTTGGGTGGGCTGGGCTGGGCCGAGCGGAGGGGCAAAACGCAGGTGTTAGCAGGTATCTGGGCTGATCCCGCTAACACTGCGTTTTTAGGAACCCTAAACTGCTGGGGATGCTAGTATAGATCTGATCGGATCAGATATTGATCCGTTCAGATACTATATCACTAAGGGAGGTGTATGCTGCATGCGTGGGTGTTAGCGATACTGGCACTAACCTGATGCTGCCTGGGGTGACGCAGACCCTATCTGACCCTAAAACCTAAGTTATATCACCGTCGGGCGATCAGGGGGCTAAACCTTTAGTCGGTAATAAACGGCGGGTGCCCTGACACTATAATAAATAAATGAACTAACCAGCGTCACCTGTAACAGTTATATGGTGATCACTGGTGAAAGGGTTAACTAGGGGGCAATCAAGGGGTTAAAACCTTTATTGGGTAGTATATGGGGGTCCCTGACGCTATAAAACGCTGACGGCGAACCTAAATATTTACCTCCCTAACTAGCGTCACCGATGACACTAATACAGCAATCAGAAAAACTATCGCTTAGTGACACTGGCGACGGGGGGTGATCAAGGGATTAAAACTTTATTAGGGGGGTTAGGGGGGTACCCTAGACCTAAAGGGGGCTAATACTAACTGCCCTACCACACTAACTGTCACAAACTAACACCAATGCAGTAATCAAAAAAAAAAAAAACTGCTTGGTGTCAGTGTGACCGGGGGGGGGGGGGGGGTGATTGGGGGGTGATCGGGGGGGGATCGGAGGGTAATTGGGGGTGTAATGTGTGCCTGGCATGTTCTACTGTGTGTGTAGTGTTTGTGCACTCACATCGATGTCTTCTCTCCTCGGCGCCGGAACGGAAAATGCGGAGCCGAGGAGAGATGACATCATTTCCTCTGCTGCTGTTTACGATACAGCAGCAGAGGAAGAATCTAAATGGCTGGGAGCGATCGCGAGGGGGGGCCACGAATGGATGGTCTCCCCCTCACCTCCCATCGCTCCCAGACACAAGCCGACCGCCTCGGGCACCGAGGGGGGTTCCGATCGGACCCCCCGCCCGCGGGAGGCAGATCACATACCAGGTACGTGATTTTGCCTGCCCGTGCCATTCTGCCACAGTATATCTGTGTTAAGCGGTCGGCAACTGGTTAAAGTAAGACGGATTGGCTTACTGACCGGGACACCGATAAAAATTAGCCCCACCTTTACCTGGGAACAGAAACATGGAGGGTTGAGGGAAAAAGAAATGAGGGGTAAACCAGTGAAAGGGGCCGCAGCTATACCACCCAGGTTAAGTGCTAGCCCAGGAACCATCAAAAAGTATATGGTACAAGTAGGTGGTAAAGAAAGCCCGGGTAAACAAATGGGGGCCAAAAGTAAACCCCCAGAGGGCAGTCAAAAGACCAGACTGAGAAAACAGTTAGAAGATGCAGAAACCCCCACAGTAAGCAGCGAGGTACTCATGGCATCAGAGGAAGAAGTTATAACGGAACCCAAACAAAAAAAACAGTTACCAACCAAGAGTGAAATGGCTGAAATGTTTGCGAGATTGGAAACATTCATAAAAGGAGAAATAGCAACCCTTCATGAAGATATGAATCATATATTAAAACGGGTGGAAGATACAGAAGTGAGGCTGGACATACAGGGGGACGAGATAAAAAAGCTCAAGGCACAGATGAATGAGATCAGAGGAATATATTATACAAAATCGAGGACCAAAAGAACCGGAACAGAAGGATCAGAGGCCTACCGGAGATACAAGGAGAAAAGGAGGAATTGCAAGAAAAAATGAACAAAATCTTTGGTCATATGATAAGTACATCTGGTGCAAGCAGTAAAATAACATTTGAAAGAATCCACAGGATCAGAAAGCCGGCAGAAATAGCAGGGGACGTCCCAAGAGATGTTATCGCAAGATTTCACAATTATCAAGATAAAGAACAGATAAAGGCATGCCTGCAAAACAGTTAACCAGTGAAATATGGAGAGACAACCCTGCAGATTTTTCCAGACCTGGCAGCTGAGACGCTGACCAGGAGAAGAATCCTGAAACCCCTGCTTGACCAGCTCAAATCGCATAATGTTCAATACTCATGGGGCTTCCCAGCCTGCCTAACCAGATAATAAACTGAAAAAGAAAATGCATCAGTATAAACTTGTAGATGCATGGAGGATGCAACATAATAATGCAACATAATAATGCAAGGGATTACACATTCTACTCCCCCGTGCATGGGACGTATTCTAGACTAGACTTTTTTCTGGTTGAGCATAGGCTGCTGGAGGCTGTGACCAGCACAAATATTGGAATAATGACCTTAAGGAATTAATTATGAGGAGTTGTCATTTTTCCCTATCAACTATCAGAAATCGGAGGCACTGGAGGACGCCCTGCCGCCCTCCTTAGCTGCACTGCTCCGGGTGGACTTCCCCTTTAAATGGGCCTCGTCCTACATTAAGTATTTAGCATCCTTCTGCCCAGTGGGGTGGAGGAGATTTTTCCCCTCAACCCCCCCCCCTCTTTACAGCCATAAAGAAAGACCTTCAGGATTGGCAGCATGGTCTGTTCTCCTCCTGGTTTGGGCGCTGTGGCATAGTGAAAATGAACATCATGCCTCGGCTGCTGTATAATTTTCAGTAACTCCCTATACGGGTCCCTGCCTCTTTCCTCAGGGCGGTGAATAGAACGTTTGTCAACTTTGTCTTGGCCCAGAAACCCCCCGGTTGGCGCAAACCGTCCTTCAACTTCCTAATTTGGGGGGGCGGCATCGCCCTGCCAGATGCCAACCTTTATCATATGGCGTGCCACCTGTTTTGGACTGGTGTCGGCACGCAGCTCTGAAACAAGTACAGGTACAAGTAGAGCAAACCCTAACAGGGGTTCCGTTGGTGTCACTGCCCTGGTGTCAGAAACCCTTGCCAAATCGGATATTGAATCATCCCACGGTGGGGGAAACATGGCAGACTACCCAGAAGGCCTTCCGTTACTTCTCGATCGCATCACTCCCTTCTCTGCTCATTCCCATTGTTAGCAATCTGGCTTTCAGTCTGGGACTCAACGAACCTAGATTGCTAGAGTTGAAAATGGTCGAAAGGTCGCAGGTCCGTCACTTTCTCATTAATGGTCAGTGGAAGAATAGTCAACAAATTATGGACGACCCGGCCCTAGCAGGGCTCTCTTTTTGACAAAAAATACAACTATTTAATTTAATTGGCTCTCTGCCCTCCCTGACGGCTTTCAGGAGACAACTGACCTCCTTTGAATTGTTAAGCCTGGAGCAGTCTCTATTGAGACACGCTATTTCCCTGACCTATCAACTACTGATAGCTCAACCCCCGGACTTTAGACCTCCCTATATTGGCAAATGGGAGCGTGAGCTGGGAGTGCAATTTACAGAGAAACAAATAGATCGGCTCCTCCTTTTTTCTCACAAAACTTCTATCTGTGCCAGACACCAGGAGGTGGGATTTAAAGTACTGTCCCTGTGGTACTACACGAATCCGTCGGACAATTTGACCGTGTGTGGGCTTCATCGGACCTGCAGCGGACCTTTTCTGTCGAAATGTTTAGATTTAGAACATGTTTCAAATCTTTCCGACAGACTGGAGTCCGGTCGAAAAATCAGTTTGTCTGTATGCTAGTCCGACGCTAGGGCAGCTATTGGCTACTGGCTATGAACTTCCTTATTCTAGTCCGGTCGTAAGCTGATGTCACATTTATTTTATTTTAAATAGTCTACTGGTTTCTGGTAGCTTTCATTTTAGTTAGTTTTTCTCAATTGGGCAGCATTAATGGTTTTCATATTTATTTATTTATCTATTGTGGTGATCAGCAGTTGTGTTTGGATTGCACCTATTACTCAATATTTGTGACATAATTAGTCCACTATTTTATATATTTCTGACCACATGTGCCATTTAGTTCATCATTTAGGATTTACACATTTTATCTAATATTAATCACCAATTTTATTTATTAGCACTTAGCACTTTATTGTTTGTTCACGTCTATCAGCGCTGTAACCGTTTTATTTTCACTTTACAAGTTTTATACTTTTTTACAGCAGCGATAGTTTCCAATTTGATCCATTTGTTGCTAGCGCTGTCTCCTTCACTCAATAAATGTGTAAGATAGTACAGGTGGGACAGTTGCAAATCAGTGAATTCCATCCCTAGATCCCGTTCCCACCTCCGAATGTAAGTAGGTTTGGGCAAATGGGCAGCTGAGCTCAATAGCCCATATAATTCTGACACCATATGGGGGGTGGGTTCTTCCTACACAAAAAGTCGTTCAAATGGGGTTAGGGACAAAGGATCTCTAATTGTGTGACCGTGTCTCTCGAAGAAATGGTGTAATTGTCTATATTTTCAAAAGCTCATTCGGGAGCCTCGATTCCTAACATGTAGGGCGTCAAAGCTCAAGAGCTTACCATCTTTCATAAATTTGCCGCAACTGGCGTCTCCATCAATCACCAAAGGCTCAAAAAAGGCCATCTGTTCACCTGGGGGGAACCATAGGAATCCACCCAGACGAGTGAGCAGGGACACAGGGGGTGCGATTTTGAAGAGCGGATTGATCCGGTCCCATACTGAAAGCCCCTGGGCCGTCAGCGGGGAAGTCGTTGCAGACAGCCCCCCGTGTTCCCTCAGCAACCACCGGGCATATGATAAGTTCCTTCCTGCCAGGCATTTCTCCAGGGAAAACCAGAGTTTTGAGTGGGTGTGGAAGCGCCAGTTGAGTATCCTCTGGAGGACTATAGCTCTATAAAAGCCCTTCTAATTTGTTTGCGCTGTACCGCAGGCTAAAGTATTGTGGCGGTAACAGTGGTAGAAAAGTTGCCCACCAGAGATGGTACCCCTTTTGGAATAGTGGCAATGCAAGGTCCCACACAAATTTCACACTGCACCCGTTATAGGTTGGGCAGTCAGGGGGCTCCAGCTGGCTATCTTTCCCTTCATAAATGCGGAAGAAATACATTTACCCTGTTGCCCCCTCATAGAGTCTGTATAGCTTCATCCCATAGCTGGCCCTTTTGCTGGGAATGTACTGTGTGATACCCAACCTGCTGGTAAAATGGATGGACTCATCAATGCAAATATGCTTCTAAGGAGTATACTGAGCAAATTTCTGGGAAAAAATAAGTGGGCATATTCTGTAAAGCTTATCACATCCAGGGTGATTTTGAGGAGGGCTCAGTGTATTGTCGCTGGAGGAAGTGCAAGATCATGTCATAGGGTGTCCTTGACATAACAAATTAATACAGTGACATTTGATGAATAGGGTTTGTGGACCGCTAACCGTATACTTCATTTTTTTTTGTAAGTTTTATGTTAAATGTGAGGCCCAAAAATATTTTGAATTGTTCCACTGTGACAGATCTCTATTCAAATGGATAGGCATCATATGAATTTGGGTGATTCGTGATGTATTGCTAAGCAAAAAGATTGCTCTGGACCACAATTATATAGAACAAATCGTCGGGGAAAAATGAATGAAACATTCAGTTGGTGTAAACTTCTTGGTGTTGGCCTGGATTTGCAGTAAAAGGGAGGATACTAGTTGATGTTGAGTTAGAGGGAAGTCATAACTGGTTCACAAGTGCCTCTGGTAGACTTTGATGGGCCCTAATTTTTGGTGGCTGACTTGACACCCTACTACTTAGTATTGGGCCATTTATCCAGAAATACTGCATTGCTGGTGGTCGCCACTTCAACAGGATATTTACAGTGCTGCTTGTGCTCGCCACTTCACCAGGATGATGTACAGCACAGCCGGTGGTTGCCTGCTCTTGAGAAGGCCTCATCCTTTTTGTTGGCATCCTTTCCTCCTCCGATTCGGTTACTGATTCACTGCTCCCCACGGGTTCATGCTCAGGATCCGAATCTGACAGTGAGAGCTCTTCGCTGCTCTCATCTGTCATTGTCAGAATCTGGAAGGCCTCCTCGTTGGTGTACATTTTTTTTGGACATGTCATGCTGGCTCTGGTGACACTGGGACAGATATGGCTGCAATCAGGGACAAAATGGATGGCTGCAGTATTGTGGGTGAATCAGGGCACTGACAGATGCTGCACTGGTGCGGCTGATCATGGCACTGATGAAGGCTGCACAGGAAGACTGCACTGGTGTAGCAGGTACACTGGCTGATCAGGGCACTGATGATGGCTGCATTGGTGTGACTGATTGGGCACTGATGATGGCTGCACTGCTCTGGCTAAATAGGGAACTGATGATAGCTGTACTGGTGTAGTTAATCGGGGCACTTATGGTGGCTGCACTGATGTGAAAGGTACACTGGCTGATCAGGGCATTGATGATGGCTGCACTGGTGTGACAGGTACACTGATTCAAGAGGGCATCGATAATGACTGCACTGGTGTGGCTAATCAGGGCACTGATGATGGCTGTACTAGTATCGCTGATCAGGGCCCTGATGACGACTGCACTGGTGTAGTCTGATTAGGTCACTTATGGCAGCTGCACTGGTGTGACAGGTACACTGGGTGCAATCAGGGTACTGATGATGGCTGCTGTGTTGTGACAGTTACAATGGCTATAATCAGGGCACTGACAGGTTTCTCTGTGTGTGTGTAGCAGCGTGTTGTCACAGTAAAGATCACAGGGGAATTGTTTAACTCACAGATTTCGGTACAGATCACTCTCCTACCTCTCACATGTGGGCTGTGTGTGAGGAAGGAGAACCGGTAACAGCAAGTACCAGTCAGTGTTTACATTTTGTGATCTGCTGTGATTGGACATAGCGATCACATGGTAAAGGGCTTCTGTGATTGGCTTTTAGTGACTTCTAGTGACTAAGGCTGGCCATACAAAGGAGCAAATTTATTTTCTACAATCACAGGTTGCTGGAAAGAAATTAGCTTGATTCCCCTATCGACGCAGACAATGTTGATGTGGGAATGCTTCCTGCCAGGCCATTGTCTTCTCCCGGCAGTCGCTAGCGATATTCGCAGATAAAACCCAGCATGCTGGTTGTACCCAAGTTGATTGATCGATCAACTTGGTACATTCGGACCAATGCTGCAGCCATAGTGATGAGTATGTATGTATGTTTTGTTTTTTTATTCCCATACCTCTACTTTAACAACCAGCATCCCTGAGCCCCAGTCTCCTTCCCCCACAAAAAAACCTAAAAAACAATGTGCAGTGTCACACTACTCAAATCGCACTGCAGCTACATTAGTATGAACATAGCCTTATGCCGCATACACACGATCTGACTTTCTGACAACAAAACCGTGGATTTCCAAAGCATGTTGGCTCAAACTTGTCTTGCATACACACGGTCACACAAATGTTGGCCCAAAATTCTGAATGTGAGAACGCGGTGACGTACAACACGTATGACAAACCGAGAAAAAGGAAGTTCAATAGCCAGTGCGGCTCCTTCTGCTTGATTCAGAGCATGCATGAACCTTTGTGTGACAGACTTGTGTACACACGATTGGACTTTCCAACAAGTTTTGTTGGCGTAAAATTTGAGAACCTGCTATCAAACATTTGTTGGCGGAAATTCCGACAGCAAATGTTCGATGGAGCATACACTCGGTCGGACTTTCCGACAACAAGCTCACGTCGAACATTTCCCGTCGGAAAGTCCGACCGTGTGTACGCAGCATAAGACTTTGCACACCTTTTGTTCTGATGCATTTGAAATGTATTTGGCTGAGCGAAACTAATGCCACATACACACGGTCAGGACACGCTCTGTCAGGACAGAGCTCTAATTTACATATGCAGAGCTGATCAGTGCATGCTGGTGGACATCCATTGTCTGACACCCGCTGATCGGCTTCTGCTGTGATTAATCACAGCAGAGGCGGGGGCGCGTGTGCCCCCTACTGGGAAATACAGAATCACATATATATATGATTTTGCACAGAACAGCTGCCTTGTAGCAGTAAATCTGCTTTAGGGCAGTTTGTTAAGTGGTTAAAAGAGCCTACGCCCACCAATGAGCATGGTAAATATGGGGCATGCTGCTACAACATTATACAGGGCAAGGAAGGACCCCCTGTGTCCACTATGCAGAAGGGTAGCCACTTGGTATGGGACCTGGAACACAGCAGTGATCATTGTTGCATTGCTGCCTACTAAAGTGATTCTCCACTTCCACAGCATCCCATGGATATGGAATATGCATACTTAAAGTTCACCTTTGGGAATATGAAACACAATCCACTCATTTTTAGGGTGTAACATGTAACCTGTTCCCACTGCTGAAGCCGTTCCCTGACCTGCCGCCTCTGGGGACAGCAAGCCGAAGATCTTCTCCCCGAAGTCGCTGTCACAATTGAATGAATGAACTACAAGTACCGCCTGCCTTTGTGGCTGTCAGTTTGTAGTTCTCAATGAACTACCTCGGTGCTGTTGAGCACTCTAGGTCAGTGGTCTCCAAACTGCGGCCTGGGGGCTAGATGTGGCCCTTTGCTCGCCTTTATCTGGCCCTTGGAGTACTTTTCCTTCCACTGATACAAAACACTATTCTTTCCACTGATGGTGGTGACATCAGCAATGAGGCACTATTTCTCCCATTAACACCAACAACGGGGCATTATTCCTCAAACTGATACCAATGATGGGGCACTAATCTCCTCACTGATACCAATGTTAGGGCACTATTCTTCTCACTGACACCAATGATGGGGAACTATTCCTCTCACTGACATTAATGATGGGGTACTATTCCTCCCACTGACACCAATGATGGGGCACTATTCCACCCACTGACACCAATGATGGGACACTATTCCACCCACTGACACCAAGGAGGGGGCACTATTCCACCCACTGACACCAATGATGGGGCACAATTCCTCCCACTGACACCAATGATGGGGCACTATTACACTCACTGATACCAATGATGGGGTACTATTCCACCCACTGATACCAATGATGGGCCACTATTCCCCCCACTGACACCAATGATGGGGCCCTATTCCACCCACTGACACCAATGATGGGGCACTATTCCCCCCCCACTGACACCAATGATGGGGCACTACCCCCCCCCCCACTGACACCAATGATGGCACACTATTCCTCCCACTGACACCAATGATGGGGCACTATTCCTCCAACTGACACCAAATAAGGGGCACTATTCCTCCTACTGACACCAAAGATGGGGCACTATTCCTCACACTGACACCAAATATGGGGCACTATTCCTCCCACTGACACCAAAGATAGGACACTATTTATCTCACAGACACCAAAGACAGGACGCTATTCTTCCCCCTAATACCAAAGATGCATTGTTTACTCCCAGTGGCCACAGTCCGGTGGCCCCCTAAAGCCTGAAGAACAGTAAACAGGCCCTTTGCTTAGAAAGTTTGGAGACCCCTGCTCTAGGTAGTTCATTGTTTCTTCCTGTCAGTATGTAACTGCCTGTCCGGTTGATGTACAGACAGAGGGCTTAAGGGCCGTACACACGATCTGACTTTTTGACAACAAACATGCAAATGAGCTGTTTTGGAGCAACATCCGACCGTGTGTACGCTCCATCGGACAAACTTTTTCAGTTTCCATCGGACTTTTGTTGGCTGTGCGAACGGACAAACTTTCCGGCAACAAAAGTCCGATGGAGCAAAGTCCGATCGCCATCAGTCTTTTGTACAAACTACAGTACGCAGCCGCGAGAATGTTTCCAGCGCGATCTCGGCGGTACACAGATTTTTAAAGTAATTTATTGGGCAGCTCCAACGTCTTCTTCCGACTTCGTGGGTCCTCTTCCGACTTCAGGGATCTTCTTCCGACTTCGGGGGTCCTCTTCCGACTTTGGGGGTCTCTCCGGCGTCTTCTCCCGGTGTCTGCATCTTCTGTCAGCTCCACCGCTATCTTTTGGCGCTCTTTTGCCAGCGGTGGTCCGGACTTCTGGATTGTCTTCTTCCCTCTTCTCTTCCAGAGATGTTGACACGACGCTCTCTCCAGCCGGAATGGTCTCTGTGCGCTCCGCAACGGACTTATATAGGCGGTGATCCGGCCCCCCTATGACATCACAGTCCCGGGGCATGCTGGGACTGTGAGGTCATAAGGGGGCTTGGACGAAGAGGGAAGAAGATGTTGGAGCTGCCCAATAAATTACTTTAAAAATCTGTGTACTGTTTTTTATTGACACTTTTTTCCCTAGGTGAATGGGAATTTATTTATTTTTAAAGGGGGCTCCCGGATTCCGATAAGCGCCCCGCCCGCAGACCCTGACAACCAACGGCCAGGGTTGTCGGGAAGAGGTCTTTGTCCTCATCAACATGGGGACAAGGTGCTTTGGGGTGGGGGGCCCGCAGGGCGCCCCCTTCCCCCAAAGCACCCACCCCCCTTGTTAAGGGCATGCGGCCTGGTACGGCTCAGAAGGGGGGGCGCTTGCTCGTCCCCACTCCCTTACCTGGCCGGCCAGACTGCGTGCTCGGATAAGGGTCTGGTATGGATTTTGGGGGGACCCCATGCCGTTTTTTTGGCGTAGAGGGTTCCTCTTAATATCCATACCAGACCTAGGGGCCTGGTATGCCCCTGGAGGGGAACCCATGCCGGTTTTTTATTTAAAATTTGGCGTGGAGTTCCCCCTCAAGATTCATACCAAACACAGTGCCTGGCATTGGCGGGGATCCAAGTCAGATCCCCGCACCAGTGTCAACCCGGCTCGCAAGGTGTCAATCTCGCCAATAAAAGTGGCGAGATTGACACAATATCAGACAACAATACACAAGTTGACCAAAGGGTGGTGGTAAAGAGCTGAAAAACCAGGTGATATGGTGAAAGTTGGCTGGAAAAGTCCTGTCGTCTGTACGCAAGACAAACTTTTGGGAACGCCCTTTGTACAAAAATCCAAGGAAAAGTTTGTACAAAGTCCTATCGTGTGTATGGGGCTTTACACTGACAGTCCGCAGAATTCCTGGTTGCAATGTTTTGCAGGCATTTAGGCCAGCCATACACCTGATCGATCAACTTGGGTACAACCTACCTGCTGGATTCTCTTACGATTATCGCTAGTGGCTGCTAGAAAAAATCACTGTCTTCTAGCGGGAGCAGACAATTGCTCAGCAGGAGGGATTCCCCTGTCAGCATGGTCAGTGTTGCAGGAAAGAAATTTTCACCATGTATGGCCGGTCTTAGTAAAAAAAGATGAGCAAAAATATGTGCATTTATTTATTTTGCAAAGGTGAACTTATCCTTTAACATTGGTTCAAGCTGGGCCAATGAAATTGTGCAAGCAACATCTATATCTAGATCTAGAGTTTAGTTTATTATAAATTAAAAACTCCATGAAGATTTATTTTTATTAATAACTTTATGGCAATTAAAACAAATGAATGTCCTTTAAAACTACTTTCCTGTCGCATCATGGCAGCATACACGTTGGGTTGTGACTCCGCCTCCACAACCTGATAGGACCACATAGCTATAAATTAGAGAGTAGACACCTGCCCCAGTATTCTCTTATTTTTCCTCACCTGTCAGGACGCACGGATCAGCACCCCCTTACCGCTTCGCCCCAGCCAGGTTCTAGCCTCTCCTGGATGGAAGTCCTTCTTGTACAGCCTCTAAACGAGCTAAATGGAAGGAGCCCCACTCTGGTGATCTCAGGGGTATACTCTCATCTCATTCAGCTGTCTGACCACAAGTATAAGCCTTAAACAGGCTTCAAGTGCAGCAGCCCACAAAAGCCTTAAACAGGCTTGCTGGAGGAATGGCCAGGAAAACTTCATTGTGGCCTCATGAAATAAGCCTTAAACAGGCTTAGTTGTGTGCAGCGGTCTCCCCCCCTCTTTCCCCCTCTCCTACCAGTGCCTCTGCCCGTCTGCTGGGCTCTGTGGTTCTCCTGATTTGCTCTCCGGAGCGCCGAGCGTTCGCGGCGTCCTCGCGCATGCGCGGTACGTCGTTTTGGGCACCGCTGGGCTGCTTTCCAGCTTCCAAGATGGCGCCGGGTGTCTCGCGGCGCTACTGCGCATGCGCGAGCGTCCGACGCTGATGGCGGCGGATTTAAAAGCCCAGCAGTAGCTGTATTTGCTGCTGCTGATTGTCTATGCATGACAGATTGTCTGTTTGGACTCCAAAGCGCTCTACAAAGCTAAGTGGCCTTTCTTTTATACTGCCTTTAAGTCAGGATTCCTGCTCCCTCTGAAGCCTCCTCTGCATAGCACTGTTTATTGTTTCTCACTGCAGGTTTCCAGTCCGCTTTCTCTCCATGGAGACCGCTGCCCCAGCAGATCACCGTCAGCCTATTAGGTAAGGGGGGGGAAGACAAATGTAAGTATTGAAGATCGAAAAAGAGAGCACTACTAACGCTGCCTAAATTGGTCAGCCCTACCAGGTCTTCAAGAACGTCTGCCTAAAGACAAAGAGAGTCCTCACGCAGGAGAAGTCGCTCCAGACATAGAAGGAGCCGTTCCTATCACAGAAGAAGCCGCTCGAGAGGAAGCCGCAGAAGAAGCCGCTCCCGGTCGCGCTCTAGACACGGCCGATCCCGCCACAGAAGATCGCCTTCACGCAGGCATCGTTCCCCCGCACGCCACTCCCGTCCTGCCGGGAACGCATGCTGGGTTTGCGGCGCAGCGGCTCTTCCAGGAAAACTGGTCTGTCAGACATGCCGGGAAGAGGCCGCAAGAGAGAGAATCTCGGAGGTCGGAGATTCAGCTGGGGCCGTAGCCCCCCAGGCCTCGGTATCCGAGGTGGATTTCTCTACCACTACCTCTCCAGCCCGGGCTAGCACATCGAAGGAGCAAGACTCCCTGTCGGATAATGAGGGTCTGGAGGTATCGGCCGGATTCGACTTCAGTCTGGTAGAGCCGTTTATAAAATCGGTTAAGGAGGCGATAGGTTGGGAGGAACCCCAGCAAGCCCAACCGAAACAGAGGAAGTATTTTCCTCAGCTTAGAAAGGATCCGGAATCCTTCCCGTTCATTGAAGAACTTGAGGACCTGATCAAAGAAGAATGGCAGAGACCAGAAAAGAAGTCTAGTCTGAATAACAGACTACTGAAGTTATACCCACTCAAGGAGCCTAAGGTGAACCCTCTGGTGTCCCCTCCGGTAGTGGATGCATCCCTGATGCGCCTAGCCAGACATGTTACCCTCCCGTTAGAAGACGCGGTAACGTTTAGAGATGTCCTCGACAGAAAGATCGACACGGATCTCAAGCGGGCTTACCTGTCGGCTGGAGGCGCCTGCAGGCCTGCAATAGCACTTGCTGCAGTAGGAAGAGCCATCTCGAGCTGGTCCACAAGCACGGAAAAGCTTGTATCAGAGGGGGCAGACCAAGAATCAATAGTAAAGGCGTTGCAAGAGTTAAGCCTGGCGGGCGACTTTGTGGCTGAAGCTTCAGTCGACACTATCAGGTCTGCATCTAAATCTATGCTGGCTTCAGTAACAGCCAGAAGAGCATTATGGCTAAAGCCCTGGATGGCGGATCCAGCTTCCAAATCCAACTGGTGTCGTATTCCGTTTGATGGTGAGCACCTCTTCGGAACAAAACTAGACACAGCCATCTCCAAAGTAACCGGCGGAAAGTCCGGGCTCATCCCCTCAGACAGGAGACCCAAGCAACAGAGACCTCCTCCCTTTAAGCGGAACCTCCCAGAGAGGTATAGGGATGCGAGAGCATACAGACCAGGCAAGGAGTATAGAAGGAGCTGGAAGAACCCTCAAACCTCCTTCATGAAGTTTCAGAAGCCTAAGGCGCCTGCTTCCAGTGACCAGAAGCCCTTTTGAAGGTGCGCCCGTCCGACCAGCGGTAGTGGGAGCAAGACTCTCCAGTTTCAAGCTGGCCTGGGCGGAAACCATAAGGGATACCTGGACCCTGGCCACTATCACCTTCGGCCACAGGTGGTCCTTCAAAAACCGGCCCCCAGGGGATCAGTTCTACCCAACCCGTATTCCCCCATCTCGAGAAAAAAGGTTGTCGTTACTGAACTACATCCAAGATCTTCTCCAAAAACGAGCAATAGTAGAGGTTCCACTGGCACAACGAGGCAGAGGATTCTACTCTCCATTATTTCTCGTCAAGAAGAAGTCAGGAGACCTTCGTCCGGTTCTAGACCTAAAGAACCTCAACAGGTCCATCAGAGTGGAGTCATTCAGGATGGAGAGCTTGCAGTCTATCCTGCAGGCCATAAATCTGGGGGACTGGATGCTCTCCATAGATCTCCAGGACGCCTACCTGCATATTCCGATCCACGGGGCATTCCAGAAATTCCTACGATTCTCGGTGGGTCAGGGGCACTTCCAGTTTCGAAGCCTTCCCTTTGGCATCTCAACAGCCCCCAGAACATTCACGAAGGTGCTACTACCAGCAATAGCTTTTTTGAGGGAGAAAGGTCTAAGGGTCCACCATTACCTGGACGACATCCTCCTCCTCTCAAGCAGCCAGGAATCACTCGTCCAACATCGCGAGATCCTGGTTTCCACCCTAATGAGTTTAGGATGGATAATCAATTGGCAGAAAAGCAACACCCAACCTACCCAAAGGATGGTCTTCCTGGGAGCCGAACTGGACACCCGAGCGAACACAGTGGAATTACCAAGGGAGAAATCGTCCCTACTCATTCAGAAAGTGAAAGAGGCTATCCCAGCGTCATGTCTGCCGGCCAGAGCATACCTCAGCCTCCTAGGTTCCCTATCAGCAACCATTCCAATGGTCAGATGGGCGCAATGGAATACCAGACCCCTACAAGCCTCCTTCCTGCGCCAGTGGGACGGATGGTCCATGTCCCAATTGATTCGCATCCCAGAGGAAGCCAGGCTATCTTTACGGTGGTGGATCCACCCCGACAACCTCAGCAGGTGCAAGCAGATAGTCATCCTCCACCAGGAGGTAGTAACTTCAGACGCCAGTCTGGAAGGATGGGGGGCACACTACCTACACTATGCAGCTCAGGGCCGCTGGCCCTTCAAAACCAAGGATGTAGTATCGAACGTCCTAGAGATGAAGGCAGCCTTCCAAGCCCTCTTGGCATTCAGTTCACTCCTGAGAGGGAAACAAGTCCTCATTCAAATGGACAACCGAGTGGCGGTAGCCTATATCAACAGGCAGGGGGGTACCAAGAGCATCTCCATGATGCGGGAAGTCGGTCCGGTGATGCAATGGGCTCAACTGAACCTGTGGGACCTGAAGGCGACCTATATTCCGGGGGTTCAGAACTTACTGGCGGACTCCCTCAGCAGAACATTCGTTTCCAACAACGAGTGGTGTCTAAGCCCACAGGCCTTTGCCCTCATATGCCAGACATGGGGTCATCCAGACATAGACCTCGCAGCAACACCAGAGAACAAGAAGTGTCAGAGGTTTCTGTCGAGGAATCCCTTCCCCACAGCGGAGGGTACGGATTGTCTCCAGCACGCCTGGAACTTTCACCTAGGCTACATTTTTCCACCAACCCCACTGATAGCCAAGTTCCTTCTGAGGCTCAAACACTCAACAGCTCTAGTACTGGCCGTGATTCCCTTTTGGCCACGGAGGCCTTGGTTCACCACCCTCCTGCAACTGAGCACAGCGGATCCACTTCCACTCCCGGTAACAACGGATCTACTAACCCAGGGCCAGCTACTACATCCGAATCCAGAGAGATTGCACCTAGCGGCCTGGAGACTGAAAGGTCTAGGTTCCTAGAGCAAGGATGTTCTCAGAAGGTAGTCGATACCCTGCTTCAAGCCAGGAAATCCTCCACGAATAGCACCCACGAGAGAATCTGGGAAAGATTCTCTTCCTTTGCTCAGGAACAAGGTTGGGACCCGTCTTTCCCATCAGCAGTACAAGTGCTTGAGTTCCTTCAGTCAGGTCTAGACAAAGGCCTTAGGTCTAACACCCTGAAAGTCCAAGTCTCTGCCATCTCTGCCTTGACAGGGGTCAGATGGGCACTTAACCCTCTGGTGGTGCAATTTCAAAAAGCCTGCCTGAAGCTAAGACCACCCAGGAAACCTTCATTTCCAACATGGGACCTATCAACTGTCCTAGAGGTTTTATCCGGAGAACCATTCTTCCCCCTTGAGAATACCTCCCTCTGGGACCTGACTCTAAAGGTATCTTTCCTAATTGCCATCACATCAGCGAAGAGGGTCTCAGAAATGCAAGCCTTGCTGATCAAAGAACCGTATCTGATGGTTTACCCAGACAGACTAACCCTGAAGCCTTCAGACAGGTTTATCCCAAAGGTCTCCTTTGCGTTCCACTTTAACCAGGAGATTGACCTCCCGGCTTTGATCACGGATCAGGGCGTCCCTCATCCCTTGGATGTCAAGGGCAACATTCTCCATTACCTTTCGGTAACCAAGCCATTCAGGAAATGCGAGAACCTTTTAGTCATCCCACATGGGTTCAGGAAGGGCCAGGCAGCTTCTGCCCGTACCATCGCCTCATGGCTCGTGAAAGCTATCAAGAAGGCCTACTCCTTAAGCACCTTGCAGATTCCGGGAGATCTAAGAGCGCATTCCACCAGGGCAATGGCTACTTCATGGGCAGCTTACTGTAAAGTCTCAGCGGAAACCATTTGTAGAGCGGCCACTTGGTCTTCGAGGAATACCTTCATTTCTCATTATAGAATAGACGCTGCACGTTTAGCAGCAGTTGAATTTGGGAGGGCCGTTATACAGGCCAATTCTTCTGTTTCTTGTCAATAAATTTTGATTTTGCATTCCCACCCAGTTTGGCGAGTTACTCCCCAACGTGTATGCTGCCATGATGCGACAGGAAAACGGAAAATTGTATACTCACCTTTCCGTAATTTTCCTTTCCTGTCGCATCTTCATGGCAGCATACAATCACCCACCCTCTAAGGTGACATGTGTATATATTTACAGAGAATACTGGGGCAGGTGTCTACTCTCTAATTTATAGCTATGTGGTCCTATCAGGTTGTGGAGGCGGAGTCACAACCCAACGTGTATGCTGCCATGAAGATGCGACAGGAAAGGAAAATTACGGAAAGGTGAGTATACAATTTTCCGTTTTATTACAGTCAGAAAACTGCAAATTTTGTCTTGATTTCCAAATTTATTTACAAACTACACCAGCAGGTGGCAGTAGTCACTGACTGGCTTTTAATCACTAATATAATCTAGATTTTTTTTTTTTAAATGATCTCTGTTTTTAGAATAAAAGTTCTAAAAAATATAAAAACAACAAGGGCTCTTTCACATAGGCAGCAGTGCTTACAACCCTCTAAAAAGCGATCCGTGGTGGATTGCCAGTTGTCCTGGAGGCGATCCTGCTGCCTTTTGAATGTGTTATTTTTTTTTATGTTGTATTGCAACCTGACATGAGAAAAATATTTAAGTAGATCTAAAATGTATCCGGATTTATTTTGCTAAAAGTTCTGTGTTTTATTAACCCTCCACTTTCTCTTTATAGATATTGTTTTCACCCTTCTTTGTCTGGTTTGCATCTCAGGGCTGGTGATCTCCTCCAGCCTCTTTACAGTCACTTCTCGTCTACACATACACACTAGTGATGGTTACAGATCATTGCTCTGGACCAGCTTCCTGATCGAGACAACAAAACATACTTGTTGGGTATGAATGCTTGTTGCTTACATATGAATGTAAGTTGAACTTATATTTACATGTGTAAGCTTATATGAATTTTTAGCGATTGGATTTAAATCTACTTTCAGTTGCGACATTGCCACTGCTCACAATTTCATAGTTGTGTGGCGCACGATCCCTGAAGGCACACTTTGTTTGAGGCGGCACACCCACATGGCTGTCAATTGAAATAAACAGGACTGCCTGCACAGGGATGCATGGAACACCTCTGCATCCCCATTGCTGGCAAACACGGGCGTATGTTAGGGTTGCCACCTGTCCGGGATTCACCCGGACAGTCCGGGTTTTGAATCATGTGTCCGGGTTTCAGGAGGACTGAAACCTGGACATATTATTCAGACCGGGCTGTGGCTCCCCAAGTAACAAAGATAGTCACACACAAATCTATTGCCGTCCAGGAGCTATGGATAGCTGTCTGAGGGCAGGTTAGGCATCACGGGGAGGGGGGGCAGAGAGATGATGTCAGCAAGAGCCGCACTCACTGTTCGCTGCGGCATGCAATGCGCACCGCATTACTACTCTAGTTTGGGGGCACCCAAAGGCATCCCAGTTCCATAAGTGTTCAGGTTTGACCTGAAGAAAAGGTGGCAACCCTATGTACGCTATAGCATGCAAACCTGTGTGAACCAGGACTAATACTTCTGAAAATGCTAGTTGCTTGGTTGTCATGCAAAAGGCTTCTGCTTTGACACTTTTTATGTCACAGATATGCAAATAAGGACTTCAGATTTTTCTGTTTTCAGCATCACAACCAAGCAACTAAGCAATATCAGACAAAAAAAACAACAGAACTTCATGAAGTTCTATATCCATTAAAATCCTTAAAGTGACACTAAAGGTTTTTAAAAAAAAAAAAAATAACAAACATATCATACTTACCTCCACTGTGCAGCTTGTCTTGCACAGAATGGCCCCGAACCTGCTCTTCTGGGGTCCCTCGGCGACTCTCGCGGCTCCTCCCCACATCAGATAACCCCCTGGGAGAAGCGCTCGCCTGGGGGGTTACCTTGTGGGCGCGCTCCCGAGTCCAGCATTTGGTGTCCACAGAGGCCGAATGCAGGACTCGGCCCCACCCCCCCGGCGCTCACGTCATTGGATTTGATTGACAGCAGCGAGAGCCAATGGCTGCGCTGCTATCAATCTATCCAATCAACAGCCGAGAACCCCGGGCAGAGAGACAGCGTGTCCCTGTGGGTCAAGAAGAGTGAGGGGTCAGGTAAGTAAGACGGGGGGCTGGGGGGCCAGTCACTGACAGGTTTTTTTTCTCCTTAATGCATAGGATGCATTAATGTGAAAAAACACGAACCTTTACAACCCCTTTAAATGTATGTAAAAAAAGCAAAAAAGTTCCTGAATTTGATTTAACTTTCACTTCTTATAATCCTCTGTACATACCTCCAAACTATTTGAGATGGGATTGAGGGATACCTATTATCAAAAATATATAGGACACACACCTGTCACGCCCCCTTAAAGGAAAAAAAAAAAAACATGCTTAGTTAAACCCACAAGTGCTCTTTTTTTACCACTACTATTCCTTTATTTAGGCTTTTGAATTTTACAAATGGAGCAATGTAGAACTTTTTGCATTTTTTAGCACTGAGAAACACTTTAATAAAAGATAAAGTGCATTGTATATACAACTATAAAGATCAGACAGAAATGAAGGACAAATGAGGAGGAAAGAGGCACAGAGGAACTTTATTCCAAACCAGGGACAGTCTCTCAAAATCAGGGACAGTTGAGACCTATGCCTGTATAGCACTGGGAGCCACTCAGGTAAACTGCATGCCAGTATATCAATAAGGAATATGCTAACAGGAGGAACTTGCATTCTGCTGAGCTCATTAGTCTGCTGCTGTATCATCACTGTCCAATCACAGACTGGGAGCAGAGAGGTAACCAGACTGCATTGTTAAAAGCTAAACATTGCAAGAGTTAAATGCTCAAGAAAGCTGGCCATAGATGGGTAGAATTTCTAGCAAAAATTGTTAGGAAAATATTGCTCTAAGAAAATTTTTGTTTTTCTAATTATTAGTGGATCAAATCAACGTTCGTTTTCTTCTGCAGTGACGAGAAAATTCAAAGAACCAGGATGGAAATTTTTTCTTCAACTAACACATTTCTAGCAGTTTATGTGGTTTCCATTCACTCCAAAATCAAATGTTAAAAGCAAATGAAATCTTTTGAATGACATTCAAATACTATGAGAATTTTCTTACAAATTTTCCTAAGACTTTTCCTAAGAATTTTCATTCGAAATTCTAACCATCTATGGCCAGCTTAAAGTTGCATTCACTATATCTGGTCTCCCAGGGCCGCCATCAGAGGGGACAGCCGATACAATTGTAAAGGGCCTGAGCGTCTAGAGGGGCCTGACCAGGCCAGGAGAAAGCAGGAGCAGGTGAAGGGGAGCTGTGTTGTGCACTATAGAAACGATCTTGGCAGCCTCTGCAGCTCTGTGTCATTGAGCTCAGACATTAAGCTCTTTACTGCCACCTCTGGCTACTATGTGCATGTGCACCCCTCGTGGGAGCTGCCTGTACTGTGCTATGTACTGCGATCGGCTGCAGATCTTCTGTGTGTCAGCAACATATCAGCTTTGTGGAAACAGAAGCAGGGACTAGGTAGGAAGACCTCATTTACAACTAGGGGCTGGGAAGAAAAGGGAGGGGGCTGTTTGTGTACAGGGAGGGGCCAGAGCTTTGTGTGTTTACAGATGTGTATATGTGGGGGGCTGACATATATACAGGAGTGAGGGGGGCTGACATATATACAGGAGTGAGGGTGGGCTAACATGTATACAGGAGTGAGGGGGGCTGACATATATACAAGAGTGAGGGAGGCTGACATATATATATATATATATATATATATATATATATATATACACAGGAGTGAGGGGGGCTGACATATATACAGGAGTGAGGGGGGCTGACATATATACAGGAGTGAGGGGGGCTGACATATATGCAGGAGTGGGGGGTTGACATATATATAGGACTGAGGGGGGCTGACATATATACAGGAGTGTGGGGGGCTGATATATATACAGGAGTGAGGGGGGCTGACATATATACAGGAGTGTGGGGGAGGAGCTGACATATATACAGGAGTGAGGGTGAGGGGCTGACATATATACAGGAGTGAGGGGGAGGGGCTGACATATATACAGGAGTGAGGGGGGCTGACGTGTATACAGGAGTGAGGGGGGCTGACATATATACAGGAGTGAGGGGGGGCTGACATATATGCAGGAGTGGGGGGCTGAAATATATACAGGAGTGAGGAGGGATGACATATATACAGGAGTGAGGGGGGCTGACATATATACAGGAGTGCGGGGGGGCTGGCATATATACAGGTGTGAGGGGGGCTGACCTATATATACAGGTGTAAGGGGGGCTGACATATACAGGTGTGAGAGGGGCTGACATATATACAGGATTGAGGGGGGGTGCTGAGTGCGTACAGGTGTGAGGAGGGGGGCTGAGTGCATACAGGAGTGAGGGGGATTGACATATATGCAGAAATAAGGGGGGGGGGGTACAGGTGTGAGGAGAGGGGCTGACATATATGTATGTGTGAAGGGGGTGCCGAGTGCGTACAGGTGTGAGGGGGGGCTGAATGCGTACAGGTGTGAGGGGGGATGAGTATGTACAGGTGTGAGGGGGGATGAGTACGTACAGCTGTGATAGGGGGATGAGTACATACAGGTGTGAGGGGGGGATGAGTACATACAGGTGTGAGGGGGGCTGAATGTGTACAGGTGTGAGGGGGGATGAGTGCGGATTTGGTGAGATGGCCTGTGGTCAGGCTCGGGAGGGGGCCCAGGCCTAAAGCTGTGTAAGGGGCTCAAAATACCTTAAATACCTTTTCTCATCAGCAGTATATAGCAGTCTTGTGACTTCTATCAGTTTCCAGCCAGGCACTGGTTAAAGCTTGTAGGGGGAGATTTCTGACTGTCCTATGAGACTGCAAGACCCATGACCCTCTGTCTGGACAGTGCTGATTGGCCCTGTGCCGATCACATGCATCCTCCCAAGAAAAAAAAAAACCTCTCTAGCAATACACACCAAACTGAGCATGTGAAGACTGACTCCATAGACTCTGTGTTATCAGGAAATTATTAGGAGACAGTGGAAGGGAGGGGAGGATCAGCGAAGCCAGGAATCAACAGCCTTTTTACAGAATGCAGAGGATTAACCCCTTAGGTTCCACAGTGAATATACCAAATATGCTTTACTGCATATACAGACTGATTTTGCTGTAGTGGGTTTAGTAACACTTTAAGTTTATGGGAGGAGAAATAGCATATAACACTTACCTTATTTCTTGCTTCAGCAGGCTTCCAATGCTCTGGGTTGTGGGAAGGTCCTCATCGTCCTCGCTTACAATGCAGGACTAATGGTTGGGTTTTAAGGTTTCCAGGCACAATCCGTGTGGTTCCAGACCATGTAATCATCGTCACAGTTATGATATGCATCGTCACAGCTATGATATGGTGATATGATGAGGTTTGTTAGTGAACAAATCTTGCAAGCTACATCTATCATTTACATCCCTTTTACACTGGCATTCCAATCATGTCCACCTGTCAGTTTTTTAGACGAAACTGACCTGAAGCTGCATGAAAGCAGGGGCGGATCCAGGGAGGGGGCAACAGGGCAATTGCCCCCCTCAATATATTAGTTGCGGGTGATATAGCGGGAGGCTAGGCGAGTGGCTCGGTGGAAGGGCAGCTCGGCGGACAGTTGAGTGTGTAGTTTTGGTAAATCTAAAGGAAATCAGACAACAAAAGTTGTATAGTGTGTATGGGGTCTAAGTTCGTCCAAATCCGGAAAGAAAAACAAACCTCACATTAGATCTGATTCAGCAGGAGATCTGTTCATGGAATAGTGGGGTCGGTCGGTGCTCTTACCTTAACCACGGGAGGCTTCCCCGGCTCTCCTCCACAGGCATAAGGAGCAGGCATCTCCTTCCCCTGGTCAGCGGCTTCCTTCTCCTCCCTCCACCCCGGCGACCAATCAGAACGCTTCTCCTTTCGGCCAAACTGGTAACCCACGCTTCCTGTTTGGCGGAGAGGCGATTAAGTGTTAGAACAGCGAATATTCATTCGCTACTCTAACACACCTGGGTGGGCTTCGAGCACAATGCTCTGCGTCCGGAGCCCATTCTATTTTGAAGCCTATTAGAGCCTCTGGCTCTAATCAGATGCTTAAAAAAAAACCCGCTGCTGTAATTCCTGTGCCCGGCATCCCAAAAGGGGTTGGACCCATTATTAAGGTAAGGTAAGCCGGCCTGGGGGTTATGGTGCAGGGTGGGGGGGTGGGGGCAGAGATGGTTCTTAAAGGGCAAGCTAAATGCTATTTGCTATCCTTCTCCCAGGACATTTGTGTGTTCCTAAAAGCCGCGGGATCATCACCTATTGTCCGCCAAGGTGTCATGGACAAGTCACCGCCTCCGTGTGGCCAGCCCTCATGTTCTAGGTACGTGGAGTGTGGGAGGGGAGGGGGGCAGGTTCACGTTGAATCATCGTATCCCCTAACATGATGTGTTTTCTGCCCATCTCCTCTTTAGCCCTTCCAGGTCGGATCACCAGTTTATTGTCAAAGGCAACAGGGACCTTGCCAGGCCTAAACGTCAAGCTTCCTCATCTAGGTCCAAATGTGACTCTCCATGTAGGACCCATCAACAGAGGAGATGTTCCCATTCCTCCTCCAGACACCACACCCACCGCCATGGCGGAAGAGAGATGGAAAACCAGCAGATGGAGTCTCTTGTTAAGCGTGTGGTGCAGCAATCCCTAAAGGAGTGGGGTACATCCCGCACGTAGAGCCAGTCCACCACTCTATCTGGCTCCCTGGCTGACGAGGTCCAGGAGGATCCGGGCCCATTCCAGCCTTACAACGCCTCCACCGGCTCTTCAGACAGCGAATTGAAGGGAGATGAATTTGTCGGTGCCTTCAACTTCACCCTGGTTACCCCACTAATTAAGGCTGTCAAAGAAGCTCTTAAATGGGAAGATCCTTCCACCCCTCTGGCTAAGCAGAGGAAGTTCTTTAAACACCTGGGAAAGGAACGTTCCAATTTTCCACCCCTCTCTGAATTGAAGGATATCATAGATGAGGAATGGAGCAAGGTAGATAAGAGAACTTCTATGTCAAGCAAAACGTCCAGATTATACCCCTTCAAGGCAGAAGAAGAGAAACATCTGGAAAACGCTCCCTCGTAGACGCAGCACTGATGCGACTAGCTAAACACGTCATCAACCCTGTCCTCAGGGCCCACTAACAGGCCAGGTTTGCAAGATAACTGAAATACATCACAGGTGATATCATTTGCTGCTCAGTGATTGCAGTATTCTAGTCTGCATCTCCCCAAGGTAATACATAAAACCTGGCTTGTTAGTGGGCCCTGAGGATAGGGTTGATGACCACTGTATCCTTCAAGGATGGGCTTGAGAGGAGAATAGATCAAGATCTCAGAAGAATTTACGGGCTAGCTGGTATGGCTTGCAAACCCACCTTGCCCCTCGCAGCCATGCCCAAGGCTATGGAAGCCTGGACAGAGAATGTGGATTCTGTACTCAGAGGCGTCTCAGAAGAGCTGGCCAGAGGCTCGGCAGTCCAGGAATTGCAGCTGGCAATGGCCTTCCTGGGGGAGGCTTTGATCAATCTTATCCGCCTGCTGACTCAGACTATGCAATCCTCGGTCACGGCTAAGCGGACCTTATGGTTGCGCCCTTGGCTCGCTGATTCGGGTGGTCCTCATTCCTATGCTCGGCTCAAAACTGAAAGTCACTTCAGTGTTCCATTAAAACCAAGAGATTGTCTTACCTACATTTAGGACCCAGGGGTCCACTGAAGCCCATCCTCTGGATGTAGGCAAATTACTGAGGGAATACCTGCAAGTTACTTCCTCCTTTAGACGCTCCGACTACCTGTTTGTCTTGTACTCTGGCGGTAACAAAGGGAAGCGAGCTTCGACCAGAATGATTGCAGCCTGTATCGTCCAGTCTATTCAGCAGAATAGGCTTATAGGGCTAACGGCTTGGCTCCTCCAGAGGCGGTGACAGCACATTCCACCAGGGGTATAGCGGCTTTGTGGGCAGCAGCCCGGCATGTGGCTCCAGACGTCATCTGCAAAGCGGCCTCATGGGCCTCCATTAATACCTTTATGTCACATTACTGTATAGAGCCTGCGTCTCTATCTTCTGTAAACTTTGGTTTAAGAGTCCTGTCAGTCGACGGGTTAAATTAAAATTTTTCTTTGATCAGCATACCCACCCGTGTGGACTGGCTAGTTATTTCCCACACGTAGGCTGTCATGGAGTCTGTCAGGAAAACGGAAAATTTATTATTAAATACTTACCATAATTTTCCTTTCCTCATGGGCTCCATGGCAGATGGAGGCCCCACCCGTTGGTCAAGAGTTGGCTAATTACGGAATGCAGCCTCTAGCGGTAAGCTCAAATTTATGGGAGTGGGGTCCTATAGCATTGGAGAGGAAGCGGGGTTAACCGACATGTAGGCTGCCCTGGAGTCCATCAGGAAAGGAAAATTACGGTAAGTATTTGATAATAAATTTTCAGTTTTTCTGCTTTTAGAAGCAAATAGTGTTATCCTATGTGTCCATGCACACTATTTTAGTCTAGAAGCTTCAGCTTCTAGGAGCAAAAAAAACAAACTTTTTTTTTATTGTGTTTTTGGAAAGCAATTTACCAGCAGAAAAGAAAACTAAATGCTCTTAACTGCTGCTAAAAGCTGACATAAAAACGCTATTATGAGCATTTTTTTAGCTTACAGAGTGTATGGAGCCAGGTCCAGCTGCACTTCCTGAAATAGATAGGGAAAAATGAGTGAGCTAGATCAGCTTTTAGGGCAACTTAGAGCTGCAGCAGAGTTGGCACTGACTGGCTGCAGAGTCAGATCGCCTCATCTCTGAAGGGTGTGAGGCAGGGCCCCCCTACACCGCGGCCTCCTTCCACACAGGCTCGGAGGTCCAGGCCTCCAGAGCGCCTTAGCCCTGATAATACCCCCAGGACTCAGCGCCAGCTTGGGAGCCCCAGTCAGGACCCTTTAGGCCCCCTTACTAAGCAGACCCCATTGTCGGCTGGCAAGAGGTCTAGGAGGAATCCCCATCAACGGCAGAGTCCAAGGGGGGGGAACACTCACCAGACTTCTAGGTCACAGGGATTTCACCAAATCTTTTGTGGTTCGCCTGTTTTTGTGCTGGCCTTTTTGGAGCTTTTAGAATCAGTGAGCTGGTTTCCCCCTCCAAGCTGGTGGTGGGGAGCTTGCGGTTTGGGGACGTACAGTGCTCGGCATTGTCGGTCCAGATTTGGATCCGGCGCTGAAAAACGGACCAGCACGGAAAAGGGGTCCGAGTGGAATTGTACAGGGGCTATTGCACCCTGTTCTGCCCAGTGGCAGCCTTAGGGCAGTTTCTGGTTATTCACACAGGGGGACAGTGCATTGTTCGTACACCTTGATGGCTCATGTCTGTCCAGGTTTTAATTTACAGCAGTTTTCCATAAGTGCCTAAAGGCAGGAGGGTTGGTCCCGGGGGATTATGCAGCTCATTCCTTTCGTATCGGGATGGCCACTGAGGCGTCTCAGTGGGGACTTCCTACGGAAGCAATAAAACAGATTGGCAGATGGGAATCCACTAGATATCAGTTGTATGTTCGTCCACATTTGTTGTAATTTGCTCTGCATACTGTAAGTGCTTCTTTTCTGATTGTTTGTTTGGGTCTCTTGCTGGGTATGTTTTTTTGTTGTGTCTTTTCAGATTCCCCACGATGTCTCATCTGGATACTGGGATATTCGTATGTTTTTTGGGGGTCAAAAAGGACGGATGTTTTCACGGTGGAGCTGCTTGATGTTTCACTCTAGACTACCGTGTAATAAGTTGGTGAGGGTCTGTAGTCAGTTAGCAAGTCCTCGAGGCGATTTTGGCGGCTGGGGACAAATGCTAACTAAAAGATATCACAGACTCAAAAGTTAAAGATGAGGTCGTCAGGGACCGGCAACCAAGTATTTGGATTGGAGCTGGAATATTTTAAATAATGGTTATAGTTTATTTGTTTTTTTGTTAATAAAAGGCCGAACAAGCCATTTTCTTTTAGAAAGGTTTTATTGATAGAAAAAATGAATACAACAGACATATGCAACAATGTGATGGTTACATTGGACATAAGATGAAAGGGAGGATCCCAACTGAGGGATGCTATATTAGTGGTACAATATTCATCATTACAAATGTAGCACTAACTCACGGTGGAGCTGCTGGTTTAAAGCGGGCTGTTACCGTCACCTTTGTTACCTCAATTTCTCCAGAACCGGGTCTAGGGTCCCGTTGAGTTTAGTACCAGACAGTGTAGACACCAGACACTTAAGTATCTTTTCCAACGCTTTAATAAAGAGTAACTGAAGGAAGTAGCAGGAAAGAGGTAGCAGAAGAGTTGCAGGGAAGTTCAAATACCTTGTCTTGATGTAGACTTATGAATTGGAATCTTGTAGATGAAAATACTCTCCTTTTAGAGTTGAAACTTTGCCCGCCCGAATAGGTTTCTCTCACTAACCTAACAACCGGCACGCAGCACGAACAAAAGTCTCTGCCACAGACTTGAATGGAATAGAAACCCGTACGATCCTCTGCCACAGGATGTAATGGTTTACGATGGACAGCAAACACAGCACTAGAACCTTTAGGCCAACCCGGTAGGTTAACTTTAGAATGCGTCCTCCAACTGAGTCACCAGGCCCCTCTCCAGACCAGCCCTCTGCATGATCTTTCCATGACGGGTCCTCCCCTGGGATCTTCTCAGTTGTCCAGCTTCTTCCCGCAGGACAGACAGCACAGGACCATTCCCTCGCCGCTGTGGTAGACCCCAGACAGGCTTCTGGGCCCACCCACACGCTGCAGCAACGTGGTCCTCCCGGTCGGAGGACCACGCGGTAGTACTCCTAACGCATACCTGACGGCCAGGAGGGCCTGCAGGTGGAACGGAACAGACCCCTTAATCATGGCGTCTGTCCCATAAATACCCTCTCCCAGAATGCAACACGGAGGACCACCTCCACCCTATCTCCGGGACAGAAGAGCACCCATACACTTCAGTGCGTTGCCTTTCCAACACCGACCCAGGACAACAACGACACCCACAGGCACAGTGCGAAACTACATGCAACACAGCCAAGCTGGAACAGAGGCTAAATCTGACTATGTGTAAAACAGATAACCCACTAAATTTACCTATAAGCGGTAGATGAAAATCTACCAGCGCTACATACTCCCCCCACTATAATAGACGTTGTCCTCAACGTCTGTCAAAATAACTTCCAAGCCTGAGAGTAGGTATTTGAACTTAGAACTTGGATAAGGAAGAAGAAAAGCAGTAAGAAATGTTACAGCTTCACACATTTATACAACAACATATCATTTCAGTAAAAGACCTCATGTCACAAACCCCACTATCTATCTAGCTGAAAAGCCTAACAGATTGATAGGAGATCCAATTGTTCCTGAAAAAAACAAAGTTAAACACACTCTAGATATGTACAGTATCATCACTAAACAGTTTAGGAGCAAAGCCTCATTCCAGAAGAAGAATGATACTCTCTTCCCACATATTTTCCTTTTAATGGAAACAAACTAAAGTAACTTGAAAAGTCCATCCCTTTCTCTGAGTGAATTACATCCTTTCAATGAAGAAAGTCCAGATAGCAAAAAATCTTTGGATTTGAGAACGCTGAGATGAATATTATCTCTTGACCACGGAGATCTGTAGACACTGACACTTTCTAACTACACACCCCAAAGTTCTTTTTCCATAATCACCAATAAAACCGAGGATCTGGCAATGTGAGTTTCTTTCCTAGTTTATCCACGGTGATAAAGTACACAACATCATCTTTTCCGGGTATGCAAATGACCACCTTGTCAGCATAGATGTGCCGACCATAGTTCCAATGTAGGAAACATCCATTGAAGCGTTCATCCATGGCAACAGAATACCCAGCTCTCCGGAAAGGTTTTGGCACAGACAAATAGTCCCAAACAGCATCACGGTACCACTGTTTCCGGTTGGCCTCAATTTCCTGCATAATGTCCTGAGTAACATAGGGAAATTCCAGACCATATTATATAGCAACTCGCTTGGTGAGCACTCTCTGTAACCGGGCAAGTTTAGGCAAAGGTCTATTTTTCCCCAAACCAGGAGGCACACAAGAATTCGGTGATTTACTCACCGTAGATCCAACGGGTGTCGAAAGCAAACTAGCAACTTTAGACAATGTCTCTTTGGTAGTACTGTGCGGCTCCACACAAGGCGATGTCTTCCCAGAATTCAGGGCTGTCCACTCTGAGAAGGTTAGGGCAGAAGCAACATCTTCAACCTTGGCCCACAATAGTTCCTGTGACATTGTTTCAAACACATCATCATCACCGGAGAGATCCGACATAAAATCTATCTATGAGTCTCTCAACTCTTCTGCTGGCAAATATTTACAAAGAGTCCCAGATATGTTCCCCTTTGAACTCTCACCCGTTCCTGACGTGGACATCTCCAGATCCATGTATTTCTCCGGCTCAGGGTAGTCTCTGGGGTAGGCCTCGACCACGGCCGCGGGAAGCCTTCCTTGGAACAGGTGCAACAGGGATAGGTGTAGTAGACATAGAAATAAAGGTGATGTCCGCTGAGGAAGTAGTAACAGCAACATCTTCCTCAGAAGCACTCACGGTAGCAGACGAGATCACGGCCTGTTGCTCTCCAGCAGCAATGGCAGTAGTTTCCACTGTGGCAATTCCTGTAGCCCAAGCCACATGATAAGCACGGGGCAACATGGTAGATTGCTCCACCGTGAACAGATATTCTCCGCACTGCAAACATTGGACAAATGGACGGAGATGTATGGCCAGTCCTTCACACTTGTGGCAAAGCATGCCCAGCCCTTCGATATCTCCAACAGTGTATAGTACGAACCTCCCCTGCGGCTTCAAACGAATGCCGGTATCTGTCAGCAGGGTTCCGGTCAGCATAGCACCCACAGCGGTACTTGTAGGGAACATCTTAGGTCCCACAATCGATGGTACCAATGAAAAAGAAGACATGGCTGTACCCTGATCCTCTCAGCACGATCACGAGGCCTCTCTTCTTCTTTGGCACCAACACACACACACGCGTCCCACACGGTAACAAGTAGATTAGGCTCCTCCCACTTGTTCCTCTGCTCACATAGCTCCCGGGCTTTTACTTCTCACCCACAGCCTACGCAGTCAAAAATAAAGTCCTGCAATTTAACCCCTTCTCTTCCTGGAAAAAAGTAACAAAGTCCAGAAACCTCTTTTAACATAAACTCCCGGTGAAATTCTTCTCAGGGTTGCGGGAGGTTGACGGCTAACAATCCCGGACGAGCCCCCACATGTAGCATTAACTCACGGTGGAGCAGCTGGTTTAAAGTGGGCTGTTACCGTTACCTTTGTTACCTCAATTTCACCAGAACCGGGTCTAGGGTCCCGTTGAGTTTAGTAACAGACAGTGTAGACACCAGACACTTGAGTATCTTTTCCAATGCTTTAAAAAAGAGTAACTGAAGGAAGTAGCAGGAAAGAAGTAGCAGAAGAGTTGCAGGGAAGCTCAAATACCTTGTCTTGATGTAGACTTATGAATTGGAATTTTGTAGATGAAAATACTCTCCTTTTAGAGTTGAAACTTTGCCCGCCCAGATAGGTTTCTCTCACTAACCTAGCAACCGGCACGCAGCACGAACAAAAGTCTCTGCCGCAGACTTGAATAGAATAGAAACCCGTACGATCCTCTGCCATAGGATGTAATGGTTTACGATGGACAGCAAACACAGCACTAGAACCTTTAAGCTGACCCGGCAGTACTATGCGGTAGGTTACTTTAGGATGCGTCCTCCAACTGAGTCACCAGGCCCCTCTCCAGACCAGCACTCTGCATGATCCTTCCATGACGGGTCCTCCCCTGGGATCTTCTCAGTTGTCCAGCTTCTTCCCGCAGGACAGACAGCACAGGACCATTCCCTTGCCGCTGTGGTAGGCCCCAGACAGGCTTCTGGGCCCACCCACACGCTGCAGCAACGTGGTCTTCCCAGTCGGAGGTTATCTGACTGCCTTACTCATGTTTTTTCAAGCTAGTGTGCATGGAGCCTATGTGCAAACCAAAAAAAAAAATACAGAACAGACTTCTTACCATGACTGCTATCCAGCAAAACTGTTACTTTGCTCTGAAAGATGAACATTTTAATTTTTTTTTTTTTTTTAGGACCCTGGCCACATTAATAGCATTATTCACTATACAATTCTTAGGTGGACAAAACAGACCTACACAAAGATTTGGACATATTAGTTAAAGCTGACCTTTTGCCAACAATGAATACATTTCCTTTTCCTTCCTCTCCCTCATAAAAACACTGGCAGGGTTTATTCAAAGAAATAAGACTGTATAGAGGGGGGTGTGTCCTTTCCCTCAATTCAGGTCTCAGTTTGCACTTAGGGCCCTTTCACACTGGAGTGGTTTGCAGGCGCTATTGTGCTAATAATAGCACCTGCAAACCGACCCGAAAGTGCCGCTGCTGTCTCTCCAGTGTGAAAGCCCCCGGGGCTTTCACACTGGAGTGGTGCGCTAGCAGGACGGGAAAAAAAGTCCTGCTAGCAGCATCTTTGGAGCGGTGAAGGAGCGGAGTGTATACCGCTCCTTCACCACTCCTGCCCATTGAAATCAGTGGGACAGCGCGGCTATACGGCCTCTGCGGCCTTTGCAGAAGCGCTTTGCGGTGGTTTTTAACCCTTTCTCACCTGCTAGCGGGGGGTAAAACCACCCCGCTAGCGGCCGAATACCGACATTAAAGCGCTGCTTACAATAGCGGCGCTTTACCGCTGACGCCACCCCCGCCCCAGTGTGAAAGGGCCCTTAGCTTTGTGCAGCGCCTTACATCAGATGACCCCCCTCTCCTCCTGGAAGCTGAGTCATACCATCTAAACCAGGGGTAGGCAACCTTTTGAGCACAGTGTGCCGAAATTTTTTTTTTTTTTCAAAGAAATTGAGACTTTTTATAACAAAAAAATGTCAACTTCACACTCTATCACGAAAAGGATTTTTTATAAAGTAAATGCTGTAAACTACTTTAGTAGTAGTGGGAAATTAACATCCTGCACTCTCATGCCTCCGATCAGCCCCAATTCCTCCACACTCTAGATCACCATCCCCCTTCAAATCTGCCCCACCACTGCACCCCTGCTCATCTGCCCCACTACTGTAACCCCCTGCTTGTCTGCCCCACCACTGTATCCCCCTGCTCATCTCCGCCACTACTGTAACCCCCTGCTTGTCTGCCCCACCACTGTAACCCCCTGCTCATCTGCCCCACCACTGTAACCCCCTGTACATCTGCCCCACCACTGTACCACCCTGCTTAGTTGCCCCACCAATGTACCCCCTTTCTCATCTGTCCCACCAATGTACCCCCCTTTCTCATCTGCCCCAGCACTGTAACCCCCTGCTCATCTGCCCCACCAATGTTCCCCCTTTCTCATCTGCACCACCACTGTACCTCCCTGCACATCTGCTCCACCGCCGTACCCCCATGCTTTTCTGTCTCACCGCTGAACCATCTTCTCATCTGTCCTAACACTGAACTTATCTGCTCATCTGCTCCACCACTTTAACCCCCTTTCTCTTTTTCCCCACCACTGTAACCCCCTCCTCATGTGTTCCACCGATGTACCTCCTTTCTCCTCTGCAGCCCTTTGCACATCTGCCCCACCGCCGTACCCCGTGCTCATCTGTCCCACCAATGTACCTCCTTTCTCCTCTGCCCCAACACTGAACCCCCCTGCTCATCTGTCCCCACTACTGTAACCCCCTGCTCATCTGCCCCATCACTGTATCCCCCTGCTTTTCTGTCCCACCGCTGAACCCCCTTCTCACCCCTCCCACCATTGTACCTCCTGCACATCTGCCCCACCACTGTACCCCCTTGCTCTTCTGTCCCACCACTGTAACCCCCCTGCTCATCTGCCTCATCAATGTACCCCCTTTTCTCATCTGCCCCACCACTGTACCTCCCTGCACATCTGCTCCACTGCCGCATCCCTATGCTCTTCTGTCTCACTATTGAATCACCTTCTCATCTGTTCTAACACTGAACCCATCTGCTCATCTACCCCACCAATGTACCTCCTGCACATCTGTCTCACATAGTTGCCAACATTGTAAAAAAAATTTTTGGGACACTTTTTTGGCTGTAGGCATTATAATTAGCAGCGGGGCATGCGTTTGAAGGCGTGGCATAGTAAAACTACAAATGCGGTGTGCGAAGCTCGCCAAAAATGGGCGTGGTTTATGTGAAATAGTGAACGTGGCTTAAATGGGCATGGTTCAAAGGGGGTGTGGTTAGAGTCTGAGATGAATGAGGGATGGAGAGGTAAAGGGGGAAAGGGGGGGGGAGAGGGATGGAGGGACAGCAGCCCCAGATCCTACACCACAATAGAAATGTGTATTCCAGAGTTGTTATGGTGTCAGGATGATTGAAGAACATTATTTATATTATCACATTGTAATATAAAATAAAATCATTCAACTCACCATAATGCAGAATCAGTGGGCGCCCTGAGCGTGTCACCTGCCACCAGATGCCATCAGGTGCCCCCAGCTGAGTCTGTCCTTACATCAGGTGCCCCCAGCAGAGACCGTCCTTACATCAGGTGCCCCCAGCGGAGTCTGTTCTTACATCAGGTGCCCCCAGCGGAGTCTGTCCTTACATCAGGTGCTCCTAGCAGAGTCCGTCCTTACATCAGGTGCCCCCAGCAGAGTCCATCATTACATCAGGTGCCACCAGCAGAGTCCACCCTTACATCAGGTGCCCCCATCATTGGAGCCTTCCTCACATCTGTGTCCCCAGCAGCGGAGCCCCTCCTTACATCTGTGTTCCCAGCAGCGGAGTCCTCCTTACATCTGTGTCCCCATCAGCAGAGCCCCTCCTTACATCTGTGTCCCCAGCAGCGGAGTCCCTCCTTACATCTGTGTCTCTATCAGCAGAGTCCTCCTTACATCTGTGCCCCCTCAGCGGAGTCCCTCCTTACATCTGGTATTCCCATCAGTGGAGCCCCTCCTTACATCTGGTGTCCCCATCAGCTGAGCCCTCCTTACATCTGTGTCCCCATCAGCAGAGTCCTCCTTACATCTGGTGTCCCCATCAGTGGAGCCCTCTTTACATCTGTGTCCCCATAAGCAGAGTCCTCCTTACATCTGTGCCCCCTCAGCAGAGTCCTCCTTACATCTGTGTCCCAATCAGTCCTCCTTACATCTGGTGTCCCCATCAGTCCTCCTTACATGTGGTGCCCCCATCAGTCCTCCTTACATGTGGTGTCCCCATCAATCCTCATTACATCAGGTGTCCCCATCAGTCCTCCTTGGAGAGGGGGGTGCGCCCCCCGTGCATAGCACTATGTATATTGTTCTGCCATCAAATGAATCCACTGTGCCCATCTGCCACTTTGCCCATCAAGCACAGCCACTGTGCCCATCAAACGCAGCCACTGTGCCCATCAAACGCATCCACTGTGCCCATCTTCCACTTTACCCATCAAATACAGCCACTGTGCCCATCAAACACAGCCACTGTGCCCATCAAACGCATCCACTGTGCCCATCTGCCAATGTGTCTATCAAATGCAGCCACTGTGCCCATCAAACGCAGCCACTGTGCCCATAAAACGCATCCACTGTGCCCATCTGCCACTTTTTCCATCAAATGAAGCCACTGTGCCCATCTTCCACTTTGGCCATCAAACGCAGCCACTGTGCCCATCTGCCACTGTGCCCATCAAACGCAGCCACCGTGCCCATCAAACACAGCCACTGTGCCCAAATGCATCCACTGTGCCCTTCTGCCACTGTGCCCATCAAACGCAGCCACTGTGCCCATCAAAAGCATGCACTGTGCCCATCTGCCACTTTGCCCATCAAAAGCGCCACTGTGCCCATCTGCCACTTTGCCCATCAAACCATGGACATGGTTAGTGGAGTGGGCGGGGCTGGTGCTGGTGCTGACATTCTAACCATCTCTCCGCCTCCACCCGCCCGCTCAAGACCATAATTTTCCTCGACTGCGGATAGCTCCGACGCATGCGCGATTAAGGGCAGTGAAGTCGCGCATGCGCAGTAAAGCCCCGCCAACAGCTGTATGAGTGACGGAGCTGCACCTTGAGCTTCTGCATAGGTCGAGAGATTTTTTACAACACCTGGTTTCTCATGTGTTCAGTGGAGAGGGGAGGGGCCTCCTCTCTCCACTGAACACAAAGGGATTAGTCCTCACGGCGGCCGCAGCGGCAATCTTCTTGTAGCCAGCCGGCTGTTTTTGCTAAAACATTCCCAATTTTCCCAGGACAAAAAGCAAAATCCCGGGAATTTAATCAGGATGAGCTCCGATGGGGACGAGGGTCCCAAAACCGGGATTGTCCCGGGAAAATCGGGACTGTTGTCAAGTATGCACTCACCTCTGTTCCCCCCGCTCTTCTGCCCCACCTCTGTTCCCCCTGCTCTCCTGCCCCACCACTGTAACCCCCTGTTCATCTGTCCCACCAATACACCTCCTTTCACATCTGCCCCACTCCTCTACCCCCCTGTTTTTCTGCCCCACCACTGAACCCCCTTCCCATCTTCCCCAACACTAAACCCCCCTGCTCATCTGGCCCAACACTGAACCCCCTTCTCATCTGGCCCAACACTGAACCCCCCTGCTCTTTGGCGCAGGAAAGTGGGGCTAGTGCTAATAGACCTGTTTTAGGTCTGTCTGCACGGTGGACTGCTTTTCCCAGACTTATGCAGTTGTAAACAAGCTCCTATAATTCTAAAGTGCTTTAGATTGTAATATCTTTAAGCTGAAATCTACATCACTTTTGAAAATTGTATCTATTTTATTTTATTTATGCACATTAACCTTCTAAGTATTATTGCGTGCTTTATAAATTGAACGTAATAAAACAAAATCCAAGAGTTTTATCTTTAGCACTTTATTGCTGTTTATGTGCTTTCTATAGCTGGCCATACACAAGGGAACAGAAACAACCTCTGTTCACCTGACATACGCTTTTACTATTCTGTGCAGTCAGGCGATCTCTCAATTACCGCTTATTAGGCAGTAATGAGGAACACTGGATCATCTCTTTTCATCTCCGGGGAGATATATGGAAGATCAGACAATACTGACACTGCCTTCCAAAGTGATTACTCTTCCTCTATGCACAGACTTACTAGTAAACAGTCTTTTTTAAATCAGTCAAGAACAAAACAGTTGTATTGTGCGCTGTTATATGTCCATGTATGAAGGGCCTAAGATCCATATCATTAATTTGACATATCAAATTAAGCTTGTCACACATGGCGTAAAAAGCTTTCTTGATCAATCACAGATAAGTGGCCAAAGCAGCCAGCTCTAAACTCTGGAGTTTGAAGATAAAGAGCCCCTGAACAGTGTTCTTTCCTCTGATGAAAACCTTTTATAGTTTCTATACTCACAGTACGAGGCAGTCATTAAACTGTAGAATGAAGGACAAAAGTCACGTGAATTGCTACTTCCCGATCCAAAAGGGGACCAGTAGCATCACATTCTATCAGTTTTAGGTTGTAGTAAGGTTGTGTTGCTTAAGCAGCCCATTCCAAATAAATGGGCCCCCTAACGCAATGTACATGCAATAACACACTGCGCTGCAGAGGTGGGAAGGGGCCCTAAAAAAAAAAAAAAAAAATTTTATTTTTCATAAGCTGCTGATCCCCCAGAATCATCAAACTGTTTATATACCTACATAACTCCCAACTTTTTGAGATGAGAATGAGGGACACCTATTTGCAAAAGTATGTAGGAATTGGACAAGCCCCCTGCCACTCCCCCTTAAAGGAGAATTATACAAAAAAAAAACATGCTTAGTTAAAGTGTTACTAAACCCACAACAGTAAAATTAGTCTGTATATGCAGTAAAGCATGTTTGTTATACTCACCATAGAACCTAAGGGGTTAATCCTCTGCTAATCCTGGCTGCGTTTGATGGCACAGTGACTGTGTTTTATGTCACAGTGGTGGCAATCGAAGGCACAGTGGCTGTGTTTGATGGCACATTGGCTATGTTTGATGGCACAGGGGCAGCAATTGATGGGCACAGTGGCTGCATTTGATGGCACAGTGGCTGCAATTGATGGCACAGTGGCTGCGTTTTATGGCACAGTGGTGGCAATTGATGGGCACAGTGGCTGCATTTGGGCACAGTGGCTGCGTTTGATGGCACAGTGGCTGCGTTTGATGGGCACAGTGGCTGCAATTGATGGGCACAGTGGATGCATTTAATGGCACAGTGGCTGCGATTGATGGTACAGTGAGGCTTCAATTGATGGGGTTTTTTTTCAGAATTTTTCAGTTTGTTTGCGCCCCCCCAAAAAATTTTGAGCACCAGCGGCCACTGCTAAAACTATTGCACTTCCATGTGTACTGTGGGAGACCAGATATAGTGAATGCAGGGTCCTGGGTTTAGTAACACTTTAAACCCACAAGTGCTTTTTTTACCACTGCTATTCCCTTATACTGGCTTTTGAAATTAAAAAATCATGTCCGCATCCAGGGGGGTGCTGGGGTGGACTGTGCCCACCCCCACCCAAAGCCTCTGCACTGCCAGGAGTGACTCCTGTTCTCTGCTCTGCCAGAAGTAACCCCTACCTGCCCTGTGGCCCCCTTACATTGCCCTTCTGACTCCTGCCCTCTGCCCTGCTGACCCCTGTACACTGCTCCACAAACTGGGGACACTATCCTCTGCCCTGCTGACCTCTTGTCCTCTGCTCCCCTAACATGTTTTACTGCACCTCCAAATTAAATAGGCTAGAACCGGCCCTGTTACAATTGCAGCAATATATAAATTGGATGAAAGGTTTAGCACTGGGAAATACTTTTTGAAAGTAAAAAAGTGCATTTTATATACAACTATATAGATCAGACCAAAATGAGCTACAAATGAGGAGGGAAGAGGGACAGAGAGACTTTGTTCCAAGTCAGGTACAGTCCCTCAAAATCAGGGACATTTGGGAGCTATGTACCTAGTACCGCTTATCAGTATAAACAAATCTGGGCTATGGCCATGTCTAAAATTGCTAAGACACTCTCCTCTTGGTTTCGTAAACCAACGCCGATGTGGTATAATAAACGCTTATCTGAAATGCTACCGGTACGGTACCAGATCCTAGGGTGTGGCTAACTAAATGTATTTATTAAGTTTTACATGTTATCAATAATGGAGAGAGTAAGCCGTTTGCTCTCCAGTCCCAATTTGCTACCAAGTCCCCCATACTTACATCTATAGATACTCTGGAGGTCTTATATGATGATGATTCCTAAAAATTGACTTCCAATTTAAATAATCCTCTCCTCACTACCTCTGCCTCCAAGTTAGCTTACTCACTTAAAACACAGTGGGAACCTGACATAGGGGAATTGGACAATGAAGATTGGGGTAAGATCTTAGAAAATTGTAAAAAAGTGTCTCCAGAAAAATTTCTGATTGCCTCATGCAGCTCTATATCCTATATAAGGTGTATTTGACTCCTGTCCAGTTGGCGAAAATAATTTGTCTCCTGCATAGCCCGCTGTGCCCAAAATGTTTAATTGCCGCTAGTATGTTTAGCTCTCTTTCACACCGGTGCAATTTTTCATGTGATTTGACAGCTCGCACCCCTTTGCCGGCAAAGGAAACGTTCAAATTGCCGTGACCTATGTCACAGTGACTTTGAAAAAGGTCCCTGCACTTCTTTTATCAGATTTCATTGCGACTTGCATAGATTTCTGACCAGCCTTCCCGACCAGCCGCCGCAGTTATACTGCGGCAGGTTGGCTCCCCTGCGTGAGCCGTCTTAACTGTACGTTGGCTCTTTAAAACGTTTTAGACGTTTTAGCGCGATGACCGCCGGCGCAACTGCGATCGCTTGTGACAGTGTGAGAACCGGAAACCGGGTGTGTAAACACACAAATCTCGGATCTCAGGGGGGAGGAGACAGATTGTGTGTTCATACTAAGTATGAACACCGATCGGTATCCTTCCCTAGGCAGTCCCACCCCCCACAGTTAGAACACACCTAGGTAACACAGTTAACCCCTTGATTGCCACCTAGTGTTAACCCCTTCTCTGCCAATCACTTTTTTACAGTAATCAGTGTCTATTTTTAGCTCTGATCGCTTTATACATGTCACTGGTCCCAAAATAGTGTCAAAAGTGTCCTATCTGTCCGCTGCAATGTCACAGTCACGATAAAAATCGCTGATCACTGCCATTACTAGTAAAAAAATATATATATAAAAAATGCCATAAATCTATCCCCTATTTTGTAGACACTATAAATTTTGCGCAAACCAATCTATATAGACACTCTTCGTCCTCAACGTCTGTCAAAATAACTCCCAAGCCTGAGAGTAGGTATTTGAACTTAAAAACTCAGATGAAGGGGAAGAAAAGACAGTATAGAAATATTACAGTTTTAACATTTATAGAACAACACCTTTACATCCGTAAAAGAAATCACATTTAGAATGGTTACAAGTCCCACTATCTATCTAACTGAAAAGCCTAACAGCTTGATAGGAGATCCAATTGTTCCTGAAAAAAAACAAAGTTAGACACACACTAAATATGTACAGTACCCTCACCAAACAGTTTAGGAACAAAGCCTCATTCTAAAAGAAGAATGTCACTCTCTTCCCGTATATTTTTCTTTTTAATGAAAACGAACTAAAGTAACTTGAAAAGTCCATCCCTATCTTTAAGTGAATCACATACTTTCAATAAAGAAAATCCAGCTAGCAAAGAGTCTTTTGGATTTGAAAACGCTGGGATGAATATCACTTCTTGACCACTGAGATCTCTATATACTAATACTCTCTAACTATACACCCCAAAGTTCTTGTTCATAATCACCAATAAAAACGAGGATCTGGCAATGTCAGTTTCTTTCCCAGTTTATCCACTGTAGTGATAAAGTACACATCATCATCTTTTCCAGGTCTGCAAATGACCACTTTGTCAGCATAGATGTGCCGACCATAGTTCCAGTGTAGGAAACATCCACTGAAGTGTTCATCCATGGCAACAGAATATCCAGTTTTCCGGAAAGGTTTTGGCACAGACAAATAGTCCCAAACAGCTTCACTGTACCACAGTTCCCGGTTGGCCTCAATTTCCTGCATAATTTCCTGAGTAACATAGGAAAATTCCAGACCATATTCTGTGGCAACACGTTTGGTGAGCACTCTCTGTAAACGTGCAAGTTTAGGCAAAGATCTATTTTTCCCCAAACCAGGGGGCACACAAGAGTTAGGTGATTTACTCACCATAGACCCGACGGGTGTCGGAAGCAAACTAGCAACTTTGGACAATGTCTCTTTGGTAGTACTGTGCGGCTCCACACAAGGTGATGTCTTCCCAGAATTCAGGGCTGTCCACTCTGAGAAAGTGAAGGCAGAAGCAACATCTTCACCCTGGGCCCACAATAGTTCCTGTGACATTGTTTCAAACAAACCATCATCATCGGAGAGATCTGACATGAAATCTATTTCCGAGTCTCTCAACTCTTCTGCTGGCAAATATTTACAAAGAGTCCCAGATATGTTCCCCTTTGATCTCTCACCCATTCCTGACGTGGACTTCTCCGGATCCATATATTTCTCTGGCTCCGATTCGGGTAGTCTCTGGGGTAGGCCTCGACCATGGCCGCGGGAAGCCTTCACATATCCCACCTTCTTCTGGACAGGTGCAACTGGGATAGGTGTAGTAGACGCAGATATAAAGGAGATATCCCCTGGGGAAGCAGTAACAGCAGCATCTTCCTCTGAAGCACTCATGGTAGCAAGCGAAATCACGGCCTGTTGCTCTCCAGCAGCAATGGCAGCAGATTTCACTGTAGGAATTCCTGTAGCCCAATCCACACGATAAGCACGGGGCGACATGGTAGGTTGCTCCACTGTGAACAAATATTCTCCGCACTGAAAACAACGGACAAATGGATGGAGATGTATGGCCAGTCCTTCACACTTGTGGCAAAGCATGCCCAGCCCTTCAATATCTCCAACTGTGTATAGCACAAACCGCCCCTGCAGCTTCAAACGAATGCCGGTATCTGTCAGCAGGGTTCCGGTCAGCATAGCACCCGCAGCGGTACTCGTAGGGAACATCTTAGGTCTCATAGTTGGTGGTACCAACGGAAAAGAAGACATGGCTGCACTCTGATCTTCTCAGCACGATCACGAGGCCTCTCTTTTCCTCTGGCGCCAAACACACACACGCGTCCCATGTAGTAACAAGTAGGTTAGACTCCTCCCACTTGTTCCTCTGATCACGTAGCTCCCGGGCTTTTACTTCTCACCCACAGCCTACGCAGTCAGAAATAAAGTCCTGCACTTTAACCCCTTCTTCTCCCCCAAAAATGACAAAGTCCAGAAACTTATTCCAACGTAAACTCCCGGTGAAATACTTCTCAGGGTTGCGGGAGCTAACAATCCCGGACGAGCCCCCACATGTAGCAATTACTCTTGGTGGAGCTGCTGGTTTAAAGCGGGCTGTTACCATCACCTTCGTTACCTCAATTTCACCGGAACCGGGTCTAGGGTCCCGTTGAGTTTAATACCAGACAATGTAGGCACCGGACACTTGAGTATCTTTTCCAATGCTTTAATAAAAGTAATTGAAAGAAGTAGCAGGAAAGAGGTAGAAGAAGAGTTGCAGGGAAGTTCAAATACCTTTTCTTAGTGTAGTATTAGGAATTGGAATCTTGTAGATGAATGTACTCTCTTTTTAGAGCTGAATCTTTGCCCGCCTGGATAGGTTTCTCTCACTAACCTAACAGCCAGTACGCAGCAAGAACAAAAGTCTCTGCCACAGACTTGATTGGAATAGAAACCCATACGTCCCTCTGCCACAGGATGTTATTGTTTTACGATGAATAGCCAAAACAGCACTAGAACCTTTAAGCCGACCCGGCAGTACTAAGCGGTAGGATTACTTTAGGATATGTCCTCCAGGCCCCTCTCCAGACCAGCACTCTGCATGATCCCCTGGGATCTTGTCAGTTGTCCAGCTTCTTCCCGTAGGACAGACAGCCGAGGACCATTCCCTTGCCGCTATGGTAGGCCCAAGACAGACTTCTGGGCCCACCCACACACTGCAGCAACATAGGCCCCCCGGTCGAAGGACCACAAGGTAGTACTCCTAGCACATACCTGTCGGCCAGGAGGGCCAGCAGGTGGAACGAAAACGAACCCTAAAAACATCTTGTCTGTCCCATAAATACCCTCTCCCAGAATGCAACTCGGAGGACCACCTCCACCGAGTTATCTCCGGGACAGAGGAGCACTCATACGTTTAACGTGTTGCCTTTTCAACACCGACCCATGGTGACAACGACACCCACAGGCACAGTGTGAAACTACAGGCAACTCAGCCAAGCTGTGAACAGATAACCCATTAAATTTACCTATAAGCAGTAGATTGAAAATCTACCAGCGCTACATAACTATTTGGGGATTTGCTTTATGGAAATGTCTCTTTGCTGGATTGGCGTAATTTTTTTTTGGGGTGGGGGGCAGCGTTTCATTCTTGGACCCAGGCAGCACAATGTCTTGGGCCAGCCCTGTTTGAGAGGCAGTGAGGAGGTGTTGTATCACCTCCTCCCCACCTGCTTTAACCCCTTGAACTCCGCACAAGCATCACAAGGGGATGCATTGCACGCAGTTGCAAGCTGCCCCCATTTAGTTGTATGCATCACATTCAGCGTGCGGTATTGCCGGCTGAACGCAACAGTGGGGAAAACTTTTGTCATATGTACACTCCCCTCCACTGTCTTTGCAGTTAAAGGGGGGGTAGTTAATGGGGTGGTAAAACCACGGGTCAGCCACGTAGTTTTAAGCCCCCTCCTCAATCTGTATACAAGACCTAACTTAATACATGTGTACAAGTTTGAAGCCTACTAGGTGACATGCGCAGCATTACACTAGGATCAAGTCTGTCCATGGCTACCATGCTATTGCTTATTTATGTTTCCACAGGCAGTTCCTGATAAACTCAAACTACCATGTTATCAAAGTGTGAAAATTATTTTGATGTTATTGATTTTTAGCATGGAAACCTATGTATTTTTAATGCAGCATCAAAATAAATGTATTGGTAATGGGGTACATTGAAAAAGGTTCTGCTACATGCAAGGGCCAGAAAAGCAGCTTCAGTTTTGATCTAAAATTCATAAAGATAGGCGCTACTTCTACCTTTGTGCTCACAATCACAAAAAAATCCTCTTAATGTGGAAAATTATTATTAATACAGTGTAAAAAATGAGAAAATAAAAAAAATAAAAAAATATAAAGAATATACAACACTTGTGAAAATACAACAAAAATATTTGCTGTTATTAATATCCATATACATTTCTTCTATCAGGTCAACCCGACCTCAATGCCCTTCCATGGACATCCTGAGGATGCCTGTTGGTGAAATGCATTAAGGTCGGGTCGCGATTGCTTCTTCTGTGCTGTCAGTGTCGTCATGTCTGGATCAGTAAGACGCACGTTGGTTCTTCTTGGAGAGTGGCGGTTTGGATCTCAAAGTTCAAAGGCTGTTATGTGTGCCGCTTTTGAACACATCATTATGTATGTTCATTTGGTTGGCTGTTTTATCTGTATCATTTTAATAATAAAAACATATTACACTATGAATACATATATTTTTTTTCTGGATCCATAGTTTTTCCACCTATGCAGGGTATGTGTTATTGAGATCAATTCATTAAATATTTCTTTGTAACAGATTTTCCATCCCAAATACCAAATTTCAGGAGAGGTCATGGAGGAGTTTTCTGTCCTAAAAGACAGAGAAAGTGTTTTCTTTTTTGCAACAGAGGTACATTAATGGTATATTGGTGCAAAGGTAAGCTGAAACTTAAAAGAAAAAAAAAAGTAAACCTAGCCTTTGAATGTCAATTTTTGTTGCACCAAATGAGAAAAAAATGTTTAACCACTATTCAAGCAGCAGTAAACTCTGCTTTGTGACTTGTATCTACAGGTAAGCCTATAATTAGACCAGTGGCCGCCCGTCCATATGGGGTGCACCTTAATCCATGCGCCCAGCCCCTAATCTACAAGTAAGATATTTGGGGGGCACACCCTAAAAGATGCATTAAAGATGGTGCAGGCATAAGACCATACAACAGAACAAAATATTACAGCGCACACATGCAAAAAAGACATTTACCTCCAGCAAGGCTTATTAAAAACACCTAAACACTTTCAAAAACATTATAAAAAAATATGGGGATTTGGTCACACCATATTGCTATATGGTGCTTAAGCCCACTTACTGCGACAAAGTACCCCATGATTAGTGGGTCCTACACTATCCATAGATTGGGAGATCCTGCTCCTCTGAACCATGAGAGCAATACACTCTTCTATATGGGAGAACTTTGAGGTCTCCACCCATGACACAAGTGGACACTAATGAGAGGTACTTATGAGGGAGTGGGGTACGTACCATCTCCCTACAAAAATCCCATTTTCTTGAAAGAATCATAATTTTCGTTTTATTTGTATACAATTAGGGATTGGGAGACTCGTCTGTACTAATTCCTGTCTGTGTCCAAAACCCCCCCATCATCTGTAAAAATCATACATGGGTAAGGTAATACAGATAGATCAAAAATGGCAACGACTCCGGTGATCTCATTGAATGTGCTGGGGATACATGATAGCCTGACGCGCACCACGGTATTCGCCTCGCTTCGCAAATATTTGCCTGCTATTTGCGCATTGCAAGAAACCCATCTGACCCCCGAGCCGGTGTCATGTCTAAAACTGTCATGGATGGGATGGTCATATCACTCCACTCACACCTCTTACTCGAGGGGTGTGAGTGTACTGATACATAGTTCTTTGGACTATCAGGAGATAGAGTGTGTGTCAGATACAGAGGGGAGATTTGTCATACTGTTGTGTTGTATATATACTTTGAAACGTATTCTTGCATTTGTGTACATTCCGCCTCCATACCACCACCAGGTGCTCAAAATAGTGTTAGAATATCAGCTACGTCACCATGACATTCCCATATACATCATGGGAGATTTCAACTGTGTGCTGGACCCTGCTCTAGATAAACATCAACCTGTAGGAACGCTACGTGGTCCATACCGTACACCTCTGAGTAAATAAACAATGGCTCCCATGGATATTCTATGCTGTATACGGTTTGTCCAGCCACTTTGCCCACACTTTATCATACTTACTAGGTCAACCCCTCTTCATACAAGTATCTCTATACAATGGAAGATTATTATTTACCAATTGTTTCCAATACGAAAGCGTAGGGGGCCGAAGTTTCTTCCAATGCAAAATAATGTTATATTAGTGTAGCACTGACCCCCGAAGGAGCTGCTGATATTTGATTGGGCCTGTACTCTGCTTTTTCTGCCCCCAAAAAATTGGCTCAACCCGTTTGACATAGCTGTGGAATAGTGTTGGTGTGAAGCCTGACAATAAAGGACAACCCCACAATATACAATATAATGTACCTTTACTAATATCTGGGTATCCGTTGCTCCACCTGTAGGGAAAGGAACAACGCTTCACATCAATTGTAATTAACCAGAGTATAATTTTACTATGACTTGTATAAACAATGGTTACAACAACTGCACTGCCACACAAACGTAATGTGACAATACAATGAACCTTCACAACTTATTAGTATATAAAGGTTTCTTGGATGACCTCTGCGAACATGTCTCCAAGTGGGACCAATACTCAGAGTGACAGTGCCTTGACATTGGGCACCTTCCCACTTCCAGCACGCTGCACTAAGCACAGTAAACACAATGTTATCAAACACAGTACAGTACAATTTGCTCAAGAGCTCCCCCTGAGATATGATGCAATTCCGTGTTACTATAACTGAATGTAAAGCCCTTCAGTGGAAGATGCAGTCTTTGGTCTTCTGTCTTCTGCTAGCTATTATACTGCAGTGTCTGTAATCCAAGGGTTTTAACAAGCAAAGAAGTAGTATTAGCTGATGTTTTAAACTGTTCTTGTTGTATACCACACTTATAACTGCCTCCGGTATAGTTGTCTCTGAACCGCACAGTGTTGGTGTCTCAGTGAAGTATAGGCTTGAGGCCTTCTTAGATTCAGTCTATTTGAAACCCCTCTGCGGAACTGCAGGTCTCAGTAACACTGTGGTATGAGTCTAAGTGTGTAAGTGCATTAAAGAACATTGGACGATAGCCCTCTCACCACACCAGGCCTGGAAAGTTGGAAACCTCCTCTCCGATTGTCTCAGTCCTGCTACCAGACAACTCCGTCACGCTACTCCGATCCGCAGGATGACCGGGACCCTCAGATAGCTCCGTCAGGCTTCTCTGGATCCTTCTCGATCAAATCGCACTGCTTCTCCAGCACACAGGTGTAAGGCAGAGTTGCTGGTTGTTCCGCTCCTTGAGATGTGGGCTGCGCTCTCTTGAACACCTCCTCACAGATCCTTGCAAGCAGGCCCCGCGTCCAGAAGAGAAAAAAAATGGCCGCACTGGGTACTCCAGGTAAACACGAAATACATAATTTAATACTGTTTTTTTTCCTGTCAAAGGTTGTGATTTAAGTCCTCTTTTACACTGTCCAACCAGACCGGTGTCACATTTAGACCTCGTTTACAAGGAAGGCCATGGGGCAGTAAAACAGGTAGTTTAGCCACGGTTTTAAGTTTTAAAAAAATTGCATTATAGTTATTTCTAAAAATAATAAAAAATTCAAAAGCAAACCTTTCATTCTGCACACACATGCAAATGCACACACAGGGTGTGTGTGTATATGTATGTAAACAGTGATTGCGCCCCACATTAGGTAATGCCACAACTGTCAGAGTAACAGCAATTATGTTAGGGTCATCATGCATGGTTAACTCCAACCTGATAAACTGTCCAACCTGTCCATAGTTTGTGTTTCATAGTTTTTTGCCATTTCATGGGCGCTTGTAATTTTAAGACTCGACATGTTTGATATCTGTTAGGTATAGCGAAACCCTATCTTTTAGGTTCCATGCTCACAGCACATTTTCCCTGTGGCAACACTGTAGATGTGATTGCTGTGGTCATTGCTGTGCTGCCCTGGGTGTCTCTGCCCCCAGGTCTCAATCTCTAACTCTGGTCACTCACCCTGTGGATAATCAGTGTGCACCAGGACCAATGTGCACACTTAGGCTCCTGTGCTGCAAACAGGAAGAGGTTTCCAGTGAAGTTTGGTAAACGCTGTTCCGCCACTCCCCTTCCCTCTCAATATACTATGGGAACTGTATTGTAAAGGTCCATAAGTCCCATTCTGTGATTGGTGTTTCAGACTACAATTCCCATGATCCTTAGAGTTCTGCATAGAAGTCTATAAGGTATAGTGCAACACAACATTCAGCATAACGTGAAAGTAAACCGATTGTCAAGAGGGAAATGTCCTCTTCTTCTTGTTTCTGTAGTCCAGCACCTGGCTACAACATTGATATTATCTGCTTAAGGTGTTATTAAATGCAAAAAACAAACTTACTTCAAACTGTGAATTAACAGCAGAAAACATATCACAGAATTTGATAAATGTGCTCTTTGTATATTAGCAGCTGTCCCAATGCAAAGTAAAAGGTTCTAATTATTTTAATACTTCCTAAAGAAATGGGATGCCCCCACAGGAAACAAACATGGTAATTAAACCAAAATAAAAAATGTTATACATTGCAGCTTACCAATTCTTAAATGTGGTGACTGCATTCGTTTTCCTTTCCTTGTCTTTTTGCCTTTATTTTCACTTGGTGATCAGTCCAGTAAAATAATTCCCGTTTTATGGAGCAATGGAGACACCCTTGGACAGCAACATTGTCAGTCTGTGGAAAGGGTAGTGATATTTGAACTAATAGATTTAGTCGGTCTTGACTAACAAGATAAAGTCAAACTCCAGCTGACATTTTTTAACCACTTCAAGTCTGTCACTTTCACCCCTTTCCTGCCCAGGCCATTTTTCAGTTTTCAGTGCTGTCACACTTTGAATGACAATTACTCATGTAACACTATACCCAAATGAAATTTTTATCATTTTTTTAGACAGATAGAGCTTTCTTCCTTTTTGTGGTATTTAATCACTACCATTTTGTTTTTAGTGTTTGCTATATAAAAGAAAAAATATTTAAAATTAAAAAAAATAATAATAAAGAACATTTTTTTTCTTAACTTCTGTTCTAAAATTTTGCAAATAAATAATCTTTTTTCATAAACTTAGGCCAAAATGTATTCTACATTTCTTTGGTAAAACAAATCATTGTTAGTCTGTGTGAAAGTTATAGAGTCTACAAACTATGGTGTATATATATATATTTGAAAATTGATCAATCCTGAATTCCTGATGTACTGCCCTCATTTCTTGAGGCTCTAAAATGCCAGGACCATAATAACCCCCCAAATGACCCCTTTTTGGAAAGTAGATAGTGCAAAGTACTGTATTTAGTTAGAGGCATGGTGAATTATTTGCCTTGTCAAATAAAGTTTATTGAGTATACAATAATATAAAGATACATGAAGTAAGTTTACAAGAATCTATAAAGTAAGCTCATTATTTTACAGTAGAGTTTGTATAAGTATGTATCATGAAATTTCAAATATTAAATATCGGTTACACGAAAACCTAAAATAAAGGTATAAATTATTACATTAGTTTCTTTTGTAGGTATTTAAATAATTTATACCTTTTATTCATATTATTTACAGGTAATATGTGTATAGGTCAGATAAATTCTGATAAGGAGCTTTAAATGTGAGGTGGAGGAAAGGAAAGAAAAAGAAGAAAAAGGATAGAAAGACAGAGGTATGGTCCACAAGGTTGTCCCGCTCATCAGCTCATTGTCCATTGGCTTCTCCCTGAAGCCTTAAAATGGGTGTTTTTATAAATCATTTAATCTGCTACCATGGCAAAAGGACAGAGTCATTGAAATTTGACAGAAACTGTTGTTTTATCCAAGGATGCCAAGTTTTTCAAATTTTGGAATTTGGTTTTGATCGATAGCTACCATCTTTGCATGAGACATTGTGTTATTCATTCTTTGAATTGTTTCTGCCAGTACCAATGTAGGGGATTTCCATGCCTTGGCCTTTGTTTGCTTTGCAGCCGTTATCAGTTGGATCATAAGTTTGAATTGAGAAAATGTTAACCATTCCGGTTTTAGATTAAGTAAAGTTATGAATGGATCTGGTTGTTATTCATTCTTTGAATTGTTTCTGCCAGTACCAATGTAGGGGATTTCCATGCCTTGGCCTTTGTTTGCTTTGCAGCCGTTATCAGTTGGATCATAAGTTTGAATTGAGAAAATGTTAACCATTCCGGTTTTAGATTAAGTAAAGTTATGAATGGATCTGGTTGTATTATCCTTTTGAATATTTTACATGCAATCACGAAGACTTCCTTCCAGAAGCTTTGGATTACTGGGCATGTCCACCATATATGTAAATGTGTGCCTATGTCTGGACACCCTCAAAAACAAAGAGCTGAGGTATTAGGTGAATATTTAGCCACTCTGGCGGGTACAAGGTACCAACGGGTTAGGACTTTATAATTTGCCTCCAGTGCTAGAATATTGGGTGAAGATGACTTAGATGTGAGCCATATACTAGACCAATCCGTGTCTTCTAAAGTTTGTCCCAGGTCCTCCTCCCATCTCTGAAAGTAAGTAGGTTTATTGAAATTTATGACTCCATATAGTTGATTATAGAGTGACAAAATTATTCCTTTAGCGAATGGATCTTTTGCACAGATTGATTCAAAAATGGATAATTGGGACAATGGTATTTCCACATTTAGGAATGGTGTAAATAAATTTTTGATTTGGAGATATCTATATTTCTGATAAAAGAAAGGAGAGGATTGTGTGGAGATTGTAATTGATATTTGGATTTTAATTTATCCCAGAGAGATAAAAAGTGTTTAGTTATGGGATTATGAATTTTGGAGCGATCTTTAGGTTCAAGCAATAACAAGTTTGATATTAATAGAGGGTCACTTTCTGAAGCCTCTATAAATACCCATAATGGGATTTCCTGTTTTGCGTGGTACTTGGAGAGACTAGCCAAATGAGCTGCTTTGTAATAGTTAGTAAAATTAGGATATCCCAGGCCTCCTTTATTTTTGGGAAGATGTAGTGTGTGTATAGGTATACGTGGTTTAGAAGAGCCCCAAATAAATGAAGTTGCTCTTTTTTGCACTAGTCTCAAAAAATAGGAAGGAATTGGAATAGGGAGGACTCTGAATAGGTAAAGTAATTTGGGTAGAATAGTCATTTTAATTGCATTAATCTTTCCTATCCAGGATAAAGGAAGTTGCAACCATTGTTTTAGTAGATTTGTGATCTGTCTTAATACAGGAGGATAATTGGTTGAGAATAAGTCAGAATGAGATGCTGTTAATTGAATTCCAAGATATGGGATTGATTTCTCTGCCCAGGTGAATGGGAGTGCAGCCCTCGCCGGAATCAGTTCCATGTTTGAGAGCGAAATATTGAGCACTAGGCATTTCTAAGGGGTAATCATATTATTAGTATAAGGGCAAATAATAAGGGAGATAATGGGCAACCTTGTCGGGTGCCTCTTTCGATATTAAAAGCATCAGATTTGTATCCAGCATATTTTATATTGGCTTTGGGTTTATTATACAATGCTGTAATCCATGTTAAAAAGTGGGGTCCAAAACCCCATTTTTGTAACGAATATTGCATATATTGCCAGGATACTGTATCGAATGCCCTCTATATCGAGAGATAAAAAACATAAAGGGATTTTCCCTTTTTTAGCAATATGTGCCAATAATACTGCCCTGCGTACATTATCGCCTGCCTGTCTATTTGACATTAAGGCTACTTTCTATGTATTAATTTTCCTATAACCCTATTAAGGCGTTTTGCTATTACTTTTGCTAATAATTTGATATCAAGATTTAATAGAGAAATGGGCCAATAATTTACGCAAGAAGTATCATCAGAAAGGGGTTTTGGGATCATACATACAATTGCCATTAGTGTTTCTTGCCGAAAAGAATGTCCTTCTAGAAGTTTGTTGAAAGTTTCAGTGAGAATAGGAGAGAGGATTTCTGAAAATGTTTTATAATATAGTGCCGAGTATCTGTCTGGGCCTGGTCTTTTTTTAAGTTTTAGATCTGTAATGACGTTAACAACTTCATCTATAGTTATAGGCTCTTCCAAACTGTTTTTTTTTATTCTGAGACATTTCAGGTAAAGTAATTTTTGAGAAAAAAGATTCAGCATCTGTAGGATTAAATTTTTTGTTTGACTTGTATAAGGTTGCAAGATGTGAGTGAAATGTATGGACTATTTTAACTGGATTACAAGTATAAACGTCTTTTGATCATTTCAAACGTATAGGTTTGAAAGATTTGTTAGTTGAATTTAATGCCCGAGCCAAATATGTGCCTGGTTTGTTTGTATTCATGTAGAAATTGTGCTTAGAGCGTTTTAAGGGATTTATCTACTGATTCTGTGAGAAATAGATCGTATTCTAATCTAGTTTTTTCCAGATGAGATTTTGTACTCTGAGATGGATTATCTTGGAATGATATGTAGGCTGCATTAAAATTTAGTTCTAGCTTTTTTGCTAGAATTTTGCGTTCCCCTTTAAATAGTGCCATTTGTCTTTGTATTACACCACGCAAGACAGGCTTGTGAGCTTCCCACAATGTTATTGGGGAAATGTCTGGTGTATTATTGATTGATATGTATTCTTTTAAAGCTTGCTCAACGGCCATCTGATGTAGTGGGTGTTTGAGCATTATGTCCAGTAGGTACCAAGTTGGGTCATGCGCTTTTGGTATGGCTGAGGCTATAGTAGTGTATACTGCATTATGGTCAGTAGACATGTGCATTCGTTTTCGTCCGAATGCATTTTTGTCCAAATTTCAGGTATTTTCGTTATCGTTTTAACAAACAATAACGAAAGTGCAGAATCCAAAAAACGAAAGATCTTACATAAACAAATGCTTTATTTTCGTTTTCGTTGCTACAACAGTTCGTTATAAATAGGAGATTCGACATGAAGATGACAATAACAATCTGTGTCCATCAAACCTGTGGTCGAATGTGTCTAACCTTAACTCTATTAGTCCAAGATTATTCTACATAGAGAGAAAAGACTCGACATAGAGAGAAAAGTTTCGACGTAGGGGAGAAAAGATTCGACGTAGGGGAGAAAAGATTCGACGTAGGGGAGAAAAGATAAATAAAAATAATGATGATGATGAATGTTATTGGCTGATTGTAATCAAAGAGGAGGAGCAGTAAAATAGCTAGAACTAAGTACACACGTACTTTGGCTTATGGTGTCTGTTGAAAGTTCTAAGAAGATTCGACGGAGCAGGTAAACTATACGGCGTCGTACAGTTTAGCTGCTCCGTCGAATCTTCTTTGAACATTCGACAGACACCATAAGCCTTCAATGACAGATTCGACCTTAATTTGGATTTTCGGACGAATGCAATTTTCAACGAAAAACTAAATAAATAAAAACGAATTTCGGGAGTAACTAAATAATTTTATTTTTCGGACGAAAACGAAATTCCGAAACAAAATATTTCAGTGTGCACATGTCTAATGGTCAGACCAAGGAATCGGAATTATATCTGACGCAATAATTTCTGGTATCATTCCTATTGTTAGAAAATATGATCTATTCTGGTAAAGGTTTGATGAGGATGTGAGAAATAAGTGAATTTCTTTTTTATCAGGTTACTTTCTCTCCACGAATCTACCAGATTGTATTTGGAAAGAAGTTGGGAGAAAGGTAATTTAGAGGTTATTTTGGATGGTGTAAAAGGTGATTTATCTAGAAATGAGAGGAGGACCTGGTTCGAATCCCCGCACATTATCACTGTTCCCATTTTGTGCGTATTAATCACTTGTAATATGTGTGAGAGAAATGGTGTAGGTTGTTTATTAGGAGCGTAGTAGGAAATCACCGTGACTGCTGTATCCATTATATAACCCATGAGAATCAGGTATCGACCTTCTGGGTCTTTTATTTCTGATGATAAGGTGAATGGTGTGGATCGGTGAAATGCAATTAGAGTTCCCCTTTGTTTGGTACTGGCTGAAGCCGTGAAAATTTGTGGATAAAAAGGAGATATATATTTTGGTGTAGAATCTTTGGTGAAGTGTGTTTTTTGGAGGCACACTATGTGAGCCTTCTTGTTATGGAAAGCATGTTGAATTATTTGAAGTTGTAATTTTTTGCCACATTTTTTGGCAAATAAAGAAATTTAACAAAATGTTGTTTTTATTTTTACAAAGTTGTCATTTTAACAAGCTATTTCTCACACACATTATAGATATACTTGAAATCCCAAGCCCCAAAACACATTTAGCTACTCCACCTGTGTATGGGGATACCACATATGAGACTTTTTCACTTCCTAGCCACAAAGAGAAACCCAAAATCCAAAGAGCATCTTCATCCCTTCTAGGTGCAAAAAATTACACATCTAATTCCTGACTGCCTATCACATTTTTGGAGGCCCTGGAGAAACACCCACAAAATTACCCAATTTTGGAACACAAACATATCAACCTATTTTGTAAAGGCATAGTGAGCCTTTTAAAAATGTCATTTTTAGACACAAGTTTTTTGAAGATGCAGGAAAGAAAATTAAAATGTCCCACAGAGTGCCCTCTGTCGAAGTCCTGATGACAAAACGCGTCAGCACATGACCATACGGCTATCAGGATTACCAGCATTTTGTGTCTCCACCTGGGAATCAACGCAATCTGAGTCTACCAAGGAGTGGTGAGAGAAAACATGTTTGCTGGGCAGTGTTACATGTTATCTATACGCTTTGTGTACTTAGATACTTTGTAAGTGCATTTTGAGAAGGGGGGGTTTGGTATTTGTATAAATTTTATAAATGGTATCATACTATGAGCCCATTTTCTTTGCCATGAGAGACAACCTGACGGGAGGAAGATTCCATACATGGAGGACCCTCATGTAAAGGAGAGATTGTAATACAGGCATATTATATATGTTGATCTGGTAAGTTTAACATGTTAAGGGAGAGGTCCTCACGGGGTGCACTGATGCGATCTATGAACTGAGATATATGATCATTCCCTCCAATCCAGTTGTGGTGAATCACTCCGGGATTTATATGGTGGAACTCACTTTTATGAAAAAGCACACGAGGTGGTAATCACCAGAGGAGCGCTGCTAATGCCGTGTACACACAAGCGGTTTTTCAGTCAGAATAAACTCTGGAGGTTTCTCCGACGGAATTCCGGTCAAGCTGTCTTACATACACACGGTCACACCAAAGTCCGACCGTCAAGAACGCTGTGACGTACAACACCTACGACGGGACTAGAAAAAAGAAGTTCAATAGCCAGTAGCCAATAGCTTCCGTCTCTAATTGCTTCAGAGCATGCGTCGTTTTTGGTACGTCGGAACAGCATACAGACGATTTTCCCGATAGGAATTGGTTCCGTCGGAAAAATTTAGAACGTGTTCTCTTTCTAGGTCCGTCAGAATTTTCAACGTAAAAAGTCCGATGGGGCATACACACGATCGGAATATACGATGAAAAGATCCCGTCTGACTTTTTCTGTCGGAAATTCCACTCGTGTGTACGCGGCATTATATTATTTGAAGACGAGGATTTAAAGCGTGCAATAATATCAAGTTATTGATACGCTTCAGAAGTTTGCTTCCTTTCTGTGAAACATGTCATTGCGTAAAGCACTTGTTTTTACCAAAGATAACCGGAAGAGAAAACATATTTTAATTGTATGTTAGTGTGTATCAGAAGTCTCAGAGGAACATAATAACACATATTTGGTGTTCTAATTAAGATTATTTGTTGTGCTGTTGAACTGCCACTGCGCTTTGTCGCACTGAGAATATAACTAATTACTCAGAACTTATTTTGCAGTATCATCAAACATCACAATGACAACAAAGGTTCCTACAGACAAATGATAGCTTTCAATGTGATTTCATGGTTAAAGATAACAATCAAAAAGCAGGGCGCAAATCACCAGGTTGAGGTGTTGTCTGGACTACAAGCCAAAATTGAGGCTGGCAAAATAATAAATGGACACATTTTAGGGCTGGCAGCAAACAAAAAGAGACTTGGAACATGGTGGTGATAGAGCAGATGGCAGATCGACAGATGTAATCAAGGATAAACAACAAGCCAAGTTTAAAACTAGAACCAATGAATTAGTTAGGAATGAGCCCCAAGATTCCACAAAGGGAGTAAGCAACTCATCAATCAGTGTACATAAAATACCATTCTGTTATACAGAATTTATATAGCTACAACGGTTTGCACAGCACTTTGCAAAATAACAGGAAACAGTACAGTTACAAATAAAATTCAATAATATTCAATACAAGAGGGCTGGGGGCCCTGCTTTCGAGAGCTTACAATCAAAAGAGCCAAGGGATACAAAGGCGCGAGGGGATGAATTCTTGGAGAAAGTAGTACTTAGGCATCTCATAGATAAGTCATTTTTTTTTCATTCAACCAGCAGGTTGAATGAAAAAAGATGACTCAATTTCCCTATCCACATACTCAATGTGTATAGGAGAATACTCCCCACTGAGCTACTGTATTCTGATAGTTTGGAGCCTTCTCCACCAATAGAATATGCTTATCAGCACTGCGGGCTACTGTTGGTGGCACTGATCAAGCGGGAAAAATACAGGGCACTTGTACAGAAATCAATCGGTAGATTGACTTCTGTACATCCTCCTGCCAATACATGGATCGAAATTCTGGAGGTTCAGCAGGGAATTTTGATCCATGTATGGCTGGCTTTAGGTGGAAGTGGGATAGGTTTCCCTAAGGAGTTTTTTTTTACCTAGGCATGCAAGATCTTTGAAATGAATTTCTCCCCAATGGTTTGCCCATTTAATTTAGACTTCCTAAGATGGGATAGAGAAATGTTCACTTAGTCTGGTCACACCAACAATATTAAAATGAATGTTATGCCCCGCCTTATAGAGCTACTGCAGGCCCTGCTGATCAAACTTCCTTAGGGTTTCCTAAAGGAGCTACGAGTCAGGTTTCTGATGTTTATTTGGGCGGGTAAGCCAGTGAGGGTACGCAAATCTATCCTGTCCCTTCCTAAGACGAAAAGTGGTATCAGCTTCCCACAACCACTAAAATACCATGAGGCCGCTCACTTGTCCAGAGTAATCGATTGGTGTGCCCAACAGAACAAAAAACCATGGGTCTACCTGGAACAGGTGATTACCGGTATACCTTTGGCGGGACTCCCTTGGATTCTGGATTCTGACACCTGACCCCCTGGTTGGAGCCATCCTTCAGAGTGTTAGATCCATCTTTGTAACCACTAACCTCTCCCCTTTTTCCAGCCATTAATCCCAATTCCGGGATCTCCGACCTTTAAACCCAGAGCTAACGACCCTCAATTCAACCTACTAATTTTCCAGGGTACCTTCTGACTGACACATTTTTCTCAAGCACACTGACCTTTGACAAGTTCTGAAATTACAATCAACTTCTTTCATACATTGGATTTCCTTCATTATGCTCAGCTTAGTGCATACAATTGGATGTAGAGGAATTGGTGAGTGTATGTGAAATTCGTCTGTCCAGTCCACTCATGAATTCGTCTGACCAGTCCACAAACCACTCATGAATTTAGCAGACAGATCAATATTTAAAGTGGATGTAAACCCAATTTTTTTTTTTTTTTGATGTCACATTGTAGAGTATAAGGTTTCCTATCATTTGAGCCCAGTCTTGCCACACAGAGTTAATCCAGCTCTGAGCAATCCTCTTTTCTATTACATATATATATATATATATATATATATAGAGAGAGAGAGAGATATAGATATATATATCTATATCTAAATATATATAGATATATACACAATTCTCTTTATATATATATACACATACACACACACACACATATATATATATATATATATCTCTATCTTGTCCAGCAGCACTCCAACCCCCCCCTCCGTAAATGACATGTATAGCGTTTCTGTCCTTTCCTCCACTCTTCATCCTGAGAGAGCCCGCGGAAATGGCGGGAATGGAGGGGAGTCGGCTGCGGGGGATGGGGTGGTGGAGGAGGAAGACACAGCGGGCGGGTGAGGACAGGAGGGGGGCCAGAGAAGAAGGGGAAGTGGTGGTGGTTGAGGAGGAGAACGGGTCAGGAGCTGGAGGAGGACACCAGGGACAGTCGGGGGTGATCGGTGCAGCGGAGGGACAGCCGTGAGCACCGATCTCCCTGCATGGCGTTTGATCAGCCGCTTCTCCTTCTCTGCCTCCCGTGGCTTTCAGCGGAAAAGCCATTCAGGGGGATCCGTGCTCACAGCTGTCCCCGCCACACCGATCATCCCCGACTGTCACTGGACAGTGACACCTGACGTGACAGGAGCCATGAGCGCGCTCTTCTTCTCCTGTGCTCGCACTTTTCACTCCGGCCAGGCGCGAGTGTAGAGGTGGGCGGGGAGTCTAGTGATGTCATGACTCCGCCCACTGAGCGCCGTACAACTGACCCGCTCATTGAATCTGGCGTTTTTGGGGGCTCCAAATAGCCAAAGGAGAGACATTTGAAAGGTAAGGATACATGCAGGAGACATGTATATCCTTATAGATCACCACTATGGCAGTAATTTAAAAAAGATGAGAGTGGATTTACATCCACTTTAAGTTAAAACATGGTTTTATTGAAACATCATATTAAAAAATATACATAGGTAAACATATAAAGCTAGTAAATTCACAATTGCATAACATGTAATACCCAAATTAACGCATGATGCATATCAAACAATTGCTGCCCGTGGAATTCTGGCGGGCTAGCTGTCGTGCATCCTGGTGTGGATGCCTTACATGTTTCGGACTAATTATTGACCCAGAGGTTTTCTGTCATTAGGGTAATGAAAAGTTCTACAATATAAATATATAATATTAGTAATGCAATAACATTTTGAATATAAACAATTAATATATACATAAAGAAAATATTTAGTATATCTGCATATAACATATATTTAAGGTTGCATGCTTGTACTTACAAAATCAAATGTTGCTCGTGATTGGTAAATGAATGGTCACTTTTCAAATGGAGAGAGCTATGCACCATGTGGTGATCACAAATGTAGACCGAAAGGTTTGCAGTATGGAGAGAACCAGAGGCTGCACACACAAGGACCCCACGGCAAGCGAACAGAAGCCCCTGCCAGGCTTTTGCCAGCCAGACACAGTATCTATAGTCATTGGTTGGTGAGACTTCAAGTCTGTTTAAATAGATAGATATAGCAATCAGGAGGTGTGTATATCTAACATGACTTAAGTATAGTCATAAAGAGAGTAAAGTGATTATAGCTAGCAAACAGAACAGCTGTTCTGTCAGGTAAATCACCAAGAGAAGTGGTAGTCTGTCTGTGTAGCCTGTCTGTGTGCATGTCATACCTCCAGTATTTATTGGTGCCTGATATCCATCCGTTTCCCAACCATGTGCTGTGCTAAATGGTGGGATTTATATACCTGGCTTTTATACCAAGAGCTGTCCAGTCATGTCCCCGAAAGGGACACAAGAAGGATCCACGTGATGCAGCAAGATCCCTCCCCCCGCAGACCCCACCGGGCGCCAGAGGATCAGAGGCGAATGCTCAGTCCATAGAAAAGGGGAAAAAATATGTACAGTACAGGATAAAAACGACATTGAGTACATACATAATACATCAGCTAAATAATGTCAGGGCTGGGCTCAGCCCTTCCTTCTCTGAGCTGGCCGCTCAGCTGTCGGCTAATTGCCAGCTCCTATCTCTCCACAGTTACTCAGCTGTTGATGATATCCTGCTTGTCAGTCCTGCCTACTTAAGCTGTCCAGTCCAGAGGATCTCTGCCTTTGCCTTGGTCAACATCACAGAATCTCCTGCTATCCTGTTCAAGACTTGCTTTGCTGACATCCCTTCTGGCTCCAGATCCTGCTTGCTGTTCCACTACATTGATCCCTGACTTATGGCTTGGCTGACTATCTGTTCCGGTTACTGAACTTTGGCTATGTTTTGACTACGTTTTTTCTTTTTACTTTTATTATTAAACAAGTGTGATTTAACTGTACTTCTGTCGCGGCCTGATTTCATGGTTTCTGACAGTAGGCGAAGGCCATGAATTCAGAAGATGCAGTCAATCCACTTGTTGGTAATATTTTTTCTAGATTGGATGAACTGGATCACCGCATTGAACAGTTTGCCATGGCGTTACAAACGCTCCTGAGTCGCACGGCTTACCTGGAATCTCCCACTGTGGCCGCCCCGGTTGTGGCCTGCAACCTATGTTGCAGGCCGACCCTGCTGCTGCTCCAGTCTCTGTGCAGGCACCCGCCTCAAGTATTACCTCTATGTCTGGTTCCGCTCCACTTCCCCAGCGATTTGGGGGTGATCCAGTCCAATGCAGAGGGTTTCTCAATCAGGTTGAGATATACTTTGAGATGCTACCCCAGGCGTTTCCCACAGACAGAAGCAATGTAGGTTTTGTGATATCTTTGCTTTCTGAGAGAGCCTTGGCCTGGGCAAACCCTCTATGGGAGACACAAAGACCTGTTGTCTTGAGCTACCCTGAGTTTGTGGCTTTGTTTAAAAGGGTATTTGACGTTCCCACATGCTCCGCTTCTGCTGCCAAGTGCCTCAGAGTACGAGAACTGTTGCCGACTACGCCACTGAATCCCATACTCTGGCAACAGAGGTTGCGTGGAACAATGAGGCCCTTGTGGCTGCTTTTTCCCATGGTCTCTCGGATACCATCAAGGATAAGATAGCAGCCTGAGATATACCCACTGAGCTGGAGAAGTTGATCACTTTTGCCTTCCTCATTGACTCCAGACTCAGAGAAAGACTCTCTTTTAAGGAGCGCTTGCGGAAGCCTCCTGTACGTTTGTCTCCGAGCTTTGCAGTACCACCCGTGCCTCCCTCACCTCCCATGCCTCCTGGTACTGAGTCGGTCAGTAAAGGTGAACCCTTGCACTTGGGTTTCACGCTTCTCTCTGCGGATGAGAGACCCTTAAGGAGGAGGGAGAGATTGTGCCTTTATTGTGGCCAGGCAGGTCACTTTTTGAAGTCTTGTCCTACCCGTCCAGGAAACCCTTGAACCTTGAGGTCCTGTCACGGACAGACCTTAGGTGGCGTGGTTTCATCCCCAGTTATCCAGAAGGATAAGCTCCTGGTTTAGGTCACCCTTTCTTGGACTGAGTCGTCTATCGAGATAAGGCTCTAATCGACTCTGGGGATGCAGGCCTCTTAATTGATGCTGCCTTTGTATCGAAGCACTCGATTCCGCTGCAGTTGCGCGACACTCCACTTGCCATTGAGGTTCTTGATGGGAGACCTCTACAGCCTGCCCATGTGACTCATGAGACGGTTCCATTGTCCATGGCCGTAGGGGCTCTTCACCATGAGACAATCCAATGCCTCTCTCATAGAAGGGCACGATGGGCTCTTTTCTTGTCAAGTTTCAATTACATTGTCTCATTCTTACCTGGTACTAAGAATGTAAGGGCTGACGCCTTGTCACGACAATTTTCCTCCACTTCCAAGTTGGAGTTGGTTCCGGTTCCTATGATTCCTCCTGATCGTATTCTGGCTACGGTTTACACCAGTCTCACTTCTCCTTTGGGGGACAAAATTCTTGCTGCTCAGATCCATGCTCCTCCTGAGAAACCTTGGGACTGCTGCTTTGTCCCAGAGAGTCTCCGTACTGCCGTGCTCCAGACTTACCATTCTCCCAAGGCTGCTGGCCACCCTGGGAAGAATCAACTCTTTTGGGCCATTTCCGTACAATTCTGGTAGCCTAGTGTACGTGCTGATATAACTGCCTTCGTAGCTGCCTGTTCCGTGTGTGCTCAGAGTAATGCCCTGTACACACGATCGGACATTGATCAGACATTCCGACAACAAAATCCATGGATTTTTTCCGACGGATGTTGGCTCAAACTTGTTTTGTATACACACGGTCGCACAAAGTTGTCGGAAAATCCAATCGTTCTGAACGTGGTGACGTAAAACACGTACGTCGGGACTATAAACGGGGCAGTAGCCAATAGCTTTCGTCTCTTAATTTATTCTGAGCATGCGTGGCACTTTGTGCATCGGAATTGTCCACACACGGTCGGAATTTACGCGAACATATTTTGTTGTCGGAAAATTTTATAGCTTGCTCTCAAACTTTGTGTGTCAGAAATTCCGATGGAAAAAGTCCGATGGAGCCCACACACGGTCGGAATTTTCGACAACAAGCTCCGATCGCACATATTCCGTCGAAAAGTCCGACTGTGTGTACAGGGCATTGGATTACACGACACCTTCCAGTGGGCCTCCTACAGCCCATACCCAGTGGAGAGTGGCCCTGGACCCACCTGTCTATGGATTTCATTGTGGAGTTACCCAACTCCCAGGGCAACACAGTTATCCTCATGGTGGTTGACCGGTTCTCAAAGATTCTCAAAGATGTGTCATTGTATTCCACTTAAGAAGTTGCCCACTTCTAAGGAACTGGCTTCCATTTTTGCTTGGGAGATCTTTCGCTTACATGGGCTACCCAAGGTGATTGTCTCGGACAGGGGTAGTCAGTTTGTGTCCCGGTTCTGGTGAGCCTTTTGTGCACAGTTGGGAATTCAGCTTGCTTTCTCCTCTGCGTATCACCCGCAGCCTAATGGGGCTGAAGAACGAGCCAATCAGTCCTTGGAGCAATTCCTATGTTGCTATATTTCTGATCATCATAACAACTGGTCAGACCTATTACCATGGGCAGAGTTTGCTCACAACAGTGCCTTGAATTCTGCTTCCCGATTGTCTCAGTTTATGGCGAATTATGGTTTCCAACCTTCCATGTTGCCTGACTCGTTTGTTCCGTAGAGTATTCCTGCATTAGAGGAGCATTTCCGTGGTCTTCGTTCCACTTGGGCTCAAGTCCAGGAGGCTTTACGACATGCTAATGATAGGTACAGACTCCATGCTGACCGCAGACGCCTACCTGCGCCTTCCTACCAGGTTCCTGATCAAGACTTGCTTTGCTGACATCCCTTCTGGCTCCAGATCCTGCTTGCTGTTTCACTACATTGATCCCTGACTTCTGGCTTGGCTGACTATCTGTTCCAGTTAATGAACTTTGGCTATGTTTTGACTATGTTTGCTCTTTTTACTTTTATTATTAAACAAGTGTGATTTAACTGTATTTCTGTCTCGGCCTGATTTCATGTTTTCTGACAAATAACAATAGAGAACACTGGCGAAGATGATGGGAAGGTTGGCACATATATCATATGTAGGTCAATATACCAAAATGCCAGAGGAAGAGAGTACAGACAAAAAATGGATAAACAAAAAAGAGAAATTATATATTTGAGTATAAATCCAGTTCACAGCTGGAAGCCTGATAAGTAAGGCGTAAAGTTAAATGCTACATTGAGGCCTGGTGGCATAGTTGCCTTAAGGTGGAAAATCCATCTTAGCTCGCTTTGTAACAAGCGAGCTAAGACTGCAACAGTTTATTAAAATCACCGCCTCTTGGGTTGGCATAGATGTGATCTAATGCCAGGAATTTAACTCTTGGGGTGGCATCCCTGCGGACCAGAGCTCTATGTCTCCCAAGTGGTAAATCTGGAACTTTTTAGTTGATACTTGCCATGTGTCGGTAAATCCTCCACCAAATTTGGTCTTACCGACATAATAGCAACCACATTCGCATGATAGTAAGTAGACTGTGCCAGGAGTTCGACAGTTAACATAATGCTTGGGTCTGAATTTTTACCCATTGGGCAGGGTAATTTGTTGCTTTGTGTCCATGAGTTTTTTGTAGGCCTTCTTTAGGATGCTATTAGAATATCCCCTTTCACGCAATCTACTTCTTAAAGTTTGCACCTCCTTCTCAAACAAAGCATCACTCGAGCAGATCCGTCTAGCTTGGGACAAAGGCTAACAGATTTCGGGTGAAAGCTAGAAGCTTCAAGTATGTATTTCCTACTGTCGGTTTCCTGAATAGTTTTTATGTATAGTTACATCCAAAAATGTTCTAGTAGAGGGATTATGGGACATAGTGAATTTCAAGTTGAAAACATTGGTCTGGTTAATATAATTAAGAAATGAATTGAGGAGTGTCACAGATTCATCCTATAATGGTAAGATATCATCTATGTATCGGTGCCATACAATGGCATGGTCCGTATACTTCAATGTAGTGTCATCAGAAAACAAGGAACGCACCTAATCCCCCAGGTACAAGTTGGCATATGAAGGGGTGTAGTAGGTTCCCATGGCTAACCCTTGTACCTGGAGGTAGGGGAAGTCAGACAGGGTGTAGTGATTATGTCTGAGGATAGTTTCCAAAGATGACAAAATAAAGTCACTGAGCTTGTGCACATAAAGGATTTTTTGAAAAAGTATATGTTGAATGACAGATAGGCCCTTGACATGGTTAAAGAGCTGTATAATGCCTCCATGTCGATGGCCACCAATATAGTGTGGTCATCAACATGAAGGCCATCCAGAATTTGTAAAAAGCTTAGTGCATACCTTCCTTTTTTGCCAGAGGTGTATTTTAGGATTGGAGACCCTTCCTCATTTGAGCAGACCTGCCTTGCAGGGATCCGATGGCATATCTGCTCCATGATACACCTTTAACTAAAAAAGGTTAAAAAATTCCCTGTTGAAACATCTCCTAAGGGCTGCAAAGGCTTGTATCCCAGCACCTTGGAAGATCACAGTCCCCCAGAATAAATCTCACTAGCTGGCTATAATCAGCATTTGTGTAATCTTGATGTACAGATGCAATATGTTCACACCCTTTAGTCTCTTGAACTATGTTGTGTACCGCTGTTTGTACACATTCCTGCATCTTTAACTAGTGACACAGCAATGTTGTTTCCAATATATAAAAAAAGAATGTATTGAAAAAAAATAGATGAGTTTTAAGGGATTGCCTAAGGGCAGACAGAGTAAGGGATAGCCATACAGACTGGAGTACTGCGTTTCAGATGATGGGAGAGTCCTAGACTTGAGCATGGGAGAAAGTGTTCAGAGAGCTAGGGAGCAGGAGGTCTTGGGAGCAGAAAAAAAAGGATGGTTTGGTTGATATTTTGAGATAAAGTTAGTGATGTAGCAGGAAGCAGAGTTGTGGATGGCATTGTAAATTGTTAATATGTTGAATTTTACACAGTACCATAGGGGAATAGGAGTCAGTGGAGGGATTGGAAAAGAGGGGCAGCAGATACTGAGTGGTTGGTAAGGTGGCTGAATCTGGCAGCAGCATTCATTTTTAAACCTGATCAATATAATTTAAAAGTATGCCTGCAGCGTGTTTTCATACAAGAGCCTCTTAAGGGCACCTGTGCCCAGACTATAGATATTTTATTATGTGTTCTTAAGCATTAAACAAGCTTTAAAGCCTCCATGACTGACCTCTCTAGCTATGTGTACTGTCAAGTAATTGAAGGAGTTGTAAAGGCAGAAGATTTTTTATCTTAATGCATTCTATGCATTAAGATAAAAAACCTTCTGTGTGTTAGCAGCCCCCCCCCCCCCATTAGCCCCCCTAACACTTACCCGAGCCTCATCTCTGTCCAGCGATGTCCACGAATGTCTAAGCTGTCCGGGACACACCTCCTGATTGGCTAAGAGACAAAGCAGCGGCAACAATAGCTCACGGAGCTGTCAATCAAAGTCAGTCAGCCAATCAGGAGAGAGAGGGGGCAGGGCCAGGTCGGGGCTCCATATCTGAATGGACACATGGAACTGTGACTCGACTTCAAGTGCCCCCATAGGAAGCTAGTGACTGTGAGGGCACTTGATAGGAGGGAGGGACCAGGAGCAATAAAGAGGGACCCGAGAACAGGAGGATCGGGGCTGCTCTGTGCAAAACCAACTGCACAGAGGAGGTAAGTATAACATATTTGTTATTTTAAAAAAAAAATAGATTTTACAATCACTTTAATCCCCAAATTACACAACAGAGACTCTAAATTTGGGTTTTAGTGGGTTTTTAACAGTTCACAAGCACATGATAGTAAAAGGAGAGAGGGAAGCTGGGGAGGAAAGGAAAGAGAGGAAAATAAAAAAGATGATTAGATCAAAATTCATAAAAAATACAAAACTAAGACTGCTAATTGTATGCAGCCCCAGCAGTTTGTTACAATACTCAGCTGGTAATTAAAACATTTTTTAGTCTATCATTCAATGTATTTTAAAACAACAGTTTCTAAATGTTCTGAAATGTCAAACTGTATATTACCTTACAAAAATGCATACCAGTGTGTTGAATCACTCAGAGGCCAAAAACCATTTAACCTAAATGAACCCCTTCATGAACAGGCATACATTTGCTAATCCTAATAAAATTCTCTGCACAGCATAAACCAGATTGAAGTGGAAGTTTATGCACTCTGACCCAATCATCCTGTATTGCACGGTGCATTGATGTCAGGCAAACACATCATTAGGCACAGGGAGCTGTAGGGTGAGGAGACAAAGATATTTTCAAGAGGAGGAGAGTGCAGATTGATCATGCTCATAACTGAATATGTCCTTGAACAGTTCAACTAATCAGTGCATTCCTTTTCCACATAATAGACAATTATTGGCAAAATATAACTAAAGGTGAATTCTGTAAGGAGATTCTATATTACATTTCATTATTGATTAATTGTTGATTTCACCCTGTTCATGATATATTCAGGGTTTTTTGCTTTAAATCAGATTTTGCTTGTTTAATCTAAAAAATATGATTATATTTTTTTGAAGGTCTTGTGATCTTACTAAATATACCAGACTGACCAATTTTCCTCTTTTCCATGCCCAGCAGAGGAAGCATCTGCTATGTGGTTTTATCTTGGTACTTTTTTTTGGTACATATTTGCAGTTTAGGGAAGCTGCGGTTGTCCGGCAGACAAGTGACACAGGGTGAGGAATTTTTTGACCTATTAACTTGAACAACATGTATGGGTCACCATTTTTGATATCACAAGAGATCACAAGATGTAGACATTAATAATGTTTGGAAATTACCGAATATGCTAATATGTATTATGATTTTGATTGGCCCCAAAATTGTGGGCAGAGTCTTGTAAAGATAGCATAAAAAAGCAAATCCAAAAAATAAAGACTTGTAATCATTTCAGCATACCTACCTGTGTGTATGTGTCATTGATTAACCGCCGGCGAGGACTTCCACTGAGCCACATCCAAGTGCCTAGGCCTTGAGGGGAGGACAGGAGCGCCTAACAGTTTTGGTACCAGGAAGTGGGGTATTTTGAAACAGGTAAGACATTTTTATACCTTTTTGCCTATTTTCTGGTAACTGGTATTGATGCTTGCCTTGTTCAAATAGCCTTGTATGTCCACCCACTTACATAAACTGTGCCTTCGCAACGGGCTAGGCTGGCCCCTTGGAGGGTTAAAGAAGGGCTCGCAGAGGTTTATTTTGGTTTTTTAAGTAGTTTCTGACTAGGCTGGTCTGACTATAGAGATATATATGTGTGTTTAAAACTCGGGAAGTATAGAATACGCCCGTAGTATAAGGAGTGGCTTAGTGGACGCCCAATTTTTGGGGAAAATATTGAAAAGTGCACTTATTATATTCATTATAACATGTTCATATAATGTAACTTTATCATGCCACTGTATATATAAGATTTTGTTTGTTTTCTTGCTTGTTTTGCTTCTAGGTAACACCGTAAGTATTTAGAGTGTATAGAGTATTAGAGAATTAGAGATAAGTGTATGATAATATATGTGTATGACAACTGAATTTAAAGTATTGTATTGATTTAGAGGGATTTTGTTGATATTGTATTACACATATATGTACTAAATGAACAGCCTAGGACAGGAGCCTGATTGTAGTGAGATAGCGCCCACCTGCCCACGTTGCACCTTTGGTCTACTGTTTCTTAATATTGATAGGACGTGGATTCTGCTAACCACAAGACCAACCGGATTTTCATACCGGCTTGGTGCAAGGGGGGTCTATCCCACCGCAAAAAGGGGCACTGTACGCCGGGTACTAAGAGTTAATCTTCATAGCTATTTCAGCCCCACTGCCATAAGAGACCAAGGGACTTACTCCCAAGTCAGGGAACAGATTATAGCACAAACAGGTTGCTTTCATCTCTGTCCCTGTACTAGTCATACACTTCCAAGGTTGTTAGATGGGGAATTCTGCAGCAACCCAGACCATGGCCAATCCATCTCCCTATGAGTATGTTAAAAACACACTGCCGGGATCACAGGTAGAACCGTTTTGGACACAGGTCAGAGACAGGTGCCAACAGCTGGGGATACATGACCCAGGGCCAGTGGGACCCTGTTCTGAGGATGAGTGGAAGGAAGTGAGCAAGGTGTGTCAGGTACACAAGCACTCCTACCCACCTGGGAAATGGGAAGACATCCAGTATATGAAAAATTGTTACAAAATATGGAATAAATGCCTAGCCAAATATAAAACAGAGTATGTAACTAAAGCCCCCACACCAAAACCTGTAAATTCACCCACCCTTTCTCAGCAACCCGAAGCACCCCCCCCTTATGTGATGGTTAAACAGGAGGATGGAACATTGGGTCCATGTCTTCAGCTGTACCCATCTTTGGACCCAGCAGTATTAGCTACCATGGTACATAGTGCAGCTGATCAGGCGCAGGTTAAACGATGGGAAAACGAAAGTAGAAGCAGGAAAGAGGAAGTCCGGGTGGAAGGTATACGTAGGAGAGAAGAAGAGAGAATTAGGAAGTTAGATCCGAAGGAAAGAGAATTAGAAGAGAAGTTAAAAGAGCTCAAGGAAAGGGAGGAAGAGTTAGAACGTTACAAAAGAGAGCTAGATAAGAGGGATGGTGAGATGAGAGAGTATTCTGTGATAGCTAAGGAAGAAAGGGAAGGAATGTCCCTGGAAAAGGGAGAAGAGGAAGGAGTCAGGAAGTTAAGCCCCAGGGAAAAGGAATGGGAGGAGAAACAGAAAGAATTTAATAAGAGACAGCAGGAAGAGGAAGAAAGGATACAGAGGAAAAGGGAAGATTTAGAGGCGTACGAGAGGAAACTAGAGAAAAAGGCCAGGAGGATTAAGGAAGCTGAAGAAAAGATAATTTCACAGCCATCCACCACACTCAGAAGCCAGAAACCCCCACAGGAGGAAAGGGAGCAGGGTGAATCCTCTACTGAGGAAAGAGAAATGGAGGTGGACCAGGAAACTCTAGGTGCCACCTTTAAAGCACCACTCATGCATATAGGGGAGACGGAAGTCCATCTTCCCTTACCCCTAGGCACACTGTCGAAGATAAAGGAGTTATGCCCCAGCCCAAAGAAAAGCCCTAGAGAGGCTGGTGCTTTCCTTGCAAAATACAGTGCAGGGACAAGCCTGGATAAGGAAGATATAGCAGGGATTCTTAGTATAGTTGACCCTGACAGCCCAGAGGGGCATCCCGTAGAGGCCTTATGGACAGCCCACATAGAAGAGAATAAAGATTGGGTGTCTTTTTGGAAAGGTATGGGGAATCATTGGTCTGCTATATACAAGGGTTCATCTGCACTTCAGGAACTTGTCCTAGCAAAACAGGGACCGAAGGAAAAGTTCTATGAATTTTGTACCCGGGTATATAGTCTATGGAAAGCAGTAGATAACGCCAACCCCCAATTGTTCACCACCACCATTATGGCTGGTGGCGATATGAAGGTGACACAGTTGCTTAAATTCACTAATCCAAAATGGGCAGAACAACCCCCAGATGAATTTATGAAAGATGCTAGGTCACGAGAAACATCAGGGGTATTTGAACAGAAGGGTGGTATTTTTCCCTCCATAACACCAACCCAGACTCTGCCAACTGGTGGGGCCCCGCCCACCCACATAATGACAATGCAACCTTATCCACCAATACAATCTTATCCCCCAGGCCAGGCTTACCCACCAGACCAGGGGTGCTTTAACTGTGGGGAACTGGGGCACTGGAAGTCCCAATGTCCCTACAGAATTAGAACAAACGCCCAGAGGGGAAGGGGTAGGAATCTTAACACCGCCCTCCGTCGCCTTCAGGATATCAGATATCCTCACCCACCACAACTCCAACCACCCCCACCACAACCCCAACCACCCCCACCACAACCCCAATATCAGCCTCAACCTCACAGACCACCCCCACGCATTCCGATGCAGTGGCCATCCGCTCGGCGGACACCACAATAGGGATGCCAAGAGTATGTCCCGTCCCTCAGCCTTGTGTGTTATAATCCATCGTGGAAAAGTCTTCCACAGGTACTATTGCGGGTAGACAATCACCTGATATGTCTACTTCTGGATTCAGGGGCCACATTCAGTAGTTTGAATGATGCCATATATGACACACCGCACTGCACTGAGGGAAACTCTATTGGTATAAATGGGACATCAGTTACCCACCCCATCACTCCACCATTGCCCGTGGCTACTCCAGAAGGGCAGGAACTGTGCACTCAGAGTTTTGCTGTCCTTGTGGATTGCCCAGTATCTTTAATGGGGAGGGACCTACTCTCAAAACTGAATATCACCATTAAATTTGACAGAGGGGGCTCCCTCACTGCCAACTCACCGTTCTGTGATTTACATGCCCCAAAGAGACACACTTTCAGGGGACTCTTTGCATCATTGCCACCCACACTAGAAACACATGCCATATGGGCAGACAACAAAGGGAGTGTGGGTTTTATCAACTGTACACCCTACACACCGCAAATGCGTCCAGACGCTGTAGTACAATATCACAAGCAATACCCCCTGCCACTTGAAAAAATTGAAGGCATCACACCATTAATCAATGAATACATAGCAAAAGGGATTCTGAAACACATCATCAGCCCCTGGAATACACCAATCTACCCTGTGAAAAAGGCAAATGGGGAATGGAGGCTTGTACAGGACCTAAGGGCCGTGAACAAGCAGGTTATACCTCTGCCACCTTTGGTGGCAGATATTTCTTTCATCTTTTTGAAAATACCTGCTGATTCCCTTTGCTACACAGTAGTAGACCTGGCGAACGCCTATTTTAGCATCCCGATCGATGATGGGGTATCGCCCATGTTCTCATTCTCATGGGGGGGGAAAAAGCAATTGACCTGGTCAAGATTACCTCAGGGGTATGTGGACAGTCCCGCAGCCTTCTCCATGGTCCTTAATGAGACAATTAAGTCATGGACTGCTGAGCGTGGGTCGGTGCTAATACAGTATGTGGACGACTTGCTCCTGTGCAGTCGATCTGCTGAAGATTGTGCGGTCGATTCCACATCTCTGTTACATCACCTGGCCAGGTGTGGCCACCTAGCATCGAGAAGGAAAATTCAATGGTGTCAAAGTCAGGTAGAATACCTGGGATGCATTCTGAAGGAGGGAACCAGGCTGGTATCCCCCAAACGTGCCGCAGCCCTGCAGGCTCTCAGTCCTCCAAGAGACAAAGCAACTTTGCTCTCATTCTTGGGTGCAATTGTATATTGCCGCCAATGGATCCCAGATTGTTCATATTATGATGGCATTCTGAGGGAGGCTACCTTGTCCACCGCCCCAAAGACAGTAGATTGGACAACAGAAAGGCTCTGTGCTTTTCAGGCCTTGTTAAAAAGTCTGACCCAGGCCCCCGCCCTGGGATTGATAGAATATGGCAAACCCTTTCAATTATACTGTGTGGTATCAGGAAATTCTTTTGCTGCGGTTTTGACACAGCAACATGGAACCGGGTACCGACCAGTCTCCTATCTCTCAAAGAAGTTGCCTACCCAAGTACAGGGGATGCCATCCTGTCTACAAAACCTTGCTGCTTGTGCTATGGCAGTTCAGGAGGCTAACAAATCAGTATTAGGCCATGAACTGACTCTCTACACTACTCATTCAGTAACTCACCTTCTACAGAACATGAACACACAGCATATGACAGCACAAAGGCTTAGTGGGTATGAGATCACACTTCTGAATACTGATAACCTCACCCTCAAACACGCACCACCAAGTAATCCCACTGTCCGTCTTTTACATTCTTTGCTCAAACTGCCACGAGACCCTGATCAGAAGCACAATTGTGTTGAACAGGTTGCAGCAATAACCAGCCCTCGCCCAGATCTCACTGACATTCCCTTACCAGGAGTACAGGACGTCTTCATAGATGGCAGTTGTACTCGCCCCTCTGATGCAACATTCCTGACAGGGTATGCCATTGTCCAACTACCTGATGTGGTGTTGGAAGCAAAAGCCTTACCACCCTCCTCTGCACAGGTAGCGGAATTGGAGGCACTCACAAGAGCTTGCATCCTTTTCTCTGATGAGGAGGTAAACATCTACACAGATAGTAGGTACTCTTTTGGTGTAGCGCACGACTATGGCGTAATCTGGGCGAATAGAGGATTTAAAACCGCTGACAACAAGCCAATCGCTAACTCCACGCAAATTAAAGCACTCCTGCAGGCCATTCTTCTCCCAAAGAGGATAGCGGTCGTCAAAGTGAAAGCACATTCATCAGATAACAGCAGAGTTTCCAAAGGAAACGCTCTGGCAGACAGGGAAGCAAAAAAAGCCGCTGCCCTGTACACTGGTCAGCCAGCCCCCACAACAATGTTCTTCAAAGAACATTTTACATCACCCAACTTTAAAACCGTTGTGGCACAAATACAGGGATTAGCTACAGAGGAGGATGTTTCTTTTTGGGTCAAGGATGGCTTGACCAAGGACCAAGAAGGTCTTTGGTCAAAAGAGGGGAAGATATTGGGAATACCAGAATCAAGCAGTGTTCTCATACTTTCCTATCTCCATGGTCCAGGACATATAGGTACCACCGCCCTAACAAACATATACACAAAGTCTTTCTGCACAAACAACTTAAGTAAACAGGCAAAACTCCTCACCAGCAGTTGTCTAACCTGTGCACAAAACAATGTCCAAGGGAAAAATCATGGATTACATGGCCATCTGCCCTCACCCCTGGGTCCCCTAACAGATTTGCAAATAGACTTCACACACATGCCCAAACAAAGAGGTAATTTGAAATGCCTTTGCGTGATCGTATGCAAATGGACAGGTTGGGTTGAGGGAATACCTTGTACAGGTGAGACTGCTAAAATTGCTGCCAAGTGCCTACTGAACCATTGGGTTTGTAGGTTCGGAATACCAACGGCCATATGGTCAGATAGAGGGCCTGCCTTCAGCTCCTCTGTTACACAGATTTTAGCTAAGCTACTAGGCTTACAGTGGAAACTGCACATCCCTTACCACCCACAAAGTGCAGGAGTAGTGGAAAGAATGAATAGGAACATCAAGGACAAGTTAAAAAAGGCCACGGGGGGCACCATGAAAGGATGGTTGGATTACCTTCCTTCTGTCCTATTCCAGATCAGGACAACACCACATGCTAGAACAAAACTCTCACCCTTTGAGATTTTGATGGGAGTTCCTGCAAACATAGAGCTGCCCCTCTTAGATCAAAACACTGACATTAACATCTATTCTCAACAGGAAATGTACGTGAAAAATCTGGTAAGTATGCTACAAGATATGAACGAACAAGTCTCTGTCACCTTTTCTCCTCTTTCAACAGAACCTACTCATCCCTTCATCCCAGGAGATAAAGTACTGGTGAAACAACTGGCACACAAGAAGAAGGTTGGACCCATTTTCACCGGACCCTGGAAAATAGAGAAGGTTTCCAGGACTGCTGTACTGACCGATCTAGGAAACACCTGGATCCACGCCAGCCGGTTAAAGAAGTGTCCACAGCAACCCCAGACCCCTGACCCTCCACCAGCATCCCAAGACTTCTCTCTTCAGGAACAACGACCGGATTTGAAGGACATTCAAGAAGGCATAAAACAAATCTCTCTGGACGACGAGACGAATCCCCCACCAACAGGAAGAAGCGTGTAAACAGAACTTTGCACACAGTACCTGACAAAATGATTTCCACCTTTGTGTCAGGAAAAACATTATGCCTCTGGACATGTCTGATTCTGATAGTATTCCTACCTACTTGGTTAATAGCGAATTGTGTGTATCATCCAGGAGGTTTAGGGCTACTAAAAGGGATTTGTGGAAAGGCCCAGATAGCCAAAGCACCTAGCATAAAATATAAAAGGAGTATGTCCTCCACTGAACCCCCTTCAGGTTTCACTGACAAGATGTCATTGTTGAGGTTTAAGTACAGTTATGCACAAAAGTCTGGTTTTGAGAAATGTTGGATATGTAGCAAACTCCACCCCAGTACAGCCAGAATCCCATTGATGGCCATTCCCTTAAACATCACTCCTTTTTTGAATGGAACACCCCCCATAACTCTTGCCAATGTCATAAGAAAAAGTCCCAATAAGCCCCTCAGTTTTCAAATTGTGGGCAGGAGCCACGCTCCAGATTGGTGTTTCATACTGGGAAACATTTCCAGGGGAGCTGAGGTGTGCAAACGGTCAAAACTTAATGTCTCCATGGCTTCCCTTACCGACAGCTCACTTTTTCACACCTCAGACCCTGTGATAAATGCTACCATCTATGACCTTTTTAATACTAGCTCCCACTCCATGGTCGCACAGTTATTGGCTCTGCTGATGGCATCTGGTCATTCAAAGGGTGCAAGGACCGTTGTTAGTCAACGACCTTTGGCATTAGGTAACACAACGTACATCTGTTGTGGTAAACTGCTTTGTTACCCATGGATTCCTGAAGAACCTCAGGGATGGTGCTACCTTGCTAAAATAGTTCCTATAATGGGAGTAGTTGGGGACAATGGGCAAGGACACCTACTTAAAGCTAGCACCCACCCAAGATACCCTCTAAAACATCTTGGAAAGAGAGAAATATTCCTAGAGAAAGATATGACCTGGGCTTGGTTCCCTTCCTGGACAGGTTGGGGAATAGATTTGATGAAGAGACTAAATAACTACACCTCAATCATTGATGAGATCTTGGAGAAGGACTCTGATGACATCTCAAAATTAAACCTAGAAACCAGAGCTATTAGAAAACAATTGGAGCTTCATGATCTTGCTATAGAAAGCATGAGCGCAGCCCTCACAGGCCTCTGTGAAATTACTGAGGACTATGAATGCTGCACGTGGATACACAACACGAGTATCGAGATCCCTGATTACTATGACATCATTACACAACACAGAAAAGAGGTAAACAAGCTACAACAGGATGCAAGGGATATTGGGAAAACATGGGACCCTTTCTCTACCGGGTTCAGTTTTGGAGGTCTCACTTCATGGTTTAAGAACACTGCAATGACAATTTTTACCATACTGCTTTTCATATTGTTCTTGTATGCATGCTTCACGTTACTCAAATGCCTCTACCAAAAGGGTAGCAAAGCACCTTCCGAAACCATGAAGCTGACTTCCATTACCAGAGATCCCACGGTATGGTACGAGAACCAGGGAAATGAGGCCGAGGAATATGAATCCTTAAGGCGTGATGGACAGGTAGCCGAGGAATATGACTCCTTGAGGCGAGATGAAAAGGTGGAATGACCATTTCGATGATATCGAATGGTCAAAGGGAGGATTGTAAGGAGATTCTATATTACATTTCATTATTGATTAATTGTTGATTTCACCCTGTTCATGATATATTCAGGGTTTTTTGCTTTAAATCAGATTTTGCTTGTTTAATCTAAAAAATATGATTATATTTTTTTGAAGGTCTTGTGATCTTACTAAATATACCAGACTGACCAATTTTCCTCTTTTCCATGCCCAGCAGAGGAAGCATCTGCTATGTGGTTTTATCTTGGTACTTTTTTTTGGTACATATTTGCAGTTTAGGGAAGCTGCGGTTGTCCGGCAGACAAGTGACACAGGGTGAGGAATTTTTTGACCTATTAACTTGAACAACATGTATGGGTCACCATTTTTGATATCACAAGAGATCACAAGATGTAGACATTAATAATGTTTGGAAATTACCGAATATGCTAATATGTATTATGATTTTGATTGGCCCCAAAATTGTGGGCAGAGTCTTGTAAAGATAGCATAAAAAAGCAAATCCAAAAAATAAAGACTTGTAATCATTTCAGCATACCTACCTGTGTGTATGTGTCATTGATTAACCGCCGGCGAGGACTTCCACTGAGCCACATCCAAGTGCCTAGGCCTTGAGGGGAGGACAGGAGCGCCTAACAAATTCTTTTTTTAAGATCTGGATGGAATGGTGGGGGAGTTAGATTTAGAACCCCTCTTTTTATTGTTGCCTCTGTCCCTGTTAGGGAGATTAACTCTTTCTAATTGTCCAGATTACCAATCCTAACGAAAACAAAATGTAAGAGCTCGGGAGGAGCCAATGTACTAACTATGCAATGTTAGTACAGCTATCTACCCTGAGTGTTCTGCCAGGGGAAGACCCCCTGTCAGAACACACTAGTCAGTGCTCTCAGCCATTGGCTGAGATCGCTGATCGGGTGCAGATCAGCAGACTTTTTGGTCATGCTTCGGGTGCCTTACACACGAGCTGAATGTCGGCCGATTTCTATCGAACTGGCAGATGTTCAGCCCATGTGTACGTCCCTTAAAAGGGTGGACAACCCACAATTTTCAGTGGCCACCACAACAGAAGTGAAGGGGACACCTTCTGTCAGGGTCCCCTTCACCTGGTCGTTTGCATGCGCCTATGCGCCGGCGCTCTACGGTACGAACCTTGCAGCAAGTTCCTGTTGTTTCCAGGCGTCAGCGCGGCGCGCGGGCACGCGGCGCTTGTGCGCGTGCGGGTACGCGGCGCTTGTGCACGTGCGCGCGTACGGGCGTGCGCGCATTAGCGCCGGTTTGGCGCCAAAGTGCACATAAAAGTTCCCCTGTGCCTCTGGCACATTGCTGCTTCGTCTCAGCTCTGTGATTCCTGTAAATCTGCACCTGATTGATCGTTACCTATCTGACCCGGCTTGTCTGACCATCTGTCCCGCTCCCATCCGACCCGGCCTGCCTGACTACTCTACTGCTGCTGCCTGATACCGTTGCCAACCTCTGCCTGCCTACCGACTCTGCCTCTGCCTGCTGCTATTGCATGTCTCATATCCCTGCTGACCCGGACCGTCTGACCCTGCTTGTGCCTGCTGTTGTTCTTGCTGTTGCACCTTCAGCTTCAGCTCCAGTGATCTCTGCACCTCCAGTGTTTCAGCTTGCTGCCTCCAGTCTCCACCTGATCTGCAGTCCAGCCATCCCTGTGGGATCTCTCATCACTTCAGCATCAGAGACTCTGCTCAACAAGCACTCCTACCCCACTGTGCTCAGGAGACCACTGTCCCCACTCCAGTGGCTCCTGAACCAGCGTTGTATGAGAGGTCTTCTCCTACAAGTCAGGCTCTACTACCAGGTACCTAACACCTTCCAATGAGGATACATGTTCCTGCGACAGCTGTCTGAGAGGGGATTTTCTTTACGTTGAAAAGATATAGGGGTTGATTTACTAAAGGCAGATAGGCCATTACCTTTGCAAAGGAAGTTGCACTGTGCCAGGGAATTTCCCAAGAACTTAGTGAATGCAGTGCAATTTTACTTTATACTTTCTATAGAATACAATAGTAGATGCTTTTTTTGAGTTCAGCATGTAAACTTGAACAGACTAATCAAAAAAAAAAAGAAAAGAAACCGAGTTTGGTGCCACTTTAAACTTTTCTCTACTAAAATAAAAAAAAAAATTGGCTTTAGATAGGCTTTAACGTGCAATGTGTTGTTCTTCCGTTGGTTCTAAAGACTACTTTGAATCGCCTGTAGCTGTCACTGTTGCAGTGTCTGCTCCAGAAAAGATTTTAGCATATGACATGCAGTATAGCAGGGGTAGGCAACCCCAGCCTCTTTTGCTGGCACTCGACTCCCGCCCCATCAGCAGAGCAGTGCAGGGAAGTGTCAGTGAGACACTAATGCATTCCAATTTCAGAATTCCCCATGTTGCACCTGCACTGAGGGGGAGGCACTGCGCCCCCACACAAAGATTGGAAACATTGTTTGGTTCTCTAACTTTGCTGTAGCTGCGATCGTCAGCTTTTGTGATGGGGAAGAGATTGGGTGCAGTCCAGCTGGGGGGGGGGGGTGATCCCTGTTTCCAGGAGGAAGAGGACTGTCATTGGCCAACGCTAAACCAATCACAGTCCTGCTAGCCCCGTCCACCACCTGGAGGAAAAAAGGAACAAAGGGTTCCCCTTGGGTGGGATTTTGAGGGCATTACCATAAAAAATACATTGTAATAAAATTACCTTTTTTACTTACTAAGTACAAAAACATGTCATGTTTTTGTACTTTGTAATAAAACTACCTTTTTTACTTACTATGTATTTTTTATGGTAATGCCCTCAAAATCCCACCCAAGGGGAACCCTTTGTTCTTTTTTTCTCTACTATGGGATGTGGCATACCTTCCTTGTTTACTACTTCCGGTCAGAGCCCTCTCACCACCTGGAGGAAGATGACTCGCTTGGTTGCCACTACCAATCTCAGAAAGAAGGGATTTTAATATGATTGAGAAAACCACAATCATGTGACAGTTTGTGGAATTACTATTGAGCTTCTGGGATTTTTGTTGAAATTATTCCTGAACCTTTGCGTCATTTACTACTGAACCCCTGCACTCTGTGTCCCTTTAAGCCACAGACAGTATTGAGTCCAATGAAAATCACACCCAACTTTTGCTGCGGCGCTTCCCGCCACACTTTGGGGGCCCAACTTATAATCCTGCACACAGGCCCATTACTTTCAGAAAATGCCCCTGACCTGAGCTCATCATTGTGCATCCATTCCTGATGCTTGTATGTGACATCAAATACATCACATACAAGCACGTGGGCTGGATGCAAGAGTTGGATCAGCAGGATGAGTGTGCCAGGACAGGTAGATGTGTCTCATCTCTGCTTCCTTTCACCACTCTGCATATCACGCATATCATAGATGAGAAGAGGGTACAGCGGTGGAGCAGATGAGCAGGAGGAAACAGCAGTCGGAAAAATAAGCAGGAGGGTTTCAGAGGTGGGACAGAAGAGCAGGAGGGTACAGTGGTTGGGCAGATGTGCAGGGAGGTACAGTGGTGGAAGAGATGAGAAGGGGGTTCAGCAGTTGAACAGAAGAGCAGGGGTTACAGTAATGGGGCAGATGAGCAGGGGGGGTTCAGTGTTGGGCCAGATGAGAAGGGTGTTTCAGTGGTGAAACAGGAGAGTAGGGAGAACAGAGGTGAGACAGATGTGCAGGAGGTACATTGGTGGGGCAGATGAGAAAACGGGTTACAGTGGTGGGGCAGATGAGCAGATGGGTTTAGTGTTAGGACAGATGAGAAGGTGATTCAGTAGTGAGACAGAAGAGCATGGGGGTATGGCGGTGGAGCAGATGTGCAGGGAGGTACAGTGGTGGGGCAGGAGAGAAGGGATAACAGAGGTGAGACAGATGTGCAGGAGGTACATTGGTGGGGCAGATGAGAAAACGGGTTACAGTGGTGGAGCAGATGAGCAGATGGGTTCAGTGTTAGGACAGATGAGAAGGTGATTCAGTAGTGAGACAGAAGAGCATGGGGATATGGCGGTGGAGCAGATGTGCAGGGAGGTACAGTGGTGGGGCAGATGGAATTGGGTCTAATCAGAGGTGTGAAGGTGCATGAATTGGGTCTAATCTGAGGTGTGAAGGTGCAGGAATTGGGGCTAATCAGAGGCGTGAAGGTGCATGAATTCGGGGCTAATCAGAGGTGAGAAGGTGCAGGAATTCGGGGCTAATCAGAGGTGTGAAGGTGCAGGAATTGGGGCTGATCAGAGGCGAGAAGGTGCAGGAATTCAGGGCTAATCAGAGGTGTGAAGGTGGAGGAATTGGGGCTGATAGGAAGTGAGAAGGTGCAGGAATTGGGGCTGATCAGAAGTGTGAAGGTGCATGAATTGGGGCTGATCTGAGGTGTGAGAGTGCAGGATGTAATTTTCTCACTACTATTCTAGTAGTTTAAATAATTTACTAAATCCTTTTCGTGTTTGAGAGTGTGAAGTTGACATTTTTTTGTAATAAAAGCGGCACGTTCAATTTCTTTGAAAACATTTTTTGGCACACTGTACTCAAAAGGTTGCCTACCCCTACAGTATAGCATAGTAAGGCAATTTTCAAAACATGCAAACAAAAATGTTCTGTAAGTGTTAAAAATTATAAGAAGAAAATACAAAACTTGGGAAAAGTCTGAGAGACTGGTGGGATATCATTTTCCACAAAACTAGCTTACTTGGGTTATTGGAATTGTCATAAATAATCGTTAGGGTTATATAAAACAGTTTTCATTGACCTGCAATTGTGCAGCGGGTTCTTGAATTAGTGCCATTGACTATTTGTTACTCTCGGTGGATTCATAGTGGTCATTGTGGTAAGTAGCTTGAGCACTCTTTCACGCCCAAAGTACTATACACTTCTTGAAAATGGCACTTAAAAACGCAAGTTCATCCAATAAAAGGCTGACAGTCATACAATAAAAACCACAGCTGGGTCCCATGGATTCCTAAGTCATTCAAAACTCCTGCATTTACATCCCCTAATTTTGCAAATAGCTGAGCATAGATTTGATGTACTATTTCTTCTGGTAAATGTCTTTTAAAGGGAAGTGTTGTTTATTCAGGCCTATCTTATATAACTGAGTATTATCATGATTATTGTGGGGTGTTCTTGTCAACTTCATGAGACTTTAGTCGTTTACCTTTTTGCACTCTGAGCTTTTGGTCAGCAAGCCCACTTACATTGGTGGTGAGATTTCCCCCAAACAGTGGTGGTCAGTGCTCAGTGAGTCCCCTTAATTGAAAGTCACTGCTTAGTGAACCCCGTTACATTGGCAATCAGTGCTCAGTGTACTCCTTTACATTGGTGGTCAGTGCTCAGTGCCCCCTCACATTGGTGCTCAAGTTATATTTGTAGCCAGTGGTCAACATGTCCCCTTACACTAGTAGTCTTTGTGCTCCCTTACAATGGTGATCATTGTAAAAAAAAGTGGTGGTCAGCTACCCTCCGTACACTTATGGTCAGTGTGCATCCTTACGCTGAATGGTAAGCGTGCTCTCTTACAATGCTGTAATTATGCCCCTTTATGCAGTTAGTGTGCCTTGTAGTGTTGGGTGAATGGTTCGGGCCAAGCAAAAGTTCGACCCATTGCCTGTTTGCCTGTTCCACGAACACCCGGATTTGTGCGCTGCATGGTGCATTCTAGAACCCTAATTAGACCCTAATTAGATGAAGCCTGTCATTTGACCACTGGTTAGGTGCAAGACTTTGTCAATTAGGGCAGAGAGCACTGTCAGCCCTGATTGGACAAGGTGATGATGACTTTGTCCAATCACGGCTTAGTGCTCATAGTCCCACCCCACACTATAAAAGGTTCCTTCCCACAGGAAGCTTTTACAGTGTGTTGTTGGAGTGGAAATAGATAGAGCAGGGCTCAGTTTGCTACTAGCGAGTAGATTGTTTACTTATTGGGACTCTGAGTGCAGAGTGTTAGTATAGTGTGAGTATAGTGTAGTGTGAGTATAATGTGTCAGTATAGTGTGTTAGTATAGTGTAGTGTGTCAGTCAGTGGAGGCTGGTGCTCAAAACTTTTGGGAGGGCGTAAATAAACTGAAAAAAACCCATCAATTGCAGCCTCACTGTGCCCATCAAACGCAGTCACTGTGCCATCAAACGCAGCCACTGTGCCATAAAACGCCGCCACTCTGCCCATCAATTGCTGCTACTGTGCCCATCAAACGCAGCCACTGTACCATCAAACGCAGCCACTGTGCCATCAAAAGCAGCCACTGTGCCCATCAATTGCCGCCACTCTGCCCATCAAACGCAGCCACTGTGCCCATCAAAAGCTGCCACTGTGCCATCAAATGCTCCCACTGTGCCATAAAATGCTCCCACTGTTCCCCATCAAATGCTCCCACTGTACCATCAAATGCTCTCACTGTGCATTCAAATGCTGCCACTGTGCCATCAAATGCTCCCACTGTGCCATCAAATGCTGCCACTGTGCCATCAATCGCTCCCACTGTGCCCATCGAATGCCGCCACTGTGCCCCCCCGCCAGCCGTCTGCCTGGCATTTACCCTGTCTCGGTGGGGCAGCGGGTGACGGCGATGAGCGGTTTCCTCCATGTCCTCGATGTCTTCTCCCATTTTTTCCTCCCGTCCTCTCCTATGATTGGACACCTGATAGGTATTCAATCACAGTACCTATCGTTTCAGTCAATCCGGTGACGGGTAACAGACCCAAGCACCTGATTGGCGGAGAGGCGGTTCAGTGTTAGGAAAGCGAATTCATTCGCTTTCCTAACACAGCTGAGTGAACTGCGAGTGCTAAGCATGGCGCTCGCTGTTTACTTTTTTTGACGCCTATTAGAGCCTATGGCTCTAATCAGGTGCTTAAAAAAAATACCCCGCCGCTGTACTTCAGGCGCCCGAAAAGGGGGTGGCAGCGGCTACCATGGATAGATTTGTGCAATGCATAAATGGCTGGAGCGAGGGGCGCCCTTAAGGACGCACCGCCACTGGAGTATAGTGTGAGTATAGTGTAGTGTGTCAGTATAGTGTGAATATAGTGTAGTGTCAGTGTAGTGTGTTAGTGTAGTACAGTGTTTAACACAGCATTACATAGCATTTAGTGCTGTATACCCTCTTTTTTGGTTACTGCGGGGTTTTTTTGGGGGGGGGGGGGGGTTACCTTTTTTTTTTGTTTTGTTTTGTTTGTCCCCTGCCTGTCCCCTTTTTTTAATTGTTAGTCACAGTTTTTCTGACTGCGACGCTGGTGTTTAAATTTATTTTTATCATTTTTACATTTTTGTAAGCGTCAAAGTGCACCAAACACCCCTTTTTATTCAATAAAGTGCATCCAATCATACGTTTCCCAGTTTTTATTAAATTTGGGTAATAAGCCCCCCCCCTCCATTATGTCTGGAAGGCCAACAAGGAGAAGTAGTCGTTCCCAAGACACTATGAGGGGACCCGCAGCGTCTGTGTCCACAGGCAAAGGTGAACGTGGTATGTCCTTGGGCAGGGGAAATTGGTCTCTGTTTGGTGATGTTGCTCATGCTATCCAGCCACAGCGTGTAGAGGAGGTGGTGGACTGGCCTACTAAATCCTCCTCCTCACTCATCCTCTAGGACCCAAGCTGACACTAGTATGCAGTCCACTGCAGCTGCCAGAGTGGCTTTTTCTGCCTCCTTGTCCACAGCTACTCCTGCCATAGCCCAAGCATCATGCATGGAAGAGTCAAGTGAATTATTGGAACACAGCATTAGCCACTTGCTTCTTGAGCATGCACAGACATTACTTGATTCTGATGTTGGTTCTGAGGTAGAGGAAGGGAGGAACATGAGCCTACAGAGAGGGGAGAACACTGATAAACATCAAATTAGCAGTCATGTTCCCCCAGCCGCAGCATATTGCCAAGTTGGCTCCAGTGATGATGAGGATGGAAGGAATGATAATGACACGACTTGGGTGCCGGATAGAGCAGAGGAGGGGGATGCACAACCCCAACAAGTCAGGATTTCCTCCAGAGGCAGCCATCATGGCAAAGCAGAGAGCAGACATCCTATCCCATCAGATTGTGGAGCTGTTATCTCCTGGCCCACTTCCCACAGCTCAGCTGTGTAGGCATTTTTTAGCACATGTGCAGCCGATCGCACTGTTGCAATTTGTAATCTCTGCCTCAAGCAGATCAAGCGTGGCAAAAACACCAGCCATGCTTCACAAGGCATTTAACCTCCCAGCCACACACAAGGGACACAATTCGTCTCCTCCTCATCTTTCATGTCTACCCTTGCTATATCTTATAACCTCTCAGCAGCCTCCACTGACAGGAATGATGGTATAGCAAAGGGTGTCACAGGTCCTTGCAACACATCTGCCAGCAGCATACCACCAGCTGTAGTGGATAGCAGGCAAATTTGTCTGCCCCAGCTGCTGCATCGAAAAAAAATACACTCCCTGCAACCCACATGTGCCTGCATCTAAATTCCAGCTTGTCCAAATAAAGAAAACTTGCAGGGAAAATCAATTTAAATGTCATTTTATTTTCCTTAAAAATGTCAATTTTGCTGCCACCACCACAATAGGTTGAACTCTTACCAGAGAGCCTGGACCCTTTATTACGAAGGGTCAAACAGGCTTGATAAATATGTCCTGGTACGGGTCATCATCAGGGGATGTGCAAAGGAATTTTTTTTTTTTTTTTTATTATAATTTATGTTTTTGTGTTTCAAACTTTATCATACCCGGGATATCTACTAGACTCTTGTTTGGACAGATTTAAGTGTGTTATTGTTAAGAATTACAGACCTACAATATAAAACGCCAAATTTCCATGCAAAATAATTGTACCGCTTTCAGCACCTAAAATCCGAAATAATCATACCGCCAGGGAGGTTAAGCTTCTATATGGAGAAGACTCCCCTGGGAAAGAACCGCTAGGATTCCACCTTCCATTCATCTTTGGTGTCCTCTCTCCATTGCCAGTGAGCAATTTAAGCCTGTTTGACCCATACAGCATACGCTCTGTGGGTCCCAACTTTCTGGTAAGCCTCCATTCATTCGGGTGGTTTTTTGGCACAAGTGCATATCAACACATATTGGATTTTGTTTGAAGGCTTTCACGATCACATATTTTGGTGTTCATCAATGTTGCAACAAGTTTATTTATCGCATATACTAACTACTTACCGTGGGTTCAGTACTTTCATTACGCCTTCACTCGATTTCGGGACAGTCTTGTCACTATTATATTTGTTTATTCACATGGTGACCTTAACAGTTTATATCATGATGGACTTTTTACGTATTTAACATGGACATTCACTAATATGTAATATTATTTTTGACATTTTTTCTTCACTGCATATATCATTGCATTATTTCTTTCTCTATATTTTTGCATCACTTTTAGCGCTACACTTGGTTGTATATGATAAAAAAGGAAGGCAGCCGCCACAGAACATCCAAACATGTAATATGTGAGATAGCAGGAACATACAACCTGACCAGTTTCATCGACAAAAGGACTTCTTCCGGGCATCTAATATAGAGATCAGTGCTAAAAAATATGCACTGTCACTATACTAATGACATTGGCAGGAAAAGAACTAACTTTTGCAATGTTCGAGAGTTCTGGCGCGAACCGAACCTGGGAGTGTTTGCCCCACCTCTAACAGGAAGTATGGGGTAGAGGATTAGGACTTTTGAACAAGCCATGTGGGCAGACAAAAGACAGAATTGTTTTGGGAGCAGGGCCGGATTAACGTAGGGGACATTAGAGCTACATCTTCAGGCCCCTGCCTTAAAATTGGCCCGTCCAGCCATCAGTATAAGCCCGATTTCTCCTGTCCATAAATGTCTGTGGGACAGGAGAAGCTGTTTGTAAATGTAGGAGTGGCTGGCTGGACCTGTGTTGGCTCAGTGTAGTTATTACAGTGTCACAGTGCACAGTTCCCCCCTGCACAAATGGGAGAGGGGAGAGGTTGGGTCTGCTTTGCCTTCTCCTGCCCCTCTCTCTGTGTTCCTATACACTCTGTGAAGTTCGTGCAGTGAAGGAGCCACGTGGGTGGGAAATTATAAACAGAGAAGCCGGCAGATACAAGGTGAACACGATATCTGAGTGATAAGCTTCCAGGGACCATCCAAGTGTGAGCTCAGTGACTTGACTCTTACCTCCCTTCTCTCCCCCTCCTCCTTTTTTAACAGTTTTTTCCAGCAATAGCTGTTATAACTGCAGCCAAAGGGTTTAGAATTGTGTCATAAGCTTATGGTAGTACTTGGGGAAAGGGAAGAGACACAGGAAGCGCCAACCTGAGTGTAGTATATTAGATATGATTTATTAGCAAAGTAAGTAATGCACTTACAGGGAATAACATAAAAACAAGCTCATCTGTAAATGGTAGTGTCTGCAGGTGTAGATCGGCATCCAAAATGAGCGTCCACGGATCTGGCAGATGACGGGGGAGCCTCAATCTGTCCTGTGGCCACCAGGAAATCGGTCTGAGCCACCATGCAGCGTAGGGAGATGAGGTCACCAGGAAGCAGAGAGACACCAGGGGAGAACCAACTGAAGAAAGGAGGCTACGCGCTTGGAGCATCAGCTCCTTCTACAGCTGCCACCTCACCGTAAGAACTGTTGCTGTATGGACTATTGAGCCGTTATTGCTCTCATATTGCCTGCTATATTACTTCAAGTACACAAATATTTGCGCTTACAGTTTTTTCTTTTTATCTATGGTAGTATTTTATCCGTTGTTCTTTAAGTGGGTTTACACTGATTTGCTATGTTTTGGCCCATTGCTGGTGTATCTGCAGTTTTCCTGCATTTTACCCGCAGTCCTATTGATTTCTATTGGGTTGTGTGTTTTTTCTGCATTTTCTGAAGGTACACCAAAATTCCTGCATGCTGCATCTTTGGCGCACTGTCAGAAAACACGGCAAAAACCTGCAACCTCATATAAACCAATAGGACTGCAGCTAAAACTGCAGATACAACTGCAGCACACCAGTGTGAGCCCAAGAGCTTGTACACCCCCCCCTGTAGAACTTGGTCTGATAAATACCACTGGGCATTCATACATGGCCATACCATTCCAGTTCAGGAGGGGGGGGGGCTCCGGGGATTGTTTGACTACGTGACATGACTCTGCAGTAGGTTCATATCTGTTTGCTCACCTTTGTGTTATGTTCAGCTTAGAGGCCAGTCACTGTTCACCTGTATGCCTAAGTAATTTTCCCTCAAGCATGGCTCCACCCCAGCCTCTAACTAGGAACACTTTATTAACCTGTGCACTGCAAGCCAAGCCTTGCTGATCAATATTGTGTGTTTGGCTTCCTGTGTGTTTCTTGCCGTGTGCTCTACATCTGTTTCTGTTCACGGATCTTGGCTTGTTGTTTGACTATCCCTGCCTGCTTGTTACAATGACCTTTGGCGTGTTATTTGTCTAATCCTTGTCTGCTAGGTACCCCGACCTTTGGCTTATCTCCTGACTATCCCTTATTGTCCTGGAGCGTGAGCTGGGAGACCCTGGGGGCTGCGACCTGGAGTCAGTTGCAGCGCAGTCCATCCTCACCACTAGAGGCTCTGGTGAACACCTGCTGGCTCTTAGACTCTGCGCCCTGGGGAATCTTGTGCTCTGGCTCCCAGTGGGATCCGTGTTGGTACTCCAGTGGACCTGCTTTCCTGAACCACCCAGAGCTCCATCCACAGCAGTCAGCCGTAGGGTCCACTACCTTAGCGGTGCACTCCTGACTCCAACGGTGTGCATCTGTCACCTGGCCTCAGGTGACCTGACACTATGCAGGCTCCGTCCCTTCTATCCATCCAGGCAGAGTCTGATTTCTAGATCCTGTCCATCAGGAAGAGGGTGTGGGAGTGAGTGTGGAGGTCGGCTCTGCTGGCAGGATGGTTTCATTTGATTTTACCTCTAAGGAAAGCTCTGACCTGTATGTAGTCTAAAGAGCTGAGTGTACCAAGAGAAGTAGGGCCATGGGCAGGGCTAAGCTGTGTATGTGATGCCTAAATAGTACTGGAGCCTGGTAACCTGTGTATAGTGCTTGGTGGTGACATGACTACTGTGTTGCAGTGAACTCTGAGGCAGGAGCCTGTGTGCAAGGAGCTCAGAGACTGCAAGGAGTCCAGAGAGAGGACTGGGGTCTTCAATGCTGCCTGGGGACACTGAGCTGTCACTGCAGCAAGTAGATAGTGTGCAAGAGATACTGCCTGCTGCTTTTGAGAGCCCAGGTGGGAGCTGTTGCTGAGTGACTATATGGCAGCTGTCACTGGTGAGAGACCGAATGGTAGCTGTCACTGGTGAGAGACCACATGGCAGCTGTCACTGGTGAGAGACCGCACTGCTGTTGTTATGTAGGGTGACCACATGTCCCAGATTGCCCAGGAAAGTCACGTATTTTGCAGGTCTCTCCTGGGTCCCGGGCACCTTCATTCTGGGACAACCCCAGCCTGAGGCATTCGGCTTTGAAGAGATCTGGCTGGGACCCGGGGGAGTCAGCCTTGAAGGGATACAGTCCCCAGGGGGAGTTAACCTTGAAGTGATCTGGACTGGATCCCAAGAAATCCACTACCCAGTGAGATCAGCTCTTCGGGAATCCGGTATCTAGTGGCAGGCTGCGGGTGGCAAGTGACACTGTATCTGGTGGCAGGCTGTGGGTGACAAGTTACAATGTACCTGGTGGCAGGCTGCAGGTGGCAAGTGACAAACTGTATGTGGTGGCAGGCTTCGGGTGGCAAGTGGCACACTGTATCTTGGGACAGGCTGTGGGTGGCAAGCGACACTGTATCTAGTGGCAGGCTGCGGATGGCAAGTGGCACACTGTATCTGGTGACAGGCTGTGGATGGCAAGTGGCACACTGTATCTGGTGGCAGGCTGTGGGTGGCAAGCAACACTGTATCAGGTGGCAGGCTGTGGGTGGCAAGTGGCACACTGTATCTGGTGGCAGGCTGCGGGTGGCAAGTGGCACAATGTATCTGGTTGCAGGCTGTGGGTGGAAAGTGGAACACTGTATCTGGTGGCAGGCTGTGGGTGGCACACTGTATCTGGTTGCAGGCTGCAGGTGGCAAGTGACACTGTATCTGGTGGCAGGCTATGGGTGGCAAATGGAATACTGTATCTGGTGGTAGGCTGCGGGTGGCAAGTGGCACACTGTATCTGGTTGCAGGTGGCAAGTGGAACACTATTTGGTGGCAGGCTGCAGGTGGCAAGTGACACTGTGTCCGGTGGCAGGCTGCGGGTGGCAAGTGACACTGTATCTGGTGGCAGGCTGCGAGTGGCAAATGGCACACTATATCTGGTGGCAGGCTGCAGCTGTCAAGTAACACTATATCTGGTGGCAGGCTGTGGGTGGCAAGTCACACTGTATATGGTAACAGGCTATGGGTGGCAAGTGGAACACTGCATCTGCTGGCAGGCTGCGGGTGGCAAGTGGCATATTATCTGGTGGCAGGCTGCAGGTGGCAAGTGACACTGTATCTGGTGGCAGGCTATGGGTGGCAAATGGAACGCTGCATCTGGCAGCAGGCGACGGTGGCAAGTGACAGGCTGCATTTGACGGCAGGCGACGGTGGAAGTGACACGCTGCATCTGGCGGCAGGCAACTGTGGAAAGTGATAAGCTGCATCTGGTGGCAGGCTATGGGTGGCGAGTGACATGCTGCATCTGGTGGCAAGCGACGGTAGCAAGTGACATGCTGCATCTGAGAGCAGGCCACAGTGGCAAGTAACAAGCTGCATCTGGTGGCAAGTGACAAGCTCAGGGTTCCCACTGATTCTGCATTATGGTGAGTTGAACTATTTCATTGAATATTACAATGTAGTAATAGAAATAATAATGGACTTTGATCATCCTGACACCATATCAAGCGTGGTGTTGGGATGATTTAAGTGCTAACACCAGCCATTTGCCCGACAAATCACCCCCGCCGCCATATTCCCCATCAACCCCGAGACTACATTCCCCCCTCATCTATGTTGGGGAAGGGGGGTTGGGGGTTGTCTCTGAATGACAGTTTGGAAATGTGGTCACCTTATGTTGCTGCTGGTGAGAGACCGCATAGCAGGTGGTATTGGTGGTGTTGCTGCTGCTAAGAGGCTGCACGGCTGGTGTTACTGGTGAGAGTATATTTCATTTGTTTTAGCAAAAAATTGTTTGCATTTTCATTTTATTTATTTCCATGAAAAGGCCCACCAAAATCTTTAGCACCAGGCCGATGATGCTCTTAATCCGGCCCTGTTTGGGAGACAAAGGAGTAACACTTGGTTCTGGAGAAAAAGAAGAACACAAAAATTTTGTGCTGGACTCTGAGTGAGCAAGGAGCCATGAGAATTTCATCAATGGAAGGCCAAGGTTAAAGCGGAGGTCCACCCAAAAATGGATTTCTGCTTTTTCGGAATCCTCCCCCCTCCAGTGTCACATTTGGCACCTTTCAGGGGGGGGGGGGGCAGATACCTGTCTAATCCAGGTATTTGAAAAATTAAATAAATAAATACCGCGCTAAAGGATTACATACTTAAAAAGCCAAAGCAGCAACAAAAACCATCAAATATCCCTATGGTGCCAAAAAAAAAAATAAAGTAAGTTGCGCTAAACAAAATGGTGAACAGTCACAAATAAAATGACACAAAGTGCAAATGACTAATACTGCAAAAAATAGTGATCTTTCAGGGAATGTCCATGTGCACTCACAGTAAATATATATTTACTGTGGTGCAGTATCTTTATTTTTTATTTTTAATCCAGGTATTTGCTCCCACTTCCGGGCATAGATAGCCGCAGTATCTGCGGATATCTACGCCATCTCCGGCGCCTCCTACGCCTCCCCCCCTGCTGTCTTCTGGGAGACACACAGGTCCCAGAAGACAGCAGGGGCCAGTGGGATCGCGCAGTGCAGTAGGGAACCAGGCTGTGAAGCCGCAAGGCTTCACTTCCTGATTCCCTTACCGAATATGACGGTACCTCCACCTGATAGCTGAGGGACAGATCTGCTTCGGGTGCTGACATCGCGGGTGTCCTGGACAGGTAAGTGTCCATATTTTAAAAGTCAACAGCTGCAGTATTTGTAGGTGCTGACTTTAAAAAAAAATAAAGTTGGCGGAACTCCGCTTTAAGTAGCTATTTAGTATACTTATTGCATACATATTGTACATGCTTAATTGCTAGGAAGGATAATTGTCTTGTGCATGTTGTAGGCATATTTTGTAATACTTTGCATGCATGCTATGAATTGTGTATCTTACAGTTGTATATGTGCAGTTTTTGCAGTAGTTTTTGCAGTAGTAGTAAACCGCAGTTGTTGAAAAAAAAAACATTTCTCCGCAAGGCAATGTCATAATGTGCTAGCATAGGCGTGCGCATGGGGGTATGTCAGGTGTGCCGATTTCCCCTATTGCCTTGGCTTCCCCCCATGCTGCACCCCCCACAGGCTTCCCTCCTCCCTCCCTCCTGGCTGCTGTGGGGAATGTTTCAGAATGGGGAGTGAGGGAAGGGGCTAGTAAATATGTAATTTACTGCCCCCTTCCTTTTCCAAATTGACACAGCGAACACACTCACTCACTGTATTCATTCATAACTGAAGCATAGTAATGTTTACTATGCTTCAGTTTGTGAATAAACAGGAAGCCGCCCAGCACAGAGCACTATCCCATTCATTCACTGTCCAGTGCAGCTGAGGCTGCGTAGAAAGGCATGTTTGTTTGAGCTTTGGGGAGCACACCTATGTGTGCTAGTATGCATTGCATACTAGCACATTATGAGAAACTTACCTTAGAACGAAGCCCTCCAGTGCCATGCTGTCATCGATGAGAGGGCTGACATCTTCCCCCGGTCTTCTCTTCAGGTACGTGGCCTCCAGCTACATGAGTGGCTGGGGGCGCGATGACGTCACTCCCACACGTGTGCGAGAATTGCCATTTTTGGCACGGGCTCTGAAGGTCTGGCACTGTATGCCGGACCTTCAGAGCACATGTGCCAGCGACGTCACCAGCTGCATGCACTCTGAATATCTCCAAAACAGTGCAAGTTTAGGAGATATTACCAGTACCTACAGGGAAGCCTTATTATAGGCTTCCTTGTAGCTATAAGTGGTGTAAAAGTGGTGTACTACCACTTTAATACACTACAGAGGTATAAGCTTCCTTGGCTTTTACTGCAAGAACCTTTAATAGACACCAAGTAAAACACCCACCTTCGTCACTCATTCGCGGTATTTTGTGAATGGGAAACTGCAAGTCCTGACAGCCGCAAAGGCTGCTGATCACTGGTGCAATGCTTTATGCCGCATACACACGGCCGGACTTCCCGACAGAAAAACTCTGATGGGAGCTTTTGGTCGGACATTCTGACCGTGTGTATGCCCCATCGGACTTTTTCTGTCGGCATTTCCGACGGACTCAGATTTAGAACATGTTCTAAATCTTTCTGTTGGAAATGCCGATGGAGTTTAACCCGTTGGCAAGTACGCTCGTGTGTACGCGGCGTTACAGGATCTCAGAACTAAAAAAAGTAACTGCAGTAATGCACATTTTTTTTACCTGCAAAAAAATGTGCATTTCATATTTTTTGTTAAAAGGTGAACTTATCCTTTAAGTATCACTCAAGAATTTAAGGGAAATAAGTGTATTCACAACAAAATAGGGAGGGAGTAGATTCCTAAGCACCAAAAGTCCTCCGGATTAAGCTGTGCAGCATGCAAATCTTCTGGAATGCGCTCTACGCACTTGCTTTTGATGCAAATGTGTGCAAAGCCAGAGAGTGTCCCACGGGGTACATATGGTCATACAGGTTAAGAACTGCTATAACGAGTTCAGGGCTGGATCTACAAAGTTTAGGTGTTACTCAGGAATGTAAGAGAAGTACGTGTAGTATAAAAAAAAAATATGATGGCTCACCGCGAATATAACAGTCCTATATGAGAGTTTAAGGGTTCATGTTTGTTTCTGGGTGCTGCAAATGACAGCAATAAATCAGCAAACACAGATGCCAAACAGTTCACACTTGCACATAACTGTGAACCGTTCCATTCTACCTCATGGACAGCTGCTGGCTTTTAACTATCCACCAGGGCCACTCCTAATGGTGCCATATAGGTCCCCACACCCCCTTCTGCACCGGATGTGAAGAGGGACAAATCCTGCCGACTGCCGGCAAGTGTGAGCAGGGTGCAGCACAGAGGCCGAGGTGAATGAGAACGGTGAATTAGGAAAGTCCCAACAATGCACAGTTAGGCTCAGTGGGTAGGTACAGCTGACCTGAGCCACTTACGAAACAGTAGCAGTGGAACATTATCCCAAATGATGCGGACAGCGCCTGCAACAGGGAGCGGAGATAATGTAGTCCTTGTACTTTCCCTAATTATTTGGAAACTCTCCCTGTTCCTTACAGATGAGGAACCTGTCCCTACACTAAACCACCACTCGCATAATGCATGCCAAACCAGAGGGCCAGGGATTTAAATAGTCAATCTATTTAAATCCCTGGCCCTCTGATTTGGCATGATCTGGACCACAGCATAAGAACATTTCCAATGTAACTGTGCCAAAAAACTGTGGCAAAGGGACATAAAAAAATCCTCATTGGAAAACAATCATCATGTGCAGGCGACATTGGAGCAAGTATTTGTAGGCAGGATCAGGGTCGTTTTTAACACGAGCAAAAGGGTCAGCTGCCCCCATTCCAGTCATTGTTGTGGGGCCGAAGCATCTTCCCCTTGAGCCCGTGCCAGTGTTACCATACATTAGATATTGTTCTCTCCCACCTCATGGCTCCTGCTCGCCACTCCTGGTAACAGTGGTTGGTTGCTAGGATCGACCAGTGTCTAGCAATCAACCACGTGGTTAGTCCATCCCCCCCCCCCCCGGCATTCAGCGGAGAATTGAACTTTCTCCTCCATTTTTGGTGTCTGCCACACCTCCCGGTTCCCTCCTGCAGCTGTCAGTATTAGTGGATACAGTGGATCCATTGTTATTAGATTGTCTGACCCCAGTATTCAGTGGAGAAGAACAGAAGTTCCTCCTCTAGATCTGAGCGCTGCCAGTGCCCTGTCTCCCTTCGTGCTTCACAGGTAAGGTAAGCAACCTCTGGGGCCTCTGATTTAATGTTAGAGGAAGAGAAGCTCTGGGGTCCCTGATATAAGAAGGGGGGATGATTGTAGGGAGGGGATCCTGATCAAGGGGGGAAATGTGTGGACCCTGATGTAAGAGGGAGTGGACCTGAGAACCCTGATATAAGCATGGGGAAACTCTGGGAACCCTAATGTATAGAGAGGGAGGACTCTGGGGGCCCTGTTGTAAGGAGGGGGGCTCCTGGGACCCTGATGTAAGAAGGGGAGCTCTAAGGACCCTGATGTAAGAAGGGGGGCTTTGGGGGCCCTGATGTAATAAAGGGGAGCCCAATGTAAGGAGGGGGGCTCTGTGTACCCTAATGCATAGAGGGGATAACTCTAGGGACCCTGATGTAAGTATGGGGGCTATGGGGACCTAAATGTAAGGAGGGGATTTTAGGGACCCCTGATGTAAAAAGGGGGCTTTGGGGACCCCGATGGAATGAGGAGGGCTTTTGGGACCCTGATGCATGGGAGGATGGCTTTGGGGAACCTAGTGTAATGGAGTGGGGGGTGGCTCAGGGGACCATGATATAAGGAAGTTGGCTCTGGGGACCCTGATGCACGGGTGGATGACTCTGGGGACCCTAATAGAATGGGAGGGGGTGGCTCAGGGAAACTTGATGTAAAGGGAGGGTGACTCTGGTGACCTTGACTTAAGGTGGAAGACTCTAATGAAGATGGAGATTTACAATGTAAGGGGGAATTTTTTGTGAGCAGGGGGACTTGTCCTGACTGGTGCTGTCATGAAGATCCTGCCAGTAACCGGCGTCCCAGGTGCACGGGAACCCGGCCACGGGTCCCATTGCGCATGCGCGCGCGTTCACGGGTGCGGTCACGCACGGGCACGCGCACTCCCGCTGGTGTCAGGCGGGCTATTTAAACCTGCCTGTCACACTCCATCCCCGCTGTCTGCTCTACAGCGTTCTGTGAGTGTTACCTGATCTGATCTGTGTATCCTGTTATCTGACCCGGCTTCCTGTTTGACGATCCTGCTATCTGCCTGCACCAGACCCTCTTGGCTTGCCTGACCATCCCTCTGCATTACCCCTGGTACCTCTGCTGTCCGAACGTTACTGACCACCGGCTTGTTGACCCTCTGCTGTGTTCATCAGCTTCCAGTCTGCTATTACCTGCTGTTGTTCCTGGTTCCAGTCCAGCTCCCAGTCTGCTATTACCTGCTGTTGTTCCTGGTTCCAGTCCAGCATTCCAGGCTACCTTCTGCTGTGTTCCAGCCCAGCGTTCCAGGCTATCTTCTGCTGTGTTCCAGTCCAGCGTTCCAGGCTATTACCTGCTGTTGTTCCTGGTTCCAGTCCAGCTCCCAGTCTGCTATTACCTGCTGTTGTTCCTGGTTCCAGTCCAGCGTTCCAGGCTACCTTCTGCTGTATTCCAGTCCAGCGTTCCAGGCTACCTTCTGCTGTATTCCAGTCCAGCGTTCCAGGCTATTACCTGCTGTTGTTCCTGGTTCCAGTCCAGTGTTCCAGGCTATCTTCTGCTGTTGTTCCAGTCCAGCGTTCCAGGCTATTACCTGCTGTTGTTCCTGGTTCTAGTCCAGCTTCCAGTCTGCTATTACCTGCTGTTGTTCCTGGTTCCAGTCCTGCTTCCAGTCTGCTATTACCTGCTGTTGTTCCTGGTTCCAGTCCAGCTTCCAGTCTGCTATTACCTGCTCTTGTTCCTGGTTCCAGTCCTGCATTCCAGTCTCTGTCCTCAGTCTACTCCTCAGACTACTGACTCTAGAGGGTGCCACCACTACTGGACTTTCCTGGCCCTCTGTCTCCATTCCAGGGGAACGGGAGTGGGAGCTGTAAGGGAGGTCTTTTCCTGCACTTCAGGCTCACAACCTACCAGGTACGTGACAGTAGCAGACAGCCATGTCTGAGCCTGAGCAGGGAACGTCTCCCATGGAGGAACTCTGTGCACACCTGGCAGGATTGACTGAAGCAGTCAAAAATCTGCAGCAAGGATACACCAGACTGGAGGAACGAGTGTTAGCCCCGTCTAACCCCATTGGGGCCCAGGGAGCTTCCTCTGCTCCTGCTCCTTCAGTTGGGCCTTCCTCAACGGTGGTGATGCTCCCTCCGGAACCTAAGGTTCCCACACCTGAACGTTTCTTCGGAAATCGCCATAAGTTCAGAGCCTTCCGCAACTCCTGCGAACTATTTTTTGCTCTTCAGCCACGTACCTTTTCCCTGGAGGCTACAAAGGTGGGCTACGTAATTTCTCTACTCTCTGGTGACCCCCAAACCTGGGCCCATCGCCTCTTAGAGCAAAAGGACATATCTCTGACCAACCTCTCCACTTTCTTTGACGCACTAGGTTAGTTATATGATGACCCCCAGCTATCTGTAACTGCAGAGGCGGCTCTACACAGCCTTCAACAAGGTCGCAGAGCAGCAGAGGACTATGTGGCTGAATTCAGGAAGTGGAGTGCGGATACTAACTGGAACGATGCAGCTCTCCGTTATCAATTTCGGTTGGGACTTTCTGATCCTCTGAAGGATGAACTGGCCAGGGTGGGTACACCACAGACTTTAAATGCTTTAATCGATCTAGCTATCCAGATCGATCGACGCCTACGACAACGCAGGTCTGAGAGAGCTATGGGGTCTTCTCGTCCAACTTGGGTTACCCCTAAGGTTCCCCATCACCCATCATCAACACCACCTACCTCCACGCTTAACTTACCTCTGCCAATGCAATTAGGAGTCCTGCGGCCTTCACTCACCCCAAAGGAACGACAATGTCGTCGAGCAAATAACTTGTGCCTGTATTGTGGGGAACCCAGGCTCTATGTCAGGAACTGTCCCCTTAAACTCCGTAAGTGTTTATCCCTATCTACTGACTATGTGACATCTCTGGTTAAAAATACCACTCACCTTGCTCTTCCTCTTCTGCTACAGCTTCCAGGGAAGGATCTACAAATCACCGCCATTATTGACTCAGGAGCTTGCAGCTGTTTCATGGATTCTCGTTTTGCCATCCAACACCAAATACCTTTTTCACCTAAAGCCCATGGACTTTCTATCCATCTAGCTGATGGGACTGCTATCAAGTCTGGACCTGTCACCCAAGAGACTATGCCAATACCCGTTTTCAACGTCCATCAGGAACAGCTGCGCCTGGACATTATCGCTTCACCCCTGTTCTCCATAATACTCGGCATGCCATGGTTACAGGCCCATAATCCGGACATAAATTGGATCACGGGTGAGGTGACTTTTCCCTCTCCTTACTGCCATCAGTTTTGCAGAACCCAGAACATCCAGGAGAATTCTACTCTGTTATGCCTAGATACAGATCCTAGTCTACATCAAACCATTCCTTCCGCCTATCATGATTTCCTGGACGTATTTAGTAAACAGAGGGCAGAGGTGTTACCCCCTCACCGGGCCTATGACTGTCCCATTGAATTACTTCCTGGTGCTGAAATTCCTTTTGGAAGAATATTTCCCCTGACTGAGGTAGAGCAAGGGGCATTGAAGGAATACATTGACGAAAACCTCAAAAGAGGCTTCATTCGTCCATCCACATCCCCCGCAGGTGCAGGCATCTTCTTCGTGCAGAAAAAAGATAAAACCCTCAGGCCGTGTGTGGATTACCGCGAACTAAACAAAATTACTGTGAAGAATCGGTACCCTCTCCCCTTAGTACCAGAGTTGTTTCAGAGACTGGGGACGGCTACCATATTCACCAAACTTGATCTCCGTGGGGCCTACAATTTAGTTCGTATTAGGGATGGAGACGAATGGAAGACCGCTTTTCGTACCCGTTATGGACATTTTGAGTACCTCGTGATGCCTTTCGGCCTGTGTAATGCCCCTGCCACATTTCAATACTTTATTAATGATGTGTTACGTGACTTTCTAGACCTGTTTGTCATCGTCTATTTAGACGACATATTGATTTTCTCTTGTTCCCTTGAATCCCATCGCAGGCACGTCAGAAGTGTATTGGGCCGACTTCGACAACACGGTCTATATGCAAAGGCTGAAAAATGTGAATTCGAACAGGAAAGTATTCCATTTTTAGGGTTAGTCATTTCCAGTAAGGGCATTAAAATGGACCCCCAGAAGGTCACGGCTGTTCTAGATTGGCCAGTCCTGACTGATAAGAAAGGAATCCAGCGATTCGTTGGATTCGCTAACTTTTACCGCAAATTTATTAAGGGGTTCTCGGCCATCATTGCACCCATCACACAGCTAACCAAACAGGGTACACGCTTCCATTGGTCGGCCGAGGCTCAAAAGGCTTTTGAGACTCTCGAGGGCCTTTTTACCTCCGCCTCTGTACTAAAGCATCCAGATTCCTCTCTGCCATTTATTCTAGAAGTGGATGCATCTGAAATTGCTGTAGGAGCAGTATTATCCCAAAGACAGGGAACCAAGGCCCTGCTGCATCCTGTGGCCTTCTTTTCTCGTAAATTATCCACGGCAGAGAGAAATTATGATGTAGGTGACAGAGAGTTGTTGGCAATCAAGTCAGCATTGGAGGAGTGGCGCTATCTGTTGGAGGGTGCCGCTCATCCAGTCTTAATCTTTACAGATCATAAGAACCTGGAGTATTTGAGGTCTGCAAAGAGGTTGAAACCACGTCAGGCCAGGTGGGCTCTCTTTTTCTCCAGGTTCTCCTTCCATGTCACTTACCGTCCTGGCTCCAAGAATACCAAACCTGACGCCCTGTCTAGGATGTTTCACAAACCTCAAGAGATTTCCCCTCCAGACACCATTTTGTCTCCGGGGAATTTTCTTCTACTTCAGGGAAACCTGCTTTCCCAGATTAAACAGGCCTCCGCAGGAATAGAATCTTCCATTAAGACAGAGCTCCAGGTTAAGGATGGGTTATTGTGGCATGAGAGTAGGATCTTTATACCTGAAACACTACGAGTTCCAGTACTAGAGCTTTGTCACGATCATGCGCTGGCTGGGCATTTCGGTGTGGCTAAGACCACTGATTTGGTTCAGCGCACCTTCTGGTGGCCTCAGCTGCGCAAAGATTGTAAAGAGTTTGTAGAGTCCTGTACCACCTGCCTTAGGAACAAAGGGCACAAAACAAAGGCATGGGGTCTACTAAAACCCTTGCCTGTCCCAAATAGACCCTGGAAAATGCTCTCTATAGATTTTATTGTAGAACTACCCCCGGCCGGGTGCTTCACTTCAATCTTTGTCATAGTGGACCGGTTGTCGAAGATGGCGCACTTTGTCCCAATGAAGGGTACCCCTTCAGCTACAGAAACAGCACAAGCATTCATTAAAGAGGTCATCAGGCTCCATGGGGTACCAGTTAATATCGTTTCAGATCGAGGGGTACAATTTACCTCTCGATTCTGGAGGGCTTTGTGTAAAACCTTGGATATTGAACACTCATTGTGATCGGCTTATCACCCCCAGACTAATGGGCAAACAGAACAAACCAGACCCTTGAACAATATTTGCGCTGTTTTTCTTCCTTTGCCCAAGATAATTGGATTGCTGTTTTACCATTGGCCAAATTCGCTTATAACAATTCTATTCATTCTGCTATCAAGCAGACTCCGTTTTTTGCGAATTATGGTTTCCACCCCTCATTTTTACCAAATTCTCTTCCAGAATGCACAGTACCCGCAGTCCAGGAGAAATTGGATTTCTTTACCTCTAACAACCAAGTTTTACAGGACACCATGACCAGAACCCAGGAGTACAACAAAGCAACCTTCGATAAAAAGAGGCGAGGTGAGCTCTTACTTGCACCTGGGGATCAGGTATGGTTGTCCACCATAAACCTCAGGTTGGCCTGCCCTTCCAAGAAATTGGGTCCCAAATTTCTTGGACCATTCCCTGTTAAACGGAGAATTAATGAAGTTGCATATGAACTTGAACTCCCGGATTCACTAAAGGTACATCCAGTTTTTCACGTGTCCTTGCTTAAACCATCTATTACCAACCCATTTCCAGGTCGAAGTACGGATCCTCCTGATCCAATCCTGGTAGATGGGGAAGAGGAATTCGAGGTGGAGGCTATCATGGACCACAGGAAAAGAGGTAACCAAAATCAATTCTTAATAAAGTGGAAGGGGTTTGGCCCAGAGGAGAATTCTTGGGAACCAGAGGATAATATTCATGCTGAAGACCTGTTACAAGCCTTTAAAACAGCTCATCCAGAGAAATTTTTTCAAAGGGGCATCCGGAGGCTGCCCCTTGGGGGGGGGGCAATGTCATGAAGATCCTGCCAGTAACCGGCGTCCCAGGCGCACGGGAACCCGGCCACGGGTCCCATTGCGCATGCGCGTGCGTTCACGGGTGCGGTCACGCACGGGCACGCGCGTGCGCACTCCCGCTGGTGTCAGGCGGGCTATTTAAACCTGCCTGTCACACTCCATCCCCGCTGTCTGCTCTACAGCATTCTGTGAGTGTTAACTGATCTGATCTGTGTATCCTGTTATCTGACCCGGCTTCCTGTTTGACGATCCTGCTATCTGCCTGCACCAGGCGACCATCCCTCTGCATTACCCCTGGTACCTCTGCTGTCCGAACGTTACTGACCACCGGCTTGTTGACCCTCTGCTGTGTTCATCAGCTTCCAGTCTGCTATTACCTGCTGTTGTTCCTGGTTCCAGTCCAGCTCCCAATCTGCTATTACCTGCTGTTGTTCCTGGTTCCAGTCCAGTGTTCCAGGCTACCTTCTGCTGTGTTCCAGCACAGCGTTCCAGGCTATCTTCTGCTGTGTTCCAGTCCAGCGTTCCAGGCTATTACCTGCTGTTGTTCCAGTCCAGCTCCCAGTCTGCTATTACCTGCTGTTGTTCCTGGTTCCAGTCCAGCGTTCCAGGCTACCTTCTGCTGTATTCCAGTCCAGCGTTCCAGGCTATTACCTGCTGTTGTTCCTGGTTCCAGTCCAGCTTCCAGTCTGCTATTACCTGCTGTTGTTCCTGGTTCCAGTCCAGCTTCCAGTCTGCTATTACCTGCTGTTGTTCCTGGTTCCAGTCCAGCTTCCAGTCTGCTATTACCTGCTGTTGTTCCTGGTTCCAGTCCTGCATTCCAGTCTCTGTCCTCAGTCTACTCCTCAGACTACTGACTCCAGAGGGTGCCACCACTACTGGACTTTCAGCAACTGTTGATCCTGCCAGGCACCCATACCACTCTTCACTCCTGGCCCTCTGTCTCCATTCCAGGGGAATGGGAGTGGGAGCTGTAAGGGAGGTCTTTTCCTGCACTTCAGGCTCACAACCTACCAGGTACGTGACAGGTGCACTCTTTATGTTGTTTTGTCCAATAGACCAGCTTCTGATGGACAATCCTGCAGCATTCGATTAGCACATTCAGCCAGTGGCTGCAACGCTGATCTGTGTATTTTTATAGTGGGGGAATCTCGCTGTCAGAATATAAAGACACAGCAGAGGAAGATTTCCCCATCCACCTTGCATGTGTGGATGGATAAATTTTATTTATTTTGTTCAGCTGGCTGGCTGGCTGAATGAAAAATATTGAACCATGTATGGCCAGCTTTACTCCTGATCCCTGCACTCTATACATTATGTTGTTTTGTATGTAACTTATCCTGACCCCTGTACTCTATACACTATGTTGAACATTACGTAGTCCTGACCAAAGTGTTCATTGTCCCAACGGTTGCTGGTTTTAATGAAGTTCTTCTATAAAGGTAGGCTCCGTCAGACAAAGTGATCGTTTTCTGTGCAAAGAAAAACATATGTGATGGAAAGATTTAATAAAACTTTCATTGTGAGGTTTATATCTTTGAAACTGTTACTTGTGGCACAATAATTAGGAGTATTTTGTGGTACACGGACTGTTATATGTGTGTACAGTGTATACAGTGACTTTGCACAAATTCTGTTTAATCACCCCCATTTAAACAAACATCCTTTTTACACAATGTGCTGGATTAACCCCTTAGGTTTCACAGTGAGTATAGCAAGCATGCTTTTACTTTAAGTCCTTTCCACCAGGACCGGACTGGGAATAAAAACCAGCCCTGGAAATAATTTTATACCAGCCCCAGGGACGTAGCGTGGGTTGTCAGCAACCAAGGTAAGGCAAGTAAATTGCACCCCTAACCGGCAGACATTTAGCGCTCCCTGAGTCTCTTTCACTCATACTGTATTAAACCCCTTATGGTACATTTTAGGATGTACCACTCCTTCTCTTTGTTCTCCTTTCTTTCCCCTTTATTTCTCTCTATCATAATTTCTTGTTTTTTTCCCCATCTCTCTCTCTCTATCCATCTTTCTTGTTCTCTCTCTTATTATGTCTCTCCCCTTTTCTTTGTTCCTCCCCCTCTTTTCCATGCATTCTCTCTTTTTTCCCTTTTTCATTTCCTTTTTTGCCCCCTTTCCTCTCCCTCTTTCCGGAAAGTAAATGGCTACATGCCCATTTATTGCATAAAATGATATATAGAGATAGATAGATAGATAGACACACACACGATGTGAGTTCTGTATGTGTAAAAAACAAAATCATACTTGAAGGGGGGGGGGGGGCACATCCTAAAAATGCGTTTACATTCAAGATGGTGCTGATAGGACCAACAAACAGTAAAAATATTACAGCGCACACATACAAAAATGACATTTAAATCCTGCAAGGATATTTAAAAAAATCCGAACATATTCAAAAAAAATGGGGATTTGGTCACACTATAAGGCAGCCCACTTACTGCATCAAAGTACCCCTTAATTAGTGGGTCCTACACTAATAAAAGAATGAAAGATCCCGCGTCTCAACCATGGGAGTTACACTCCTCTTTATGGGAGAACTCCACCCCCCCCCCATTACCTCTTATTAGTGTCCATCAGTTCATAGGAGGAGTCCCTTCAGTTCTCCCATAAAAGAGGAGTGTATCTCCCATGGTTGAGATTAGAATGAAAGATCCCGCGTCTCAACCATTGGAGTTACACTCCTCTTTATGGGAGAACTCCACCCCCCCCATTACCTCTTATTAGTGTCCATCAGTTCATAGGAGGAGTCCCTTCAGTTCTCCCATAAAAGAGGAGTGTATCTCCCATGGTTGAGACGCAGGACCTTTCATTCTTTTACTAGTGTAGGACCCACTAATTAAGGGGTACTTTGACACAGTAAGTGGGCTGCCATATAGTGTGACCAAATCCTCATATTTTTTGAATATGTTCAGGTGTTTTTAAATAGCCTTGCAGGATTTAAATGTCATAAGACACACTACAATAGATGGTCAGAGATTGTGAACATGATACAAGAGATGGTCAAATACTGCAGACATGATGCAGGAGATGGTCAGAGACTGCAGACACATTAGAGGAGATGGTTAGAGACTATGGATATGATACAGGAGAAGGTCAGAGACTGCAGACATTATACAGGAGATGGTCAGAGACTGCAGACATAGTGCAGGAGATGATCAGAGACTGCAGACTAAGGAGGAGCTCCGGCGTGTTTGCACAGCCCACGGGCAGAGCCGACCAGGAAGTTGGCACTGTGCTGTGCTAATCACAGGCAGTGAGACATTTCCCGATCTCTGCAGCCGCGCACTGTGATTAGCGCAGCGCCGACTTCCTGGCGGGCTCTGCACATGGGCTGTGCGAACACACCGGAGCTCATCCTTACTGCAGACATGATACAGGAGATGGGCAGGGAATGCATGTATGGCTGAACTCTGTGTAAAAGCATATAGTAGGGCTGCGCCACTCTACTTAAACCAGCTCTTCGAGATCAAGTTAGTAATCCTCCTTTTAATGTACAACTAAGTGCCAGAAGACAGCAACACATCCAATTTCCAAAATTCTAATTGTCTTACAGTGAACTGATCAGGATTAGTGGAGAACTTTAAACAGTTAATGAGTCTGTGAAGCTTCCAGCCTGAATCGGCAGTAAATCATCCAAAAAACATCAAACTGTGCAGAACACACAGAGCTCTGGCTAAATAGCTAAGCTGAAATGGTTAACAGATAACCATGGGTGACCTGTCACTGGACACAGAATGCAGCTGGCTGCAGCATCTCCCAGAGATCTTATCAGTGTGCAGGTTAGGAAGCAAAAAAAAAAAACAACAAGAGTACAGAGCCAGACAGGAGGGAGGGGAGGCTGATAGTAACCTGCACACTGCCCAAAGGCAGAGATTTCTGGATGACACCGGCCGGCCAGCATTACATATGACATTGCTCCAGACGATCTTGTTTCCATTCAGCCAGAGCTCTTGTGTGCTGCAGGATTCGTTTGGCTGTGGTCATACCTTCTCTCTATCTCCTCGACTTCAGGTACTGTGTGTATCTCCCTCCTGATGGCCCCATTCATCCCCGATGCAGCACCTGGGTACATTTAAATGTGGCGGGCTGGAGAGGGAGGGGGGTTACACTGCCTGCTGCACGATGGTTCCTCGCTCCTCCGGCCCTCGCTGCTACACATTTCCTCAGCCAGCCCCACCTCCTGTTCACAGCACAGCCGCTGCCGCTTCTCTCTCAGCTGTTCTTTTAAAAAAAAAAGTTCCAAAGCTCCTAGCTGACAGCGGCCTCGGAGCAGGCGGCCTACCGGGATATTTCCCGCTATCCTGGTAGGCCAGTCCGGCCCTGCTTTCCACTGTTAGCTGGGTACACACTTCGTTCAACCAGTAGGATGAATGAAAAAATGAGATCCCCACCTATAGACAAGCAATCCTAATGCAGGGATATCTGCCACTGAGACATTGTATTCTGACAGGGAGACTCCCCCTGCCAGAATACACTGATCAGCACTTGCAGGCATTGTCTGAATGCACAGATCGAATGCTGGTTTTTCCAGCATGCTGGTTCGACAGAAGACTATTGTTAGACGGCTTCTGTTGAACAGACAGCAGTGCACACAGGCTGAAAGACAGCTGGTTCCTGCTGAACAAGGCAATTTTTGGCCCATGTGTATCGGGCTTTTGGCAAAAACCCTCTAAGCCCATCATACACCATGGCATGCTATGCTTGCCACTGAACTTGTTTTTCTGCTGTATCCCAGGGTTCTTCAGGTCTTTCATTATTCTAGTCATGTTCACATTTTCTCACTCTGTTTTGTTTTTTTAATTGTAAAGCCAGCAGATTATTTATTATTGGTGTTGTCAATATTTACATGTTGTTTAAATATTGATTCTATTAGTTTTTAATAGGAATTCCAGTCATATTTCTGGTTGTCAGTAAAAAAAAAAAAAGCTTTGCCAATAACTATTTCATGGTTTGTCAGTAAAAAAAAAGTTGTGGGAAGTTGGAAATACTGACCCGCGCCAGTGGCAGAACTACCAGGGTCACAAAAGTCGCACTTGCGACTGGGCTCTGATGTTCTGCCGCTGTTGGGGGGCCTGCTGACTGAGTAGAAGAACTCGTTTTGCTTGGGTTGGGACTCGGGAGATAGTACACACTCACTATGGTAACTGCACAGCGGACTGCCCACCCAGTCTCTCTGCCTATTCAATTTGCAGCTGTAGGCAGATGGGGCATGCCATCAGGGAGCAGAAACTGGAGTCAGCTAACCTGGGCCGATACAGTGAAGGGGAGGATCTGGAGGTCTCTACTGTGTGAGGAGGTCCATCTTGGGACATGGAACGACTGAGACATGCGGAGGGAGCCAAGAGCTTGCATGAAGGCAAGGGGAACTGAGTGGACACTGATTGACAAGTGACAGCAAGTGAGTGTCACTGATCCCATCCCCACCCAGCATGCCAAATATCCCATCTACCGTCAGCACTGCCACTGATCCCATCCCCCCAAGCACTGACACTCATCCTATCACCCCACCCGCGCTGAAACTCATCCCATCCCCTTAGCACTGCCACGCACCCCATCCTGCCACTAATCCCATCAATCCCCCAGCACTGCCACTAATCACATCCCCCAGGCACACTGCCACTCATCCCATCCCCCCCCCTCCAGCACTGCCATTAGTCACACTCCCCTCCCCCCAGCCCCAGCAACTAATGGGTGAGCGATAATGATATGCAGTAACCTCTAGCAACCAATCAGTGAACGTAAGTATGTGCAGTAACCTCCAGCAAACAATCAGTGAGCGTAAGGACATGCAGTAACATCTAGCAAACAAACAGTGAGTGGTAAGGATGTGCAGTAACCTCTAGCAACCAATCAGCAAGCAGAAATGATGTGCTGTAACCTCTAGAAACGAATTTGTGAGCAGTACAGTTGTGCAGTGCAGTAATCTTTAGCAACCAATCAGAAATAGAAATAATGTGCTGTAACCTCTAGCAACTAATCAGTGAGCCGCAATGTGTGCTGTAACCTCTGGGAACCAAACACAATCGCTGCCTGATCTGCTGCAGTGATTTTGAGTCTAGCTGCTATGTATTGTATGTCTCAGAGCAGGTGGAGTGTCAGAGAACTCACACAGCAAGCACCCGTCTCCATGCAGCAGCTGCCAATCCTCGTTCTGCTAATGCCAAGGTGCATGCACGGAACCATAGCCAGAGACAAATGAGATCCAGGGTGGGCATGCACAATGGCACCTCTATGCGAACGCGCGCTAACGCGCCCGCGAGTGCCAAAGCGCTAATGTGCTAACACACATGCGCCAAGGTGCTAATGTGCTAACGCGCATGTGCCAATGTGCTAAGTTGCTAGTGCGCATGCGTGTACGCACGTACGCTGGCGCGAATCCTGGCACACAGCACCCTATATAGACAGAAAGTCTGCCTAGCATCAGTACTGGATTGTCTTCAGCTTGTTCCTGTGTTCCTGTTGTTACTCTGCCTGATTGACCTTGTTCCTGAAAACCCAGCTATCTTCTGACCATTCTCTTGGATCTCCCCTGCCTGCTGAACCTGCCTCTACCTGCAATACTGACCTTGGCTTGAACTTATGATTACGGCTCTGCCTCCTGATTCTGTACCCTGCTGCCCATCTGTTGCCAACCCCTGCCTGTTCCTGACTACGGTTTTGCCTTCTGACTTGGTACCCCGCTGCCAGCCTGTTGCCGACTCTTGCCTGTTCCTGATTCTGCAGTTGATCCTGATCTGGCTCCCGCTGAACAAGTTTGGTGATCAGTTTCCACATCTCCTCAGCAGAGGTTCCTATATCTCCAAGTTCCAGCCTCTTGCCTGCAGGCACCTGCACCCTTTCGTTGCCCTCGCACTCCCTGTACCCACCACCAGGGGTGCTTGGACTGGAACCGTGCAAGAGGCCACCCTCATCATTTCGGGCTCCGCTGTAAGGTACGTGACATGGAGATTGAAATTGCATGGGGAGGAGGGGGGCCCAAGAAAATGTTTGCCTAGGGTCCAATCAATGTTAAAGACGGCCCTGGCATGAACAGTTAAAAAAGCTGAAAGCATATAGCAGCCCTAAGTTTCAAAAAAGAATAAAAACGTTTTTTTTTTAATTCTGAAAAAAAAAATTGCAATTGTTTATAGAACACAGTTTTCTTTTTAGCAAATGTAGCAGTACCCCCATGAGGGCTGCTGATTGACTCTCTACCCCACTGGCTACCCCGACTCTGCAGATCCTCTCTTACCTCTGACACCTTTGGTTCCACGCTGTAGTAGAATGTTATCAATGAGAAACTCACACAATTTCACTGAACCACTTAAAGAGTTTACTAGAGTGAATAATAAACACAAATGAACAATATGAATGAACACAAACAATATATGACGGTTGATAACCACAGGCTTAGATATAAAACTGTGAACTTAAAAATCACCGTAAGAAGCGTATGCAGACAGGTGTACAATGGGACAAGCGTTCAATATGCTCCAAAACCTATATTAAACACCTTCCCACTGAGGCCTCAATACACACACCAAATTGCAATATAATATTACTTGCATTCAATAATACAATGCAATATTTAACCTGTACTCAAGGGCTTCCCCAAGGTTGTTATTCACTGTTCAAACTACAAAATAGAACTGTGATGCTTTGCAAAAGATGATAAAAGTTCCTTGATTCCAGATATCTTCAGCTAGCCTGTAGTTTAAACTGCAGTATTTGTAATCCAACAGGGCAACAGAAAGAAAGCAAACTCTAGAATAAATGGTACATTGATAACTGTGTGACTGAATAATTATGGCATTTGTAACTTCCTCTTTATGTTTGAGTGCAATACAGTACTGACTTTATAGCACATGGAATAACAAGCCCCAGAGTTAAGCTGTATGTGGCCTGTAAAGAAGTAAAATCACTTGTGTAGAACTACAGGTCTCAACAGCAGTCTGTAAATAACTCACTCAGCAAACAGTGCACTTGGGCATGTGCCCTCTCACCACAATAGACTCAGAGGCTGTGAGGCTCCATCCGGACTCCCCTCCTGATGTCTCCGCCTGATGAAAAGATGGCGCTGCCACGCTGTACCGCTCCTCTGGATGGCTGAGATGCAGGAAACTTCCAGATGCCCTGGCACTGCACACTGATCTGCTTGCTAAGCTGGCAGGGCTGTACTCTGATGTTCCTCAGAGGCTGGCTAACCTGCTCCACGCCATACAGGCCGAAGTCTTCTGGTCACACACACAGACCTCCTGCTGGCAGGTATTGAATGGCATCCAGAGAGACCGAAACATGGCCGCGCTGGTCCTTTTATTACTGCTCCCAGCATGCAGTGCTGCGCGCTTTGCATTGTCTGTATTGTAGTTCGGGGCTGATCCAACTAACAGAGTCACTTCCTCCTCCAGACTAAATCGCCCACAATGCTTTGCAGCGCCGCTTCTCAGGAATTAAAAGAAGGTCCTAACAGCATTAAAACTACACTAGAGGGAGCCAAACTCATTTGCAAACCATAACAACTGTAATGCCTTATATTAGCAAACCCTTGGCTACACACTCCCCCCACTTAAACTCTTTGGTCCCCAAAAACATGAAAATCACCACTTCAACTTGCTGAAAAGAAAGAGTAAATTATTGGATGATTTCTTTCTAATTACATTCCAAAATTTAACAAATACTGACACACCTCTGGGTTTCTCTGGAAGCATTTGTACACACTATCAGTAAGTTCATAATCGGATTTTGAACAGGCCAGGGAAATTGCCATGTCCCACCCATTGGTGCCAGATGTTAGAGCAGAGTCGCCCCCTACCCAATTAACAGTGGGAGGTGTAGCTTCAGGAGCTGACCTACAAATGGTATGAATCTGCTATTCGGAACTCTTTCCCAGTGTGTCATACGTGAGTCTCTTGGGAGGGTGCACATCCCGCCTCAACCGCATGGGTGAATATGTCCCAGCAGGCTGTATTGAGGCTTTGGCTGTTTCCTGGACGTCAGTCCGAACACTCAATTCGATGGGAGGGTCTTTCATTGCAGATTCAGGAACTTGTGATGGCTCCTCAACATCAGGAATTGCCAATACTTTACTGGAGAAGTCTATCAGATCTCTAGTCTTTTGCTCAGGAACTACTTCTACGGCCTTGGTCCTTTCCACATCCTGCCGAGGTGCCATTGCCTGAAACTCTGGCCCAAGGGACCCACGGACCGTCTTGGGCATCTCCATTTGCTTGGGGCACCATATTACCTAGTAATATACATACATAGTTCTGTGAGCTCATTTGTGGATATCTCATATTTTTCCTATTCGTTATTTATTTTGTGGGCTATTATATAGGCACCATTACTGTATTTTGGGACTATCTCAATCGAGCTGATCACCCAATAAGAAGAGGACTTACATATTATATGAACTTTCTTTATCAGTCACCACCATTTCATTGTCCCACTACTTTGTTTGTTATACCATTAATGGTTTTTCATTTATACCTTTTATTTATCACCCACTGGTTCACATTCACCTTTAGTTCACATCGTTTATGATTTATGTAGCACTAATTTACTGTTGCGCGAGATCACTTTTTTATATACATTTTCTATATGTGTTTGTGACACTATTAGATCCTGCTGCGGACAGCATATATATTGCACTTCATTGTTATTTTACTTATACGTTTGATACGTATATTATTTGTTATTATTTATTTAGAACACACTATAGTAGCGCGAAAGGCTTTTATAGTTTTATATTACCATATTACCTGTTTCTCTTGGTTGTTGAGGTACCACTCTGACCATTTCTTTTGGTTGTTGATATACCACTCTGACTGTTTCTTTTGGTTGTGGTAGCAATGCTCTAATATTTTCAATCTCTTTGATCCTCTCTCGTATTCTCTTCAAAGGACTGGCTATTGAACTTTCTTCCACAGGCCAAAACCAGGTAGGCACAGTCACCATATCATCCTTCTCACTCCTCCTTCTTCTTGATGAGGATGAAGACACCGGACCAGGAACTCGAGAATACACATATTCTTCCCCAAATTCCTCATCTTCTTCATCACCTTCTTTTTCCTCTGATGAGTACACTTAACTAGGGGTTTGGGAATACACATAGTCTTCTCCAAATTCCTCATCTTCTTCTTCCATTTCATCAGCTACAGTTGGCATTCCCTTCTGTGAGCGGGTGCGAGGTGGAGTTGGCTTTGGAGGAGGTAATAGAGGTGCTTGAGGCACCCTCACTGCGTCTGATAGTGGTAGCAAGTGATTCCTGTGCCACATCTTCATTGGTCCCTTCTCACCATCAGGTCTGATCTGATACACCGGTAAACCAGGAAGTTGTTTACACACAATATAAGGCTGTGGCCTCCACCGATCTGCCAGCTTGTGTTTTCCAGGTACTCCCAGATTTTTCCGTAGCACTCGATCGCCTGGTTGTAAGTCCTGAATCTTTACTCTTGAATCAAAGTTCTGCTTATTTCGAGACTCTCTAGTAGCAGCATGTTCCATGGCTTTCTCATAGGCTTGTCGCAGGTTCTTCTGCAGTCTATTCACGTATCCCTTGTGTGGTGTTAAGGGAGTATTGTCAAGGGAGGTGCCAAAAGCCAGGTCAGCAGGGAGTCGAGCTTCCCTCCCAAATATAAGAAGGTAAGGAGAGTAACCAATGCCACCACTCTCTGTGCAAATGTAAGCATGCACTAGTGCTGCTATGTGGTTCCCCCAATGCTACTTCTTGTCTGGGGTCAAAGTTCCCAACATGTTTAATAGAGCCCGATTGTATCGCTCAGGTTGAGGGTGACCTTGAGGGTGATATGACGTGGTACGAGACTTCTTGATACCCAGCAAAGCACACAACTGGTGGACTAGACGACTTTCAAAGTCCCTTGGTCTGAATGAATTTGCACAGGTAGTCTATAGTGCACGAAAAACTTTTCCACAAGCACCTTGGCTACGGTGCTAGCCTTCTGGTCCTTAGTAGGGTAAGCCTGTGCATAATGAGTGAAATGATCAGTCACGACCAAGATACTGTTTCTTCCACCTGTATCGGGTTCCAGGCACAGAAAGTCAATGCAAACCAAGTCTAAAGGCTCTTGACTTTGCAAATGGCCCATTGGGGCGGCCCTAACTGGCAGGATTTTCTGCTGGATGCAATTTAGACAAGAGTAACAGTAACTCTCTACCTCTCCCCTCAGATTGATCTCTGATCAATTGAAAGTTCTGTCTGTTCCCAGGTGGCCATGTTCATTGTGTAATGACACTAGAACAGTAGAACGATGTTTTTCCGGGAGAAACAGCTGTCACCTTTCCTCCTTGTCTCCAGCCGGGCAACGCCTGTACAGCACTCCATCTCTGATTTGCAACCGATCCCATTCTCGATGCATAATCTTTGCTCCCTTTATTTGGCTCTTCAGCAACATTCCGGGATCCTGCTTGTTCAAGGCCTGTAACGCCAACTGACCCAATGGGTCCTGCTCTTGGTCCCTCTTCAAATCTCTCTTGGACAGTTGGGGTAGGCCTTCTCCTCTTACTTGTGTCAATCCACAGTAACGCCTTGGTATGCCAGATGGGTGGACTGTCAGGTATTTGGCAGCCACTCCTCCTTTCATCTTCTGGTCTAGTCCCCAACACAAGGCCAGCACTCCTTCTTCTGTCACATAAGCCCATTCCTCTGATTCCTCTTCTCTTCTATGGGGCCTGCGAGATAAGGCATCCACATCCCGTTTCCCAACTACAGGCCGGTACTTCAGGCTGAACCAAAATCCTGCCAAAGCTGCTAACCACCTGTGTCCTGTGGCATACAGTTTTGCTGTGGTCAGAATGTAAGTTAAGGGATTGTTGTCCATCTTGACAACGAACTCAGCTCCATACAAATAGTCTCTTAACTTATCCACCACGGTCCACTTGAGTGCCAAAAATTCCAGTTTGTGTACAGGGTAGTTCTTCTCTGATGGGGTGAGGCTTCTACTCACATAGGCCACTGGTCTCAATCCCCCTTTCTGTTCCTGATACAGCACTCCTCCAAGACCTTCTCTACTAGTGTCTACATGTAGCTCACGAGGCAGGCTAGGATCAGCGTAGGCCACAACTGGAGCCTCTGTGAGACTTTTCTTCAATTGCCAAAATGCTCTTTCACATAGAGGAGTCCATTGATTCTGGACAGACTCTCCTTTCTTGCGAGCGCCACTCTTCTTGGGTTTCACTGCTTCTTCTCCCTCTCCCGTGCTTGCAATAACTAATTAAGAGGCCTGGCAATCTTAGCGAAGTTGTCCACAAATCTTTGGTAGTAGGAGCAGAAACCTAGAAAAGATCTCAACTCGGTTACAGTTCTTGGTCTAGGCCAGGTAGTGACGGCCTCCAAGTTCTGAGGATCTGTGGCAACTCCTCCTGCAGAAACCACATGACCTAAGTAGGTAACGGAAGTTCTGTAAAACTGGCATTTCTCTAGTGACAGCTTCAGTCCCTCCTCATGAAGACGAGAGAATACCTTTTCCAATCGGGCCTCATGCTCTTCTAAGGTCTTCCCGAACACAATGATGTCATCCAAGTACACCAGGACTTCTACAACATTCATCTCTCCTACCGTTCCTTCCATCAGACGTTGAAAGGTAGCAGGAGCCCCCAACAGGCCCTGAGGCATCCGACTAAACTTGTAGAGTCCTAATGGGCATATGAATGCCGTCTTCTTCTGGTCTTCTGGGTGCATGGAAATCTGGTAATACCCGCTCTTCAAATCAAGCACACTAAACCACTTAGCTCCAGTAAAACACTGCAGAGCATCTTCAAAGCGAGGTGTGGTGAACTGGTCTGGGATGGTGCGTCAGGGTTCGATAGTCAATACATATGCGCAACGACCCATTCTTTTTCCTCACTACCACGATGGGAGATGCATAAGGACTCCGAGATTCCTGAATGACTCCAGACCTTTTCAACTCTGCAAGCTGCTCACTTAAGTCTTCCAGGTCACAGAGGTATTCTCCTGGCCCATTCTCGGAAGGGTTTGTCTTCCTGAAGGCGAATTCTGTGTTTGGCACTTTTTGCACATCCTACGTCGAAATCGACTTTGGAAAACAGCTTCTCCCATCTCATCAGCTGGGTCTTCATCCTGTTCTGCCAAGTAGGAGATAGGACCTCTGCACATCGCTGGAACTCCGCCTGTAACTGTCGGCCATTCTTCAAGTCCTTAATTTCTTCAGGGATTACAGAGGTGGTAGCACTCACCTGCCCAACCAACATACGGGCTCCCAACTTAATGGGCTGATCAGTCACATTCTTCAATTGGGTAGGTACTTTCCTTCCTGTTCTGTACAGATTTCAGGTAGGAACCAGCTCAGGAACCATTTCCAATCCAATTGCTCTGGTCTGCTCATCCGTTTCCAACACCACAAATGGGCCTGGTTGATCCCACGTCAGCTTTATGGTGGCCTTCACATGAGCAACCTCCCCCGGCTGTAGTACCCTCTCTTTAGTCTCCAACTTCCACAACCTCCCCACTCCTCCTTACGGGGCCTTCTTCTCTCTTGCCACTCGCCGACAAGCTTTCAGTAACTGCGGGTGAATCTTATTGTTGGTGGACCCATCTTCGTTTAGTACTGAGGACAGCAGTCTTCTCACTAGGTCAGTGGTAGTCCCCCACCATTATGGGATTTCACCCAGCCCCGGGTGGTCTGGGGCACACGACAGCCAAAGTGTCGAAAGCTTCTTCTTTTCCGACAGCTGCTGGTCCAAAAGATATCTGGATAGGAATGTAGCTGTCATATGGGCATCTGGTGGTTCCAATTCCCCAGATCTTCCAGCTTGCGGAGGGGAATGTGACTCAGGTGTTTGTCATAGAAGTCCCAGTATAATAGTGTGACCTGCGCCCCTGTGTCTAGTAAAGCTTTGGTATAAAATTTGTACTGGTACAATTGGGGACGGCACCACTAGTTTTTCCGGGAAGCTGGCAGAGGTACCCTGAGTGCAGTTAGGGTTACGATTCCTCTTCTTCTTGATGTTCTGTGAAGACCGAACAGCGACCCTAGATGGTGTTGCCAGACCACGTTCAATAGGACCAGGCTGGTAATCTCTCATAGGGGTGTTCTGATAGGACCTGACTGGGGCCCTGAGTGGTGTCGCCAGACCTCTTTGAATTGGGCCAGTCTGACAAACTTTCTTAGGAGTGTTCTGATAGGACCTAACTGTGGTCCTATCGGACGGTAAAGCATTGACCCTCTGCGCCTGGCTCCCTGACCCCGGTGTCAGATTACTTGACCATCGGTATGGCCCAGGTGATTGAACCATTCTTCCTTTTAAGTGGCCTCGTTCTGGCCCCTCTCTCTTCCTTTGTTTCCTGGAGCTCTGTTTCCCATCTGGGTTCTCAGCTGGCTCCCTCAGTGAGACCCCCTGGAGTTTTCCGCCGGTTGGTCTTTCAGTAATGTTTTTAACATCTTCACCAACTCCAGTAGCTCAGCATTCACTTCCCTTCAAAGGCACTGGTTCTTGAAGTGTCCTGAATCGCCACATTTATAGCACTTCCGAATACCCGTCCGTTCAACTTGGTGTTTGACCTGTGCTTCCATCACTTGTAACAAAGCTTGTTGTACCTGCTCTTGCACTTGAGCTCCCCTTTCTGGTGACTTTACAGGAGTGGCTTTTGGAGTGGATTGCACCTTAGTGTGCTCCCCCACTTAGATTCCTCATCGCTCTCTTCCATGCTACCATTCACCTGGACTGATTGTGCAGTGATCTTCTCATTCTTCTGAAATGTCCTTGCTGCGAGTCGAGCCTCCCGATTCTTCTCATCCAAAATAGCCTCCTCTTCCCTCACCAACCCCATCAACTCTGGGTAAGAAGAAGCCTCTTTGGTACCTTTCAAAAGCAATCGAAGCACGATGGGATGGTTTGGCCTAGCTCCTTGTAGGGTCTGGTCTAACTGGACTTTGTCTGCCTCTTTAGGGTCGACACCTTTTTTTTAGGATGATCTGGTACAGAATTTGGTCTATGCGGACAATATATTCCGATAACTTCTCTCCTCTCATCTGGTGGGTATGCTCAAACTTATACATCAGATCAGATAGCTTCTCCACTCATCTGTAAACAGCATAGAGGGCCTCAATATAGTCTCTGGCTTCACAATCCGGCTTTCCCCTCTTCAAGCTCCTGATGACATCCTCTGCTGGGCTAAACAGGCTCTCGCTAATTTGCCGTCTTTCCACTGGTCCTGACACATTCCAGTCTTTTATGGCTTGCATAGCCTGATCCATCCAACTATCGAATTCTTCTTCCCCATCTGGTCTAGGGACACAACCTGAGAAGGTCGGTAGCTTCCGATATCCCTCATTGGTGGATGTCTTGTGACTCTGTATCAGACTGTCTACTAGACTCGTGTCCAGATAGAATGATGCAGCAGGCATCCCGGTTCCTGGGCTTTCTACTGCTACACTGGCGGTATTTGGATTATCCACAGTTGGACTGCCTGCGACAGGGCTCTCTGGTGGTGACCATGGGGACTTCTCACCCGCCTCCTCCGGCAACTGTACTAGGATCACATGCCTTCATGGCCTTCTGCTAGACTCACCACCCCCTTTTTGAACTCCGCTGGAACGTCCTCTTTCCACTCTAGAAGATCATAGGTGAAATCTTCCAAGTCATGTTTCAGGTCCAAGAGGTCTCATCAACTGCCGTACCTCTTTATTGAACCACCGGACTCCTGATAGCCTCAGAACTGTGGGTTTCTCCAACCAGCTCTCACACTCCTGGGCCCATTCAGTGACCGTAGCTGAGTCCATGACCTCTTCTACTCTGGACTCATCAACTGATCTGCTCGGGCACCCCAGATGGGATATCTCAGTGGGACCTCCAAATGTAGCGGTACTCCCATGAGGGCTGCTGATTGATTCTATACCCCACTGGCTACCCTGATTCTGCAGATCCTCTTACCTCTGACACCTTGGGTTCCATGCTGTAGTAGGATGTTATCAATGAGAAACTCACACAATGTCACTGAACCACTTAAAGAGTTTACTAGAGTGAATAAAAAAACACAAATGAACAATATGAATGAACACAAACATTATATGACAGTTGATAACCACAGGCTTAGGTATGAAACTATGAACTTATTAATCGCCGTAAGAAGCGTATGCAGATAGGTGTACAATGGGGCAAGCGTTCAATATGCTCCAAAACCTATATTAAACACCTTCCCACCGAGGCCTCAATACACATACCAAATTGCAATTAAGGAAAATTGTTATCCATACTTACCGTAATTTTCCTTTCCTGGATCCTCCCCATGTCAGCCTACTATGGGTCAGCTCCACCCCCTCTGACCCCTCCAGGACCACCTCTTTTCTAGCCCATAAAGGGCGGCTGTCTGCCCACACCAGTGTTCAAAAAAAGCCCCGCCTTGCGACGGATAAACTGGGTGGGAATCCTCCGGCTGACATGGGGAGGATCCAGGAAAGGAAAATTATGGTAAGTATGGATAACAATTTTCCTTATTCCTGGACCTCCCCATGTCAGCCTACTATGGGATGTACCAAGCAATATTAAGAAGGGAGGGAAGACAAAAAATAGAAAATAAGCCAAACACTCAATGCAATGCTACTCAAAATTTTTAATGGGCAACAGCCGCCGTAAAAAATGTATAGCCAAATGTTTCCTCAGGCAGACAAGCCATATTAAGCTTGTAATGCCTAATAAAAGGTGTTGGGCACACTCCAGCGTGCTGCTCTGCAAACTACCTCAGGGGCGACCTTTGCGTATGCCTAGGATGCTGCCATACCCCTCGTCGAATGTGCTTTGATCTCTGAAGGAGGAGGAAGGCCCAGCGTTTTGTATGCAATATGCATGGTCTTGACAAACCAGGAAGACACAACTCTGGATGTTGCTGGCATACCCTTTTTAGGCCCCATTAGGAAAACCTACAGCTGATCTTGTTTGCCAAAGCTTTTAGTCCATTTCAGGTAGGTTGAATCCGCAGAGACCAGGTCTAACCTACTCAACTCATCATCAGCTGTATCCGCCGGAAAGGCTGGGAGAATGACCTCCCAGTTCATACGAAATTATGTGGCCACCTTAGGTAGAAAGCTTGGTATCGGCCTAAAGACTATCTTGTCTGGGAGCACCAAACAATATGATTCTTTAGATGAGAAGGCGCACAACTCAGAGTCTCTTCTGGCCGAGGCCATGGCTAGTAAAAAACAAAAACAAAAAACTGTTAAAAGAAATAATGAACAAGAGAAAGCTTGATCAAACGGAGGAACCAGCAATGTTCCCAAGACTAGTGTTAAGTCCTCTTTTGGAAAAAACTATTTCAATGGAGGTCTGAGGTCAGCACCCTGACCAAATGCCTGTGGATGCTAGGTCCGGGAGAAGAAGCAAGGCAGTTGACAATTCTCCAATGGCATAAGATCTATCGAAGGCATCTCCCAGACCCTGAAGATCTTGCGTAGGTACTTGGGGTTGAGGCCCCATTTGTTGTGATCCCCAAAGCCTTGACTCAAGCGATCTGCTAAGACATTGCCAGGCCCTGGGAGTTAAGATGCTGTAAGAGAGCCGAGATTCTTCTCTGTGCTGAGGAAGATTGACATGCCACGTGAAGGAGAGGGTGACTTCTTGTGCACCCTTAAAGAGACACATAAGCCACCGCAGTTTTCTTGCTCAAAAGAATCTTGACAGCTCGACTTTGCAACATAGGTTGGAATGCTAAGAGCGCGTCTGACAGCATCCAATCCCAGGAAATTTGAACTCTTCGCCCCACAAAAGGTACGGGACTACTGGACCTGTGGCTGATAAAACCCCCAGATACTACATGTATTCCTTCAGCATCATAGAAGGCCTGGCCATCACTGCTTTGTCTGAGACTGGATCTCCTGGACCTTCCTCTGAGGAAGAGAAACACGACCCCGATCTGTGTTGAATTGTACTCCTAAATACTCCAACATTTGGGTCAGATGCATCTGGCTCTTCCAAAAGTTGATCAACCAACCAAAACGAGTTAATGTTTTGCAGGTGAATTCACATGAACTAGAAGGAGCTAATTTGACGGACCCAGAAGTAGCATGTCATCTACATAATGAAATATTTGCACTCCCTTGACCCTGAGAGTCGCAACGACAGCAGATAGTAGCTTTAAAAACGTTCTCGGAGTCATGCAGAGACCGAATGGGAGAGATTAAAAATGAAAATGAGAGCCTTCCTCAGAAGGCCTGAGAAAGCGATGGTGAGATGCGTCTATGGAGACATGAAGATACGCATCCGCCAGATCGATGGAAACCATCCAGTCTCCTGACTCCATAAACGAAACAATCGTTTCCAATGACTCCATTTTGAATGGTGGAGCCTCCATGTAAGAATTAAGGACTTTAAAGTCAAAAACTGGTCCGAAACCCCCTGAGGCCTCTGGGACCAAAAATAGAGGGGGAACATACTCTTTGACCCAATTCGTGCCTTGGAACCGGAAGGATGGCCCTTGCTGCCAACAGCTCCCCTATATATCTTTGCAAACATTGTCTCCTTTCCAAATCCGTAGGAAGTCCAGTTTCTATGAACAAGGTCTGAGGGGGCCTTGTTCTGAACTCGAGACGATAAAGTGATCGAATAATGGCTACAATCCAGGCATCATGTAATTTGTCCACCCAAACCCTCTCTGAATTGGGCTAGTCTTGCTCCTACTTGAGAGGGTTAAGCGGAGACAGCTTCAAAAGGACTAATTTTAAGCCTTCGTCTCTGTCTCCACTACTGCGAGTTGTTGTGCGACCTGACACATGCGAAGTCGCATGACAAGTCAAAACCCATGTATTTTAATGGTCCCCATTCTAATTGGTGCGACTTAAGTCGCAGCGACTCCAAAAAAGGTTTTTGCACTACTTTGTTCCAACATCTGTGTGATTTGTTCTCACAGGTCAAATGACATCGCATCACAAATCGCACAGCAAAGTCGCAGTGTAAATCGCGCGACTCTGGGGACGCAGCCGTGGAAACACAGCCCCAGGAGCTTTGTTGGCCCTGGGCTTGGAAGGTTTCTGGAAGGTTGAATCAGCTCCCCTCCACTGTCTGAAAAACTGTCTGTAAGCCCTAGCCTCTCTGAAACCTTCTTTGGATCTCTTGTTAAACCGGAAGGGCTGCTGTGTCTTTTTCTCTTCTGCGGGATTAGGCCAGATCTGTCGCCGGAAACCCACTGAATTGCTGATTCTAATGCCGCGTACACACGATCGGACTTTACGGCGGACTTTGCCCAGCGGACTTTTCGTCGGACTTTGTTGGCTCCTTGAGCCGGACTTAAAAACGGACGGACTTGGCCACACACGCTCATTGCAAAAGTCCGCTGGTTTTGAACGCGGTGACGTATAGCACGTACGACGGGACTAGAAAAAGGAAGTCCAAGCCCCACTCCGGCACCCTTTGGGCTCCTTCTGCTAATCTCGTGTTTATCTCGTGTTAGTAGAAGTTTGGTTAGAGACGATTCGCGCTTTTCACACTTCAGCTTATTTCGTTCGTTTTCTGCGGTTCAGTTTGTGCTTGTGAGGTTTGTATCTGCTTTTCAGTGCGTGTTGGTCAGTTCGTAACCTGCCTTGCAGGCCGTTCTGGTCCGCTCGTTCCTGATTTTCAGGTCGTTCTTCATAGGCCTTGCTGTTCTTCAGTGCGTTTGTTATAAGTTTGTTTGTTTGAGCAGCCGACCGTTTTGAAGCCATGTCGAGTGGACGTTCTCGTTCTCGAGTTCGTGCTGTGTGGGGACTTGGTGTTGGGGTTAATACTTTGACCCGAGTCCAGTCCATGAACAGGGTGAGGAGGAGTTCATGGACCAAGAATTGGTTGCGCCAGCGTGACCAGTTCTGTCATATGCCTTTGCTCCGTGAGCTCCGTGAGAATAATCCTGAGGATTTCAGGAATTTTCTCAGGATGACGGACCCCGTCTTTGAGCGTCTGCTGGCTATGCTGACCCCCTATATCAGCAGGCAGGATACCTGCATGAGGCAAGCCATCAGTGCGGAGCAGAGGCTAGTTGCCACGTTACGTTACTTGGCGACAGGGAGAAGTCTTCAGGACTTAAAGTTCTCGACAGGCATCTCCCCCCAGGCTCTGGGAATCATAATCCCAGAGACCTGTTCTGCTATTATTCAGGTCCTGCAGAAGGAATATATGAAGGTAAGTTTTATCCTTTAACATTACATGATATGTATTAACTGTTTTTAGATGTATTGTAGAACTGTCCTCTTTACCTAATCGCCATGCTTTCAATCTGCTGTGAATGTCCCCTTTATCTTCGTGCATGCCTATTTTAATCATTTATTGCCCTACATGCATAATTTCTTTCATTAACCTCCCCACCATGCAATGCTGGGTCCATTTTTTTCTCTAGCCTATAGTCCATTGAACAATGTATATTGTCTGCTCCATTGTCTTGTTTGTCCCTCCCCCACCCCACAAATGTTTGAGCCAGTCAGGTGTGTTTGTTAACCTAATTAGAACCCCTCCCCCACCCCACAAATGTTTCAGCCAGTCAGGTGTGTTTGTTAACCTAATTAGAACCCCTCCCCCACCCCACAAATGTTTGAGCCAGTCAGGTGTGTTTGTTAACCTAATTAGAACCCCTCCCCCACCCCACAAATGTTTCAGCCAGTCAGGTGTGTTTGTTAACCTAATTAGAACCCCTCCCCCACCCCACAAATGTTTGAGCCAGTCAGGTGTGTTTGTTAACCTAATTAGAACCCCTCCCCCACCCCACAAATGTTTCAGCCAGTCAGGTGTGTTTGTTAACCTAATTAGAACCCCTCCCCCCACATTTAAATGTATCAATGGGCCATCATAGGGGGTGAGTAATCTTATAAGTGTGCCTTATGTTTTTCCACATTTCAATTACAAACACACATATTCATAATATTTGACTGCTGTTGTTTACTAATGTTTTGGTGTAATCTGATATACAATTTTTTTATTAAAGTCCTTATCTTATTTTTTTTTGCACTCCACAGTTTCCTTCAAGTCCACAGGAATGGCAGACTGTGGCCTCCCAGTTCGCTGACCGTTGGGACTTTCCCAACTGTGTAGGGGCGATTGATGGGAAGCACGTCCGGATTGTGCCACCACCGCATTCGGGGTCTTATTTCTTTAACTACAAGGGGTTCCATAGTGTAGTTTTGATGGCGGTGGTCTCGGCACATTTGGAGTTTATGTTTGTGGATGTGGGTAAGAACGGCCGGATGTCTGACGGAGGAGTCTTTGCACAGACCGAGCTGTGCCATCGTCTCCAGACCGGTGGCCTGGAATTGCCACCTGATGACGAGAATGTGGATGGACTCCCCTCAGTTTTTATTGCTGATGAAGCATTTGCTCTCTGTGAGAACTTGATGAGGCCGTTCCCCCAAAGGACACTCACCCCTGAGAGGAGGGTATTTAATTATCGGCTGGCCAGAGCAAGAAGGGTTGTGGAGAATGCCTTTGGTATTCTGGCCAGCCGGTTCCGTATCTTCCTTACGGCTATTAATTTGGCGGACTATAAAATCAACCACGTCATCCTTGCTTGCTGCATTTTACATAACTTTTTAAGGAGACATTCAGCTACATATCTATCCTCTGTTGGGCCTGAGGCCAGACTGGAAGAGGCTAGCACTTTCACAGGCCTAGAAATTGGCCGTATTGGCTTGGCCCCCCGAACCGCACGTCAAGTGCGTGACCGTTATGTGAATTATTTTAATGGTCGGGGGGCCATTGCTATTCAGCAACAGCTGTAAGTTTGTTTAAAAAAGAAAAAAGAAAATTGGTTTATCTAAATATCTTGTTTTTATTGTTGTTTACCTTTAAGTTATGTCTGTCTCCTAGTGCACTTGTAGTAGTGTCAAGTGCATTTAGCTTTAGTTAATCAGGCCCACAAAAACAAACCCCAAATTTTGACTTCAAGAAACAGCCACACACATTGTATAGGGTAAAAAATTTTACTTGGTGCACATTGAAAGGTGCATTTTTTACCATATTTTTTATTTTTTTTTTGTTCTTTTTTTTTTTTCAAAAATATTTTACGTTGTGTAAAAAAATTATCTTTTACTAAATTATTCAAGCCATTTTTTCACAAATATATAGACCTTTATCTAACAAGATTTACATACACAACAGTGTTTTTAGAAACAAAACTTACAATAAATGAACTTACAAAGTTCAATATTTCTAGAACGGTGCATGTAATGTCACCCTTGCAGAAATTTGTCATTTATAAGATGCTCAAAATTGAGCTTTACTAAAGGGTCAAGTCAACATGTGCTATCTCCTATCATGGGAGAGCAATGTACGTGTTTTGTGTGTGCAATCCCATTTTTGGTTCCTCTCACCACCAAAGATTTTTCAGGATGAAGGGTTTGCAAACACAAAACACGTACATTGCTAACCCATGATGGAAGATAGCACATGATGACACACCGTGTGCATCACACATTGTAAATTTGGGTATACCCCCAAAATTGTAAAAAAATTTTTACTAACAAAATAACTTCCCAAGGAAATGAAGAACATGATTGATGTTTTTAGGCCAAACGTGATTATATTCGGCCCAAAACATCAATCATGTTCTTCATTTCCTGTTGCATGGAGTCCAGGCGAAGTTTCATGCTGTGAATTTGTTCACGCATTTGATCTATGTGGCCATTCCACAGCATAATCTGGCCAATTAATCTTTGCGCACTGTCTGTGGTGAAGTGCTCTGCCGCTTGGCCTTCCACAACCAGAAACTCACCTAAAACGAGTGAATAAAAACAAGGTTTACAATATGCACGCCAAAATACAGTAACTCAAGCTGGGGTGTCAGTCACTCACTTGGTGGGCTTGAAACCTCGCACACTTCCTCCACCTCTCCTTCCTCAAGGTCGTCGGGTGGGCGTGGTCTTGGGCTGGGGCTTGGGGTAGCTTGGGCCTCAGGCTGGTGACTTGGGGGGGTCCTGAGATCCTTGGACTGTTGTCTGAGTCTTTTCTCCCCTATGAGATTTGAAAAAAAGGTATAGTTAAAACACACTGATCTTTTAGGTTTTAATAAATAAAGTAAAACGTTGGTTAAGATTTTTTGCCAATTTTGCATTATAATAAATGTTGTTGACAGGATGAACATTACCTATGAACAACAATTATAAAGAATGCTTATTTTCGGGCAAGTTTCACAGATGCTGACACCTCAATGATCTCCTATGTGTATTACCCCTCAAAAATTTATTTATGGTCACATAGTACACTAGAAAATGCATTTCCTGCGCAAAATGCGTGGGAATGCTGAATAGCTAAATTGCTAAAATGACCGCCATCAAAACTGCCCCATCATATTCCTCTATTATAAATCAGTACATGGTGTGTCTGTCCCCTCCCCCCGGGCTCTGTAATCAGAGCTGAGATGCTCCAGCCACCTCCCCCCCTGTGTATAACAGAAGCTTTGGTAACCATGGCAACAAAACAAACACAGTACACTCTGATTAATGTCTAAAATTTCACGAAATGACCTCTAAACAAAAAGCTTTTTCTCCAAAAATTACAAAAATATCAAACTGAAAGGATATAGCCAGATAGCTGAATATTTATTGAACATTGTAAAGTTTGTTTGGTGTCTCTAGGTGAAAGTATGAAGGAGCTGAAACTTTTGGGAGCGGAAGAAGAATTTAAGGATTTCAAGCATGCTCCCATTGAATTCAATGTTTAAACAAGTGAAAAAAACCTTAATATTTAAAAATGTATAAATGGTAGTAAAAAAGTTGAAAAAGACCACACATCAGCTAAAAGAGACGAACATTTTAATAGTTGAATGGTTTTAATAGCTGAAAGTATGCAGAAGTTACGCAGAGCCAAAAAACGTACGGAATAAAATTAAAAGTAAATTTAAAAATAAATAAAATCGAAGAACAATAGTGGGACTGCTAAATCATTCCCACTAACTATAGTGCTCGTGAGTCCAGATGTGGAAACAGCTGCTGTGTCCTGTCCCTACATTACACTGAATCATTTTTGAGGAAGCATTATATTTTCAAACACATCTACACCACATCAACTCATTGTGGGAATTCGACAAATTATCAAGCCATAAATGTATGTCCAACACTGTCCCATCGTATTTGGTGAAAAAATAACATCACTTTATAAAGTATCATATCTATTCCAAAGAACGGTATTTACGAACGATGCAGAAAAACCGCCAAAAATAAGGATCAGCATGCAAGTTCTGTATCTCAATAGTAAAACACAAGTACTTACTTTTTTTAAGCAGCTTCTTTATTCGCCAATATTGGTCTGGCTCCCGACTTTTTATGTCAGACCACCGCTTCCGCAATTGTTCTTTCGAACGTTTTGTCCCAAATTTCTCTTCAAGAGCGGTGACAATTGAGGACATTATTTTGTCCTTTCTCAGATTGGGTCGTGTGTACGGTCCTTTTTTGCCATCGTAGTCCTCCCTTCTCAATATGGACACCATCTCCACCATCTCTTCAAAAGACATGTTGGTGGCCTTATATCTCCTCCGGGATGTGGATGTTTGGGGCTCCGGGCTTTCCTCCGCGCTACTTTCACTTAATCGCTCCGCCATCTTTTGCTATCTACTCCCACTGCGCAACGAAGAGTGAAGGGGCGGGGCCAAATCGTACTTACGAACGTCAGGGGCGGGCGACGCAGGCGGAGCATGACACATGCGCAGTGTATATAAAGCTATTACGATGGCCTACGTATGTCCGTGCGGAAGTAGCGACCGTCACAAACGAAGGTAAGATTAAAGAGTGTGTGTGTGTGTGTGTGTGTGTCCCCTAGATTACAACACAAACTAATCCTGAGATTTGGGCCTGACATTTAAGTTTTGATCTTGTGTCTTGCCTTCCAGAAAAAATGAATCCCTTTAAAGAGGAAGAATTTTTGTGCCATTTTATTGAGCTCTATGAGGACAAGAAAAACCTGTGGGAGGTCAAACACCCCCTATATTATAATCGGGATGTTAGGAAGGCAACACTGGGCACACTTTTAGAGTTTGTGAAGACTCGACTCCCCCAGGCAGACCTCAAGTTTGTGGACAGGAAAATAGGTATCTTGCGTAACATGTATAAGCGGGAACACAGAAAAATCCAGGAGTCGCTCTGATCCTTGGCAGCAGCTGACCAAGTATATGTACCCAAGTTGTGGTATTACCACAAACTGCGATTCCTGGATGAGCAGACAGAAGCCAGGCAATCACTTTCCACCCTTCCCCCCACCCTTCCCTCCAGCCTTCCCTCCACTCTTCCCTCCAGCCTTCCATCCACTCTTCCCTCCAGCCTTCCATCCACCTCCACCCCAGCTGAGGAGTCCCAGGATGAACTGGGCCTTTTCACCATTGATGAAGTGGATGCTCCCAGCTTCAGCCAGGTATACTTTTTTTTTAGATTTGGGGATTGTGTAAATGTTATTAATGATGTTAAGGTGTTAATTTTGAAAGTGCTTCATAAAAAATCACTTCTGCACAAAGAGTAATATGTAGATATATCACTAGACAGTAGTGGCCAAATATATACGTAACTTCAGATCTTGTTGATCATCTGAAATAATGGTGTGGTCAAATAGATAGCCTTTACTATTTTGTGTAATTATATTTGAAAGTTAGGAGCTAAAAAATTGTGTGTGATTGCATAACAGAAAATTACAACTATGTCCCTTTTTTTACACAGGATGACCTCAGCCAGGAGGAGGCCTTGCCCAGTGGGAGAGAGGAGGAGGCCTTGCCCAGGGGGAGAGAGGAGGAGGCTGTGGCTGGGCCAAGTAGAAGCCGCACAGAGTGTCAGGTGCCTCCCCTCCGCATTCTCCACAAAAGGCCCAGGAGAATGCCACCAACAGAGCAGGAATCCCTAGACCTCATACGGGAAGCAAGCCGGATCCTGAGCAAACCTCCCAATGCAGAGGAGGCGTATGGCACCTATATAGCCAGCAGATTACTGGAGTTGGAAAAGGGCCAACGCCTCCTCTGTGAGGGTCTAATTTTCCAGGCTTACCAGAAGGGCTTGAGAGGGGAGCTTACTACTACAACCTATCTAGCAGATGAAGCCAATCCTCCTCCTCCTCCTCCTCCTCCTCCTCCTCCTGCCCCAAGTACACCACCAGAGGCACAACCTCCGAGGAAGGCTGCAGAGAAGCGTGGAGGGAAGGCTGCAGAGAAGCGTGGAGGGAAGGCTCCACGGAAGAGTCGAAAGTGATTGCCTGGTTTCTGTCTGGTCTGACTGTGCTCCCTGTGCTCCCTATAGTCGCAAGATACCTATTTTCTTGTCCTCAAACTTGATGTGTGTCCTGGGGGACGAAAGGCTTCCCAGATTCTAAAAGTGTGTCCAGTGTTGCCTTCCTAATTTTTGTGGGAATAAAATAAATACATTTTGGTTTACCTTACATTCTTGCCTATGTCTTTTGATTAAAAAACGCCATTTTGTTTGGGAGTAGGCAGGTACAGGTCGAAAAGACTATGGGGTTGATTTGAGAAAAGCAAATAGTCTGTGCACTTTGCAGAGGGCAGTTGCCCTCTGCAAGTGCAATTGCTCCAGAGCATCAGAAATTATTTAAAAGCTTGACTTTGCAAAGAGTACCCAATCCTGTGCAAGTAAAAGAAAAAAAAAAAAATCTATTTTAAAATTTTAAAGTTATGGAGATCTGGCTGTTACAAAATATTATATTAGTCATGGCAGGAGGATAAATCATGAAGAAAGAAGTTTGTGAGAACTCTGTGTGAATATAAAGCAGAAAAACAACTTCATTCCTCTCGCATTATCAATTTTAAAAAAAGGCTGTATTAAAAGACGACAGAAGAGGAATGTGCTAGCTTCAAGATGAAGGCTAGTTTTACCAGACCGAGCGCTTCCGTCTTGTAATTGCTTCAGAGCATGCGTCAGTTTGAGTTCGTCGGACTAGCACACAGACGATCGGTTTGTCCGCTAGAAAGAAGAGTCCGTCGGATAAATTTTAAACAAGTTTCAAATCTAATTCCGTCCAACTTTTGAGAAAACAAAGTCCGCTGGAGCCCACACACATCGAATTGTCCGACGAAATCCAGTCCGCCGGGCAAAGTCCGCCGTAAAGTCCGCTCGTGTGTACGCGGCATAAGTCTTCACGAAGCGTAGCTTCCCATCAAATGGAACCGAACACGACTGTGCTGAGAAGCCTTATCGGCCGACCAATGCTTCAACCATAAGGCTCTGCAGGCTGTGACGGAATGAGCCATTATCTTTGCTGTCATCTTGACCTGGTCGACAGCCACTTCAGCCACAACCCTACAGCAGTCTGCAAAGGAGAAGAACTGCCACTTCCCAGACTTTCATCCAAACATCTATCCACCAGCTCCGCTACCCACACTCTAAGGCTGGATTCACACCCATGCACTCCCAGTGCATTCCGCAGAACGTGTTCCATAGGAGACCATGATAAATGGACGGTAGTGCAAAATGCAAAAAGCACCAAAAAATGCACAGGTGCGAACCCAACCCAAGTGCTACTGCCACAGGAGTGAGTGCTACCGCTGGTCTGCAGGCTGCTGTCCAAACTATACAACCTTTTTAGGTCTGCGTCTATTTTGCGGTCTATAGGATCCCTAAAAGAGACAGAATACTCCAGCGGAAGCGTAATGTGGTGGGCGAATATACGTAATGAAGCATCCACCTTAGGCGTAGTGTCCCAAGGGGTACAGCTTCGATACTCCATTATGCACATTGAGCTTCTTCTCAGGGCCCCCCCCCCCACTCATCGTCAATTACTTTTTTAATTTCAGAAATGAAATGGGAAGGAGGTAACGATTTCTTTAAATATGGGTAGTATCTTTGCTGTTTCTTTGGAGGCGACGATTCTTTCCTTAACAGCCTCCACCAAGGGGGGAACCAGTGCAAAAATCAAACGTATGCGATTCTGAACCATCTGAGCCTCAGATGGATCCGAATCGCTATCGACTTCAGAGTTAAAACGCACTTAAAACGCATGATCTGAATCTGCAGATGGCGAAGATACAGCAAGATGAGTAGGATTCCTTGAAACACTCTTTAACCCTTCCTTGACTGCGTGCTTAATGTAGGATTTAACCTGGCGTGCTTTCGCCGCATTGTCCTGAGCCGTCTGATGTCTTGACCTCTCTTGGCTTGGGTCCGAGCGACTAAAGTGAGGTAAGAGTAAGGGAAATATGGAATGTTGTGACAACAGGCATCTATCCAGCTGCATGCGACTCTGCGATTTGTCATGTCTAGTCCCTTCTCTACTCTTTTGAGGCTGGAATGCTGATTTGCAACCTCTTTGCGGGAGTTTATCTCGCAGTGGGCCCTTCTCTCTGTAAAACACAGAGGATGTGCTCTCTTTTAAAAAATAAACAAAAATGTTATTTTATTTTTTTTTTTCAAAAGAAAAATAAATAAATACAATTAAAATAAACTTATCCATCCAAATCTTCAGTGCTTAAGGCAGCTAGGCAGGCAGGCGAAATTCCCCAGTCCTAGAAGGTACAGGATAATAGAAATACTCTGACGGACAAGTAACACAGCAGAAAGTAATGAGAAACCTGGGAGGAGGCTTACCAGAGCAGAGCAGAGTAGCAGATTGACCAGCTGGAGACTGGGATCAGCCTAGAGGACAGAGGCTGCTGCAAATAAGCAGTGAGCATTTTGGTGTTTGCTAGGCAACCCAAAGAGGAAGCTACCTCTGACCTCACCTTCTCAACTCTGAGCTTCCTGAAAGGAGTACATGTGGAGGTGGTGAACTACAAGTCCCAGCGAGCCAAACCACTGCCTGAACACACAAAAACATGGAAGGAGAGAGTGCCAGCACCTGCCTAACGAAGGTATATACAGTCATTTATACTGTCAGTGACCTTTGCCAGTAATACACAATCATTTATACTGTACCATACAATCCCAGCACCACGGGAACCCACCTACTCAGGAGATTTACAGCCTATATGGGAAGTCTTCTGAATCGGAAGAGGCTGAACACGACAGGATAGATTGGTGGATGGAGAAGAGAAAAAATAAATAAATAAAAAATAAACTTTAAAAGGCGTCCGGAGTGAGGAAAAAGAACACTGGTGTGGGCAGACAGCCGCCCTTTTATGGGCTAGAAAAGAGGTGGTCCTGAAGGGGTCAGAGGGGCCGGAGCTGACCCATAGTAGGCTGACATGGGAGGTCCAGGAAATAATATTACTTACATTCAATAATACAATGCAATATTTAACCTGTACTCAAGGGCTCCCCCTAGGCTGTAATTCAATGTTCACTACAAAATAGAACTGTGATGCTTTGCAAAAGATGATAAAAGTTCCTTGACTCCAGATATCTTCAGCTAGCCTGTAGTTTAAACTGCAGTATTTGTAATCCAACAGGGCAACAGAAAGAAAGCAAACTGTAGAATGAATCGTATGTTGATAACTGTGTGACTGAAGAATCATGGCATTTGTAACTTCCTCTTTATGTGTGAGTGCAATACAGTACTAACTTTACAGCGCAGGGAATAACAAGCCCCAGAGTTCAGCTGTATGTGGCCTGTGAAGAAGTAGAATCACTTGTGTGAAACTACAAGTCTCACCAGCGGTCTGTAAATAACTCACTCAGCAAACAGTGCACTTTACTGAAATGGGCATGTGCCCTCTCACCACAATAGACTCAAAGGCTGTGAGGCTCTGTCCCGACTCCCCCCCCGATGTCTCCGTCTGATGAAAAGATGGCGCTGCCACGCTGTACCGCTCCTCCGGATGGCTGAGATGCAGGAAACTTCCAGATGCCCTGGCACTGCACACCAATCCGCTTGCTAAGCTGGCAGGGCTGTACTCTGACGTCCCTCAGAGGCTGGCAATCCTGCTCCGTGCCATACAGGCCGCAATCTTCTGGTCACACAGACCTCCTGCTGGCAGGTATTAAATGGCGTCCAGAGAGACTGAAACATGGCCGCGCTGGTCCTTTTATTACTGCTCCCAGCATGCAGTGCTGCGCACTTTGCATTGTCTGTATTGTAGTTGAGGGCTGATCCAGCTAACAGAGTCACTTCCTCCTCCAGACTACATCACCCACAATGCTTTGCAGCGCCGCTTCTCAGGAATTAAAAGAAGGTCCTAACAGCATTAAAAGGACACTAGAGGGAGCCAAACTCATTTGCAAACCATAACAACTGTAATGCTTTATATTAGCAAACCCTTGGCTACACAAATGAAATGTCATCCTGTCATTCAATTGGGCTTTATGTCCACTTCAAAAGACCTGACATTCATAAATCATCAAACTCTTCACTGTATAACAATCAAGTCACTGAAAAAAAGCGTTTATTGAATATTTCGGTATTCAAGCTTCCCTTGTATGTGCGAATATTTAATTATAAACAACTAATTACACTTGCAGTTTTAAACCTAATATTCACAAGGCTTTAAATTTATTCTGCAATAAACACTTACTGCTTAACAAACTGTAATGCAGACTAATTTGCTTTAATGTAAAGCATAGGAGGAAAGCTTAATTACTGTTGTTAATGTAAATACCTTTGTCTGGCAGAGCTTGCTGCTTTCAGTTCAGGATTCCTAAGCTGATTTTCATAAGCCCTTTTTACTTTCATCGCCGCTGTCCACCTACATACAGGAATTGCATTTTTTTTTTTTTTTTGCTCATGGACTTTCATTTATTTTCATATATTTCCTTTCTTGAAAAAGAATAGGCAGCAATGCCTCTGTGTTCATTTCAAGAGCAATTATTTTTATTAAAAGGTTAAAGTAGAACAGTTTGGAATGATGGACTTTATAGGCATAGCACAGAAGATTAAAAGAAGTTTAAATTAAATATTTATTACAAAAATGTGATTAAAAAACATGTACATAAACTTACATATATTCACAAATAATACCTAGGAGCAAATTCAATACACTACATAGTAAATAAATGTTGAAACAGGGTATTCAGTCATTTAACTTATTCAGTCGTAACAGGTTTCAGGGGAGACGGTGTAAAAGATAGCTCGACTTGCTCTACATGTTACGCGTTCAGTAACGCTTCCTCAGGAGCTTTTGGCATATTCTATGAACAAGAAAATAAACATAAGTTCATTACATTCTACAATAAGAAAAAGAAAGGAAAGATACTCTATCATGTATCTATATGTAGAGTATGATAGTACCATCCCTGTGAGGTAAAAACAGTTAAAAATATGTCTCTGCAAGAGAAAGAAAACAAAAAACAAGAAGAGAAAAGAAAAGAAAAGGAGAAGAAAAAGAGGAAAGAAAGAGAGAGGGGCTGATATATGCAATATGGGACTATGTGGACAGATATATTATAAAGATGGTTAAGACAGTAAAAATAGGTTTGTAAATATAAAGTTGTCAAAAAAGTTATAGGCATAACCAGGCATTTACTTACATTTTCCACAAAGGGAAAAACAAAAAAAGGAAATAGTAGAATAAAATTATCTAAAATAATCTATTTATTCTACTATTTCCTTTTTTGTTTTTCCCTTTGTGGAAAATGTAAGTAAATACCTGGTTATGCCTATAACTTTTTTGACAACTTTATATTTACAAACCTATTTTTACGGTCTCAACCATCTTTATAATATATCTGTCCCCATAGTCCCATATTGCATATATCAGCCCCTCTCTCTTTCTTTCTCTTCTATGCTCCTCTTTTTCTTCTCCTTTTCTTTTCTCTTCTTGTTTTTTGTTTTCTTTCCTTCCTCCCTCTCTTTCCCTGCCTCTTTTTTCTTCTCTTTCCATGCTCTTTGTCTATACTGACTTTTCCCTCTGTACCCTTACTTGCCATTAGAGGTCTGGGACCATGGCAGAGAGACATATTTTTAACTGTTTTTACCTCACAGGGATGGTACTATCATACTCTACATAGAGATACATGATAGAGTATCTTTCCTTTTTCTTAATGTAGAATGTAATGAACTTATGTTTATTTTCTTGTTCATAGAATATGCCAAAAGCTCCTGAGGAAGCGTTACTGAACGCGTAACATGTAGAGCAAGTCGAGCTATCTTTTACACTGTCTCCCCTGAAACCTGTTACGGCTGAATAAGTTAAATGATTGAATACCCTGTTTCAACATATATTTACTATGTAGATAGTGTATTGAATTTGCTCCTAGGTATTATTTGTGAATATATGTAAGTTTATGTACATGTTTTTTAATCACATTTTTTGTAATAAATATTTAAACTTCTTTTAATCTTCTGTGTTATGCCTATAAAGTCCATCATTCCAAACTATTCTCTAATGATTTCCAATATCGGGACGTGGCATTCATTATCTATCAACCGTATCCACAGTGCCACTCTGTGATGATACGAACCCTCTTAGAATTTGTTAAAGTAGAACAGTTGTGCAATATATGCAGAATCGTTATATAGTTACTGTACATAGTTAATGTGAATCTAAACCTAAAAACAACATTTTAATATATTGCAGGTTAGGAGTCATTAGATGTGGTGATTTTAATGCTAAAAATATTTTTGGCAAGTACAGAAGCAGGCCACGAGGCGGGGGGTTGGCAGCAGCTCCATTTCTTTTGGCAGGTTGCTTTCCTGTGTGTTCAGTATACAGGGGAAGGGGCCTCCGATCCGTGCAGCTAACCGGCTTCAGTGTACAAGCAAATTGTCTACTTGTATACTGAAGAGGGAAGGCGATTAGCTGCATGGATCGAAGGCCCCTCCCCTCTCCACTGAACACATGGCGAAAGAGACCTGCTAGCCAGAAGGAGATCTCATGGCCATGTTTTCATAGCCAGAAGCTGCGGTGACCGGTGCCAAAAAAAGTAAAAAAAAATCAGGATTTTGATTGGGACACGCTCAGATCAGGGCGAGGGTCCAATTTTCGGGATTGTCCCGGGAAAATCGGAACTGTTGGCAAGTATGGCATACTTCTCTTATAGGTCACAGGAGTGCACTTAATTTTGCGCTCCTGTGACCCAGAGTCAGCTTATAGTGGGCTATTGCTTGCTATTAGCTGATGTCACAGAGCCACTCTAGACTCTGGAAGGATCCCAACCAAATTGTGCAGCAGCCAGCTATCTGATTGACAACTGGCTCTGGCTTTCGGCACACAGCTGAGAGCGGAAACCAGCTATGCTTGCCTCCTCTCCTGTCTGGCTCTCCAGTGAGTGCTGGAGGGGCAGAGCAGAGAGCAGAGAGCGGTGACTCACAGTCACTGCTCTCCACTCCAATGTGACCAAGAGCTGAGTTATCAGCAGTCATGTGAGGCTGCAGAGGCGAGTATGTATGTTTATTTTTTTATAACCCCAAATTTCTCCTTATAACCAGTATTCTTGAATTCTTATCTACTTTTTCATTTGTATTCAACGTCATTTTGAGTATAATACTATTGCTAAAGCCTAAATGCATAGCCTCATTTTAATTAGCATTACATTTCAAATGCTGCCTATTCCATTCAGATATAATTGTGTGTTAACATGACTCAAACAGCTGGTTATACAATTTAAATACAAATATGTAAATGGCTGTACCTCCTGAAATATTTGTAACGCAGTCTTGTGTAGTGGTACCCCCGTAGGGGCTGCTGAATGTAGTGGTGCGTCTGCCTCCCTGCCCAGCCAGGCACATACTCCTCACTCGCTCGGAGACATGAAAGCCGTCCTTGCACTTGTTTTTTTATGTTTTTTGAGGGGAATTTAACTTGGATGGGGGATGGGAAACTTATGAGATGTCCAAGTAATCAACAGTAAAGTTGGGATTACTATATACACCTCTGTATATACAATCTCCTCTTCTCCTCCTGCACTTCCTTGCTTGCAGATTAACACTCCTCACTCCTCCAGCACATCACTTGCTGCATTTCCAGGACTATTTAGAACTGTAGGCCTAACACTGGCTCAGCCAGGCCTAAAGCAAATGCCCTTTACAGTCAGGGACCCTATGGTGTAGCAAAATAGAAATTTCCAGTGATAGCTGTCCCTGTGGCTATTGCTCCCAGTACCACTTCTTCAGGCAATGCCAGCCCTCCTGGCTGCAGCTGCCCCTTTCCACTGCCCATGCCACCACCATCCTCCAGACTGGTTTTGCACCCATCCCAGACTGCTGCATCACAGTCTTATCAGGCATGCCTCCCCGTCTTCCTGACAGTGTGAACACTCTCCATGCCTCCTGGCTGCCTCTGTGGAACTTCTGGATACTTGCCCAGCAGTGTTCTCCCATTGTTCTCCCTTTCACCTCCTGTGCCTTCTGAACAGGACACCTCTGTGGGCTGTAAAAGGGTCCCATCAGCACCCGAGCCCAGGCCAAAGGTCACCCCCCCACAGACTGGGGAGCTCCCTCAAAGGCCCCGACAGCCTAAAACTCCATCTCCATCTTCCACTCGATCCACTCCTCCCCAGCTGGGCTTACCCTGGATATTTGAGAATGCCTGGGGGATGGCCAGGGCTCCTCAGAATACCCCAGGTGGCTCCACCCCCCCCCTCCACCTCTTTTTTCACCACCTGTGAGTCACCCAGCTCTATTCTAGGTCACTCCGAACCCAGAATACCAAAACACACCCAGGATTGGCTGCCAGGCAAGCCTGAAAATATACCTGTTCGCTGAAGAAAAATGTACTATTCCTCTAGCACACTAGAGGGTGCTACACTCATTCCCCCCCCCCCCTCAACGTCCAGCTACCCCCTTAGCTGGGAAATTTACAAAAATGAGCTCATGGGCCCAGGAGCAAGGGCATCTCATAAGAATATATAAATGGGATGGAGAAAAGGGAACAAACTGGGACAGGGCTATTCACAAATAAATACGTACAAAAAAAGAAAATATTTGGTAAGTATTTACATCATATACAGCACACTGCACACCTGACTACAGATACCTGTTGCTAACATTAACATAACATAACATTACAATTTGAGCCAGAGCATCTCTCCCTCAAGAGAGATACTCTGCTTGCAAAGGTCTTGACTCCAGCCGGTGACGGATGGACAGCTGTCCCATCCCAAGAGATCCCGAAAAGACAAAACACAACAACATCCTACACTAACAACTATCTACACACTTTACAAATTTTTTTGTCGGGAGGGAGTTAGCGTCCTGCTGACAGAAATATCAAATATTCAAACTACATACTTCACTTTAACACATTTTCTTTCTTTTGTTCTGTCTGAAGGGGGTTATGGCCTGCTGGCAGAAACAAATAAGAAAAAAAGCACACAGCATCAAAGTGATCAGTTCTCTTTAAAGTTCCTGATGGGAGGGGAGGGGCCCCTCCCCGGTCTGACAGGCTCCTAAAAAGAGTTAAAGTAGAGATCAGACCTCACCCAGCGTCTATCCGTGAAAGGAAAGGTCCATGCATCAGGCACAACACAGGGTGGCAGGCTGGTCTGATCCTGCAAGAGTCAGGGAGTGTCAGAAACCATGAACCAGACTGAGACAGAAGTACAGTAAAATCACACTTGTTTATTAATAAAAATAAAAAGGTAAATAGAGTAAGCGTAGTCAAAGCATAGCCAGAGTCCAGTAAATGGATCGAGTAGTCAGCCAAGCCAGAGTTCAGTAACCAGATCGAGTAATCAGCCAAGCCAGCGTTCAGTAACCAGATCGGGTAATCAGCCAGGCCAGAAGTCAGGGATCCAAGTATAGGAACAGCAAGCAGGATAAGGAGACAGAAGGGATGTCAGCAAAGACAGTCTTTAAACAGGAATGCAGGAGATGGTTTCTTGTGATGTGACCAAGGCGAAGGCAGGAATGAAGTGAGCTGGAGATCTTTAACCACTTCAATACCAGGCACTTAGACACCTTCCTGCCCAAGCCAATTTTCAGCTTTCAGCGCTGTCGCAATTTGAATGACAATTGTGCGGTCATGTGACGTTGTACCCAAACAAGTTTTTATCGTTTTGTACCCACAAATAGAGCTTTCTTTTGGTGGTATTTGATCACCTCTGCGATTTTTATTTTTTGCGCAACAAATAAAAAAAGACCGAAAATTTTACAAAAAAAAAAGTTTTTCTTTGTTTCGGTTAAAATTTTTTTTAAATAAGTAAGTTTTCTCATTCAATGACGGGCACTGATATGGCTGCACTGACGGGCAATGATAAGGCGGCACTGATGAGCACCGATGAGGTGGCACTGACGGGCACTGATGATGGGCACTGATAGGCGGCACTGATGGGCACTGATAGGCGGCACTGATGGGCACCGATAGGTGGCACTGGTATGCGGCACTGATGGGCACTCATAGGCGGCACTGATGGGCACTCATAGGCGACACTGATGGGCACCCGTAGGCGGCACTGATGGGTACTTATGGGTGGCACTGATAGGTGGCACGGATGGGCACTGATAGGTGGGCACTGATGGGCATGGATGGGCACTGATAGGTGGCACTGTTGGACACTGATGGGTTGCACTGATTACACTGATGGGTGGCATTGCTGGGCATCACTGATGTCTTTTAGTACATACTGGTGCCAATCAGTGCCCATTTGTGGGCACTGATTGGCACAGATTGGGCATTCATTTGAACATGGGGATGGCCATGGGGTACATACCTGGCCATCCACATGTTGCTCCCTTCCCTGGTGGTCCAGTGTGGTCATCCGAGGGGGGCTGCGCTGATAAACAATTAGTGCAGACCCCCCCTGTCAGGAGAGCCGCCAATCAGCTCTCCTCTACTCGCATCTGTCAGACGTGAGTGAGGAAAAGCCAATCAACAGCTCTTCCTATTTACATCGTGATCAGCCGTGATTGGACACGGCTGATCACGTGGTAAAGAGCCTCCGTCGGAGGCTCTTTACCGAGATCGGTGGTTGGGTGTGTCAGACTGACACACTGCACCACCGATCTTCGCGGTCGCGCCCCCACGGCTGTTATCCTGAAGGACGTTATATGACGCCCGGTCAGGATAACTGAACCACCACCTTTAGCAAAATGACGGCCGGGCGGGAAGTGGTTAAGTAGGCAGGACTGATGAGCAGATCCACAACAGCTAGTTAACTATGGAGAGAGATGAGAGCTGGCAATTAGCCGACAGCTGATCGGCCAGCTAGAGAAGGAAGGGCTGAGCCAGCCCTGACAGGGAGAAAGGAACACACACTCTGTGACTCTCCAGCAGTCTGTGGCTATTTCCATGGTTGCTGTACATCTCAACAGTCCTCTTCACGCATAGAAGTGTGGGTCAGGCAGTCTCTTCATACCCCCCTTCCTCCCTGATGAAGGCTGAGTGACTCCTCGCAGGCCGTCCCGCCTCCATGATCATCACTCAGTCCTTATGGATTGCTCTCCCCAGCCGCGTTTCCCTCCGAATGTCTTCAAAGCGGGGCCAGGTCTCCTCACACTCTAGCACCCGGAAAGGCTTGGGGATGTGCAAGTACTCCCAAACCAGGTCATCATTCCACTCTCCTCGGGAGTTCTCAATGATGTCCATGGTCTCGGGAGGGACATAAGGGTAGTCCAGACCCCACTCCAGACCACTTTGCACTGCACCTCCCGCTGAAATCTAGAAAACCTGGGCAGTTCTTTTGGCTTCCCTTTTCCTGGCAGGGCACATGCATCGTGGGACCTCTTGACCCAGTGCCTGTATGCAGGTGCTCTGGTCTGGGTGGTGGAGGGTCTGTCCAGAAAAAGTTGTCTGCTGCTTGTAGGGGTTCCTGCTGCTTCTTTTGTTCCCATAGCTGGCTCTGATACATCTCCTCCCTCGGACTGGACCTCCAGGACCGGGGATCCTCCTGTCTCCCATTCCTCCCCTGAGCTGCTGCTGTGAGATGACCACTCCACTAGCTTCTCCAGGGACCCAAACTCGGCTTGCAATCTGGGGGAACCCCAATCTATGGCCCTGTCCTCGCATTACCCCTCTGGCTCACCTGAGGGCTCATCCCCCTACAACACTGGCTCCTTCCAGATAGCGTTAGCAAGGGACACAAGGGGGCTGGCATTTCAGGGACTACTTCTGGTTCCTGCTGGGCAGCACTTATGGTTACCAAGTCCCCGACCAGCCAGCAGGCCACGACAGACTCCTCTTCCCTTATGTCACTGATTTTCACAGGGGAGTCACCAGGCTCAGACTCCACTCCGCCTTTTGGGGATGATTCTAGGCCCGCTCTGGCCCTCCCGGAACTTCTGCGGCTGCACGCAACACAGTCCTGTGTGCAGGTCCACATTGTAGTATTGTGGCTCCTGCTGGCTGGATGCAAGCCGGGCGTGCTGCTGTAACCCCTTGTTAGACAAACTGAAGGTTGCAGGCATGCTGAAACTAGCAGGACTTGTCCAGGCATGTCGCTGGGCACTGACTGTGCCCGAGCAACTGAGAGCAAATAACCACTGACATTTGCGGTGATTGCCGATAGCAACAATAAAGTTTATAACCCATGCCTCACTGAAGGGAACACTTCTAGCACAGTCCCACCCACAGGCTGACCCCGATCACCCCGGGCAATGGTAGACATCTCCAGGCAAACTTTACTGTTTGAGCAGGAGTTTGAAGCATGAGTTCAGGATGTCCAGCAAAGGCAGAACACTGGACATATTTGTAATCCAACTCGAGACGTCCAGCAATAGCAGAACAGTGGACGTATTTGTAATCCATGGGCATGATTGCCCACCATGGTTGCCATGGGTGACAGCACATGATAGAAAGTTACTAAATTGCAGAAATTAGCACAAGTTGGCCACGGTTCGGGCAACTGGGTAAGCAGGCAGCAATAATTTGAACTTGAAGGCAGATCCTGCTGGTTGCTCTGGGCAACGGCACTTGATGCTGTAGTACTGAATGCAGGCAGAGCACATAAGCCCTTCCCCTGAGTTAAATTCCTCGATTGGTGGAACAAAGTGCAGTTCCCTGGCTCGGTCAAGTTCAGTTGCTAGGGGCAACAGCTGACAGGTTACCCGTGAACAGAGATCCTGGATCGAGCTCCCAAAATGTAGTGGTACCCCTGTAGGGACTGCTGAATTTAGTGGTCTGTCTGTCACCCTGCCCAGCCAGGCACACTCCTCACTCACTCGGAGACATGAAAGCAGTCCTTGCACTTGTTTTTTATGTTTTATTGAGGGGAATTTAACTTGGATGGGGCATGGAAAACTTATGAGATACTCAAGTAATCCACAGTCAAAGTTGGGACTACTATATACACCTCTGTATATACAATCTCCTCCTGCACTTCCTTGCTTGCAGATTATCACTCCTCACTCCTCCCAGCACATCACTTGCTGCATTTCCTAGCACTGTGGGCCTGACACTGGCTCAGCCAGGTCTAAAGCAGATTCCCGTTACAGGCAGAGACCGCGGGCTCCTATGGTGTAGCAAAACAGAAAGTTCCAGTGGTAATTGTCCCTGTGGCTACTGCTCCCAGTACCACTTCTTCAGGCACTGCCAGCCCTCTTTCCACTGCCCGTGCCACCACCAACCTCCAGACTGGCTCTGCACCCATCCCAGACTGCTGAATCTACGTCCTCACATGCCTCACAGTCCTCCCGGCAGTTTGAACACTCACCAGTCCTCCTGGCTACCTCTGTGGAACTCCTGGAGACTTGCTCAGCAGTGTTCTCCCGCTGTCCTCTCTTGCTCCTCCTGTGCCTCCTGGCCAGGACATCTCTGTGGGTTGTAAGAGGGTCCCGTCCGCGCCAAAGGTCACCCCCCTAAGACTGGGGAGCTCCCTCAAAGGCCCCAACAGCCTAACACTTTAAGGGGGCCTGCCTCCTGCCAATCCAGATTAAGGATTGGTCAGGGCTCCTCAGAATACCCCAGGTGGCACCACCTCCCCTCTCCACCTCTCTTTCCAGAAAGCACCAGAAGATTCTGGAAAGAAGTGGGAGGTTCTAGTGACAGCACATGTGAGTCACCCAGCTCTATTCTAGGTCACTCCCAACCTGGAGCACGAAAACACACCCAGGCTTGGCTGCCAGCCAAGCCTGGAAATTTATCTGTTCTCTAAAGAAAAATGTACTATTCTTCAAGCACACTAGAGGGTGCTACAGTTGCATAGCTAGACAGAGCACACCTTTGCTTCCTGATTCACCTTCACAGCTTTCCATGTCTGATAGAAGTATCCAGAATACAGTAGAACATTCAAACCTTTGAATAAATAGGCAATTACACGGTGAGATATGGCTCCAAAATTGGATCTATTCAGGACACTACAACCATTTTGGTGCTCTCCTTGAAAAAATGGTCTATAATATCCTGCCAAATTTCTAAAAGTAAACAAATAGCAAACAAAGCCAACAGGGTAGGAAAAATGGAAAATACACTCACAAGTGCAAACGTATAAAAGCACTTATTTGTAACTCAGGTCCAGTACAGGAAAAACTGCCGGTCATGGCCAATAAAGGCCCACTAGTAACTAGAAACTCTCCCCTGCAAGAAGTCCCTGCATGCAGGGTTTTTTCACTACAAGCTTATGAGATCATTAATTGCAAAGTGACAGTAGGCGCTTGACACTGGAACCATCAGGCAGAGTGATTTCCCACCCAATGGAGCCTGTATAGTGCCTTCCATGACATCACCAGGATTAGTGCTGGACATGGAGCTTGGAAGGTAAGTGCCACTGAACAACAATGATGGTGCTACATTCCTTCCACTAACCACTGTAATGGAGCTTTAGAGCTCTCACTGAGCACCAATGATGGGGCTACCCTTCTCTCTCTGACCACTAATGATGGAGCTACATTCCTCCCACTAACCAATAGTGAAGGGGATACATATTTCCCAGTGACCAATAATGACAGGGCTATATTACTTCCACTGACCACCAATGATGGAGCTTTATTACACCTACTGACCACTAATGGTGGGGCTACATTTCACCAGTGATTAGGCATTATTTTTTGACCACCAGTGCACCATTCCTCCCACTTACTTCCAATGCTGGGGCATTTATTAATCCCTTTGACACCAGAGAATTTATTACTCCAATGCATCCTGGAGAATTTTTAGTCCTAATGACCACCGTCCGGCCCTCTAACAGTCAGACAGGGAGTTAATTGGCCCTCTGCTTAAAAGGTTGGAGTATTGGGGGTTGGAGTCTCTGTCTGGTTTTTATTGCCTTCTGTGTACCTAAAAGGGGGATCCGTCTTCTTTCCTTTTAAGCCAGAGTATGACAGAAAATTTCTATGTATTTCTCTATAAAAGGAAAGGAAGGGTTAGAACTTCTGATAATGTTTTTATTTCTGTCTGTGCATTCCTGACCCTGTGAAGCTTGCAACCTTTATTTTCTATATGGGTGTCACAGAACAGGAATTGAGGAGTTTGTTTCCAAATGGAGTCCCAGACAACAATAAAAACTTGACAGCAGCTCTTATCCACTCTCGAAAACAAAAAAAATAAAAAATTTGGGCTGCAGTTGAGCTAGTATGGATATGAGAACTTTTTTAGCTGGCAAAGAATTTTAATGGCTGGTGTTGAACTTTTAATTTGCATTTAGCCGTTTGCCTGGAGTTCAGATTAATGCAGTAACAAATCTTAAGCAGCCAGGTTCTGCATTATGTTATCCGTGTAGCACAGATAATGTAAAAGGGAGAATTTGCATGCTTTGGGCAACATGAATTGTCCTTTGGTTAACCAATGAAAAAGGAGTGCTGTCAAGTATGATTACAGTCCCTCTTTTCTGTACCTGGAGGGGGGTGTTGACAGAAATGACTTAGCCATTCACCAGGTCTAATGCGTGGCCATTGGGATGTCACTGTGTTTATGACCATGTCCCAGATACAATTTTATATAGGTATTAATATCTTTGAATACCTACAGGTTACAGTCTGCTAACTTGAATATGATTGAATACCTTGAATACCTTTTGAATGGATATAAATATGTGGGGTGTCAGGTGTCTACTTTACCTAGAAGTAATGTGTCCCGTTGGCTCCCCATACCTTCTAAATAACGGATATAAGTAAATATGTCCTTATTCTGCCTGTACTGTTTTTATTTCAGAAGTTATGAAGTACACTGAGTTCATTTTGATTCTTTGCTAATAACCAGTCAGACAGGAATGCAAATTCAGCCTGATCACCAGCGGCCGCACATACTGTATGTGAACCCCGCAAACTGAATTGTGTATTGGTTAATAGGTTTGAGAGGGCCTGCGTGTGTCCTCTCAATGGACTGATAAGAAAGTCCTATTACAAATGTCTTTCTAGAGAATTCCATTAATAGTTAGCTTGCAAATGGTTGTTTGTTTTTTATCTGCTAAGTAATTGTATAGCGGAATGTTTATGGCTAAGTTCTTTTAGAGTGTCCAGATCCATAGCCCCTTGTTTACTCAAGCTGAACGCCTATGGAGATGCACTTTTGGAATTATAGCTCAGAGTTGCCATATCTCTGGTTAGAAAAAGAAAATAACAAATAAAATGTCATGGCTGATTTAAATTTTTTTTTGGGGGGGGCTTATGAACAACATAGATGCCTGTTTGGGATGCCCTGTACGTTTTATCTTTACAGTCAGCAGTTTACCAATCTGTACACAACAATACACACAGATATGCACTCACTGTAAGGACTTACTGCCCTAACTGAATTTTTCTTTATAAAATTGTCCCTTATGCCCTGTACACACGACCGGTTTTGCCATTGGAATAAACTCTGAAGGTTTTTCCGACGGAGTTCTGACGGAATTCCGCTCAAGCTGTCTTGCATACACACTGTCACACCAAATTCCGACCGTCCAGAACGCGGTGACGTACAACACGTACGACGGGACTAGAAAACTGAAGTTCAATAGCCAGTAGCTAATAGCTTCCGTCTCGTACTTGCTTCAGAGCATGCGTCATTTTTGGTGCGTCGAAACAGCATACAGACAAGCGTTTTTTCCGATAGTAATTTGTTCCGTCGGAAAATTATAGAACATGTTCTCTATCTAAGTCCGTCTGAATTTTCGACAGAAAAAGTCCGATGGGGCATACACACGGTCGGAATATACAATGGAAAGCTCCCATCGGACTCTTTCTGTCGGAAATTCCGCTCGTGTGTACTCGGCATTAGACATTGCATGGTTCTGTGAAAGTGACATCTTTTTGTCATAAGGATCAAATAAACTGATGTAAATTTACCAGACACACATTGCTTTCATGTGGCATATCTAAGGGTTAAAAAACACTACAGCTGAGACTAACCAGTACAGCATGCGTGTGTTAAAATCTAGCAACTATTTATTTGTTTTATTATAAACTAATTATTAATTTTTATACAGTACATCCATTGCTATTTTTTTTTTAACTATAGCCTTGATGAGAGGATACTGTACTGTTATTTGCAGCCTTGATGAAGTGGGTGTTTTTGGACCCTGAAACACATTGGATGCACTTTTGATTGTCCCCCAGACCCTTACCAAGCTTGTATTTGGACCTTATACCAGTGGTGTGCTTCAATTAACTTTTGTTTGCTACAAAATCTAACAATAGGTAGAAAGGCACAAATTATCTTTCTAGTACATGCATTTGCTTTAGATCGACAACCCAGACAAGCACATTCACCCAGTTTTGCAAACAATACCTTATACTAATTTGTCTTTTTTTGTCTTTGCTACCTAGCTACATAAACTGTTCCCTTCAAACCTGTCTGTATTATATTAAGAGTACACAGGAGAAAGTAGTCCATTGGCCAGTGTTTTCTTGCTAATCTGCAGAGGAGACCAGTGTAGGTGAGTGCCGCACCATTAGCTAAAGAAATTGTCCTTTCGATAGCCCATCTGTAAAACAAAAAAAAGGTGTTTTGTCAGAAGGTACATCTGACTAGGGGGATCAGAGGTTTAGTAGTTAGCCCTGATGCCTTACAGAACTAAGGTCTTGGAATGAAATCATGCAAGTTGCACTACATGATTGGAGCTGTTATATTCTGCCTGTGTATCTTTGCATTTGTTCCAGTTTCTTTTGATAATACTAAAATATACAGAGAGGGGTATTGCTTTCTACCCAAAGATTGGTAAGTTGTCTGTATGAGGTAAGAACATTTGTTTGTAAACGCCACTGGAGCAGGAACTGCTGCTGATATGGAACAGTCTATATCTACTGTAAATGCTGAAAAATACAGTGCCTTGAAAAACTATTCATACCCCTTGACATTTTCCACATTTTGTCATGTTACCACCAACAAAGTAAATGTATTTTATTGGGATTTTATGTAATAGACCAACACAAAGTGGCACATAATTGCAAAGTGGAAGGAAAACGATAAATGGTTAAATGGATAAATGGTTTTCAATTTTTTTACAAAAAAGTGTGGCGTGCATTTGTATTCAGCCCCTCCTGAGCCAATACTTTGTAGAACCACCTTTCACTGCAATTACATCTACAAGTCTTTTTCGGGATGTCTCTACCAGCTTTGCACATCTAGAGAGTGAAATTTTTGCCCATTCTTCTTTGCAAAATAGCTCAAGCTCTGTCAGATTGAATGGAGAGCATCTGTGAACAGAAATTTAAGTCTTGCCACAGAATCTCAATTGGATTTAGGTCTGGACTTTGTCTGGGCCATTCTAACACATGAATATGATTTGATCTAAACCATTCCATTGTAGGTCTGGCTGTATGTTTAGGGTGAAAGGTGAACCTCCGCCCCAGTCTAAAGTCTTTTGCCGACTCTAACAGGTTTTCTTCAAAGATTGCCCTGTATTTGGCTCTATCCATCTCATCTTTCCATCAACTCTGACCAGCTTCCACTTCCCTTATGAAGAAAAGCATCCCCACAATATGATGCTGCCACCACCATGTTTCACGGTGGGGATGGTGTGTTCTGGGTGATGTGCAATGTTAGTTTTCCGCCACACGTATTGTTTTGCTTTTCTTCCACATGTTTGCTGTCTCCCCCAAATGGCTTCTCGCAAACTCCAAATGGGACTTCTTATGGCTTTCTTTCAACAATGGCTTTCTTCTTGGCACTCTTCCATAATGGCCAGATTTGTGGAGTGCACGACTAATAGTTGTCCTGTGGACAGATTCTCCCACCTGAGTTGTGGATCTCTGAAGCTCCTCCAGAGTTACCATGCTCTCCTTGACCGGCCTGTCAGTTCAGGTGGACGGCCATGTCTTGGTAGATTTGCAGTTGTGTCATACTCTTTCCATTTTTGGGTGATGGATTGAACAGGGCTTCACAGAACAGTTGTATTTATACTGAGATTAAATTACACACAGGTGGGCTCTATTTACTAATTAGTTGACTTCTAAAGGCAATTGGTTCCACTAGATGTTAGTTAGGGGTATCAGCAGGGCCGGCACTACCGCTAGGCAAACTACGCAGCTGCCTAGTACTGCCTGTGTCCTGTGTCTGTGCTGACTGAGTGTCACTCACTGTGTGCATTTCTGCTGTGCAGTGTGCAGGCCTCACGGTCCGCCCGGGCAGTGCTGTCTGTGTACATGAATAGGATTGGTGAGTTGTCGCGGCTCACCAGACGCCGCCAATCCCTGCTGCCTGAGTGGCTCAGGCACTGTTTGCACAGGACAGGCGCCATGCCAGCCAATGAGGTGTTGAGCGCCGGCGTGGTGCTCTGCCCGCCATAACGTGATGTCACTTATTCCCTCCTCCAGGCTCCAGTCCCACCCACAACAGAGCAGAGGACCCCACGCAGTCCCTGGCTGTCTGGACTGTCCCACACAGTGTGGATTGTGGAGGCTCAGGCTGAAACAGAGAAGAGAAGGTACAGACTCATACAGTGTGTGTGTAATAACAGATGGTGTGGCCTGTAATAATTGCTGCCTGGCTCAAGCTGTAGTCGACAAACAGTATTATATACAGACAGTCTGCAGCTGCAGCAATCATATTTCTCTGTGTACTGTGTACTGTGTACAGTATTATGGCATAATATACATATTTATTATAGTATGGTCATGGAGAAATATTGGATACTGGATTGATGATCGAGATGAGAGAAGAGATGGGATCGGACCAGTGTGTGATATCAGAAGTACATTAAATAAGCAGCAGTCTTATGTGCCATTCCCTAATATATGTAATTGCTATAACTTTTGCGCAAACTGATGAAGAAATTTGATTTTTTACATTTTTTATTGGATGTGTTTTAAAGCAGAAAGTAAAAAAATGTATTTGGGTACAGCGTCGCACGACACACAATCGTCAGTTAAAGTAAAATAATTTGCAAAGAAAAAGGCACGTAGAGTAAAATTTTGATGTGTCTGCAAGTAGCTGGTCTAAGTCTAAGGTGCAACATAGTCTGGCACCGGCCCTGGGTATCAGAGTAAAGGGGGCTGAATACAAATGCATAATAACTATAAACTGACAAATATAACTAGAAACTGAAGCATTTTGTCATGTTTTGTCTGAGATGTCTCTGCCATCTCCCGTCTATTTGTTACCCAATCCAGCAGAAAAGATTTAGAAACCAGGACCATTTATTGTGAAAGATGATCCAGGTCCAAGCTGTTCCCTTCTTTGACATGTGTCACACTTTGGGTTTGTTGATGGACAAATGCAGTATGTCCTACTCCAGCTGAAAATTGAACTGCAATCCACTTCTATTTGAGATCAGTTTGAAATGCTTCTGAGATTATTTAGACTTTATTGACAGGCATACTGACCTATGGTTAACCTCCTAAACTGCATCAACCTGCTTCAAGCTGCTTTTGAATTCCCATTGAATTGTACTGATGGAGAAGAACCTGTCAACAGTGTCTCTTTAAAAGACTTATGCCTTGTACACACGGGCAGACTTTTCGACCGAACTTGTCCGCCGGAACGAATCCGTCGGAAAATCCGACCTTGTGTGGGCTTCATCGGACTTCCGACTGACCTTTTTGGTCGAAAATCAGGCGTACTTTAGATTTGAAGCATGTTTCAAATCTTCCCGCTGGAACTCCACCGGAACCAGTTCCTATTGGGAAAACCGTTCGTCTGTATGCTGGTCCGACTGACCCACCATTCCCCGGACTGTGACATCATAAGGGGTGGGGTCACCATGTGACATCACCCAGTGACCATGCCCCATGCCAATATAAGTCATTGCACACTGCTCACACGGCATTACAGCGAGAGAGAGCATCGTGTTAACATCGGAAGAAGAGCAGAGGGAACAATACGATGGAGAAGACCGGGCCAACGCTAGCAAAAGAGCAGCAAAAGAGTAGAATATAGCGGAGGAGCCCGGCAGAAGAACCGGAGAGCGGGTGAAGAACCGGAGAGTGGGAGAAGAGGCCAGAGAACGGGAGAAGAAGCAGGAGAGAGTGGAGGAGTCGGAAGAGACCCCCGGAGCTGCCTAATAAATTACTTTAAAAACCTGTCTAGTGTGTTTTTTTATTGACACTTTTTTCCCCCAGGTGAATGGGTAAGGGTACGATGTAGCCCATACTCATTCACATAGGACACGGGGCGGGATCTGGGGGGCTCCCGGATTCCGATAAGTCCCCCGCCCGCAGACCCCAACAACCAACGGCCAGGGTTGTCGGGAAGAGGAACTTGTCCTCATCAACATGGGGACAAGGTACTTTGGAGTGGGGGGGGCCGCAGTGCGCCCCCCTTCCCCAAAGCACCCACACCCCATGTTGAGGACATGCGGCCTGGCATGGTTCAGGAGGGGGGGCGCTGGTCCTCACCCCCTTTCCTGACCGGCCGGGCTGCGAGCTCGGATTAGGGTCTGGTATGGATTTTGGGGGGACCCCCACGCCGTTTTTTCGGTGTAGGGGGTTCCCCTTAAAATGCATACCAGACCAAGGGCCTGGTATGCTCTTGGAGGGGAACCCATGCCAGTTTTTTAGTTTAAAATTTGGCGTGGAGTCCCCCCTCAAGATTCATATCAAACACAGTGCCTGGTATTGGCGGGGATCCAAGTCGGATACTCGCACCAGTGTGCACCCGGCCTTAATGTCAGCAATGCTTGTCGCTCATTGGGAAAGGAAAAAAAAATTTCCTTTCCCGATGAGTGAGCCAGCTTGGCACTGGCTCCCGCGATGGGGCTCGCAAGGTGTCAATCTCACTGATAAAAGCGGCGAGATTGACTTCCTTTTCTAGTCCCATCGTACGTCATCACGTTCAAAATGAACAGACTTTGGACGGACATATTGTATTTGAATGTTATTAAAAATTACCTTTCCTTTTCAATCTGCAGCCACTGCAATTGTCTATAAATGCAAAGCAATATGGCTACATGGAATTGTTCTGTACACAGAATGTGTACTGACCACTCCCCAAAAACATCATTTCTTGCTTGTGTAATTGGCTCACCAATTTTCCCAGAAGTCTGCCTAAGATAGAAATCAGATTTCAGACATCCCCTGCAACAAAAATGTAATTTTTGGTGAGATACTCCCAGGGGCATAACTAGAAATAGCAGGGCCCCATAGCAAAATGTTTTACGGGGCCCCCCTGCAAACACCCCCCCCACAGCTGCCCTAGTGTCAATGCAGCGTGACCTGTGCCACATACAGCATGACCTGTGCCCAATGCAGCGTGACCTGTGCCCAATACAGCGTGACCTGTGCCCAATACAGCGTGACCTGTGCCCAATACAGCATGACCTGTGCCCAATACAGCCTGGTCTGCCTGTGCCCCATACAGCCCCACTTATGCAGAGGAAGAGGCAAGCCACCCGAATCAGCAGAGAGCGGGATTGCCTGCTGTAATAGCTTTCATTTGAATTTCCTGTCTTCCCGGGGCTCATCGTCACATAGCCCCACCTCTTGGCACGACGCCTTTGATGACGGGATCAGTGTTCTGTCTATCAAAGGCACCGGGCCAAAAGGTGGAGCTATGTGACGTAAGCCCCGGGAACACTGGAAGTTCTAATGAAAGCTCTTACATCGGGCAATTCAGCTCTCTGCTGATACGGACAGCTCGCCTCTTCCTTTCCTCTCTCTTCCCCTGGCTGAGAGACTGTGCCAGCGGTGCTCTTATCCTCACTGGGCCCCACTCAGCTGTGTCGCTATGGTGGTAGTTACGCCCCTGGATACTCCCAATAGGAACACGTCTAAAGGGATGCAGGCCCAGCAGCTTTCCTCATTAGTGATCTGCAGCTGCCACAGCTGATTGATAATTATGAAATCCCCCCCATTAGACCCACTTAGCCCAGAGGCACAGACAAACACACAGGGATTTCTTCAGAATAACAAAAAGGTAGGAATCTGCAACAAAGGTTGTTATAATCCTTGCAATGTACATAGTATATAGATCACCCAGATGGGAATGTTTTTTTTCTCTACAAAATTGAGGGTAAGCTTTAAAGGTCTCCAGTTAGATGAGAGGTCTCACAAGTTTTTCTCTCACAAGCTTTTCGCTGATCATCTCCTATTGTTTCTGACTGAACCATTAATTAGTCTCCCCAACGTGATGCAAAAATTCAAACGATTTGGATACCTTAGCAATTTTAACCACGTAAGGACCTCCCACCGCATAAATACTGCGGCAGGGCATCCCTATTGCACAAATGAGGTACCTGTACATAGTTTTGTGCATGAGACACTGCGGACACGCTTCTGTCCGCTGGCCACCCACGTTCACTCCCCTGAGGGGCAGAATGGGCATCTGCCTATGCAAACAAAGCAGATCCCCGTTCTGAAAGGGGAGTACAGAGAGATCATCTGTTCCTAGTGATCAGGAACAGCGATCTCTCTGTACTCCCAGTCAGTCCACTCCCCCCACAGTTAGAAACTCCTCTCTAGGACACACTTAACCCCTTGATCGCCTCCTAGTGTTAACCCTTTCCCTGACAGTGTCATTTATACAGTAATAAGTGCATTTTTATAGCACTGATCGCTGCATAAATGTCACTGGTCCCAAAAAAGTGTCAAAAGTGTTTGATCTGTCCTCCGCAATGTCGCAGTCCCGCTAAAAATCGCTGATCACTGTCATTACTAGTAAACAAAAATAATAATAATAAAAATGCTCTAAATCTATCCCCTACATATTGGCCTAAACAGATGAAGAAATTTGCCATAAATCTATCTCTTATTTTGTAGACGCTATAACATTTGCGCAAACCAATCAATAGAACGCTTATTGCGATTTTTTTTAAAATAAAAAATATGTAAAAGAATACATATTGGCCTAAACTGATGAATAAGTGAATAGGTTTGTTTTTTTATTTTTTTTATTGGATATGTATTATAGCAAAAAGAAAAAAATATTTTTATTTTTTTTTTACAAAATTGTTGGTCTTTTTTTGTTTATAGCGCAAAAAAATAAAAACTGCAGAGGTGATCAAATACCACCCAAAAAAAGCTCTATTTGTGGGGAAAAAAGTGACATTTTTTTTTGGTTACAGCATCGGGCAATTGTCATTTAAAGTAACTCAGTGCCGTATTGGAAAAAATGGCCTGGTCAAGGGGGTAAATCCTTCCGAGTCCTCCTAAATCCAAACTATTGAATATGTCTCTTTTCCCCTCCCTGTCAAGACTCAGCTACAGAAGGAGTTTCCTTTCCAAATTAAAACTGATTATATTACCTATCTTGGGACATTCATCCACTCGGATTTAGAGAATCTTATCATTTAAAGGGTAACTCCACTTTCGTGGAGGTAGGAATCTGCAACAAAGGTTGTTATAATCCTTGCAATGTACATAGATCATTATTACACTTAATGTACATAGATCACCCAGAGGGGAATGTTTTTTTCCCAAAAAAAGTGGAGTTACACTTTAAATTACCAGAGACTACTACGATCCCAGGTTATAGACTTTATTTGGAGATCTCGTCGACCTTGTTTGAAACTGGTGGTCCTTATTAAATAGATTTTTCACTCTACCATCATGCTGCAGCGTTGAATAGGCTATTTGACTGGTTTTATTGTGTCCATGATAAGCGCGTAGTCCAACCGGAACAAGCTCTCTGATCGCTCGACTTATGAGCATTACCCTGGATTGCCCCTGCTCAATGCCCCCACTCTCCTACTTTACCTTTTTGGTTTCCGCGCCTCCTTGCCATCTGGGACAGATTCATTATATCTCACAAACTCTCACATCGTAAAGGCCCCCTAACTCCTTGTAACAAACCGCCTGGCACCCCACCTGTGTGCTTACACCAAGATACAGCTTCCTCCACTCTGGAGCCAGATATTATAGCTAAAAATTACCCCCGAGAACTAGACAACACTAGCTTAGGTGTAAACCAGAACTCTTTATTGAACACTCACCCAGAATTTTTACCACACAAAATCAAATAAGAGCTTGATCACATTATCCTAAACAATGCAAACTTTAAACAGTAATATCATCAGTACATCTAACAGTATATCTAATGATCAGCTAACATAAACATAAACACATAAACATCCCCCAATGGTTAGGTAACGAGGTAAAGTGGACACAATACTAATCACATCTCCAAGAAAGAAAATTAGCAGACAGACTAATAAGTGACTCAATTAACAATGGGAATTCACACCTAGGAGGCACACAATGGGTAAATTATACAATGAGAGAAAGACACCGTAAAGAAGAGTTCCAGGCTTTTTTTCGTTTATTAAAAGTCAGCAGCTACAAAAAGTGTAGCTGCAGACTTTTAATAAACAGACACTCTGGAAAGATTGTTCATTTAAGTTTTGTGTCCTTGTTTAAAAGAAATAAAGGAGAAAAATAAAGAAATAAAAAAAATAAACAGACACTCACCTGTTCCACGGTCCAGCGATTCGGCCGCACAGAACTTTGCTCCTCTGCCCCTCCTCTTCGTGGCACCTGCATTGAAACTGTGGGCACCTGGCTGTGACAGCTTGCGCTGAGCTCTCCGAGTGGACAGGCAATCTTCTGGGACCTGTGACATGTCCCAGAAGATTGCTGAGAGGGAGGGGCCGCCTATGGGAAGAGGAGGAGTTGCCTAGGCGGCCCGTAGTTGGAAGCAGGAAGTGGGACAGGAAGTCCCACTCAAAACTAGGCACCCAAAAAATTACATGCCAGTGGGCAAGGAGTGTTTAAAGCGAAGTTCCACTTTTGGAAATCCGCTTTAATAAACAGATTTACACAATGCAGTAGGAGATACTGGCATTAGGTTGTTTAAACTGCTTAAAATCTTCTGTTTAATGTCTCTGAGTCCAGAAGTGGGTTGAAGCAGTCTTTGCTGGTTTGGCCACAGAGGTCAAATCTGTATCCAGGTCCTAGGTTCCCAGAGTCTGTGTGTTTTGGGGAGATGGACCTGAATCCAAAGCAAAAACCACTCCAAGGGACCCTAGGCACACACCTCCCAAAGAATAGAGTGCCCTCAAAAGCCAGGGCCTGCAGTCCCCTCCAAAAGCCCCTGTCCCGGTTGGGTCTGTCACACTCCTATTTTTGATAATCCCTCTTTTGGCCCTGGATTAGGAACCAATATAATTGTCTCCCTCTCACGCATGCAATGGCCACATCTACAGCATTTTCATCCAGATTATACTGTCTCCAGGGCCTTAGGCTCCACACCAATGGATACCCTTTCTGACCGTCTGGCTTTGTTTCACACAATAGACTGTTTTTCTTCATTGACTTGAATCCAACCCTCAATTCACTTTTTCTGTTACTCCTGTCAAACTACTGTTCTCACAGCCTGACCTCCCAGATCACACTGTTTCTCTGTTGTATGGCATATTGAGAATAGGGATGAGCTTCGTGTTCGAGTCGAACCCATGTTCGACTCGAACATCGGCTGTTCGACCGTCCGTCGAATTGCGAACGTTATGGGCCGTTCGCGCCAAATTCGTGTGGCGCGTCACGGCCCATAATTCACTGCGGCATCGCAGTGCATTGCTGGCTGATGATTGGCCAAGCATGCACTATGACCCGCATGCTTGGCCAATCACAGCGCCGTCAGTAGAGAGAGCTGTAATTGGCCAAAGCCAGGGTGGCTTTGGCCAATTATGGCTCAGGGGATTTAGTACACGCCCCACACTATATAAGGCCGCCTGCACGGCGGCCCTGTGTAGTGTGTTCCGGTGTGCTGATAGAGAGAGAGACAGACAGTGTCATTTGATTTGAGTTAGCTAGATTAGGCTAGATCTGTTCCTGCTATTTACATTTAGTGCAGTGCGTCCTGCTCACAGTGTTCAGCTAGATCCGTTCCTGCTATTTACATTTAGTGCAGTGCGTCCTGCTCACAGTGTTCAGCTAGATCCGTTCCTGCTATTTACATTTAGTGCAGTCAGTGCGTCCTGCTTACAGTGTTCAGCTAGATCCGTTCCTGCTATTTACATTTAGTGCAGTCAGTGCGTCCTGCTCACAGTGTTCAGCTAGATCTGTTTCTGCTATTTACATTTAGTGCAGTCAGTGCGTCCTGCTCACAGTGTTCAGCTAGATCCGTTCCTGCTATTTACATTTAGTGCAGTGCGTCCTGCTCACAGTGTTCAGCTAGATCTGTTCCTGCTATTTACATTTAGTGCAGTGCGTCCTGCTCACAGTGTTCAGCTAGATCTGTTCCTGCTATTTACATTTAGTGCAGTGCGTCCTGCTCACAGTGTTCAGCTAGATCTGTTCCTGCTATTTACATTTAGTGCAGTGCGTCCTGCTCACAGTGTTCAGCTAGATCCGTTCCTGCTATTTACATTTAGTGCAGTGCGTCCTGCTCACAGTGTTCAGCTAGATCTGTTCCTGCTATTTACATTTAGTGCAGTGCGTCCTGCTCACAGTGTTCAGCTAGATCCGTTCCTGCTATTTACATTTAGTGCAGTGCGTCCTGCTCACAGTGTTCAGCTAGATCCGTTCCTGCTATTTACATTTAGTGCAGTCAGTGCGTCCTGCTCACAGTGTTCAGCTAGATCCGTTCCTGCTATTTACATTTAGTGCAGTCAGTGCGTCCTGCTCACAGTGTTCAGCTAGATCTGTTCCTGCTATTTACATTTAGTGCAGTCAGTGCGTCCTGCTCACAGTGTTCAGCTAGATCCGTTCCTGCTATTTACATTTAGTGCAGTGCGTCCTGCTCACAGTGTTCAGCTAGATCTGTTCCTGCTATTTACATTTAGTGCAGTGCGTCCTGCTCACAGTGTTCAGCTAGATCAGTTCCTGCTATTTACATTTAGTGCAGTGCGTCCTGCTCACAGTGTTCAGCTAGATCCGTTCCTGCTATTTACATTTAGTGCAGTGCGTCCTGCTCACAGTGTTCAGCTAGATCCGTTCCTGCTATTTACATTTAGTGCAGTCAGTGCGTCCTGCTCACAGTGTTCAGCTAGATCCGTTCCTGCTATTTACATTTAGTGCAGTCAGTGCGTCCTGCTCACAGTGTTCAGCTAGATCTGTTCCTGCTATTTACATTTAGTGCAGTCAGTGCGTCCTGCTCACAGTGTTCAGCTAGATCCGTTCCTGCTATTTACATTTAGTGCAGTGCGTCCTGCTCACAGTGTTCAGCTAGATCTGTTCCTGCTATTTACATTTAGTGCAGTGCGTCCTGCTCACAGTGTTCAGCTAGATCTGTTCCTGCTATTTACATTTAGTGCAGTGCGTCCTGCTCACAGTGTTCAGCTAGATCTGTTCCTGCTATTTACATTTAGTGCAGTGCGTCCTGCTCACAGTGTTCAGCTAGATCCGTTCCTGCTATTTACATTTAGTGCAGTGCGTCCTGCTCACAGTGTTCAGCTAGATCTGTTCCTGCTATTTACATTTAGTGCAGTGCGTCCTGCTCACAGTGTTCAGCTAGATCCGTTCCTGCTATTTACATTTAGTGCAGTGCGTCCTGCTCACAGTGTTCAGCTAGATCCGTTCCTGCTATTTACATTTAGTGCAGTCAGTGCGTCCTGCTCACAGTGTTCAGCTAGATCCGTTCCTGCTATTTACATTTAGTGCAGTCAGTGCGTCCTGCTCACAGTGTTCAGCTAGATCTGTTCCTGCTATTTACATTTAGTGCAGTCAGTGCGTCCTGCTCACAGTGTTCAGCTAGATCCGTTCCTGCTATTTACATTTAGTGCAGTGCGTCCTGCTCACAGTGTTCAGCTAGATCTGTTCCTGCTATTTACATTTAGTGCAGTGCGTCCTGCTCACAGTGTTCAGCTAGATCTGTTCCTGCTATTTACATTTAGTGCAGTGCGTCCTGCTCACAGTGTTCAGCTAGATCTGTTCCTGCTATTTACATTTAGTGCAGTGCGTCCTGCTCACAGTGTTCAGCTAGATCCGTTCCTGCTATTTACATTTAGTGCAGTGCGTCCTGCTCACAGTGTTCAGCTAGATCTGTTCCTGCTATTTACATTTAGTGCAGTGCGTCCTGCTCACAGTGTTCAGCTAGATCCGTTCCTGCTATTTACATTTAGTGCAGTCAGTGCGTCCTGCTCACAGTGTTCAGCTAGATCCGTTCCTGCTATTTACATTTAGTGCAGTCAGTGCGTCCTGCTCACAGTGTTCAGCTAGATCCGTTCCTGCTATTTACATTTAGTGCAGTCAGTGCGTCCTGCTCACAGTGTTCAGCTAGATCTGTTCCTGCTATTTACATTTAGTGCAGTCAGTGCATCCTGCTCACAGTGTTCAGCTAGATCCGTTCCTGCTATTTACATTTAGTGCAGTGCGTCCTGTTCACAGTGTTCAGCTAGATCTGTTCCTGCTATTTACATTTAGTGCAGTGCGTCCTGCTCATAGTGTTCAGCTAGATCCGTTCCTGCTATTTACATTTAGTGCAGTCAGTGCGTCCTGCTTACAGTGTTCAGCTAGATTCGTTCCTGCTATTTCATTTAGTGCAGTCAGTGCGTCCTGCTCACAGTGTTCAGCTAGATCTGTTCCTGCTATTTACATTTAGTGCAGTCAGTGCGTCCTGCTCACAGTGTTCAGCTAGATCCGTTCCTGCTATTTACATTTAGTGCAGTGCGTCCTGCTCACAGTGTTCAGCTAGATCCGTTCCTGCTATTTACATTTAGTGCAGTCAGTGCGTCCTGCTCACAGTGTTCAGCTAGATCCGTTCCTGCTATTTACATTTAGTGCAGTCAGTGCGTCCTGCTCACAGTGTTCAGCTAGATCCGTTCCTGCTATTTACATTTAGTGCAGTCAGTGCGTCCTGCTCACAGTGTTCAGCTAGATCTGTTCCTGCTATTTACATTTAGTGCAGTCAGTGCGTCCTGCTCACAGTGTTCAGCTAGATCCGTTCCTGCTATTTACATTTAGTGCAGTGCGTCCTGCTCACAGTGTTCAGCTAGATCTGTTCCTGCTATTTACATTTAGTGCAGTGCGTCCTGCTCACAGTGTTCAGCTAGATCCGTTCCTGCTATTTACATTTAGTGCAGTCAGTGCGTCCTGCTCACAGTGTTCAGCTAGATCCGTTCCTGCTATTTACATTTAGTGCAGTCAGTGCGTCCTGCTCACAGTGTTCAGCTAGATCCGTTCCTGCTATTTACATTTAGTGCAGTCAGTGCGTCCTGCTCACAGTGTTCAGCTAGATCCGTTCCTGCTATTTACATTTAGTGCAGTGCGTCCTGCTCACAGTGTTCAGCTAGATCCGTTCCTGTTATCTTCCTACTGACAGGCAGGCTTGTCTGGTTACAGTATATAAAGCTACCTGAAGAAAATTACAGGTGTTCTATCCCAGCTTAGTGCAGCTACAGGCCATTAGTATGTCTGGAAGGCCAAGAAGGAGAGGCAGACAGTCACAAGCCAATAAGAGAGGGCAAGCAGGCTCTGTGTCTAGTGCTGGTCGTGGAGACGGTGCATCCTCATCAGCCCGTGGCCATGGGACACGCTTGGCCTTTTTTTCGGCAGCTGGCCGTGTTGAGCCGCAACATGCAGAAAACTTGGTCGAGTGGATGACCAAGCCGTCCTCATCCTCCTCATCCTCTCTCACCCATGCCCAGGGTGCTTTGTCTGGCAAAGCAGCGGCCTCTTCCCTCAGCTCAATGTCATCAGTGACTCCTTCCCTAGCTCCACCATGTCCTCCTGAGGATTCCCTCGAACTGTTTGACCACAGTGTTGGGTACATGCTCCAGGAGGATGCCCAGCGTTTGGAAGGCTCTGATGATGATACTGAGCTCGATGAAGGCAGTAACATGAGCACGGACAGAGGGGGTGCCCAAGAAGGACAGCAATCTGGCAGTCATGCTCCCCCTGCTGCAGCATACTGCCAGGTTTGCTCCAGTGATGAGGAGGGAGGGGATGATGAGGTCACTGACTCAACATGGGTGCCTGATAGGAGAGAGGAGGAGGAGGAGGAGGAGGCGGCACATCACCAACGAGGCAGGATGCCCTCCAGGGGCCAGCCTAAGGGCAGCACATTGACTGCATCACACCCCAAAGCTCCACATGTGCAGGGCGCTGCAGTCTCTGCGCGTTATTCAAAAAGTTCTTTGGTGTGGGCCTTTTTTGAGACGAGTGCATCAGATCGCACCGCTGCTATTTGCAACATATGTCTCAAGCGTATCTCGCGTGGCCAAAACATCTCCCACTTGGGTACCACATGCTTGACCAGACATATGTTGACCTGCCATGCAGTTCGTTGGCAAGCATATCTAAAAGACCCACACCAAAGAACAAAGAGGATCTCTCCTTGCTCCTCATCAGCTGAGATTTCCAACCCCACTAGATCTTCAGTCCTCTCTGAGACCTGCAGTGAGAGGAATGAAGGTGTAGAATTAGGTGTGTCACAGCCAAGTACTTGTGGGCAATCTGCTTTTGGTACACCGACGTCAGATTGTACCAGGCAAATTTCCCTGCCCCAGCTGCTGCACCGCCGAAAGAAGTTTGCTCCCAGCCATCCACATGCCCAGCGGTTGAATGCTAGCTTGGCAAAATTGCTAGCACTTCAACTGCTGCCTTTTCAGTTGGTAGACTCTGCCCCCTTCCGTGAGTTTGTGGAATGTGCGGTTCCTCAGTGGCAGGTACCCAAACGCCACTTTTTCTCACGGAAGGCGATTCCGGCTCTCTACCGGCATGTGGAAGGCAATGTCCATGCCTCGCTGGACAGGGCGGTCAGCGGTAAGGTGCATATTACCGCTGACTCATGGTCCAGCAGGCATGGACAGGGACGTTACTTAAGTTTCACGGCGCATTGGGTGACTCTGCTGGCAGCTGGGAAGGATGCAGGACAAGGTGCAGTAGTGTTGGAGGTTGTTCCGCCACCACGCCTCCAAAATGCTGATTGTGACACACCTCTCTCCTCCACCCCCTCCTCTTCTTCTTCCTCCATGGCCTCTTCCTCGGAACCAGCGGTGCTCCGTAGGCGTTCAAGGGGCTACGCAAGTACGCAGGCCAAAAGATGCCATGCGGTGCTTGAGCTGGTGTGCTTGGGGGACAGGAGCCACACTGGGGCAGAGGTTCTGTCAGCTCTGCAGGGGCAGGTTCAGAGGTGGTTGACGCCACGCCAACTTAAGGCAGGAATGGTGGTTTGCGACAATGGCACCAACCTCCTCTCTGCCCTCCGACAGGGACAACTGACCCATGTGCCCTGTTTGGCTCACGTCCTTAACTTGGTGGTGCAGCGGTTCTTGGGCAGGTACCCGGGCTTACAGGATGTCCTGAGGCAGGCCAGGAAAGTCTGTGTGCATTTCCGCCGGTCATATAATGCCAGTGCTCGGCTGATGGACCTCCAAAAGGAGTTTAACCTGCCCAAGAACCGCCTAATCTGTGACATGCCCACCAGGTGGAACTCGACATTGGCCATGCTGCAGCGGCTGCACACGCAGCAGAGGGCCATCAATGAGTACCTGTGCGACTATGGCACCAGGACAGGGTCAGGGGACCTTGGTTTTTTTTCCCCACGCCAGTGGGCCATGATCAGGGATGCATGCACTGTCCTGTCACCATTCGAGGAGGCCACGAGGATGGTGAGCACTGACAGTGCATGCATCAGTGACACTGTCCCCCTTGTCCACCTGTTGGAGCACACGCTGCGTGGAATAATGGACAGGGCACTTGAGGCAGAACAGAGGCAGGAAGAGGAGGACTTCCTTAGCTCTCAAGGCCCCCTTTATCCAGACAGTGTTCCTGCATGCCCGCCGATCACACAGGAAGAGGACGAGGAGGAGGAGGAGGAGGAGGAGGAAGATTGTGTTAGTATGGAGGTGGAGCCTGGCACTCAGCATCAGCAGTCTTTAAGGGATCAGTCCCAAGGAACACATGGACTTGTACGTGGCTGGGAGGAGGTGGCTGCGGACGTTGTTGTCCTTAGTGACCCAGAGGACTCCGGACCGAATGCCTCAGCAAACCTACGCTGCATGGCCTCCCTGATCCTGCAAAGCCTGCGTAAGGATCCTCGTATTCGTGGTATCAAGGAGAAGGACCAATACTGGCTGGCAACCCTCCTTGATCCACGTTACAAGGGTAAGGTTGCGGACCTTATCTTGCCATCGCAGAGGGAGCAGAGGATGAAACATCTTCGGGAGGCCTTGCAGAAAGGTCTGTGCAACGCGTTCCCAGAGACTGGGAGGTTACAAACTCCTGTTTCTGGACAACGTGTTGCTGAGGCTTCGGTCAGTCAAAGAAGGAGCGGTGGAGAAGGTGGCCGTCTGACCGATGCGTTCAGACAATTTTTTGGTCCGCAGCCCCAAGGTATGATCGGTTCCAGCAACCATCGCCAGCGTCTGTTTTACATGGTGCAGGAATACCTAGGGGCAAGATCAGACTTGGACACCTTTCCCACTGAAAATCCTCTGGGTTACTGGGTCTTGAGGATGGATCACTGGCCAGAGCTTGCACAGTATGCAATTGAGCTACTGGCCTGTCCTGCATCCAGCGTTCTTTCGGAACGCACATTCAGTGCTGCTGGAGGCGTGGTAACCGATCACAGGGTGCATCTGTCCACTGACTCGGTCGATCGGCTGACCTTCATAAAAATGAATCAGTCTTGGATCACCACCAGCTACCAAGCACCTGATGCTGATGTAACTGAATAATTTTTTTCAGATCCCTTCAAAGACTGCCTATGCTGATGCTGAGTGACTATCCCTGAGTAATTATCCTCTTCCTCCTCAATCATCACGCTGATAGCTTGTAAGAACATTTTTGGTTCTGGGCGCCACCACCAGTGCCTAAGGCACAATTTTTCAGCCCCTGTTTAACAGGGGCGTGTAATTACAATTTTTGATGTAATACTTTGCAGCAGGGCTCGTTCCTGCATTCCAACTAGAGTGTCTGTGAGGGGTTGCAGTGTTGTGGCACCAGCACCAGTGCCTAAGGCCCAATTTTTCTGCCCCTGTCTAACAGGGGCGTGTAATTACAATTTTTGATGCAATACTTTGCAGCAGGGCTCGTTCCTGCTTTCCAACTAGAGTGTCTGTGAGGGGTTGCAGTGTTGTGGCACCAGCACCAGTGCCTAAGGCCCAATTTTTCTGCCCCTGTCTAACAGGGGCGTGTAATTACAATTTTTGATGCAATACTTTGCAGCAGGGCTCGTTCCTGCGTTCCAACTAGAGTGTCTGTGAGGGGTTGCAGTGTTGTGGCACCAGCACCAGTGCCTAAGGCCCAATTTTTCAGCTCCTGTTCAACAGGGGCATGTAATTACAATTCTTGATCTAATATTTCACAGCAGGGCCCTGTGAGGGCTTACAGTGTTTTGGCCACAGCAACACCTAAGGCCCAAATTTCTGCTGAGTATATAGGGCAGGACCCTACTTTCAAACATCTAACTTACAAACGACTCCTACTTGCAAACGGAAGGAGACAACAGGAAGTGAGATGAAATCTACCCCTAGGAAGGGAAATTCTCTCATGTAAGAGTTAATATGGGAAAACAATTTCTCCTTTCCACTGATGCTTTCCAATCCTTGTTCCACAAAAAAACCCAAATTTTCAAAAAACATTTTTCATTGGGACAAAAAAGTGAGGTGAAATCTTCTGAAGAGGAGGAAAGACGCAAAACAAATGTCACAGGGGTGATAACCCTTCCCTATGTTTTCCAAAAAGCTTAGAAAAGATTTTTTGGCTGGAGCTAAACACGTTAAAAATGTTCAAAATTACAAACAGATTCTACTTAACAACAAACCTACAGTCCCTGTCTTGTTTGCACCGCCTGTATACTGCTGTTCAGAGTATATAGGGACCTTTCCTTATTTTAATTTGGGTGCGGGGTTCCCCTTAATATCCATACAAGACCCAAAGGGCCTGGTAATGGACTGGGGGGTACCCATGCCGTTTGTCTCACTGATTTTCATCTATATTGCCATGACCCGACATGACATTAAACCCGCAAGCAGTTTTAAATGAGATTTTTTCCTTTAAAAATGACATTTGGTGTAGGGACTGTTCTAAACATGGGAAACACGCGTCACTTTACAGGCATACTATAGACACCCCCCAGGTACGATATTTAAAGGAATATTTCACTTTTTTTTTTTTACTTTAAGCATCATTAAAATCACTGCTCCCGAAAAAAACGGCCGTTTTTAAAAGTTTTTTTTGCATTGATACATGTCCCCTGGGGTAGGACCCGGGTCCCCACTAGGGATGAGCCGAACACCCCTGTGACATTTGTTTTGCGTCTTTCCTCCTCTTCAGAAGATTTCACCTCACTTTTTTGTCCCAATGAAAAATGTTTTTTGAAAATTTGGGTTTTTTTGTGGAACAAGGATTGGAAAGCATCAGTGGAAAGGAGAAATTGTTTTCCCATATTAACTCTTACATGAGAGAATTTCCCTTCCTAGGGGTAGATTTCATCTCACTTCCTGTTGTCTCCTTCCGTTTGCAAGTAGGAGTCGTTTGTAAGTTAGATGTTTGAAAGTAGGGTCCTGCCCTATATACTCAGCAGAAATTTGGGCCTTAGGTGTTGCTGTGGCCAAAACACTGTAAGCCCTCACAGGGCCCTGCTGTGAAATATTAGATCAAGAATTGTAATTACATGCCCCTGTTGAACAGGAGCTGAAAAATTGGGCCTTAGGCACTGGTGCTGGTGCCACAACACTGCAACCCCTCACAGACACTCTAGTTGGAACGCAGGAACGAGCCCTGCTGCAAAGTATTGCATCAAAAATTGTAATTACATGCCCCTGTTGAACAGGAGCTGAAAAATTAGGCCTTAGGCACTGGTGCTGGTGCCACAACACTGCAACCCCTCACAGACACTCTAGTTGGAACGCAGGAACGAGCCCTGCTGCAAAGTATTGCATCAAAAATTGTAATTACACGCCCCTGTTAGACAGGGGCAGAAAAATTGGGTCTTAGGCACTGGTGCTGGTGCCACAACACTGCAACCCCTCACAGACACTCTAGTTGAAACGCAGGAACAAGCCCTGCTGCAAAGTATTGCATCAAAAATTGTAATTACACGCCCCTGTTAGACAGGGGCTGAAAAATTGGGTCTTAGGCACTGGTGCTGGTGCCACAACACTGCAACCCCTCACAGACACTCTAGTTGGAATGCAGGAACGAGCCCTGCTGCAAAGTATTACATCAAAAATTGTAATTACACGCCCCTGTTAAACAGGGGCTGAAAAATTGTGCCTTAGGCACTGGTGGTGGCGCCCAGAACCAAAAATGTTCTTACAAGCTATCAGCGTGATGATTGAGGAGGAAGAGGATAATTACTCAGGGATAGTCACTCAGCATCAGCATAGGCAGTCTTTGAAGGGATCTGAGATTTCAAAAAAAATTATTCGGTTACATCTGCATCAGGTGCTTGGTAGCTGGTGGTGATCCAAGACTGATTCATTTTTATGAAGGTCAGCCGATCGACCGAGTCGGTGGACAGACGCACCCTGTGATCGGTTACCACGCCTCCAGCAGCACTGAATGTGCGTTCCGAAAGAACGCTGGATGCAGGACAGGCCAGTAGCTCAATTGCATACTGTGCAAGCTCTGGCCAGTGATCCATCCTCAAGACCCAGTAACCCAGAGGATTTTCGGTGGGAAAGGTGTCCAAGTCTGATCTTGCCCCTAGGTATTCCTGCACCATGTAAAACAGACGCTGGCGATGGTTGCTGGAACCGATCATACCTTGGGGCTGCGGACCAAAAAATTGTCTGAACGCATCGGTCAGACGGCCACCTTCTCCACCGCTCCTTCTTTGACTGACCGAAGCCTCAGCAACACGTTGTCCAGAAACAGGAGTTTGTAACCTCCCAGTCTCTGGGAACGCGTTGCACAGACCTTTCTGCAAGGCCTCCCGAAGATGTTTCATCCTCTGCTCCCTCTGCGATGGCAAGATAAGGTCCGCAACCTTACCCTTGTAACGTGGATCAAGGAGGGTTGCCAGCCAGTATTGGTCCTTCTCCTTGATACCACGAATACGAGGATCCTTACGCAGGCTTTGCAGGATCAGGGAGGCCATGCAGCGTAGGTTTGCTGAGGCATTCGGTCCGGAGTCCTCTGGGTCACTAAGGACAACAACGTCCGCAGCCACCTCCTCCCAGCCACGTACAAGTCCATGTGTTCCTTGGGACTGATCCCTTAAAGACTGCTGATGCTGAGTGCCAGGCTCCACCTCCATACTGACACAATCTTCCTCCTCCTCCTCCTCCTCGTCCTCTTCCTGTGTGATCGGCGGGCACGCAGGAACACTGTCTGGATAAAGGGGGCCTTGAGAGCTAAGGAAGTCCTCCTCTTCCTGCCTCTGTTCTGCCTCAAGTGCCCTGTCCATTATTCCACGCAGCGTGTGCTCCAACAGGTGGACAAGGGGGACAGTGTCACTGATGCATGCACTGTCAGTGCTCACCATCCTCGTGGCCTCCTCGAATGGTGACAGGACAGTGCATGCATCCCTGATCATGGCCCACTGGCGTGGGGAAAAAAAACCAAGGTCCCCTGACCCTGTCCTGGTGCCATAGTCGCACAGGTACTCATTGATGGCCCTCTGCTGCGTGTGCAGCCGCTGCAGCATGGCCAACGTCGAGTTCCACCTGGTGGGCATGTCACAGATTAGGCGGTTCTTGGGCAGGTTAAACTCCTTTTGGAGGTCCGTCAGCCGAGCACTGGCATTATATGACCGGCGGAAATGCACACAGACTTTCCTGGCCTGCCTCAGGACATCCTGTAAGCCCGGGTACCTGCCCAAGAACCGCTGCACCACCAAGTTAAGGACGTGAGCCAAACAGGGCACATGGGTCAGTTGTCCCTGTCGGAGGGCAGAGAGGAGGTTGGTGCCATTGTCGCAAACCACCATTCCTGCCTTAAGTTGGCGTGGCGTCAACCACCTCTGAACCTGCCCCTGCAGAGCTGACAGAACCTCTGCCCCAGTGTGGCTCCTGTCCCCCAAGCACACCAGCTCAAGCACCGCATGGCATCTTTTGGCCTGCGTACTTGCGTAGCCCCTTGAACGCCTACGGAGCACCGCTGGTTTCGAGGAAGAGGCCATGGAGGAAGAAGAAGAGGAGGGGGTGGAGGAGAGAGGTGTGTCACAATCAGCATTTTGGAGGCGTGGTGGCGGAACAACCTCCAACACTACTGCACCTTGTCCTGCATCCTTCCCAGCTGCCAGCAGAGTCACCCAATGCGCCGTGAAACTTAAGTAACGTCCCTGTCCATGCCTGCTGGACCATGAGTCAGCGGTAATATGCACCTTACCGCTGACCGCCCTGTCCAGCGAGGCATGGACATTGCCTTCCACATGCCGGTAGAGAGCCGGAATCGCCTTCCGTGAGAAAAAGTGGCGTTTGGGTACCTGCCACTGAGGAACCGCACATTCCACAAACTCACGGAAGGGGGCAGAGTCTACCAACTGAAAAGGCAGCAGTTGAAGTGCTAGCAATTTTGCCAAGCTAGCATTCAACCGCTGGGCATGTGGATGGCTGGGAGCAAACTTCTTTCGGCGGTGCAGCAGCTGGGGCAGGGAAATTTGCCTGGTACAATCTGACGTCGGTGTACCAAAAGCAGATTGCCCATAAGTACTTGGCTGTGACACACCTAATTCTACACCTTCATTCCTCTCACTGCAGGTCGCAGAGAGGACTGAAGGTCTAGTGGGGTTGGAAATCTCAGCTGATGAGGAGCAAGGAGAGATCGTCTTTGTTCTTTGGTGTGGGTCTTTTAGATACGCTTGCCAACGAACTGCATGGCAGGTCAACATATGTCTGGTCAAGCATGTGGTACCCAAGCGGGAGATGTTTTGGCCACGCGAGATACGCTTGAGACATATATTGCAAATAGCAGCGGTGCGATCTGATGCACTCGTCTCAAAAAAGGCCCACACCAAAGAACTTTTTGAATAACGCGCAGAGACTGCAGCGCCCTGCACATGTGGAGCTTTGGGGTGTGATGCAGTCAATGTGCTGCCCTTAGGCTGGCCCCTGGAGGGCATCCTGCCTAGTTGGTGATGTGCCACCTCCTCCTCCTCCTCCTCCTCCTCCTCCTCCTCCTCTCTCCTATCAGGCACCCACGTTGAGTCAGTGACCTCATCATCCCCTCCCTCCTCATCACTGGAGCAAACCTGGCAGTATGCTGCAGCAGGGGGAGCATGACTGCCAGATTGCTGTCCTTCTTGGGCACCCCCTCTGTCCGTGCTCATGTTACTGCCTTCATTGAGCTCAGTATCATCATCAGAGTTTTCCAAACGCTGGGCATCCTCCTGGAGCATGTACCCAACACTGTGGTCAAACAGTTCGAGGGAATCCTCATGAGGACATGGTGGAGCTAGGGAAGGAGTCACTGATGACATTGAGCTGAGGGAAGAGGCCGCTGCTTTGCCAGACAAAGCACCCTGGGCATGGGTGAGAGAGGATGAGGAGGATGAGGACGGCTTGGTCATCCACTCGACCAAGTCTTCCGCATGTTGCGGCTCAACACGGCCAGCTGCCGAAAAAAAGGCCAAGCGTGTCCCATGGCCACGTGCTGATGAGGATGCACCGTCTCCACGACCAGCACTAGACACAGAGCCTGCTTGCCCTCTCTTATTGGCTTGTGACTGTCTGCCTCTCCTTCTTGGCCTTCCAGACATACTAATGGCCTGTAGCTGCACTAAGCTGGGATAGAACACCTGTAATTTTCTTCAGGTAGCTTTATATACTGTAACCAGACAAGCCTGCCTGTCAGTAGGAAGATAACAGGAACGGATCTAGCTGAACACTGTGAGCAGGACGTACTGCACTAAATGTATATAGCAGGAACGGATCTAGCTGAACACTGTGAGCAGGACGCACTGCACTGAATGTAAATAGCAGGAACGGATCTAGCTGAACACTGTGAGCAGGACGCACTGCACTGAATGTAAACAGCAGGAACGGATGTAGCTAAACACTGTGAGCAGGACGCACTGCACTGAATGTAAATAGCAGGAACGGATCTAGCTGAACACTGTGAGCAGGACGCACTGCACTGAATGTAAACAGCAGGAACGGATGTAGCTAAACACTGTGAGCAGGACGCACTGCACTGAATGTAAATAGCAGGAACGGATCTAGCTGAACACTGTGAGCAGGACGCACTGCACTGAATGTAAATAACAGGAACGGATCTAGCTGAACACTGTGAGCAGGACACACTGTACTAAATGTAAATAGTCTAGCTGCCTGACCGTGGTACTAATAGGATCAAAAAGAACACCTGTAATTTTCTTCAGGTAGCTTTATATACTGTAACCAGACAAGCCTGCCTGTCAGTAGGAAGATAACAGGAACGGATCTAGCTGAACACTGTGAGCAGGACGTACTGCACTAAATGTATATAGCAGGAACGGATCTAGCTGAACACTGTGAGCAGGACGCACTGCACTGAATGTTAATAGCAGGAACGGATCTAGCTGAACACTGTGAGCAGGACGCACTGCACTGAATGTAAATAGCAGGAACGGATCTAGCTGAACACTGTGAGCAGGACGCACTGCACTGAATGTAAACAGCAGGAACGGATGTAGCTAAACACTGTGAGCAGGACGCACTGCACTGAATGTAAATAGCAGGAACGGATCTAGCTGAACACTGTGAGCAGGACGCACTGCACTGAATGTAAATAGCAGGAACGGATCTAGCTGAACACTGTGAGCAGCACGCACTGCACTGAATGTAAATAGCAGGAACGGATCTAGCTGAACACTGTGAGCAGGACGCACTGCACTGAATGTAAATAGCAGGAACGGATCTAGCTGAACACTGTGAGCAGGACGCACTGCACTAAATGTAAATACCAGGAACGGATCTAGCTGAACACTGTGAGCAGGACGCACTGCACTGAATGTAAATAGCAGGAACGGATCTAGCTGAACACTGTGAGCAGGACGCACTGCACTGAATGTAAATAGCAGGAACGGATCTAGCTGAACACTGTGAGCAGCACGCACTGCACTGAATGTAAATAGCAGGAACGGATCTAGCTGAACACTGTGAGCAGGAAGCACTGTACTGAATGTAAATAGCAGGAACGGATCTAGCTGAACACTGTGAGCAGGACACACTGCACTGAATGTAAATAGTCTAGATAGAAGATAACAGGAACGGATCTAGCTAAACTGAATACAGTGTATATATATATATGCAACACCTGGGATGCATATATATACACAATACACTGTAAGTGCAGCTAACTGACTGACTGTTCTGCCTAATCTATCTAACTCAAATCAAATGACACTGTCTCTCTCTCTCTCTATCGCTCAGCACACCGGAACACACACTACACAGGGCCGCCGTGCAGGCGGCCTTATATAGTGTGGGGTGTGTACTAAATCCCCTGAGCCATAATTGGCCAAAGCCACCCTGGCTTTGGCCAATTACAGCTCTCTCTACTGACGGCGCTGTGATTGGCCAAGCATGCGGGTCATAGTGCATGCTTGGCCAATCATCAGCCAGCAATGCACTGCGATGCCGCAGTGAATTATGGGCCGTGACGCGCCACACGAATTTGGCGCGAACGGCCCATATCGTTCGCAATTTGACGGACGGTCGAACAGCCGATGTTCGAGTCGAACATGGGTTCGACTCGAACACGAAGCTCATCCCTAGTCCCCACACCCTTTTTAGGACAATACCATGCAAATTAGCCTTTAAAATGAGCACTTTTGATTTCGAACGTTCGAGTCCCATAGACGTCAATGGGGTTCTAACGTTCGTGCGAAATTGCGGTCCGTTCGCGGGTTCTGGTGCGAACCGAACCGGGGGGTGTTCGGCTCATCCCTAATTGAGAATGGAGACTTCCAAGATTAACCCATTGTTTATTGATAAATGGTAAGCCTCTCTAAACAAGACATTGTCGGCAGACAATTTGCAGAAATGCTTTATCTTCACTCATAAACTCTATAGAATGCTACTTGATAGAGAAACAGAAAAAGTACCTTTGACTTAAAATTGAGTAGAAAAATCGAATTGTGGAGCCAACGTGGACTTTCATGGTACAATAGGGACTTACACAAGGAAATTAAATTGGAAAAATTCTGTGAGCCACAATGATCTTATGCCTTGCTTGTGCTACCTCCAGCTGCATGCGCTAATCACGCTTCATATAACGTGCATAGGATAAATTTACAAGTTATGCGCTGCGTTTGGGTGACCCCAAAAACAAAATTAATAATAACCAATTTTGTGCTTACTAGTGCGATAATATTACAAATAATATGAATGTAGAATAAATAAACAAGGTGTGAAAAAACAAGTGCTTGTTACACCATAAATTAGTGCTTATTAGTGCTTTTTACACCATACATAGTGTCTTAATCAACATAAAAAGTGTGCTTAGTGCTCAATACACAGTAACCTAATTTTCTTAAATGAAAAAAAAAAAAAAAAAAAAGTTCTCTATGGCACAATGTCCAGCAGTGATAATAAAACAATGTGTGCAGGTGGTGTTCAGCTGTGACAACAATCCAACATCATGCCGAAGATATCCTGAGTGCTGCAAAACATGCTCCTGTGCTCCTTCGTGACCCCCTTAAGCTAATGTGCTCACCTCAGAGCGTGTGACTCAGCTTCTACCCTGAGTCCAAAATTGCTTGGAGCCACCCCTGGGCTCAGTCTCAGTGTCTGCTCCACTCCTCCAGCTGGAAACAATGTGGCTCCATACATAGAATGTAAGGAAACTATATAGTGTAATATAGTCAATATGCTTTTATTAAAAGAAAACGCTCCCCACACCGGGGTACTCACATGGCACTGGTGCGTCAGTGCACCATACTATAACGGCTTTCTATGCAAAATCAGTGGAAGTTTGGTGCGGTATGCTGTGCTGAGACAGCGCTGGTGTAAAGTCTGTGTCAGTCTCTCCGTCCTGGCCCCTCCCCTACGCGTCTTCGACACAGGGATCACGTGTCATCATCAGGGGGATATTGACTATATTACACTATATAGTTTCCTTACATTCTATGTATGGAGCCACATTGTTTCCAGCTGGAGGAGTGGAGCAGACACTGAGACTGAGCCCAGGGGTGGCTCCAAGCAATTTTGGACTCAGGGTAGAAGTTGAGTCACACGCTCTGAGGTGAGCACATTAGCTTAAGGGGGTCACGAAGGAGCACAGGAGCATGTTTTGCAGCACTCAGGATATCTTCGGCATGATGTTGGATTGTTGTCACAGCTGAACACCACCTGCACACATTGTTTTATTATCACTGCTGGAGATTGTGCCATAGAGAACTTTTTTTTTTTTTTTTCATTTAAGAAAATTAGGTTACTGTGTATTGAGCACTAAGCACACTTTTTATGTTGATTAAGACACTATGTTAGGTGTAAAAAGCACTAATAAGCACTAATTTATGGTGTAACAAGCACTTGTTTTTTCACACCTTGTTTATTTATTCTACATTCATATTATTTGTAATATTATCGCACTAGTAAGCACAAAATTGGTTATTATTAATTTTGTTTTTGGGGTCACCCAAGCGCAGCGCATTACTTGTAAATTTACACAAGGAAATTACATAAATATAAATTTATTATACAAAAACATAATTGTTAAAAACATGAACAGGTATACACTATACAGAGGATGCTACTCAAATGAGGCACCCAATTGTCTGACGCAATCTGGAAAAAGAAAGATCGAAAGGATTCCGTAATGGATTTAACGGCAACAATTCTCCAGTTGCAAACTCTACATGTTTGGCGGTGACCCGCTTCCTCAGGAGTATACTTGTCAGATAATAATATAAAAAAGAAACATATGAAATAAGCCAACATGTAAAACATGAAATAACAGAGATAACACGAATCACTGAAGAATTATAGTGAAACGTCATATATCTATGGCCTGAGTACACAAAGAAACTGTATTATGTCCCCCTAGAAAACCCAGTAGAATAGATGAGGCTAAGAAGGAATGCTGTCATAGAAACAAAAAACTCACCAGAATAGCCAGCACCAGAATGCTTAGGCGTCACAAAACCTGTGAAGACAATCTCCAGGGCGAGTGCGGAACCAGGTAAAATATAAATGTCTAAAACACTGTTTCAAAAAAAGAGGGAGAAAACACAGAAAAGAAACAATGTGCCGTGTAAAAATTACTTCCCAAAATTAGGTACCTCTAGAAGCCGTAATGAGATATCATCTAAACCACTCACATCATAATAGTCAATAACAGATCATTTCCATAGATATAGAAAATGAGATAGGAGAAAAGGGAAAAAAGGGGGAGTGTATACACACCTATAACATCTTTACAGGAGTATGTAGCATGGCGGAGAGTATGGATCATCCAGGAGGGCACTGTGATCAAAGGTAGATGGTTGTTGCCTAGGATCAGCACACCAGCACAGGGGTTCTATATGGGGTAAAGCAGTGGTCATCAACCCTGTCCTCAGGGCCCACTAAAAGGCCAGGTTTGCAAGATAACTGAAATACATCACAGGTGATATTATTTGCTGCTCAATGATCACTCCATTTAAAAAAAAAGTTTGGCACAGGGTTTCCCTTAATATCCATACCAGACCTGAAGGGCCTGGTATGGAATTTGGGGGGACCCCCCAGGCATTTTTTTTTTTAATTTTGGGTTAGGGTTCCCCTTAATATTCATACCAGACCCAAAGGACCTGGTAATGCAGTGCAGGGGAACCCCAGGCCGTTTTTTTCAATGACTTTTATGAGTATTGCAGAGACCCGACAATTCATTATAGCTGCCGGCGCTACTGCTAGTACTTTTAAATGACTTTTTTTTCCTTTTATAAATGTAATTTTGCTCTCGGACTGTTGTAAACACGGGAAACATACGCCACTTTACAGGCATACTATAGACACCCCCTAGGAATATTTCACTTTTATTGTTTCACTTTAAGCATTATTAAAATCACTGCTCCCGAAAAAACGACCGTTTTTTAAAACTTTTTTTGCATTGATACATGTCCCCTGGGGCAGGACCCAGGTCCCCAAAAACTTTTTATGACAATAACTTGCATATTAACCCTTAAAATTAGCACTTTTGACTTTTCACGTTCGTGTTCCATAGACTTTAACGGTGTTCGCACTAATTTTTTGCCTGTTCGCATGTTCTGCTGCGAACCGAACAGGGGGGTGTTCAGCCCATCCCTAATCTCAAGGACATGTCCAACAAGGTAACCTAAAATAGGCAAGTATACCCATCAAACATACAGGTAGATAGGGACATTACAACAAAAGCTGAAATAAGGGTAAGTACTGACCAGTCAGATCACATCATAGGACATCTCTACCGCCATGCACCCTGCCACAGAGCAGGCTTAAGGAGGCCAGCTCCCATTAAATAAAACAAACACACCTGATTCCTATCCAGATGACGATACCAGCAGAGCACCAAGGTGCAGCCAGATGACGTCACCGAATACAATCTCGGACCGCACATGCGTGCTTGCACAAGCAGCGCATGCGCAGTACTGCAAAATGGCACCTTCGTGAAATTAACACAAGAAAGCACCGTCTTCCCCTTCCTAACATAGAATGGCATCCAAGGATGCCATCTAGTGGACAGCCCAGGAAAAGATTAGACACCCAGCACAAGGGAACCGACAGTGGGAGCACACTGCTCCCATTCCAAAAGGTCTCATCCACCACGAGAAAAAACAAAAAAGAAGGACAAATCATACTACTACATATTAACTTTGAATTAAATCAGCAGATCGGTATATACATTTAGATATGGTTCAATCACAGAGTGCCAAAATACATTTGTTTTAATGACTCAATTCCTTGAATTGCATTGTCCAGATAAGGACACAAGAACACCGGGTCAAATAGGAAAAATGGGGGGGGGGGGGAGATCTTAAGGGAAAAACAGAGATCCCACACTTCATCAGAGTAAAAAAAGAAAATAAACCTTGGATAGGATCGTGTCAGGTCACAAACAGAAAATGACAGAATAGCATAGGCAAATGGATTTCTGCAAAAAGGGTTTGTATGACTTGATCTCATTGATTCCTGGAGGAATGAGAGAAGACAATTTCTCAATCCAATAGGTCTTGGACCTCAAAATGGAGTTGTCCCAATCACCCCCTCTAAGAATAGGGGGGATAAGCTCAAACACAAAAAAAAAAGAAACTGGAGAATTATTAAATTTATGGTGAAGACCTATATGTCTGGCAACGGGTGTAATGATTTTTCCGTTGCCAGCGCAATATAGGTGATCTCTCATCCTATGCCCCAGTTTGCAAAAAGTTGCATAAAAAGCGTGAAATTGACATGTCTCAAATAAATGACACCACGAATAGTAGTACAATCTGCATAATCGCGCGACTGGTGCCACTGACCATTGGGCAGATGGATGCCATTGCCTTCGGTGATCCAAGGGCAACGGCTGCATCTGCCACAATGATAGGTCCCCCTGGAGGGGTGAGGAGGAACATCAGATTTAATCTGATAATGACTAGTAGTAAGAGTGTCTCGCAAATAGACTGCCCGCCCAAACACTAGCTCAGGAGTAGAACGTACATATTTAGATATAGTGTAATCTTCAGCCAGTAAATGCCAGTGGTTGGAGATGGATAAGTGTAAGGATTGTTCATGGGCAGAGAAGCAGGTAATGAACTTGACTGTATTCATCTCAGTTTTAGGAGCACACATGTACAGAAGTTCAGATCTGGATCTGGCACTAGCTTTATTAAAGGTTTTCCTTAGCAGAGTTTTAGAATATCCTCTATCGAGAAGTCTCAATCGTAATATACCAGATTAACGGAAAAAGTCCTCATCAGAGGAACAATTCCTGCGAAGATGTAAATATTGCGCATAAGGTATGCCCCTGATCAATGGAGCAGGGTGCGAACTAGAGGCATGCAAGATGGTATTGCCTGAACTTGGCTTGCGATAGAGATCGGTTACAATGTAGCCATTCTCATCAACAAGAAAGATCCAAGAAAGCAATCTGTTGAGTACTAAATATATGTGTAAATCTTGGTTTAATCCTTGGACCCTGTCCAGACGATCAAAGGATCATTGATGTAGCGGAACCATTATTGTACCTTGGTCAACCAGAACACAAACTTCTCATCAGAGAAGATCCACCTCTCCCAACCACCCAGGTATAAATTGGCATATGAAGGGCCACAACAAGTGCCCATTGCCACTCCTTGCATTTGTAAATAGGCCTGATTCATGAAAATAAAATGGTTTCTAGTTAATATGAACCTGAGTAGATCCAAAACAAACCCATTATGAGATCAAGTATTCTGATCTTGTTCCATAAGAAAGGACTCGATCACCCGTATGCCCCGCTCATACAGGATACTAGAGTAAAGAGCCTCTATATCCACAGATATGAGCAGGGCAGCCGGGGGAACATGCGTCTCCTCTATGTGTTTCAAGAGATCCTGTGTGTCACGAATGTAAGATGGAAGACAGGTGACATCGGGCATCAGAAAGGAATCCACATCCACATAAACTCTCTATGTCCTCTTTTTCCCCAGGAAAAAAGCTACAAAATGTTATCCCTTTGGCAGGGCCATCTTTAATATTGATTAGACCCTAGGCAAACATTTCCTTGGGCCCCGCTTTCCATGCAATTTCGCTCTCCACGTGCTCTGAGACAAAGGCGGCTCTAGGCTTTGTGAGGCCTTAGTCAAAACGTAGACACGAGGCCCCACTCATAATAATAAAAATAATTCAAGCAATAAAAATGAATACATTGCATAGTACAGTGTACAATGAACTGATGGCAATTCAACCATGACCAGCCCTCAAGGATTCCAGCATGTCATTGGATCATATCACACCAGGATTTGCACTGCAACACAAGCTCCCTCTGTATAGTGAACGTCACTTACTAGACAGCTGTAGGTTATGCCTAAATTTCACATTACCTAACAAAGGCCATAGATCCATCATCTATTTTCCTAAACCTATGCCCCATACCTGCTATGGACACAGCCAATGCATTTACTATGGTCAGTGAACCTGAATACAGAAAAGCTGAATTTTTTTGTATTGCAGTGTCAGGAAAAGGCAAACTAGTGTAGAGAAAAATGAAAGCAGGGGCCGACTGGCAACTTTTGGCCCAGGGTCCAAGTACAACCCAGAGGCCCATGGTGCAGCAACTTGGCCTACCTCCCGCTCTCCCTCTTCCCTGCCAAGAGAGGGAGAAGGAAGACAGAGGGCGAGAAAGAGAGGGGGAGCAAAAGGGGTGAATGAGGAGGGTGAAAGGGAAGAAGAGAGAGGAGAGAAAGAGGAGAGTTGGAAAATATGTGAGAAAGGGGGGGAGATGGGAGAGAGGTGGGGAGAAAAAGAGAAAAGGGGAGCAAAAAAGTGTGGGGGTGAGAGACAAAGAGAGGGATGAGTGAGGAGTGGAGAGAGAGGAAAGAGAAAGGGGAGAAGAGAGAGAGGGGAGGAGCGAGAGGTGGGGAGAGAGAGAGTGGGGGAGAGAGAGGGGGTGAGAGAGGAGAGGGAGAGGGGGGAGAGAGAGTTGGGAAGAGGGGGAGAGAGAGAGGGGGAGAGGAGAGGGGGGGAGAGGGGGGTGAGAGAGAGGAGAGGGAGGGGGAGAGAGGAGAGAAAGGGGGGAAGAGAGAAGATAGAGGGGGAGAGAGATGGGGACAGAGAGAGGGGGAAGAGAGAAGAGGGGGGAAGAGAAGAGAGAGAGGGTTGGAAGGGGAGTGAGAGGGATGGGGTGAAGAGGGAGTGGGAGAGAGTGGGGGAGGGGGTGAGAGGAGGAGAGAGAGGGGAGGAGGGGGGAGGGTGAGAGGGGGGAGAGAGGAGAAGGGGATGGGAGAGAGGGGGAAGAGAGATGGGGAGGGAGAGGGAGGGAGAGAGGGGGGAAGAGAGGAGAGAGAGGGGGAAGATTGGAGAGAGGGGAAGAGGGAGGAGGGAGGGGGAGAGAGGAGGGTGAGAGAGAGCGGGGAGAGGGGAAGGGAAGTGAGGAGAGGGGGGAAGAGAGGAGAGGTGGGGAAGAGAGGAGAGGGGTGGGGAAGAGAGGAGGGGGGAAGAGAGGAGAGGGGAGAGTGGGAGGAGAGAGGAGAGGGGGAAGAGATGAGAGAGGGAGAGGGGAAAGAGGGAGAGGCGGGAGAGGGGAATGGGGGTGAAGAGGGGGTAGAGAGAGGAGGAGGGAGAGAGAGGCGGAAGAGGGGGAGAGAGGTATGGGGATGAAGAGGGGTGAGAGAGAGAGAGGGGGATGGGGATGAAGAGGGGGGAGAGAGAGAGGTGGGAGAGGGGGATGGGGGTGAAGAGGGGGTAGAGAGAGGAGGAGGGAGAGAGAGGCGGAAGAGGGGGAGAGAGGTATGGGGATGAAGAGGGGTGAGAGAGAGAGAGGGGGATGGGGATGAAGAGGGGGGAGAGAGAGAGGTGGGAGAGGAGGGGGTCACATGGAAGAGGAGTGGTTTGCTGGGTGATGAAAAGAGTGGTCATGTATCAGTGTGCAGAAAAACAGATCGTCCCTGTCATCAGACTCACCCCAATCACCAAACTCATCAGACTACTGGCACCCTGAGCAGCTTCTGCATTGCTGGGGTGAATCCACAGCACACGTGGGGACGGGGTTTCACCAATTAGTCAACCCTGCAGTCTGCAGCTCATTAGTCTCCGGACCGAGCATGGCAAGCAGTGAGATGGTTTTGCCTCCGCTGGCCACGCCCACCTGTCAGCGCTCCAGCACATGTATCTGCAGGATGTGCAGAGGACAGAGCATTTTCTGCGGGCGGTGTGAGCTGATTACAGCATCCTCATAGACAGGACCTATATACAGGACAGGCTGACACTGCTCACCTCCCCTGTGATCACTGGTGCGGCTTTTTTTTTTTTACAGGAATCATAGCGGCCGACGCTGGGCTCTCCTCCTCTCCCATTGTGAGGCAAATTAGATGATCGCGAGGCCCCTGTGAGAGCGAGACCTTAGGCGACTGCCTTATTTGCCTAATTAGAGAACCGCCTCTGCTCTGAGTCATACAATAAATAGCAGCTAGACTCAAAATCTGTTTACTGAATCAGATCAGGCAGAGATTGCGATTGGTTGCCAGAGGTTACAGAATATCATTATCGCTCACTGACTGGCTGCTATAGGGTACATCACACATTACTGCTCACTGATTATTTGCTAGAGGTTACAGCACATGACTCCTGCTTGTTGATTGGTTGCTAAAGATTACTGGACATCCTTACCACACACTAATTGGTTGTGTCAGGAACTCACTGTTCATGGTTCTGCAGCAAATCGAAGGCACACAGGATCACAGAGGCGCAGTCAGGCCAATAGGCATCCAGCGGTGAAGAGACATGCGCCAGTGCGCAAATGCACGTGCACAGATCACGGTGATTGCGCATGCAGAGTAACTATGCCTTGGCGCCCAGTGGCCTTTGAAAGGGCTTCAGCTGCATTAGTTCTTTGCTGTTTGATCTGCAGCTTTACCCTGTGACCTGATCACGAGTCTTCATCTGATCCAATACTGACCTGGCTTCCTGACCTTGCTGCTGTCTCCAGTCCTGACCCTTGTCTTCCTTTAACCTTGCTTCTTCTACTTGTCTGCCTGATCCTCCATTACCAACCCGGCCTGAACACTGACCATTCCTTGCCTGCCGTCTCTGCTAACTGATCCGCTGTATATGACCTGGCTTGTCTGACCTTGCTCCTGTCTGCTGTCCTGCATCTTCAGTGCATCTGCATCTGCTGCCCTTCAGCGTTCCTGCATCTGCTGACCTGCATCCGTAGCACACCTGCACCCTGGTTGTGCATCCACGGCATACCTGCATCCTGTGTCCTGCATCCACAGCACCTAACCCTGTTCCTGTTCCTCATCAGCTGCCATCATCTCCAGCCAAGAGAACTCTGCAGGCACTGATACCTCACTGTGCTCCTATGGTCACTGTCTCAACTCCAGTGACTCCTGAGCCAGGGATGTACGAGAGGTCTCCCTCTGCACATCAGGCTCACCTCCAAGGTACGTGTCAGGTTGCTAGAGGTTACGGCAATCAATGTAATGAGAGATTTTACACAAACAACCAATACAGGGGGATTTCTACACTGGCCACCAATGTAATGGGTGATTTACACTCACCACCACTGTAATTGGAAATTTACACTGACCACCAATTTAAAGGGGGCTTCTACATGGAGCTACATGCAGCTCATTTAAATGAATAGGCTACCCTACACATGACCTACATCTTTATCCACCCTGTCAGTACATCTTTGCACCCCAAATCTCCTTCATCCTCTCCACTCCAACCCCCCCTCCCTCTCTTTAACTCTACAAGCCTTCTCTGCTCATCTTTACACCCACCTTCCTTACCTCAATACATCCCCTACTTGCCTGTCTGTGCACCCCAAACTGTAAATCTTTCTCTGCCTACCTCTGCACACCCCACATCCCCCACCCCCTCCAATTTGCTTACCTTTGCAGAGCAGGCTAAAGGTAGGATTAATGAGCACAGTCGCAGGCAGGACATTCAAACATGCCCCTTCCTACTGGGCAGCATTCAGCAGAGGTGATGGTGGATATGACCTTAGGGGGCATGATATACATATGAATACTGCCTCTATTTACATATTAATGTCGTGGGTCCGCTGTCACTATTTACATATTAATGTCGACACTATTTACATATCAATGCAGAATATTATCATGTAAACACAGGGTCTGCAGGTGAGTCATCTGTACAAGGCAATAGGGCAGAAATTGGGAGCATTAGTAGCAGCACTTCACACTGAGATATTGTGACACAGCACTGGACTAAAACTTCAAGGGACAAGAGAATTTAAACTGAGATAGTTGGCAAGTATGGCAGCTGCTTTGGACCCCACAACAATTTTGCCCTGCCTTAAAGATGGCCCTGCCCTTTGGTACAGGACCCCAGTAGACTTACATCATATGTTTTTTTTATTGCCCAAGATCTGCTGGAGGTGTGGTGAGAGTGAAATTTCTCTCTTTTCTTCATATTTGGTGGGGATGTCACCTGCTCTACATTTTGGCAAAAAAGTCTTTATTTCTTATAATGCAAGGAGTATCTCTGATGTTAGGGCTTCTCCTGAAATTGCCCTCCTGTCAATGATCCCTGGGTCCTTCTCTAGCACGAAAAAGAGAATCTTACGTCATTGTCTACTGGCCACATGTGTTACTATCTCCAGGCATTGGAAAACTACTGAACCTCCTCATATCCTTGAATGGGCCCAAATACTCAAGGACATTATGGAAATGCAGACTCATGTGGCAGAAGATAATGTAGACCCGGAGAAAATGCACACTATTTGGACCTGCTGGAGGGCTTTTTTTTTATTGCAATTTTAGAATATAAAAACAATACAGTGTATTCTATATAAGAAACACCCATGTCGTATCAAAACAGTATAAATCATATCTCTCTATATACAGTATCTCACAAAAGTGAGTACACCCCTCACATTTTTGTAAATATTTAATTATATCTTTTCATGTGACAACACTGAAAAAATGACACTTTGCTACAATGTAAAGTAGTGAGTGTACAGCTTGTATAACAGTGTAAATTTGCTTTTCCCTCAAAATAACTCAACACACAGCCATTAATGTCTAAACCGCTGGCAACAAAAGTGAGTACACCCCTAAGTGAAAATGTCCAAATAGGTCCCAAAATGTCAATATTTTATATGGCCACCATTATTTTCCACCACTGCCTTAACCCTCTTGGGCATGGAGTTCATCAGAGCTTCACAGGTTGCCACTGGAGTCCTCTTCCACTCCTCCATGAAGACATCACGGGGGGGGGGGGTTATAGACCTTGCGCTCCTCCACCTTCCATTTGAAGATGCCCCACAGATACTCAATAGAGTTTAGGTCTGGGGACATGCTTGGCCAGTCCATCACCTTTAACCCTCAGCTTCTTTAGCAAGGCAATGGACATCTTGGAGGTGTTTGGGGTCGTTATCATGTTGGAATACTGTCCTGCGGCCCAGTCTCCGCAGGGAGGCAGGCGAGGGGATCATGCTCTGCTTTAGTATGTCACAATACATGTTGGCATTCATGGTTCCCGCAATGAACTGTAGCTCCCCAGTGCCGGCAGCACTCATGCAGCCCCAGACCATGACACTCCCACCACCATGCTTGACTGTAGGTAAGGCGCACTTGTCTTTGTACTCCTCACCTGGTTGCTACCACACATGTTTGACACCATCTGAACCAAATACGTTTATCTTGGTCTCATCAGACCACAGGACATGCTTCCAGTAATCCATGTCCTTAGTCTGCTTGTCTTCAGAAAACTGTTTGCGGGCTTTCTTGTGCATCATCTTTAAAAGAGGCTTCCTTCTGGGATGACAGCCATGCAGACCAATTTGATGCAGTGTGCGGCGTATGGTCTGAGCACTGACAGGCTGATCCCCCACCCCTTCAACCTCTGCAGCAATGCTGGCAGCACTCATACGTCTATTTCCCAAAGACAACCTCTGGATATGTTGCTGAGCACGTTCACTCAACTTCTTTGGGCAACCATGGCAAGGCCTGTTCTGAGTGGAACCTGTCCTGTTCAACCGCTGTATGATTTTGGCCACCATGCTGCAGCTCAGTTTCAGGGTCTTGGCAATCTTCTTATAGCCTAGGCCATCTTTATGTATAGCTACTATTCTTTTTCTCAGATCCTCAGAGAGTGCTTTGCCATGAGGTGCCATGTTGAACTTCCAGTAACCAGTATGAGAGAGTGATGCCCCGTACACACGGTCGGATTTTCCGATGGAAAATGGCCGATCGGAGCGTATAATCGTAAATTCCCGACCGTGTGTGGGCTCCATCGGACATTTTCCATCGGATTTTCCGACACACAAAGTTTGAGAGCAGGATATAAAATTTTCTGACAACAAAATCCGATCGCGTCAATTCCGACCGTGTGTGGCCTGTTCCGACGCACAAAAGTGCCACGCATGCTCAGAAGAAATTCCGACACGGAACAGCTCGATCTGCTAAAATTAGCGTTCGCAATGGATACAGCACTTTCGTCACGCTGCAATGTTAAAAATGGTTTAATACAGCGCACTCTCTTCTTCTTTATAATGTGACAATAATTAAGTATTTTTGCTGCTCATATTCACACACACTTCTCACAAACTTTTTTTTTTTCTTGGGATTCCCTGGATATATTGTTATTTGTCACATCTGACATAATTTTTTTTTTTTTTTTGATTTAAAGCCTTTTTTTTTTTCGATTTTATGTTTGTATTTTTCAAAGGCTGATCTTTATGTTATTTTTAGTTTTACGCCAGACTATTTTTGTGTGTGTTTTGTGTGTGAAGTTACCACAACACCATTGATATCTTTTATTATTTAATCTCAAGGAGATTGTTTGTTGTTGTATTTTTCAAAGGCTGATCTTTATGTTATTTTTAGTTTTACGCCAGACTATTTTTGTGTGTGTTTTGTGTGTCAAGTTACCACAACACCATTGATATCTTTTATTATTTAATCTCAAGGAGATTGTTTGTTGTTGGTGTCCCTTGTTATTTCACATTGTATTTTTAAAATGTACCTGAATCCTCACAAACAAACTGTCCTTTTTGAAGTAAAACACACATAGGCAAGTATAATTCAAACCAAAAATCCTTTATTAAGGGCTCAGAACCAAACAAAGAGGGAGGCAACGCTGGATAAACAGGAGAAATTAGCGAAGCCTGGGACCCCCAGGGCAGACATCAATTCTTGAACATCAAAATTGGTGGCCTGAGGAGTCCATATGTAAGGGAGGGCAGTCTGGTCCAGAAGTCCCAGAGATCCAGAAAGCAGCAGATGACATCTGTGTCCCCAGGCTGTGGTACCACAAGAGGCTGCATCTTTTGGCCGACCAGACTGGATCCAGGGTCCTCACTTTCTGGTCTTCCTTCCACGCTTCCTTCCTGGCTGTGGCTCTGCTGTTGGAGATGTGGCAGGAGGAGGAGTAGGACCTGGAGGAGGAGGAGGACTAGGAGGACCTGGAGGAGAAGGAGGAGGAGGACCTGCAGGAGGAGGAGGAGGACCATGTGTGAGTTCACAAAGGTGTGTATCAGATGTAATTTGGGCCCTCATCCCCTTATTAAGAGCCTCCAATATTAACGACTCACACATGAGTTGTTGTCCCTCCTCTATCCTCTGCATTTTAGAGGCAATGATGGCAGCGAAGTCATCCTCCACGGTGTGTGGTGCTCCCAGGGCCTCTGTAGCCCTCCAAAAGAGGCCTATGGCAGCCTCCTCTAGGGCACTCCTCCTCCTGCCACTTTCTCTTTCCAGGTGTAGGGGAGGGACCTGCAGATCAGGCAGCCGGCTCGGCCCGGCCACCTCCTGGCTGAGACTTCCCTGTGTATGTAAAAGGGACATGGTTTTAGTTTTTGCATCATCAATCACAATCAGAAATTAGTACTCCAAACTAATATCTAGTTAACATCATTGATTGGACAACCAGCAATATTTAGAGGAATGCTATACCTGGCTCAAACTGGGCTCCTCCACATGTTGCTGCCTGGAAGGCCCAGGTTGGGTGTCAGAAGCCTCAGCTGGAGGGGAAGGAAGCGTGGAAGGAAGACTGGAGAGTGATGACCTGGGTTCAGTCTGGCCTGCCAGAAAATGCAGCCTGTCATAGTACCACATCCTGGGGACATAGATGTCATCTGCTGCTCTGGATCTCTGCGAATCCTGGACTTTCTGGCGCTCCCTTACATATGTGCTCCTCAGGTCACCAATTAGGATCTTCAAATATGTGATGTCTGCCGTGGGGATCACCTGCTTCACAATTTCCAACAATTGATTCAGCGCTGCCTTCCTCTTTGTTTGGTTCCTGTAATGTGGGTGGTTGATTTCCCACAGACAGGGCAGCTCCCTGAACATGTCAATGGATATTGCCATGACGTCATTATCTTGTAAGATATCCATTTTCACTGCAAGACACAACACAAGACAAACCCTAATGTCAGGCCAAACTCTACTAATCTTGTTACAATATAGGCCTCAATGTAGAAGCAGTATAGGCACAAGTATGTCTCTTACCTTCGTTCTTATGATCGGCACCTCCAATGCTCCTTCCTCCGCTCACAGATCGTACGTAATACGCACGTGTGTTACGCTTTATACACACTGCGCATGCGTGTAACTCCGCCCGCCCCTGACGTTCTTTCTAGTCTATTCCCCGCCCCTTTTCGTTCTGCACAGTGGGGGAAGAGCACATGGCGGATACACAGCAGGTGCGTGCTAATTACAGGAACGAGGAGGAGGAGGAGGAGGAGGAGGAAAGCCCGGATCCGGACACGTCCCGATCCAGAAGGAGAAGATTTAGGGCCACAAATAAGTCCTTTGGGGAGATGTTGGAGATGGTGGACATCCTGAAGAAGGCCGACTATGATGGAAAGTATGGACCTTACCACAACCCCAATATCAGAAAGGCCAAGATCATTGCGAAAGTGGTCAAAAGTCTGCACCGGAATTTCGGGGTACGACGATCGAAATATCAGCTCAGGAGGCGGTGATCGGACCTGAAATTAAGAGAGCCCGAGCAGTACAGAAAGGTCCGGAGAGTGCTGCAAAAAAGTAAGTAGTTGTGCTGTGTTCCTATTCTTTTTGTCTTTATTACGTTCGTGCTGCTCCATATGCTTTTCTTAATTGTTGTACAGTTTAAAATGGCAATTTTAGTGTTCATGGGAACATTATTCGTTCGTATCAAACATTTTTATTTCAGTCTCTAAAACACCATTGTTTAGGCCATATGCATTTTCCTACATTTTTTAGGGCCTACTTGTATGAAAAATATTTGGTTGTGTAGATGGCTTTGTTACTAGAATGAAATGCAAACTAGATTCTGTGTAAGGAGAGGACACTGAGCAGCTGTTTTCACATCTGGACACTGGAGCACTAGTGTGGGACACAATAACACCATTTTTATTAGGGGGGGGCACACAGGTGCTCCAGTGTATACTATAGTGGGGTCTCCATCTGTGAATCTTGTACAAAACAGGTAAAGTATTGCAGGTTGACAAAGGACACTAAAAAAGCTACATCTTGGAACTCTGATAAAATAGACAATTGTACCCCACTTCCAAGCAAGGTTTCCTATTTATAGTTCTGCCATCAAATATCTGTGTGCTAATTATACCATTTTTGTTTTACATAGGGGAGAAAAGACTCGGAGGACACCCCTCATCCGAGGAGACCAGAGACCCCCCACCTCTGGAAGAAGGGGAAATACCCCAAACACAAGCTGAGCTGAGCAGGAGGAGGAAGAAGATGGTGGAAATTGGCAGCACAACAGGTGAGTGTCTGCGACCACAGACTCAGGTAAGAGATGGATGCTGGCAGATTTTTGATACCTGTTTTTGTTTGGTTACTCTCTTATTAGGTGATCGTGATGTTATGGATCGAGATCCTTTCACATCAGAAAGTGCCCAGATCCTGATCGGGGAGATCATGGGGTGTAATTTACAATTGGAAAACCTCAAGAAAAAAATCAATGATGTTATTCAAAAAAATAATAACATCATTGATGTTTTGGGGCGAATTTAAAACCCCACAAAATCACTTTCTTTTTTTGTGTGCTACAATCTTTAAAATTTTTGAGCGATGTTTCGAAAATCCAAATTTGGAGGATGCACACAGTGTGCCAACATGTGCTATCTGCCATCACGGGAGATCAATGGACGCGTTTTGGGGGTGCAACCCCTTCCTCAATAATAAAGTAGCGGTGAGGAAGGGGTTGCTCCCAAAAAACACGTCCCTTGATCCCCCGTGATGGCAGCTAGCACATGTTGACATTCGTAAATTGGTGTGCATCTTCCAAATTTGGCTTTTCAAGGGGTGACTTCACCCCATGTGAACGCAATATCAAACACAGTTCCTAAATACTCATGTCTGATATTGCCTTCAAGTTTTACCATATGTGAACTTTGTAAGTTCAAGATTTTTGTCTTTCTTGTTGGTTTTACACAGGCCTGTTTTATCGTAAATGGACATTTCTATTTTTGATAATGCCACCCCAAAAATTGTTATACAACAAATATGTTGGTTTGTTTTAAAAACCTTTTCGAAATGCACATGTGATAGTGCAGGTATTAAAAAGTTTGTTAATCAAGAATGTGTGGATTATTGTCTCAACGCTACAACACTTTTGTGGTGATGTAATTGCTGTTTTATGAGAAAATGGTGGTTATTTCCTAAGGGCAAATCCTCTTTGCACTACAAGTGCAGTTTCAAGTGCACTTGTAGTATAAAAAGTGTCTACGTCTTTAGTAAATAACACCCAACAGTGCTTTGTATAAGGTTACACAATCACGCCATTTTCTGGCCCACATTGCTGTCAGGGTCAGCTAAAACAAACACAAGCAGTAAATGTCACCAAAGATTAGCTTTTTTTTTATTTGATAAATGCTTCACAAATTGTCTGGCATATTGATGGCCCCCCTACCCGCAAAGAACTCAAGGTATCTTAACCGGACATCACGGGCACTCAGGGAGTGCAAGCCAGGACGGCCACTTTCAAGCGCCGTCAGGGTTGGATCATGTAGAATTCCGGCCTCAGGCCCAACTGAGCCAGCATAGTTGGCAGAATGTTTGCGTAAAAAGTTATGGAGAACACAGCATGCCAGGATTAGATGATTAAGTTTATACTCCGCCATATGGATGGGTGTCAGAAATAGGCGGAACCGGCTGGCCATGATTCCAAATGTGTTCTCCACCACTCTTCTGGCTCTGGCCAGCCGGTAATTAAAAACCCTCTGTTCCGGGGTGAGGGTCCTCATCGGGAATGGCCGCATAAGATGGTCCCCCCAGCGCAAATGCTTCATCCGCAAAGAAGACGAATGGGAGTCCTTCCACATTGTCCTCTGGAGGTGGCAAGTCCAAGCTGCCATTCTGGAGACGCCTGCAGAACTTCGTCTGGGCGATGACTCCACCATCGGACATCCGGCCATTCTTCCCCATGTCCACATACAAGAAGTCGTAATTAGCCGACACCACCGCCAACATCACAATACTATTGAACCCCTTATAGTTGAAATAGTACGACCCCGAGTTGGGTGGTGGGACGAATGTGGACGTGTTTCCCATCAATTGCCCCTCCGCAGTTAGGAAAGTCCCACCGCTGGGCAAAGTGGGAGGCCACAGTCTGCCATTCCTGTGGCGGGGAAATTAACACCAAGGTAAAAGGTACACCTATCATATTCAACCTCCCCCCCCTCTCATGGGCCATTTCTAACATTATATGGGGGGGGGGTGGAATCTTAGACAGGTAACCCTCTTCACTTCATTGAGAGATGAATGCCTTTGCTATCAACAGATCTGATCTAGAGGTGTTTCAGAAAAAAATAATGAAGTTCATTTGGGGGAACACAAGACCTAGGGTGAACAAACTAACTCTCAATGCCCCCAAAATTAAAGGAGGCTTGGGAGCCCCTAATTTGATAAAATACTTTGAAGCAGCCCAATTGGCTCAATTAATTCGCTCTCACTCGGGAGCACCGGTACCGTCCTGGATGAAAATGGAATCAGCCCCTTTCCCCACAAAACCCATCAGCCACTTGATGTGGCTTAACATGAAAGACAGACCAACCTTTATGTGCCCCACACTATCCTTCTCAATGAGCCTGTGGGATAGATTACAAAAACCTTTTGCTTTCCGCTCCATACATTCTCCCATGGCCCCATTGGCGGAGAACCCAGATTTCACCCCAGGTCTTAATCCCCAAAGCCTATCATGGTGGACTAATAAAGGCCTGATACGCATAGCCGATATGTGTGACCATAAAGGTATATTACCGAAACAAGCACTAATAGAAAAGTATCAATTACCTAACACAGAGTCTTATCGTTATCTCCAGTTCATTTCCTGAATACTCTACAGCGTAAGACTGACATTCTATCTTCCACCCCAATGGAATACCTATGCAAGTCTTATGATAAGCACAAAGGCCACATATCACTAATCTATAGCATTCTGACTTCCAAAACGGGGAAATTACCCTACATGCTAAGGTGGGAACAGGATTTGGAGATAACGATGGAAACTGACAAATGGTATAAAATGGCACAGATGGCTTCAAAAGGCTATATTAATACATCCCTGATAGAAGCGAACTACAAAGTTATATTAAGGTGGTACATGGTCCCGGCGAGAATCGCGACATATATTGCCGACGCCTCTCCTCTGTGTTTCAGAGGATGCGGCAAAGAAGGTACAATGTACCACACTTGGTGGACCTGTCCTAAGGTCAAACGTTTCTGGATACGGATTTATAACTTCATATATTCTCTGACCCAGGTTAACCTTACCAAATCCCCACAACAAGCTTTATTGGGAGATCAAGTAGAAGGAATACCTAGTCATACCAGGAAACTCATATCTTTTATATTTACAGCATCTAGAATAGCGGTGGTGGGAGCCTGGAGAAAGCCTCTGATTCCTTTTGAAATGGTTAAAGCAAAACTGACATGGATCATGATTAATGAACGCCTATCGGCAATTCTTTTAGATAAACAGAGGGCTTTCGACAGGATTTGGGAACCATGGTTGTCCTATTTATCAACAGGTTTTGAAAACTAACGGATCCTGTGAGGGATCCCTTGGGGTGCACTCCACCCGAACTTCTCCCTCTCTCTTCCAATTTCTCTCTATTATTCCTATCCTTTTTCTTTTACTGCTCTACTTCTTTAATAATCTATGCAAGACCTCCTACCCAAGACGTTACCATGGGAGCACAAATGAAAAATCTGACATATGAGTGACAAGGGGGGGTGGTGTGGGGGGGGGCCCCCGGCCCACAGTAAAGACCCCAATTGCGGTTGGCGGTCGGGTCCCGGCGGCGCACTTCCCCTCCACATAATGCAATAAAGTGGGAAATAAGTGCTTGAACTGATGAATAAATATAATAAGTAAAACATATACCCAAATGTATTATGTTAGGTATTTAGCCAGGATACACATGTAAGTTGGAAATATCTGACTGAGTGGGTACAGACGAATAGATGTTCCTGTGGTAAAAAGAAATAATGCATAATATGGAATGTTCATAGGAGTCCTGTGGACTGTATAGGTCGAAATATGTAACCCCCCCCCCATTCTTTCTCCCCGCCCCCTTTTTCTTTTTTCCCATACAATTTTAAACTGTATGTGTTGTGCAATTTGTACATGTTATTCTATATATTTTTCAATAAAAATCATTGAAAGAGAGAGATGAATGCCTAAATACAGGGTATTACTTGGAACAGCCCCTCCTTAGTTACACTATTGGCAGCCCACTGGACAGGTAAGAAGTGTCATAATACAAAGATATAAATACACACTGTACACATTTGAGGACATTTGGACATTCTGATATTACCTATCAAGATAATAATAGAATACAAAAACTTTAAACAGTACCATTGGAAAGTATATAGGCAGGCCTTTGCACTACATGCTTTGGGGAATTCATCCATACATCTGACCACAAAAGAGATGGGTATAGTGTGTATGGGTTTGGCAAAGTCAGCAGACAGATGATTGAGGATAGATAGAGAATTGGGATCAGCTGACTTAGCAGTTGGGGGGAGGGAGGGTTAATAAAAATTATTGGGGGACACCACAAAAAAAAGCCTCTGGCACTCTGCCTGAATTTAAAGCACAAATCACATTTCTAAACATTTTAGGGGGTGTTTGGGGTAAAGCACTACTATGGAGCTGATAAAATACATTGTTAAGTGACTACATGAGGTGAATATAGGGCAGGAGAGCATGTTGGGGAGGTAAGTGAAAGCAGATATGTATGAAGGACTAAAAAAATAATTACATAAAAATTCAACATGAATGAGGACAAAGGGGACATTCACAGCATATTACAATCATGGTAATTAGGGAATGAGGAAAGAAATACAAGAAATTAGAAAACATTAAATACAATAAAATGTGATATTAAAGGATAAAAATCTTACCTTAATATACTCCTTCTGCAGGACCTGGATGATGGCAGAACAGGTCTCTGGGATGATGATCCCCAGAGCCTGGGGGAGATGCCTGTCGAGAACTTGAGGTCCTACAGGCTTCTCCCTGTCGCCAAGTACCGCAGGGTAGCGACCAGCCTCTGCTCCGGAGTGATGGCTTGCCTCATGCAGGTATCCTGCCTGCTGATATAGGTTGTCAGCGAAGCCAGCAGACGGTGAAATACGGGGTCCGTCATCCTGAGAAAGTTCCTGAAATCATCAAGATTATTCTCACGGATCTCACGGAGCAAAGGCATATGAGAGAACTAGTCACGCTGAAGCAACCAATTCTTGGTCCATGAACTCCTCCCCACCCTGTTCATGGACTGGACTTGTGTCAAGGTCAGGACCCCAACACCAAGCCCCCGCACAGCACGAACTCTACGAGGAGTACGTATACGCAACATGGCTAGAAAACGGTCGGCTGCTCAGAACGAAGTAACAGAACGCACTGAAGAACAGCAAGGCCTGTGAAGAGCGACCTGAAAAACAGTAACAAACGAACAAGAACACAATGACTAAAGTCACGCGAAACTTGCTTGCACGCACTGAATAGCAGATACAAACCCACAAGCACAAACTGAACCGCAGAAAACGATCTAAAAGCCACGAGTCTGAAAAAGTGTGAATCGTCTCTCACCAAAGTTTTACTAACACGAGATTAGTAAAAGGAGCCCAAAGGGTGCCGCGCTTGGTTCTGAACTGGCCTTTTCTAGTCTCGTCGTACGTGCTTGACATCACCACGTTGTTGGCGATTGGAAATTCCGACAACTTTGTGCAACCATGTGTACGCAAAACAAGTTTGAGCCAACATCCGTTGGAAAAAATCCTAGGATTTTGTTGTCGGAATGTCCGAACAAAGTCCGACCGTGTGTACGGGGCATGAGAGCGATAACACCAAAATGTAACACACCTGTTCCCTATTCACACCTGAGACCTTGTAACACTAATGAGTCACATGACACTGGGGAGGGAAAATGGCTAATTGGGCCCAATTTGGACATTTTCACTTAGGGGTGTACTCACTTTTGTTGCCAGCGGTTTAGACATTAATGGCTGTGTGTTGAGTTATTTTGAGGGGACAGCAAATTTACACTGTTATACAAGCTGTACACTCACTACTTTACATTGTAGCAAAGTGCCATTTCCTCAGTGTTGTCACATCAAAAACATAATAAAATATTTACAAAAATGTGGGGGTGTATAACAAAAAAAGATTTGCGCTAGGTACATATACTATACGTGAAAAAGTGTTAATATGAATAAATGACAAATAAAAACCGTGAAAGGAATCCTGCTGCTGAACACTATAACCCCGATATGAGGGCACAAAAAGTAGATATGAAGAGAACAGTGCAGCGCTAGATATATATCTCAAAATGAAGAATGTGTTAAATCAATATAATGATACAAAAAAAATCTTGACATCAATTAGTGACAACTAATGGAATTATATCAACCAGTGTACGGTTAATCAAACATGGTAGATTAGATAACAGTGAAGAACAATAAATATATACGGGTGATCATAAGAAAATTAAAGTCCCCAAAAAACAATGGTGTTCCAATATGGAATCCTCGATCTATATTCCACTGCAGGTGCTGCCCACCACCTAGTGAATAGTATTGGAGGCTTACCAGACAGCCTGCAACCGCCCTTATTCAGGGGGGTCAAAACAGGCTCAGTAGAGAAATGTAGACCTCAGAAAGTATCCCGCAGAGAGCTCTGTGGATGTTCCTCCAGCTTCCTTACAGGAAGTTTAGCCTGCGACACCAAGGTATTCTCCAAAGGATGCTAACCCGGGAGCGTTCCTCACATAGCAATCAAGGTTTTGTCTCCAGCGGAATCCAGCAAGGATTATCCATAAGTGCCAAGAAGAAAAGAAGACTCCAATAGTGCAGGGAGACTATGTTGGTTTATTTAAAATACAATACAGAGCGAATATAACATTTCTGGCAGGGAGAAACGAAAAAAACTCCACCGCCGTATTTATATAGCAGTTTAATTAGTTCCACTGGGCCGTATGAAGAATCATTCCTCAGATTCCAGAAGAAGAAAAAGCTGTTGCCCTGGCTATTTTTACTGAACCAAATTGGCTTCTTCTTTTGTATTCTTTCTCATCACTCCTTGCTATCAGTAAAAGCAAGTGCTCCCCTACAATGCACTCCTAACCCCTAAGTTCTAGGGGTCCTTATGTTTGGGTAGTGATTAGAGGTGTAATATTTATAGAACTTTAACTTTTTTCCAGAAAAAAATTTTGGAAAATTTTTTAAAAAATTTAGTGTGGAGTAGTTTTACAAATTGAAAGTCATTTTTTTACTATTATATGCATTATGCTTGGAATAAAAGTACAGCTTATTCAGTAAATAAACTAAACGTTAAAATTTGTGATGATCCAAAAGTAGCAGAAAGAGTGTTTCTGGAATGAGAACTCTGGAGGGAAAAGCTACCCGCACTTTCATTATAGTGTCATTATTTCATTCCATAAAGTATTTTTAATGCCTTTATGTCAGGGTACTCACCAGGGCCGAGATGCTGAGAGCGGCTCCCCTTGCAGCTGAGTGCGCTATACCCCTGGAGGTGGCACAGAGGGTATCGGGCACAGAGAGGCACGGGTCGCCAGGCACTAGTAGGAGCCTGCGTGTTGAACTTCTGTCTGGTAGTAGTCCGTGCAGGGTACACCCGGACGGTGATCAGCAGAGGAATCAGACTGGGGCTCCAACACCTTGGGCCTGAAGTAGATAACTGGAACAAGTATGTAGAGAAGCCAGGGGGTCAAACACAGCAAGCCGGTAGGAAGGAAGTCCGTTTAAACAAGCCAAGGTCATACACAGGAATCAATCAATAGGAGAGTCCAAGACAGGCCGGGGGTCAAACACTGGAGCAGGCAGTAGCGAAGTCTTTAAAGAGAAGCCGAGGGTCAAACACTGGAGCAGACTGAAGAGGAATCCATTAAGCAAGCCGAGGTCAAGGTGCAGGAGAAGTTCAAGGATGGTCAAGGAAATCCGGGTCACAACAGGCAGGAGTCAATAGTAGAACAAGGAACAGGAACACAGAAGCTGAAATGACAAACCAGCAATAAGCCAGAGAGCTGGGCTGCCTTTTATAGGGCTAATAGGGGAACCCACGTGTGCGGCTAAGATGCGTACGTGCGTACATGCTTACGCCGTTTCGCCGTCCGCTGACTTGCACGTCTATGTGCGCTGTTACGCCGTGACGCGGTCTGCTGAATCACGTACCCGCATACGCCTATTAGCCATTCTGCCACGCAGGCGTACAGGGAAATGCCGGTACTGGCAAACAAAGTTTCTGTTATTCCTCTGACACTTTAGAGCACCTCTGGCATGTCAGGATGTGTTTTGTCATCCTTGTAGCATTTGGAAATTAGTATTTCTTATTTCTATTTTCAAATTGCAACTTCGCTGTCAGCAGAAGTTTCTTCCACACTCTACATGATGGTCTCACCATTTTAGACCCCTTTCACACTGAGGAGCTTTACAGGCGCTACAGCACTAGAAATAGCATCTGCATAGCGCCTGTAAAGCGCTGCTTCTGTCTCTCCAGTGTGAAAGCCCGAGTGCTTTCACACTGGAGCGGTGCGCTTGCAGGACGTTAAAAAAACTCCTGCAAGCAGCATCTTTGGAGCAGTGAAGGAGCGGTGAATACATCGCTCCTTCACTGCTCCTGTCCACTGTGCTTTGCAGTGGTTTTAACATTTTCTCGGCCGCTAGCGGGGGGTAAAAGCGGCCCGCTAGTGGCTGAATAGCACCGTGAAATTGAAGGTAAACTGCTGCTAAAAACCACTGGGGCGGTGGGTGAGTCGGCGCTTTACCGCCGGTGCACCCACCGCCTCAGTGTGAAGGGGCCTTACTGAGAGGGGGGGGGGGGAGAAAACCCAATTTACTGACCAAAGGGAAGCATTATACTGTGGTGGTGGAAAACATTAATAGGAACCATTTAAAGGTTTTAAAGCTAAACTAAATTATCAAATTTACCCTGTTACCTGTTGGTTAAGGCCCGAGAGGACAGAAACTATCATCTACTGTATCCCAACAATTGCCCAACTGTAGTAGGTACAAGATGGAGACCACAAGCAAACTAAATTTGAGCTTTTTCCCTGCAGTGACCCCTGGTGGCAGAAATACATATTTCTCTTGTTTGAGGAGGGCACTAAGAAGTACGATGTTACTTGAATTGTATTCCAGGATTTGCTTGTCTTCAGCTTAGAGACCTTGCAAGAATTTAAGACTTTATATAAAGTCTCAGAAATCTTTCACTGAGGTCTTTACATTATATAGTTTGAATACCATGCCATAAATATATTATTTATCAATGTAAAATAACATATTCCACACTACTTTTGTTTTTCAATGTTTCCGGGAAAAGAATTCCATTTATTTTTCAGGCCTTCCCATCTCTAGTAGTGATCAATAACTCACTAAGCAAGCCTACTGTAGATACCCAAGGTGGACGATCCCCCAGTGTGAGTTTCATAGCATGAAATGTTTTTCAGTTCTGAAGAAAAATCCTGTTGGCTTAACTAGGGTTCTTCGACTTGTTTTAAAAATTGGTAGTTAAGTCATATTTTTTTCATCTGTGTTTGGCTATGAGGGAGGTTTCCCTATAGTGCAAAGAAGAAATACAAAGAACTGCTAATAGCTAAGTTCAAGTTAACAGTTAATTTTCAGTCTATTATTATTTTTATTCTTCAGAACATATGGCATTAGCCATTCAGTACAAAACACACTGCATGTTTGATTTTACTTTAATGAGCTGAAGCCACAATATTGTGTGTTCTTTCAAGCGTACTGAAGTATCATCTTTATGGCCCCTAGTGGTCGAAGTATCATGGTGAAATGCTAAAATTCTATGCATAAATAAGCAACAAGCGTCTCATAGACATAAGAATCTTCCTTTCACTCAGTATGAAGTAATCTTCAAAGCATATGTAGCTTGAAAACAGGTACAGTCTGGAAAGATATCCACAAAGGAAGAATTAGTAAATATCTTTAAATAAAAATGTCATTATTTATTAAAAACTAACTTTAGCCTTATCATAAAAATTACAATAAAGGCACCTTTTGAAATGTTTAGTAATGGCAACCTACAATTGGATACTCATAGACAATTGCAAGCTTTTTATTATTTGCATATATATCTTCTCCCCCAAATTTTTCTTACAATGGTCATTTTCATAAAGGACAGGTTAATTAATCTCCCTTTACTTTCTAATACTATTACTCTGGGTCGGTGTCCTAGATCATATAACAGGAACATCACAATATTCATCTGTGAGGCCTTGGTTACATCACCAGTACCTCACTCAACCAGGAAGTGGAAAAACAGTCACTGTAAGCAAAATAAATAAACGTTTGTTTATCAAATGAACGTAAGATGATTTTATATTGGCATGCAAAGGTATATGCTGATGTAATTTTTACTGAAAGGAAGGAAAGGTCTTATTTAACTAGAGTCACACCTCTAACACATATAAAATGTAAGAAAACTTATTTACATACATTTAAAAACAACAAGTCATACATATATTAATGGTAGAAAATACATTATTGAGAATATACATAATTCACTTGGAAAACCTTTACATAGAACCTAGGTGGTCCCTATTGATATCCGCCATCAACCTGGGAGAAACTGTGCTGACATTCTCAACGTGTTTCGCGAGCAAAACCTTGCTTCCTCAGGAGAAGCACAGAGGAATATAATTGTAAAAGGTTGTAACCAGCTTCCACCACGATATAGTGGTATGGCAGGCAAATATGTTAAAATTTGTTAAAATCAAGTATGTTCCAAATGTGTATGGTAATGGAGGCCAAGATGGAGCAGCCCAAGGGCCCACAATTTTCTACCCGGGAGTTGTGGAAGGGCAGGGGGAATGGAGAAGGAGCATAACACAGTGTGGAACCCCAACCATGAGTGCCTGAACCAATGGTGGAAGAGAGAGTACCCTAATCCCTATTGGCAAGCAGCAGGGAGTATCCAGCACACAGATTCTGTCGATGAGACCAGGCTGCTGGATGCTCTCTGCTGCTCCATCTTGGCCTCTGTTACCATACACATTTGGAAGATACTTGATTTTAACAAATTTGCCCGCCATATCACTATATCGAGGTGGAAGCTGGTTACAACCTTTTACAATTATATTTCTCTATGCTTCTCCTGAGTAAGCAAGGTTTTCCTTGCAAACCACGTTGAGAATGTCAGCACAGATTTTTCCAGGTTGATGGCGGATATTAATAGGGACCATCTAGGTTCTATGTAAAGGTTTTCTAATTGAATTATGTATAGTCTCAATAATGTATTTTATACCATTAATATATGTATGACTTGTTGTTCTTTAATGTATGTAAATACATTTTCTTACAATTTATATGTGTTTGAGGTGTGACTAACTAAAAGTCCAGTGGGCTTAAGATAGTTGTTGTATAAATACTAATTGCGACTGAGACATCACCTCGTTTACCCATCTCACACCAGCTTCTTCCCTTTCTATTTAAATAGAGTTTTTAGAGCTTTAGTTTTGGTTTGGGGTTGTATTAAACCCCAAACCAAAAATGTGATATGTTGCAGCTTACCAATCATTAGATGTAGTGGCTTCATTAGTTTTTATTTTTTAGGCTTTTTTCCCCTCTGTTTTCCCCTGGTGATTTGTCTGGTCAAACACACCTCCTGAATTAGAGTGCCCCCACTCTGGATGAATGAGCACAGGGAACACCGTTGGACAACAGCATTGTCAGTCTGGGGGGAATTGTGTGTTAGAAGTGCTAGCAGATTTATATACACTAACATATTGAAGCTGAACATATTGAAGCTCCAGCTAATACTTTAGCAGCCGTTACAGCAAACAGTGTTTTTCCTTTTGGGATAAAGGTTTTACATAAATAAATATAAGCTACATAGTTACATAGTTAGTCAGGTTGAAAAAAGACACAGGTCCATCTAGTTCAACTATAAAATAAATAAATAAAATAATATAAATAAATAAATAAAATAAAAAATACCATACAATCTCATATACCCAATCCTATACCCACAGTTGATCCAGAGGAAGGTAAAAAAACCCCAGAAAAGCATGTTCCAATTTGCTACAGCAGGGGAAAAAATTCCTTCCTGATCCCAGAGAGGCAATCCGATTTTCCCTCAATCAACTTTACCTATAAATGTTAGTATCCAGGTATATTATGTACATTTAGGATAGAATCAAGGCCTTTCCTAAAGCAACCTAGTGAGCTGGCCAGAACCACCTCTGGAGGGAGTCTATTCCACATTTTCACAGCTCTTACTGTGAAGAAACCTTTCCGTATTTGGAGATGAAATCTCATTTCCTCTAGACGTAAAGAGTGCCCCCTTGTTCTCAGTGTTGACTGTAAAGTGAATAACTCAACATCCATTTCACTATATGGACCGCTTATATATTTACACATGGTGATCATATCCCCCCTTAATCTCGTCTTCTCAAGAGTGAATAAATTCAGTTCCTCTAATCTTTCCTCATGGCTGAGCTCCTCTATGCCTCTTATCAGTTTGCTTGCCATTCTCTGCACTCTCCAGTTCCCCGATATCCTTTTTGAGAACTGGTGCCCAAAACTGAACTGCATATTCCAGATGAGGTCTTACTAATGATTTGTACAGGAGCAAAATTATATCTCTCTCTCTGGAGTCCATACCTCTCTTAATACAAGAAAGGACTTTGTTCGCTTTGGAAACCACAGCTTGGCATTGCATGCTATTATTGAGCTTATGATCTACCAAAACCCCCAGATCCTTCTACACCATTGATTCCCCCAGTTGTACTCCCCCTAGTATGTATGATGCATGCATATTCTTAGCCCCTAAGTGCATAACTTTACATTTATCAACATTAAACCTCATCTGCCACATAGTTGCCCAATTAGACAGTGCATTGAGGTTGGCTTGTAAATTTGATCCACTGCATAGCTTAGTGTCATCTGCAAAGACAGAAATGTTACTTTTAATCCCAGACCCAATATCATTTATAAAGATATTAAAAAGTAAGGGTCCCAGCACTGAACCTTGAAGTACACCACTGATAACCTTAGACCATTCAAAGTGAGAATCATTAACCACTGCTCTCTGAATTCTATCTTTTAGCCAGTTTTCTATCCATTTACAAACCAATATTTGCAAGCCTGTAGACTTTACCTTACACATGAGCTGTGTGTGGGAAGCTGTGTGTGGGGAACTGTGTCAAACGCTTTTGCAAAATCCAAGTATACCACGTCCACAGCCACCCCTCTGTCCAAGGTTTTACTTACCTCTTCATAAAAAGAAATCGGGTTTGTTTCTGTCTTTTATGAACCCATGCTGTCTGTTGCTTAAAATGTTTTTTTCCAGCAAGAACTCGTCTATGTAGTCTTTTATTAAACTCTTCAATATCTTCCCGACTATAGAAGTTAAACTAATAGGTCTATAGTTACTTGGTAAAGACTTTGTTCCCTTTTTAAATATAGGCACCACATTAGCCCTACGCCAATCCAGTGGTACTATTTCCGTCATTAATGAGTCTCTAAAGATTAGATACAATGGCTTTGAAATGACAGAGCTCAATTCTTTTAGGATCAGTGGGTGGATGCCATCTGGTCCAGGTGCTTAATCCACCTTTATTCTGTCTAAATATTTCCAGACCATATCCCTTTTGAGCCATTGTAGATCATTTGGGGCTGTGTCACTACCATCCTCATCATGGACATGAGCTCCCTCATGCTCCTTTGTATACACATAGCTGAAGAAAGTATTCAAAAAATTTGCCTTCTCTTTGTCCCCAGTCACCAACTCTAGATTATTTTGTAAAGGGCCTACACGCTCAGAACTGACCCTTTTACTATTAATATATTTGAAGATTTTTTTGGGGTTTGTCCTACTATCTTTTGCAATTTGTCGTTGGTTTTGAATTTTTGCGTCCTTGATTTCCTTTTTACATATTCTGTTATATTCTTAGTAACATTTAAACGACACTAGTGTTCCTTCATTTTTATATTTTTTTAAAGCTCCTTTCTTATTGTTTATAGCTTTTTTAACTTTGGTCGTGAGCCACATAGGTTTTATTTTTAGCCTTTTAAACTTATTGCCCATGGGAATATACTTTGCAGTGAGTTCACAAACGGTCTTTTTGAAGAATTCCCATTTCTGTTCTGTGCCCATTGATGCCAAAATTCCCTCCCAGTCTAAGTCCTGGAGAGCAGCCCTCATCCTTGGAAAATATGCTCTCTTGAAGTTAAGTGTTTTTATCTTTTCCGTATGTTTTCTTTGCTTACAGCTAACAAATTAAATCATGTTATGGTCACTGCTACCAAGATGTTCCTTTATATGAACATTAGTAATAAGCTCTGCATGGTTTGAGATTACCAGGTCCAACAGAGCATCATTCCTAGTTGGGGCCTCAATAAACTGGACCATAAAATTATCCTGTAATAGGTTTATACATTTTTGCCCTTTAACTGTCCCAGCAGTGCCATTACTCCAGTCAATTTCTGGGTAGTTAAAATCCCCCGTTATTATCACCGTCCCAGCTAGGGATGAGCTTCGAGTTCGAGTCGAACTCATGTTCTACTCGAACATTGGCTGTTCGCAAGTTCGCCGAACAGCGAACAATTTGGGGTGTTCGCGGCAAATTCGAATGCCGCGGAACACCCTTTAAAAGTCTATGGGAGAAATCAAAAGTGCTAATTTTAAAGGCTTATATGCAAGTTATTGTCATAAAAAGTGTTTGGGGACCCGGGTCCTGCCCCAGGAGACATGGATCAATGCAAAAAAAAGTTTTAAAAACGGACGTTTTTTCAGGAGCAGTGATTTTATTAATGCTTAAAGTCAAACAATAAAAGTGTAATATCCCTTTAAATTTCGTACCTGGGGGGTGTCTATAGTATGCCTGTAAAGGGGCGCATGTTTCCCGTGTTTAGAACAGTCTGACAGCAAAATGACATTTGGAAGGAAAAAACTCATTTAAAACTACCCGCGGCTATTGCATTGCCGACAATACACATAGAAGTTCATTGATAAAAACGGCATGGGAATTCCCCACAGGGGAACCCCGAACCAAAATAAAAAAAAAAAAAATGATGTGGGGGTCCCCCTAAATTCCATACAAGGCCCTTCAGGTCTGGTATAGATATTAAGGGGAACCCCAGCCAAAATTAAAAAAAAAAATTGACGTGGGGTTCCCCCTAAATTCCATACCAGACCCTTCAGGTCTGGTATGGATTTTAAGGGGAACCCCGCGCCCAAAAAAAAAAAAAAAAACGGCGTGGGGTCCCCCTAAAAATCCATACCAGACCCTTATCCGAGCACGCAACCTGGCAGGCCGCAGGAAAAGAGGGGGGGACGAGAGTGCGGCCCCCCCCCCCTCCTGAACCGTACCAGGCCACATGCCCTCAACATTGGGAGGGTGCTTTGGGGTAGCCCCCCAAAACACCTTGTCCCCATGTTGATGAGGACAAGGGCCTCATCCTCACAACCGTGGCCGGTGGTTGTGAGGGTCTGCGGGCGGGGGGCTTATCAGAATCTGGAAGCCCCCTTTAACAAGGGGACCCCCAGATCCCGGCCCCCCCCCCTGTGTGAAATGGTAAGGGGGTACTTACCCCTACCATTTCACTAAAAAACTGTCAAAAATGTTAAAAATGACAAGAGACAGTTTTTGACAATTCCTTTATTTAAATGCTTCTTCTTTCTTCCTTCATCTTCCTCTTCTTCTGGTTCTTCTGGCTCTTCTGGTTCTTCCTCCGGCGTTCTCGTCCAGCATCTTCTCCGCGGCGTCTTCTATCTTCTTCTCCTCGGGCCGCTCCGCACCCATGGCATGAGGGGGGAGGCTCCCGCTCTTCTCTTCATCTTCTTCTCTTCTTCATCTTCTTCTTCATCTTCTTCTTCTTCTTTTTCTTCTTCTTCTTCTTCCTTCTTCTCTTCTTCTCTTCTTCCTGTCTTCTCCGGGCCGCTCCGCAATCCATGCTGTGGCATGGAGGGAGGCTCCCGCTGTGTGACGGCATCTCTTCGTCTGACGGTTCTTAAATAACGGGGGGCGGGGCCACCCGGTGACCCCGCCCCCCTCTGACGCACACATGACGGGACTTCCCTGTGGCATTCCCCGTGACGTCACAGGGAAGTCCCTCAAGTCACCGTGCGTCAGAGGGGGGCGGGGTCACCGGATGGCCCCGCCCCCCGTTATTTAAGAACCGTCAGACGAAGAGACGCCGTCACACAGCGGGAGCCTCCCTCCATGCCACAGCATGGATTGCGGAGCGGCCCGGAGAAGACAGGAAGAAGAGAAGAAGGAAGAAGAAGAAGAAGAAGAAGAAGAAGAAGATGAAGAAGAAGATGAAGAAGAAGATGAAGAAGAAGATGAAGAAGAGAAGAAGATGAAGAGAAGAGCGGGAGCCTCCCCCCTCATGCCATGGGTGCGGAGCGGCCCGAGGAGAAGAAGATAGAAGACGCCGCAGAGAAGATGCTGGACGAGAACGCCGGAGGAAGAACCAGAAGAGCCAGAAGAACCAGAAGAAGAAGAAGATGAAGGAAGAAAGAAGAAGCATTTAAATAAAGGAATTGTCAAAAACTGTCTCTTGTCATTTTTAACATTTTTGACAGTTTTTTAGTGAAATGGTAGGGGTAAGTACCCCCTTACCATTTCACACAGGGGGGGGGCCGGGATCTGGGGGTCCCCTTGTTAAAGGGGGCTTCCAGATTCCGATAAGCCCCCCGCCCGCAGACCCTCACAACCACCGGCCACGGTTGTGAGGATGAGGCCCTTGTCCTCATCAACATGGGGACAAGGTGTTTTGGGGGGCTACCCCAAAGCACCCTCCCAATGTTGAGGGCATGTGGCCTGGTACGGTTCAGGAGGGGGGGGGGGCCGCACTCTCGTCCCCCCCTCTTTTCCTGCGGCCTGCCAGGTTGCGTGCTCGGATAAGGGTCTGGTATGGATTTTTAGGGGGACCCCACGCCGTTTTTTTTTTTTTTTTTTGGCGCGGGGTTCCCCTTAAAATCCATACCAGACCTGAAGGGTCTGGTATGGAATTTAGGGGGAACCCCACGTCAATTTTTTTTTAAAATTTTGGCTGGGGTTCCCCTTAATATCCATACCAGACCTGAAGGGCCTTGTATGGAATTTAGGGGGACTCCCACATCATTTTTTTTTTTTAATTTTGGTTCGGGGTTGCCCTGTGGGGAATTCCCATGCCGTTTTTATCAATGAACTTCTATGTGTATTGTCGGCAATGCAATAGCCGCGGTAGTTTTAAATGTGTTTTTTCCTTCAAAATGTCACTTTGCTGTCAGACTGTTCTAAACACGGGAAACATGCGCCCCTTTACAGGCATACTATAGACACCCCCCAGGTATGAAATTTAAAGGGATATTACACTTTTATTGTTTGACTTTAAGCATTATTAAAATCACTGCTCCTGAAAAAACGGCCGTTTTTAAAACTTTTTTTTGCATTGATTCATGTCCCCTGGGGGAGGACCCGGGTCCCCAAACACTTTTTATGACAATAACTTGCATATTAGCCTTTAAAATTAGCACTTTTGATTATTCATGTTCGTGTCCCATAGACTTTAACGGCGTTCGCGTGTTCGAACGAATTTTTTTCCTGTTCGCATGTTCTGGTGCGAACCGAACAGGGGGGTGTTCGGCTCATCCCTAGTCCCAGCCCTTGGAGCCCTTTCCATCTGTGCAAGGAGCTGAGTCTCCACCACCTCATTACCATTGGATGGTCTATAACAAACTTCAATGATTAACTTTGAACTACGCACATCTATATGCAGTTCCTTCCATAATGCTTCAGATTCATCACACTTTCCATCAACCAGGTCCTCACACTCGCTTTGAAATCCCTTCTCACATAGAGACAGACCCCACCATCTTTCCTTTTTACCCTGTCTCTCCGAAGAGTGCAAAGCCAGGAATATTAATAGCCCAGTCATGTGAGGAATGAAGCCAAGTTTCAGCAATACCGATTACATCATTGATCTCCTCGTGCATCAGAGCTTCCAACTCACCTATTTTGCTTGGCGGACTTCTGGCATTGGTGAACAAACACTTTAATGCATTATTACATTTTGCTCTGGTGTTTTTCATATCTTGTTTATTAGTACAAATGGCACTATAATTTCCAATGGTGGATTGCAACATGGGATCTTTCTTGTCACCTGCCATAACCCTCCCCCTATCTATCCCCATTCCATCCTCCATTAATATCTGACCCTTAACTGACCTATCTGCCCAATGGAATTCTAGTTCACCCTCCCCCTTGATCCTAGTTTAAATACTCCTCCAGCCTTCCCATAAACTTCTCCCACAGCAGAGCAGACCCCCTTCCATTCAGGTGCAAATCATCTTTAGCATATAGGTTGCACCCAAATGAAAAGTCAGCCCAGTGCTCTAGAAACCCAAATATCTCCTCCCTACACCAGGTCTTGAGCCATGCATTCAGCTCTCTAATCTCCCCCTGCCTTTCCTGTGTTGCGCATGGCACAGGCAATATTTTAGAGAATATCACCTTGGAGGTCCTTCCTTCAAATTTCAGCCTAGTTCATTAAATTGATTCATAGGGAGCCTCTACCTTCCAAAAGCTGATAATTGTAAGCACCCTTGTCAGAGTTAAATGGTCTGTTTCAACCCTGTAACTGCTAGAGAGCTTTTCTTTTGAAAAACAACAGACTGGCTAGAAAACTAGATGAAAATAGAAGAAAGCAAGTCTTAAAAAGGAAAACAAATGCAGCCATTGGTAATTGGTAAGCTGCAATATAATAAATGTTTTGGGTTTAATACTGCCTTAAAATTTAGGCTCAACTTTTTACAAAAAGCCCTCTAAGCATTTGTAGATGCCATAGAGTACATACCAGCGGTTCTCATTGTAAAATGCTGCTTCTGCTTTCTTTTACAAATGCAGCTGCATGCGACCTTTCCAAAGAAACTGCAAACCTCTCAATCCTCCTTAGGAGGAGCTCACCTCTACATCTAGAGAATGAGAGATTGAACTCTGCATGCATGCAGGACTGCTGTTAGAAATCACAGGGCCCCATACAGCCTACCTAACGATGCCCCTCCACAGTCAAAAGTGACTGAGGACATTTAACAGTCCCTTTCTCTGCAGCCTCAGCTGCACAGATGAATGAATAGGAAGTGCTCTGAGGCGTCCTGCTCACTCACAAACTGAAACATAGTAAACACAATTTACTACGCTTCAGTGATGAATGGACACGGGAGTGATTGGTACCAATTCCTCACTGTGTGCATTCAGGAAAAGAAGGGGCCAGTGAATGATACATTTAAATGTCCCTTCCCCTGTTTTCCATCCTGAAACATCCCCCTGTGTGCCTGTAGCAGCTGCTGGTGGGAGAGGGGAGGAGGGAAGCTAGCAGTGCTGTGGGGGAAAGGAACACACAGGGGGCCCCGACAGCAGATGGAAGGGACACATGTGCTAGGACCAATCCCCCTGCAGTGCAGCAGGAGGGAGAAAGAGGAGGAGAAGCTGGCAGCACTGTAGGGGGAGACAGAAGAAGATTGGTGTCTGCAAAAAGACAGTACAGCCGGCCCTCCTGCTCATCAGGTGCCTGAGCCCAGTACAAGGGGGCTGGCGGTACTGTCTTATCAGCTGCCCCACATGCACATATTGTGAATGGGCCAGAGTGGTTGCTAGAGGGCAAAGGGCAGGATGGAGGGGGATCAAGGGACCAGCAGTTTCTGTGAAGAGTTCCCCCATGGCTGCATATTTAAAGGAAAGCAGGAACATTTTTCAAAATGAGGACCACTGATACAGTGCAATCGGAAAGTATTCACAGCGCTTCACTTTTTCCACATTTTGTTATGTTACAGCTTTATTCCAAAATTGATTAAATTCATTATTTTCCTCAAAAACCTACAAAACAATACCCCACAATGACAACATGAAAGAAGTTTGTTTGAAATTTTTCGCAAATTTATTAAAAATAACAAACAAAAAAAAAATCACATGTACATGAGTATTCACAGCCTTTTCTCAATACTTTATTGAAGCACCTTTGCCACCAATTACAACATCAAGACTTTTGAGTATGATGCTACACGCTTGGCACACCTGATAGGGAAATCCCAGAACTTAGGGGTTTCCAATAACATTTTGACTGCTGAACCACATTCAAAAAGATGTATTTAATATTCAAGCCTATAGTTTTAGCTATAGGCAGGGAGAACAATACAGTAAGTACATGGTGACATTCAGCATGATTGTTGTAAATAAATAGCTATTCCATTTACCCTATCAATCCCATCTCTTGGTCAAATTAAAAATTGACCACATAACTAACAAAACATAACATAACAGCACTATAACAAGCAATTCATACACTGGTTGTGGACAGTTGGGTTCTTGACTATTCAGTGTAGAGATTCTTTTGGTGACAGTTAAAGCTGTGTGGGGCCTAACTAGATGTGAAAATTACAGGCAATGATATTGGGAAAATGGAACAAACTACGTCTTATAACACATGTGTAGCACTAACTCACGGTGGAGCTGCTGTTTTTTAGCGGGCTGTTACCATTACCTTTTTACCTGTAATTTCACCAGTACCGGGTCTAGGGTCCCGTTGAGCTTATTGTCAGACAATGTAGGCACCAGTCACTTGAGTACTTTTCCAATGCTTTAATGGGAGATAACTGGAAGAAGTAGCAGGAAAGAGGTAGAAGAAGAGTTGCAGGGAACTTCAAATACCTTTTCTTGGAGTAGCATTAAGGAATTTAAATCTTTGGGATGAATGTATCCTCAGCTCAGGATTAAATCTTTGCCCGCCCGGATAGGTCTCTCTCACTAACCTAGCAGCCGATACGTAGCACGAACAAAAAGTCTCTGCCACAGACTTGGGTGAAACAAAACTGTACGATCCTCTGCCACAGGATGTAGTAGTTTTCGATGAACAGCAAACACAGTACCAGAACCTTGAAGCCGACCCGGCAGTACTTGTGCGGTAGATTAGTTTAGGATGCGTCCTCCAATCGAGTCACCAGGCCCTTCTTAAGACCAGCCTTGCATGGTCCCTTCCAAGATGGGATCTTCCCGATTGTCCGCCTTCTTCCCGCAGGACAGACAGCACAGGACCATCCCAGCAAGAGCAGGCCCCAGACAGGCTTCTGGGTCTACCCGCTCGGCTGCCGCAATGCAACCCTCCAGGCCGGAGGGCCGCGAGGTAGAACTTACTAACACATACCTCTAGGCCAGGAGGGCCACGAGGTAAAACTTCCTGAAACATGGCATCTGTCCCATAAATACTCTCTCCCAGAATGCAACCCGGGGGACCAACCCAGAGGAGTCTACGGGACAGAAGAGCACTCATATACTTCAGCTTGTTGCTTTCCAACACCGATCCATGGTGACAACGACACCCACAGGCAGAATGCGGAACTGCACACAACACAGCCAAACTAGAACAGAGGCTAATCTAACTGTAAATTAGATCTGAACTATATACAGAACAGATGATCCACTAAATTTACCTAGAAGCGGTAGATTGAAAAATCTACCAGCGCTACACATGCACAACCTAAACTGCAAAAGAAAGGCAGATAAATTACAATTCCTATAAATCGCTTCTAAATTCCAACATCTCCCTCCAACTGCCTAATCTTAGTTTAAATATTTATTTTTCTAGTTCATATTCCTCCTAATTTATGTACCCAATTTACTTCTGCAGAAAAATCTCATTTTGCTTTGTCAAGTCTAAACAAAAATAAAAACACAAAAATGTCTAAAAACAAAAATTACACGTTGGTCTAACAATATATGAACAATGTATGAACACCAAGTTTTTAGATTCCTCCGCTGTAACTTTGACAGCTCATCCTCCATGAGACTCCATTGCAACACCTAAAGAAGGCATACAGTTTTCATACATAATTTATTTTCTTCAGGACTATCGCAGTCCACATGACAAGAAACTTCCAGTAGGCGACTAGGCATGCAGATATTTTTGCAATTATAGCAAACTGAGCTGTGATTTTTTTTAGACAGCTGGCATGATAAGTATCGAAGTTCTTCAGACATCTAAAAAGCTTTTGAAAGCACGCTTTTCCATCAATGGTGTTTGAGGCTGATGTCATAAAGCCAAGGAATCAGGGAGGATATTTTTGAGGATGGCGTCACTCAGATTGTTAGTCCAACATTTGATCATTAACAAAAATGCCCATAAAGCCATTGAGTTTTTTTTACTGCTGAAGTAAATCTATGTTCTAGAGGTAAGACCTAGGAGAAAAGAAAAATGTCTTAATACAAGGAGAAACCATTCTCATTTAGTATAAAATGTTATTCAACTGTCATTTAAAATAAACTGTCCAGACCATAGACATTTATCATGAACAATAGGCTTCTCAGAAGAAGGGGGGGAGGGGAGGGGGCACATCACTTATGGCTTGGATCAGTGATCTACGGGAACATAAACAAGGATTTACAAGAATGACAGGAGTATAGTGCAGTACAAGGGGTTCAGGGTTCACTGGAAGTCAGGTACACAAGATACAGTTGATGTGTACAAGGATTCTAAGGCAGGAAGGATACCTAATGGTACTATCTGGGGAGAACGCAGCATGTCTGCACATGCAACAATGGTGAGGGCCCTTGAAAGGGCCGAGGTGCAGAGTCTAAGGAACTGCCTTGTCTTCTCCAGAGCTCTTGATGGTAGAGATGGTTTGTTCTGCAGACAGTTTCCCGGTTGCGGCCCTCTTACTCACCCAAGCAGGCAGATACCTAGAACTAAGGGCCAATAGACAAATTAGAATCGCTTGCAGCGCTGAGGTGCTGGAATCACTAAACAGTAGGGAGTAAAATTCACGCTAACAGGTGTGTGCGTGGACACACACAAACATTGGTGACAGATACACAAAGACACATAAACAGCTAGAAATGAGTAGCCATGCAAACAGTCACACAGGAATCTATAAGAGTAGTGAAGTTGCATGGTGTCACCGAACCGGAACCTAGCTTACAAATACACTTGGAGACACAAAGGCAGACTCGCTTGGGACATTATTATTCAAAGCAGAAAGTATGGGTCTGGAGGAGGACCAGAGGAGGGCTGCAGCTGCAGGAGAGGTGCGAGGGCTACATGAAATGGCCTGGAGGGCTGGATTCGGCAACGGGCCTTGTGTTTGACACTTGTGATCTAGGGCATTGAAATTCATTAAATTTCAAAGCTCGTACATGTCAGATCATAACACCACATACAATTTAGCACCTTATATTGTAAATAGGGACCAGAAACTGGGCAGTACAGACTCAGGTGACTGCATCAATATTTAGCTAGTGGGGGGGGGGGGGTGAAACCCATAAATGTTCACATATGAAAATAGAAACACTTTTTCAATGCTTCAGAATTCCCTATAGCCTTGTCCCTGCTTGTCCTAGACCCCGTGAATCCTGCCCTGTTACCTGCTTTTGTCCTTGGGACCTGTTATCTGCTTCCTTTATGGTCTGCTTCCTTATACCCGGCTTCTGTTCCACTTTTGCCTTTATCCCTGCCTTGTTTATTTCATGTTTGTTTCCTGTGCTCGTGTATATATATATTAGTTAGTTAGGTAGGTATTTTTAGGGTTTGATGTGTCTTGCACTTGTTTACTTGTTTATGGTTTGCTGATTGGTTTGCACATGTGTCCTTATCTTTAACCACTTAAACCCTGGACCATTTGGCTGCCCAAAGACCAGAGCGCTTTTTGCGATTCGGCACTGCGTCGCTTTAACTGACAATTGCGCAGTCATGCAATGTGGCTCCCAAACAAAATTGACGTCCTTTTTTCCTCACAAATAGAGCTTTTTTTTTGTGGTATTTGATCATCTTTATTTTTTGCGCTATAAACAAAAAAATAGCGACAATTTTGAAAAAATGCATAATTTTTTACTTTTTTGCTATAATAAATATCCCCAAAAAATATATAAAAAAAAACATTTTTTTCGCTCAGTTTAGGCCGATACGTATTCTTCTACATATTCTTGGTAAAAAAATTTGCAATAAGCATTTATTAATTGGTTTGAGCAAAAGTTATAGCTTCTACAAAATAGGGGGTAGTTTTATGGCATTTTTATTAATTTTTTTTTTTTTTTACTAGTAATGGCGGCGATCAGCGATTTTTATCGTGACTGCGACATTATGGCAGACAGATCGGACACTTTTGGCGCGATTTTGGGACCATTCACATTTATACAGCGATCAGTGCAATTAAAAATGCATTGATTACTGTGTAAATGTGACTGGCAGTGAAAAAGTTAACCACTAGGTGGCGCTGTAGGGGTTAAGTGTGTCCTAGGGAGTGTTTCTATCTGTAGGGGGGAGGGGCTATGTGTGACACGACACTGATCACCACTCTCGATTACAGGGGGCTCTGATCAGTGTCCTGTCACTAGGCAGAACGGGGAAATGCTTGTTTACATCAGCATTTCCCCGTTCTCCCTCTCCGTGAGACGATCGCGGGTATCCCCACAGACATCGAGTCTGCAGGACCCGCGATCACACTCAAGGAGGTCGCAGCGGGCGCACGTGCACCCGCAAACCACTTCTCAAAGGGCAACGTACAGGTACGTTAATCTGCCTGTATGTGCCCTTCTGCCAATGTATATCGGCGTGAGGCGGTCGTCAAGCGGTTAATAAACATACTTTTTTCATTTACTTGTTTGTCCATGATTCCTTGGTGCAGCCCAACGATCTGATCCCTTGTATTGGATGTCTGTGCATAGCATCCTTGACAGAATTCTAAAGCCATACAATCAGATCGGTTGCACCTGAGAATTGGGCCTGAGCACTTGCTATTATTGAAAGATGCATCTGGAAGACATTCTGTATTTATTGCTCCTGGCAACTGATGACAGAGATTTTTGTTATCAGACATTGGGTGAATACACTAGGGAACAATTGTTAGAATGCATGCGTCTAGCTCATGTTTTTATTGATCAAGTCAGTTTTGTACTTGAAGACGTGCAGCCGTTGATTCAGATCTGTGCTGAGTAGGCCCTGTCTGATACATCTAGGGAAGGTGAGGACTATACACCCCCTTTTAGTGCAGCTCAGGTAGAATTCTTGGTTTGGCTATTGGAAGATGACTCAGCCTTTTCCTTGAACATTATTCAGCTTGTCCTCAACAGGTGCTTGCAGAATTTATTGATCCAGTGCAGTCTCTGGTCAGACAAGCAATGTGCAAACCTGATTTTGGGCAGTCATTATTACAGACCTGGTCAGGTTTGTTGTACCCTGTCTCTCTGCCTCTGTCAGCTCCCAACCACCCATTTCTGTGGCTAGATACCAGCCTGCTGGGATGTCTTCCTCTCCTTTACCCCCAACAACCACAGTTGCTGCCCAATACACCCTTCTACCAATGAAGTACCAGTACCCTGCTTCCTCCTGCTGCACCTATCCTGCCTTTTAACCCTCCTGCTCCTTCTCGGCTGCCTCCATCAGCTCCACTAAATCTCCCTTCAAAATCTGCTCCCTCTGTTTTACCATCCTTCTGCTCTTCGCTTCCACCAGCTGCATCCACTACCTACAGCCCTGTATCCACATACAAATCCTCAGTGGCTAAAACCAAAAAGAAGCGGAAGTTTTTCCCAACCCATACCATCATGTCAGTATCCAATCCTGCCTCTACACCAGCTATCCACTCCAGCCTGAAGTTCAGATGCCTGTGTCCCGGGCCTGAAGTTCAGGTGCCTGTGTCCCGAGCCTGAAGTTCAGGTGTCCGTGTCCCGGCCTGAAGTGCTGGTGTCCGTTACTCAACCCGTGGAGCCGGTGCCCGTTACCCAACCTGTGGAGTCGGTGCCCGTTACCCAACCTGTGGAGTCGGTGAACGTTACCCAGCCTGTGGAGCCGGTGCCAACTACCCAGCCTGCTGAACCAGGGCCTGCTACCCAGCCTGCTGAACCGGTGCTCATCACCCAGTCTGTTGAGCTAGTATCCTTCATGCGGCCTGATGGGCCGGTGCCCATTGCCCAGCTTGCTGAGCCGGTGCCCGTTACCCAATAAGATAAGGTGCTTGCTGCCTAGGCCTGATGTTTCAGTGTCTGCTGTCCAGCCAGATGACCCGGAGAATGCTACCCAGCCAGATGACCAGGAGCCTTCTACCCAACCAGATGACCCAGAGTCTGCTGCCCAGCTCGATGTGCCTCTGTCCACTGCCCAGGCTGATGTGCCTCTGTCCGCTGCCCAGGCTGATGTACCGCGGTCTGTTGCCCAGCCTGATGTGCCCACTGCCCAGTTTGATGTGCCCACTGCCCAGTTTGATGTGCTGCTTAACTTGAAGTGTGTGCTGCCTGGCTTGAAGTGCCCGCTGCCCAGCTTGATGTGCCGCTGCCCAGCTTGATGTGCCTGTTCCCGCTGCCCAGCTTGATGTTCTTGTGCCTGCTGCCCAGCTTGATGTGCCTGCACTGCCCAGCTTGATGTTCTTGTGCCTGCTGCCCAGCTTGATGTGCCTGCACTGCCCAGCTTGATGTGTCCACGCTGCCCAGCTTGATGTGCCTGTACCCACCTTGATGTGCCCGCTGCCCAGCTTGATGTGCCTGTGCTCGCTGCCCAGCTTGATGTGCCGCTGCCCAGCTTGAAGTGCCTCTGCCTGCAGGGCCGTCTTTTTGCATGGGCAAGCTGGGCAGTTGCCCGGGAGGCCCCCACTTTCCTTGGGGTCCTCACCTGCCCAGCGTCCCCAAAAAGCCCCGGGTCTCATATTTCTCATTAGCCCCAAGTGTAAACATCCAGTGATTGGTGGGCAAGCTGGGGGCATGCGGCCGCAGTGAGAGTGGAGTTGTCAAATCTAAGCACTGATGTTGGGGATGGGTTGGGCCCTTCCCATCCCCGACATCAGTGCTTACATTTGACAGCTCCAAGAGCGTAACAAGCGGGGGGCGGGGGGGGGGGGGGGGGCGGTCCGCCCCGGCTGCCATACATTGGGTGGGTGTCAGTGGCCGGGTGGCATTTCTATGGGGGTGTGCTATATACAGGTTGCAGAATTCAGGCGTGTGCTATGTACAGGTTGCAGAATCCAGACATGTGCTATGTACAGGTTGCAGAATCCAGACATGAGCTACAGTCAGGTCCATAAATATTGGGACATCGACACAATTCTAATCTTTTTGGCTCTATACACCACCACAATGGATTTGAAATGGAACGAACAAGATGTTCTTTAACTGCAGACTTTCAGCTTTAATTTGAGGGTATTTACATCCAAATCAGGTGAACGGTGTAGGAATTACAACGGTTTGTATATGTGCCTCCCACTTTTTAAGGGACCAAAAGTAATGGGACAGATTAACAATCATCCATCAAACTTTCACTTTTTAATACTTGGTTGCAAATCCTTTGCAGTCAATTACAGCCTGAAGTCTGGAACGCATAGACATCACCAGATGCTGGGTTTCATCCCTGGTGATGCTCTGCCAGGCCTCTACTGCAACTGTCTTCAGTTCTTGCTTGTTCTTGGGGCATTTTCCCTTCAGTTTCATCTTCAGCAAGTGAAATGCATGCTTAATTGGATTCAGGTCAGGTGATTGACTTGGCCATTGCATAACATTCCACTTCTTTCCCTTAAAAAAGTCTTTGGTTGCTTTCGCAGTATGCTTCGGGTCATTGTCCATCTGCACTGTGAAGCGCCGTCCAATGAGTTCTGAAGCATTTTGCTGAATATGAGAAGATAATATTGCCCGAAACACTTCAGAATTCATCCTGCTGCTTTTGTAAGCAGTCACATCATCAATAAATACAAGAGAACCAGTTCCATTGGCAGCCATACATGACACTACCACCACCATGCTTCACTGATGAGGTGGTATGCTTTGGATCATGAGAAGTTCCTTTCCTTCTCCATACTCTTCTCTTCCCATCACTCTGGTACAAGTTGATCTTGGGCTCCTCTGTCCATAGGATGTTGTTCCAGAATTGTGAAGGCTTTCCTAGATGTTGTTTGGCAAACTCTAATCTGGCCTTCAGGTTTTTGAGGCTCAACAATGGTTTACATCTTGTGGTGAACCCTCTGTATTCACTCTGGTGAAGTCTTCTCTTCATTGTTGACTTTGACACACATACACCTACCTCCTGGAGAGTGTTCTTGATCTAGCCAACTGTTGTGAAGGGTGTTTGCTTCACCAGGGAAAGAATTCTTCGGTCATCCACCACAGTTGTTTTCCGTGGTCTTCCGGGTCTTTTAGTATTGCTGAGCTCACCGGTGCATTCTTTCTTTTTAAGGATGTTCCAAACAGTTGATTTGGCCACACCTAATGTTTTTGCTATCTCTCTGATGGGTTTGTTTTGTTTTTTCAGCCTAATGGTGGCTTGCTTCACTGATAGTGACAGCTCTTTGGATCTCATATTGAGAGTTGACAGCAACAGATTCCAAAGGCAAATAGCACACTTGAAATGAACTCTGGACCTTTTATCTGCTCCTTGTAAATGGGAAAATGAGAGAATAACACGCACCTGGCCATGGAACAGCTGAGCAGCCAATTGTCCCATTACTTTTGGTCCCTTGCACCTGATTTGGAAATACCCTCAAATTAAAGCTGAAAGTCTGCAGTTAAAGCACATCTTGTTCGTTTCATTTTGAATCCATTGTGGTGGTGTATAGAGCCAAAAAGATTAGAATTGTGTCTATGTCCCAATAATTATGGACCTGACTGTATATACAGGTTGCAGAATCCAGTTGTTACTTGTTAAAGCGCGGCCGTCTAACACAGACTCAGCCAGCTCTGTGATACACAGAAGGAGATGCCCGCTGTGTGTGTGTGTTACCAGGCGATGGTGAGTCTGTATTAATTGGCACAGTGATGCTGCATTCATGGGCACAGTGAGGGTGCAATTGTGGGCACAGTGAGACTTTAGTCATGGGCACAGTGAGGCTATAATGGTGGGCACAGTGAGGCTGCATTCACGGGCACAGTGAGGCTGCAATAGTGGGCACAGTGAGGCTGCAATAGTGGGCACAGTGAGGCTGCATTCATGGGCACAGTGAGGCTGCAATGGTGGGCACAGTGAGGCTGCATTTATGAGCACAGTGAGGCTGCAATAGTGGGCACAGTGAGGCTGCATTCATGGACACAGTGAGGCTGCATTTGATGGGCACAGTGAGGCTGCATTCACGGGCACAGTGAGGCTGCATTCACGGGCACAGTAAAGCTGCATTTGATGGGCAATTGTGCATGATTGTGTAGACAGGGTCCCATTACACTGTATTGCCCGGGGGCCTATAATGCTCTTAAGATGGCACTGTCTGCCTGCTGACCAGCTTGATGTGCCTCTGCTTGCTGCCCAGCCTGATGACCCGGAGCCTGCTGCCCAGCCTGATGACATGGTGTCTGCTAAACCTGTTCTTGACGCCCAAGCTTGCCGCTGATGTTTTCCTGACTGAAGTCCACCTTGCCGCTGTGTCAATCCTGCTTGTTGCCCAGCCTGAATGCAATGCCCCTGTGTGGTCTGCCTCCAATGGGTTCTTGCCCATTGCCCTGCTAATTTTCATTTCCAGATCCAAACTTCCTGACCCAGGTGGTGGGGTGCGTGTCCCATTTTCAGACTCTGGTGACACGTCCCCCGGTGAATGAAAGGACTCTGGCCTTGGAAGTGTGAAGAAGACCGCAAGCTCAGTAGGGAAACTTTTTAGGGTGTTTCTGCACCCACTCGGACTGTCGTACCTAGGACTGAATGGAGAATCCGGAGGCCACTCCTTAAGGAGGGGGAACTGTCAGGAATGGTGTCATTACTGGTTTCACCTGCTGGTGGCACTGTTACGCTTAGCATCAAAGGGTGTAATTCTGGTGGCCACCAGCGGGTGTCTCCCTGCCTAGACTACCGACCAGCTTTCAAGCACACCTGTTGTGAGTCTGCTGGTCTATATAAACCTGCCTTGAACCCAAGCTCAATGCTTCAGAATTCCCTCTGCTAGCCTTGTCCCTGCCTGTACCTGCTTGTCCTAGACCCTGTTCCGTGAGTCCTGTCCTTGAGACCTGTTTCCTATTACTTGGTTCCTTTATGGTCTGCTTCCTAAGGCCTGATTCACATCTATGCATTTTTTTGTGCTTTTTGCAATTTACAGATTTGCACTACGGAACGTGTTCCATAAGAAACTGTAAAAATGCTATGAATCAGGCCTTAAACCCGGCTTCTGTTCCCCTTTTGCTTTTTTTTCTGTCTTGTTTATTTCATGTTTGTTTACTTTGTTCGTGTGTGTGTGTATATGTGTATATGTATATATATATATATATATATATATATATATATATATATATATATATAAAATGTATGTTAGTTAACAAAACGTTCCACACTCCGCTTGTGTGCTTTCGTCATATACCGCATCCTCCCAGTCTGAATATAGATATCAGATATTTCAACTGCTCACAAGCATAAAACAAGACAATACTTGTTTAGTTGCTGAACATGGACTCTTTTTAGAACCAAAATACAAGTCTTATATACAGTAGAAGAGGAGGTCCCCCCTCCTGCTCATATTACTCTAACAATACACCTGTAACCAGAAACATAAATTAACACAAGCTAATTAACTAATCCCTTAAAGCAGCCAATGTAACTCCCTAACTACACTACACATTATCATACATCTCAACACAGAACTCCTTCATACAATTGCAGGGTTAATTAGCACAAACAACAATGGGTGAAAGACACTTAGAAGCTTTGGCAAGCCAGGCTAGACTCATTTACATTATAGAAGACAACAGACAGGTGGCTGGAGTTGATGATATTAGCATCTAACAGTATGAATCAGTCACTATTTCTAATATGGCATATACAGGGTTCCCAGAGTCTGTGTGTCTTGGGGGGATATGGACCTGAATCCAAAGTAACACCACCTCAAGGGTCCCCAGACATACAGCTCACAAAGAGCATCGTTCCCCCAAATGCCAGAACCCATAATCGCAAGGCAAGAGGCTAGCATTCAGTCCACTCCAAAAGCCTCTGTCCCGGCTACGTCTGTCACAGTTAGTTAATTAGGTGGTTTTGGGGTTTGCTGTGTCTTGCACTTGTTTATTTGTATATGGTTTGCTGTTTGGTTTGCACGTGTCCTTATCTTTAATAAACATACTTTTTTCATTTACTTGTTTGTCCCCGATTCCTTGGTGCAGCCCAACGATCTGATCACCTGTATTGGATGTCTGTGTATAGCATCCAAATGGGGAGACATTTGACAGGTAAGGATACATGCAGGAGGCATGTATATCCTTATAGATCAGCACTATTGCAGTGGTTTAGAAAGGATGAGAGTGGGTTTACATCCACTTTAAGGTTTCTTGGCTGTCGCTTGGCAACTTGAAGTTTCAGCTCCCTCCATTAAATTTTCCATAGGATTAAGGTCTGGAGACTGGCTAGGACACTCCATGACTTTAATGTGCTTCTTCTTGAGTCACTCCTTTGTTGCCTTAGCGCAGTGGCGGCCCGTGCATTGAGGGCGCACGGGCACCGCCCCCCCATCCCTGCCGCCGCCTCCCTATCCATGCGCCCGGCCCATTTCAGGACGCCGGACGCATGGATTTCTATGGTGGTGGTGGGCAGTGGGTGTGATTTTTGAAGCATGTGATTAGAGCCAGATGCTCTAATAGGCTTCAAAAAAGGGTGAATAGGGTGAAATGTGCAGCGCTTATGTGATCATATAAACCATAACAAATAATATTAGTACAGAAAACTTGAATAATAAATGATGTGCTCAAAAATACTCCAAGCAGTCCTCTATTATGACATGTGATGTCTATAAACAGAGTAACTTGGACGTGTGATGTCCAAAAAAGAAAAAAGTCAGTGACAAGCTTCAGTCATGTGTGATGATAATCCTCAACCACATGTGGATATAATATAGTGACAGTCTTTAACTTCAAATATGTATGATGTAATAACAGTTAATAGTAGGTCCACCACCAAAGACACCAGAAGCTGCTTACCAGAGGGATTGAACTCAAATAGGTGTACACCTAGTGAGTCAATCAAGCTTTGTGGTATAATATACCAAGGGGATCAGATGCTCTATCCAGATATGACTTCCAGATGGACCTCTGAACAAGTGTAAGGTATGGATGGACTCAGTAGATATAGGCAGTCAGCCCCATAATTAAAAGAAAGAGGAAGGCATATAGTGTAACTCCGTATGGAAATTTGAATACATAAAAAGCAAAGGAAATACACTCACGTGTTTAGCAGTAAAATCAAGCGCTTGTATAAAAGAAGACAGTGGTCTCAGCATATCCTTCCGATAATTTTATATTAATGTTAGTTTGATAACACACTTTATGTTGGCATATTATACCATATCGGGCATTATACCATTATCTTACATTTATTTGTATATCATGGTAGATGTTTCCCGGTTTAATGTTATTCCTGTTATTGGCAGCATTTTGTGTTTATGATACATCACATTGATTGTTCGGGATGCCCCCATTGGTAGTGTCACTTTCTTAACATTGCATGGTTGTGGTTACTGCCCCCATACAATTATTAACATTATTCCAATTTTTATTTCTATTTTTATTTTATTTTTATTTCTAATGTGCAGACATTTTTAACATGTGTCCCATTTCGGTTTTATTTTACTAATATGACTTTTTCCACCTCTGCTGACACCTGACCTGGGTTAAGAGATCGCCGGGATGTGGTCCCGGCCTTCCCTGACCTATTGGGATCCTCCCCTTTACTGTAGGAAGCTGAATTAGGTGTAGTAGACGAGCGTGATGACGTAGCCGAACCCGGGGCACGAGTGCGCATGCGCAGCATTCGACCGTGACGGGCTCGACCTAACTCCCTGACGAGGTGGGGCTTGACGACGCTCCGGCCTGCAGTCACGCAGACCGAGAGCGAGGCTTGGTGCGCAAGCGGGCACCTCTGTGACTTCCGCTATTGCGCAAGGCCATACTATCTGACACGCCTGGCGGGCGGAGCGCGATGGCGCTTGGATCTGCCTATTTGGCCATGCTGACCCCGAGGCTTGGTTACATTCCAAGCATTTCCGGGTCGGGTGGCCATATTACTATTATTGACATTTATTTTTTGACACATTTTTTGATATATTTACTGTTTTATCAATTTTAAATTGGAATACCATTAAACTGGTATTTGTAGCTTAATACCACTGACCAGAACATTACAATTTATACACTTTCCATTTTTCTCTTTAAACCGGAAGTGATATCAGCGGAGCACTTCCTGTGCTGTGACACTCCCAGTGGGGGTCATTTCTAGTTTAAATAGCGGTAAGGTAGGGGGGCTCCACACCCCAGATGAAGGCTCGTTAGCCGAAACATGTCGGGTGGACTCCCTATGATTACCGCGTTTACCATTTTGTTTTGAGCTTATTCTGATCTTCGCAAATGTGAGTGTTCCTGTTTATACTTTTAATAAATTTATGTTTTAAACGATATCATGCCATGTGAGCTTTATTTTTCCCATGGCATGTAATTCTATCCGGTTGGCCTGTTGATGAGTCTGGACGGTTGAGGTACGACGGGATCTTCACCTCCCCTTCCTTTCTTCCCTCTTCCCTCCCCCATTGGAAGTTGAGGACATCTGAGGATCCATCTTGCCAGCCTTGGTGGCTAAACAAGCTTTCTGGGACTTGGAAGACGTATGTCTTTTCAAGTCATCTAGTTCCGGTAAGCCTCCTCCGATGCTTTGGTGGTGGTCCTGACACTTATTCAGAAGTTCTATTTACCTGGTGTTTCATCCACTCACTTGACTAAAGTCCTTCACCATTGTTTTCACCATTCAATTCTCAGAGACTGTCTTGGGTGGTGGGTGTTTGAATCTCATCCAGATCCTAATCTCCATATATTTTGGACACTTTTTGGACATTTTTTGCTATATAACATAATTCCAATTTAATCACATCTTCATATTTCTTCATATTGTGTTTTCTCCACTTTATTAATTTATTTTGATAATATGTGGCACTTCGTCTAATTTGTATTGTATCTAGTCACTTATATGCAATTTTGAATTTGATGTTTTCTGTGGGCCTCCCAATAATGGTTTAGGCCTGGTTCATTTTTGTTTAGTACTTTTCATCACTTTTGCACCTAGAGCGCTACACTGTATATGGTTCTTAATTTTATTTTCCTTTTGTCTAAGAGGAGTGTTAGCTGCTTACTGTGTAACCTTTTTTTCATATGATCAGTGGTGCAGCGCTGTACTCATTTCCCATTGAATCTACTAGTTTTTAGACACATAGTACAGCTGCAGCCCTTACCCCTTTCAATATGGATGTATTTGACTACCGTGCATCTAGAGTAGTAAATACTGATGGCGTGTTTGTAGCCACTCCTAATGATTCAGAAATAGGAGGACTATTTCTAAGGTTAAAAAATGTTATGGTCTCTGAGCTCCATCTCCAATGGGATCTTGCCTTCTTAGAAAAATATGTGGCAGAAGGCATGATCCCACGGAGCTTGAGATGGGATGTTCACCCTCAACAGGGTGAATCTGAACTTGACACCTGGTTCACTTACTTTAATGACGCTGGCATCAGGTTTCTAGACTTTCTCATCTCAAGGAAACGTACGAGACTTTCAGTCCTTGATCGAGAGATTAGGGATCTCAAAGACAAACTACTTTCCTTTAAAAACTCGGTTGAATATAACACTTTGTCGTCCAACTTACAAGCTCACCTTATTAAGGAGGATAAGGAACAAAGAACCAAAAAACATAAAAAATATTCCCGAGACTGTGGTGACTATAAAGCTGGAAAAGTGTTTGGATGGCAGAAGTCCACTGCGGCACCTATTTTGGAAACCGCAATGGAAACTAATGCTCAGGATACGGGTATGGCAGCCTCCGTTCAAGAACACTCTGTTCACCCTAAACCATCAGCTGTTAAGGGGCGGGCTCAGGATGTGCGTCCTTCCTCACGTAGAGGCCGACATCCTAGCGCACATACCCCTAGTAACCAACAAAGAGGGAGGGGTCATTATTCTAGGAGTAGGGGTAGAGGTGGTAATAGAGGTGATCATCGTGGTCAAGATGATCATCGGTATTATGACCGGGAAAGTTCCCATTATAGGGGCTCCCCGGGTCGTAATTACGATCCCCCCCATTACTCCCAATATCAATATCCACCTTACTATAGGCACCCCCCTGTCTCAACATACAATAGATATTCTCCGTTGCGGGATCAACATGGTGAGAATGTCTATCCATTCCCTAGTGCCGGCTATGGCCCATCCCCCTATAAGCGATCTTATTCTGGACCAAGGCCCACTCGGGGTTTTCACGAGGCCCCTCAAAACAACAAAAGAGGTCCAGAAACAAGAGAGGGTCCAGAGGAGGGAGGAGGATTCAGAGAAGAAAAAAGGCAAAGAACTTAATTTGTCAAGGGGTTTTCAACCTGAGTGACATTGTTCTCACTCAGGAAGAAAAAATCATTCTTGACAAAGGACTCAAATTTGCCCCTCCGTGTAAACTAAATAAGTTCGATACTTTTATCGACATTCAAAAGTACATCAGAAAAATTAACATCCAAAGGTACATCATCTCTAATCCCTCTAGAAACGTAGCCAGGGCGGCAACGTCTGGCACTGTCCATTCTGGCTTATCCAACCCCTCACTTTTCAGCCCTCCAACACAGCCCTCACCGGCTATCCATATGTTCAAAGAATTAGTGTTGAGAGATCTGGCCAACGTCCCAATAAAACGTAAATTTCCCAATCCCCTACCTTCAATAGGCCTAAAGACTCTATGCGACAATAAAAACTTGGTCATCCGCCCCACCGATAAGGGTGGCGGCATTGTCTTATTGAACAAACCGGACTATATTCAAGAAATGCATCGCATTTTGGGAGATCATGAGACTTACATTGAATTACCAGGTAACCCTACACATAAGTATAAAAAAGAGTTACAACGACTGGTGTCTAAAGGGTATAATTCCTATATCTTAAATAAGAAAGAGAGATCATTTTTAGTTCCGCTTGCCCCACGTATACCTGTTATGTATTACCTGCCGAAGGTCCATAAGGACCCCTTACATCCCCCTGGTCGGCCAATAATTAGTGGCATCGACTCTGTCACCTCAAAAATTGGAAAATATATTGATTTTTTCCTCCAGCCATCAGTCATTAAGATGCCGTCCTATTTGAAGGACACCAAGGATGTGATAAAATTACTTTCCAATGTATCCTACTCAGGTGATCTCATGATGGCAACTGCGGATGTTGCATCACTTTACACCTGTATCCCACAAGATAGGGGTATTGATGCGGTCAAAAGTTTTCTTGACAGAGATGTTTCCCTTGCCACGCCCCAGGTGGACTATATTATTGAGCTAATTGTGTTCGCAACTCAGCACAACTACTTCTGGTTCGATGGTAGATTTTACCGGCAACACAAAGGTGTCGCAATGGGAGCCAAGTTCGCTCCCAGTCTGGCTAATTTATTTATGGCCAAATGGGAGGAGGACGTCGTCTATGCTATGCAGAGCCCACACCTTTTGCTGTGGGCTCGCTACATAGATGACGTCCTCCTCCTATGGACTGGGACTTCGGACGATCTGGAAGATTTCTTTGCGACCCTTAACAATAACGACAGGAACATTGTCTTGTCATTTGAAGCAAGCCCATCTTCCGTCCATTTTTTGGACCTGACCATTGAAAGAAGAGAAAGCCAATTTGTATTCAGTACCTACTTCAAATCCACCGATCGGAATGGATATATTCCTACCGATAGTTGCCATCATGCCCCTTGGATCAGATCAGTTCCTAAAAGTCAGTTCCTGCGACTACGGAGGAACTGCAGTGATCTTAACACCTTTAAGACCCAAGCAGTGGCTCTCAAAAATAGATTTCTGGAGAAGGGTTATAAATCCTTAGATTTGGATATGGAGATAGACAATGCTTGTCTTGTCGATCGCCAAACACTTTTAGAAGACAAACCAAGACAGGTCAGCGAGGACTTTAAATGGTCATTCATGACATCCTTCTCCATACAACATAAACACATCAGAAGGATCTTTGAACATCATTGGGACATCTTAAAAACTGACAAGATTTTGGGCCCTATGTTGCCCGAAACCCCTAAGGTGGTCTTTAGGGGTGCCCCGTCCCTTCGTAACAGACTTGCACCTAATGTGGTTAATCCCCCTAATAAACCTTCCTTTTTTCATAATTGGATTGGTTTCCATCCCTGTAGGAAATGTTTGGTTTGCCAATATAACACCAATGGTAGGAGAGCTAGCCACACTTTTTCCTCTACGGTGACTGGCCGCTCCTACAAAATCAAGCAGTTTTGCACTTGTGCGACTACGGGTGTAGTTTACCTCCTGACTTGCCCATGTGGCAAACAATATGTAGGACGTACCATTAGGTCATTTACGACCAGAGTCTCAGAGCATATCAACCTTATCAAGGCGGGTAGCACTAAACATACTGTACCTCGCCATTATAGGGAATTCCATGATCGGAACCCCGAAGGTACCCAGTTTCTCATTATTGACCGGTATGTGGCCCCCTGGCGGGGTGGATCAACCCTCAGGGGTGTCTCCCGTCGTGAGACTTACTGGATCTATGAATTAGGTTGCCACTTCCCACAAGGTATCAATGTGGAGTGGGACATTAATTCATTTATCAACCAGGCTTAACTATCTACGATCTCTCTTAACTATAAATTCTCTCTTTTTTTATTTTTTATTTTATTTTTTATACCATATATATATTGATTATAGGGGTATATACTCCTTTAAGTAATTTTATATTAATGTTAGTTTGATAACACACTTTATGTTGGCATATTATACCATATCGGGCATTATACCATTATCTTACATTTATTTGTATATCATGGTAGATGTTTCCCGGTTTAATGTTATTCCTGTTATTGGCAGCATTTTGTGTTTATGATACATCACATTGATTGTTCGGGATGCCCCCATTGGTAGTGTCACTTTCTTAACATTGCATGGTTGTGGTTACTGCCCCCATACAATTATTAACATTATTCCAATTTTTATTTCTATTTTTATTTTATTTTTATTTCTAATGTGCAGACATTTTTAACATGTGTCCCATTTCGGTTTTATTTTACTAATATGACTTTTTCCACCTCTGCTGACACCTGACCTGGGTTAAGAGATCGCCGGGATGTGGTCCCGGCCTTCCCTGACCTATTGGGATCCTCCCCTTTACTGTAGGAAGCTGAATTAGGTGTAGTAGACGAGCGTGATGACGTAGCCGAACCCGGGGCACGAGTGCGCATGCGCAGCATTCGACCGTGACGGGCTCGACCTAACTCCCTGACGAGGTGGGGCTTGACGACGCTCCGGCCTGCAGTCACGCAGACCGAGAGCGAGGCTTGGTGCGCAAGCGGGCACCTCTGTGACTTCCGCTATTGCGCAAGGCCATACTATCTGACACGCCTGGCGGGCGGAGCGCGATGGCGCTTGGATCTGCCTATTTGGCCATGCTGACCCCGAGGCTTGGTTACATTCCAAGCATTTCCGGGTCGGGTGGCCATATTACTATTATTGACATTTATTTTTTGACACATTTTTTGATATATTTACTGTTTTATCAATTTTAAATTGGAATACCATTAAACTGGTATTTGTAGCTTAATACCACTGACCAGAACATTACAATTTATACACTTTCCATTTTTCTCTTTAAACCGGAAGTGATATCAGCGGAGCACTTCCTGTGCTGTGACACTCCCAGTGGGGGTCATTTCTAGTTTAAATAGCGGTAAGGTAGGGGGGCTCCACACCCCAGATGAAGGCTCGTTAGCCGAAACATGTCGGGTGGACTCCCTATGATTACCGCGTTTACCATTTTGTTTTGAGCTTATTCTGATCTTCGCAAATGTGAGTGTTCCTGTTTATACTTTTAATAAATTTATGTTTTAAACGATATCATGCCATGTGAGCTTTATTTTTCCCATGGCATGTAATTCTATCCGGTTGGCCTGTTGATGAGTCTGGACGGTTGAGGTACGACGGGATCTTCACCTCCCCTTCCTTTCTTCCCTCTTCCCTCCCCCATTGGAAGTTGAGGACATCTGAGGATCCATCTTGCCAGCCTTGGTGGCTAAACAAGCTTTCTGGGACTTGGAAGACGTATGTCTTTTCAAGTCATCTAGTTCCGGTAAGCCTCCTCCGATGCTTTGGTGGTGGTCCTGACACTTATTCAGAAGTTCTATTTACCTGGTGTTTCATCCACTCACTTGACTAAAGTCCTTCACCATTGTTTTCACCATTCAATTCTCAGAGACTGTCTTGGGTGGTGGGTGTTTGAATCTCATCCAGATCCTAATCTCCATATATTTTGGACACTTTTTGGACATTTTTTGCTATATAACATAATTCCAATTTAATCACATCTTCATATTTCTTCATATTGTGTTTTCTCCACTTTATTAATTTATTTTGATAATATGTGGCACTTCGTCTAATTTGTATTGTATCTAGTCACTTATATGCAATTTTGAATTTGATGTTTTCTGTGGGCCTCCCAATAATGGTTTAGGCCTGGTTCATTTTTGTTTAGTACTTTTCATCACTTTTGCACCTAGAGCGCTACACTGTATATGGTTCTTAATTTTATTTTCCTTTTGTCTAAGAGGAGTGTTAGCTGCTTACTGTGTAACCTTTTTTTCATATGATCAGTGGTGCAGCGCTGTACTCATTTCCCATTGAATCTACTAGTTTTTAGACACATAGTACAGCTGCAGCCCTTACCCCTTTCAATATGGATGTATTTGACTACCGTGCATCTAGAGTAGTAAATACTGATGGCGTGTTTGTAGCCACTCCTAATGATTCAGAAATAGGAGGACTATTTCTAAGGTTAAAAAATGTTATGGTCTCTGAGCTCCATCTCCAATGGGATCTTGCCTTCTTAGAAAAATATGTGGCAGAAGGCATGATCCCACGGAGCTTGAGATGGGATGTTCACCCTCAACAGGGTGAATCTGAACTTGACACCTGGTTCACTTACTTTAATGACGCTGGCATCAGGTTTCTAGACTTTCTCATCTCAAGGAAACGTACGAGACTTTCAGTCCTTGATCGAGAGATTAGGGATCTCAAAGACAAACTACTTTCCTTTAAAAACTCGGTTGAATATAACACTTTGTCGTCCAACTTACAAGCTCACCTTATTAAGGAGGATAAGGAACAAAGAACCAAAAAACATAAAAAATATTCCCGAGACTGTGGTGACTATAAAGCTGGAAAAGTGTTTGGATGGCAGAAGTCCACTGCGGCACCTATTTTGGAAACCGCAATGGAAACTAATGCTCAGGATACGGGTATGGCAGCCTCCGTTCAAGAACACTCTGTTCACCCTAAACCATCAGCTGTTAAGGGGCGGGCTCAGGATGTGCGTCCTTCCTCACGTAGAGGCCGACATCCTAGCGCACATACCCCTAGTAACCAACAAAGAGGGAGGGGTCATTATTCTAGGAGTAGGGGTAGAGGTGGTAATAGAGGTGATCATCGTGGTCAAGATGATCATCGGTATTATGACCGGGAAAGTTCCCATTATAGGGGCTCCCCGGGTCGTAATTACGATCCCCCCCATTACTCCCAATATCAATATCCACCTTACTATAGGCACCCCCCTGTCTCAACATACAATAGATATTCTCCGTTGCGGGATCAACATGGTGAGAATGTCTATCCATTCCCTAGTGCCGGCTATGGCCCATCCCCCTATAAGCGATCTTATTCTGGACCAAGGCCCACTCGGGGTTTTCACGAGGCCCCTCAAAACAACAAAAGAGGTCCAGAAACAAGAGAGGGTCCAGAGGAGGGAGGAGGATTCAGAGAAGAAAAAAGGCAAAGAACTTAATTTGTCAAGGGGTTTTCAACCTGAGTGACATTGTTCTCACTCAGGAAGAAAAAATCATTCTTGACAAAGGACTCAAATTTGCCCCTCCGTGTAAACTAAATAAGTTCGATACTTTTATCGACATTCAAAAGTACATCAGAAAAATTAACATCCAAAGGTACATCATCTCTAATCCCTCTAGAAACGTAGCCAGGGCGGCAACGTCTGGCACTGTCCATTCTGGCTTATCCAACCCCTCACTTTTCAGCCCTCCAACACAGCCCTCACCGGCTATCAATATGTTCAAAGAATTAGTGTTGAGAGATCTGGCCAACGTCCCAATAAAACGTAAATTTCCCAATCCCCTACCTTCAATAGGCCTAAAGACTCTATGCGACAATAAAAACTTGGTCATCCGCCCCGCCGATAAGGGTGGCGGCATTGTCTTATTGAACAAACCGGACTATATTCAAGAAATGCATCGCATTTTGGGAGATCATGAGACTTACATTGAATTACCAGGTAACCCTACACATAAGTATAAAAAAGAGTTACAACGACTGGTGTCTAAAGGGTATAATTCCTATATCTTAAATAAGAAAGAGAGATCATTTTTAGTTCCGCTTGCCCCACGTATACCTGTTATGTATTACCTGCCGAAGGTCCATAAGGACCCCTTACATCCCCCTGGTCGGCCAATAATTAGTGGCATCGACTCTGTCACCTCAAAAATTGGAAAATATATTGATTTTTTCCTCCAGCCATCAGTCATTAAGATGCCGTCCTATTTGAAGGACACCAAGGATGTGATAAAATTACTTTCCAATGTATCCTACTCAGGTGATCTCATGATGGCAACTGCGGATGTTGCATCACTTTACACCTGTATCCCACAAGATAGGGGTATTGATGCGGTCAAAAGTTTTCTTGACAGAGATGTTTCCCTTGCCACGCCCCAGGTGGACTATATTATTGAGCTAATTGTGTTCGCAACTCAGCACAACTACTTCTGGTTCGATGGTAGATTTTACCGGCAACACAAAGGTGTCGCAATGGGAGCCAAGTTCGCTCCCAGTCTGGCTAATTTATTTATGGCCAAATGGGAGGAGGACGTCGTCTATGCTATGCAGAGCCCACACCTTTTGCTGTGGGCTCGCTACATAGATGACGTCCTCCTCCTATGGACTGGGACTTCGGACGATCTGGAAGATTTCTTTGCGACCCTTAACAATAACGACAGGAACATTGTCTTGTCATTTGAAGCAAGCCCATCTTCCGTCCATTTTTTGGACCTGACCATTGAAAGAAGAGAAAGCCAATTTGTATTCAGTACCTACTTCAAATCCACCGATCGGAATGGATATATTCCTACCGATAGTTGCCATCATGCCCCTTGGATCAGATCAGTTCCTAAAAGTCAGTTCCTGCGACTACGGAGGAACTGCAGTGATCTTAACACCTTTAAGACCCAAGCAGTGGCTCTCAAAAATAGATTTCTGGAGAAGGGTTATAAATCCTTAGATTTGGATATGGAGATAGACAATGCTTGTCTTGTCGATCGCCAAACACTTTTAGAAGACAAACCAAGACAGGTCAGCGAGGACTTTAAATGGTCATTCATGACATCCTTCTCCATACAACATAAACACATCAGAAGGATCTTTGAACATCATTGGGACATCTTAAAAACTGACAAGATTTTGGGCCCTATGTTGCCCGAAACCCCTAAGGTGGTCTTTAGGGGTGCCCCGTCCCTTCGTAACAGACTTGCACCTAATGTGGTTAATCCCCCTAATAAACCTTCCTTTTTTCATAATTGGATTGGTTTCCATCCCTGTAGGAAATGTTTGGTTTGCCAATATAACACCAATGGTAGGAGAGCTAGCCACACTTTTTCCTCTACGGTGACTGGCCGCTCCTACAAAATCAAGCAGTTTTGCACTTGTGCGACTACGGGTGTAGTTTACCTCCTGACTTGCCCATGTGGCAAACAATATGTAGGACGTACCATTAGGTCATTTACGACCAGAGTCTCAGAGCATATCAACCTTATCAAGGCGGGTAGCACTAAACATACTGTACCTCGCCATTATAGGGAATTCCATGATCGGAACCCCGAAGGTACCCAGTTTCTCATTATTGACCGGTATGTGGCCCCCTGGCGGGGTGGATCAACCCTCAGGGGTGTCTCCCGTCGTGAGACTTACTGGATCTATGAATTAGGTTGCCACTTCCCACAAGGTATCAATGTGGAGTGGGACATTAATTCATTTATCAACCAGGCTTAACTATCTACGATCTCTCTTAACTATAAATTCTCTCTTTTTTTATTTTTTATTTTATTTTTTATACCATATATATATTGATTATAGGGGTATATACTCCTTTAAGTAATTTTATATTAATGTTAGTTTGATAACACACTTTATGTTGGCATATTATACCATATCGGGCATTATACCATTATCTTACATTTATTTGTATATCATGGTAGATGTTTCCCGGTTTAATGTTATTCCTGTTATTGGCAGCATTTTGTGTTTATGATACATCACATTGATTGTTCGGGATGCCCCCATTGGTAGTGTCACTTTCTTAACATTGCATGGTTGTGGTTACTGCCCCCATACAATTATTAACATTATTCCAATTTTTATTTCTATTTTTATTTTATTTTTATTTCTAATGTGCAGACATTTTTAACATGTGTCCCATTTCGGTTTTATTTTACTAATATGACTTTTTCCACCTCTGCTGACACCTGACCTGGGTTAAGAGATCGCCGGGATGTGGTCCCGGCCTTCCCTGACCTATTGGGATCCTCCCCTTTACTGTAGGAAGCTGAATTAGGTGTAGTAGACGAGCGTGATGACGTAGCCGAACCCGGGGCACGAGTGCGCATGCGCAGCATTCGACCGTGACGGGCTCGACCTAACTCCCTGACGAGGTGGGGCTTGACGACGCTCCGGCCTGCAGTCACGCAGACCGAGAGCGAGGCTTGGTGCGCAAGCGGGCACCTCTGTGACTTCCGCTATTGCGCAAGGCCATACTATCTGACACGCCTGGCGGGCGGAGCGCGATGGCGCTTGGATCTGCCTATTTGGCCATGCTGACCCCGAGGCTTGGTTACATTCCAAGCATTTCCGGGTCGGGTGGCCATATTACTATTATTGACATTTATTTTTTGACACATTTTTTGATATATTTACTGTTTTATCAATTTTAAATTGGAATACCATTAAACTGGTATTTGTAGCTTAATACCACTGACCAGAACATTACAATTTATACACTTTCCATTTTTCTCTTTAAACCGGAAGTGATATCAGCGGAGCACTTCCTGTGCTGTGACACTCCCAGTGGGGGTCATTTCTAGTTTAAATAGCGGTAAGGTAGGGGGGCTCCACACCCCAGATGAAGGCTCGTTAGCCGAAACATGTCGGGTGGACTCCCTATGATTACCGCGTTTACCATTTTGTTTTGAGCTTATTCTGATCTTCGCAAATGTGAGTGTTCCTGTTTATACTTTTAATAAATTTATGTTTTAAACGATATCATGCCATGTGAGCTTTATTTTTCCCATGGCATGTAATTCTATCCGGTTGGCCTGTTGATGAGTCTGGACGGTTGAGGTACGACGGGATCTTCACCTCCCCTTCCTTTCTTCCCTCTTCCCTCCCCCATTGGAAGTTGAGGACATCTGAGGATCCATCTTGCCAGCCTTGGTGGCTAAACAAGCTTTCTGGGACTTGGAAGACGTATGTCTTTTCAAGTCATCTAGTTCCGGTAAGCCTCCTCCGATGCTTTGGTGGTGGTCCTGACACTTATTCAGAAGTTCTATTTACCTGGTGTTTCATCCACTCACTTGACTAAAGTCCTTCACCATTGTTTTCACCATTCAATTCTCAGAGACTGTCTTGGGTGGTGGGTGTTTGAATCTCATCCAGATCCTAATCTCCATATATTTTGGACACTTTTTGGACATTTTTTGCTATATAACATAATTCCAATTTAATCACATCTTCATATTTCTTCATATTGTGTTTTCTCCACTTTATTAATTTATTTTGATAATATGTGGCACTTCGTCTAATTTGTATTGTATCTAGTCACTTATATGCAATTTTGAATTTGATGTTTTCTGTGGGCCTCCCAATAATGGTTTAGGCCTGGTTCATTTTTGTTTAGTACTTTTCATCACTTTTGCACCTAGAGCGCTACACTGTATATGGCCATTCATAGTTAGTCTTGTTTATTTAAAGTATATTAAGTCAAAACTTCGGCTAAAGCTAGCCATAGGCAGGCCATAAGTGATACAACCATGGGTTGCAGGAGAGACAATCACTCGATTTCCCCATCAACACAGCCAGGAAATCCCCCCCCCCCCCGCGCCGGGAGAATGCATCTATGCATGCCATTTACAATACTCGCATTCTAGAAATCAGACATGCTGGTTGTACCCAAGTTGATTTAATCAGCCTGCCCATACATGAATCACATCTCAGCATGTCCCTGCTGAACCAGCCAGTATTTGAACCATCTATGACCAGCTATACACTGCTAGAAATTGGTCCAGTTCAATAGGGACTGGCTACATTTGGATCAGTATTTGAATAGTTTTTTTTTGTGTGCGTGTGTGTTCAGCCTGCTGGCTGAAAGAAAAAAATGAACAGGGTATGGCCAGCTTTAGGAATGTTTAAACCTTTATTAGTTTATTTTCATTGCCACCTGCTTCCCTTTCAGAAGATTTCAGGTGCCTACACATTTTCCCTAAATGTCACTAGGACAGAAAAAGAATGCATCTTCCGAGCAAGGACTCTTGAACCTATCAAGAGTTCAAATCTTTCCACACTCTATCCACTTGATGCCAAATCACATACATAAACGTGATTAGCTTCAAGTGGTTATACCGGGTTTATGGCTGTAGCTGTATGCCATAACCCCTGTTTTTTTTTCAGCCAGCGATGCTTTTTTATCTAAAAGCAATCCTAGCAGCTGATTAGAGACTAGATTGCTTTTACAGGTGGTGAGAGGGACGACCACCCACCATCGATTCTCTGGGCTCTCCTGTACGATTGGTGCACCCTGCTGACACCCAGGCCTCTATGACCCATAGACATGCAGGCCAGGCATTCTCCTGCCACCTCTTCATGTGTGGGGAGGAGGAGTCTGGCCTGTATATACAGTGCCTTGCAAAAGTATTCACCCCCCCCCCTTGGCTTTTTACCTATTTTGTTAAATTACAGCCTTTAGTTCAATGTGTTTTTAATCTGAATTATATGTGATCAGAACACAGTAGCCTAAGTTGTTGAAATAAAATTAGAAAAATATATACATAAAACTATTTTTCAGAAATAAAAAACTGATAATTGGCACGTGAGTATGTATTCATCCCCTTTGGTTGCACCAGAGTTTTTTATGGGCTTCATAACAATTACCTTCAGAAGTCACATAATTAGTGAAATGATGTCCACATGTGTGCAATCTAAGTGTCACATGATCTGTCATTTTTATACACACCTTTTTAAAAGGCCCCAGAGGCTGCAACACCTATGCCAGAGGCACCACTAACCAAACACTGCCATGAAGACCAAGGAACTCTCCAAACAAATAAGGGACAATGTTGTTGAGAAGTACAAGTCAGGGTTAGGTTATAAAAAAAAAATCCAAATCTTTGATGATCCCTAGGAGCACCATCAAATCTATCATAACCAAATGGAAAGCACATGGCACAACAGCAACCTGCCAAGAGAGGGCCGCACACCAAAACTCACGGACCGGGCAAGGAGGGCATTAATCAGAGAGGCAGCACAGAGACCTAAGGTAACCCTGGAGGAGCTGCAGAGTTCCACAGCAGAGACTGGAGTATCTGTACATAGAATGACAATAAGCCGTACACTCCATAGAGTTGGGCTTTATGGCAGAGTGGCCAGAAGAAAGCCATTACTTTCAGCAAAAAACGAAATGTTACGTTTTGAGTTTGCGAAAAGGCATGTGGGAGACTCCCAAAATGCATGGAGGAAGGTGCTCTGGTCTGATGAGACTAAAATTGAACTTTTTGGCCATCAAAGAAAACGCTCTGTCTGGCGCAAACCCAACACATCACATCACCCAAAGAACACCATTCCCACAGTGAAACATGGTGGTGGCAGCATCATGCTGTGGGGATGTTTTTCAGCAGTCGGGACTGGGAAACTGGTCAGAGTTGAGGGAAAGATGGATGGTGCTAAATACATTGATATTCTTGAGCAAAACCTGTACCACACTGTGTGTGATTTGAGGCTAGGACAGAGGTTCACCTTCCAGCAGGACAATGACCCAAAACACACCTCTAAAGCAACACTTGAGTGGTTTAAGGGGAAACATGTAAATATGTTGGAATGGCCTAGTCAAAACCCAGACCTCAATCCAATAGAAAATCTGTGGTCAGACTTAAAGATTGCTGTTCACAGGCACAAACCATCCAACTTGAAGGAGCTGGAGCAGTTTTGCAAGGAGGAATGGGCAAAAATCCCAGTAGTAAGATGTGGCAAGCTCATAAAGACTTATCCAAAGCGACTTGGAGCTGTGATAGCCGCAAAAGGTGGCTCTACAAAGTATTGACTTTAGGGGGTGAATAGTTATGCACATTGACTTTTTCTGTTATTTTGTCCTATTTGTTGTTTGCTTCACAATAAAAAAAAAAAAACATCTTCAAAGTTGTGGGCATGTTCTGCAATTTAAATGATGCAAATCCTCAAACAATCCATGTTAATTCCAGGTTGTGAGGCAACAAAACACGAAAAATGCCAAGGGGGTGAATACTTTTGCAAGGCACTGTAAGCAGGTGGCATCCGTCGATAGTGGCATATCTGTGGCATACACCACACTACTAGCAAGTAAGTATGGACTTCCTAACTTCATTGCTTATTCTATTGGGTCACACCATGTATCCTGTACTCCAGCTGTTACTTTCTTTTTTACTAGATGTTTGCCTATCCCCTTCTCTAGCAGTCCTGGGATGGGTACTTACATGGAGTTGTTATGTGAAGCCCTCATATAGGTCCCCCCCCCATCCTCTCTTTCTTTTTTCTCCCTTTCCCCTTTTTATTAACATTTACTCCTAGAGTTCTGTTGGACCCGCTTTGTCCTACCTTTGCAGTCCTTGCTGGTGACGGTGTTACAGCATTGTGGCATTATTTTTTCCCTATCTCATTCCATTTTCCTGGGCCTTCCCCCTCTCTTCCTTTGGATATTGAGCGGTGGGGCACATCCAGAGGATGTTTGCCTATATTATTGTTGCGATTGTACACTGTAAGAATGACTTACAGTGGATATAAAAAGTCTACACACCCCTGTTAAAATGCCAGGTTTCTGTGATGTAAAAAAATGAGACAACGATAAATAATTTCAGAACTTTTTCCACCCCTAATGTGACCTATAAACTGTATAACTCAGTTGAAAAACAAACTGAAATCTTTCTGGGGGAGAAGCAAAATTAAAAAAACTAAAACAATGTGGTTGTATAAGTGTGCACACCCTTTTATAACTGGAGATTTTGCTGTGTTCAGATGTTCAGAATTAAAGTGGTTGTAAACTCACAAAAAAAACCCCTGCAAGACAATGGCATAATGAGCTAGTATGCATAGCATACTAGCTCATTATGAAATACTCACCTTAGATCGAAGCCCCCACAGCGGTCCTGGCACACTGCTCTGCCTGGCGACATGCGTTCTGGAGTTATTTCCGGGTATCACGGGCTCCGGCGCTGTGATTGGCCAGAGCTGCGATGACGTCACTCCCGCGCATGCGGGAGCAGGCGGTAACGGCACGTCAGCTTATGCAAGGGCACGAACGTTGCTCCAGTTTGCATGTGCCGATGACGTCGGTACATGCTGATACAGGGGATATCTCCCTAAACTCATGTTAAATAGGAGTCAGTAGAAACCTGACATCATTTAAAGTGCCTCTGATTAACCACAAATAAAGTTCAGCTGTTCTAGTAGGTCTTTCTTAACATTTACTTAGTTGCATCCTACAGCAAAATCCATGGTCCGCAGAGAGCTTCCAAAGCATCAGAGGAGTCTCATTGTTAAAAGGTATCAGTCAGGAGAAGGGCACAAAAGAGTTTCCGAGGCATTAGATATACCATGGAACACACTGAAGACAGTTATTCTCAAGTGGAGAAAATATGGCACAACAGTGACATTACAAAGAACTGGACATCCCCCCAAAATTGATGAAAAGACGAGAAGAAAACTGGTCAGGGAGGCTGCCAAGAGGCCTACAGCAACATTAAAGGAGCTGCAGGAATATCTGGCAAGTACTGGCTGTGTGGTACATGTGACAACAATCTCCTATATTCTTCATATGCCTGAGCTTATGGGGTAGAGTGGCAAGACGGAAGCCTTTTCTTACGAAGAAAAAAACATCCAAACCTGGCTAAATATTGCAAAAACACATCTACAGTCTCTTAAAAGCATGTGGGAAAATGTGTTATGGACTGATGAAACTAAGGTAGAACTTTTTGGCCATAATTCCAAAAAAAAAGTTTGGTGAAAAAACAACACTACACATCACCAAAAGAACACCATACTCACAGTGAAGCATGGTGGTGGCAGCATCATTCTTTGGGGCTGTATTTCTTCAGCTGGAACAGGGGCCTTAGTCAAGATAGAGGGAATTATGAACAGTTCCAAATACCAGTCAATATTGAAACAAAACCTTCAGGCTTCTGCTAGAAAGCTGAACATGAAGAGAAACTTCATCTTTCAGCATGACAACAACCCAAAGCATACATTCAAATCAACAAAGGAATGGCTTCACCAGAAGAAGATTAAAGTTTTGTAATAGCCCAGACCTGAATCCGATTGAAAATCTGTGGGGTGTTCTGAAGAGGGCTGTGCCCAGGAGATGCCCTTGCAATCTGACAGATATGAATTGTTTTTGCAAAGAACATTGGGCAAATATTGCCAAGTCAAGATGTGCCATGCTGATAGACTCATACTCAAAAAGACTGAGTGCTGTAATAAAATCAAAAGGTGCTTCAACAAAGTATTAGTTTAAGGGTTTGCACACTTATGCTACCATATTATTTTTTTTTTAAATTTTTATCCCCTCCACCTAAAATATTTCAGTCTGTTGTTCAACTGAGTTGTACAGTTTATAGGTCACATTAAAGGTGGAAAAAGTTATCTTTTTTTACATCACAGAAACCTGACATTTTAGGGGTGTGTAGACTTTTTTATATCCACTGTACACTGTATGTCAGCCTGCACTTTATGCACCTGTAACCTATGTTCCCTGTACTTTTGTTGAAACAGTATACATCCTTATACCTTTGTAATTGCATTATAGACAATTGCACCCTACTCTACCCCTGAAGAAGGAATCTCAAGTTATTCAGAAAAACGTTGGGATCTCTATGGCTTGGCCGTATATGTAACAAAGCAAACCCGGTGCTCCATCTTTAGGAGTATTAGGGTATTGTGCTCATATTCTATACACTGTCAAATTACTTGTTTTTAATTGATTTTTTTAAGATTGTGACCTCTTGGATTACCTCTTCTTTTTACTGGTTGTAAATAAAGCTTTGTACATTTTATATTATTTTACATGGTCATTAATCTATATTCTGCCTTAAAATTCCCAATCGGGTGAATCTTAATGTTTTATATTTATATATATATATATATATATATATATATATATATATATATATATATATATATATATATATATATATATATATACTCTGTATTTATTGGCGTATAACACTCACTTTTTCACCATGAAAATCTAGTGCAAATAGTGCGTGTGCCAATACTTCAATTTTAGCTGCCTCGGAGGGGACAGGGAGGGGGGCAGGATGAGCGCCGTCAGATTACATACAGTGAGAATCTCCTGTTTACTTGGCGGCCTCTGTAATAGGAAGTCCCGTCTCCCTGGGCCGCCATTGGACTACTGTTCTGTCTATCATAGGAGATTCTCACTGTATGTAATCTGTCGGCACTCGTCCCGCCCCCCTCCCTGTCCCCTCTGGGCTGCAGATGGGCATCGATCAGGCTGCACTGATGGTAATGGTGAGGCTGCTGCATTGATGGCAATGGTGAGGCTGCTGCATTGATTGCATTGGTGAGGCTGCATTGATGGCACTTGTGAGACTGCAGATGGGCATTGATCAGGCTGCATTGATGGCAATAGTGAGGCTGCAGATGGGCACTGACCCTTATTTTGCTTCAAAGTTCCTTATTTAAAATTTAAGGGTTTTTTATCCTGAAACTTCCCTCTTAAAATGAATGTGCGTGTTATACGCCTGTGCGTGTTATACGCCGATAAATACGGATATATATATATATATATATATATATATATATATATATATATGGATGTTGGCAGATAGCTACCACCTTACATAGCACCTAGTAGCCACCATATAGTCTAAAAATTTGTATTGGGACATTCATAGTCAGTCTTGTTTTTTTAAAGTACTGTATATTGGGGCATGATTAGGACAAACGGTATCCAATTTGGTGGTGCCGCCATTTTCCCATAGAGCTGGCAGGGGAAAGATCTCTGGACGTCTCTTTGGTGTAGATAGAAGACCAGAAGCGACTCCATTTTGACACTTCTGGTTATGTCAGATGTTATGTCATATGTTTTAATTATCTTATGCTTTCCAAGGTAGGTAGAGGAAAGATCTGGGGTCTTATAGACCCCAGGTGTCTCCATAAGGAGGACCTGTCATCCCTTATTCCTATCACAAGGGATGTTTACATTTCTTGTGATAGGAATAAAAAAATTAAAGGCACAGTGTAAAAAAAAAAAAAACAACCCTTTTTTAAAGCGCCCCCATCCCTCCAAGCTCACGCGCAGAAGTGAGTGCATATGTAGGTTGTGCATGCATATGTAAACGGTGTTTGCACTACATGTGTGGTATCTCTGTAAATGTTATAGCGAGAGCAATAATTCTAGCACTAAACTCCTAAACTGGTAACCTGAAAACATTTTTAACCTCTTGGCGTCCGCGCTATAGCCGAATGACCGCCACAGCGCGGACCTGAATTTCCGGGAGGCCGTCATATGACGGCCTCCCCTTTGCACGCGCCCCCTGCAGGGCTGTGATCACAGAGTCACTGAGACTTGGCTGATCACAGATCCGAGTAAGGGGCCGATCCTGGCCCATTACATGTGATCAGCTGTCAGCCAATAACAGCTGATCACACGATATAAACAAAAGCTCGGTAATCGTTTTTTTCTCAGCGTGAGGAGAAAAAAAAGCATATCAACGGCTTATGTGCAAGGGACATCGGTCCCGAAGAGGAAGAAGCAATTCTGCCTCATCTGTGCCACCAGTGCCCCCTGCCAGTGCCACCTGCCATTGCCACCTGCCAGTGCCCACAGTGCCCACCAGTGCCTCCTATCAATGCCCATGAGTGCCACCTATCAATGCCCACAAGTGCCATCTATCAATGCCCACCAGTAGTGCCAATCAGTGCCACCTAGCAGTGCTGCCTATCAGTGTAACCAACCAGTGCCGATCAGTGCCCATTATTGCCACCCATCAGTGCCCATCACTACCACCCATCAGTGCCCATCACTGCCACCTATCGGTGCCCATCAGTGCCACCTCATCAGCGTACATCAATGAAGGAGAAAATGTACCTGTTTGCAAAATTTTATAACAAAATATAAAAATATATAAACATTTTTTTTTTTTTAAATTCAGGCTTTTTAATTTTTTTTAACAAAAAATAAAAACTGCAGAGGAGATCAAATATCACCAAAAGAAAGCTCTATTTGTGGGAAAAAAATGATAAAAATTTTATTTGGGTACAGTGTAGCATGACCGCGCAATTGTCATTCAAAGTGCATCAGCGCTGGAAGCTGAAAATTGGTCTGGACAGGAGGGGGGTTTAAGTGCCCAGTAAGCAAGTGGTTAAACCATTGCCTATGGAGATTTTTAAGTATCATAATTTGTCACCATTCCATGAGCGCAAGCAATTTTAAAGTGTGAAACAAAAAAGAGAAAATCTGTGCTAGTTCCCAATACGTAGTGTTGCAGCTAGCACAACACCTTGACACCAGATATTCAAAAAATTGTATCCTCCAAAGTGCAGCGCACGCTTGCTTTACTAATACATTTTGAGTATGTAGGCTTCTAAAGATGTTTAAAGCTTTTCATGAGTCCACGTTTTGTTTGTACCAGTGTCAAACAAAAGGTTTTCAGATTTCTACTTTTTATTTGTTCATCAAAAAATGTTACCTTGATTTACAACTCTTTTTGAGTGCAAAGACATTAAAATTATTTACAGAATACCGGTAATTCTTGTCCTGGTTTACTTTGGGTGTGTAGTTCCCTTTCAAGGAACTAAAATAAGGAAATGTCTGTTTTGCTTTATTTACATTTTGCCCATCCTGTTCTTGTTAGTGAAACACAGAAATTCATTTGAGGAAGTTATTCCCCAAACATTCTGACAGCCGAGGAAGAGAAGAGTTATTCAGAATTTACCTTGGGAATAATTAGTACAGGAATGGCAGAAGCTGCCGTGATCATGGCCCAACTAGCTGACTTCAGCTGGGTTAGGATAATTACATTTCTGGTCAGAAGTACACATGCTTTTCTTTTGTGTATTTGGGAGAATAGGTAATTATTTGAGTTGAACAGTTTTAGCAGGTTACTTCTGCTTGCCACCATTAAGGTAAACCCAAACTTGACTTAACCAAAGTAACCCGACCTCGGCGCAATCATCTAGCCAATATTTCTGCCTGTATCCATCTATTTCACAGTCTAGTGCAGGGATATGCAATTAGCGGACCTCCAGCTGTTGCAAAACTACAAGTCCCATCATGCCTCTGCCTGGGTGTCATGCTTGTGGCTGTCAGAGTCTTGCTATGCCTCATGGGACTTGTAGTTCTGCAACAGATGGAGGTCCGCTAATTGCATATCTCTGGTCTAGTGTGATGCTCCTTCACTAGATTGGCAAATGGTTGGGGCTTTGGTTTGGAGCTAAAAAAAGCTTAGTACAATTATTGCAGAAGGCCTGTGCCTTACATCCAGGATCAAAGGGCTTCCCAAGCATATTCCAGAAATCAGGATGTTGGTTGACCACTCCTGATAACTGAGCAAAATAAATCCTTATGTGCAAAGTGCTGTAATCCATATCAACCAATGAAATTTCAGGTAACTCTTGTGGAGTGACAAAAATACAACAGTTTTCCATTATATGCATCAATTTGCATATAGTTGGTGTTGTAAATACATTTTAAATAATTTAAGAAAGTAATGCGTAATTGCCAGGAGTGTATGTAATGTATGTAATTGTATGGCTTTCTTTCTAGAAAGAATATATAAAAATATATAAAAAAATCAATGTTTTATTTGACACATGTTAAAAAAACACAGTTAGAACATTTAAAAAGATCAAGATTGGTGCATATCATCATTACAGGTAAATGAGCTGTCATATATCATCTAATACACTCAACATCCCCGCCAAACTTGGGTGATGAGTTTCTTGCTGTAACTTCGATGCGTTTCACGGGTCCTTGCCCGCTTCATCAGGAGGATAACTACAGTCAAGCTCTACAATAACAGAAAGTCTATTCATTAGAACAACAATTTTATAGCCTTATATCCAATGCAAATTTGTCCCCCCTCATGGGGAACAATGAGTTTACATACCTGTATTATACAAGTGCAACATTAATGAACGTAGCAATACATACAACCAGTAACTGCACTCTTCTGGAATAGGTCAGTTCAGTTGATCCCACACGATGACCAAGCTTTTGTCATAGCTGGTTAGGAATACTAGAAATGAAAAGGAAGGCTATGGTGGTAATAGTAGGTATAAGGGGAAAACATTTACATCAATCACATATGCATCCACTATTAAGGGGAATCATTCCCCCATCGCCTCTATATATATATATATATGTCAACTATAATATTGGGGGCCCAACAATTCCCAGCTGCACCACTACTCCTCAAATTAAGACTATTGTTTCCATGGCCCCCCTTGGGACTCATCTATATTAGCCCCCCAACTTATATCCACTATCCTAAAGGGTCAATAGGGGTAGCCTAGTGATCACTTATATAGTTATGGTCCCCTTGTACAAAAGCAGCCACTTGTCAAAACATATCATTAATTGTATAGGTACATTTAGTTAATCATTGATAACCACCTTAGAATGTTCCCTACTTTAATTAGTTTATTTACCTTTTCTCTCTTTTATTTGCTTTAGCAGTTGCTTGAGAATGTGAGCATGCACCCGCCGTGACCTATCACATGTGGCGTGCCGCTCGTGAACTCAGCCCCAGTCGGCAACGCTTAAGGAGGATCACAATAAACAGGAGGCACTGGATGCATTAAATCTCTATTGTAGCATTGTGTCACAGCCAACCCATATAAAAGCAATCTGCTGAGGGCCCATCACTAGTTATCAGTCCACCAACTATAGCCATCTTCACTACTGATCCCTACTGGTCAGGGAACATGGGAGCAAACAATTAAACCTTTAGTATTCCATATTCTGGCAAAAATACAAGCAGACCTTTTATTGTTTCATCTACACTAGTCAAAAAAATCATAGACATTCCTTCCATTATATTAGAATCTGAGAAATCTCCAAAATTAAGGGTGCCCCAGAGGAAGGCCTTCAAGGAGTCCCAGATAAATAAATGGGCGGGCATTGTGCCTATTGACCCATATGAATTCTTAATGGTCTATCATAATGCCTTCTTGCGAGGGAAGAAGGTTTAACCAATAGGGGTTACCCTCCAGTAGGTTTTGGTGCATGGGGCTTGACATGCCATAGTAAGAACCATCGGAGAATGATATGATAAACCTCTGGCAGAGTATTTGATACTGGGGACATAAAGGAGCAGGTGGGTAGTGCCCAGAGCCAAATCTTTCCTTGAACAAGACTCTTTTTTAACTGACATTTTCTGCCAGCAAGTGTCTGGTAATGGCTGCTCATTATTTATTTAGCACACTGCACTCACTTCACTCTTGGTATGAAACAAGTTGACTGAATGGTTTGTATGACAGCCAAATCCTGTATACCAAGTGCTACTGGGATAGTGATAAAGGGGCAAGTCCAGGGGTATAACTAAAACCATAGGAGTTTCTATGTGGCCCTAAGCAAGGGTTGCCATGTCACTAGTAATTTTGTACATGACTATACCGGTTCCACTGCTTACGCCTGGTAAAGGTGTTGCAAGCACTCACCTACCTGATGTCACACATCACATCCACTAATTTTGCAGAATATAGTTGCATACCTCTCAACTTTATGAGATGGCAAAGAGGGACACTGTACAAAATATTTTGGCAAAGGATACATCACTGTCACAGCCTGTTATGTTGACACAAAACACAAAAGTATTTTTTCCACCTCTACCTTTCCTTTATATGCTCTTTTGAAAATAACAAGAAATTAGTTTAGATAAGTACAATACTTAAGAAGGTTAAATAAAACATTTTTTTAGAAATATTCAATATAAATTGGTCCAAAAAATGGTCAACTGAAGAGGAAAGAGAGATAGAGAGATTTGGTTCCAAAGAGGGACAGTTGGTATTTAAGGGGGGGTCACCTTTCGCAATGCTCTCAACACTCTCTCATTCAGTCACTTCCAACAAATGCCAGGCAGTAAGTGCATTCTTCACTTCCTGCACATTGACAATATGTAGGCCACTTTCCCCATTTTCTCTTAGTCTATTTGGAAGCAAAGAAGGCAACCAATGCCTGGCAGCTCCTAGAAGCTAGAGCAATAGAGTTTAATCACAGTAAGTTGAAGGATAAATGTTCCTACTCTCATCAACATTAGGAAAGAATCAAGACACAAGTATGCAGATGTTTAAAGTGGACCTATCAATACCAATACAAGGTTCCATAATTAAATACCTGATGACAAAGTATATGACAACATTATAATAAAAAAAAACCTACACACATTTTTTGCATTACAGTTAAGTGACTGTTGTCACACCTGTACATCCTTAGAGAATGATGTCACTGATCTTTTGCAGGCAAGAGTAAAAATATTCTAGGTGTCCCTGGGAGAAGGGACTTTTTTTGCAGTTTAGGCTGGCTGTGCACAAAGTGAATTTTGAAATTCCAGTCATTGTTGGCCCTGTTGGCACCACTCTGTCTGACATCCTTCAATCTGAAAATTAAAGAATCCTGATGGAAATTTGTCTTCCCAACAGGGATTACAGTCAACCAGCTGCAGCCACTGTTTGGTTACTCTGACAGCCATGGGTATCAGCTGTCAGAATATAATAGCCAGCAGCAGGACATTTGTCCATCCACTCTGTTTAGAATGGACGAGGAAATCAATAGATTTCACTCATTCAGCAAATTCAGTCAGAAGCAAACAATAAAGAAAGTTTGCAAGTTTATGTCGTCTACAGGCCGTCGGTTTTGTCAAGGAAGTAGATACCAACAGAGGATTATGCTTGAACAAAGATAGCTCTGGGCTACTGGTGAAAAGAAGGTTGAAAAAATAAATGTCATGAGTACTGTGTGCTCATGCAGAAGTAATAAATACCTGCAAGTGTTACATTTACACATTATTTCACATGAAAAACATCTTGCGCTAAGTTGGATGTGAACGGAAAGAACTGTAGAGAATAATAAATGCTTTAAAAATGCACTTTTCCTTTAAGAATTAAAAGAAGAAAAAGGACACAACAGCATGGAAAATATATGGATAGATGGGTGGATAGAAAAGCATGTAATACTGTACATGTGGTAGAGCCAAAATGCAGAAAACAGAAATACATGCTGATAATGGAGACAAAGACATGCTGGCAAGCACATATTAAATGAAACAAAGCTGGGAGATCAAAACCAGGGAGAATATCATACAGTAAGTAAAAAAAAGTAATGATAAAAGTCAGGAGATATAAGCAAGGTGACACCAATGTAGAGTGTAACGAAACATCCCACACTCCGCTTGAGTGCTTTCGTCATATACGCTTCCTCCCAGTCTGAATATAGATATCAGATATTCCAACCGCTAACAACAAACACAACAAGACAATACTGATTTGTTTGCTGAACATGGAATGTTTATTGAAAACACAGGTACACAGGTAATACAGAGCAGTTACTGCCAGATATTGTAGGGTTTCAACTGCTGCTGTTGTTATGGTGATGGTGAGGGGTCCTATCAAAAACATGCTATGGAAACCTATGGTTTCTAGTTACTCTGAGGAATACATCGGCACTATAGTTAGTGCTTTTTACCTTGCATTGCCCATGATGGTGTCTGCAGGGTGCCACTTACTTGGTAGGAAAAAAACATCTATTGTCACAAGAAAATGGGATAGAGATAAACAGCACAGTTAGTGGTGAGACAAGTGTGTGTGATACAACCACACTGGTCACACACAGCTAGGTTGAAGATGCTTTTGCATCTTTATATTAAAAGCGGGTTCTACTTTGACCTCCATGACAATGTCAATGCAAGTACATGCTTCAGATGTGTAAAAAAAAAGAAATAAAGCCTGCTAAGGGGCTGCAAGTGTGTTAAGCAGTGGTATTTTAGCACACGTGACCATGGAAAGGTAATATATTCACTGTTCTTTTACAAGTATGTCCTTTTTTGTGGTGACAGGGTCACTTTAAATTTAGACACAAAGGGCATTGGTGATTTTTCCAAGACATATTTAGCCATGGCCATTTGTCTTCAGATATACAATGAATGTCACAAGTAGGGGATTATGCGTGTTCCTTTGCAAGTGCTATGAATTCCTTGTATATTTGATGAACAGCCTTTGGAAATCTAATCTGATGGCTAATTTTAGAGTCTGGCTCCATATTGTGGCTTTATGGACTGTCCAAAATGATAACTGTGAAAAGATTCTATGAAGTGTACATTTTCAAATGTACTCATTCCCTTTACTATCTCTTTGATCACTTTTGGGTTTCCTCAAAAAAACTGATTCAATCTCCAGTGGAAACAAAGGTTTTTTTTCCTGTGTTCCCATAGTAATCATAATCATACAAGGATCTGATTATCGTGTCATCATACTTCTGCAATCTATTATGGTCACAAAAATGTGGAAGGGGATGAACTTATGATCATTATCTGATTACCTTTTATGTGTCTGTGAATAGTAGGTAAAGGTTCCTCAAGGAAAGTTGAGATTTGCCTCAAAATACTAATTTAGCTAGAGTCTGATTTTTTTTAAGGTCTTGTCGGTTATCATATTGTGAGGAGGGGCTGGAACAGGTTTTTTTCCAGGCAGGGTTATGTCTCATGCCATTCGTTGGAGGGAAGCCTTTCTGTGTATTATCACATGTATATGGAGCTTGGAGGGGCTCATTGGATCAGCACATTGAGAGGCTTGAGCTGTGGTTTTTCTTGAGATCTTCCACTTAAAAATACTAGTTAACTATTAGCTAAGCAGCAATCAAGGCCAAGTTGCAACTGCAAAAGCAGTTATAACACAATGGATAACAAGTACGAAAGCATGATTATATAATATTGCCCATTAGTTTGAGACACAACTAGTTTAATTACTGGAGTAATTATACAGTATCTCTAGGGAAATGTCTAGAAGAATAACATTTCATTTACTTGTTATTAACCAGTTTACTGTATATAGCACATAGTACTCTTTAGAGGCAGACTTCTTCCTGCCATTGCTCTGGTGGAAGGAATTTGAAAAGCACTCTTCTAAAACATAGAGGATTATTTTCTGAATGTTTTACTGAAAGGTGATTTGAGGTGAAGCAGACTCTGTGGAAACTCTCTTGATTGTTTTCTTACTGAAATAGAACATTTTAAAGTAAATTATTTCAGTATTATGTCAGTTTAAACTTTATCTATTAAGCAGCAGCTTTGGTCAGAAAGTTACCTTTGGAGCTGTACAGGGCATGCACTAATGAGGCTCTAGGAGCAGACTTAGAACATGATGAATGGGGTTATAGTCCCTAGCTGGTCTAAGAATGACTTAAAAACCTGGAAGAGACTTAATGAACCTGTTGAAGGGGTTACCAGATCTACTCAGATCTTTATGTTTTATTGGCTAAAATTGCCATTGCGCCAGTAGAGGACTCGGTAGTGATGAAGCGAAAATTGACTTGGATTATAATTATTGAAAAGATGGTTAGCATTTTATGTGATACCTCTACAAGGTTTGAGAGGATCTGGACACGATGGATAAACTATATACAAGCTCCTTCTTAACGACTTTCACTATGGTGGTTGGATTTGGCGCTCGGGCGGGCTATAGTTTTTCCCTTTCTTCTACATTTCTTTTCTTGTTCTTCCTCTTTTCTTACTGGTATGCTGGTCTCTCCTCAATGATGTTGAGTTATCTCGCATCACAATAGTGATGTTTACTAAGACTCTTGTTTTAATTATTTTTAATAAGTTATTATACATATAACAACATTTCACATCATTTTGACAACCATATATACAAAACATACATAGTAACAACACAAAAACACAAAAATGGATCTATCTCATAATACATTCCAAGTTGTTGGAAATATTCCACCATCTCACCCATCCCCCCCCCCCACCCCAAGAGAAAAAAAAAAGAGGGGGAAACCCTCACCCACAAACAAAAAGCACTCCCCCCTCTCTTACTCCACATCACGTTTCCCTTTATACTTTGTGAATACTACCCTTACCACCTACCTATAATATTAATTTCTCTTAATGACTTCCTTTTTATATAAGTGAATCTGTGATCTTTCCCTACCCTTTTTATTTATGAGGAGGAGAGAGCGTCACCTTTCTACCCCCAATATAATATCTCCTACATAATGTGCATGTTTCCGTGTGGGAAAATAAATAAATAAAGGGGGGCGGGGGGGGACAAAGGGACATTGTCAGGTCACCTGAGTCCAGGTGACAGATGCACACAGTTGGAGTCAGGAGTGCATCGCTAAGGTAGTGGACCCTACGGCTGACTGCTGCGGATGGAACTCTGGGTGGTTCAGGAAGGCAGGACCACTGGAGCACCAACATGGATCCCACTGGGAGCTAGAGTATAAGATTCCCCAGGGCGGGGAGTCTAAGAGCCAGCAGGTGTACACTAGAGCCTCTAGTGGTGAAGATGGAGTGCGCTGCAACTGACTCCAGGTTGCGGCCCCCAGGGTCTCCCAGCTCATGCTCACGGTAGGCTACAGTAGGACAGCGAGGAAGCAGCAGCCCAGGACAACAAGGGATAGTAAGGAGATAAGTCAAAGGTCAGGACAACTAGCAGACAAGGATAGATAGAGAACACGCCAAAAGGTCAGGGTCACAAGCAAGCAGGGATAGTCAAGAACAAGCCAAGATTGGTAAACAGGATCAGACATAGGACACAGAGCAATGAGCACACGGAAGCCAAATCACACAATATTGATCAGCAGAGCTGGCTTGCAGTGCACAGGTTAATATAGAGTTCACTGATAGGGGCTGGGGTGGAGCCATGCTTTGAGGAGAGATTACTTAAAGCGGTTGTATAGTCTTTATTTTGACTTTTACCTACAGGTAAGCCTATAATAAGGCTTACCTGTAGGTAAAAAAAATATCTCCTAAACCTTTACGGTTTAGGAGATATTCCCCTTGCTATGCGCCGCTGACTGCAGCGGCGCATGCGCACAGGGGATTCTCGGCTGAAGCCCGGCAGCTGCCGGACCTTGCCGAGTAAGAAATCTCCCGCGCGCATGCGCGGGAGTGATGACATCGCGGCTCCAGCCACTCACAGCGCTGGAACCGCGATACCCGGAAGACACGCCGAGGCAACATGACAGCTCCCTCGGCGTGGACCAGGTAAGATACTGACGCCTCGTTCTAAGGTAAGTATTTCATAATGAGCTAGTATGCGGTGCATACTAGCTTATTATGCCTTTTGCTTTACAGGGTTAAAAAAAAAAAAAAAAAAATTGCGGGTATACAACCGCTTTAAGTAGCCAAGTGAGAGTGGCTGGCCTCTTAATCTGAACACATGGAGAGGTAAGCTGACAGACAAACATTACTGCATAACCATGACAGACATCTAATTGTTACCCATATAGTTCACATAAACCTGGTTTTGTCTAAATTCCAACCAACTCTTCCAGATACTAACAAATTTTATTTCAGAGTTGTTTTGCATATGTATTACTTCTTCCATGAGCCTGATTTTATCTACCTCCCTGAACCATTCCTTTATTGTCAGTATTTTCTTTGACTTCCGTTGTTTTGGGAATAATGCCTGCGTTTAACAGGAATGGAATAATTGCTGCTCTATATTTCTTCCTTGGCATCCCCGTCACATGAAACAAGCATTGCCAGGGATCAAATCCAATTTCATTGCCACTGATCTTCTTTATCCAATCTAATACTTCCACCCAATATGGTTGAATTAAGTGGCACTGCCACCATATATGTGCATGGGTTCCAACCACATTCTCTCCAGCATAGAGGAGATATATCAGGATTCATTTTATGCAATTTTATTGGGATGTAATACCATTTGATTAATAGGTTATAATTAATTTCACACTAATTCCCCGTACACATGGTCAGATTTTCCAACGGAAAATGTTCAATGGGAGCTTGTTGTCGGAAATTCCGACCGTGTGTAGGCTCCATCGGACATTTTCAATCGGAATTTCCGTCAAACAAAATTTGAGGTCTGGATCTCAACTTTTCCGACAACAAAATCTGTTGTCGTAAATTCCGATCATGTGTACACAATTACAATGCACAAAGTTCCACGCATGCTCGGAATCAAGCAGAAGAGCCGCACTGGCTATTGAACTTCATTTTTCTGGGCTCGTGTTGTACGTCACCGCATTCTTGACGTTCGGAATTTCCGACAAGATTTGTGTGACCGTATGTATGCAAGACAAGTTTGAGCCATTTTGTTGTCGGATTTTGTTGTCGGAATGTCCGATCGTGTGTACACGGCATTAGACTCTCAGTACGAAATGAATTAATACTCCAAGCTACTTACCTTTATTCCTTGATTGAGAATACCTACTCATTGATCTTCTACTCAACTGTTTTGACTAACCTGTAACGGTATATTTTGTTATTTGCTTATTTTTTTGTAGTCCTTGTGAGTGCTTTCATTATATACCTATTTTTGTTTTGTCTCGCCTGCGTTGCAGGATTTTAAATTAGTCAGCCCTCACAGGCTTTCTGTCATATTGTCTTTTATTAATCAAATCCTTAATAAAAATGCTGCAACAGGAAAACATGGATTCTAAAGCTGGACAAAGGAAAATCTGTATTTATGTGGTCAGCCTGCTTCTTCGGTGACCCCTAAAAGGTTAGCCAGTTGGCAGAGGCAGGGAGCACAAGAAGTTATCAGCTGACGATTTCTGGAAAGAATAAAGATAGAACACAACTTTACTGGTACATTTTTTGAAAAATTACAATTTTTATTGTTATAAGTTTTTCAACATATAACAAAGAAATTACAGGGCAATTAGATTGGCAAAATCAGATCATACAGATAATGACATAAAGAACCAAGGATAAAGTAGTTGGACCTCAAATAAGGATACAAAATAGATTATCACCTATAGCTGTGGTGGCAGAACAGTCTGGCTTCCAGGAGGAAAAGAAAAGATTACACAAGCACAACTAGATCTTATCTGCGCTAAGGTACACAAAGGCACTGTACTGGACACAGAGAAGGGGCGGAGAAGTGCAAGAAGGAAAAGGGGAGAGAGGAAAAAATAAATAAATAAAAGAAGGGGAGAGTAGAAAATCCACCTGTGTCAGAGCCCAACCCAAGTCGGAAGCCACCATCTGCACACGCGGTATCACGGCCAGGAATATGTCAGGCTGCAGGAGCTTCTAAATGGTCCCACAATCCCCAGACCCAGTTATGGGTATCCAGGGAGTCAGTTAAGTAAGCAGCCAGGTACTCCATTCTATTCACATCTTGGATCCTATAGTGTAATTCAAACAAGGAGGGGGGTTCTTATTTCTTCCATTTAAGAGCAATCAAGCATCATGCTGTGGTCAGCACCCACGCAAGGAGTTTTTAAAGAAAATTTAGAGAAGGGTTGAGGAGGGAGACTCAGGAGGAAGGTTTTGGGATTGAAAGGAATCCAGGATCCAAAGATGGAATAGAGTAGAGGGTGGACCATCTGCCAGTAACGGACAATTAATGGGCAGGACCAATAGATGAGGTACAATGTGCCTGAGTCTTTTTTGCATCGCCAGCAACAGCGGTCAGAGGATCAATGGTATATTTACCAGATCAAATGGGAACAAATAAAGACGTTTTTTCCTTTCAGACACCAGAACTTAAAAAAATGCCTCATAGCATCATATTTTGCAGTAGAGCATTATGACACACATCCTAGCTGATGTCATTGATGTTATTATAATACTTTTTCTGAGTAGTTTCTCTTCTCTTTGTTAAGCTCCTATTGCACTTAGTTATAGACGTAAAAGAGAGGATATCACTATGACCTTAGTTTGATCACAGATCATTGGACATTTAAGAAGTTGAGCTTATAACCTGATTAGTTCTAATCTACCTAAGCACAAGACGTATGATTTGAAAAAGAGATTATCAATGCAGAGAGAAATTGTATCTCGGTGTAAGGCTGGGGCCACTGCTAGAAGGTGGTTTGAATGTTTGGATTGAAGGAACAATCAGCAATGTATCTCTAATTCAGTTATAGAATTTAGTCTGGCTGTCAGAAGTTCAGTCAAAGCCAGTTGGCTTTTTAGGCACAGTGCAGTTCTGGCCTTGGGATCATATAGTTTTTGATACGATTTCAAGGCTGTGTTACACAAGATAAACTGTGCAAGTCTTGGTTCTGGGTTTGCCTTCTAAATACACCCCTACAATCAGTGCCGGGACAAGGCCATCTGGTGCCCAGGGCGAAGATGGCAAACTGCGCCCCCCCCCCTCCGGTATAAAGAAAGAGTCAGTATCCTTTCAAAACCAGAAAACACTTAAAACAATACAATACTGTAGCTGCAGCCCCGTTGCAGTATATGTACTGCGGCGGGTCGGCAAATTAAAGTGTAAGTTCATCTTACAGAAAATCTGTAAGGTGAACTTACACTGGACCCCTCCCCATCCCCCCTGGTCCTGCTAACCTGGAGTCCAGCAATCCCCCGCACTGACAGCTGGTATCACCAAAGTACAGGTCCGGGGATTTTAAATCCCTGGGGCTTTCTCTCCTCTTCGCCCGCGGTGACAGGATGAGTTACGTGGGTTCTGATTGATCGGCGCTGCCCATGTGACGACGCAGACCAATTAGAATGCTCCTAAACATACCTGCTGATGAGGGACATTTTGGAGATTAAGCCCCGGACCAGTGAGGTGGCAGCCCGATGTCTCATAGCGGGTGATTGCCACGCTCCAGGTCAGTGGGACCGGGGGGAGTGAGGAGGGCATCCTGTGTAAGTTCACTTTACAGATTTATATATAAAGGTGAACTTACCCTTTAATTACCAATGGTATTTGTAATATGCAGTGCCTCCCCCCCCCCCACCACCAGAGTTAACCAATACATTCATTCATAGATGCCCATCTGATTACTTTGTTATTGACTGCCTGGTTGGTTCCTCCTCTCGCCCGAAAGCTCTCTATGGTCCTCTCTCCTCCCACCTCCCTGCCGGCCTCTCGTGATGTCACGTCTCGCCGAGACTCGGAAGCGCCTGTTGGGCGGAGATTGCTCCGCCTGACAGGGCAGGGAAGACCAGGTCCTTTGCTTATGCCGGGTGCAGGAACGCACTCGGCACATCATTGCAAACAGGCGCAGCTCTGCAGTGTTGAAGGGGCGGCCGGCAGTAGTCACAGTCACTTGTTGCCCAGAAAGTTTAACAGCACACTGCCAGCACTGCACCCCCCTTCCTATAATAAATTGCTTCGCCCAGGGCATCCGCCCCTTCCGCCCACCCCTTGTACCGGCCCTGCCTACAATGTCATTCCTAAAATGTCAAATCAGTACTGAAAGTGACTCCCCCCCCCCCAACCTATTGGTAGATTGATGTGATTGCTCAATTTGGTTTTCAATTGATCAAATGTTTTGTGGCTGTGGAAATGCAGTTCTGAGCTTGCTAGAATTTAGAGAATCATCTTAATACAGCATCAAAATAGGTTTCTTCCAGTGCCAAGAGACACATCAACACTTAAACACAATGCGGGGCTCCAAAAAAATTTGGAATAGTAGGTAGAAATGCAATATCTACAGAAGGCACTGGTTGTCCATAAGGATGATGCCAGTCTTTGGTGGGCGTAAAAGCCTAATGCCAGCCTCTATAGTCTGTAAATTTATAATGCTTACCTCTGATAGTTGGATAACTATAATGCACATCTCTAGCATAAGCAAAAGTATAATTAGGCTTGCTTCAAGTAAAAAAGCAAAACAAAGCAAGCTTCTGCTTCCTGTAAAAAAAAAGGTCATTTTGAAGTCTAGGGGAGGCTGTAACCTTTGGATGGTGGGTTGTTTGTGTACCTGGAGGGAAGGTGTGGTGAGGCGAGGCGGGACAAGGTTTGCCTTTTTGTGTGAATGAGTGTAGATGGGTGCATGTATGGTGTGGATGTTGTGTTCATGGAAATATCCCTGCTGTATATAGCATTGAGATTTTAGGTTGTGGTGCCCTACGAGGTCCACACTCATTACCCTTATGTGACCAGTGGTATACTTCATTCCTCCGTTGAGGAATTTGGTAAATATGATGTATAACTATAACAGTCGGCCCCTATTTATATTTTGTTAAAGAGATTTGTTTATGGATGCATTTGTACTATCTGATTCTGAACCCCTGTAAACTACTTTCTATCAAAACAAATAAAAACAAGTTTGTAAAAAAAAAAAAAAAAAAAAAGGTCGGATTTCACAGCCAGTAGTGCTGGATGCTGAAGATTCCAGTGCAAGTTATAGAACAGTAAAAAAAAGTAAAGGCTGGAGTCATGGGTGGAAGAAACTAAAGAAATTGCCTAGGTAAGTCCTTTTCTGGGATGAATGATTGCCAGCTTACTTAATCACTTCAGCCCCGGAAGATTTGGCTGCTGAATGACCAAGCCATTTTTTGCGATTCGGCACTGCATTGCTTTAACTGACAATTGCGTGGTTGTGCGACGCTGCACCCAAACAAAATTGACACCCTTTTTTCCCCACAAATAGAGCTTTCTTTTGGTGGTATTTGATCGCTTCTGTGGTTTTTATTTTTTAGCGATATAAACAAAAAAAGAGCGACAATTTTGAAAAAAACACAATATTTTGTAATTTTTGCTATAATAAATATCCCCTTTTTTTTTTTTTAAAAAAAGCTATTTTTTCTCAGTTTAGGCTGATATGTATTCTTCCACATATTTTTGGTTAAAAAAAAAAAATCGCAATTCGCGTATATTGATTGGTTTGCACAAAAGTTATAGCGTCTAAAACAGGTGTCTCAAACTGGCGGCCCTCCAGCTGTTGCGAAACTACAAGTCCCATGAGGCATTGCAAGGCTGACAGTTACAAGCATGACTCCCACAGGCAGAGCCATGATGGGACTTGTAGTTTCATAACAGCTGGAGGGCTGCCAGTTTGAGACCCCTGGTCTAAAAAATAGGGGATAGATTTATAGCATTTTTTATTATTATTTTTTTTTTACTAGTAATGGCGGCGATCTGCGATTTTTATCGGGACTGTGACATTATGACAGACACATTCAACACATTTTTGGGACCATTGGCATTTATACAGCGATCAGTGCTATAAAAATGCACTGATTACTGTAAAAATGTCACTGGCAGGGATGGGGTTAACTGTGTTCCCTGTGTGTGTTTTTAAGACCCCTTTCGCACTGAGACATTTTTCAGGCGCTTTTGGGCTAAAAACAGCACCTGTAAAGCGCCTGAAAAACACCTCCCCTGCAGTCTCAGTGTGAAAGCCAGAGGCGGCAAGTCGGCAATTGGTTAAACTCAGTTACTGTAATTCTCGGCTGTCAATCTCCCAGTGGCGGCTGGTGCTCAAAATTTTTTTTGGGGGGGGGGCACAAACAAACTGAAACATTCGGAAAAAAAAACCCCCATCAATTGCAGCCTCACTGTGCCTATATAAGAGTATAAAAAAGGCTATGGGGGTACCTCATCCTAAATAGAATTTACAACAGAAGACCAACAAAATGGACTATCAATGAGGAGTGTATACATAATACTTTTCAATAATTTTATTTACTTCCTCAGAACCATTTACATGTGACATATACTCAGAGAACCTTAAATAGGAAAATATGAGAAAAATATAATTAGAAATTGGGAACATGCGCTAAAATATCTCAAAAAAAGCTGCATACATATAGTGATTAATATCACAAAAGGCTACATACATGTAGTGATTATTATTAATAGGTACAATGGCCCATCAAGGGACATAGGCCCATATAACTTATGTGTTTAAGAGCCCAAGATAGTTCAATCTATGGATGGAAAGAGGTGTGCCCAAGGTTGGAAGGAGTGAGTGGAATCAAAAGTGATCGCAGGAATTTAATCAGTGTAGTCCCTCTAAAAGAATAATTATACCAATATGAGCATGGGCCTAGGAGTATCGAGTCCTAGGATATCATTAATTAGACAGTATACTCACAAAATTTAATCTCATATGACCTTAGCCAGAGCTAGTCAGTGGTTCCCATTCATATGAGAGATCTCATGTCTATAGGACTATAAAGCAGTACTTAAAAGAATAATGGACAAATCCATTAGCGAAGGATAAAGTCCAGATACAGATAGGGAATAAAACATCAATACACAGCATATACCTGTGTAGGGCAAATCCAAGAGCCCATATACTCCACACAAAGAAAAAAGAGGGAGGATGGTAGTGACCACTATAGTACAGAATACTAGCCACTCTTAAGTCCAAATATACAGCGCTTGTATTATAATGTGCTAATCTACTAAAGGGCATTGGAGCAAAAAGTGAAAAAGGAAGCCGGTTGGTTGATGCCTTTTTAAGACCCCATGTCATCCAATTGCCATCTTATTTACAAGATACAATGGCCTTGTTGAGGATGTTATACAGGAAAAAGTTCCCAGCCAATAGTCTCCTGGTCTCTATTGATGTAGAGGTGCTTTATTGCAGTATACCTTATTCCCTGGGCCTCTCGGTGATAGAGAGTTTTCTAAATGAAGGGGATAGGCAGGCAGGACCTTATAATGCCTTTATTATGCAGATCCTACGACACATTTTGACCAAAAATGTATTTTCTTTTGACGGCTCCCACTGCCTCCAGGTGCAGGGGGTGGCAATGGGGACTTGTTGTGCCCCATCATACGCCAACCTGTACCTGGGGGAGTGGGAGCGTACTGTGTTTTCTAACAGTTCCTTATTGATGTATCTGGCCAGCATGCTGGCACAGATACATTGATGATATCTTTATGGTGTGGGGTGGAAGTATTGAGGACTTATAGAGCTTCATGAGCAGATTAGGAGATAATAGTTTCAACCTGAAATTTACAGTGAAACATGATCCCAGGTCCTTAGTGTTTTTGGATCTAACCATTGTTAAACAGGAGGATAGAACTATAGATACTTCATTATTCAGGAAAGCAACTGCTGGAAATACTCTGCTCCATGCAGCCAGCTCCCAACCCCAGCCGCTAATTAGAAGCATCCTCTATTCGCAATATTTGCGTTTAAGGAGGAACTGTTCAACGGAGGAGTCTTTTAGAGCTGAATCCAACTTGTTAAGATCGAGACTGATGCAGAGAGGCTACAGCAAAACGATCGTTAAAAAGGCTTTTAAAAAAGCTCTTGATAAGGATATATGGACATTATTATTTGACAATAAAGAACATAGGGGGCAACAAAAAGATACTGTAAGAATAATAAGAACATATTCTAATAACCATGAAGTAATACGACAGACAATTGGTAAACACTGGCTCCTTTTAACAGGGGACCGCATTATCAATAAATACATCAATGATTTCCCACAAATCACCTATAAGAAATGTCAATCCTTGAAAGATAGGCTTGTTCATAGCCACTTTCAGAAACCTGAAGAATCTTCAGAGGAAAGAATAGGAATGTTCAGATGCAATAACTGTGAATATTGCGACTGGATGCTAGAAGGCTCATCATATATCTTGCCAAATGGAGAAATGTATAATATGAAATTTTATGCAGACTGCCAGACCAAGGGGATTGTCTATATTGCCTTCCATATATGTGGTTCGTTTTACATTGGTAAGACGTTCAGGAATTTCTGGAGACGAGTATACAACCACGTTTACTACATCAGGAAAAATCTACTTTATACGCCCATAGGTCGGCATGTCCCGCTGAACCATAAAAATGATACGTCTATGGTCTGCTTTACAGCCCTTGAAAGGGTCAGAGAAGACCCACGGGTGGAAATATAGATCAGAGACTGCTTCAATGTGAAGCAAAATGGATTTTTAATTTAAATGCAACTCGGCACCTGGTCTCAATGATTCGTTAAGCTATAGACCATTCCTTTGACGATTTAGGATGGGTGATTTTCCTTTGCCTATGATCTGCACCCACTGGGGTACAATGTCCGTCTTTTGTTATGCTCCCCCGTGGATGATTGGGTTAACCGGAATTGTAATAATGTAATGTATAGGGTTGTGTTGTTATCTTTGTAGAATTAGGAATAAAAGGGAGATTTATGGGAACATGTGCTGATCAAATATTAGTATGATATTGCTATTAAGGTGCATCACTAATTATAAGGAAATTGGGTGTTGAAGGTTGCCCTCGGTGGAGGGGACCATTGATGTGAGTTGGACATGCAGGAACATCTGGAAAGTGTGTTGGAGAGGTTGAATCCCACCTGGCATGGTTGACAACTGGAGGTGAGAGAGATCCATTTGGCTCACTCTAGTCTGCCTGTGGTGGTGGAGTTGAGGTGGTGGCGTCAGGGGGATTCTCCCTTCCTGGTCCCTCTATTCTTTTGGGGGTATATACTATTCCCCTTATGTAAGCTTGTATGTAGGTTTGGCCCTCATCAGCTTGGACTAAGTATCACGATTATGCAGCGCTATGTCTGCTCTGCACTTGCGTCCGACCGGTATCAATAACATGGGACCGTCCGGGCGCATCTGCGCATGCACGGGGTCTTTTTTGCGCTGTGGCGGCCACTGGACATTGAATGGACTCTGTGGGTTAATTATGTTCCTTTACTTATGCCGCCCAAGCTGTTACAATGCTGGCTGCAAATTGTGAGTATGCTTTGGCGCCAAACTGACTACTTAAACAGTGTAGGTTTCTGGTCTGGCAAGCGTTTGTTTCCTGGGAGTGAGGTGTGCATTTGGTAAGTTAAGTCTGAGCTGGTTTATATTCATATGGCTATTTGTCCTTATTGGATTAGCATATGCTTCATCTCCAATATTATGGATTGTCTTCATGGATTGTTTTCTTCTTACCTTAGTGATTTCTTCTGGCTGAGCTGGAGCTTACCTTCCACTCTATCAAGCACATTATAATACAAGCGCTGTGTGTTTGGACTTAAGAGCGGCTAGTATTCTGTACTATAGTGGTCACTACCATCCTCCCTCTTTTTTCTTTGTGTGGAGTATATGGGCTCTCGGATTTGCCCTACACAGGTATATGATGTGGGGTGGCACAGTGGTGTAGTGGGTAGCACTCTCACCTAGCAGTAAGAAGGGTCGCTGGTTCGAATCCCGACCACGACACTACCTGCCTGGAGTTTGCATGTTCTCCCTGTGTCTGCGTGGGTTTCCTCCGGGTACTCCGGTTTCCTCCCACACTCCAAAGACATGCTGGTAGGTTAATTGGATCCTGTCTAAATTGGCCCTAGTATGTATGAATGTGAGTTAGGGACCTTAGATTGTAAGCTCCTTGAGGGTGTAGGGACTGATGTGAATGTATAATGTATATGTAAAGCGCTGCGTAAATTGACGGCGCTATATAAGTACCTGAAATAAATAAAATAAAAAATAAAATATTGATGTTTTATTCTTTTCCCTATCTGTATCTGGACTTTATCCTTCTCTAATGGATTTGTCCATTATTCTTTTAGGTACTGCTTTATAGTCCTATAGACATGAGATCTTTCATATGAATGGGAACCACCGACTAGCTCTCGCTAAGGCCATATGAGATTAACTTTTGTGAGTATACTGTCTAATTGATGATATCCTAGGACTCGATACTGCTAGGCCCATGCTCATATTGGTATAATTATTCTTTTAGAGGGACTATACTGATTAGATTCCTGCGATCACTTTGATTCCACTCACTCCTTCCAACCTTGGGCACACCTGTTTCCATCCATAGATTTAACTATCTTGGGCTCTTAAACACATAAGTTATATGGGCCTATGTCCCTTGATGGGCCATTGTACCTATTAATATTAATCACTACATGTATGTAGCCTTTTTTTTTTTTTTTTAAATTCCTTTATTTTGTTATACAGAAGGCATGGATACATTGTCTAGTATAAGGCAGGTCATACATTTTCATACATTAACATGTTTAGGGTACAGTAGATTGAAACCATAGACCTAGATCAGGTTTACCACCAAACAAGTGGGGTAATACATGTGTGTTCCAGCCAACTATGTATCAATTCTGGATGTAATAAAGCAAGGTAGCCTACATAAGGGCCTCCTTGCATGAACTGCGAACATATCTTTAACAGTATTGGTATATAATATAATACTTAAAATATTTTACGACAGATATGTCTAGTGCTAAACGAACAAATGTTTCCAGCTCACCGTGAATAATATGTTTTCAATAATTCGTTAACGCTGTCACCACGGCTACTTGGTGAGCTTATCAGAACAAAGTAACAGAGAAAGAGGGGAACAGAAGGGAATCAGAGGGAAAGCGGGGAAGGAGAGACAGGAGGACTAGGGAGAAGGGGGAGATGAGGTCAAGGGAAGGGAGATAGACGGGTATGGCTGCGACACCGCCCCCCCAGCGGATCCACCCGCCGGACCCCAGAGGGGCATATGCAGGTGCCTGTTTTAGCAGTAACTACGGGGACGCCCCCTCAAGTAGATTGGGTTTGTGCTTGTACCAACTCCTGTAGATATGCGTCAGTACCAACAAAATATCTCCAGGGTCTCCACTTGTCCATAAATTGTTCCTCCTTGTTTTGTAGAGTTGCAGTCAGTTCCTCCATCTGTAGAATACAGTTTACTTTCGAATACCACAGGATCCTAGTAGGTGGGAGGGGATCTCGCCATAATACGGGGATACAGGCTCTCGCTGCGTTCAGGAGTTGCATTGTCAAAGTTTTCTTGTATTTACTAATGGGTCTAGTGGTTAGGTGTAGGAGGCATGCAGCTGGGTTGTCTTTAAGTTCAACCGAGGTCAAGCTTTGAATGGTCGAAGTCACCTCCTCCCAAAAGGGTCTCAGGACCGGACACGACCAAAAGACATGGAGCATATTTCCCACTTCTGTGCCACACCTCCAACACCTATCCGAGAGCGTAGGGTTCATTTTGTGTAACATAAATGGGACTCTATACCACCTGGTCAGGATTTTGTATCCCGATTCTTGATAGCCAAAAGCCAGTATGTAGCCTTTTGAGATATTAATCACTATATGTATGCAGCCTTTTTTTTAGATATTTTAGCGCATGTTCCCAATTTCTAATGATATTTTTCCCACATTTTCCTATTTAAGGTTCTCTGAGTATATGTCACATGTAAATGGTTCTAATAAGCAGTTATGTGAAACGCGTCAACCATCTTTACGGACAAATATTTGAGAAACATGTATTTATGAACCTCAAGAGAACATCTAAATGTTTTTATGTATATTTTTTATCTAATTTTGTATAAATAAAGTTATTGAAAAGTATTATGTATACACTCCTCATTGGTACCGTGATAGTCCGTTTGGTTGGTCTTGTGTTGTAGCCTCACTGTGCCATTAATTGCAGCCTTACTGTGCCATCAATTGTAGCCACTGTGCCCATCATATGCAGCCACTGTGCCCCATAAAATGCAGCCACTGAGCCCATCTAATGCAGCCACTGAGCCCATCAAATGCAGCCACTGTGCCCATCAAATTCAGCCACTGTGCCCATCATATTCAGCCACTGTGCCAATAAAATGCAGTCACTGTGCCCATCATATGCAGCCATTCTGCCCATAAAATGCAGCCACTGTGCCCATCATAAACAGCCACTGTGCCCAAAAATGCAGCCACTGTGCCCATCATATGCAGCCTCTGTGCCCATCATATGCAGCCTCTGTGCCCATCATATGCAGCCACTGTGATCCCCCCCCCTGCCTGGCCACTTGCCGTCTGACTGGCCCTTCCCCCACCTTGGTGGCGGGTCAGGCAGCCAATGACGGCGGCGAGCTGTGGGACATGCAGCGAGTCAGGTGACCGTTCCTGCATCCTCCATGGTTCCCGTGTGTCTCTTCGTCCGTTCCGCTAGGCGTCCAATAGGGATGCCTGTGCCTTCAGTCAATAACGGCTGACGGGTATTAGACCCACACTTCCTGATTGGCAGAGAGGCGGTTCAGTATTAGACAAGCAAATATTCATTTGCTTTTCTAACACACTTGGGTGGGTTCCGAGTGCAATGCTCTGTGCTCCGCGTCCACCTTTTTTGAAGCCTATTACATAGTTGCCAACATTGCAAAAAAAATATGTGGGACACTTTTTTGGCTGTAGGCGGAGCCGTACAATAATTAGGGGGCGGGGCACTCCTTTGTAGGCGTAGCTCAGCAAAAATTACAAGTGCGGCGCGCGAAGCGTGCTGCGGTGAAAAATAGGCGTGGCTTACGTGGAAAGTGGGCGTGGCTTAAATGGGCGTGTGACTTTAGCGAAGGATAAAGTCCAGATACAGATAGGGAAAGGAATAAAACATCAATACACAGCATATACCTGTGTAGGGCAAATCCAAGAGCCCATATACTCCACACAAAGAAAAAAGAGGGAGGATGGTAGTGACCACTATAGTACAGAATACTAGCCACTCTTAAGTCCAAATATACAGCGCTTGTATTATAATGTGCTAATCTACTAACGGGCATTGGAGCAAAAAGTGAAAAAGGAAGCCGGTTGGTTGATGCCTTTTTAAGACCCCATGTCATCCAATTGCCATCTTATTTACAAGATACAATGGCCTTGTTGAGGATGTTATACAGGAAAAAGTTCCCAGCCAATAGTCTCCTGGTCTCTATTGATGTAGAGGTGCTTTATTGCAGTATACCTTATTCCCTGGGCCTCTCGGTGATAGAGAGTTTTCTAAATGAAGGGGATAGGCAGGCAGGACCTTATAATGCCTTTATTATGCAGATCCTACGACACATTTTGACCAAAAATGTATTTTCTTTTGACGGCTCCCACTGCCTCCAGGTGCAGGGGGTGGCAATGGGGACTTGTTGTGCCCCATCATACGCCAACCTGTACCTGGGGGAGTGGGAGCGTACTGTGTTTTCTAACAGTTCCTTATTGATGTATCTGGCCAGCATGCTGGCACAGATACATTGATGATATCTTTATGGTGTGGGGTGGAAGTATTGAGGACTTATAGAGCTTCATGAGCAGATTAGGAGATAATAGTTTCAACCTGAAATTTACAGTGAAACATGATCCCAGGTCCTTAGTGTTTTTGGATCTAACCATTGTTAAACAGGAGGATAGAACTATAGATACTTCATTATTCAGGAAAGCAACTGCTGGAAATACTCTGCTCCATGCAGCCAGCTCCCAACCCCAGCCGCTAATTAGAAGCATCCTCTATTCGCAATATTTGCGTTTAAGGAGGAACTGTTCAACGGAGGAGTCTTTTAGAGCTGAATCCAACTTGTTAAGATCGAGACTGATGCAGAGAGGCTACAGCAAAACGATCGTCAAAAAGGCTTTTAAAAAAGCTCTTGATAAGGATATATGGACATTATTATTTGACAATAAAGAACATAGGGGGCAACAAAAAGATACTGTAAGAATAATAAGAACATATTCTAATAACCATGAAGTAATACGACAGACAATTGGTAAACACTGGCTCCTTTTAACAGGGGACCGCATTATCAATAAATACATCAATGATTTCCCACAAATCACCTATAAGAAATGTCAATCCTTGAAAGATAGGCTTGTTCATAGCCACTTTCAGAAACCTGAAGAATCTTCAGAGGAAAGAATAGGAATGTTCAGATGCAATAACTGTGAATATTGCGACTGGATGCTAGAAGGCTCATCATATATCTTGCCAAATGGAGAAATGTATAATATGAAATTTTATGCAGACTGCCAGACCAAGGGGATTGTCTATATTGCCTTCCATATATGTGGTTCGTTTTACATTGGTAAGACGTTCAGGAATTTCTGGAGACGAGTATACAACCACGTTTACTACATCAGGAAAAATCTACTTTATACGCCCATAGGTCGGCATGTCCCGCTGAACCATAAAAATGATACGTCTATGGTCTGCTTTACAGCCCTTGAAAGGGTCAGAGAAGACCCACGGGTGGAAATATAGATCAGAGACTGCTTCAATGTGAAGCAAAATGGATTTTTAATTTAAATGCAACTCGGCACCTGGTCTCAATGATTCGTTAAGCTATAGACCATTCCTTTGACGATTTAGGATGGGTGATTTTCCTTTGCCTATGATCTGCACCCACTGGGGTACAATGTCCGTCTTTTGTTATGCTCCCCCGTGGATGATTGGGTTAACCGGAATTGTAATAATGTAATGTATAGGGTTGTGTTGTTATCTTTGTAGAATTAGGAATAAAAGGGAGATTTATGGGAACATGTGCTGATCAAATATTAGTATGATATTGCTATTAAGGTGCATCACTAATTATAAGGAAATTGGGTGTTGAAGGTTGCCCTCGGTGGAGGGGACCATTGATGTGAGTTGGACATGCAGGAACATCTGGAAAGTGTGTTGGAGAGGTTGAATCCCACCTGGCATGGTTGACAACTGGAGGTGAGAGAGAGCCATTTGGCTCACTCTAGTCTGCCTGTGGTGGTGGAGTTGAGGTGGTGGCGTCAGGGGGATTCTCCCTTCCTGGTCCCTCTATTCTTTTGGGGGTATATACTATTCCCCTTATGTAAGCTTGTATGTAGGTTTGGCCCTCATCAGCTTGGACTAAGTATCACGATTATGCAGCGCTATGTCTGCTCTGCACTTGCGTCCGACCGGTATCAATAACATGGGACCGTCCGGGCGCATCTGCGCATGCACGGGGTCTTTTTTGCGCTGTGGCGGCCACTGGACATTGAATGGACTCTGTGGGTTAATTATGTTCCTTTACTTATGCCGCCCAAGCTGTTACAATGCTGGCTGCAAATTGTGAGTATGCTTTGGCGCCAAACTGACTACTTAAACAGTGTAGGTTTCTGGTCTGGCAAGCGTTTGTTTCCTGGGAGTGAGGTGTGCATTTGGTAAGTTAAGTCTGAGCTGGTTTATATTCATATGGCTATTTGTCCTTATTGGATTAGCATATGCTTCATCTCCAATATTATGGATTGTCTTCATGGATTGTTTTCTTCTTACCTTAGTGATTTCTTCTGGCTGAGCTGGAGCTTACCTTCCACTCTATCAAGCACATTATAATACAAGCGCTGTGTGTTTGGACTTAAGAGCGGCTAGTATTCTGTACTATAGTGGTCACTACCATCCTCCCTCTTTTTTCTTTGTGTGGAGTATATGGGCTCTCGGATTTGCCCTACACAGGTATATGATGTGGGGTGGCACAGTGGTGTAGTGGGTAGCACTCTCACCTAGCAGTAAGAAGGGTCGCTGGTTCGAATCCCGACCACGACACTACCTGCCTGGAGTTTGCATGTTCTCCCTGTGTCTGCGTGGGTTTCCTCCGGGTACTCCGGTTTCCTCCCACACTCCAAAGACATGCTGGTAGGTTAATTGGATCCTGTCTAAATTGGCCCTAGTATGTATGAATGTGAGTTAGGGACCTTAGATTGTAAGCTCCTTGAGGGTGTAGGGACTGATGTGAATGTATAATGTATATGTAAAGCGCTGCGTAAATTGACGGCGCTATATAAGTACCTGAAATAAATAAAATAAAAAATAAAATATTGATGTTTTATTCTTTTCCCTATCTGTATCTGGACTTTATCCTTCTCTAATGGATTTGTCCATTATTCTTTTAGGTACTGCTTTATAGTCCTATAGACATGAGATCTTTCATATGAATGGGAACCACCGACTAGCTCTCGCTAAGGCCATATGAGATTAACTTTTGTGAGTATACTGTCTAATTGATGATATCCTAGGACTCGATACTGCTAGGCCCATGCTCATATTGGTATAATTATTCTTTTAGAGGGACTATACTGATTAGATTCCTGCGATCACTTTGATTCCACTCACTCCTTCCAACCTTGGGCACACCTGTTTCCATCCATAGATTTAACTATCTTGGGCTCTTAAACACATAAGTTATATGGGCCTATGTCCCTTGATGGGCCATTGTACCTATTAATATTAATCACTACATGTATGTAGCCTTTTTTTTTTTTTTTAAATTCCTTTATTTTGTTATACAGAAGGCATGGATACATTGTCTAGTATAAGGCAGGTCATACATTTTCATACATTAACATGTTTAGGGTACAGTAGATTGAAACCATAGACCTAGATCAGGTTTACCACCAAACAAGTGGGGTAATACATGTGTGTTCCAGCCAACTATGTATCAATTCTGGATGTAATAAAGCAAGGTAGCCTACATAAGGGCCTCCTTGCATGAACTGCGAACATATCTTTAACAGTATTGGTATATAATATAATACTTAAAATATTTTACGACAGATATGTCTAGTGCTAAACGAACAAATGTTTCCAGCTCACCGTGAATAATATGTTTTCAATAATTCGTTAACGCTGTCACCACGGCTACTTGGTGAGCTTATCAGAACAAAGTAACAGAGAAAGAGGGGAACAGAAGGGAATCAGAGGGAAAGCGGGGAAGGAGAGACAGGAGGACTAGGGAGAAGGGGGAGATGAGGTCAAGGGAAGGGAGATAGACGGGTATGGCTGCGACACCGCCCCCCCAGCGGATCCACCCGCCGGACCCCAGAGGGGCATATGCAGGTGCCTGTTTTAGCAGTAACTACGGGGACGCCCCCTCAAGTAGATTGGGTTTGTGCTTGTACCAACTCCTGTAGATATGCGTCAGTACCAACAAAATATCTCCAGGGTCTCCACTTGTCCATAAATTGTTCCTCCTTGTTTTGTAGAGTTGCAGTCAGTTCCTCCATCTGTAGAATACAGTTTACTTTCGAATACCACAGGATCCTAGTAGGTGGGAGGGGATCTCGCCATAATACGGGGATACAGGCTCTCGCTGCGTTCAGGAGTTGCATTGTCAAAGTTTTCTTGTATTTACTAATGGGTCTAGTGGTTAGGTGTAGGAGGCATGCAGCTGGGTTGTCTTTAAGTTCAACCGAGGTCAAGCTTTGAATGGTCGAAGTCACCTCCTCCCAAAAGGGTCTCAGGACCGGACACGACCAAAAGACATGGAGCATATTTCCCACTTCTGTGCCACACCTCCAACACCTATCCGAGAGCGTAGGGTTCATTTTGTGTAACATAAATGGGACTCTATACCACCTGGTCAGGATTTTGTATCCCGATTCTTGATAGCCAAAAGCCAGTATGTAGCCTTTTGAGATATTAATCACTATATGTATGCAGCCTTTTTTTTTAGATATTTTAGCGCATGTTCCCAATTTCTAATGATATTTTTCCCACATTTTCCTATTTAAGGTTCTCTGAGTATATGTCACATGTAAATGGTTCTAATAAGCAGTTATGTGAAACGCGTCAACCATCTTTACGGACAAATATTTGAGAAACATGTATTTATGAACCTCAAGAGAACATCTAAATGTTTTTATGTATATTTTTTATCTAATTTTGTATAAATAAAGTTATTGAAAAGTATTATGTATACACTCCTCATTGGTACCGTGATAGTCCGTTTGGTTGGTCTTGTGTTGTAGCCTCACTGTGCCATTAATTGCAGCCTTACTGTGCCATCAATTGTAGCCACTGTGCCCATCATATGCAGCCACTGTGCCCCATAAAATGCAGCCACTGAGCCCATCTAATGCAGCCACTGAGCCCATCAAATGCAGCCACTGTGCCCATCAAATTCAGCCACTGTGCCCATCATATTCAGCCACTGTGCCAATAAAATGCAGTCACTGTGCCCATCATATGCAGCCATTCTGCCCATAAAATGCAGCCACTGTGCCCATCATAAACAGCCACTGTGCCCAAAAATGCAGCCACTGTGCCCATCATATGCAGCCTCTGTGCCCATCATATGCAGCCTCTGTGCCCATCATATGCAGCCACTGTGATCCCCCCCCCTGCCTGGCCACTTGCCGTCTGACTGGCCCTTCCCCCACCTTGGTGGCGGGTCAGGCAGCCAATGACGGCGGCGAGCTGTGGGACATGCAGCGAGTCAGGTGACCGTTCCTGCATCCTCCATGGTTCCCGTGTGTCTCTTCGTCCGTTCCGCTAGGCGTCCAATAGGGATGCCTGTGCCTTCAGTCAATAACGGCTGACGGGTATTAGACCCACACTTCCTGATTGGCAGAGAGGCGGTTCAGTATTAGACAAGCAAATATTCATTTGCTTTTCTAACACACTTGGGTGGGTTCCGAGTGCAATGCTCTGTGCTCCGCGTCCACCTTTTTTGAAGCCTATTACATAGTTGCCAACATTGCAAAAAAAATATGTGGGACACTTTTTTGGCTGTAGGCGGAGCCGTACAATAATTAGGGGGCGGGGCACTCCTTTGTAGGCGTAGCTCAGCAAAAATTACAAGTGCGGCGCGCGAAGCGTGCTGCGGTGAAAAATAGGCGTGGCTTACGTGGAAAGTGGGCGTGGCTTAAATGGGCGTGTGACTTTAGCGAAGGATAAAGTCCAGATACAGATAGGGAAAGGAATAAAACATCAATACACAGCATATACCTGTGTAGGGCAAATCCAAGAGCCCATATACTCCACACAAAGAAAAAAGAGGGAGGATGGTAGTGACCACTATAGTACAGAATACTAGCCACTCTTAAGTCCAAATATACAGCGCTTGTATTATAATGTGCTAATCTACTAACGGGCATTGGAGCAAAAAGTGAAAAAGGAAGCCGGTTGGTTGATGCCTTTTTAAGACCCCATGTCATCCAATTGCCATCTTATTTACAAGATACAATGGCCTTGTTGAGGATGTTATACAGGAAAAAGTTCCCAGCCAGTAGTCTCCTGGTCTCTATTGATGTAGAGGTGCTTTATTGCAGTATACCTTATTCCCTGGGCCTCTCGGTGATAGAGAGTTTTCTAAATGAAGGGGATAGGCAGGCAGGACCTTATAATGCCTTTATTATGCAGATCCTACGACACATTTTGACCAAAAATGTATTTTCTTTTGACGGCTCCCACTGCCTCCAGGTGCAGGGGGTGGCAATGGGGACTTGTTGTGCCCCATCATACGCCAACCTGTACCTGGGGGAGTGGGAGCGTACTGTGTTTTCTAACAGTTCCTTATTGATGTATCTGGCCAGCATGCTGGCACAGATACATTGATGATATCTTTATGGTGTGGGGTGGAAGTATTGAGGACTTATAGAGCTTCATGAGCAGATTAGGAGATAATAGTTTCAACCTGAAATTTACAGTGAAACATGATCCCAGTGTTTTTGGATCTAACCATTGTTAAACAGGAGGATAGAACTATAGATACTTCATTATTCAGTATTCAGCGGTTCAGTATTAGACAAGCAAATATTCATTTGCTTTTCTAACACACTTGGGTGGGTTCCGAGTGCAATGCTCTGTGCTCCGCGTCCACCTTTTTTGAAGCCTATTACATAGTTGCCAACATTGCAAAAAAAATATGTGGGACACTTTTTTGGCTGTAGGCGGAGCAGTACAATAATTAGGGGGCGGGGCACTCCTTTGTAGGCGTAGCTCAGCAAAAATTACAAGTGCGGCGCGCGAAGCGTGCTGCGGTGAAAAATAGGCGTGGCTTACGTGGAAAGTGGGCGTGGCTTAAATGGGCGTGTGCTCAAGAGGGTGTGGTTCGAGTCTGAGATGAATGAGGGATGGAGAGGGAAAGGGGGAGAAGGAAAGGGGGAGAGGGGAATGACGGGACAGCAGCCCCAGATCCTACACAATAGAAATATGTGTATTCTAGAAAGTTTAACAATCAGCAGATAAAGATACTCCAAACACCTGGTGTTAACGCTTCAATCATCCCGGCACCATGGTTGTTATGGTGTCAGGATGAATGAAGCGCATTATTTCTATTATTACATTGTAATATAAAATTAAATCATTCAACTCACCATAATGCCGAATCAGTGGGATCCCTGAGCGTGTCACTAGCCACGTCGCCTTCCACCAGCAGAGTCTGTCCTTGCATCAGGTGCCCCCGGCAGAGTCTGTCCTTGCATCAGGTGCCCCCGGCAGAGTCTGTCCTTGCATCAGGTGCCACCGGCAGAGTCTGTCCTTGCATCAGGTGCCCCCGGCAGAGTCTGTCCTTGCATCAGGTGCCCCCGGCAGAGTCTGTATAGACCCCCTCAGTGCAGACCCCCTCCATCAGTGCAGACCCCCTCATCAGTGCAGATCCCCTCCATCAGTGCAGACCCCCTGCATCAGTGCAGACCCCTCCTCTATTAGTGCAAACCCCCCTCAGTGCAGCCCCCCTCTATTAGTGCAGCCCCCCCCCTCTATTAGTGCAGACCCCCCTAGGTGCAGCCCCCCCTCAATTAGTGCAGCCCCCTCAGTGTAGCCCCCCTTCTATTAGTGCAGACCCCCCTCAATGCAGCCCCCGCTCAGTGCAGGAGCGGCCGGTGTTCTACCTGCCGAGAAAGTTCCCCTCAGCAAGTATGGACCCCCTGTACTGCGCAGGCGCAGCGCTTGCTCAGTACGGGGCTGGGGAACTTTCGGCAAGACACGGTGACGGCGGCGACATTGTCTTCTGCTTCAGTGGGGAGGGGACGTGCCGTGCAGCTAAAGAAGCCGCTTCATTGGCTGCACGGATCGAGCCCCCTTCCTCTCTCCACTACTCAACACTGTCACTAGGGGGAAGATCGAGCGGCGGCGGCGGCCGCTATTTCGCTGGAGCCAGCTGCTCCAAAAACCAAAAAAAAAAACATTCCAGATTTTCCTTATGGAAAATCTCGATTCGGGACAGCCTCCAATCGGGACGAGGGTCCCAAAATCGGGATTGTCCCGGGAAAATCGGGACTGTTGGCAACTATGCTATTAGAGCCTATGGCTCTAATCAGGTGCTTCAAAAAAACACCCCCACCGCTGTAATTCAGGCGCTTCCGCGTCCAAAAAGGGGCCAGATGCCTGAATAGGGGGTGGCTACAGCGGCCATGGATAGATTCATGCCATGCAATTTTACATAGAGGGGGGTGGCGTGACAGAGGGGGTGGCGCCCGTGCGCCCTTAATGGAAGCACCACCACTGCAATCTCCTGAAGGTTTATTACCATGTTGGACTAGGCTCATAGTACAATACTGCAGAGAAGGTCTCTGACATTTAACGTCGGCTGCAGAGAAGGTCTCTGACAGTTTTATGTCAGCTGTTTAACCACTTCCCGCCCGGCCTATAGCAGAATGACGGCCGGGCGGTGGTTCAGTTATCCTGACTGGGCGTCATATGACGTCCTTCAGGATAACAGCTGCCGCGCGCCCATGGGGGCACGCATCATGGCGATTGGTGGTGCGGTGTGTCCAACGGAGGCTCTTTACCACGTGATCAGCCGTGTCCAATAACAGCTGATCACAATGTAAACAGGAAGAGCCGGTGATTGGCTTTTCCTCATGCGCGTCTGATAGACACGAGGAGAGCCGATCGGTGGCTCTCATGACAAGGGGGGTCTGTGCTGATTGTTTCAGTGCAGCCACCCCTCGGATGCCCACCCAGGACCACCAGGGAAGGGGGCAACATGTAGAGGGCCAGGTCTGTTCCCCTATGGCCATCCACATATGAAAAAATATGCACAACAGATGCCAATCAGTGCCCACAAATGGTGTCAGTGTCACCTCAGTACCCATCCATGCTCATCAGTGCCACCCATAAGTACCCATCAGTGCCGCCTATCATTGCCCATCATTAGTGCCACCTCATCGATGCCCAACAATGCAGCCATATCAGTGCCCGACATTGAAGAAGAAAACTTACTTCTTTACAAAAAAATTTAACAGACAAAAGAAACTATTTTTTTCTAAATTTTTGGTCTTTGTTGCGCAAAAAGTAAAAATCGCAGAGGTGATCAAATACCACCAAAAGAAAGCTTTATTTGTGGAAACAAAGTGATAAAAAATTTGTTTGAGTATAGTGTAGCATGACCGCGCAATTGTCATTCCAATTGCGACAGAGCTGAAAGCTGAAAATTGGCTTGGGCAGGAAGGTGCGTAAGTGCCTGGTATTGAAGTGGTTAAAGGAGGATATCGTTGTTATGGCAGCAGCCAGCTGCCATAACCCCTCTATCCCCTTCTTCAGCGGGCGGTCCGCTACAAGATAAAAGTGGTCTCTGCGGCGGATTCGCTGCAAGATCAATTTTATCGGCGGCGGGAGGGGGGCCCCAGTAGCGCCTGTGGGGAAGGTTGTACAATGCAAAGTATAGAATACTTGGTGAGGGAATAGAGCAGAGCTCTCCATGGTGAGTAGTGCCTGTGGGGAAGGTTTTACAATGCATGGCATAGAATAAATGGTGAGGGAATAGAGCAGAGCTCTCCATGGTCAGAGTAGTGCCTGTGGGGCAGGTTGTACAATGCATGGCATAGAATAAATGGTGAGGTAACAGAGCAGAGCTCTCCATGGTGAGAGTAGTGCCTGTGGGGCAGGTTGTACAATGCAAAGTATAGAATAAATGGTGAGGGAATAGAGCAGAGCTCTCCATGGTGAGAGCAGTGCCTGTGGGGAAGGTTGTACAATGCAAAGTATAGAATAAATGGTGAGGGAATAGAGCAGAGCTCTCCATGGTGAGAGTAGTGCCTGTGGGGCAGGTTGTACAATACAAAGTATAGAATAAATGGTGAGGGAATAGAGCAGAGCTCTCCATGGTGAGAGTAGTGCCTGTTGGGCAGGTTGTACAATACAAAGTATAGAATACTTGGTGAGGGAATAGAGCAGAGCTCTCCATGGTGAGAGTAGTGCCTGTGGGGAAGGTTGTACAATGCAAAGTATAGAATAAATGGTGAGGGAATAGAGCAGAGCTCTCCATGGTGAGAGTAGTGCCTGTGGGGAAGGTTGTACAATACAAAGTATAGAATAAATGGTGAGGGAATAGAGCAGAGCTCTCACTGTCCGCTCACCATTGCCAGCGTTCTAATGATTTCTCGGCGCCAAGCAGCTGACAGACTCCAGTAACCACTTCCACAGATTAAATACAAAGTCAAGCAGCTGGCCAACTTGTAAGCGCCGTAAAAGCTGGCAGAGAGCGCTCCAGGCTGTCACATTCTAACTATGCCGGGAATGTAACACTAGCAGCAAACCACGCGAGAAGCCGGCTGAGCGGCGCCATCTCGCGAGACTTCCCAGCCGTCTCCTGCCCAGAGCTTCCCCAGAGCTCTCTATACCTAACGTGTGAGAAGACGGCAGTGGCAGCCTCAGCAGCGTTCCTGACCATGCCAGCTCCAGCCCAGGTAATGCATTTATTAGGCAATCCACTGAGCCTGCGCTCGGCTGCATGAGTGTGCATGTCAGGCTACTCCAGGAGAGTGCAGCCAGCTGGAGTTCCATGGCATCCTCGTAGGGACATGTGACTGATTGCAGTGCACCTAGGTTCACCCAGTCCATGGTGAGGGCACATCCTCAGGACAGGAAGGTGCATGCAGTCAGCCATTAGCAGGGCTTTGCATTGGTCCACATTGGAGTGTAGCTGGCAGCACTTCCATGCCATTCCATACATTCTGTAAAATGAGAGAAGGGTGATTGTGGGGGGGCACACACACAACTTCTACTAATGGGCACAGCTCCCTGAGCATGCCTTCCCTTGGAGCGCCCTTATTACGGGCTGATCTATGGCACCGTATTTATCCAGGCGCTTCAATGGATGCACTTTAATAGATGAGACTCCTGGGAGGCATACAGCACAATCAATTGCCTGTTTATCTGTCTTGGGTCGGCGGAGGAGCACCGGCGAGGTGGTAAGTTGCTGGTTATTCGGCGTCACATCATAAACTTTTCGCCTTTTTTTAACAAATGTCTTATTTTATTGCAGCCTGTAATTGGCTGTGGAGGGGATTTAGCATGTCAGACGGGGAGGAATGGGAGAAGTGCACTAAGCCATAGCGAATTGTTAGAACCCTGGACGCCAATCTGATCTCAGCACAGTGACAGCTGGTTGCCGGGTGTTACTACGCTTTAAGAAGCTGGTAACTAGGGAGCTGCTGTCAGTTGATGTGTTCTCACAGGTGTATGTTATGGTGGAGTGTTTGGAGATTTAAGTGCAACTGTGACCAAAATCAAAAATGACATGTATGATACAATCTGTCAGTAGCGTTACACAGCAGTCTACGGGGTTGATTTACTAAAGGCAAATAGACTGTGCACTTTGCTAGGGAATTTATTCCAGAGCTTAGTAAATGAAGGGAAGCTCTGCTAACTTCCATCATCATGTGCAAGAAAAAAAACATTCATTTTAATTTTTTTCTTGCATGTGATTGGCTAATCCTTGTAAAGTGCATCTTCACCTCATTTACTAAACTCTTAAGCAAGCTCCCTTGCAGATGACAACTGCACTAGCAAAGTGCACAATCTATTTGCCTTTAGTAAATCAACCCCTTCGTTTTTCTGAGTCCCCCCTGCCAGTAAGTCATCTTGTGTTTTTTTTTTGATTGTGTTGAGACAAATCATTTAAGATTGACAGGAGTGCTTACAATGGTCAGTTTTTATTCACTTATGTAAACCCTTTATGGCAAAAGGGGGAAAAAAACTGTAGCTGTGTGTGTGTTACCCCAACATGTCATATTGCTGATATATTACTGCATGTATTTGTGTTAAAAGTATCCTTTTCTCTTTGCATTACTTCCTTTGTGTGAAATACCTGGTGATCCTGCCAGTTCCTGTTTTCCTATTTGTAACTGACCAAACTAGGCATGAGGGTACATCCTTGCCAAAGGGGGTCAGTTTTCTTTCTTGCATTCTATTTTGGAGTACAGCCTGCCTGTCCTCCAATGGTCAGACTCATGCTGACAAACACACTTTGCGCAACTGTATGCTGGGAAGATCAGTGTTCTGCTGTTTCCTGCCTCCTCCTGACATGTCTCCATCCACTCCCAGCTCTTTAAGCCCCTTATGTAGCTGCAAAAAGAGATCATGTGATAATGTAAGAAAAAATACGTTGTTTTACAAGGTAAGGGTTCACATATACCTTTTAATAAGTGTTAGTTGGAGTTCAGCATTAAATTATTAGTCACTCATGTAATTTCGCTTTAAATCTGCTAATGTATCTAACACTACCCTTTCCGCTGATTGACTATGCTGCTCTCTAAGTAAGGCTATGTTTCCCCTCCATACATACAGTGGAGGAGTGAATGTAGCCATCCTAAGACAATAGGTGTGTAACTGGCTGATCGCCAGATGGAAATGAAAGTTTGAAAAAAGATAACTAATGCAGCCACCACATCCAATGAATGGTAAGGTACAATATCTTACATTTGTTTTTGAGTTTAGTTACGCTTTTAGGCTGGGTTCACACTGGTGCGATGTTGGACATTGCTTGTGAATCGCATTACACTACTGTGCAGATCACATGCAAATTCAGCCATAGGCCTCTTTCACATGGACGATCCGTATGTCCGTTTTTCATCCTTCCGTTTTCGGATGAAAAACAGACATACATTCATCCCTATGCAGCGTCGGATGTCAGCGGTGACATGTCCGCTGACATCCGACCCCGCTCTGATCCGAAAAGTGTAACGGAGGAAAATCCTACTTTTCCATCCGTTTTCGGATCGGGTGACGACGGACACTACGGTCCGTCGTCATCCGATCCCCCCATAGGGGAGAGCGGCGCTCTGACGGGTCCGCCGCTGCACAGCGTGCAGCGATGCACCTGTCATCTTCCTGCTCAGCGGGGATCGGCGGAGCGATCCCCGCTGAGCCAGCGGATGTTCACAGGGCGGATCATCACTGATCCGCCCCGTGAGAAAGAGGCCTTACAGATTGTATGGCTGAATTCGCATTTCATTCACACCTGCACTGGAATCGGATTGCATGGGTGTTCACACCCATGCGATCCAACTCCTGCACCATTTGACAGTTCAAATATGTTGTGATATGCGAACCGACCTGGGGGTGTCATTAACTTTCTATTGACACCCACAGCGGTATGCATAGGGCAGTGTGCACTGCCCGCCAGTTCTATGCGGGAACAGGCACTGGAATCGCGCTGGTTCCTTTATCGTGCTAGTGTGAACCCGCTCTTAAACTTTATTTCCAGGGACATGAAAAGTTAATCCTTGCAGTGGGTCCCTGTCTGTACTACAAGGGTTAAAGCTCAACACAGAGAAACTTAAAACTTCTCCCTTACATTGGAGCTGCACTTGCACTGCAAGGGTTAGCTGCTCATTTGGGTCCAGGGGGAATAGAAATTCAATGAATTGGGTATCTGACAGCACCCATGGCTGTCAGAATACCCGAACAGTGATGGTATCTGATTGGCTGCAGTCACTGTTCGGTTGACAAATTTCCACCTGACTCCTCCGATCAGCACATGAAAGTTTGTGGCGCTCTCAGGGTCAGCCTCAGATGGAAAATTGATCCATGTATGGCCCGCTTTATTCATTGCTTCTGCAGGCTATCGCCCCGCTACACGACTGGTACCCTGAAAGCGCTTTTCTTAGCTGCTCAATGGGTCATGGCCTCTCCAGCATTATATGAGGATGTTGAGGGCCCACCCACATCCCAGGAATGTCAGAGATCAAGAACACTGGGCTACCAGGGGACTGAGGAACAAAATATCTATTTCTGTTTATTCCTCTACCCCTTCACATAATGAACATTGAACCCTTGCAGTGCTGAGAGGCACCCGCTGCAAGGGGTCATTTTTGTTTTCACTGCAGTTCTGCTTTAAAGTGCGTGTAAATCTTACCTGAATGACATTTAGTTTGCTAAAGCACTCTGGGGTTCATTTACTAAAGGCAAATCCACTGTGCACTACAAATGCACTTGGAGGTGAAGTCATGTAGATCTGAGGGGAAGCTCTGCTGATTTCTATCATCCAATCGTGCAAGCAAAATTGTTATTTTTTATTTTCCTTGCATGTCCTCCCTCAAATCTACAGCGACTGCACTTCCAAGTGCACTTGTAGTGCATAGTGGATTTGCCTTTAGTAAATACCCCCCCCCCGCCTCCTCCCCGTTGTAAACAGGCAAAGCTAAAGCCCAAAACTAAACCCCAGGCTAACATAAGTATACAGATGAAATACGTGTATTTTCTGTCCATCCAGTCCTGAGATGTGCAACTCTACCCCTGCTCTGCAGTAGTTTCTCTTTATCTAGCAGGTCATTGAGTGTTGCTTCTCCCGCTCTGAGCTCTGCTTTACATACAATAGTGTAGACTGCAAGAGGCTGATGCCAAGACAAATGCTGGTACTCACACTGCTTGCTTTTAATATAATATGTTAAATGGCAATGGTTACAAAGCCACATTCATTTGCTTATTTATTATCTAAATTCTTCTTTTTGTAATAAAACACTTTTTATTTTTTTGTTTAATCCTTTCATCACCTTTGTGCTTCAGTGCTGCTGATTCCTTGCATCCTCTTTGCAGCCATTTCCTGTTTTTATGCATGCTTTCCAGCAATGGCTCCATGGCCTCTCTGTGGCTGGTTTCCTGAGGGTAACAACAGTGGACCATGTCTGCATTATGAATTATAATGTGGCCACTTGTGGTCTCCATCAGAGGCCAGGGTGACATCACAGGAATATAGTTGGGAGGTAGGTGTGGTCACCCTACAAAAGAAGTGTGTGAACAAGGATCACTTTTGAAATCGGCTTTATACATTAACATTGACATAAGATTTTAGTGATTGGATTTCAACTGTGAGTAGTAAATGTGAATTTTTATTTGATCAGAACCAGTGTGGTGGAACTGTTGGGGATTCACATTGCCAACTAGGTGATCTCAGAAAACATTCCACAATGTGTTCGGAATGATCCTTTTTTAATATAGCGAGTTGGATTGTGGTATTTCTGATTTATGATAACAAGCTTTGTTTGTTCTGAAATAATTACGCATGTAATGTTTCCTGTAAGGAATATGACTGAATGCTGGGCTATTCTCTGATACAGTGAGGCTTTTTTTTTTTCCCTCTCTGCTGGCAAATATAATGATGATTTTATGTTTCAGAAATTTTGGGCACTGCTTTTAAATTCTTTGGAGTGGCTGCAGATTTTTAGGCTATTATTAGTGGCAAGGATTTAACAATGTTTGCAATTATATTTGAACTCAGGCAGATATGTTAAAACACAGTTTTAAAATAATTTTACATTAATTACAAAAAAATTCAGAGCATTTTTTTCCAACAACCGACCAACGCTCTCCGTATTATTTTACTTATTCACAACACTTTGGATAATGTACATTCCTGTCAGTCCCTGCTCTCAAGGAGCTTAGAATCTAAGGTGCGCCATGATTTTTTTTTTTTTTAATTCAGGTAAAGGGTTTATGAAGAACTCAACAAACCATAAAAAGCAAAACAAACTTCCAGAAAGACCATACAAAATGTTGCGGTGTTCCAGCCACAAACATTTTTTTTTTAAAGCGGGGTTCCACCCAAATTTTGAACAATATCTGTATGTATTCTCTTCCCTGCCTAGATGCTGACATGCCGTTTAAAAAAATTTAAATCGCCATAATTACCTTTTATTTTTCTATTCTTCTTTGCACTTCCTGGTTCTCCTCCCGAGGGAGTAGGCGTGTTTCTAGCCTCTCCCAGACTCCTGGGAGCTAGTCTCAGGCTTCCCAGGATGCCACTGAGCATGTGTGGGAACGAGCAGTGAATGCTGGGAGCACAGCATTCACCACATCCAGGAAATAAATGCTTGTAGGCTTCAAATGCCCACAATGAAGATGGAAACTGCCTGCAGTGAATAATATAAGTTATTCTTTCCGACGAAATCTGACACAGGCGGACATATTACACACAATATGTGAGTATGTAATGCTGAGAAGAAAAGTTTGTGAATGAACTCAAAAAAAAAAAAAAACGATAGATAGGTGGACCCCCGCTTTAAAGTCAGCAGCTACAAACATTGTAGCTATTAACTTTTAATCAGGACACTTACCTGGCTGGGGAGGATAGGTGACCAATGGTGGCCACACTTGTATTGATACAATCAACAATTGATTGCTTAATGTGACTTACCTTATCCAACTGAATAAAAACTGCAAGCCAAAGACCCTTCATTTGATCGAGTTAGTGAGCTCTTAAAGTGTTACTAAACCCAGTAATGTGAAAATAGTTCCTCTGCACCCCCCCGATGTGCCCGCAGCTTATACTTTTTTTTTTTTCCCATTAAAATACTGCCACTATATACCTTTTTTTTGCTGATCTGAATACCATGGTCACGTGATAACTGCACAGTTTGTCCAGTGCTGAGTTTTCAGGTAGGAGGATATTTCTACTACAGCTTGTATACACGCCCACATGTGTGATGTCAGTATCATGTGACCTGAACAGTTCAACTGAAACGGGAAATGTTCTCTCCAGCAATAGAGACTAAGCTGAGCATGTGCAGGACGGCTACCCTCACTGTATTATATGGCCTTGCAAAGATAGACAGTGCAGGAGGGAAGGATCTGTCCATAAAGTGTCAAAGAGCCTTTTTACACAATGCAGAGGATTAACCCCTTAAGTTCCACAGTGAGTATAATAAGCTTTTCTGCATATACAGACATATTTTATTGTTGTGGCTTTAGTATCACTTGAATAAATTTCAAACCACCATGTTGACTAGCAAGCAGGTTCTTTATTGGGAAGAGACAGGCAATGTCTTTTCTGCAAAAAAAAAGCTGCAGCTTACTTACACTCCAGTATGCTTGGATGACTGTAGTCCTGCACATGCGCAGGATTTAACATCATCCCTCGCCTGCCAATTAAGAAATCTGAAGACTGGCTCCCAGGTCTCAGACACTTGAAGCAGAGGTAAGTATTGCAGACTTTAGTTCCGCTGTAAAGTTGCTCTGTGGTCTAGAGCAGCAATTGCTAACCAGTGGTCCGTGGAGCACTGATGGTCTACAAGAAAATTTTGGAGGTCCCCAGGAGTTCTGCCACGCATCAACATTGTGGCGGATGTTTACTACCCAATGTTGTTTCAAGTGTTTTTAATGCGCGCTGGCAGTCAATACTGTCACATTGATACTCGATGCCTCCTCTGTAGTTCCGGCTCCTGTAAACACAGAGGGAGGCGTCGAGACTACCGCAAAGAGAGCCAGAAGCTAAAGAAGAGGGGACCTCCAATGGCAGTGCTGATCACAGACTAGGGGGGAAGCATGTAGCTCGAGCACATGGCTGGATAAGGAGGTGAGATCCAGTAATGAGTCTGTGTAAGGCAGCAGTGTGATGCAGAGTTCAGGGGGGGCGCAGAGAGCTGAAGTATTGTGTGTGTATAAGGCATGTAAAATTCATGTTAGTCGCCCGCTGGATTCAAAATTGTGAGTTTAGTGTTCCACGAGGTCAGAAGGGTTGGTGACCACTGACTAGAGGGTACTCTGCTCAGCTGGTTCAAACCCTTCTTGTCAGGGAGATCACAAAAAGTCACAGCAGGAATCCATTCATCCTCTTCATTTCTATTACATCAAAGGATGCCACAGGGCTCAAGCCTGTCAACAGTGTTATTTGCAATATGCATGATCCCTCTAGAAATCTCAAACAACAATGGTCTAAAGCCTACTACACACTAGTATTTTTTTTCGTTCAACTTTCGTTCAACCCAGCAGAGCTGAAAGAAAAATAACTGACAGCTTGGGAGGAGCCTCTCCACTAACTATCCGACGTTAGTACAGCGATCTCCCCTGCTATTCTATTGTGTTCTGACAGGTATGGCCCCCCCGCCAGAATACTCTAGCCGGCGTTCTTAGCCAATGGCTGAGAGCGCTGATTTAGGAGCAGAACGGCAAACCTTTTTCAGTCATACCCATTTTGAACGCCCAGCTTCTGTCGGACGGACTGCAGTACACACAGGCCGAATGTCGGTTGGTTTCTGTTAAACCGGCCGGTGCCTCCAAACATTTGGCCGTATGTACTAGGCATTAGGTACCATTGCTATACAATTGCACCCAGTCTTACCTGTCTTTCAGACCAGACACTGGTGTCGTATTGACATACAAGAATGGATTTAACTGTAGGGCCGAAACAACTAATCGATTATGAACTTAATCGATTACTATTTTCATAATTGATTAATCGCCCAGTAACATAATGGGGTTAAAAAAACTAAAATGAGCCCTTTAGATTACAAAAAGAGCAAATAATTGCTACTGTAAATATTACTTTCACTGTTGCACAGTAAAAAAATGAACCCCTTACAGTAGCGATTATTTGCTCTTTTTGTACTATAAAGAGCTATTTTATTTTTTTATTATCCCATTATGTTACTAAACGTCTTAGACCTGGTTCACACCTATGTGTTTTTTGGTGCTTTTTGCAGAAATGCACTACAGTTCATTTAAGTTCACATCTATGCTTTTTTCAGCTGCTGCATATTTGGAAAGGGTCAGGGACTTTTTTCCATGCAAAAACGGTGCTTTTTTGGTTCCATATACTTCAATGGAGAAGCTGTAGAAAAGCAAGTAATGTGTTTTTGCAGCAATTTGTGTTCTTTTTTTAATCTGCCCAACAACAAATTGGCCAAAAGAAAGGCATAAAAAAAAATATGCAAAAACGTAAATTGCAGCAAAATCACATGCGCAAAAAATCAAAACGCACAGCAAAAAGCACCCCAGGAACAGATCAAAAGCAAACTGCATAGGTGTGTACCGAGCCTTATGCTGGCCACACGGATCAATTTTCAGACAAGATTCATATAAAAAATCTTTGTACATTCGCTGAATGAAAGAATGTTGTTTGAAATTTTCGCTTGTTTTTAACAATCTGTTTTAAAACTAATGTCATTTCTGAACAAAAACCACATACACTGTCTGAAAATTCCTTTGACCAAGAAGTTCTCTATTATTTCTAAATTTTCCCGTCACTGTGGTTGAAAACAAACGTCGCTTTGACCCCAGTTAATGATTAGAAAATCGAACAAACGTTCTTAAAATGAAATTTTTTTCAAGAAAGACATTGTTTTTGTATGGCCAGCATATAATATATTACAGTTCTGTTTGAAAATCTGCAAAACAGTTTTTCATTTTTTTCTTTTAAATAAAAAAATTTGATCTCTCTGAGTCTGATGATATTTACCAGATTCAACCTCTAACAGTATATACAGTATATCTCTTCTGTCCGTTATTTTCAGAGTGGATTAAAGATTTTATTCCCTAACCATACAGTTGGTTATTTATATGTACCACTGCGTATAGAGATATTTAAGAATAAATTGCCTTTTTTTTAAACTTTACATATTAACTAAATTATAAACTACACTTGTTTTTTTTAAGGTTATTAACCGATTAATCGAAACAATAATCGGCCAACTAATCGATTATGAAAATAATTGTTAGTTGCAGCCCTAATTAACTGTAACAAAACACAAGTGCTAGTAATTATAGGGCTGATGCTAACATCAAAGTGGCAAAATATTATTACTACAGTGGAACCTCGGTTTGCGAGTAACGCGGTTAACGAGCGTTTCGCAAAACGAGCACTGTATTTCTAAAAATCCTAACTCGGTTTGCGAGTGTTGTCTCGCAAAACAAGCAGGATTCAGGCCAAAAGCGGTGTGCAGTACGTTAGGGCCTTTTCGGCCGTTTCCGAGGCTCTCCGGTGCCCCCCGCCTCTGGCCGCATAGAACTAATTATTTTCGTTTCCTTTGACTTCAGTGGGAAAACTCGCTTTGATATGCGAGTACTTTGGATTACGAGCATACTCCTGGAACGGATTATGCTCGTAATCCAAGGTTCCGCTGTACTACGATTGTTATTATTCTGTTCTATCAAATATCTGCTTATGTTTCAGAAAACTGTCTGACTGTGATTTTAGTTATCCATTTTGATCATTTACAATAAAAACTGATTGATATTTTTGGCAAAATGATGAGCAGTACTTTGTGCATTGCACCGTGGATAGTTTAATCAATAAATCTTTTGTGTTTGATCACTTGTACCAATGTCAACCAAATTTGCCATGTGAGAGGCTCTTAAAGTGGTTGTAAACTCTCCCCGACAACTTTGTCCCATGTAAATCAGCATAAAAAACCAATAATGAACACTGCTTGTAGATATCTCCTTACTTGCTTAGTATTGTTGTAATCCTTTTTGTCCTTTTGAATGACTTCACTGAGCATGCCCAGATCTCCCCTGATTTACGGCACACTCTGTGTACTTGTCTGTCTATTATCAGGACTTCCTACGGCACAACACTGACATCCCACGAGACTGTATAATCACTCAGAGCTTCCTACTACACCCCATGTGACATCACATGGAATGTAAACTTGGACAACAGACAGCATTACTGCAGCCTTATAAGCTGAAGCTGATGAGGCTGACACAGGCAAACGATAGATAATAGGCACAAGTAAATACTATGAAATACTATGAGCAGTGAAGCAGGGTAGCCATAGAAACGGATTGAGAAGGAGGCTTGGTTGACAGTATAGGAAGTGCTCAATGTAAGGGCGGAAATACTCTACTGTGGTAAGTAAAGTAGAACTATGGCCTTCCATAAAATAAAAATAAAAGTGCTGCAATTATAAGTGCAGTTGCAGTGCTCTCTTAGTCCTCCTGCAAGGTTCCTCAAATACCTGTTCATCCTGCCAGTGAAGTCCAAGTAAACTAAGAAACGCAGCCACTCAGGGCTGTACCAATTCCATGGCAGTGATGCTTTGCAGCACTAATTAAACAGCTTGACGTATTCGGTATGCGGTACCACTGCCAAATGTGTCCCATTTAATAGGGCTGAGCCATCACTGCCCTGCAAATGCTTGTAAAGCATGTGACTAGTGTGGTGGGTTGGAAATTTGAGGGGAAAAGCAGTCACTGTGCCTGTTAAATGCCCTCTGAAAAGTGATTCATTACAATACGCTTTTCAGAGGGGCAGCATTATGGCATTACCCTGAGATTGACTCTTGCTTAGAGTTCCACTTTAACGGGGCCAGTAATGAAAACTAGATCTGATTTTTATATCCAAACAATTATTTTTAATGAATTACTGCATTTGGAAGATAACAAAGAAAGCAATAAAGCAAAGGCAGAGCTGTGATTGTCCCCAACCAACATATTTCTTTTTATCTTTGGGAAAATGGATACAGAAATCTGGTTGCTAATGACTTTATCTCTAAGTTGCGTGTTTTTTTTTTTTTTTCTGGTTTTCACAAATCAATTCTCCATGGTTTGTTGGCATCCCAGTGAATTGGTAAATGGTTACAGATGAGGAAAACTGAATGACAGGAATCTATGGGAAAAAAATACACCATTCCGGTAAATATCTATTTAAACTGGAACTAACCCCTCCTATCCTTAACAACTAAGGAAGCGGCAATGTTTGCCTCGATTTGATCATTTGATCTATAGTTGTCATAGTTCTGCTTATGTGATCAGTTAAAACTTCTGTCGATGGCTTGACAGTTTGAGAGTACAAGCAACCGTAATAGTAACCATTCACAGCATGTCTTGAATGTAACTGTTTTGGGAAACCATTGACTCAGTGGGTTTAGTTCAACTTTACACCCCGGTTCACACTGATGCGGGAAACGCAGCGATTCCTATGCGTTTCCCATACCACATAGCAATTGCACTTCATGTTCATGCAATCTGCTGCGGGTGTCAATTAAAAGTTACCGACTCCCCAAAAGCAGATCGTAAAACGCAGTGCGTTTCGCCTGAAATTGATCGCATTGATATGAACACCCATGTGATCTGGTTCCAGTGCAAACAGAAAAAAGCTGCCTGCACCTTTTTTTTCATGCAGATGCTGTGCAATTTGAACCATTCAAATGAATGGGCTCAAATTGCACCGCACAGAGTTGCATGTGATTTGCACAGGAATGCGGTGCGACTTACATGTAATGTGAACCAGGGCTAAGTGGTAGAGCAACAGAAATGTCAAAGTCATTTAAGTGGTTGTCAGCGGTGCCAGTTAAATAATCTGTTAACTGCATGAATCTTCATCAGCAACAAAGAAGATTAGAAATGTGAACTGGTTTTTCTGGAACAGTGAACTGATTGCAGCAACAAGCATTGATCGTTGCATCTGACTTGTGTTATGACATTTAGCTGTTGTCAAACAATTTCAAATCTTTGATCATATTGAATGAAAGGTTGTTCAGTGTATACCAACGCATAAACATTCAATTAATTAGTGATGTTATAAAAACTCTATAAAATTCTGTTGCTTCACCGCACAACAAATGTCTATTCAGGCTACAGATTCATGTTCTATCACAAACGGGTACATGATCGCATGGGGAGGGGTGAATCACTGAGGAAGTAATGTCCTCAGTGCATGGTCATTCCCCTGCTAGCTAGAACACTGTTGGTTGTGCCCCATCCCCATTCAACTACTGGCTAGGGGATTCCCCCAACTGACAGCTCAGAGTAAACAAAGGGGCGGGGATGCTATAGACAACATTGTCCTGATATGGCCACACTTAGCTGGCAGCTAAATGGTGCTGGAAATGAGTCCTTGGTTACTAGGACACCGGCGGATGCTGGCTTCATGGCAACCAGGGAGTCCTGTGCTGAAAGCTGTCATAGTCATAACAGCATCCCAGTGCAAAATGCCCCACTCAGTGCCAGCATCTCTTTGTACGCCAACTCAAAGTTGGCCTTAGTTTTTGCCAGTTGGCTTATCTGGTATAGGCAGGAAATTGTTTTTGAGTATCTCGCAGCCATAGCAGCAGATTCTAAAAGTTGTAGTAATAACTACGTGAATCTGGCACATGCGTCGGAAAGCTAGGCGATAAGGCTTTCCTTAATTACATTCAGAACATTTTTTTTAAAAGGGCCATACAGCTAAATGCTTTGTAATATCTTTATTGGATTTCCCTCTTTGTCTTTTTAAAGTGAAATTCCACAGGTTGGAAGTTGAGCACAGACTCATTACAATGTATTCTGTGAAATGTTTGCATTATGGCTTTTGGCACCTTGGAATAATCAACGTACTCTCACTAACTGAATGGTAATCCCCAGATGATTGTCATAGTTTTGAAATGATGCAGTGGTGATCCTAATAGTGGTGATTTTTTTTTTTTCTGTAGGAAACAGATATTTTAATTGTTTGTTTCCAAGTTCTTCTGCAGAATGATCTACAACCTTTTATTTAATTTGCTCTCCTTTTAGCTGTGCTCAGTCCACTGTGACGCTCGGCCTGACAGTATGTTAAGAGTTGTGATGATTTTCTCCATTATAAAGCAGAAGACACTCCAGGCAGATATGAAAACGCCAATACATTTCAGTTGTATGTAGTTAACTGCATTTAAAATGATTTTAATTATTTTAAGTACCTTAGTTTGACTTTTGTACCAATCTCTTGTAATCCCTTGCACAAAAGGGTTTAAAATGTTGAGCAGAAAGTAGTACTATGACCTATTCTGGCATAGAGCAGAGGGATGAGCTATCCATTGTGCTGCTGCTCTGTTACTGTCCAATCCCGGGCCAGGGGTGACAAAGTGATCAGACAGCGCTGCTTATCTGTAGCACAAAAAGGTCAGTTAATTTGTGTATGATGGGGATGTGTAAATATTGATACTGGATGAAAGAGATTGAAATTCTTTGTTAGGTCAAATGCTGCCGTTTAAATTATTCCTAAAGGCAAAGCCTTTTTCTTTTGTTTTGAACAGGGGACAGAACATTCAGGTATTTGTTGCGTTGTAACAAATCTTTACAGCATCAAACACCCCTTTTTTTTTAATTTAAAAAAAAAATTTTATCTCGCTTTTCTGTTGTTGGGAGTATGCCGTAATGGCGATACCTTTTTAAAAGAACCAAAAAAAGAGAGAGCCAGCCTTCAACCCGTTGTCTTCAAAGTTTTAATGAGGTCATCTTGCAATGATGATATACAAAATGTGCAAAGGCAGACATAATATATGTATTTGCACATTTTTATCTCATCATTGCAAAATTACTTTATTACAACTTTGAAAGCGAGGGTTGTTGACCGGCTATTTATCTGCGAGTTGTGCCACATCCTATATTTAAGAATTTAAGCAAAAGCAATTCCCCTAGTGGACTTTAAAGGCACATATGAAAGGACGTATAGAAAAATATAAAGTATATAAGTAATAATTTATTCATAACAAAAACATCATAAAAACATCAATAACGTTATAAAAGATAATGAAGGGAATGCGATTCATACAATTGTACAGCTATAACTATTGATACCAATGTGCTTGCACCCGACGCGTTTCGGAGTTGTTTTAGCCTCCTTCTTCAGGGGTGGTTGTAAGTTTTAGCAAAGGTTTCTAGATTAGAAATATTGTATTTAACAGAGAAATGGTGAGTATGTATACATAACAGACCATAAGGACATGAATTTAAGTTAGATTAGTTGCATTTACTTACATTGGCATATATGTAGACTAGTTTCGCATTCCACAAAAATTTAAAAACAAAGACGCTGACACTGTCTGCCTATCCAGCGTTTTTCCCAATCGTGATACATCAGGGTCACTTGATATCCCCAAAGTATTAATAATCCATATATAGCAGATGGAAGTAGCTGAGTACGGATGTATATAGGTAGTTTACTTCCTCGCAGTGGGAAGAGAGGCCCATATATAAAGGGCGTAAAGAGATTTTAGATCTGGGGTTCCCCTGAAGCCAAATGCGGGTCCTGTAAAATGTGAAGATGTATAGATATATAGTAGCCAGCCAAATGGGTCCACTTGATAATAAAAAGAAAATTTATAAAGGGTGCAAGTGTATCATACCTGGTTGAACTAATGTAGAAGATTCAAAGGGAAATAGCGAAGATGGTTGGTGTAAACTGAATATATCTCTGATAACTGGAAAATAACAACATAAAAGGAAAAGGGGAATATGGGGGTCTCGTTTAAGTGGTTGTGTAGTTTATCTAAATGAATATCCTAACAGTTTAAGATATACTTATAGATGTCTACTTTGAGATTTTATATGTATTAATATGGGTGCAGAGAGGAAAGGGGGGGGGGGGAAGAAAAGAAAACAGAGATCAGAAAAAGAGAGAGAGAGAAGAAAAAAAAGTGAAGAGAGAAGAAAAAGAAGGAGGAAAAGAGGAAATAAAACGCGGGGGGGGGGGGGCAGGGGTGCTTTTAAATTTATTTATTTATTTTTTAATACTGTTACTAAAAAAAAAATAAAAATACATTTTCAATCACTTTTATTGCTGTCACAAGAAATGTAAGCATCCCTTGTGACAGCAATAGGCAGTGACAGGTACTCTTTATAGAGAGATCTGAGGTCAATAAGACCCAAGATCGCTCCTCTGCTCTTAAAAGCATTTGATCACACCAAGATCATTCATGTATGCCTATTTGTTTACCCATAAACTCCCTGGGGCTGCTGTCTGCTAACAAACGAAGTACCGTATATACTCGAGTATAAGCCGAGTTTTTCAGCACATTTTTTGTGCTGAAAATGCCCCCCCCCCCTCAGCTTATACTCGAGTCACTGTGCCCAGCTGCCTACCTGATCAGCCCATGTCATGCTCAGACGGCGGCCTTCCAGTGTAAAACAGCTGCGCCGCCTCCTCGTCGTCCTCGTCTGTGATAGGGAAACACTCAGTTTCCCAGCAGTGAGTCAGTGTTCAGTGTTCTGCCTATCACGGACATCCTCTCGTCCTCATCCCATGGACGAGGACGAGAGGATGTCCGTGATAGGCAAAACACTGAACACTGACTCATGCTGGGAAACTGAGTGTTCCGCCTATCACGGACGAGGACACTGGATGGCTGATGTCTGACTGCATGACACGGGCTGATCAGGTAGGCCGATCGGCATAGTGAGTACTGTCACTAGCACTTTAGTATCAGCACTTTACTGCAGCATTATATTGCAATATTAATTAGCACAGCCTATTGTAAGGATTGCTTTAGAGATTCCTGGGAACATTATCAGCACTTTATGATCAGTTATTTTTGTTTAATATTTAATTCTGAAGAGGTATTTAGGGCTGCTTCATGACTAATCACACATTACAGTGAGGCGTGCAATGGACACAGTGACACAGTGACATTGCATGCCTCACTGTGACAATGGACACAGCGAGGCGTGCAATGGACACAGCGAGGCTGCAGATGGGCATTGTTGACCTTCTTTTCCACTTACAGTAGCTGCTGCATTTCTCACCCTAGGCTTATACTCGAGTCAATAAGTTTTCCCAGTTTTTTGTGGTAAAATTAGGTGCCTCGGCTTATATTCGGGATGGCTTATACTCGAGTATATACGGTATATGGAAAGTCATGTTTGACCCCATCATCTTATCAATCCTATTGTTTAATTCAGCGATCCTCAAACTACGGCCCTCCAGCTGTTGCGGAGCTGCACATCCCATGAGGCATTGTGAAACTCTGACATTAACAGACGTGACTGGGCATGATGGAAATTGTAGTTCCTGAACAACTGGAGGGCCATAGTTTGAAGACCCCTGGTTTAATTAATATAAATGAATAGTCCTCTTGACCAGCAGGTACAGGTAGATGGAAAGGGATGAGGCCAGGGACAGCTTTAAAAGTAAAACCCCTTCTCATCCACAATCTGTAAATAATACATGGCTTTAGTGTATGTGATTTATTTGAAGCATGGAACTTTAGAAAAGTTTTAGTACTTTCCAAATCATTGTTTGTGCAATTTACCCCTTAAGTGGAACTGCAGTCTGCTCACATAATTTATAATAACTTCTTATCTTATCTTTGCCATTCTGAATCTTCCCTCCAACCACTTTGCATATTATTTTATATATATTGTGAATCTGTACTTGCCAAATATGCTGCAGAAATCTCCCTCCACTGAAAATGGATGCATCCATTTTAACTGTGGGCACCTGAAGCTGCTGCCTGTTCATTTCCTGTATTTACACAGACACACACACCTCCAGCTCTGCAGCTCTCATTGACCCTCTTATGATTCATCCCCCCCCCCCTCCCTTCCTGGCAAACTCTTATGAGGGTGAGTTGTGTATGATGTCATAAGCCTAGGCTTTTTTACCAGACAAGAAACAGGAAGTGGGCTGTATAAGGTATTTACTGGCAGAAAAAAAATGTTTTGCTATCCAAAGTTCAGACAACAAGGGCAGAAGATTTATTAGATGGAAAAAAAAATGACTGAAGTTCCGCTTTAGGCCTTTGAAGTGTGATTGTGTGGATCAACATTTGCCCTGATTATATGACCGCTGACGTATTTTAAAACCTTTTTCCATGGAGAAACATACTTGCTCTTTATGGAATTTATATCCCTCGATCAATCATACAGATGGAATAATTGAAAAGTAATAACCGTGATTTGTATATCGCTGAACCTGGGTCTTATCTAAGCAGACCTTAAACAAAAAAATTATGCATATGGTACAAATCGGATATTTCCCTTTTTTGCTCTACTTAAAATTGAATTGAGAAAAAACTGTAGGCTGCCATTACTGAATTCTTTTTTGATAATACTAGTTACTTTGGGTTTCTCTGATGTCATTGCATTCTGAATAATTAATGGGTAATATGCATAAGGGTGGCCATACATGAATCGAAATTTTGATCTATGTATGGGCAGGCTGGTTGTACAGAAGCTGTTCTACTGATTGCTTTCTGTACAGCCAGTCTGTTGGGTTTTTTGTTTTTGAACAATCAGTGCCGCTGGTTATAGCCATCTAGCAGACAGACGTCTGGCATTTTTAGGAGCGGTCAGCAATGATAGCCTTTAAAGCAGAACTAAACACACAGATTTAACCACTTGCTTACTGGGCACTTAAACCCCCCTCCTGTCCAATTTTCAGCTTTTAGCGCTGTCGCACTTTGAATGACAATTGCGCGGTCATACAACACTGTACCTAAATGAAATTTTTATCATTTTTTCCCACAAATAGAGCTTTCTTTTGATGGTATTTGATCAGCTCTGCGGTTTTTAGTTTTTGTTAAAAAAATTGAAAAAGACAGAATTAAAAAAAAAAAATTATATTTTTTTATATCTTGTTATAAAATTTTGCAAACAGGTAATTTTTCTCCTTCGTTGATGTACGCTGATGAGGCAGCACTGATGGGTGGCGGTGATGGGCACTGATGGATGGCAGTGATGGGCACTGATTGGGCACTGATTGATGGCAGCACTGCTAGGTGGCACTGATTGGCACCACTGGTGGGCATTGATAGGTGGCACTTGTGGGCATTGATAGGTGGCACTTGTGGGCATTGATAGGTGGCACTTGTGGGCATTGATAGTTGGCACCTGTGGGCACTGGCAGGTGGCAATGACAGATGGCACTTGTTGGCACAGATGAGGCATATGTGCCTCCTTCCTCTTCGGGACCGATGTCCCTTTGACATAAGCCGGTGATCGGCTTTTTTTTTCCCCCTCACGCTGTTAGCGTGAGGAGAAAACTAAACTGATCACCGATGTTTTGTTTACATCATGTGATCAGCTGTCATTGGCTGACAGCTGATCACATGGTAAGGGGCCAGGACCGGCCCCTTACTGGGATCTGTGATCATCCGAGTCTCCGTGACTTGGTGATCACAGCGCGCACGCTTTGCAGGGTGCGCGCGGTGTGCGTGCACAGGGGGGGGACGTCCCATGACGGCCTCCCGGAAATTGAGGTCCGCGCTGTAGCCATCTGTCGGCTATGGCCCGGACCTCAAGTGGTTAAAGCATAACTGAAGCCCTGTAAGAAACAGCGAGCAGGCCGGCTTTTTTTGCAGAAGCTTACAGTACTGGGCCAGTCGTGCCGGAGTGACTAGCATGCCGACCAATGAAGAGGCCTGCAGACAGGCACCCAGAAGATGCTGGCGCTGTAAGTTTCCCAAAACGGTTACTTCGAAAGGCATGCTTTGGAACTGTTACAGTTACTACTGTGCTTAGATAGCTCTTAACCAAACTGTCAATCCATCAAATGACGGGTGTCATAGTTGATCACGCACAGCACCATGCTAACTGCAGATCACATGGCTAAGATGGCAGCTTCCTTCACTGCAGGGCCAGGTTAACATATGTGCGGCCGCGGTTCCCAGCATGGGGTCTGGTGCGTTCCTGTTCACTGGCTCAGGTGCAAATCGGGTTTGAATTTTTGCCTGAATTCGCATCTGACCCAAACACACACAGGACCCTTTTGGAATGCGGAGCGCGGCCACCTCGGACCTGTGTGAACCTGCTCCATTGAGAGACGGTAACACTCGCATGTCATGCATCCAATTCGCACATATGTGAACCCGGCCGTAAGGATAGAAAAGTTTAGTTTTCCTTTAAAGGAATCCTTTCATGCACAGCCCCTGCGGTATGCAGCTTGCTGGGTGGCTCCATGGATGGCTCTTCAGCATGCAGATGAATTGCCAGAGACTGTGCAAATTTATAATTTTTTTACTTTACATTATGAATAGAAATCTAAATATTAATCGTAATTAAAATTTACCCAGGCATCTGGGGAAATTGATCAGGCTTTCCTTCCCCTTCTCCACTAGACAATCTAGGACTTGACTATCTGTCCACTGGGATTTTGATGTGCGTTCATAGCAAGTAGCGAGAGGACAAAAATCTTCACAGGCTCTGGTTAGGCTGCTCACAACCAGCAAGGCTAACCTCAAAAAGGTAACCCTAGCAGGTTACCAGAAAAAAAAGCATGCACTAATGGAGGAAGTGCCAGGCCAAAGGATAAAAGTACAAATTAATTTATTCGTTTATACTGTATATACTAAAAAGAGTTACTGGCCAGCACGTTCATTTTTATTTTTTAATATGAATTTGCACTTTTGTGAACGCAAGCCTTGTGTACAAGGTACAATTCGCCAGATTTGTAACTTCTGCAGGGCTTTGGACTCTCCTGTGACAACATTGATTAATTGGCTTCTCCAGAACGGAAAGGGTTGAGATATTACCTTCAGCTCCTTAAAACGGAGTTCCACACACATTTTTCATTCCTCACCATGCAGCACTATGTGCATCCTTAAAATGAATTGGCAATTAATTTGTATTTTTTTCTGTTCACTTACCTGATTTTATGCCTATATCTAATTTCACTTCCTCCTCTAGGGGGGTGCGGCTGTGGACGTCATTTCTGGGTTTGCATCGGCTCCTGGCTGATCTGGGTCAGCTTGGCATGGCGTCTATGGAAATTCTTGGCCAGCTTGGCATTGCACGGCTCCAGTAACATTTAACATTGGTGTCTATGGAAAATCTTGGTCAGCTGACCAAAATTGCACCATACTGCACATCCGTGGGATTGGCAGGTGCATGCTGGGTAGCCAACATGCACGGAATCCAGGAAGAACACTGTGGCTTCAGATGCCCACACTGGAGATGACTGCGCTGTGCAGAAACTTCACAAAGAAAAAAACAATGTTGCATTGCACGAGGCATGAGTATTCTAGGAGTATTTTTATCTTACAAGTCATATTTCATCCGGAACTCCGCTTTAACATACTGGTGGTCTTTGTCTTTGGTGGGCTGAACACAGTTTTTGCTTTAGGGCCCCTTCACACTGATGCACTTTTGAAGTGCTTTTGTGCAGCTTAAGGGCGTGAAAAGGGCCTTAAGCTGTGTTTTCAGTTGGCATATTGTGCAAAAATTCAAGGTTGTATATTCTTTGAGACTATAAACTATGAATTGGTTTCACACACATTGTGTAAGGCATTTGTTAACCGCTTCTCGACAAGCCACCGCAGTTTTACTACGGAAGAATGGTGTGGCTGGGCAAAACAACGTTACCTTATGTCCCTTTTCCTTTTGGCCACTAGTGGCGCGCGCCCGCTTGCAGCGTGTGCCAGGAGCCAATGCAAGTGTCCGGCGGGCGTGATGACCACTGGGCTCCCGCGATCGCTCGTGACAGAGCGAGATCCGGGATCTGTGTGTTCTCCTTTCCACTAATTCTCTCAAGGGAGTAGAGACAGCTTGTGTGTTCATACTAGGTATGAACACTGATCTCTCTCTCTCTCCTGCTAGGTAGCCTCATCCCCCCTACAGTTGGAACACAGTGAGGGAACACAGTTAACCCCTTAATCACCCTCTATTGTAAACCCCTACCCTGCCAGTGACATTTTTACAGTAATAGGTGCATTTTTATAGCACTGATCGCTGTATAGTTGTCAATGGTCCCAAAAATGTGTCAAAAATGTCCGATCTGTCTGCCGCAATATCGCAGTCCCGATAAAAATCACAGATTGACGCCATTACTAGTAATAAAAAAAAAAATAATAAAAATGCCATAAATCTATCCCCTATTTTGTAGACACTATAACTTTTGCCCAAATCAATCAATATACACTTATAGCGATTTTTATTTTTTTTTTACCAAAAATATGTAGAAGAATACATATTGGCCTAAACTGAGGGAAAAAAATGTTTTTGATAAAAAAATGTGGGATATTTATTATAGTAAAAGATATATTGTGTTTTTTTTTCAAAATTGTCGCTCTTCTTTTGTTTATAGCGCAAAAAATAAAAACCGCAGAGACGATCAAATACCACCAAAAGAAAGCTCTATTTGTGGGAAAAAAAGGCCGTCAAATTTGTTTGGGTACAGCGTCGCATGTCCGCGCAATTGTCAGCTAAACGACGCAGTGCCGCATCGCAAAAAATGGCCTTGTCATTGAGCAGCCAAATCATCCGGGGCTGAAGTGGTTAATGTTCATTGGTTGTATTTAGGCATTTTACCAGTCATTGATCCTAGAGGGTAGTATCGTGCTTTTTCTAGTCAATTAAAAAATAAAAATAAAGCAAAGATGAACTTTTTTTTTTTTTTTTTAATTGTTCATACCTTCAGGGGATATCTAGTGCAGAATTTTCAAATAGACATTCTTGTACACAGTCCTGAAGAAAATGTTTCCTTTTATTAAAAAATATTAGGCCAACGTGCACATTGGACGTTTTTACAGCTGCTGTTTTTGGCTGTAGAATTTTTTTTCTACAGTCATTAAACTCTCCATCATGTTATCCTATGTGTCCATGCACACATAGACTGTTATCAGCAGTTTTGGGCAGTGGCGTTTTTGAGCAGTAAAAAAACCCCAAAACTAGTGGGTTCTGAGAGACGTTTTTCAGCTGTAAAAACGCTCTAACGCTGATAAACCTCGATAAATGCTCAAATATCGCTCACCAGTGTTTTTTAAAGTTTTTGATCCTATGAAAAAAAAAAAAAAATTTTTTCTTCCAAAAAAAAAAAAAAACGCTAAAAAATGCTAATAAACGCTAAAAAAAATGCTATTGCAAAAACGTTGAAAAACTCACTGCAAAGCTACTGGCGTTCTTATAACGTTATTTTAACGTCCAGTGTGCATGAGGCCTAACAAATATGAAATGTTGCAGATGAATGTTTCGGAGCTCATAAACGGACGTTTTTTTGGAGTTTGGGTGTTTTTTTTTAACAGCCCATAAACTCCACTTTATGGTATCCTATGTGTCCATGCACACATAGACGTTTTTTAGCTTTTATTGGCAGTGGATAAAATCGCGTTCAAAGTGCTGTTTTCCTGACCACAAAAAACGCAGATAAACGAGTGTTTAATTAGCGTTCGGCGTTCTATTTTTTCAATGCATTGTGGGATTTTTGGAGTGTCCTCTGTGTATATTTATTAAAAACACCCATAAACGCTAACGCTAAAAACCCACATAAACGCTAGTACAAAGCGCTGTTAAAATCTCGTTTTTCAATCAGCGTTTTCTGCCAGCAATCTGGCGCCCAGAAAAAGCTTTTTTGAGCTCCAGTGTGCATGAAGACTTCACATTTGCCACTTATGTCCAGCAGATAGTGAGGCCATCTAAAAACGGGAAGCTGAATTTGCTAAAAGAGGACAGAATCATCTCTCTCTTCTAGCAATAATGGAAATGAACTTTGGTCCGAATTTGATGCAAGTTGAGGTCCACAGACCTCAAGTTTACACAGGCATTCCCTGAAATCGCAGCAAAACCACATTTTTGCCATGATTTTGACATGATTTCAGGGAATGCCGTATAAACTTGAGGTCTATGGACCTCAACTAACAGCAAAGTCTCACCAAAGTAATACAGGGACTACTTTGAAGTTGGTGCGACTTGAAGTCGCACAGATATGAATGGTACTCATTGAAAATCATGGGGTACAACTTGTCATGCGATGTTGCAGTCCCAAGTCACACAAGTGTCAAAGGGGCCTTACCTTTCTTATTTTTGGAATTGTAGAAATAAACATCTACTAGAGGGAGCTTTCATGGCAAAGCTTTCAGGGGCAACCCGGGCTTTATAATAAAAGAGCCCAGCACTGGCTGCTTACTTTAAAACTACTTACTGAAAATTCATGTGGGCTTGTTTGTGCTAGCAAAATGGATTTTTCTTTTTCTTGCCAACCATGGCGACATATACCAGGGAGTAAATCCTCTTCTATTTCTCACAAAACAGTGTGCATTGTATTTATGGCTTTATATATAATGTATATGAAGACTTGCATTAAGGGGAGGAGGCGCTTTTTGATAATACCACCTTAGGCAATCTAAGGGCTAGGAAGAGCCCTGAAGCAATGCCTGGATAAAAACCAAAATCTCTGGGCTGGTAGTTTGTTCCCTTCATATATTGTCATTACATGTTCAGTTTTCGAGTTTGACATTTAACTACATATGCACAATGAGATGATTTGCAATAGTCCCCTGTACTTCTGCCAAAATATGAAGAAGATCAGTGTGCTCTCTCTAAGTGAGGGATCCCTGTGGGCCATGACTGTGCCATCTTTTTTCAAGATTCTAATAGATGATTTTATTTTTCTCCAGAACTGACACGGAGAACTGCAATCAGCACAGCATGAACAGCTATGTCTTCTGTGTTAAAAACAGTTCTGCTTTTCTTTTCAATCCTGTCTCACTGGAATAAAAAATATAGCCAAAAATATTTTGGAAAAGCAAAAATCTAGAACACAGAAAAAGTTGATTCTTTAACTCATTAACTATTCATAAAGTAGAGACTTAACAAATAAAGTTGTGAATAATAAAATCCTTTTACATTGGGTATAGGGTTGATGGAGGGCTGAATAGACAGCCGCTTATGAAAATGTTTGATATTTTTAACTCACTTTAGATGAGATCAGCTAAGTTTTTATACTTATTTAAAAGAAACATGTCATGAGAGGTAGGTTGCCATTGCTGACCTCCTACCGAAAGTTCTACTTCCATTGCTGTCATTCTAAACCTTTCACTTTAGTATTTTTTAAAAGGCTGACTTTCAGCACATGTGTTGCAGTTCTGATTTCATTTCCATTTCAATAGTATTTATTTGGTTGTTACAAGAAGATAAAGTTTTGCCCGCGGAGGGGCTAGCTTTGACAATTGTAACAAGGGTTAAAGGGGTTGTAAGGGTTCACGTTTTTTCACCTTAATGCATCCTATGCATTAAGGTAAAAAAACATCCGACAATACCGGCCCCCCCAGCACCCCCATTTTACTTACCTGAGCCCGTTCACCTGCTGCGGTCGCCCCCGATTTTCTCTTCGTCACTCAGCCTGGCCGTTAATTGGCTAGAGTGGATGGATTGAAATCAGCGCAGCCATTGGCTCGCGCTGCTGTCAATCACAGCCGATGGCGCGCCAGGGGCAGGGCCGAGTGATAGTCAGCGGCTATAGCCGCTGGCTGTATTGGGGAGCGCGCCCGCAAGAACTAAACACCATGCAAGAGAGCTCGCATGAAGGTGTTTAGTTCTTGTGGGGAGGAGCTGAGACAGCCGCCGAGGGACCCCAGAAGACCAGGTTCGGGGCCACTCTGTGCAAAACGAGCTGCACAGTGGAGGTAAGTATAACATGTTTGCTATTTAAAAAAAAAAATTACCTTTACAACTCCTTTAATTTGCAAAAGAAGGCGAAGAAGACCAGAAATGTAAAAAAAAAAAAATCCTGAAAGTGGATATAACAGCAACAGATAGGCATGGTCCAGAAGCTGTAATGGCCAGAGGGTCCTGGGGAGGTTCCCAACAATAACCGGGCTTCCCTTGGGCCCTTCAATATCCGTATAGTATACATCCTATGTGAATTCAAAAAAGGAATGTCTAGGTAGAAACCAAGGGGTAGTTGGGTAAGAGCATGGGGCAAATGGAAAAGGGGTCACGCACCCAGCAGATGGAGAAGGAGAAAAAGTCAAAGAAGACTGGGGGGGAAAGGGATCAATAGAATGCTCAGGTGACTAGCAATTCCAAAGGAGTATCACCTACTTATTTTTCTCAATTTTCTTTTACTTTTTAAAATTTTTTTTCCTGGTAGGGCTATATTAGAGCTGCACGATTCTGGCTAAAATGAGAATCACAATTTTTTTGCTTAGAATATCACGATTCTTGCGGTGTAACATATTCTTTCACATTATACAAAAAAATAGGCTAACTTTACTGTTTAGTTTTTTTTTTAAAATTCATTAAAGTGTATTTTTTTTTTTAAATTACGTTTGAAAAAAACGTTGCGCAAATACAGTGTGACATCAAATATTGCAACAACCACCATTTTATTCTCTAGGGTCTCTGCTAAAAAAAAATATATCATGTTTGGGTGTTCCAAGTAATTTTCTAGCAGAAAATGATTTTTACTTGTAAGCAACAAATGTCAGAAAAGGTTTGGTCTTTAAATGGTTAAACTTCCTTCCTTTTACAAAGTTCTTTTCTTTGATAAAAAACCAAAACGATACTTTGTTTCTGCTTATTCCCATGTTGTGATAAAACTTGGCAGGCTGCCTGGATTTTTTTTTTCCAGCTGTGAGAACTCTCTGCACTTGTTAGAAAGAATCATGACATGCTGTTTTGAAGATCGGGAAGGGAAAAAGATCGCGCTTTTGATTCTTAACGATTAATCGTGCAGCTCTAAGCTATGTTAACTCCACTTTGACATCTTGGATCCAAAAATTAAAAAATAACAAACATACTGTATGTTATTGATGCCTTCAGTGTGCTATGACAATTAAAGTGGTTCTAAAGGTAAAATGTTTTTTTACCTTAATGCATTGCCTGCCACTTGCTGGAGAGAGCGAGGGGTGGGGCTGAGGCGAACTGTTTGTGTCAACTTGGAGTCAAGCCTGCACATTTGCCCCCAGAGCAAGCGCTTGCTATGGATGCAGACAAAGAAGAGGAGAAGCCAAGATCACCGGTGGGGAACCCCAAAAGAACATGTTTGTTATTTTAATTTAAAAAACTGCCTTTTAAACCACTTTAAATTTGTACAATTACATATATACTCTTTTTAAATAATGTAAACATTGCAGAAGAGACATGCTATTCTTCAGAATGTCCCCTGTACTTGAGCAGCTCAGAATGTATTCTCTGCACTGTGCTGGAATGTGTCAGGTCATCCTGCACAGGGCAGCCGAAAACCAGGTAGAAGTCGATCCTGGCACGGGACCTCACAGACATTGGGTCATTGGAGTGGAGCTAAGTAATGAGGAGTCTAGTTATGCTTTAACCTCCCTGGCGGTATGATTATGTCAGATTTTTGAATCTCAAAGGGGTACATTGTTTTGCACAGAAATTTTTATATTGTAGGCCTGTAATTCTTATGCCCCATACACACGGTCGGATTTTCCGATGGAAAATGTCCGATCGGAGCGTGTTGTCGGAAATTCCGACCATGTGTGGGCTCCATCGGACACTTTCCATCGGATTTTCCGACACACAAAGTTGGAGAGCAGGAGATAAAATTTTCCGACAACAAAATCCGTTGTCGGAATTTCCGATTGTGTGTACACAAATCCGACGGACAAAGTGCCACGCATGCTCAGAATAAATAAAGAGATGAAAGCTATTGGCCACTGCCCCGTTTATAGTCCCGACGTACATGTTTTACGTCACCGCGTTTAAAACAATCGGATTTTCCGACAACTTTGTGTGACCGTGTGTATGCAAGACAAGTTTGAGCCAACATCTGTCGGAAAAAATCCTAGGATTTTGTTGTCGGAATGTCCGAACAAAGTCCGACCGTGTGTACGGGGCATTAGGAATAACTCACTTAAATCTGTCCAAACAAGAGTCTTGTAGATATCCCGGGTATGATAGTTTGAAACACAAAATCATAAATTATAATATAATAAATAATTATAAAAAATAATATAATAATAAAATGAATTTCCCCACGATTCACTATCGCTCAATTCTGCAAGTGTTCTAATTTACTATCGCTATTTTCTAGCTGGTCTAAATCCACTTTTGAGGTAAAGGGACACTTTTTTTGGTTGTGTATATATAATATAAAAGTGCATGCAGGGCACTGGACAAAGCACTAGGTAGGGACAAAAGGGAGGTAAAATGTCTTTGCCACCAGACTCTGCCCCCAGAACACTGCATTGGGTGGAAGATCCGGCGGAGGACACAGCGGGTGGACATCACAGGATCCTGGTGACAAGGTAAGTACGCTGTACCAGGATTCTGCAATTCAATCCTGAGTGTGGCTCGGGGTTACCGCCAATGGTACTGAAATTTAACCCCGAGCCACACTTAGGAAAACCGCCAGGAGGGTTAAAGTGGTTGTAAACCCTTAGACCCCATTCACACAGGGGCAACACGACTTGCAGGTTGCCTCAGCGAGGCGACCTGCACACGACTGCCCGGGCGACTTGCAAAACGACTTCTGTATAGAAGTCTATGCAAGTCGCCCCCGAAGTCGTACAGGAACCTTTTTCTAAGTCGGAGTGACTTGCGTCGCTCCCCTTAGAACCGTTCCATAGCACAGAACGGGAGGCGACTTGTCAGGCGACTAGGTCGCCTGACAAGTCGTCCCTGTGTGAATGGGCTCTTACATATACCCAGTGAAGTTACTAGCCTCAGGTGATACACAGAGATGAAACAAATTCTCCTACATAAGTTGTACCTGTTTATCTGCAGTCTTCTCTGCTTTACATCTGCTCTAAGTGCTGAATTATAAAGCTTGTCTGAAAGTTCAGAAAAAGGGTGCAGAGAGCTGAAGTTACATTCTGCAGAGCTAAATAAGGAGAGCTCTGTGAGCTGATTGGAGAGAAGAGAGACACCCCCCTTCACACAGCACAGAGAAACAGAGGTGAGGCTGTCAATCTACTGGAGATCCTTCTCCTGGTGTTAGTAAAACTTGTCAGAAGTGATTCATGCTGATAGCAGAGGAATAAAGCACCAGACAGAAATGACACTTAGTGCTCTTAACTGAGAAAAGTACACACTATAGAGGGCTATGCTTTGTTCATATTTCATGTCTGAGGTTTACAACCTCCCTAAGGTCTCACTAACATTGGATGTGATCCTATTGATTTTGCTACATTTTATATCACCGGTAAACTGCATGGTACTTTACCTTTCATTTATGTTGGTGGGCAATTTTCTTACCAGAGCAATGTGTTAAAAATATCTTGCATGCTGCAGTTAAAGTACCCCAGAACCTGTACGTTCCCTTACAAGGCAAGGTTCTATGGAGACCCTAAAGATTGCATCACAATGTATCTAAAAATGGGATGTATATTGATATAATGTTTACATATCTGGAATGAACAATTACTGTTGTTTTCCAGAAAAAAAATGCATTGGTTTATGCTATTTGGTCAGCTTAGACACAAATGGTGACTGTCCAAGTTCTTAAAGACCAACCAGGGGTATTTTGAATTTATTATTGCTGCCTAGTTGAAGTGTTTTTGAAGACTTTTTTTTTATTTGTAAGATATCCCATATAAAATAAACAGCCCACCCAAGTGCCCCTGTTATTACAAACCAGTTGAGAGTGTCATGCCTTTTGATGGATGGAGTCTCCATAATGTGGGATTGGGACACCCAAAAGGTCAGAGTGACACCTTTCATTCTGACCTCTGAGAGCTGTGGAACAATTACTAGAGTGGTAAATGCTGACATTTCAGTTGGCGTTTAAATATTACGCTGCATTACCTAATAGAGATAATCTACTGTCTAAACCACCGATTAAAATTAAACTCCGCCTAAAAACTGTTTCAGTGGGTTTCCATCTGCTATAAAATCTATAAACCTGGAAAACTCATCTCGGCAACCTCTTTAGGAATTGGGTGGAACGGAGGTTGCTGCAATCAGATTAGCTAATCGAGGTTGGTTGGTCTAGCAAATTGGAGCGTAGGATGATTCTTTTGCACCAAATACTTGCTTAGCAGCAGCGTCCTTGTCTTTTAATAACTAGAATATCCTCTCAAAGACCTAAATATTCATATGAGTTTAGCAATGTGATAGACAGAAAAAAGAAGCAAGAGCTCTAAATAAAATCCTAATCTCTTGATGCTGGTTTTGTTCTCTGCATGAAAAAGGCGAGCCCTCATATGGTGCCAGAAAAACAGATTGTTCATCCACACTTGTTTGATTTTCTACACAGCCTAATGCACATAATGCCACTTTATATGGTAGAGATTAAATAGCCGTACCCCTCTGCAACCAGCAGTGTAATCTTGCATACCATCATATTAAAACTGATTAGCACATGAGTAGGACAAAATATGTATAGGGTGTGAGGGTCACTGACTAGCCCCCACTCCCACAAATCCCTGCCCTGGATTAGCGATTAAAATGGTATTAAACCTAAAAGTAGGCATTTATTATATTGCAGCTTACCAATTCTTAGATGTGATGGCTATATTGGTTTCCTTTTTTTAGGCTTGCTTTCTTCAATTTTCATCTGGTGATCCAGCAAGCAAGTCAATTTTTTTTCACAAGCTCAAGTTCTCCAGCAGAATGTATTCATTTACATGGATGAGACAAACAACCTAAAGCAGAGATCCACCCATTTAAAAGTCAGCAGCTACAAAAAGTGTAGCTGCTGACTTTTAATAAAGAGACACTCACCTGTCCCAGGGTCCAGCGATGCGCGCGCCCGAAGCCTCGCTCCTCTCCACCGGCATTGTAACTGTGGGTGCCCGGCTGTGGCATCATGACCGGGCGCACACTGCACATGCGCGAGCCGCGCTGCGTGTTGTGAATGGCCGAGCAATCTTCTGGGACCTGTAACGTGTCCCAGAAGATTGCAGGGAGGGAGGGGGGAGAAGTGAACTTCCTTCTGGCACCAGGAGAGGAAGTGGGAGCTGGGTGCCTATCAAAACTGGGTACCCCCCCCCTAAAAAAAAATGACATGCCAAATGTGGCATGTCAGGGGGTCATCAGTACGTAAAGCGGAAGTTCCATTTTTGGGTGGAACTCGGCTTTAATTAACACTGGCAGGAGTGATTTAAAATGATCAGCTTTTATTTGTTCATGCAAAACCAAAAAGGAAAAAAAAGGGTTTGCTGTAGCTGATTCTAAAGCGTGAGCTGGAGTTTGCCTTCAATTTGTTTGTGTATCTAAATCTGCTAATTTGCCACTATTCTCCCCCAGACTGACAATGCTGCTGTCTGCTGTGCTCATTCCTCCTGAGTTGTGTCTCACTAATACAGGAGGTGTGTTACTGGCCTAATCAGAAGGTAAAAACCAAGGGGGGAAAAGCCAAAGAAAACTGATGCAGCCACCGCATCTAATGATTGGTAAGCTGCAATATATTATATTATTTTTAGTTTTACCATATTAAAAGTAGACATGTTTTATCAACTAGTATCCAAGTACTACCCCTATACGTTTAGAAAAGCATCAAAACACCATATGAGCTCTTGGTACAACCTAGGTCCAAGCCCAATTTGTTAGAATCACCAATAGATTCTTTCACAAAATAGGATGTTACAAAGGTCATAACTGTAATGTAAGCAACTCCCTAATAAGTGGAGAATATTTCACTCACCTAGACGGGGTAATAGATACACTATAAAGAATTATTTTATTTGTAACACTGCACTGCACTGTGACTACATTTTGAAATCCCCATGCACACAGACATACAGTATATGGAAAAGACAATTATTCCTCTTTACTCAGTGCCCTTTTTTTGCCCCTTTGTAGTTGCTATCTGTGTGGTCATATGTTGCATTATGACTTTTTTTTTTTTTTCATTGAATCTTGGTGAACTATGGTATTATATAGCAGGGCACTCTAAACACCCTTTCAGCATAATGCTCATTATTCTATATTCGTGTGTTTTTACTGTTTAAAGTGATGACCTAGGGGTCCTGCGTGGTTCTGAATCTCTATACTTGCACATGATGTGATCGTTTTAATACATTTTTGGACTTTTAAATTAATCCATGGGGTGCTGGCGACATGCTTTCTTGTATGTTGATCGTTGGTTAACCAGCTAGGCAGTGATCCAACACCTCTAAACTCCTGGCTTTTAAACCAAGGAAAGTGTGTGTGTGTGATGGGAATATATTTATAACTCCTCATACAACAAAGCCAATTCTCCTTGCTAATTGGCGAGCTCTAACTGACTCGGCAGTGGGTTTTTGGGCCTCTAAAGAGAGACCAAGGTTTTATTTTCTACTGAGTTTTTATGATGTCTTGGGATAATAAAGTAAAGATCTTCCTCCATCCATTATTTAAATATTTTGCATGTTAGTGTTTTTTTGATAATTCACAAATCACCATATTTTTTTTTTTTTAAGCACTTTAAATTGTATATTATCCTTGCGTGGGTTTTAGGTTGTATCAACCTTTTGATTAACATCTTACATTGGCAAGCAGGGATTTTGTTAATATAAACCTGCATGAATTTCTGAAAGCAGACCTAAACCATGATGCTTTTTATATATTCTATCACTGCCTTAATTTATCAACTGCCGAGTAAAGTTCCTTACCACATCATGGCTTCAGGTTAGGTCAGGCTGTGTGTGTCCATAGACCCCTGCTCCCTCTGCACTGGGTTTGATTGACACCAGCAATGGCTCCCGCTGCTGTCTCCCAGCCTGTGAGGGGAGAGAGAGCAGTACTGCTGGCCTCGGGCACAGCGCTGAATCGATTAATGCTAAGGTAGGTATTTAGGAGGGGACTGGGGGAAGCTAATCGTGGAAGGTTTTTTTAACCTTAGTGCAGAGAATGCATTAAGGTAAGAAAAACTTATAGTGATTGTAAAGTCTCTGTTATTTTTACCTAAAAAAAAAACAAAAAAAAAACCTGTCATACTTACCTGCCCTGTGTAATGGTTTTGCACAGAGCTGCCCGGATCCACTTCTTGGGTCCCTCTTCTGTGCTCGTGGCCTTTTGCTTCTCTTGATTGCCCCCACAGCAAGCAGCTTGCTATTGGGGCACCCGAGCCGCTGCTCTGTGTGTGTCCATTCAGACATGGAGCCACGGCCCAGTCCCGCCCCCTTTCTCTCCTCCTTGCCTGAATGACTTTGACAGCAGCGGGAGCCAATGGCACCATGCTCGTGTCCCAGCCAATGAGGAGAGCAGTCGAGACACTCCTGCAACATTGCTGGATCTAGAAGGACCTCAGGTAAGTGTTAGGGGCTGAGGGGGGCTGCTGCGCGCAGAAGGCTTTTTACCTTCATGCATAGAATGCATGAAGATAAAAAAAACCTTCTGCCCTTACAACCACTTAAAAAATATGGAGATTAGGGTTTAGCCCCCCTTAGATATATGCATGAGGATTTCAATGATTTGACCATCGCTCATAAAGTGCATCTGACTCCGATGTTAACTTTAACTGCACTTAAATAAAGGTCTGTACCGAAAAACACAAAGCATATATAATACATAACTTCAGGTACCACATGATGCTAGGATGTACCTTTTTTTAGAGGCGGCCCTCAATGTGCATCCCTGCAAGTACATCTAAAATATGCAGTATATTTATCACTTTTCTTGCAGTAAGAAGTCTGGGTTGCTAGAAATCCTTTTCATTTGAAAAGTGTGTGGCATGACATTGCATTTTTGTTCTTTTTTTTCCCCGTCAGTTTTATATAGCTTATTTCAGCTGTTATAGAGTATTTTATTCACCTCGGGGCCATAGATTACTGCTCTCCAGTGGTGTATTATGGAGGAAGTAGGATCAGACGAGAGAACTTACATAAGCATAGTGTAGGACAAGGTGATCTTTCCCTGGAGCCCTGTTTAGTCACCAGTAATAGGCGGCAGGCCCGTGTTTTTAAAAGAAACTGCAAACTATGAATGGCAATTCTTTTTTTTGCTAATACTGTTAATTGTGCCCTTTCATATATTGACATATGGACTTTTATTATGTGTTATGTTTAACTATGATGTGTTCTAAAGAAAAATACATTTTTAATTTGGCTTACTATGAAACATTCTATATAAAATATTCATATGTGCCACTTAAAGCCATAAATTGGCAGGTCCCAAATTAGAGCTTCAGCTTTCTGGAGCTCAGACAGCAGCACTGTAGTCAAAGGTGACCTGCGCTCAAATTTACAGCTTTAATTGATCTTCTCCCCTTTCAGCAAATTGGGGATACCTTTTTTGGGGGAGCACAGGCCGTAATTAAAAAACATTGAATAAAACCCAAAGAATGTTTTTATTTACCCTTTTTTTTTTTTTTTTTTTATTTGTCTTAAATACAATATTAAATAAGGGGTTGCAGGTAAAAGAAGTATAAACAAGTAGCACTTGTACTGCCTTTTCTTGCAATAATAATGCCGCTATATACAATTCTTTGTGTAAGATCCTGAAAAATATTGTGTCTGTACTAAACCGTTCAGACTGACTGCACAGCTTGAATTGGGAAAGCTGCTTTTGCATCATGGGAGTAAGCATTTACTGTAGAATTGGGCCTTTTGTTTGTTCTAACTCTGCTTTTAATCTATTTTAGAACTTGACTGCCTGTTAGTTTTAGCATTGTGAATACAATGTCTAACCTTTTTAATGCTGCTTTTATCGATTGTGCTAGTTTACTTTATAGTTGTTTTACTGATTAAAGGATAAGTTCATCTTTAGTAACATGTTACACCCAAATTTTGGGTGTAATATGTTACTAAACTATGGCCACGTGTCCACACTTTAAAGAAGTATCGCCAGAATTCAAAATCCCTTGTTGATGACCACAGGGGACCCAGTGCACATTGCACTTGGTCCTATTTAAATATGTGCAGGGGTGGTCAGACAGGTTGACCCCTCTCCCCACCACCAATATCCAACCATGCTGGTTGAAGGTGATGAATACATAATTAACTTTAACTGACAGCATTCAAAGGAGAGGATACAGTCGATGCTCCTTCCTATCTGAAAGCTACCAGTCATAACATCTGCAGCTTTCCCATCTACTTGTGAAGCCCTGTGCTTTCTCTGCATTATTTTTCTACTGAAAAGAAAGCTAGTGAGCACAGACCGATCTGCCAGCCAGCAGCCTGCTATTTTGAATCAAAGGGGAGAGCATACAGTTGTAACTGCTGGTTTGTGTTTTCAATGAGCATGCAGCAGCTCTGTCATTCACACAAACCCAAGCACACAACACACAGCTACTTACACAAGTGTCTACTCTGCTGTCCAACACTGTCATTCACAACACAAGCTGACAGATACATCTTTACTCTCTCCTCTGATTGGAAATGGCATTATGCTGAAGTCCGGTCTGTGCTCTGTAGCTTTCTTTTCAGGAAGACAGAAGATTACAGAGAGGTAGACTGAAGAAGAAAGGAGGATGGCTTCAGTGTTGGCTGTACTTTCCCATGGGAACACCCATAAATTGGGCTTCAGCCTGGGGAGGAGCTACAACTAGTACTGACCGAGATAAAAATGTAATTTTATTTAAAAACTACTGCACACATTTCAGTGGGACCAAGTGCTAAATACACTGGGTCCCTTGGCTGATTCAACAGGGGTTTTGCAATTCTGGCAGTACTTCTACTTTAAGTGCTTGTGACAAGGTGACAGTGCAGGAGAGCAATTATCAGTCTGTTTCTCTACCTTTATAACAGGAAGTGATTAAATGAAGAACTTAGAGGCAGGATTTTCAGGTCCTCATTTAAAAAATACTACAAATTTCAAAAGAATAATATATATATAATATATTATTAATGTACCTCAGTTGGCAAAAAGTACTAGCCACCTTTTTGATTTTGAGAACAAGGCCTTACCTTAGCCCTTGCTATATTTTTTTTAGAAAGCTTCAGAGACTCCCTGGTGTAGATTTGGGACCGAGAAACCATTAAGATACAGGAATAGGTTTACCAGTTGACCAATTATTGGATAGTGTCCTATTATATAGTGTTAGTAAATCAAAATGAGATTGTGTAGTGTGTGGCCACATTTATACACCAAAAATTACCTAGTTGCGCTTTCAGTGTCATTTGTTAATGGCACACCAAACCCAGAAGCAAGCACACATTTTGCCACGTGAAAAAACAGGTGACAAGTGCAGTAAAAAATGTGCAACTTGCAACACGCCAAAAATGTCCCATGAGCTACTTTGCCTCGTATAGCGCAGCCCATTGAAATAAACAAGCTGTCCTATATGTGTCACTGGAAAAATGAGCCAAAAAACATGCGCTCCTGCTATGCTAGGAGTGAATAGGGCCTGAACGTGATATTGGCGTTTACACAAGAACAGTGAGGCTCCCGTCACATCCCATTTCCAAATGCATGGCAAACTGCAGAGACAATGTGCGCTATGCCATGCGTTTCAGAAACGCTGCAAATGTGCATCGTGCTTGTGTTGCCATTACATGTTAAAGCCACCCCAAGTGCAGCAAACGCACCATGTTCCGCTCCAAAAAAAAGTTCTGGAGCGATTAGTGCGTGTAGGGCATATCATTCAAGTGAATGGGCTGCACTATGCATGACCAGTGAAAATGCTCCAAAACAAACGCATGTAGAAAGATGGGTTTTCGCTACAACTGAGTGTATCCAGCCACTTCCTCCTATGTACTTGTATAAAGATCGCCATACACTATGCAATCTGTACAATCTCTGTACAATTCCCTTTTGGATTTATGGAATGGGAGGACCCACCTGACCAATCCATTAAATTTGTTTCAAATCAGGCAGGCCTTTGTACTGCATAGCTAATGGGAGAGCTAAAGGAGATTGTACAATCAGATTGTGTAGGTGAAAGGTGGTGTTGTAATGAGTGTGATCACACAATTAGTAAATGCTGAGAGAATCTACAGGAAGTAATGGAATCTGAAAATCATTTTGAAAATTCAAATACTGTCAAGATTTTAACCACTTGCGGGACCGCCCGCCATTGTTATACGTTGGCTGTTTGAAGAGGAATATTGTTGTTATGGCAGCAGCTAGCTGCCATAACCCCGGTATCCTCCTTCAGCGGGCGGTCGGCTTTCAGATAAAAGTGGTCTCTGCAGCGGATTCGCCACAAGATCACTTTTATCGGCGGCATTAGAGGGGCCCTCCTGCCGCGCTCCAGGGTTCCTCCACCGCTACCGGAGCCGCCGGCGGAGGTGATCGGGTCCTCTTCCGTTTTGGGTATGGAGCTGAGTGAGGGCAAGATGGCCCCCACTCGGCTCTATACCATTGCAGGGTGGAAGCAACGTCAAAACGTCACTTCCGCCCATAGCTCTTAAAGCGACATTTTTGTATTATTGCATTTTAGTGACTCCAGATCTCATATTTAAGAGGTCCTGTCATGCTTTTTTTCTATTACAAAGGATGTTTACATTCCTTGTAATAGGAATAAAAGTAACACCTTTTTTTTTTTTTTTTTTAAAGAACAGTGTAAAAATAAAAGGTAAAATAAATAAGAAAAAAAAAAAAAATGTAAACGCACCCTGTCCTGCCAAGCTCGTGTGCAGAAGCGAACGCATACTTGAGTAGCGCCCGCATATGAAAACAGTGTACAAACCACGCATGTGAGGTATCACTGCGATCGTTAGAGCGAGAACAATAATTCTAGCCCTAGACCTCCTCTGTAACTCAAAACATGCAACCAGTAGAATTTTTTTAAACGTTGCATATGGAGATTTTTAAGGTTAAAAGTTTGTCGCCATTCCACGAGTGGGTGCAACTTTGAACCGTGACATGTTGGGTATCAATTTACTCGACGTAACATCATCTTTCACAATAGAAAAAAACATTGGGCTAACTTTACTGTTGTCTTATTTTTGAAATCAAAAAAGTGTATTTTTTCCAAAAAATAGTGCGCTTATAAGACCGCTGTGCAAGTACGGTGTGACAAAGTATTGCAACTAAATAGTATTGTTAGAAAAAACTATATATAATGTTTGGGGGTTCTAAGTAATTTTCTAGCAAAAAAAAATGATTTTAACTTGTAAACACTGAGTCTGAAAAATAGGCCCGGTCCTTAAGTTGTTAAACCTCCTGTGGATCAGATGAGCGAAAAGCACATTGGGATGGCTGGACCAGAAATGGTATTGAAAACCGCTTCTATTTATTATGAAAAGTAAAATTCTAACCAAAAAGGAGAACCTATCCTTTAATCGGTAAAAGATTATGAGATTGCTAGACTGAGTTTTTACCTTTGCTTTAAACAAGCAGAGGTGATGGTAGGCATTTGAGTTCTGCTAACAGAAGGTTATGAGCTCTGACCATGTAATTCAGGCTTCTTTTGTGGACAAAACTATTTTCTATTTCCTAAAATTCCATTTGCTTGCACATAAGTATAAAATATCTCAGATACGCAAATAGAAAACAAAAGTTATACATGTTTTGGTATATTTTTTTTTTTTTAGGTTTTAAAAGGATATCACAAGATAAACATGAAATAATTTCAAGCATGCAGATAAATCAATTAATATAATTAAAATTGTGTATAATCTGCGCATATGACGTCTCACCAAAAGACAGCTGTTTTTCAACATGTCTACACCACAAAGAAGTGGTTATACAATTGTTATTTGATCTTTCGTAATTGTTTGCAAATCATTTAAAACCACAGGCAAATTGCTTAGCTTTGATTTCACAGCTCTGCAGGGACACAAGTTGAGTGTTGCCAGGGCTGTGGTCCTTCTCCTTGCCTAACTACTTAGTGTACCGACCTGTAATGAGCATCCAGAGAAGGGTCTGGTCACCTGACTCGCATACTTGTGGTGATGCAGGAATAAGGACAGACTCAGAGCCTGACCCTTTAAAATAAAATGAACATGTCTTTATCCTAAAGAGATTCTGTTTAAAGAAGAACTCCAGGCAAACAACCACGTACATTGCTGAAATAAACATCTGGAAGTTTTCTCTGCCAAAGGTTTTGTGTTTCTGTCCAACCAGTCCTAAGAATTGAACAGCCACGCAACCAACACATCACAGGTGATTGCAAAAGGCTGGTAACAAGTCTAATTCAGATACTTATAGGATACGTCCACCCTGTACTGCAAGATCTGGCAGCCTTTGCAGCTGTTGGCTTGTAGATTTCAATGAACTACCATGTCGCTGTGAGCGCTGGGGTAGTTCATTCATTCTTCCTGTCAACGTGTATCGGCTACCTCGTACAATGAAGGCGGTACACAACAGGTCTACAAGAGTCCTGGATGGCAGCAGCGATCTGCTGATCGCTGGTGCAGTGCTTTACAGGCTCCTGCATCAAAAAATAATTAATGCACAATTTTTTTATTTTTACCTGCAAGAAAATTTGCATTTATTATTAACCACTTGCCGACCGGGCCATAGCCGAAAGATGGCTACGGCGCGGTCGGCATATTCTGGGTGCACGTCCGTGGGATGTCATTCCAGAATGTTGCTCCTGCGCGCCCCCTGGGGCACGCACCCGGGAACATCCGTGACCGCCGGGTCCTCTCGGATCACGGTAAATAGCCGCTGATCGTGGCCGTTTACCATGTGATCATTCCGTCAAATGACAGAGCGATCACTTGTAAACAAACCGGCGTCATGTCATGACGCCGGTTCCTCCCTCCCCGATGGGTACAGTGAGAGGGGGAGAGATGGCTGGATGTTTAGTGCCCACAGCGCTGCTCAGTGTCAATACTGTGCAATACTCTGCCAATATTCTGCAACACTGTGCAATACTCTGCAACACTGTGCAATACTCTGCAACACTGTGCAATACTCTGCAACACTGTGCAATACTCTGCAACACTGTGTAATACTCTGCAACACTGTGTAATACTCTGCCAACACTCTGCAACACTGCAATACTCTGCAATACTCTGCCAATACTCTGCAACACTGCAATACTCTGCAATACTCTGCAACACTGCAATACTCTGCCAATACTCGGCCAATACTCGCCAACACTTGCCAATACTCTACCAATACTCTGCCAATACTTGCCAATACTCTGCAATATATTTTAACAGAAACAAAGAATTTTTTTTTTAATCGAATTTTCAGTCTTTTTTGATTTATAGCGCAAAAAATAAAAAACCCAGCGATGATTAAATACCACCAAAAGAAAGCTCTATTTGTGTGAAAAAAAGTCAAAAATTTCATATGGGTACAGTGTTGCATGACTGAGTAATTGTCATTCAAAGTGTGAGAGCACCGAAAGCTGAAAATTGGTCTGGTTAGGAAGAGGATTTAAAGGACCAGTGGTCAAGTGGTTAAAAAAAGCAAAAAAAAAAAAGTATCCTTTAAAGTACTGAAGACACTCAAGTCAAAGCTTTATCATTATACTACTGCAAATACCTTTTATACAGCTATAACACCATTCATTTTTTATGCAGTTATGTGACTACTCTGCCTCCCTTCCCTTCTCTCTTCCCATGTTCTGGGGGTGTCTCAGTTCTTAGCAGGTGAGGATCTAAATGATATCACAGATTGCTACCCACCTGTTTTCCCCAGGACCTCTGCCTGATACAAAAGTATTTGCTTGTGTCTAAAAAGTTTCATAGGTACAGGTGCCAATCCCAATAGATAATTTACAGATAAATACAAGCAGGGGAGGGAACTTTGACAGGTACCAGCTCCCACTTTTGGGTGATCTCGCTGGCCCCCTCCTTCTTCCCCTGCCACCGGCCCTTGAGAAAGTGCAGCATGCTTCGCGTATGTGCAGTAAGGAACTGGCCTTGTAAGCAATGGTGGCGGCATCACCCGAGAGCCGCTGGAAAAATCAGCTTGGTTGCCGACATCGCTGGATTCCAGGAAAGGGAAGTGTCCTAATATTAAAAGTTGGCAGCTACAGTATTTGTAGCTACTGACTTTAAATTTTTTCTTAAGGAGCCTGGACCTCCTCTTATAGAACAAGCCTACAGAACCTGTTGGTAACCTTGGGACTGCCTGTAGTAGACTCTGGTACTACTGTGATCTCCTCTAGCTTCCAGATCTTGTGGAGGTGCAAAATATTCCCTGGGCGAAGTGGAGAGTGTGACATTACCACCCAAAACGGGTTAGGGAGAGGGCACCAATTTTTCTCCTCGTTGCACATGATTTTTCCCTATTGCTAAAGTAACTTCCCTTGATCTGCACTGTGTCCTTGTGTAGAGATGACCATTTAGGTAAAGACGGGGCTTTTGCTTCCTCATGTCCGATCCTCCAGCAAGGAGAACAGTGAGCAGCACAATAGTAAAAATTTAATTCCAACCAGTAGTCAGGGGCACATTGCCTTAGATAGTGTACTGCCATTTTTCAAGAGGAATTGAAGATAAAAAGTACATATTTCGTGCTACTGCTGCTTAGGCGCAGTTAACATTTTTAGATGTTCCCTATAACATAGCAAATCTTCACTTTTTCAGTCCAGGTCCACTTTAGGGTTAAAAGGGATATTATGTAAATGATCTCTTTGTACTTGTGTTACAGTAAACTCTACAAATCTATCTCAGCCAGTCATAACGATAAATGCAAATCAGTAGGGCACATTTTTAGCATTCTCAATTAAATTTGAAAATGAAAAAAGTATATATGTTTCTGTCCATAAAACAAGATCCCTCATATAGCCTAGGCAACAGGTCACATGATTACTGCCTACATAGAGACTGCAAATTCCTATTGTTTTCTGTCTGATATACCGTACCTTTCATCATAGCCTTGCATTTATAGAACATGTTCCACAGGGCATAACCTGTATGCAACACTAATAAGCAGAAAGCATGGAATAGATGCATAGGTGGCCATCTACTAAAATTTGACATCCCTTGGTTATTGTAAAAGTGGAATACATGCAGGGAATTGGAGTTTTAGTTTCTGTTTCTTAGCTTCAGGTTGACAATCAGATTTAACAGTCAAAATGGTAACATAGCATAAGCATTAGGTTAGTTTGGGTTGTATATGCAGATTCACACCTACAGCCAATGATGAGCTACATTCTTAAATTTAAAAAAAAAATCAGCTGTGTCTTATGTATCTTTGTGTAAGGAAAAGGTTTTTCAATATAAAATAATGAACGAGCAAAAAGAAAAAAATCTCCCTTCTTTTTTTTTTTTCCTGAAAGGTTGGATTTGTGATTACAGTCATTAGAAAGTGCAGGCTGGATGTAACTGATCATTTACCAAGGTAAACATATTACAGCTTCTCCCATTTTGCATACATAGATAAAGATACATAAATTTGGACACACCACTGCAAACAAAAGGTGCAGGCCCTTTATGAAAAAAGACTGTACAAGAATGAAGATCTTTAGAAGATGAGATATTTATTGAAAGCTCAGGAGAATCTAATATGGTTATGGGATCTGTATCCCTTTTGTAGGGTTGTGTATATAACGGACCTTTAGCCTGGGTTCACACTATAGCGAACAGACATCGCATGTGATTCGCACCCGCCTGCGGTGCCGATCGCATGCGAAGTCAGTGCAATGCGAGTTCAGTCATACAGTTGTATGGCTGAACTCGCATTGGATTTGCACATAAGAGGTGCAGGGACCACCCCCCCCCCCCCCCCCCCGCACTGTAATCTGAATGCGTATAATCACCGATGTGATCTGCTTCCTGTCCAAATCCACAGTTTGCACTGAGATCTGTGAACCGTTCTGGGGGTGTCATTAACATTGTATTGACACCCGCAGCGGTTCGCAGAAGGCAGTGTAAACTGTCTGCGGGAGAAATATGATGCGGGAATCGCGCTGGTTCCCACGTCGCTACAGTGTGAACCCAGGCTTATTCATTTTTATGTATGAAATATAATGATCACAAGTGAAAGTTTCATAAAATTTGAGCTACAATAAAGCATAAGGCCTCATGCACACTGGAAGTATTTACAGCTGCTGTTTTTGGCTTCAGGCGTTTTTTTTCTGCAGCCAGTAAACTCCCCAGCATGTTATCCTATGTGTCCATGCACACATAGGCTGTTATCAGCATTTTTAGCAGGGGTGTTTTCTGGCTGGAAACCGACCCCCCAACCCCCTCCGAACGAGGAGTTTTTTCAGCTGTAAAAACGCTCTAACTCTGATAAAAGCTTAAAAACAAGTTTTGAGCCATAAGCTTTTGTGGGAGTATAGTTTTGCTAAAGAAAAACTAAAAACAGCTACTGCAAAAATGCAGAAAAACTCATTCTACAGCTTACGTTTTTATAACGTCCAGTGTGCATGAGGACTAATAATCATAACTCAAAATAATCATAACTCAAAATGTGTACTTACTGAAATGATTGAAAAAAACTGTACTTTTAATCTGACTTGCCATAGGAGCACATTGTTCCATTATTACTAATTTCAACAAAATGGTACGGTCTATGTCACTGTGAGGGGGATTAACTTCAGCTTGTTCAATTGACGACTTGCCGACCACGTTATAGCCAAATGGAGGCTACAGTTTTGCTGGCTAGTTCTGGGAGGCCGTCATATGATGGCTTCCCGTGATCACGTCCACTGTGGGGCGCTGGTGGCGTGCTCGGTGATCATTGTCCGGAGGACTCTGCTGATCACAGATTGAGGTAAAGAGCTAATCAGCTGTGTCCAATCACAGCTGATCACGGATGTAAATAGAAGTCGGTTATCGGCATTCCTTTCCTCATGCTGACAGCATGAGGAAAGGAGAAGAGAGCTGATAACCCACTTCTCTGAAAGGGACATGTACACTGATAATCAGTGCACTAATTATTAGTGTCCTGATTATCGGTGCAGTCCCAACCAGTACTTCCAGTAAGTGCCCACCAGTGCAGCCCATCAGTGCACATCAGTGAAGGAGAAAAATTACCTGTTTGCAACATGTTATAACAAACTATGAATATAAAAAAAATTATATATATATATATATATATATATATATATATATATATATATATATATATATATATATATATATATATATATATATATATATATATATATATATATATATATATATTTTTTTTTTTAATTCATTTATTCACCAACAAATAAACCCAGTAAAAGAAAGCTCTAATTGTGTGAAAAAAATGATAAGAATTTTGTTTGGGTACAGTGTTGCATGACTGTGCAATTGTCATTCAAAGTGCGACAGCGATGAAAGCTGACAATTGGCCTGGGCAGAAAGGGGTAAATGTGCCCAGTAGGCAAGTGGTTAAGCTTTGAAAATAAAATTTGGAAGCTGATTGGTCACTTTGCACAGCTGCACCAGATTCCGTGTGCACCAGTTTTAGTAAATCCCCCCTAACGATTACATAGACTGTAAATCTTCCCCCATAAGTCCCCGCAAAACCTATGGAGGGAATTCACAGATGTGTAGTGACTGTGTTAGAATTTGCTTATATAGCAAAGTCCCAGGAGCTTGTCTTGATGTAAGAAATGCCAAGGTAGCAACAGCTGTAATCAAATAATTAGTTAATTATATACAATGGCAGTCAACATACTAAATATTGTGTCAGGGGAATAGTTCTGTCCCTGTAGCCCTTTAAAATGTTGCACATTCAAAGCTAGCATAGATTATGACATTCAGTGCATTTGCTAGATTAATATATTAATGTAAATATAAAGTTAATCAAGGGCAAATACATTAAAGAGCAATCATAAATGCCTAGAAGGGAGCCTTATCGCACTCACACAAAGAAAAAAGCAATTCAGTTAGATGGGATTGAAGCACCAGGATACAATGTGTGGCAGTATTTTTGTCAGTTCTGGCTCATGGGAAGCTGTGAATATATATTGTTATATAGAACATAATTATTGTCAAAATGACTCATTTGTCTAATGTATATAGTTAATTGGCCATTTAAGGAATATAAGCTTTTTTTCTGATAAACCGTTTGTGGTTTACAATACAAGGTACAAGGTCTGTGTACGGTTTTGTTTTTTTTAAGTGTGATAATCTGAAAAACAAGGTTTAAGATTACATTTTAATTTGTGATGCTTTTTTGGCAAATTCCCCCCCCCCCCCCGAAGATATTGGAAACCATGCTATAGATACAGTCAAGTAGCCAATGGCGTAGTAATGACACCTCAGCAGTCAGTAGAAAAGGTCATTCAATTACAGTAGCCCCCTCATCCATCGTCTTTCTTGGATGTCTGAAATTTTTGTTGTGTGTGCTTGGTTCAGGTCCATGAATCACTAGGAAGTGGAGCCACTTAAAGGTTTCAAGTGAGATGAACTGCTGCTGTACAAGGTGCTGTTTAATACACATCCAAGAATTTACCATCTGGTGAGCACTTTTATTTATCACTTGTCAGAGAGCTAGCAGCCTGTGACCAGAACAGGGTCCACCTATACCAGGGATATGCAATTAACGGTTGCAGAACTACAAGTCCCATGAGGCATAGCGAGACTTTGACAGCCACAAGCATGACACCCAGAGGCAGAGGCATGATGGGACTTGTAGTTTTGCAACAGCTGGAGGTCCGCTAATTGCATATCCCTGACCTATACCATAGTTCAATCATGAATCTGCCTCTTTAAAGGAAAATTTACTTTAATGCCCCCTCAGAAGATTATACTTGCCTTCTCTCAACTGTCACTCTGTTTATAAGCCAGGAGTGACAGCATTGGTGATAGTAAAGTGCTTTCACTTGGGTATAAGGAGAGACTCCTCAGCCCTGTGTAAGCTTTGACTGCGGCATACACAGGGCTTCCGTTCTTTGCTCCTGGAAGCCAAGTAGAACGGCGGGTATTATACCCATTTCTCCAGCCATATATAAAATAGAATTGATATTGTAAAGGGGACAGGCACAACTAGTATTCGCAGTGGTAAAGGATTCTTCACAGTAAGACCTGTGAAAATTTGGAATAGACTCCCTCCAAGAGCTGGTTCTGGCCAGCTCAGTAGATTGTTTTAAGAAAGGCCTGGATTCTTTCCTATCCTAGATGCACATAATATACCTGGATACTAATATTTATAAATAAAGTTGATCCAGGGAATATCCAATTTCCCCTAGGGGGATCAGGAAGTATGTGTGTGTGTGTGTGTGTGTGTGTGTGTATATATATATATATATATATATATATATATATATATATATATATATATATATATATATATCTCTATCTATCTATCTATCTATCTATATATATATATATATATATATATATATATATATATCTCTATCTATCTATATATATATATATATGTATGTATATATATCTCGTATGTGTGTCTATTATTATTATTTTTTTTTCTATTGGTTGAAATACATGGCCTTTTTTTTTCCAGACAGACTAACTATGTACTGTAAGTATGTAAAATCATACGTCATACATACACAAGACTACAAGGTGAGCCTGACCGGATTCTTCAAACAAATGGTACATGTATCATTTTTAGTGTTATGTCAGCAGTGAATCTTTTCACCCAGCAGCAGGTTCTCACAGTCGGCTAGTCAACTCACACACAAAAAGTCTAACCTTCTAACGTCTGTCTAACCGATAACTTAGGGGCTAGGGAATGGATGCTTTATCCCACCCAAAGCTCCCCAAAGACCCTGGGGTGCAGGCTTAAGAACAAAACTTATATTGAACCATGAAAACAAAAACAAAAAATGTTTTGTTTATAAAAGACACATATCCCCGGGCCCCTCGCCTTGTGTATATGAGAAACCTAGAGGACACATATGCACCATCCATAATTCTCCCAACCACTGCCCCACAATATACACAGCATATAACAAAAATCAAACAAAAGGCTTCAGTACTTGGTTTGCGTCTCTTTTTATATCAGTATATCATAACAAATGGCATCTGTTTTCTGACAAAATTGGTTATAAAACATTCAATTAAATAACACTCCACACTTCTCCCTCAAATCTAATCTAGCAGCTGTGCTAATCTCAATAGAGATATTCTAATTTGGGTAGGGGGCAAGAGCTGGGCACATTGTGGAATATATTAAAAAATCTAATTATGTTACACCTACTCTTTATCTATCACAGTGACAAAAATCAAAATGATAACAAAAACACCAGAACTGAACACCTAATTCTTGCTTTCTTTTTTTTTTTTAATTCCATTTTATTAATGGCTAAAGTACAATACAAAATTGTTAACCAGAATATAGTCGACCAAAGCCAATAGCATTACTCATACAGGGGGTCCCCGGGTTACGAACAGGATAGGGACTGTAGGTTTGTTCTTAAGTCGAATTTGTTTGTAAGTCGGAACAGTACCTTTTTTAAGTGCAAATCTAGTCTCAGAGACAGGATGTAAACCCAAATCAACAGAGAAAGGCAACTGGATGGCAGGGGTGGCATGGTTAGTTCAAATATGTTTTGTTTCTTTTATTTTTTTACTTATTAATCACTTTTTTTTATTTGTATTTATTTGTAGCTTGTCGTTTACTTTTTTTAAATTTTTGTATAATTTTCTTATTTTTAATATTATTTTTCCTATTCTTTACATTTTTTAATTATTTTTTTTATTTTATTAATTTAATTATTGCTGTATTTCTTATTTTTATTTTTTTTATAAATTTTTTTTTCACTTAACTTTATTGCTATCACACAGGAGGAAACAATTCCCTGTGTGATAGCAATTGGAGGTGACAGGTTCTCTTTATTGACCCTGTCACTTCCAAAACAGGAGTCCAGGATCGTAGCTGAGCACAGCTCTCCCCTCTCACTATTTTTATGGCAGCAGCAACAGGAGACAGCAGAGAGGTACACTGTATGGCACAGCAGGGAGATGGATGGTGAAAGCAGCCATCAGAGGCCAGGCAGGCCGGCCGGCCGGGCGGCCGGCCGCGGTGCACCATCGCGGGGCAGCGGCGTAGGAAAGACCGGGGATCGTGGAGGCTTCGTAGGCCGCACAAGGCCTCGGCCACGACGGGCAGTTTCAGCGGCCTGGCAAGCCACCGGACCATACCAGGCCTGTGGATGGGCAGGCAGGAGGACGAAGGGGACCCGCAGCCAAGCCAGGAACGGAGGAAAGGCTCAGGAGAGGAAGATTCGGCCAGCAGTGACGTCATTCGGGCCCCGTTCGTAAGTAGGGGTTGTTCGTAAGTCGGATGTTCGTAAGTCGGGGACCCCCTGTATAAGGTAAAACGAATATGTCAATGGTACAGCCGGTCATCTCATGTATTTAGACAAAGAAATATAAGAACTGAATGTGAAACCAACCAGTATAACTGAAAAATAATAGGTTACAATAAAACGGCACAAAACAAAGGCATCAAAATTTACACATCCAAGTTTCAGCTATGGCCTATCAGCCTGTGATTTTGCACGAAAGACTGACCCAGTATGCCCAATACCCATACTTAATCTTGCCAAGAGAAGAGGTTAATCTAGACTTGTCTTAGAGTGTGTACTTAAAAGATTTGGAAAGTATGGTAATGGGAAACTAGCTGTCTCCTGGTCCCAGTTCAAGCTCCAGGAGGACAGTAACACATTATTCAAACCGATTTGTGGATCGGAGAAATCCGCAGTAAAAGGCTTATTCAGTCCAGAAGAAAAAGCAGGGTAGGGAAATCAGGAGTGAGGAGAGAAACAGACAAAAATAATAGAAGGAAGGTGGAAGCACAGGGAGTCAGGGAAGGGAGGGGATTGCCCTCCAGTGAGCAGGCACCTCTAGCCATCCCCTAGCCAAGAAGCAACTACCTGGTAGCTTGACCATCCGCCGGTATAGTTTGATTCTTGCTTTCTTAAAGCTGTTCTCCAGTCATTATATATAATGCAAAGAGATGCAGCGCTAGAGGAAGAGTTGGTTAAAATAAAGTGAAAGAAAAGACTAAAGCATAGTCTCATCAGCATCAAATAATAATAATTGAGCAAAACTAATTAATAAGCTGACGTGCAAATTAATATAAAATGAATATCTGGATAAACACAAGATCTAATTAGAATATCAATAAGTGAAAAATTTGCTGTATATATAAACCTTAAGTAATACAACAGATGAGTGACAAATAATAATAATGTGTAAAGAAGAACCCACAAGAAAAAACAGTCCTGAGAAAAGTGACCAAAAAAGGAAGCAACCATAAAAAGTGCCAAGAAGAGCAGACAAAGAAAGTCTTCTGTGTCTTGTTCTCCAGTCATATTATTTAAAAATAAGTCAGCAGCTACAAAAGCCGTAGCTGCTGACATTTAAAAAAAAAAAACACACTGTCCAAGGATCCAGCGCTCTGCAAGCCTGAGGGGGCGCCGGAGACTGTCTTTGGTCCCCGGCACTGGCATCTTAATTGTGGGCACCTGGCTGTGCCAGCCTGCGGCTACACAGGCAGCTGCCCGCTGTGCATTTTGAATAGTTCTGCAGTCCTCCGGAACCTGTGATGTGTCCTTGAAGACTGCGGGGAGGGTGAGAGGACAACTTCTGTTCAGATCGCTTATGTGATCCGAGCGGAAGCAGGAGCGGGTATCTGTCAAAACCATGTACCCAATCACCCCCCCCCCCCACAAAAAAAGTGTGCCAAATGTTAGAAGGGGGGGGGGGGGGTTTCTTAGAGCAGAACTTCCTCTTTGGCGTGGAGTTACACTTTAAAGTGGTTGTAAACTCTGTTACACCACTTTTACCTACAGGTAAGCCTAGAATAAGGCTTACATGTAGGTACTGTGAATATCTCCTAAACGTGCACAGTTTAGGAGATGTTCACTGTATCCGCACGTCATTGGCACATGCTCACTGAAGAAACGGCCTGCTCGTGCCGTTTCTTCAGGAGCTGTGCCGTTGCGCGCGGGAGTGACGTCACCACAGCTCCACCCAGTCACAGCGCCGGAGCCCGCGAACATGGAAATAACTTGAACACATGTTGCCAGTCACAGCGATGTGCGGGGACCGCTGCAACAGCTTCGATCTAAAGTAAGTATTTCAAAATGAGCTAGTAGGTGATGCAAACTAGCTTCTTATGTCTTTTTTTTGTCTTTCAGTTTTTTTTTTTTTGCGTTTACAACCATTTTCAGTGTACATGCACATGGCTGTATAAAAGAATCTGGTGGACAGCAAGAACCATTGTTAAAAAAAATTGAAAAAGTGCTCTGTACACTGTACTCATGAAACATTTGCGCAAGGTTTGCAATCATGCAGCATAAATGGCTTTGATGCTGTGATGCAAATGGCTTCTCAAGCAAGCTGCATATTTATCTTTTTGTTGCTAGAATGCAGGTGACCTCTCAAGGAAGCCACATGGTGTCCTCCATTGCTAGGATGCAGACGACTTCACAAGCAAGTGCCTAGCATCCTCTGTTGCTAGGACGCAAGTGGCTTTAACCACCTAGCATTGCTAGGACACAGGCAGTCTCTCAAGCAAGTTTCCCAGCATCCTTTCATTGCTAGGATGCATGCAAACTTTCAACAAAACAGAATTTAGCAGGCAGCAGGATACTTGGTTAAAAAAAAAAAAAGTATTCTGTACACTACATCCATAAAACATTTGGGCAATGTTTACATGCAGCATAATCTGCCTTGTTGCTAGAATGCAAATTGCTTCTCAAGCAAGCCGCCTATCGTCTTTCCGTTGTTAGGATGCAGGTGACCTCTCAAGGAAGCCGCTTGGTGTCCTTGATTGCTAGGATGCAAGTGGCTATAACCACTTGGCGTTCCCAGGACGCAGGCAATCTCTCAAGCCTGTCCTTTGGGGGCTCTTGTACGCCAATAGTGTACTCCTTAAGCTGTGCACATATAAAAGTTAGCGCAAACATCTACGGGAGTACAATGTAAATTACTGTCCATACACGCAACTCAGATACAGATTTTTATTTTTTTTTTTAAACAAATCTGAATACGGAAAAAGTTTACTGGTTTTTATTTAGCTATGTGCATGGGCCTGTGTTTGGATCCCTAAGAAAAAAAAAAAAAAAGTTTTACAGATTTAAGCACTCGCAGACAAATGCAATCAGTGCATCAAAATCCCCTTCTTAATTCACCTCTGTCCCAAATACCTCCATGGTTTGTGTGGATCTATTCTGTTGTTTCCCTTTAAGTGGGCTACCTACACTCCCCAATCCATGATCCCATTCATTCATATAAAAAGGTAAGGAAGGAGAAATCAAATAGTATAAAATCCTTAAGTTTATTATAATCAATATTATAATCAATACATTACCCCCACATTAGATCTGTCTTTCTAAACCTTTTTATCATGGAGGGATCCTTTCAAGGCCCAGGGAATCCCTACTAATAATTACTGTATCTACCAGCATATAAGATGCTAATGCTCTACTCTCCTCCCATCCTGCTTCTCCTTAGTGTCACTAGACCCATGTTATAAAAAAAACTATCTGTAAATGCTGTATTACATGCTGTTCATACTCACAGTCACTATGAGATTGGTTTTGTGTATTCTGCAAAAAAACCTGGTTGATCCCGCTGCTCCCTATCTTCACCTTTCTGTTCATATCCCCTATTCAGCTAGGGATTTTGCAGCGGTGGTGGCAACTCTGCACATGCTCAGTTTTCAGTGAGTTTCTATGCTTAGCATATCCTTCCTATTGCATCTGAGCAGCTCATGTTACTATAGAGTCACACATGTGAGCGTATATACAGTGATAAATGACAGCCCGCTCCCTTCCTCCTCCTCAATGCCCACTAACTATCTAAACACAATTGGGGCAGCATATTACATGTAGATTAATGGAGGCTTCACCCCCTCTCATTCTAAGACGCAGGCTGTGACTGGCAGAAATCCGCCCACAACATGTTTATTCCACAAAATAAAGATTTCATTTTAAATATATATGCAAATTTAAAACAGTTTATTGATAATTATTTTTACTCTGTATTCCATATTTTTTTATTTTAAACATGTGGCCAATAGCTGAGGACTTAAGCGCCTCCTGCTTAAGTTTCCCTGCAGACAGACTGGGAAAGATCTGGGACATGTTACAGCTGTATATCATTTAGGTGGTGTTTTTCTTTGTTATTAAAATAATTACAGTGCCATCATCCGCATACAGAAAGAGAAGGGACAATGTAAATGTGTATGTTTAGTATCATTATTTCAGCTCTGTAAAGGTTACATAATTGTTGATGTAATAAATTAGCATATAAGGCCCCCCCTTGTGGTTAAAAATTATTTCAAGCTAACTTACCTCCCTGTTACAGAATCATCACCATCGTCCAAAAATTCAACTTGTCAAACAACAAAAATATAAAATAAAATACAAATCTCCATTACATAAAAATAAAGCAATTCAAAGCTATAAAATTAGCAGTAAAATTATTTTCCAGTTCCAGATCAGGCAGAGGTATGAATAGAATCGGTAGGCAGAAATGTGGTCGAATAACAAGCCAGGGTCAGTTCCAGATCAGGCAGAGGTATGAACAGAATTGGTAGGCAGAAGCATGGTCGAATAACAAGCCAGGGTCAGTTACACAGCAAGTTGAGGGATAAGGGGTGTGAAGGTAAATGGCAGGAAGTGAGGATTATGTTTATCATACTTCACTAATAATTTAGTGAAGTATGGTAACGGCGGAAACAGTCAACTATGCAGAGGCCTGGTTGGGAAGGACATTGAGGACAATAATAAGTGGTGTCTCTTCTAACTGCTCCTCCTCTGGTGCACACCCGGCATATTTTCTGACATTTTTGGCCTGTTGGTCTGGGAGGGATTTTATCGGGAAAGTGGCGTTCGGAGAGTCTGCTAATCACATCAGATCGAATGTTTTCTGGTGGGCCGTTCGGGAATACAAGGGCAGTGGTGAATTCTTCCTGTAGCCAAGGAAGGATTTGGGGCTTTCAGTGGTTTTGTGATAGATAATGTAGCTGTTGTATATGGCCAAATTACACAAATTCAAACTTTTTTTTATACCACTGGTATGTTCGTCTTGTGGCAAGGTAGGGTTGTTGGTCGTTGAAGTCGACACCGCCCATGAACATATTGTATTCGTGGATACATGTTGGTTTTTGGATTGGGCCATTCCTCCTGGTTATCTCAACAAATGTATTGTTGTGGATCGAAGAAAGCACGTAGACATCCCTTCTGTCCCTCCACTTCACAGCCAGAATTTCCTCATTCCGTAAACTCGCCGTCTCCCCTCTTCTTAGCTTCTTGTTGACGAGGCTTTGAGGAAAGCCCTTCCAGTTTGTCCTTACGGTGCCACACACTGGAGTGTTTTTTCTGTGAAGGTTGCGGAACAGGGGCAAACTAATATAAAAGTTGTCCACATACAAATGGTAGCCTTTCTCCAGGAGTGGGTTTATGAGTTCCCAAACAACTTTCTCGCTTAATCCGATTTAGTCTGGGCAATTAGGGGGATGCAGCTGGGTGTCCTTCCCTTCGTATACCATGAAGGCATATGTATTCCCTGTGGCTCGGTCGCACAATTTATAAAGCTTCACCCCATAGCGGTGACCCCCATAAAGGTCCACCCCTTTTGGTGGGAATAAATTGTTTTATGTGCAGCCTGACAGAAAATTTGACAAGGGACTCATTCACACATATGTGTTGGTCTGGGGTAAACAATTGGTGGATGACTTCAGAAAAATAATTTAGTAGTGGCCGAATTTTATAAAGCTTGTCAAAATTTGGGTAATTACGTGAGGGCACTGGGTATTATAATTATAGTGTAGGAATCTCATAATCATGAGATATCTGGTTCTGGGCATTACTGAGGAAAAGATGGGCATGTGGTGGATGGGGAGGGTTGACCAATATGAACGTAATACATTTTTTTTGGTTAGGCCCATACAGAATGTTTGGCCCCAAAAATTTTTAAACTCCTCCACTGTTAGGGCTCTCCACTCGTAGGGACGGGCAGAATAGGATGTTGGGTTACATGCTTTGAATTGTTGTGCATACAGGTTGCACTGGGCCACAATTGATGCTAGCATGTCCTCTGTAAAAGTTAAATGGAAAAAATCAATCGGGGAAAATTTTTCTGTGTCCACCTGGACTCCTGGCTGGGCAGTGAAAGGGGGAATGATGGCTTCTCCTGAATTAGGAGGAAGCCACAAGGGGTTCTGAAGAGAATAGGGAAGGCTGGCATGGGACCTAACCCTTTGGGACTGAGGTGACATCCCACTGGTACGTGGCCTTTGCCGAGGTACTGAGGTGCTGGTGGATGGCACTGCGGTGCTAATGGATGGCAATGCAGTGCTGATGGATGGCACTGCCTCCTCACCAGAACGCCTTCGTCTGGAGGGCTGACTCTCATCCTCCTCTGAGGCTGTCAGTGTTCCACTGTTTAGGACAGGCTCGTAGTCAACGTCAGACACAGAATCTGAATATGAGGAATCCTAGGGGAGAGCTCCCCGTTGCTCTCGTCGGCCGCAAGAATATTGTACGCCTCCTCGGCTAAAAATAATCTTTTAGACATTCTTGGTGATGACAGATGGCACTGATACGTGGCACTGATGACACGTGGCACTGGTGACAGATGGCACTGATGACACGTGACACTGATGTGGCACTGGTGACAGATGGCACTGATGACACTGGCAGATGGCACTAATACGTGGCACTGATGTGGCACTGGTGACAGATGACACTGATACGTGGCAAGGATGTAGTGTGATGATGTGTTTTCACTGTAATCACTCCTAAACGGTTGGCACTCACAGATCTGCAGCACAGGTCGCTCCCATATACGGTGTTTATCGCCATAAGCCTGTTTGACTTAAGAGGTATAAGCCCCTTTAAGTCCATTACTTCCGGTAAGCCTTTATGCAATTGGTGTCTTCTACAAGCTTCTCCTCACTGAGTCTCTTCACATTTGATGTCACTTACCTGATGCTTTTTAGATGTTTTTTTTTTCTGATATTATTCACTGATACCAAGACTTTTTGAATTTTATTATTCATCATTATTCATTTTTTACTTGGTGGATATCATTTTACATTTATATTCACACCATTTTTTCACTTGGCGAACTATTTTTATATTTCAGTGTGTGTTTTACTGGTCACCGCATACATGATTTATACGCAAATGTTTTGCCTGACATTTCATATTAACCGCTTCCCACTGACGTAACACATACAGTTGTGATCATAAGTTTACATACCCTGGCAGAATTGATAAATTTTTAGCAATTTTTCAGAGAATATGAATGATAACACAAAAACTTTTCTTTCACCCATGGTTTAGTGTTTGGCTGAAGCCGTTTATTATCAATCAACTGTGTTTACTCTTTTTAAATCGTAATGGCATCAGAAACTACCCAAATGACCCTGTTTAAAAGTTTACATACCCCAGTTCTTAATACCCTGTATTGCCCTTTTTAACAGCAATGACAGCTTGAAGTCTTTAGTGGTATTTATGGATGAGGCGCTTTGTCTTCTCAGATGGTAAAGCTCTTGGCAAAAAGCCTCCAGTTCCTGTATATTCTTGGGCTGTCTTGCATGAACTGCACATTTGAGATCTCCCCAGAGTGGCTCAATGATATTGAGGCCAGGAGACTGAGATGGCCATTCCACAACCTTCACTTTATTCTGCTGTAGCCAATGACTGGTTGACTTGGTCTTGTGTTTTTAGATCATTGTCCAATGTCCAAGTACGTCCCATGCGCAGCTTCCTGACTGATGAATGCAAATGTTCCTCCAGTATTTTTTGATAACATACTGCATACTCTTGCCAACAATTTTGACCAAATTTTATGCCTTTTGTAGTTCACACATCCCCAAAACATCAGCAACCCACCTCCGTACCTTTCATCATAGGCCTTGTTGACTCCTCTCCAAATGTAGCCTTTATGGTTGTGGCCAAAAAGCTAGTTTTTGGTCTCATCACTCCAAATGACTTTGTGCCAGAAGGTTTAAGGCTTGTCTCTGTGCTGTTTGGCGTATTGTAAGTGGGATGCTTTGTGGCATTTGCGCAGTAATGGCTTTCTTCTGGCAACTCGACCATGCATCCCATCTTTCTTCAAGTGCCTCCTTATTGTGCATCTTGAAACAGCCACACCACATGTTTTCAGAGAGTCCTGTATTTCACCTGAAGTTATTTGTGAGTTTTTCTTTGCATCCCAAACAATTTTCCTGGCGGCTGTGGCTGAAATTTTAGTTGGTCTACCTGACCATGGTTTGGTTTCAACAGAACCCCTAATTTTCCGCTGCTTGATTAGAGTTGGAACACTGCTGATTGGCATTCTCAATTACTTGGATATCTTCTTGTATCCCATTCCTGTTTTATATAGTTCAACTACGTTTTCCCTCAGATCCTTTGACAATTCTTTTGCTTTCACCATGACTCAGAATCCAGAAACATCAGTGCAGCACTGGATGAAAGATGCAAGGGTCTGTCAGGAGTCCAGAAACTCATTGACCTTTTCTACACACACACTAATTACAAGCAAACAGATCACAGGTGAGGATGGTTACCTTTTTTAAAAGCCACTCAAACCCCTTTGTGTCGACGTGTGTGTGTGTGTGTTGTCAGACTAAAATCACCAGGGTATGTAAACTTTTGATCAGGGTCATTTGGGTAGTTTCTGTTGCCATTATGATTTAAAAAAGTAAACACGGTTGATGGTTATTAAATGGCTTCAGCCAAAAACTAACCATGCATGAAAAATGTTTTTGTGTTCATACTCTCTGAAAAATGGCCAAGAAATCATAAATTCTGCCAGGGTTTGTAAACTTATGAGCGCAACTGTATATGCAGCCTCACGGAAGTGGGCTTTTTTCCACAGGACTGCATATATGCGTATCTCACTTTGCGCTCCCAGCACTGAGACGGGGGTCTCACCAAGAGCCCCAGGCCCCGTTCTATTGATCGGGACCTGGATTTCCTGATTCTGGGTCACCTGATCGCTGTGGTAGCCTCTGATTGGCTACCACAGTGATCAGTCACTGTGAAGCCTGCCCCTGTGTTGCTCTGTCTGTGAATGGAGAGGAAAGATACAATGTTTCTTTCTTTTACCTTGCAGAGAGAAAAAAGTGTTCAAAAAAAATACCTAGATCAAGGTTTGATCTAGGTCAGTGCCAGGATTAGTGTTTGGGTGAAGTCTGGGTCAAAGGTCAGGGTCAGTATATTTTGAGCAGGATTTTTTTTAAAATTGGTATTAGTGTCAGTATCAATGTGTCTCAGGTAGGAAAAAACAAAGCAAAATGTGCACTATTGCTTCTGGGCTGTACTATGTGTACAAAAAACAAAATAAGATGCACATACGTCACATTGTTACAGCCGTCAGGAGCAAAAGAATTTATTGTGGGTTGTTCTTTGGTAGGTTATGATAGTAACAAGAAATATACAGCTAAATTTTAAAAAAAAACTTTTTTTTTTTTTTTTTACTGTTTTGAACTAGTTTTACCTTCAAATGAAAGCCCAATTTGTCCTGGAAAAAAAAGGTAGAATTGACCTGGATGTACAAAGTAGTTGTGGTGATCTGTACGGTTTTACTAACACATGTCAAAATTGTGCTTAGGCTTTTCAATTTGTTTTACCCTTAGGCGTGAAGGGGTTAAACTGAATGGGTTCTTTTACAAGGTGGGGGTTTACATATACTTTAATGTTTTTCCCTAAGTGTGTTGATTTTATTTGAAGGCTGTTGTATGCTGCACTGTAGCAGATACAAGTCGCGTACACACAAGCATTTTCTGTGTGTACTGATTACCCACTGCAGCCAGGAAATTATGAAAACAGAATAAAAAAATGAAAATGGGCAGAAATATACTGCAGGAAATATGAACTTTGGCTTTACCTGGCCATACACCAGACATGTAAAGTTCAACAGCCCTTCCAGGTGTGTGGAATACCTGCACCCCTGACGTGCTGTAGTTTCTCCTGCTGCCTTGTAAGTCAGTACAGGATGTATGAGATCGTGATACAAACCACTGCTTGGGGAGAGCAGAACAGATATTTGACTCATCTGACTGAATACTTGCAGCAGCTAGGGAGCAGTGAAGAGGTGGTGCTTCAACAAATGGGCCGGTGGAATGGTAAATATATTTACACGTCACTTTAATTTATTAGTTTACACTCAAAACTTGCACATCTATTCCCAGTTTGGGCTGTTCTTTTTTAATGTGCTCACAGTGAAAGGTTTGCTGAGTTTTAAGACTGCTCCCTAATCTGTCACAGATACGTTCCAGCATGCTGTAGGGTGTTGGCTGTGGTGACAGCTGTACTTTGCTAGGCAGAATGGGCAGATTGCTCTTGCCTGCAGGTAGCACGCAAACAATAGATTTTCAACTGCAGGAGGTTTGCTCTTGGCAGACCCTTGTTTCATTGCAGTGGGTATAAAGACTTTCCCTATTGTACAGTAAAATAGTAACTACGTCCTATCAAAGCTGTCACTCATGTGATACACCGTTGCTGAAGATTTCAGCAGTTACTATTTTTTTTTTTTTATGCTTTTGAGTAGCTGATGATCAGTGGTATTTTGTGCCTTAATACAAGTAAAATGTTATATTCCTTTAATGTAGAAATGTGAATGAATCATCATGATAACTTAAACAGGATGCAATCATAAAATCAAAATATTTCTCTTAGTTAATTTGTGTCTACAATGCATTCTGGGATAGGGCTTTTCCTGTTCTAGTTTCATGCAGTTGGCTTGGTTCTTGAAGCATGTATTGTTCAATCACATCTTGTAAATATCAATTAAATAGATTTGGCACAGAAAGTACTTTGTTATTGTAAGTATTCAGGTTGCTCTGAACTGTTAAAATAATCTGCTTGTCATTTTTGCTTCTTCCTTTTCAAGAACAAATTTTCTTTTCATCAAAGATAGCAATTCTAGTCTAAGGATAGCCATACTTATTTATTTTATTTTATTTCAGGTACTTATATAGCGCCGTCAATTTACGCAGCGCTTTACATATACATTGTACATTCACATCAGTCCCTACCCTCAAGGAGCTTACAATCTAAGGTCCCTAACTCACATTCATACATACTAGGGACAATTTAGACAGGATCCAATTAGCCTACCAGCATGTCTTTGGAGTGTGGGAGGAAACCGGAGTACCCGGAGGAAACCCACGCAGGCACAGGGAGAACATTCAAACTCCAGGCAGGTAGTGTCGTGGTTGGGATTTGAACCAGCGACCCTTCTTACTGCTAGGCGATAGTGCTACCCACTGCACCACTGTGCCGCCCACACATATAAGCTTCTCTCGTTCAGCCCGTGGGCTGAGCAAAAGAAATGCCCCTTGAAACAGTTTGTCATGTTACAACCAAAAACATAACTGTAGTTTGTTGGGATTTTATGTCATAGACCAACACGAAGTTGCACATAATTGGGAAGTTTAAAGAAAATGATAAATGGTTTTCAAAATGTTTTACAAATAAATATCTGAAAAGTGTGGCATGCATTTTGTATTCAGCCCCTTTACTCTGATGGAATCAATTGCCTTCAGAAGTCACCTAATTAGTAGAGTCCACCTGTGTGTAATTTAATCTCAGTATTAATACAGCTGTTCTGTCAAGCCCTCAAAAGTTTGTTTGAGAACCTTTTAGTGAACAAACCGCATCATGAAGGCCGAGGAACACACCAGGCAGGTCAGGGATAACGTTGTGGAGAAGTTTAAAGCAGGGTTAGGTTATAAAAAAACAAAAAATATCCCAAGCTTTGAACATCTCATGGAACACTGTTCAATCCATCATCCGAAAATGGAAAGAGTATGGCACAACTGCAGACCTGCCAAGACATGGCTATCCACCTAAACTGACAAGCCGGGCAAGGAGAGCAGCATTCACAGAAGCAGCCAAGATGCCCATGGTAACTCTGGAGGAGCTACAAGGGATCCACAGCTCAGGTGGGAGAATTTGTCCACTGGACAACTATTAGAGATGGTTCACACTAGGACGACTTATCAGGCGACTTAGCTGCCTGACAAGTCGCGTTCCGTTCTGTACAATGGAACCGTTCTAATAGGAGCGACTCAAGACGCTCCGACTTAGAAAAAGGTTCCGGTACTACTTTGAGGGCGACTTGAGGGGACTTGCATTGACTTCTATATAGAAGTCGTTTTGCAAGTCGCCGCTGCTGTCATGTGCAGGTCGCCTGCAAGTCGTGCTGCCTCAGTGTGAACCGGCTCTCGGTCGTGCACTCCAAAAATCTGACTTTTATGGAAGAGTGGCAAGAAGAAAGCCATTGTTCAAAGGGAGCCATAAGAAGTCCTGTTTAGAGTTTGCGAAAAGCCATGTGGGGGACACAGCAAACATGTAGCAGTTGCTCTGGTCAGATGAGACCAAAATAGCATTTTGCTTTTAGGCCAAAAAATTCAATGTGCGGCAGAAAACTAACCCTGCACATTACCCTGAACACACCACCCCCACCGTGAAATGTGGTGGTGGCAGCATCGTGTTGTAGGGATGCTTTTGTTCAGCAGGGACAGGGATGCTGGTCAGAGTTGATGGGAAGATGGATGGCGCCAAATACAGGGCAATCTTAGAAGAAAACCTGTTAGAGTCTGCAAAAGACTTGAGACTGGGGTGGAGGTTCACCTTCCAGCAGGACAACAACCCTAAACATACAGCCAGAGCTACAGTGGAATGGTTTAGATCAAAGCATATAATTATGTGTTAGAATGGCCCAGTCGATGTCCAGACCTAAATCCTATTGAGACTCTGTGGCAAGACTTGAAAATTCTGTTCACAAATGCTCTCGATCCAATCTGAAAGAGCTGGAGCTATTTTGCAGAGAAGAATCTCTCTAGATGTGCAAAGCTGGTAGAGACATACCCAAAAAGACTTGCAGCTGTAATTGCAGTGAAAGGTAATTCTACAAAGTACTGACTCAGGGAGCTGAATAAAAATGCACGCAACACTTTCCAGATATTTGTAAACCATTTATCATTTTCTTTCCACTTCACAATTATGTGCCACTTTGTTTTGGTCTTTTACATGAAATCCCAATAAAATACATTTACGTTTTTGGTTGTAACATGACAAAATGTGGAACATTTCAAGGGATAAGAATACTTTTTCAAGGCACTGTATGTCTCTATTTTGACTGGGTCTAGTTAATTCTAGGACACCAATATAGGCAGAGCTTAAAAATAGCAGGTATTGCTTGGTGGATGAAATTATGAAATAAACAAAAATTAAAAAATGATATCGCCATCAAGTTCATTCTACAACTCTAGTGGTCTTGGTTCAAATACTCATAACAGCTTTCAGTGTTTTCTGCTCTACCTTAATGGTGAGCTGTTCTGATTGGACAAAACTTTTGTACTTCCTGATACTATTTTTTTTTTTTTTTTTAAAGTGTGACCTCCGCCTGTAGCTACTCACATGTTTCTATTGGCCAGGCCATCAGAGTGATGGGCCAGTAAAAAAAACCCATTGGGGACCATAATGGAGTGGCCTTATCAGGAAGCATCGGAGCCTGATCAGAAGAGACTGACATTCTGGCAGAGTGTTTTTACTGAAAGCTATTGCAGGTATGTGTAGGTACCCACAAGTGCTTAGTCTTTATATGTGTCAGCACTTTTTTTTTGTTAAACTAAACTACCGTATATAAACCATTTTTTGTTTAGGATAGAATGGGGAAAGATTAAAAAACCTCATTTCTGAGAGGATACAATTATATTTCTGAACTGATTATGTATTGATGCACATACACTTTTGATGTTCTTTACATTGACAACCAAGATTTTTTCTTTTGGCAGTACTGGACATATCGGTTTATACCTTTTTGTGCATATAGCATATGTCCTCAGATTTGGATCTATGTATATGGCCAGTGTGAGACTGTTACTGTTTTTTTTTATTTGTCTTATATTTTTTGTGTTCCACTAGGGAGAATTAACTTGCCTAATAAAAACCTCATAGGGATTTTAGCACTTCCACACTCTATCCAAATCATAAGCCCCAGTTCCCACTATAACTCGCATGTGAATTGCACAGAAACCGCACAGTATTCGTGTGCAATTCACATGCAGTTCAGTGTGGTGCAATTGGAGCCCATTCATTTTGAATGGGCTCCAATTGCACCCCATAACACCAAAGAAGTGCAGGCACCTTTTTTGGAGCTGTGCCGCAACCGGATCACATGGTGGATTTGTACGACGTGATCCAGTGCAGGCAAACGGTACTGTATTTGCAATGTGTTTTGAGGTGTCGTTATCTTTGTATTGACTCCTGCAGTGGATTGCAATGCGTTGCAGAAAACCGTGTTTCCCGCACTGCATATGTGTAAACCTAGGCTAAAAAAAAAAGTGTTAGCTTTATGTACATGTTAAAGCGACACTATAATTATTTGTTTTTATTAATTACTTTATTGTTTTTATAAATTACATTTAATACCAATAAAAGCAGAAATTGGGATTTTTTTTTCTATGCTTAGAAGCCACTTTTAGTATTCATTAAGAAGGTTCCAGTTTCAGCTTTCTTTACCCATTTTGTATTTTTTTTCCCCATAAGAAATAATGGAAACATAGATGATTCGTTCCACAACCATTTATTCATAGGTCTTTCAGTTTATGGTCCATATAAAAAGATTATAGCAATGTGATGGGTTGTGTAACCATAAAATGTCCATTCACAAAAGGCAGCCTCCACAAGGTGATTTGAAGCAAAATCCAGGAGGAGCTACAGAGTATAAAAGAAAAGAGAGGCTCCTCTAAGTGTAGCAATGGTTACATTTAATGAAGGTCCAACATTTAGCAGCTCACATGGTTGATTAAAAGAGGCACATAGACCATCCTCCAGAACGCCGGCTCTCATCGATGTCATTCTACAATCATGACCGGGAAGACTACCCTGCAGTAGAGCGATCTGAAAATGAGGCTTAAAGCACTCATGGAGCTCAGCGTGGAAGGGATGACTTTGATGGTGGTGTGGAGGATGATCTATGTGGTCAACCTTACCCCGGATGCCTGCATATATAGATGTGCCTGTTTTAATCATCAACCATGTGAGTTGCTAAATGTTGGACCTTCATTAAATGTAACCATATTGCTACACTTAGAGGCGCCTCTCTTCTCTTTTAGGCCCCTTTCACACGAGGCGGACTCCGTTTCTACGGAGCCCGCCTCGGTCCGCCGGCTCAGCGGGAGATCAGTCCGTTGATCTCCGCTGAGCCGGCGGATGACAGGTCCCTCTCTGCTCACTGAGCGGGGAGGGGCTTGTCAGGCGCCGCTGCCGCCTATGGAGGGATCGGATGAAAATGGACAGCGTGTCCGTTTTCATCAGATCTCAACCGATCCGATCCACCAGCGACGGACCTGGACGTAGGGCCATCCGTCTGCTTTTAGCGGATCGGACATGGTCGGATGTCAGCGGACATGTCCGATCGTGTGAAAGGGGCCTTATACTCAGTTGTAGCTTGACGCTACTTGTATATCAAGACATCGCTTGTATATCAAGTCAAAAGTTATGAAAAATTTTGCCTTTCTTGCAAAACGCTCTCAAACCAAGTTTTTACTGTAGCTTGATTCTCTAGTAACTCTGACAGTGTCAAGTGCACTCTCATCTGATATTATATAATGCATTCATTATTTATAAAACAATGGATTATAAGCTTTATTTCTGTATTTATTTGTTTTAGATCACTTATCTTTGATATATACAGAGGAGTAAAAAATTCTCTGAATAGAGACATACAAATGTATTTATTTTCTATTTCTGCTACATATGCAAAGCATGAGAGATACTGGTTTGTTTTATAAATATTTATTCATTTCACCATGGCTTATTGCTTACATTGACTGGTAACCTTTTTATAGCTAAACCCTTTTAAAACTGACATTTCAGTATGCAGCGGATGCTGGCTGCTTACAAGCCTTCAGGACTAAAGTGGCAAGATCTTTTTACTGCAGACTTTCCCCAACCTCCTGCATATAATTTGAACAGTCAATGTTGGGGAATTATCAGAAAATGGTGAAAAATGCCATTCAATACTTCGATTAGAGATAAGATTATTAACTGTTAGATGTAATATTTAAATAAGTATTTAAACCTTCACTATGAATTGTGTGTGATAGTGGTGACCGTTTCCTAAATTTTACTATTTTGAGCCTGCCTTCTACCCTTCAGCTAATATTTTCTTCTCCTTTTTGGATAGGTGAATATATACCTAGTGATTTCCAGGATGAAAATAGCTTTCACAGTTTCACAATACAAAACAGCTGGGACTAGATGACAAGAAAAGCAAAAATCCCATATGAAATGATTACACTAAATACGTTTTACAAGTCTTCCAAATAAAAAACTGACAAATAGGTGGCAAAATTCTGTAAACATAACCTTTGACCTTTCATAAATAAGCTCCATCATTGTATGTGTTCTTGCAAATTAGAAGACTATTAAAGTGGTTCTACATCCATTTTTTTTGACTGTAATATTTAACCTCCCAAAGCATTTGTAATTCTTTTGAGCCAGTTATGTAGTTCACACAATCAGGCAATTGATGCCACTATTTCCTGGTGCACTTTTTCCCCCTACTGGCTTGTAAACGATCACCTTGTAAAACAACCCATTCAGTTTAAAATATAAATGAAAGGCAAAACATTTTTGTATAGATGTAAAAAAACATTATAAATATATATTTTTTTTTTATATAAGTGAGAGGGGGATGGAGGAGATTCAGCAACACACTGAGCTTCCCAGTGAATGGCTGTGCAACGGGGGCGTGTCAGGGCAAGTCTGATTATTGGAAGAGAGCACAATGAATTCCCAGCTTAGCTAGTGAACGTGCCACGGTGTGCTCTCCTGCTTAGTGTGGTCAGTTTTTAAAAGGAACGCAAGAACACCATGGATTTCTAACAAAGGAAGCAATACAAAAAGAACAGGATGCTTTCTTATACAAGTACACGGCACAGCATGCACATATCAGGAATATGAAGTGTTGGGGTGACAAATGCTTTAACTTGAAAGAAACATTTTTACTTCTATCTGTGTTGCTGTTAGCGTCCTTCACTTCCTGTTCTGGGGACAACCTTTTTACCAGGCAAGAAGTGAAGGAATCTCTCCATTGGAGCCTCTGACGGCTCATAACCTGACGAGGATTTCAATCAATCTATAGAAAATGTAAAATTAAAAACAAAATTGTTTTGGTTATAAATATACTGTATTTTAGCATGTAAAAAGGAGGGGGATTAATGCACAGCTGTAGCACTACCGCACCTAAAAACATACAGAGAACACTTTGTATTTATGCATTTTCTTAAAGCTTCACTCAAGTCGACCCCCTAACCCCATCCCCAACACTGACTTTATTTATTTTCTTTTCTTTTACATGGAAGGTGTACTTTTTTGGGCAGAATTTGAAACAAGAAAATCTGGATGCCACACACCGGATATAGTTGAAAATTTCTTCTTTCACGTTGCGCACTCTAATTTGAGTGCTTACTCATAGCTATGAGTAAGCACTCAAATTAGAGTGCGAAACACATCAGCTGTGTCTGTACCATCTGCCTGATTGTCCTGTATTTTGATGATCCAAGTTTTTCAATAAAGAAGAAATTTTCAACTATATCCGGTGTGCGGCATCCAGATTTTCTTGTTTCAAATTCTGCTTCAACTTGCATTTAGCCAGCACCTGGGACTTCCCTCCTCTGAAGGATCTACTAAATACACACCTGGGACCAGGTCTACCTGAGCGGTGAATCACCTTCCCTGTTCTGCCTGCATCAAAGGATATATACTTTTTTGGGCAGGTAGCCATCCCCACTTCAATTGTCACTTGGGTAAGAATGATGCACACGTAATCAATTTCCGCCCGTGCTGTATCCGAAAGATGGCTACAGCGCAGGCTTCCAGTGTCTGGAGGGTATCAGTAGACGTCCTCCTGTGATCGTGCCCCCTGCGGACTTAGGGTTGGGACTTGGCTGATCACAGAACAGGGTAAAGGGTCAATCACAGCAGCCTTTTAACACATCATCAGCTGTCAGTCAATGACAGCTGATCACAGACATAAACAGGCTTTTTTTTTCTCCTCATGATTAGCGTGAGGAGAATAGAAGAAAGTGCCCATCAGTGCAGCCTCCTTAGTGCCGCCTCATCAGTGCCCATCAGTGCAGCCTTCAGTGAAGGATAATAATTAGCTTTTTGCAAAAATTTTTAACAAACAAACTTTTTTTTTTTTTTTGTCTCAAAAGTTTCGTCTTTTTTTTGTTGTTGTTTTAGCAAAAAGAAAAAAAAACCCAGTGGTGATTAAATACCACCAAAAGAAAACAAAATGAAAACATAAAAATGAAGTTTGGGTACAGTGTTGCATGACCCTACAGTTATTCAAAGTGTGGCCGCAATGAAAGCTGAAAATTGGCCTGGGCAGGAAGGGGGTATAAGTGCCCAGCAAGAAAGTGGTTAAGCATTCCCCCTGCCTACAGCCTCCCTTGACACATCCCAAGAGGCTGCAAAACTTTATAATTTAAAGAGAGTAAAGTTCTTCTTAAAAGGAGTTCATCTTTTGTTAACTTTTTTTTTTTTCTAAATTCCAGCTCCCCTATGTACCAATATAGCATTCATGTACTTTTTTTGGCTCAGCCATTGGCTGAGAGCGCTGATCGTGAGCGGGTCAGCTGCTGGATTTCCAGCAAGCTCATCAGACAGAAGCCAGCTGAATGGCTGTTTTTTATTGAATCGACCAATATCGCCCGACATTCAGCCTGTGAGTCCTAGGCTTGATGTAACTGTTGGCTTATAACAGTAGCCGATAACTTTTTTCAAATAACTCTTGAGCTAACCCTTGAACTCGCATTCCTTCAAAAGCATATGTTTCAGCTATGTATTTAGCTATTTGGGTGGAGATGCCTTTTTATTACTTGCAGCAGATGGTCATGAGTAGAAGTTACGTCGCAGAGCTAAATATATTCTGAAGAGGCGGAGAACGAATGGGTATTTCTCTGATGGGGTTTATGATTGTTACTCACATTGGTTCAGATAAATGACACCTGCTCAGCAGATGTTCCCATTCAGCATGGACTGCGTGTAGAGGAGGAATGATTATTTCTTGGTGCCCTGTGTTCAGTCATCTTCCTCTATTCCAATTATAGAGACTTGTGCAATACCAGAGATTATTGCTGCAGACTTGGTATGTACATTGGGGTTATTTTATCAAATGTGCAAATAATCATGATCTGTACATTCCCCATGATCTGTACAATTCCCCTATTGTGACTTTTTAACATTTGGTCCTGTGCAGAAATGTGTAAAGGAAAGACAGTTGTCTGTTATGGCCAATTATATTGTCCGTTTTCTTCTAGAATGCTGGACTTGATCCTGGAAAGGCAAAACCTGCTATGGGTAAAAAGAATTATTGTTCAGCTTCCAGGCGACTTCTGTGTAAGAATTGTGGCATTTTTCAGATGTGGTGCATGTAGGTGTAGTTTCCAGTGTATGGGGGCTCCTGCGTTATTGGACCAATATGAGTTTTAAGATAAAACATCTGGTTATCTGTAACACCAAACACATTGTTTATGTACGAAAGTGTGGAATGTCAGGTGCAGTACATAAGAAGGACAACTAGGAGACATTGTGACCACTTTAGAGCAGCCTTTCTTCACCATATTTCTGTGCAAGCCTGGGGATCCCCCGGAGGTTGCTAAGGGGTCATTCTGCAGTATACCAAGGCATACCTCTTGCTGACCACCATTGTTAGTATTCACTCCCCTGCTCCTCCCTATTGTAAGGGGGCTCCCACCCTACTGGCCACCATTGTAAAGGGAACATTTCATTGTAATTGGTGCATTTTTATATTGACCACCAATGTAGGGGGAACTTTCCCACTGACTAACAATGTATAGGGCACTGCATTGACCTCTAATGCTAGGGGTCGTTTTTCTGCTTCTCACCACTGTAAGGGGACAGTATTGTGAGTGGATGGACCTCTCTTGAGCCCTGCACCTGTGGCTGATAGGATAGCCATAGGTCCACCAGGAACTCTTTTTTTTTTTTTTTTAATACTGACTTTTTAAAAAAAAAAATGTCTAGCAAAAGTTTGCTCAGATAAGGTTAGGGTGGTCAGAGCATCCGGCTGGAAATGTGTGGGTGCAATGGTGAGGGCAGACAGAAGTGGATGAGTGACAGTGTGTCATAAATAGGTTGAGGGGGAGAGTGGGCACTTCCTGCAAGAGTGGTTAAATGCAATGGGGAGGGAATTGAGGTATGGAGTGAGCAGGGGTAAATGTGCTCTGTTTTGATGAAAGGGGGAGGTATGGGCACAGTGGTAAGACACTTTAAATCAGAACTGAACCCACTGATGTAACTGCTTCCCAAAACAGTTACTATCAAGGCATGCCTTCAAAAATGAATGTTACAGTTACTAGTGTTCTTATGATAAATTTCAACTGAACTGTCCAGCCAAATGACTGGTTTCATAGCTGCTCACATGTGCAGCACTATAGCAACTGGCCGCTTTCTTGACTGTAAAGAATAGGTGGGTTTAGTTCCACTTCAACTGAACAAGCTGATGTTAGAATCTTACTGCTGCTCCAGATTCTGTTTTCTCCAGTTCTATTAAAATCCCCCATTATAATGTATTCACACAAAAAAAACCCAATAAAATAGACAAGTGTTAATTCCTGGTAAGTTAATGACACTGTAGGCTAGTATTCACTGATATACAAAATGCTCCACTGTCAAATTAAAAGAATAATAGACTATTGTGATTAGCTTGTAAAGTTTCAGGAGGAGTTACTACTGTTTTATCTTGTAAAGTGATGCATAAACTGTTGGTGCTATATAAATTCTGTAAAAATTATAATTAAAAAAAAATCAGAATTTACATGATAGTTACATTTAGGGGTTTTGTGGGCAGTGCATACCTTTTCTTTGTAAAACTAGTGGGTAGACAGAGTTCTGCTTATAGCAATCAACCTAAATTGTGTTATTCTTCTAGTGTAAATTTTAAATATATGGACCAGTATCTACCAGATTTTGATTAATAGAATTTCATTGTTAATTGTATGAAATATTAGCCAAACCTCCATTGGACATACAGAGGGCCTATATTTTGGATGACTTGGAGTGAAGTGCCACCTACACTGCATGTACCCAGGATTCTTCTGGAAGTATACATATAGATTTGAGAATTTACAATGGTCTGTCTTCACTTTTACAGTATTGTTAGTTTTTCCATTTTAAATTGGATCGACAAGTTCACTTTAACAGACACCTGTCAGGAAATGAATGTGTAATCTACCATGATGGCTGCTTCCAGGAAACAGTTGTTTTCTGTTTTCAGTTCTGGTGGTTACCACCTGGAGAATGAATACAGCAACTGAAAGTAAGAGATTTCTCATATGAATATTTGTTCTAGGTCATGGTTCAGAAAGTGTTAAAGCAATCAGCATGACCCAGGGGTGATGGGTTCCTTTTACTGGACAGCACACCCAAATGTTAAAGGTGATATGGAAATTGCAGTAGTGATGTCTTACTCCTACTGCATCAAAACTGTTCCCACTCCTTTAAATTAAAAAATTCAGCAAGTAGGCCCTGTGGTGGCAAATACCTGGGAAATCAAGCTTACAATTGCTCGCAAAGGCTGCCTAACCCTGAACAGGGCCGCGTAGTGCAGATCTCAGGAGTGGGGAGGAAAGTATGCATTTCACCTTGCCAGTTGCATTCAGGGTGGGGGGCTGAAAGTGATGTTAAAAAAAAAAAAAAGAAACAAAAAGGAAACTACTGTATTTATTACCCATCCTGCTTTGCGTATTATAGTTGTCAATAGTGGGGTCGAGCCAAGCTCCCAGTGACCTTAAAGTACAGTGTGCAGAGACATCAAATTATTTCGACAAATTGGTCCATACCCAAAGCTTTCTGAGGTGGAAAAGAGGGACATTTTATAACACAAAGTATGTAGACAAAGGATACATCCCCGCCCCTTCCTTACATTATGTGGCCCATGAAGATTTACAGTAGAACTAAAATCAAAACGTTTTCTTCCCTTTTGGATGGATTAAGGGAGGGTTGCAGCCCCGTCTGTATTTTTTTTTGGCTATCTGTGTCCCTTTGGCGAGATTTGTCTTCACTTTCTGTCCCAAAGCCACAACAGGAAGTAAGAGGATTACCCATCAAAGTGAGGGAATCCCTGGTTGACACCAGGGTCACTAGAACTGGTGTCCCAATTGGAAGCTTTCCTCTCTATTACAGTTCTGGGACAAACCAAAATGTGAGATTTTCTTTTAATTTCCTAATCAAAGTTAACTGTAAACATGACAAATATAAAGAGGGAGAATCTCCCCAATGGGGCACAGAGAGCAATAAAAAAACCTGGCAGGTGTTCTAATCCCTTTCCAGTCCATTCAAAACTTAAAACTTGTGCCTTTAGTTATGCTTTAATATGCAAAAAAGATTGGTTATGGCTTTTTTTTTTTTGGCACAATCATTTCCCGTTAGGGAGATTCACCCTCTCATTTTGACCTGCCATTTGTGAAAGTGAAAGAAAATTCCAAATGTTGAGTTGTCAACATGACCCTTCCCCTCCTTAGAAATGGAGCCAACATTGTTGATGGGTTTGGGATCCAAACTGTTAGGACTGTAGCAAACTCATAGTTATGTTTCTGTGAAATTTCCTCTTTATTCTTGTACACACTTTAAATTAATTATGCAGCTGCCTAATTTTGCGTGTGATGAGAAATGTAAAGTGTTCCTGTTGAATAGTAAAAAAAAGGTTTTTTATAAATGTCTGCTTGTCAGTGCTAATCTGTGATAGAGCACAAACCAAGCACGAATATACAGGCAGTCCCCGAATTACAAATATCCGACCTACAAACGGAGGGAGACAACAGGATGTGAGAGAAAAACTGTCCCTAGGAAGGGAAATTCACTCCTGTAAAGTTATCATGGGAAAAATGCTATTCTATGCATTGAGGTGAAAAACCTCTTGCAGTGCAGCAGCCCCCCAGTGCCCCGTTTTTACTTGCCTGAACCCTCTTTTTCTTGCGCCGGGGACGAGCACACCAGCTCTAGCCGGTGTCTCGTGTCCTGATTGGCTAGATTGATAGCAGTGCAGCCATTGGCTTCCACTGCTGTCAATCAAATCCAATGACGTGGGGGGCAGGGCCGAGTCTGGCATTCTTGCCTGTAACCCCCTCGGGAGAGCACTTCTCCTAGGGGGTTATCTGATGTGGGGAGAGCCCAGAAGAGGATGTTCGGGGCCACTCTGTGCAAAACGAGCTACACAGTGGAGGTTGGTTGACATGACATGTTTGTTGTTTAAAAAAAAATGCAATTGTCACAGGGACATTAAGTGAGGTCAAATCTTCTGAACAGGTACAGACAGCGAAACAAACGTTGCTGGGGTGTTAATCCCTGACTATGCTATACAAAAACGTAAAAATTATTTTTTTTGCTGGAGTTACACTAAAAAAAGTACCTGTTCCAACTTGCATACAAATTCAACTTAAAGTGATTGTAAAGTCTCGCTTTTTTTGTAAAAAAAAATAAATAATAACAAACATGTTATACTTACCTCCTCTGTGCAGCTTGTTTTGCACAGAGCAGCCTGGATCCTCTTCTTCTCGGGTCCCTCTTCGCTGCTCCTGGCCCCTCCCTCCTGAAGAGTGCCCCCATAGACCAGTAACTTGCTATGGGGGCACCTGAGCTGAGTCGGAGCTCTGTGTATCCATTCAGACACTGAGCTCTGACCCGCCCACTCTCTCCTCTGATTGGCTAACTGACTTTGATTGGTAGCCGCGGGAGCCAATGGCACCGCGGCTGTGCCCTAGCCAATCAGGGGGAGAGTCTCGGACGGCCGGGGGAATCGTGGACATCGCTGGACAGAGATGGGGCTCAGGGTAAGTATTAGGGGGTGCTGGGGGGGTGGCTGCTACCACACAAAAGGTTTTTTTATCTTAATGCATAGAATGCATTAAGATAAACCTTTTGCCTTTACAACTCTTAAGAACAAACCTACAGGGCCTGTCTTGTTTGTAACCCGAGGACTGCCTGTAGTTATATATACAGTCTATCGGTAACCATATCTTCTTGTGAGAATTAAATTTTCTTGTTTTCAAAAGATCTATATCTAATATGGCTTTAAATGCTCAATTCGGTAATTGCCTATATGCACTTGTGCACACTAGCACTAGGTGCCTAATGGCATTCTAGCTTTCTTGGATGTGTGGGGGTGTGTTGTTCTTGAAGGTTGTGCAGCTAAAGAGCAAATCCAGGCAAATAGTAAAATCGATTGGTAAATGAATGTTGCTGTACAAGAAACTTTGCAGCGATGATAACATCAAGTTCATAAAATAACCCTTTAAGATGGGCAGTGCTAAAATAAGTGGTCAACCCTTTTGCCTTGCAAGCTTTGGTTCGAGGGCCAACATTACTGTATGTGCATGGAGTTTGTATGTTCTTACAATGTTTGTCTAGGTTTCTTTTATAGTTCCCCCCCACAATCCAAAAATAGTCACGGTGACTACTTTTCATGCTACTGTTTAAATTGTTATTATGCTTTTAACTTGGAATGTCATCACGTTTGTCTCATCCACACTGCTCATCTGGAAATTGATGGCGACAGAGAAATACTGTACTTTAAAATAAAGTGCATTTGAGCCCACACTATAACTATACACTAGATTGCCAAAAGTATTGGGACACCTGCCTTTACACGCACATGAAAACCATGTATTTTTGACAATCCAATGTAATCTTACTAGAAAAATCCCCCTTCATGTCGTGAGTGCTTCCTGTCTGCTGGCCATCTCTTTCCACAACTTCCTGAACTCCCTGCATGCTTTGCATCTTCTTCTCTACTTTTTACCTTCAATTTCTAAGGACTACATCTCACATGGTACCTTGCTGCCTGCAAGCTGTGATTCTTGTACTGACTCCTCCTCTCAGCACCCGTAGTTTGTGTCTACTACAACAAAACAAACTAAAGAGGGTGCACCAGCCTAGTGCATTATCCCACAGCATTTATTTAACATCAACAAAAATAATACTCACAAACATGTGAAAGAAAAGTGCTCATAGAGGTACACATCTATAGCCCAGTAGTCCTAGACTTGGCACACTCCAGAGTGCAGGGGGACCTCACCAGGACCTTTTTGGATTCCGATGAAGAAGGGGTTACCTTCTAAATGCATTCGCAATAAACGATCCCGGTGAGATCCCCCTGCACTCTGGAGTGTACCAAGTCTAGGGCTACTGGGCTATAGATGAGTATCTCGATGAGCGATATTAATTCACATGTTTGAGTATTATTTTTGTTGATATTAAATAAATGCTGTGGATAATGTTCTAGGCTATTGTCCTCATTGGAAGATTTTCCCTTTATTACTTTTCTGGGGATAACCCAAAATTTGGGATTTTCTTTTACTTTCACTTTGAATGAACTTGGTAAACAGGACAAATAGAGAGGGTGAATCCACCTAACGGGGGCACAGACAACAATAAAAAATAATGTGTTCTAATACCTCTCCACTCTATCCAAAACTAAAAAAAAAAGTTTTTCCTTTAGTTCTACTTTAAGGCTCACAGCAGAGACTCTGAAGTAGTGTGTCAGTGGTTTTCTAACAGCTTTAAATCATCTGCTGTTTACATTAAAGGGCTGGAGGGCTACCAAGTGTCTGCTGTCATAGAAAATAAGGGGGTAGTCCTTTTTCTAAAGTGTCCCTATTCTCCTGTAGTCAGGGGTACTAAGACAACGGGCTAAGGAGACACCTGTGCGTGCTCCCAATTTGAGCCATGTGCATCAATAAACACACAGTACCAGCAAGCCATGTCCCTGCACCCTCCTCCCAGCAGCTTGAATGTTTCTAGCGTGAGCTTGTTGCTGAGATACCTGTGACTGAGTTCCTGGGTCTGACACTTGCAATTTTGAGGGGTCCATCTCTATAGGTTTTGAGGTGCTGCAGCCTCCAGTGGCCTTGACAAACTTTCCATCATCAAAGTCACTTGAAGTGGCTTTAAACTTCTGACATGAATAATGAACAAAGCATATCCCTCCATAGTGTGTACATGTCTCAGTCCAGAACATGTCTCAGTCGAGAGCATATCTCAGATGTCATTTCTGTCTGCTACCTCATTCCTTTGCTACTTGCATGAGTCACTTCTGACAAGTTTTCCTGACACCAAGAGAAAAAAGCTAACAAGAGTGATCTCTAGCACACCATCTGTGATTGACAGCCTCAGCTCTGTTCCTGTGTGCTGTGTGAAGGGGTGTGTCCTTTACCTCCATGCAGCTCTCAGAGCTCTCCTTACTGAGCTTTGCAGAGTGTAACTTAAGCTAACCACTCCCTGCTTTCTGAAATCTCAGACAAGCTGTATCAATTCTGGACTTTGCATTGATGTAAGGAAGGCTTGCACATACAGACGTTGCCAAAAGTTTTGAGAATGGCACAAATATTAGTTTCAGAAAGTCTGCTGCCTCAGTTTTTTATGATGGCAGCAGAGTGATCAGATGAATTGCAAATAATTGCAAGATCCCTCTTTGACATGAAAATGAACTTAATCCCATAAAAACATTTCCACTGCATTTGTGAAGAAGGCTTCAGAGCGCCCAAGAAAGTCCAGAAAGCGCCAGGACTGTCTCCTACAGTTGATTAAGCTGTGTGATCGGGGCACTTTCAGTGCAGAGCTTGCTCAGGAATGGCAGCAGGCAGGTGTGAGTGCATCTGAACGCAAAGTGAGGCAAAGACTTTTGGAGGATGGCCTGGTATCAAGAAGGGCAGCAAAGAAGCCACTTCTCTCCAGGAAAAACATCAGGGACAGACTGATATTCTGTAAAAGGTACAGGGTTTGGACTGCTGAGGACTGGGGTAAAGTCATTTTCTCTGAAGAATCCCCTTTCCAATTGTTTGGGGCATCCGGAAAAAACCTTCTCCAGAGAGGAAAAAATGAGTGCCACCATCAGTCCTGTGTCATGCCAACAGTAAAGCATCCTGAGACCATTCAGGTGTGGGGTTGCTTCTCAGCCAAGGGAGTAGGCTCACTCACAATTTTGCTTAGGAGCACAGCCATGAATAAAGAATTGTACAAAAATATCCTCCAAAAGGAACATCTCCCAACCATCCAAGAACAGTTTGGTGACAAACAATGCCTTTTCCAGCAAGATGGATCACCTTGCTATGAGGCAAAAGTGATAACCAAGTGGCTTGGGGAACAAAACATCAAAATGTTTGGGTCCATGGCCAGGAAACTCCCCAGACCTTAATCCCATTGAAAACCTGTGGTCAAGCCTCAAGGGGCAGATGAGCAAAAGTCCCCACAAATTCTGACAAACTCCAAAAATTGATTATGCAAGAATGGGCTGCCATCAGTCAGGATGTGGCCCAGAAGTTTGTTTACAGCATACCGGAGCGAATTGCAGAGGTCTTGAAAAAGAAGGGTGGGTCAACTCTGCAAATATTGACTCTTTGCATAAACTTCATGTAATTGTCAATAAAAGCCTTTGACGCTTATGAAATGCTTGTAATTATACGTCGGTATACCATAGTAACATTTGACAGAAAAGTTTGAAAAACACTGAAGCAGCAGACTTTGTGACAATCAATATTTGTGTCATTCTCCAAACTTTTGGCCACGGGTGTAAACTGGTACAATTTATGGAGGAGGATTTGTTTAATCTCTGTGTATCACCTGATATTAGTCACGTCACTTGGGTATATGGAAAGATTTACAACCACTTTAAGCTAAAGCATCAGCCCCAATCGTAAAGGGACCAAAGTCCACGGCGCAGCCAAAGGGATATCTCATCAGAATTCCAAGCTGACACAACCAATCTTTACCACGCTTTGTGGCTGTGACACAGCGGAGCCCTGCAGGGGATTTTCATCGTTGATGACTCCATATGAAAACAAAAACAGATGAATACTGGAGATGTGTGAAGAGTGGGGGATCCCCTATATTTCCAGAACTATCATAAAGGTTTTCCAAAATATCCTGAATGGTTTCTTTTCTTTTCCCTGCTGGCTATGTAAGTAACTCTCAATCACCATAATTTTACTGTGTGATCGTTATTTCACAGACTAGATGGGAATTCATCTGATGAGATATCCCTGCACCTTTGGCTGCGCTGTGGACTTTGGTCCCTTGTCTACTCTTTTGACTACAATAATAATATGCCCTAAGCTCCTGAAGAAGCGTTTTTGAATACGCGTAACATGTAGTGCTGAGCCGAACCACGACACACCGCCTCTACTACATCAAATTCTTGGTGAGTGACCTTCGGGTTTCTCATTATTAAGTATTCCAATTTTCTATGATGCATAGGTGGTGTGTTGTATGCTTCAAGGCACAATTGTGGATAGTCAATGATTTTAAAAGTGTTTCATATGTTTCTGTAAATAAATGTAATTACATATTTTATAAATATATGTATTAAGTGTTATACCTATAAAGTTCATCATCCAAAAACTTCTTTTCCAAATAGAATATATCCGGACGTGGCATATGTCTACTCCTTTCTCGTATCCACCGTACCACTCTGTGATGATATGATTCCAATTTATCGATGTGTTGTGTTGAGTTGCAGTCACATGGTTCTCTCCCCCTCTGGCTACTTGGTTTACCATATAACATAATCACTAGGTGTATGTTTCTGTCTCTCCTTTGTTAGTATTTCATGTAGTAAGTCAGTTATGAGACTAAATACTAAAAGTAACACATCAGAGATTAAAATGATGATTGAGGAAATTTGATAATATTATATTATAAAACCATTTAGATCATTTATTACTGTATGGAGGGTATTGATGCTTTATTCATTCAGCGATTAATCAAAAAGGAAAACAGAAGGCAGATGACAGAAAAGATCCAAATGTTTAGAGCAGTAGAAGCCTTACAATGTAAAGGTGTTTTTTTTAAACTAATGTTTGTTTTGCCTTGTTCTGCTAACTCCTATTCTTATCTTTTGTACAGCTATAATTATTATTACTATAGGATGATACAAACACATTTCTTACCTCAGATATATCTCGGCTTATTTTGTGCACATTATGCTTTATAAGCAGTCAATTAACCTTTCACTAACGCTTACTTTAACTAAAACATTACTGCCATTTTTATATAGAAGGGTTGGAACCTCTGTAAGCTCTTTAATGCTTTCTCTATAGAGGGTATATACAGTATTGTTTAACTTCCTTTCTTGGAAACACCTGCTATTAGCACAGAAAGGGAATCTACCAACAAAGGAATTACATGGGTGTTGTAACCCTTTCTCACTCTACAAAAGAAAAACTTGGTACTGTCTGTCATTCCATTTGTGAAATTCCCAATTCTGCCCTTCCATTGGAGAAATTTCCAGTCCTGCCCTTCCATGGGAGAAATTCCCAAATTTGCCCTTACATGGGAGAAATTCCCAAATTTGCTCTTCCATGGGAGACCTTCCCAATTCTGCCCTTTCATTGGAGACCTTCCCAATTCTGACCTTTTCATTGGAGACCTTCCCAATTCTGACCTTTTTCATTGGAGACCTTCCCAATTCTGACCTTTTCATTGGAGACCTTCCCAATTCTGACCTTTTCATTGGAGACCTTCCCAATTCTGACCTTTTCATTGGAGACCTTCCCAATTCTGACCTTTTCATTGGAGACCTTCCCAATTCTGACCTTTTTCATTGGAGACCTTCCCAATTCTGACCTTTTTCATTGGAGACCTTCCCAATTCTGACCTTTTTCATTGGAGACCTTCCCAATTCTGACCTTTTTCATTGGAGACCTTCCCAATTCTGACCTTTTCATTGGAGACCTTCCCAATTCTGACCCTTTCATTGGAGACCTTCCCAATTCTGACCTTTTCCTTGGAGACCTTCCCAATTCTGACCTTTTCATTGGAGACCTTCCCAATTCTGACCTTTTCATTGGAGACCTTCCCAATTCTGACATTTTTCATTGGAGACCTTCCCAATTCTGACCTTTTCATTGGAGACCTTCCCAATTCTGACCTTTTCATTGGAGACCTTCCCAATTCTGACCTTTTCATTGGAGACCTTCCCAATTCTGACCTTTCCATTTTTTTTTTTAACAAGGTTGGTCTTTATTGGAAAAGAGAATCATGTCAAGATACATACATTCCACACTGAAAAGTATAACAGACAAAACACTTGCAGTACCATATTATGTAGTTCCAAGTAACATATTCATGAGTATACATTGGTATCCATCTCTACATATTAGTATAAACTTTTACTATATAGCAGAAACTAAAAAGGTACCGGGGGGGGGGAATGAAGAGCAGGCCTCCCATAAGGAAGAAACAAAACAACACTACAAGGTCAGCTTAACCATAATAATCTATTACCAAGAGGCCTCATACTAAATGGGATCAGTCCATGGCCTCCAAATTTTTATAACTATACAGAGGTTGTGACACTTCCCCACTGCATCGTAGACAAACAATACCATATAGGGTTAAAAATTGATTTGACCCACCCTTTGCAGCTAGAACAGCTTCTGTGAAGGCTAGGAAGGCTGTCTACATGGTTTAGTGTGTCTATGGGAGTGTGTGACCATTCTTCCAGAAGTGCATTTGTGAGGCCAGGCACTGATGTTGGATGGGAAGGCCTGGCTCGCAGTCTCTCCTCTAATTCAGCCAAAAGGTGTTCTATCGGGTTGGGGTCAGGACTCTGTGCAGGTCAGTCAAGTTCCTCCACCCCAAACTCGCTCATCCATGTCGTTATGGACCTTGCTTTGTGCACTGGTGTGTAGTCATGTTGGAACAGGAAGGGGCCATCCCCAAACAGTTCCCACAAAGTTGGGAGCATGAAATTGTCCAAAATATCTTGGTATGCTGATGCCTTAAGTGTTCCCTTCACTGGAACTTAGAGGCCAAGCCCAACCCCGCATCATAACAACCCCACATCATAATACCCCTTCCACCAAATGATTTGGACCAGTGCACAAAGCAAGGTCCATAAAGACATGGATGAATGAGTTTGGGTTTGAGGAACTTGACTGGCCTGCACAGAGTCCTGACCTCAGCCAAAGAGAACACCTTGGGGACGAATTAAAACGGCCAGGCCTTCTCGTGTCGTCCAACAGTGCCTGACCTCACAAATGCACTTATGGAAGAATGGTCAAACATTCCCATAGACACACTCCTAAACCTTGTGGACAGCATTCCCAGAAGAGTTGAAGTTGTTATAGCAGCAAAGGGTGAGCCAAATGAATTTTGAACCCTACGGAATAAGACTGCGATGCCATTACAGTTCATGTGCATATAAAGGCAGGCGTCCCAATACTTAGGACAATATATTGTATATTGTGACACTTGTGACATTGAGCATGGCTATGGTCTTAGGACTGGTTCACACCACAGAGATGCAGACAACATGTGTGAGGCTGCCTGCTGGCTAAATGGGTAGCAATTCCGCATAGGTTTATATGTTCTCCCTGTGTGGGTTTCTCACCACAATCCAAAGACATGCTGGTATTTTATTTGTCTCCTAATTCTAAATAGTCTCTAATGTAAGAAAGTTAGTTTTGGACTTTCGATTGGAAGCTCATTGCAGCCAGGGACTGATGTTAATGTTTGTTAGCACTAATCATGCCCAGGGACTTGGACATTTAAAATTGTAGGGTTTACACTAGAGGTCGACCGATATATCGGCCGGCCGATATATCGGCCGATATTTGGCGTTATTTACTTAATCGGCATCGGCCGATTGTGCTGATAAAAAAGGCCGATTGTAACTTCAGCCGTGACTTGCAAATGACTTCTGTAATAGAAGTTAATGCAAGTTGCCTTAAGTTATCTGTGAAGTTTTCTTCTCTCCTCCTCTGGGCAGCCTGCCAAGTCTGATAAGAAGATACATTTGTATCTTTCAGGTTCTTTTTATCAATAGACTGAACTCCGTGGAGAAGTTCTCAGTTTAACCATTTAAAGACTAAATCTTTTCTGACACTTGTTGCTTACAAGTAAAAATCCTGTATTTTCTGCTAGAAAATCACTTAGAACCCCCAAACATTATATATATTTTTTTAGCAGAGACCCTAGGGAATAAAATGGTGATTGTTGCAATATTTTATGTCACACGGTATTTGCGCAGCGGTCTTTCAAACGCAATTTAAAAAAAAAAAAAAATACAGTAATGAATTAAAAAAAAAAAAAAACCTAAGCAGTAAAGTTAGCCCATTTTTTTTCGTCCAAAAGTTTTGATTACCTGTTTTTGTGTATTTAATATTTAAGATAGTTTTTTTTTTTTTTTCGTTTTCTAAATTATACATACAAGTGAACTGATTGGAGGTTTGTTTTGTTTAATGTTTAAATGAAAAAAAATTTCTGTATTACTTAAGGTTGCTTTTACACTGGAGCGGGCATGCGTTGATGGTAAAACGCTGCTAGTTTTAGCGGCGCTTTACCGTCATTTTAGAGGCGCTATTCGGCTGCTAACGGGGCGCTTATAACCCAGCTAGCGGCCGAGGAAGGGGTTAAATGCGCCCCTGAAGCGACGCTGCCAAAACGCTTTGCAGGCGTTTTGGCAGCGGTGCGCATTCATTTCAATGGGCAGGAGTGGCGGTATACACCGCTCCAAAGATGCCGTTTGCAGGACTTTTTTTTACATCCTGCCAGCGCATCGCCTCAGTGTGAAAGCACTCGGGATATCACACTGAGACAGGGGAGCCGTTTTACAGGCACTTTACAGGCGCTATTTTTAGCCCAAAAGCGCCTGAAAAACGCCCCAGTGTGAAAGGGGTTTAACTGTTAGATTTTATGAGATGAAGGGAAAAAAGAAAAAAAAAAAAATCGGCCAAATATATCGGCCCAAAAATATCGGCATCACATATCGGCCATCGGCCACCACGATTTCTAAATATCGGCATCGGCATCGGCCAGAGAAAAACCCATATCGGTCGACCTCTAGTTTACACTGCACAGGTACATATGCTTAGAAAACTGTTGCTTTGTGCATGCAAATTGACTTTGATCTTTGGCCTGTAGTTGGAAATTTGATGCACATAGCCAAGGGCTAACCTATCTTATATAAAGGGCTGCAGTAGTGGGGGTTCGTTTGGCCTAAGAAGGCCAGGTTTTTTGCTGTGATTTGTGGGGGAGAAGGAATGGAATTGTGCATATTGACAACGCCCAACTAGAGCTGTTTGTTTGCTGAAATTCTTTTTTTTTCCCAATTTTTCCATCAAAAGTGGATTTATGTGGCCATGCTGTCAATATTGTGTGTGTATTCCTGTCTGACCATGCAAACATGGTTTGGGAGCATGTGCTGACCTTCTACTCTTTGATCTCATTGCTTAAACGTGAAAATTGAGGTATGCGTGCTAATATGGTGTGAAATGTGAAACTTAGAAAAACATATAATAGTGATAACTTTTTACTGCAGCTGGCACTAATGTGCTCCCACAGAAATCAGTAAAAAAATAATATAGGTGTGACAGTGCTGTAAAAGTGAAATAAACAATTATGGTGATATTGCAATAATATGAAAAAAGTCCAAAAACGCAAAATGAATGAATACACGTTGTGCAAAATAACCAAAAACAAGCTTGTGTGATACCTTTAAACAACCTCCATGAACGGAGTGCTCCCACCACCTCATGCAATGCTCGCTCACCTCATTTAAATGACCCTGCAAGGGGTCAAACACGCCTTGCACCCTGTGCAAACATTCCCTCCCAGGGATCGTCAGAGAATCCTGGTGGCTCAAAGGATGAAAATAATCAAAAGCATGTAGGTACTCCTTCCACTGTGCTGCTTCAAACTTTAAATCCACAATGACTACCAGTAAGTTCAGCAACACATGAAAAAAAAAAGGAGAAAAAGTGCCTTTTATAGTGCAGTATCCGAGGGGTTAAAAATGAAACCACTCCACCCCAGCTAGCATAGAACTCACATTTTAGTGAAATTTTAAAAGCATTAAAAATGACATGACAGTCTCACTCAGTAGTAGTAGTCCACCGCCAGGCTCCACCTCTACTAGTTTTACCACCTCCCACGTGACTTCATCATTAAAATTTCATTAACTGTGAGTTCAATGCTAGCTGGGGTAGAGTGTTTTCATTTTTAACCCTTCGGATACTGCACTACCGATAGTCATTGTGGATTTAAAGTTTGAAGCAGCACAGTGGAAGGAGTACCTACCTGCTTTTGATTACTTTCATCCTTTGAGCCACCAAGATTCTCTGACGATCCCTGGGAGGGAATGTTTGCACAGGGTGCAAGGGGTCTTCGACCCCTTGCATGGTCGTTTTAAAGGTAGGTGCGTGAGCATTGCATGAGGTGGTGGGAGCACTCCATTCATGGAGGTTGTCTGAAGATATCACACAAGCTTGTTTGCGTGGATTCATTCATTTTATGTTTTTGGACTGTTTTCATATTATTGCAATATCAGTGGTTATCACCATAATTGTTTATTTCACTTTTACAGCGCTGTCCCACCTATATTGTTTTTATTGCTTAATCATGTACACAGAAATGCAGCTTTCAGCAGAACATTGTCACCTATGTATGTGTGTGGATTGTGGGCTGGTGGTGAGTGTTATATTTTGAATATATTCCTTTTTTAATATTATGTTGGAATGCTTTGTAAGAATAATGACTGTTAAGTATGTCGGCTGCATTTTCCTAAGGCCGGGTTTGCACTAGTGCGACAAACTCTCCGACATTGGGAGCTCATGTCGCATGACGTGTGAAAATCAATGTTTCCCTATGGGAGCCGACACAAGTCGGTCCGACTTTGAAAATGCTCCCTGTACTACTTTGGTCCAACTTTGATCCTACTTCAGCCTATTGACGATCATTGAAGTAGTATCAAAGTCGGATCGCCGTCTAGCATCATCTGATTTTGGCATGCAACTTGTGCTCAGATGAACTTGAGGGGGAACTCCACGCCAAATTTTAAATAAAAAACCGGCATGGGTTCCCCCTCCAAGAGCATACCAGGCCCTTCGGTCTGGTATGGATTTTAAGGGGAACCCCCTATGCCCCCTACCCCCTATCCAAGCACGTAGCCCGGCCGGTCAGAAAAAGTGGATGGGGACGAGCGAGCGCCCCCCCGAACTGTACTAGGCCGCATGCCCTCAACATGGGGGGGTGGGTGCTTTGGGGCAGGGGGAGCGCCCTGCGCCCCCCCCACCCCAAAGCACCTTGTCCCCATGTTGATGAGGACAAGGGCCTCTTCCCGACAACCCTGGCCGTTGGTTGTTGGGGTCTGCGGGCGGGGGGCTTATCAGAACTTGGGAGCCCCCTTTAATAATTGGGCCCCCAGATCTTGGCCCCCCCCACCCTATGTGAATGAGTAATGGGGTACATCGTACCCCTACCCATTCACCTAGGAAAAAAAAGTGTCAATAAAAAAACACTAGACAGGTTTTTAAAGTAATTTATTAGGCAGCTCCGGGGGTCTTCTTCCTACTTTGGGGGTCTCTTCCTTCTCCGCACTCTCCGGTTTTTCTCTCGCTCTCCGGTATCTTCTGCCGGGCTCCTCCGCTATCTTCTGCTCTTTTGCCTGCTCTTTTACTAGCGGTGGCCTGGTCTTCTCCGCCGTCTTCTTCCCTCTTCTCTTCTTCTGATGTTGACACAACGCTCTCTCCCGCTGTAATGCTGTGTGCGCGGTCCGCAACGACTTATATAGGGGTGGGGCGTGGTCACCGGGTGATATCACCCAGTGACCCCGCCCCTTATGACATCACAGTCCCATCATGCCCCTCAGAATCCAAGTTGCATGAGGTTCAGTGTGAGGTTTCCATAGTCAGTGATGATTTGGGGAGCCATGTCATCTGCTGGTGTTGGTCCACTGTGTTTTTTCTAAAGTCAGCGCAGCCTTCTACCAGGGCATTCTAGAGCACTTCATGCTTCCCTCTGCTGACCAGCTTTAGGAAGATGCTCCAGCAGGTCATGGCACCTGCCCACACTGCCAAAAGTACCAATACCTGGTTTAATGATCATGGTATCTGTACTTGATTGGCCAGCAAACTTGCCTGACCTAAACCCCATAGAGAATCTGTGGGGTATTGTCGAAAGGAAGAGGAGACACCAGACCCAACAATGCAGATGAGCTGAAGGCCACTATCGAAGCAACCTGAGCTTACATAACACCTCATCCATGCCACAGGCTCATCGCCTCCATGATGCAGTAATTCATGCAAAAGGAGCCCCAACCAAGTATTGAGTGCATACTATACTGTACATAGACATACCTTTCGGTAAACCAGCATTTCTGTATTAAAAATCCTTTTTTTTTTTAATTGGTCTTATGTAATATTCAAATTTTCCGAGATATAATATTAATATTAAAATATATATGTGTGTGTGTGTATGTATATGTATATATATATGTATATGAGACCAAAGAAGCTGCGTTTTGCACATCTAAAAGACATGCAAGGGACAAATACCTACCTTGCCTTGATACTTGTAGGCTAACCTGTTTGTGGATGGTTATCTAATTTTATAGAATACAAGAAGTATCTAATGGTAATAATTAAACATGAAAATGGTTTTAAGTATTTATGGGGTACTTGTGAATGGTAAATAGCATTTTTCAAAGGGTAACTTGTTTACTTAAGAGTGGTAAAAGAGTGCAATTTAGCCTTAAACAATAAAGAAATATCTGAACAACGTTAATTTTAAATTTTTGCCTGCAGTCGTTCAAGGTCAAGAGGCATTATTTGTCACATAGCAGCTCAATGGTGCTAGTAAAACCAACAACACAAGTTGTTATACATTTTAGTAAATGGGGAAAAGGTGTATATTAGGGAAGGTTATTTTCGCTGAGTTATGGCAGGGGAATATATAGTTACATAGTTACATAGTAGGTGAGGTTGAAAAAAGACACAAGTCCATCAAGTCCAACCTATGTGTGTGATTATGTGTCAGTATTACATTACATATCCCTGTATATTGCGGTCATTCAGGTGATTATCTAATAGTTTCTTGAAGCTAACAATGCTCACCGCTGAGACCACCGCCTGTGGAGGGGAATTCCACATCCTTGCCGCTCTTGCAGTAAAGAACCCTCTACGTAGTTTAAGGTTAAACCTCTTTTCTTCTAATTGTAATGAGTGGCCACGAGTCTTATTAAACTCTCTTCTGCGAAAAAGTTTTATCCCTATTGTGGGGTCACCAGTACAGTATTTGTAAATTGAAATCATATCCCCTCTCAAGCGTCTCTTCTCCAGAGAGAATAAGTTCAGTGCTCGCAACCTTTCCTCATAACTAAGTTCCTCCAGACCCTTTATTAGCTTTGTTGCCCTTCTTTGTACTCGCTCCATTTCCAGTACGTCCCTCCTGAGGACTGGTGCCCAGAACTGGACAGCATACTCCAGGTGCGGCCGGACCAGAGTCTTGTAGAGCGGGAGAATTATCGTTTTATCTCTGCAGTTGATCCCCCCTTTTAATGCATGCCAACATTCTGTTTGCTTTATTAGCAGCAGCTTGGCATTGCATGCCATTGCTGAGCCTATCATCCACTAGGACCCCCAGGTCCTTTTCCATCCTAGATTCCCCCAGAGGTCCTCCCCCCAGTGTATAGATTGCATTCATATTTTTGCCACCCAAATGCATTATTTTACATTTTTCTACATTGAACCTCATTTGCCATGTAGTCGCCCACCCCATTAATTTGTTCAGGTCTTTTTGCAAGATTTCCACATCCTGCGGAGAAGTTATTGCCCTGCTTAGCTTAGTATCGTCTGCAAATACAGAGATTGAACTGTTTATCCCATCCTCCAGGTCGTTTATGAACAAATTAAATAGGATTGGTCCCAGCACAGAACCTTGGGGAACCCCACTACCCACCCCTGACCATTCTGAGTACTCCCCATTTATCACCACCCTCTGAACACGCCCTTGTAGCCAGTTTTCAATCCATGTACTCACCCTATGGTCCATGCCAACGCACCTTATTTTGTACAGTAAACGTTTATGGGGAACTGTGTCAAATGCTTTTGCAAAATCCAGATACACCACGTCTACGGGCCTTCCTTTATCTAGATGGCAACTCACCTCCTCATAGAAGGTTAATAGATTGGTTTGGCAAGAACGATTCTTCATGAATCCATGCTGATTACTGCTAATGATATCATTCTTATTACTAAAATCTTGTATATAGTCCCTTATCATCCCCTCCAAGAGTTTACATACTATTGATGTTAGGCTAACTGGTCTGTAATTCCCAGGGATGTTTTTTGGGCCCTTTTTAAATATTGGTGCTACATTGGCTTTTCTCCAATCAGCTGGTACCATTCCAGTCAATAGACTGTCTGTAAAAATTAGGAACAACGGTCTGGCAATCACCTGACTGAGTTCCCTAAGTACCCTCGGATGCAAGCCATCTGGTCCCGGTGATTTATTAATGTTAAGTTTCTCAAGTCTAATTTTAATTTCGTCCTCTGTTAACCATGTAGGTGCTTCCTGTGTTGTGTCATGAGGATAAACACTGCAGTTTTGGTTACTGAAGCCCCCCGATTCACTCGTGAAGACTGAGGAGAAGAATAAATTCAATACCTTTGCCATCTCCCCATCCTTTGTAACCAGATGTCCTTCCTCATTCTTTATGGGGCCAATATGGTCTGTCCTCCCTTTTTTACTGTTTACATACTTAAAGAATTTCTTGGGATTTTTTTTGCTCTCCTCCGCTATGTGTCTTTCATGTTCTATCTTAGCCATCCTAATTGCACCCTTACATTTCTTATTGCATTCTTTATAAATTCTGAATGCTGCGGATGATCCCTCAACCTTGTATTTTTTGAAGGCCTTCTCCTTTGCTTTTATATGCATTTTTACATTGGAGTTAAGCCATCCAGGATGTTCGCTCTTTTAAATTTATTACCCAATGGGATACATTGGCTAATGCCCTTATTTAATATGCTCTTAAAGCAAACCCATCTCTCCTCCGTATTCTTTTTTCCTAATATTTTATCCCAATTTATGCCTTTTAGCAAGGTTTGTAGTTTAGGGAAGTTGGCTCTTTTGAAATTCAGTGTCTTTGTGTTCCCTTCATGTTTCCTATTTGTGTAATTTATACTGAAACTAATTGACCTGTGATCGCTGTTACCTAAATTGCCCCGTATTTCCACATCTGTTATCAGGTCTGTATTGTTGGTAATCAGTAGATCTAGTAAGGTTTTATTTCTAGTTGGTGCGTCTACCATCTGACCCATAAAATTGTCCTGCAAGACACTAAGGAACTGGCGAGCCTTAAATGAATGCGCGGTTCCCTCCGCCCAGTCTATGTCTGGATAATTAAAATCCCCCATTATGATAACACTTCCCATCCTTGCTGCTAATCCAATTTGTGATAGGAGATCCGTCTCCACTTCCTCCCTCAGGTTAGGGGGCCTATAGCATACTCCCAGTATTATTTTCCCCTTAGCTCTACCCATAAAGATTCCACCTCCTCCCTAGCCCCCTCAGTGATGTCATCTCTCACATTCACTTGTACATTATTCTTGATATATAGGCATACCCCTCCCCCGTTTTTACCCTCTCTATTAGGGGTGCAACGGATCGTTGCCGATCCGTGATCCGTACGGATCACCCTCCGCGGATCGGCACACCTGCGATCCGTGGAGCACTTTTCGGGCCTCAGCCATAGGAAAGGCCCCGGCTTCGGCCTAGCTCCGGAGCAGCGGCCATCTTGGTACACCCGGAAGTGGCTGCTGTCTCAACAGGAAGTGATGTTTCGTCGCCGCCATCTTGCTACACCCCACACTCCTGCACAGTACAATAATGATAGAGTGAGAAGGGGGCAAGCGGACATCTTGTTACACCCACCGGAGTTTTAAATTTAAAAGCCATTTTCAACACAAAACTGAGCTTATATGCACAAATACTGTATTTATGCATATAAGCTCGGTTTTGTGTTGAAAATAGCTTTTAAATCTAAAACTCCGGTGGGTGTAACAAGATTTGTGTGCTTTTTTTTTTTTTTTTGTTTTTTATGCTGATCCGAGGATCGATCCGATCCGTGACTCTGATCCAAGGATCGATCTGATCCGTGAGATTTTTGATCCGTTGCACCCCTACTCTCTATCCTTGCGGTATAGGGTATACCCTTGAATGTTTGCCAGCCAATCATAAGAGCTGTTGAACCAGGTCTCTGAAATTCCCACAAAATCCAAATCCTCCTTGTACAACAGTATCTCTAGTTCACCCATCTTGTCCGCCAGGCTCCTGGCATTGGTGAACATGCCACATAGTTTAGACCGGTCGCATATTGTCCTCGTATTGGGTGTTTCAAGATTGCAACTAGGACTTGCTACTATACTCACCTTGTGCTTTTGTGCTTTGGTTAACCTACCACTAATGCCACCAATACTACCCTCTGGAATATCTTCCGCGCTGGCTATAACTGTCTCTGGACCCTCCCCCCCATCGCCTAGTTTAAAAACCCCTCTAACTTTTTGGCCATCTTCATTCCCAGCAGATCTGCACCCTGCTCATTTAGGTGCAGTCCGTCCCTTCTATAGTACCGGTTACCGACTGAGAAGTCGGCCCAGTCCTCCAGGAACCCAAACCCCTCCTTACTACACCAGCTCTTCAGCCACTTGTTTACTTCCCTAATCTCCCTCTGCCTCTCTGGTGTGGCTCGATGTACCGGTAGTATTCCTGAGAACACTACCTTGGAGGTCCTTTTCTTCAATTTAGCTCCTAAGTCCCTAAAATCGTTTTTTAGGACACTCCATCTGCCTCTGACTTTGTCATTGGTGCCAACGTGCACCATGACAGCCGGGTCTTCCCCAGCCCCTCCCAGTAATCTGTCCACAAGATCCGTGATGTGCCGAACCCGAGCGCCCGGTAGACAACATACTGTTCGGCGCTTCAGGTCTTGGTTACAGATTGCCCTCTCTGTCCTTCTAAGAATTGAGTCCCCTACCACCAGAATCTGTCTTTCCTTTCCCTTTGCTGCCCCCCCACTCTCACTGGAGGAGTTCTTCCCCTGGCAGCTAGGAGAGTCCCTCATCTCCAGCAGTGCTGGTCCCTGACTGGTTTCCCTGAATGGGATTCTTTGAGGGCTTCTGATCATTGTATGAATATTACCCTGTCATCCACCCGGTCTGTACATACATTCTGGGATCCAATAAATGCTAATCTCTCTGGACAACCAAGTTGCTGCAGAGATTAATTTGGATTGGAGGAGTCCGCTTTTTAGACCGGCACTCCTGTTTCCACAATACATTAATAATTACATTATTAATTTTTAGTCATCCATATATTTCAACCATGTGCATATTTATTTTTACTTTTTAGAATTTTTGCTTTCTGTGTCCAACACGGAGATTTAACTACTTGCTGACTGCCTACCACACTTTTACTGTGGCAGGTCAGATCTATTGCATGTAACGATGTACCTGTACATCATTTCATGCAATAGACACTGGGGGGGGGGGGGGCGCGATCGCGCGCTGATTGGACACGGGATGCCAATCATCGTTCCCCAGAGAGGCAGAATGGCGATCTGCCTATGTAAACAAGGCAGATCGCTGTTCTGACAGGGAAGAAGTAAGAGGTCTTCTGTTTCTGCTAAGCAGGAATACAGATCTCTGTCTTCATCCAGTCAGAGCAACCCCCACACAGTTAGAAAGCACTCCCCCTTGATCGCCCCTGATGGTAACCCCTTCCCTGCCAGTGCCATTAGTACAGTAACAGTGCATATTTTTAGCACTGATCACGGTAATCATGTCATTGGTTCCCAAAAAAGTGTCAATAGTGTCAGTTAGGTGTCCGATTTTTCCACCGCAATGTTGGTCCAGCTAAAAATTGCTGATTGCCGCCATTACTAGTAAAAAAATAAGAATAAGGAAAAATGCCACAAAAATAGGCCATAGTTTGTAGACACAATAACTTTTGTGCAAACCAATCAATATACGCTTATTGGGATTTTTTTACCAATAGCAGAATACATATTGGCTAAATTGATGAAATTCTATTTTTATACATTTATTGATATATAGATATAGATATATATAGATATATCTTTATTTAAAATTGTCACTCTCTTCTTTTTTTTGTTTATAGCACAAAAAATAAAAACCACAGAGGTGATCAAATACCACCAAAGAAAGCTCTATTTGTAGGGAAAAAAGACATCAATTTTATCTGGGTACATCATCGCACGACCGCGCAGTTGTCAGTTAAAATTCTGCAGTGCCATATCGCAAAAAATGGCCGTTTCATTTAAGGGGGTTAAACCTTCTGGGGTTTAAAGTGGATGTAAACCCTCACATATACCCAGTGAAGTGAACAGTCTCAGATGATACACAGAGATGAAACAAATCTCTCTACATAAGTTTTACATGTATATCTGCTGTCTCCAGCTTTATATATTCTTAATAAGTGCAGCTCGTGTTACAGATTTTCTCTTCCTTTTCAGCACGGAGTGTGAAGTCTGGGCATACAGCCAAGACAGCTGATTGGAGGAAAGGCACACATGCCCACTCCACATAGGCAGAGACTCTCAGAGCTGTTTGGTGAATAGTTCAGCTCTGTCCTAATCTATTTATAGCAACCTCCCACGACACAAATTTCAGGCTGGTTTTATCACATGTGTCGGAGAACTTGTCAGAAGTTATCATGCTGATAACAGAAGATTTGAGCAGGAGAAAGCCACGGGACTTGGTGCTTTAATGCGGGATATGAAAACACTGCAGATATATGTGCCCAGCTCAAATTTCATGAATCCAGGTTTACATCCACTTTAAATGGTTAAGCTGGCCTCACATGGATTGAATTTTGATCCATGTATGGGCACTCTGGTTGTACTCAAGTCAATCCATGGATTGACTTGAGTACAACCAGCCTGTCTGGTTTTTCCCAAACGATCATGCCGCAGGCTACACGCTATCAACACTGATCATTGTGTTCTGCTGGCAGGGAAGGCTCCCCATGTTTCCTGTTGGCTGAAAACCATAGCTCTGCGGGAGGGATTCCCTCATCAACACCGACTGTGTTGATAAGGGAATCAAGCTAATTTTTTCCTTCCTTCCGTGGTGGAAGGAAAGAAAATTGCATAACACATGCCCTTCTTTACTTTCTCAATTTGTCTTGGTGACCATTATCGCCATACTTTGCAACTTTCTGAGCTGGGAAAGAGGGACACATTTAGATAAAAGTATGAAGGTAATGGGCGTACACTAATTTTAAACAGATTACAGAAAAAAAATCACAGACATGAAGTGATGAAATAGCTAAAAGGACACGCACAAGAAATATCAAGTAATAGGGGTTCCACCCTGTCTCTACTCCAAAACTAAAAAAGGATTTTTAGCTTTACTTGGCTTGATACCCCAAGTTAATCTTATGCCCTTGATGGTGTTTCTTAGGAAACAAGATCACATTACAATTTGAGAATAACTGGTTACTTTCTGATGGCTCTGGGCTTTGTACCTTTTTTGGTCGATATAAGGCATATTCATTAAACTGGAGGAAACGTAAGCTGCCTGGAGTGACTGTTCCTCTTGTATGCTTAAGCAATGACTTCTTCCTATATGTGCACCATTTACGGTATGATTACCACTTTGTTTACTAAGTATTTCTATGTAGAAGAAGTGGTAACCACAACAACCTTTATAATTAAAGTGCTTTGATGGATTAGAGAAGCTAATTAGGGAGCAATTCTATTTGTGTTCAGTTTCTCTGAACACTCCATGGTATGCATTTATGGTATTTTATACATCTTCAAGCGTATGACAGCGGGAGTCTACCTTGTCAGTTAGTTTAAATTGTAATCATTGAGTTTTTCAGGGGTAGAGGCTCTTTAGCCATGTCTGAGCAAACCTGGCGCCATTCAAAGTTAATGTTTAATTGCTGCACTGGAATGGAGGTTTTGGTAATCCTCATATTTTATATAATTTCATTATGTATCTGTTAAGTCCCACGTCAATTTTAGACTTGTTAACAGGCAAACTGCATCTCGGGCAATGCGAAAATTGTAGATGACTTTTTCTGAAGGCAGACAGAATGAGAATGAATTTGAAGGACCCATGCAGAGCCAGGAAAGAGTGTGTTTGTTTTTAACTTTTAATAGTAAATCCAGTACTATATGATGATTTAGGTCTAGAAGACCCAGCACTAGGTAGTTCTTGGATTGAGGTATCAGCAGTAAAAAAAAGTGTCCCCCAATCTTTTATTAACTATTACACTAGCTCTACACATACAAGTCTATTGTTTAAGGATTCCAATGAAAACTAGATTTTCTAGTAACTGTGTTTGACAAATATTGCAGGCTGAAATATCAACCATGACCAGATGACAGATGGGCAGAATACTTTTCCTATTGAAAATGATCAGATTGTTTCTGGTGAATTTACCACTTGTGTTAAATTGAGCCTTTCAGACATCAAAATGATTAATAGAACAGTCTTTTGTAGGAAAAACCTATGCCTATGACCCTCTTTAGACCTATGCGTTGCAGGAATGTGTGTTTTTTCCATGCATTGCCACAGTACTCGTTAATGTACAACCAATGCCCCCATTCTGTGTTATAAAGAAGGGTCATGTCCCTTGTGCTTTGGCAGTCCATAAATTATTTGGTCTGAAACTTTTACTGCAATGCTAACCACCTTGCTGCTATTCCTGTAGACACTTCACTCACCAATATGCTATTCTTACGGGTTGGATGACATCCAGTATTATTCAGTCCACTTCCTGTGAGCCTAGGACATTGTGGACATACCCTTTGGAGGTGTGTCATCCTACCGGCCAGGGCTTACAATGTATTAGTGCACAAAACATAGCTCACTACTACTGTACTACATGCACATCCATTGTGAAATTGGGCTTTATTTTAATTATGAAACTAAACCTAACACCAACTTTTAACCCTATATCTAACCCTTAAAATAAATTCTTAACCCTAAATCTTAAAGTAGAACTATGGCCTCCTATTGAAAAATATATGTGCTACAGCACTAAATAAGTACATCTACACTTACAGCTTTCTTAGGCTGGCCATAAATGGATCAAAATTGCTGAGCCGGACAAATTGTGAGCCATCTATGGCTGTTCCTGTTCCAGAGAAGTCAATGTAATGATCATCTTCTCTCAATTTGGACTGTTGGAAAATGTTTACTCGATCAGTACTTGCAGCCAATAGCTGCAGCACTGATCACTGTATTCTGACAGTGGAGGAGTCCCTTTATCAGCTGACTGGCTGATAAAATTCAAGAATTCAAAATTCAAAGCAGAGTTGTCACTCTCCTGTAGGCTGTTCCTACTTGCTGTGGGTGTGGTTAGCTGCATTATTACAGTTGATTGACAAGACTGTAAGTGGCAATCAGCAACTGCCCACACCTAGTTCTGTCCACTGCTTTCTGGATTAAGGCTGGGTTCACACTGGTGCGATGCGCGAAACCCTGCGATTCCTGTGCGGGTTCCCACATTGCACCTGAATCGCAGACGGTTCACACTGACATCTGCGAACCTCTGTGGGCGTCAATGCAAAGTTAATGACATCCCCAAATCAGACCGCAGTGCGAACTGTGAAATGGTACAGGAATCACCATGCGATCTGATTCCAGTGTGGACTAAAAAAGGGGCCCCGCTCCATTTTGGTCTGAATGTGATATGATGTGAATTCAGCCATACAAACTGTATGGCTGAAATCACATCGCACAGAAATCACATGTGATGTGCACAGCAATGCGGTGCAAATCACATGCGATATCTGTGATCACACGAGTGTAAACTCAGCCTTACAACTCTGCCACTGTTGATGAAATTCTCCCACTGTGAACTGCAGTGTCTTGAATGGGGAATGTGTGAAACACAAGTAAGAGAGGATATGGCTTACTCAGGGGACATAAAGGAAGATTTTGTTTACCTTGTGAGGCTTGTTCATCACATAGTAACAGGATTAGACTGTCATACAGGAGATCGTAGAATGTTTTACTTTTATTTCTTAGCCACGAAAATGTGAATCCCAATCTGTTTATTATTATTGGAGAGGTTGGCCCTCTCTGTCCCTGTGACCATTGTCACCTGGACAGATAGTGACGGCAGATCCAAAATGTTTCAGTCGTCACCAGAACAGGAATAAAGTGGAGATCTTTATTGTAGAGGTGTGTTTGAGGGTATTTCGTTCTCTTTGGAGAGATTTCATCTTACTTTCAGTTTGGCACAGGATGCAAATGATCTCCTTATTGACTCCAATAATACACCTTATGGCTTCTGTAGTCGTTTTTATGTTATAGAAGTGTATCTTAGAACTGGATTATTCATTTGTTGTATGTGCCACATAGAGTTGCACAGTTAGACTGCCCATAGATTGAAATTCAGTCGCTTTAGCAGGGACCGGCCAAGTTTAAAACCATCTATGGCTGTACTTGCTAGAAGAAGTCGATCTTATTATCAATTTATGTTGATCGAAACTGCTGGAAAACTTTTGTTGATCCAATCGGGAGGAGTCCTGCTGTCTGATTACAATGGCACTAAGGGAGGATTCTGCCATTTATACCTCATGTGTGGATATAGGAAACAATTTGTTTATTTTTGATCAGCCCACTGACTGAGCAAAAAAAAGAACCATCTATGTCCAGCCTTAGGTTCTGTTCACCCACACATTTTGTGAGACTTCCCCGAAATGAGAGCAGAGAACACTTGTCATGTAAATGTATCTTTTTTAAGCATTTTCAGAACAAAATTAGCAGTTAGCATGCTAGCTATGTCCACATTTAAAGGCTTCACTTAACAGAACTATATACAGTAAATAGCATGCAGTAACCCCTACTGTTATCACTTTCAATAGTGCTTCCTGTGTTTCGAGATTTTATCACCCTCAGATAATGTAGTCACATAGATTTATTGTGTGCATTCTGCAAATGTAGTAGGGCCACCAGTTGTAGCTAAAACACATGTGCCTTGATGCCTTTCATTGCCAGCCACGGTTTTCTCAGAAGGGTGTGTCCCATGTCCCCTTACTCCCAGAACTCTAAGCCATTACAAAGCATCAGCACTCCACCCCTTCATGACAGTGTTCATGAGCCAACCAGCTTGAGATCCCAACACCTTCACCTGACATGCAAACAACGACTGGAAGTAGCGGGCACACCATGCTAGAGCACAAACATGGTCTGGGGAGAAGAAAAATAAATTGAAATAAAATCAGTATTAGAAAGGCAAAAGAAATCAGCCTATTTACAGATATATGTAATGATCTCTACCTACAGTACACGTTTTAAATTACTCACATGGTTTAGAAAAAAACAGCAATTTTTTTTTTTTTTTGGAATTACTCACAGTAGTAATTTTATTCTAAAAAAGCATGCAAAATTCATGGAATCATTTAGACCACTGAATTTTTTGGCTCTCAAACTGTAAATCCAACGATTTTCTCTTTTTAGTAGCTATTTGGCAACATCACCTCCTCTGTCATTTACATCTATCTGTTCTTAAGGTCAGAATTTTACACCTGTTTTTCTGCCATTATGTTTCAATCTATGTATATCAATGGGGGATCTCAGATTACCAGAATTTATGTTGGAAGTTTGATCTGAAATGCGCACTTTAAACATGCATTTTGTCTTTCCCGCATAGAAAACAGTAGCATTCTTCTTAGAAAAGTATGGGAAAGATCAAATACATCCCTGTGGTATGAGAGTACAAATCATTCCACAGGTTCCTGAAATTGCAGATCATTTTAAACAAAGCCATACATTTTATTTTGGTGTGATAGATGAGCAGGGAACCGGATCCCCAGGTTCATGTATCGAACGCAGTTTTTTACTTTTTAATATTGGGACTTTTAGGGTGCCAAATTAAAACCATATTTTAAAAAGTGTACACTTGCAGTTTATATTTACACACATAAAATGTGGAAATTACATTAGATAACTGTTTTGGACACAACGTTTTAAGGTTGGGTTCACACCTATGCGAATTGGATGCGGGTTTCTCCACATCCAAACCGCATCCAATTCGCATGACAGGAGATTGTGACCGGCTCTCTATGGAGCCGGTTCACATATCTCCGTTGTGGTTGTGGAGCGGCTTGCACAGGAGTGCTGTCCATCTTTGGCTCAGTTTCAGGGCTGAATTCAAGCAAAAATTTGGCCCCCGATTCGTCCCTGAAACAGAGAACAGGGACGCACTGGACCCCTGCTGCGAACCGCATCCGCCGGAGGTATGAAGCCAGCCTAAAGCAGTATTAAACTCAATACAAAAAAAAGTAATATATTGCAGCTTATCAATTATTAGTTGTAATGACAGTATTAGTTTTTTCTTTTTTTTAATGCATTTTTTCCCTCTGTTTTCCCCTGGTGATCTGGCCAGTAACACACCTTCTGTAATATACAGACACTACTCTGGCTGAATAAGCACAGGAGGGCAGATTTGGACAAACAGCATTGTCAGTCTGGGGGGAGGGGAGTGTTGGAAGTACTAGCAGATTTAAATAAAGTAACAAATTGAAGCTGAACTCCAGCTTATCATTTATAATCCGTTATAGCAAACATTTTTTCCTTTTGGGGATAAAACATTTACATAAAAGCTGTTCATTTTAAGCACCCCTGCCAGTGTTAAATGGTCTGTCTCCCTGTAACTGCAAGAGAGCTTTTATGTTGAAAAAGACTTACTGGCTGGATCACCAGATGGAAATAAAAGAAAGAGAGCCTAAAAAAGCAAACCAATGCAGCCATCACATCTAAGAATTGGTAAGCTGCAATATAATGTTTGCTTTTGAGTTTAATACCACTTTAAGAACAGCAGCCATCAAAAAACACTCCCATGTTGGGTTATGTTGCTTACTTAAATACACAAAGGCAATAACTTAAAAACTATAATACATACAGTATGGACACAAAGTATGCCCAACAGACAACAATTTCTTCAGATATAAGAGAAGTGTTTCCTTCAGACAAAATCATCTTAGACTGAAATCTTGAGTACACAACAGTTGGAACATTTTGAAAGATTGTTTGAAAAAATAATTTCTGGATATATAAGCCACTGTTATTGTAAATATTGATAGACCGAAATAAAATTGAAAGCCTAAGTTCAAAATAAAAAATAAGCACAAAGGACATAACTTGTTTACCATCAGTGTGCTGCTATCTCATCTTTGTTTAGTAGAAAGCCCTCTCCTCTGATGACCCCCTACCGCCATCTTCCAGTGTGGTGATGGTTACTAGAACTGGGGGAGTTGTGACAAGGCACTCATCAAGATTGCCCAACTATGCCCGCCTATTCCTCCCACTTCCTTGATTCAAGTAAACTGTACTACAGTTTCTGTGAATGAAAAAGAGTCTATGGGGAACCGGTGGAAAACTTTTTTTTTTTCTTTCTACCTATTAAACTTTGATTTTTAAAGCGTTAATCCCAAAAAAAGAAAAAAAGACCATGATCCTTTAAAGCATGTTATGCAGCACAGTGCATGTGCTGTGTAAGTTGCCCCCCCCCCCGTATCGCCTAAAAAAAACCTGGATGATCCTGCCTGGCTATGCCCACCCCCTTGTAAACTGACCACAGTATATCATGGCTGCTGAACCCTGACACCGTGGTCAGTTTAAGTGGCTCCTATGTCAGTGCCCGCCCCCTCCTGCTGCTTACTTTTATTGTTTCATAAAATCTCTGTGTTCTAATGACAGGTGTTCCTGTCTGTGTTTTATTAAAAAAAAATGCAGCCTTTACCGTATTTCACAGAGTCTCCTGGCGATCACGTGACCGGTCGGCTCACTCTCTCTCCTTTCCTCCTCTCGTCTCGACTGACATCATCGGGGGGAATATGGGCCACGCCCGCTGCAGCTGTCCGATGGGAGAGTAGAGAGCCAGTTGGTCATGTGATTGCCGGTAGATGCTGTGAAATATGGTAAAGAACGCATTTTTTAATAAAACAGACAGGGGCGCCTGTCATTAGGACACATAGAGAATTGTATGAGGTAGTCAGAGTGAGTTAACATCCACTTTAAGTATTATAAGTGCTCTGTTGAATTTTTGAACTTTTAATAAAGTGATACTGAAGTCTCGTTCTTGTTTATTTAAAAAAAAAAAAAAATTTATACTTGGTTTTGCAAAGAGCAGCCCAGATCCTCCTCTTCTCGGGTCCCTCGCCAGCGCATGGCCCCTTCCTCCTGCTCAGTGCCCCCACAACAAACAGCTTGCTATGGGGGCACCCGAGCCGAGCCGCTGCTCTGTGTGTTCATTCAGACACGGAGCCACGGCCTGTCTACGCCACCTCTTTCTCCTCATTGGCTCACTGACTTTGACAGCAGCGGGAGCCAATGGTGCCCGCTGCTGTCTCAGCCAATGAGGAGGGAGAGTCCAGGACAGCCGAGCCTCTTGTGCAACATCGCTGGATCGAGATGGGCACAGGTATTAGGAGGGCTGCACACAGGTTTTTTTTTTTATCCAAGTGCGTTGAATGCATTAAGACAAAAACCTTCTGCCTTTAGAACCACTTTAAGTTTGTAATTTTTTTTTTAATTTGTGTATTTTTGCCATATTTTCATTCTATATTGTAATATTTGGATAATAAATTTGATATAACTGGACAGTTATGAATAAGGCAGTTTTAGGCTTTCATTATTATTATTGCCCCAAAGAAACATATTGTTGTCCCAGCTAGGGAATCCTCCCACTCTACCTGTCCTGGTGACCATTGTCTCTGATACAGAAAGTGTTGGACCACTGCTTTAACACATAGGGGTTGATTTACCAAAACTGGACAGTGCAAAATCTGGTGCAGCTCTGCGTAGAAACCTTAGCTTCAAGTTTTTTTTCAAAGTGTAATTGGACAAGCTGACATTAGCTGATTGGCTACCATGCACAACTGCACCACAATTTTCACACTCAGTTTACGTAAATCAACCCCACAGTGTACTACTGCCATGAAGGGATTTTTTGGCGTGGGGGGGGGGGTGTATTGCAAATAAATACTAAAACTTCATACACACGATCAGTTTTTTGTTGCATGCTAGTCTCATGTCGAAATTGAAGAGGTTACTCACCATACGAAAATTCTCGTACGACAGAATTTAACTTGGGAAGTGATGTAATGTGTTGAATTGTTTTGTATGTATTGTTTAGTTTCTGAGCATGCGTAGTCTTGCTCTTACGATTTTTTTCAGACGAAAACCGTACTAATTATACGAAAATTGGACATTGTGTTCATGTATGATTAAAATTTTATAGTCTGCACATCCAGATTTGAAAATCCGCAAATCGGATGAAATTTTACTTCTGATTTTCGTATTGTGTATGGGGCTTTAGGTTGTGTGCAATAAACTCCAGAAACATGTGGCGGCCAATCCGATTGGCTCTCTTTCCTCATTTGTTTACGGAATCCATGAATCTGTTTTTTAAAGACACACCCTGATGAACATATTCTTTCTACTTAAATGAGTCCTTTATTATTGCTTGTATTCAAAATTTACTGTGTTTTTCCTAAGTAATTGTTCCAGTAACCAAAAATGTAAGTTTGAAGCAGATACAAAAATTGTCAAACATCCACTGATTTTGTGACAATAAATCTATTTCCAAATTACTCTTGCAAATCCACCAGAGAAGGAGAGTAAACTTTTTTCCATATGTTAAAAATGTAGGAGGAACCTCTGGTATCCACAGGAGTAATACTTTTTTCTGGATGCTGCTGCCCAAACTTTATCTCCTGTCCGCTAAAGCTATTTCTCCGAAAAAGATAGTAAATTGGATGTGGCTTGCTTTGGAGATAAAGTAAATTGAATTTGAAAGTTTTCTTTAAGGTGTTTGTAATTTTTTTTCCATGATGCATTAATGTCAGGACATGTCCATAAGCAGGAAAAAATGTCACCTTCCACTATGGATTGAAAAAATCCATGAGAAAATTGAGAAAATTAATGAGAAATGTTAAAAAAAAATGATCTGCCTATTTTTAGGAGCTCTAACAATGCTATTGCAAAATAAATCTTACCCTTTTTATTTTTGCTTTATTACTTTAAAGTGATTGTAAAGGCAGAAGTTTTTTTTTTATCTTAATGCATTCTATGCATTAAGATTAAAAACCTGTGTGCAGGAACCCCCCTGGGACTCTCCCTTCTGTTTGGCTGAGACACAGGTGTGGCATCATTGGCTACTGCTGCTGTCAAAGTCAATTAGCCAATCAGGAGAGATCAGGAGAGAGGGACGGGGTCAAACCGCAGCTCCATGTCTGAATGGACACACAGAGCTGCGGCTTGGGTGCCCCCATAGCAAGCTGCTTGCTGTGGGTGCACTTAACAGGAGGGAGGGGCTAGGAGCACCGAAGAGGGACTCGAAGAAGAGGATCCAGGCTGCTCTGTGTAAAACCACTGCAACAGAGCAGGTAAGTATGACATGTTTGCTTTTGTTTTTTTTTTTTTGTTTTTTGAAAGGAAAAAAAAAAACAAGACTTAAAGCGGACCTTCAGTCATTTTTTTCAACTTTCCATGTATTAAATCTTCTACCCTTGTTTTAACTTTGGATAGTAAAACATTTTTTTTCTGCCAGTAAATACCTTATACAGCCCTCTTACTGTTTCTTGTCTGGTAAAAAGCCTAGGCGTATGACATCATGCACAGCTCTCTCTCTTACTCTTGTGAGAGTTTGCCAGGAAGGGAGGGGGGATGAGTCATAAGAGGACTAATGAAAGCTGGAGTGCCTCTGTGTAAATTCAGGAACTTAACAGGCGGCAGCTTCAGCTGCCCACAGTTAAAGGGGTCTTAGCCCTGTATAGAAGTCTATGCAAGTCGCCTCAAGTCACCCCCCAAAGTAGTAAAGGAACCTTTTTCTAAGTATTAGAACGGTTCCATTGTACAGAACGGGAGGCGACTTGTCAGGCGGCTAGGTCGCCTGACAAGTCGCCCCTGTGTGAACCGGCACTTAGAGCTGAACTTCAGTACCCAGTTGAAATACATTGATGCGAGTTGTGTTATTTGCCAAATGATTTGTAGTTCTGTCCAGTTAAGCTGGCTAAAGGTGTCAGCATTTTTGTTTTTTGTTTAGCCAGTAGGCTGAATGAAAAAAACTGACCCAATTTCCCCCTCCACACATTCAATGTAGATGGGGTAAACCTCCTGGCTGTGTCGTTGTATTCTGACAGCGGGGAGAAAGAAAAATTTCCATCAGGATAGATTGGACCCCTTTTGAACCGGCCAAATTTTAATCCATTAATAGGAAGATTTAGTTTTGGTGCTTTATATGTACTTTTCTCTTTGTTAAAGCTAAACTCTAGGCCTTCATTCGATTACTCTACCTGCAGTATGGTATTTTTTCTAATGTCTTCTAGCCAGTAACTTGATGCACAGGGTCCTTTTTCATCTTCTCCTGGCAGTGGGGGGTCCTGAATGAGGCAGAGAACCGCACTCATTTGATGACATCACAACGCTCTCTACATCAGTAGTGAGTTCAGATCGCCATGTTTAGGGGTGGGGCCATAAAGCCCTTCACTTATTCTTTCCTCAGTCTTCCAAGTTGAGTGGCACTCTGCGTCATTCAGTTCCAAAGACTCAGGACATCTTGTTTGCAATAAAAGTTATAAGTTAGTTCTGCTCTAATAAGGATATGTAAACTGTAGAACTAAATTATATCTGAGCACCAAAAATTGAAAATGCTACTTAATTCATTTTTACTTTTCAAACTCATCCTTCCGTGTCTACATGCATTATTTTATTGAGAAATCACTTTATAAAACACCTCTAGCTTTTCTAGCCACAGACCTCTTGCGTAAGGGCAGATGATTCATGGAGCATTTATTTTCGGGAATTCATCTGCCATTAGCTCAATCATGCAGGCAGGAGTGTGTGTTTAGCTGAGAAAGCACCTCCTCCCATGAAGATTCCTGGGATGTATAACATCGTTTTGGCCTAGGCCAGAAACCAGGAAGCAACCAAAAATGTAAAAACAAGAAAAAAAGTTTAAAATGCAAATATGCTGAAAAATACCATCCTATTTATATATGGATAGCAGCATAAAGCATTACAGGCAGTTAACATTGATTGAGAGAGTAATGCCTCGTACATACGATCAGATTATCGGATGATAAAAATCGCTTTTGAATTGATCGTACGATAGTCTGATTGTTAGTACACCACTTTTGACAGCCGATCACGACTGTCTGTCCAACAAAATTCGAAGGGACAAACGCGAAAACTTTTCCCGGACGATAGCACATCGAACGACAATCGTTTAATCGGTAAAGTATGCATCCGCTGAAAATCAATAAATGAACACCGCGCATGATCGCAAACCCGAAAATACCCCGGAAGGAGATGGAAGAATGTAAACCATGTTCGTACTGCGAAAATGCCCCAACATACGAACAGAAACTCGTCTGCAGCCTATCACAATGTTCCTCAGCAATCAATGAACAGGTAATATTATTGTAGTCAATTATTTATCAGCATGTTCTATGAAAAGCTGATATAATTATATAATGTTTTGATTGCACGTTAATGAATTCTGCTGTATGTCAAGAAATCCAATTATGTAATTTTTACCAAAAATATAAAAAATAAAAAAACCTAAGAATAAAGACAATAATACAGCAAGCAGAGTATTGTTAAATCAGATCATGTTTATTAAAGCGTTTCACATAAAAGTGAACAAAAGAAAACTCAGAGCTTATACATGTGCCCAATATTTTACATAATAAACATTATATTTAAACGTATTGCATGCAATTTAGTATTTGTCATTCACTTAAAGTGGAGGGCCACCCTAAAAAAAAAATTGCATGAAAAATCCTAAAAAAAATTTAAAAGAAATGTGAATTTTTTTTTTTTTAACTTGCCTAAACCCTTGTTGCTAGGCAGTCTTCCTAATCAGCCGAGGGACGGGTCGGCCTCTGGCGGCCGACATCGCGGGCACCCAGGACAGGTAAGGACTTATTTAAAGTCAGCAGCTACAGTGTTTGTAGCTGCTGACTTTTACTTTTTTTTTTTTTTTTTTTCAGGGACGGAATACCACTTTAAGAACTAAACTAAACAAACTAAAGAAAGGTCAATTTTTATTGCTGTCTGTGCCGCCATTTTGGAGATTCACCCCCTCTATTTGTCATGTTTACCATTATCATTCAAAGTAAAAGAAATTCCCAAATTTAGGGTTGTCCCCAGAAAAGCAATAGAGGGGAAATCTTCCAATAGGGACAACGGTTATGGTCACCAAGGGACACAGATGGCCAAAAAAAAAAAACTTGACACGGGTTTTTAACATTTACAACTTTGTCGTTGACATAAAATATTTTTTAGCTTGCCTTGGTCAGAAAAGATGAAGTGGCATCCTCAAGTCTCCTCCTCTTCTGAGGCTTAGCCACAGGTGTGATAAAAGTGGTCATAGTTGTGATCGAAGTTGTAACCAGTGTGTTTGAAGTGGACACATTCAAGTCTTCTGGTGATTCATCTGCCTGTGGTATTGTCTAGTAAACGAAAAGAGGAAGTTTATAGTATTGCAAAAAATTCAGTTTATTAACATTAAACAGCAAACATTGATGTTACATGAAAATATATCATGTATGAATTAGTTATGAGATAACATCTGAAAAGCCAACAATTGGTTAATAATACCTGTGTCTGTGTCCTCTGCGTCCTCAATCTGTATTTCAGGAGACATTGAGTGTTCCAAAGCCACTGAGGTGGATGGTAGCATACAGGAGGTAGAAGGAAGAGTAGATATTGAAGATCTGGCATCTACTTGATCTGTGAGGAATCTCAGGCTTTGAAAGTACCCGAGTATATATTATCTGCTCCTGCTCCAGATCTTTGTGATTCAATAATCTTATTGAGTTCCCTTTTAAAAACAGTTCTTAGGTTAGCAATAAGTCAGCAGAACTACAAATGGTTTGCACATTTCAACAAGTTTGAGGGCCTCATGCCTTTTATTATGGTTTGAGTACTCTTTAGATTTTGTCTTCCACAAGCAGGGCATCTGCCTGTACATTTTGATGAATTGTGTTAAGAGTTCTGGACAAGTAAACTTGTCCGCCATTTTGCCTGCAAAATAAAATGTAAATATTATAAATAATAGTTCATATTTTAGCAGACCTAAGTATACATTATGCTATCACCTCACAATATGCACACATTTCTTCCAATAAACCATAAATTACAATGAACTCATACAAATAAAAAAAACTACTATTGCAATGGAATACAGAAACAAGGATGAAAAATATTTTTGAAATATACCTACGTTCATGTGGAAATAGCTTTCGTGGGCGGTGAAACCTCGTGCGCTCATCCGTCTCTCGTCAACGAACGATCCGACGTTCAATTGGTACTTTGTACACTGGTCATGCTTATGTTGCCCCTCCCCTTTCTGACGAGTCGCCTACGGTGTGAACGTCCAATATAGCCGACTCCTGAGACACAGCCACGAGTCCTCAGCTGCAGCATGGAGACAATGGTGGATGTGGAGGGCGGGAAGGCACAACTAAAGAAGCATAGTGCCAGACCTGGACACAAAATCAAAGCAACTGTCGAGGTGAGATGGTGAACATGGTCTATGTTCTTGAGAAGAATGATTACGATGAGAAACTGGAGAACTATGAAAAGACCAACAGAAAGGAGGACATCATCCAGGATAAAGTAATTGTATTGCTAAAGAAGAAACATTATGTAAAAAGACCCAAGGATCAGTTAAGGAAGCGGTGGTCCGACCTAAAGCACCGTGAAAAAGAACAACTTGAACAAATTCATAAAACTATTCAAAAAAGTAAGTAAAACAAAAGATAAAAATATATTGCCTTTTTATAATGTATTTTTTTTTGGCTTATGGAAATCCAAAAATATTTAATGGCCATAAACTGAATACAATGTGTGTTTTCTTTACAGGGCAAAAAATAAAAAGATCTAAAAAATTGCAGCGTCAAAGGCGCATTCACAAACTACTGCGGGAAATCCCATCTGATCAGAAAATTGCACACGGTGACATAGCAGCTCATGAGCAGAGTCTTTGAAGAAGGTATGTCATATACATTTTTAATTCCAATTAATGCAAACAGCTGTGTTCCAAGCAAATTTTTAATAGTATTTTTTTAAGTAATAAACTGCTCCAAACTAAATACATGAAAGACCATGTCATGATGTGCTAGTATACATTGCATAGTATCACAATATGTAATACCTATCTTCCAAAGGAAGCACTCACAGCAGCACTCTTTTACCAGGCTTGGAGGGCTGACATGTTTCCTCTGTGTTTGTTTCTTCCCTGTTTATGGGCTCTGGCGCTGGAAGTGGCCGGAGCCGCATTTTTTGCAGTTTTATTTTGTTTATGTTATTGTTTTCACAATAGTTAAAAAATCAATGTCATAGCATGTGCCAGGTACTATTCATGTGGACATTTTGTGTTTTATAACAACTCCACTCCCTCAGCCATTGAAAGCTTTCTTGATCTCCCAAGAAGGCGGCGGGAGGGGGGATGGCTACGTCCACGCTCACTGCTTGTAAAAGCAATCCAGCGGCTAGTTAGACGCTAGAATTGCTTTTACAATAGATACAAACACCGCTTCTAATACATGTTACCAGGGTACAGAGACATATTTGAACTTCGGTTGTCCTCAAGTGGTAAAGATGACAAAATTACCGAACATAATGTACTGTGTATGTGTCGTTTTTGTTTTTGTACAGAGCAAAAAAGGAATAGAATTAAAGGAATAGAATTGAAAAAGAGCAAGAAGAAAAAGTGAGGAAGGCATTTTGGAGAATGCAGAAAACCAATGAGCAAGCATATGTCCTAGATGAAGATATGAAGATAATGGTGTGATAACACTTGAGGAATTGTCGTTTCCTGATGCATCTGCAAAAGGATTTGTATATTTTTATTGCGTGTTTTTCTGTGTTATCACGCTGCATCAACATTAATTAATTAGATTCCCCGAATGCAGTACCTCATTGATGCGATAGCTAAAGTGCAATCATGTGATTATTATGGCTAAAGCACTTTATTTTATAATCAATTTTTGTTTATACTAAATATTTTATATAAGTATGTTCAGTACTGTTTTTTTTTTAATATATGTAGACTGTTGTATACAATGTTTTAAACTTTACAGGGTAACCATTCCTCTACCCTTTTTTGTGAAGGGGACTCTTTTCTCTTCCCCGTGAATAAAAAAGGAATGGTAGAAATACAAAAAAATACAGCAATCTGCGGTGTCACATGAGATGTTTGATTGGAGATGCAATGGACTCCTGCTGGGAGGCGCTGCGTGTTCAACTGTGAACCCAGCCTGAACAAAAAAGAATGGCAGAAATACCAAAAAGAAAACCATAATGATTAAAGCCTGAATGCCATTGTTTTTGCTTTGCACTATGACTATTTTTGAAAAAATAGAACAGCAGAAAATTTGGAAAGTTCGGATCCTGCTGCTGTTAGAACTTGTATTTCTTTGGCTATGTACTGCAAAAAAATGCACTTTAACTGTTATTGGCTGCTTTCTAATAAAGCAAAGATTGTTTGTAAAATTTAGTGTATTTCTTGACCAAAGTGAAATAATTATATATAATTTTAGTATTTATTTCTGTATTAAATAATGGCGCATGTAGTAATGCATAAAGGTACCATAAAGGTGAAAATATTCAAATAATTTTACATAACATTAGTACAAACAGTTACGTAAACGCAATAAAAATCTATCACCTCAAAGTGAAGTGCATACAATAATTCAAAATTCCTAAACGTGCAGTGTCTAAAAGTGCTCCATAGTGCAATAATTCATCAAAGTGCTATGTGCATCAAAATGAAAAATCGATGAAAGTTAATAAAAAGTTCATATTGTGCATCAATGTTAAAAGTCTACGTTGTGCTGTTCCACTGGGGTCATTTGATAAAGGTGAAAAGTGAAAATAATCTTGAGTTTTATGATCCGGTGGCACCGGGCTCTCTAGACTCTCACCTTGGATAAAGTTATTAGGGGCACCTAATAACTTTATCCAAGGTGAGAGTCTAGAGAGCCCGGTGCCACCGGATCATAAAACTCAAGATTATTTTCACTTTTCACCTTTATCAAATGACCCCAGTGGAACAGCACAACATAGACTTTTAACATTGATGCACAATATGAACTTTTTATTAACTTTCATCGATTTTTCATTTTGATGCACATAGCACTTTGATGAATTATTGCACTATGGAGCACTTTTAGACACTGCACGTTTAGGAATTTTGAATTATTGTATGCACTTCACTTTGAGGTGATAGATTTTTATAGCGCGAAATAATTTTTTACTATATTTATGCTGAGTGAAAGTGAACACTTTAGATTTTGCTGCAATCCATAGAGACATCATCACCGCTTATTTGCATTATCTTGCACATATATATGTTTAGTCTAGTATAGAAATATCTACACAACCTATCCACTCAATTTAGCGCGAGGGATCACACCATACCATTTACGTAAACGCAATAACGCAGAACAATGTTTTTTTGGAACAATAAAACTTAAACTTCCTGTTGACCAAAGGAAAAAAGATGTATGAGATTGAATGGAGGGTGTACTGAACACTGGATGTGCATGCTAAAAAAAAAAAAAAAAAAAAAAAACTTAATCGGAGTTCCGCCCATTCTTGCCAATGTCTAAGTAACAAAACTCGTAGTTGGCGTCAACTATTGCAAACATAACAATACTAAAAAAGCCCTTATAATAGGAGTAGTAAGAGCCTGAATTTGGAGGTGGTACAATTCGAACATGTTTGCCATCACCACAATTAGGAAAGTTCCAATGTTGTTGGAAATCCTTGGCAACCTCCTTCCACTGCTGTACATTGGTGGGAAACTGAAAGGAAAGAAACAGGCTATTAAGGATAACAAAACAAAAAAATAAAAAGATCTCTGTAGTATTAGCAAACATTATTTAAAGTAGTTGTAAAGTCTTGAGGTTTTTCACTTTGATGCCTTCTATGCATTGAGTTTAAAAACCTGTGCTGAAGTAGCCCCAAGAGCCCCCCTTTTTCTTACCTGAACCCAATTGTTCCTGCGTCCAAGACGAACCCAGCAGCTCCAGCCGATGTCTCGGGTGGATAGATTTTATTCATTTCATTGGATAGTTTGATAGCAGCAGGAGTCATTGAATCCCGCTGCTGTCAATCAAATCCAGTGACGCTGGGCCAAGTCCTGCTGAACGCAGCTGCAGGATTCGGGATCGCATCCGCACGAGTGCCCCCATGGAATGCAGCTCTCCGTAGGGCACTCACTGAGGAGGAGCCAGGAGCGCCGCAGTGACACCCCATAAAAGGAGGCTCTGGGCCACTCTGTTGACAGAGCAGTTAAGTATGACATGTTTGCTATTTAATAACACAAGAAATAAATAAAGCACTGTACCTTAATAAATTCTTCCTTTAATGCCACGATAAGAGCCTTGCAGGTCTCTGGGATGATTTGTCCAAGTGCTTGTGGAAAAATGGCTGTTGAAAATTTAAGGTCTTGACGACTTCTCCCTGTCGCCAAGTAACGGAGGGTAGTTTCTTAGCCGTTGTTCAGGGCTAATAGATTTCCGCATTGGTGTATCTTTTTTGATGATCAAAGGTGTGATAGTTCGCAGTAGATTTTGAAAACTTTCATCATTCATCCTTTAAAAAAATTTCGATGATCGTTTCGATTGTTCACTTGCAACTCTTTTAGAAGAGACATATGGGAGTACTTCTGTCGGTCCTGCAGCCATTGCTTGGACCATGTCCTCCTTTTTTTGTTTTTTCTTTTTAAGGACATTCTGGATAGCCAATATCCCCAACATGGCAATTGGAAATGCGGGGTCTTGCATTCCTTCTGTAATGTTCTCTGTTTGTTAAGAGAACAAGTGAAAAAACGCGTGAAAAGAAATGTGCGGAGAGTAATACACGAATATGCCTGTACACGAACAGATAGCCAAAAGGCGTGGCAGACACAGGGGTCACACGTATTTGACATAATTTCCAATATGTAGCTACACAAACGGGAAGGTTTTCCAGAATCGTATGACGAAAATTGTACTTTTTGCACTCTTGTATTCGATATTAGTTTTATGCAACAAAATGCGAACGATATGTCGTACGATAATCTGATCGTGTGTATGAGGCATAAGGGTGAGTTTACACTTGCAAATGTTTCGTGTCTGATCAGCTTCCAGAACCTCAATGAGGGTTTCTGTGATTAGTTGCAAGGAGGCACTGGGAAGCTGCTGGCTCTCACAGCTAATGGTGCCCACTTGCATGTAATACTTCATGCAGCAATTACATGCGAGTGATCGGCCCTGGATGCAGACTGTCTGCGTCCAGGTGATAATTTGAATATGACCGCTGCTTGAGCAATTGGCTGCAAGAGCTGGTAGCTTCTCATTGCTTTCAATGAGGCTGCCTATTTGCAGCTAATCACAGGAACCCCCCACAAGGGTTCTTGCAGCTGATTGCAGACAGGGTACATTTGCAACCAGCCTGTCTGATTTTTTGCATGCAGTTAGTTACTGTCGGCGGCTATAGCTCATTGTGTTCTGACAGCAGAGAAGGCTCCCCGCCAGCAGAAAAAAATAGCTCTGCAGGAGGGATTTCACCATCAACACTGAATGTGTTGCTGAGGGAGTCAAGCGATTTTCTTACCTACAACATTGGTATGCAGAAAAGAAAATCACATCATCTATGGCTTGCCTTAGTCTCAATTAGAAGTGATACAGTGCAGGAGCACAGTTGTTGGGCGATGGGGACAGAGTGTTGTCACTCTATAACAGTAAGTGCCTCAACTACTTCATGGCAGGAAAACCATTTTTTTTTTTTTAATGAGAACTGCAGATTTTTAAAAAAGATAGAAATTCATTTTTATCATGACGTTAAAATGTGACCGTTTTATATAAGAGTTTGGTGATTGGGTTTTTTATACACTTTACTACCTTACAATACTGCTGCTTACCAAAGATCATGTGATGTTTTGCTTAGAATAAAAATAAGGAACTCAGACAGAGGGAAAATCCAAAATTTCGTCACCAGAACAGGAGTAGATGGGAAATCTTCCAATGGGGACACTGGTTACTCTGGAGAGATTTAATCTTCCTTGTCCAATTAGGAAGTAAGGGAAAATCTCTCCATTTGGAAACAAAAGTAAAAAAAAATATCCAGACAGGGCTTTTAAACATTTCCTACTTTATACAAAATGTTAAAAAAAAATGGTTTTGACTTTTGATATAATTTGAATTATGAAGTCTGGTGGTGCGTTCACTAACCTTTCTTCCCTTGGCCCTGGCTAACCAGTCCCATTATGGTAAATACAGCCCAGCTTGAATTCTGACCTGTGGTTGTCAGAACCTGGAAGCCAAATATCTTACACATTTTATATGATTGTCGTCTGAATACGCCCTCTCCTCTGAAACAAATCAGAGAACAGAAGTGCCCAGGGGGCTTCCAAATGGAAAATTCAGCAGTTACGGCAAACTTACTGCTGCTATATGTGCACTCAGCTGCATTCTTCACTTGGCAGGGTCTCTACTGGTGCATTCATTTTTGCTGTACATCTTTTGTTAAGTATAGGTGCACTTTAAACTGCAGTATTCTTAAACCAGCTTCCCCGCGATGAATAGAAAATACCTGCAGACCATTTTGAGTATCTTTTAAAATATTCATCGAGTAAGTGATTGTGTTATTGACATGTTTGAACCACAGTAGGATTTTTTCCTTGCTTGGTGGTCAGGTTAATGACTTCAGACTGCTCAAAGCACCAATTTGTTTTACATGTAAAAGGAAGCACTCTCGGGCATATTTTACTCTCCTAGCAACAGCAAATCGGTCCAAATCCCTTCTGCGTGTTATAACATAATTCTAATAAAAACCATGTGACAGTGCAGTTAATTTCTTCACTTATTTTGAGCCGTTGGTCAGTTTTGAATGAAACCGCTATTGTGTGTTTGCCAGGGCAAGTTCTATTTATTCAGAGAGTACTATTAATGTCATTAGTATTCCCATGAATTTCAGGGTTTCTACGTGATCAGTAGCTGACTGTGGGCTCTGCTCACGAAGCATCACGAGTAATCCTACCTGTGCTAGTTATTTTATTTTAGGCATTCAATTCACTTGCCAATATATCAGCATGCAATTATTTTTAGCATGAAATACCGTATTTATCGGCGTATAACAAGCACCCCAATTTAAGAGGGAAGTTTCAGGGGAAAAAACTTTTTTTTTTTTAAATAAACCACTTTGAAACAAAATAATGGTCAGTGAGCATCAATGCAGCCTGATTAGTGCCCATCTGCAGCCTCAATGCAGCCTGATCTGTGCCCATCTGCAGCTTCAGTGTAGTCTGATCTGCGCCCGTCTGCAGCCTGATCTGCGCCCTGATCTGCGCCCATCTTCCCCATCAATGCAACTGCCTGATTAAGCCTCACCATCTCTCAATGCAGGCAATCACTGACCTGTCATCTCCTGTTTACTCGGTTCTCAGTCGGCAGTCACATACAGTCCCATTGGCATTGGACTAGCTCCTGTGATGGACAGAACACTCGTCCAACGCCGGTGGTGGAGGCGGGACTGTATGTGTGAAGTGAGAGCCAAGTGGAGAGGAGATGACGGCTCGGTGAATTCCGGTGGCGCTCATCGCCCTCCTTCCCTTCCGAGGTACGCTGTTGGCGTATAACACGCACTCGTGATTTGCCCCTTGTTTTCAGGGGAAAAAAGTGTGTGTTGTACACCGATAAATATGCTAGTTATTTGATCATTGCAAGCCTGTATTTTTCTTTAAATCTTTTTTTTTTTCTCTTGAAGCATTACTTTATCTCCACAGAAATGACCCTATTTTCAGTTTTTTGCAATAGACTACCCATAGAAAGTCCCAATTCAACTCTGGACAAAAATTAAATCACCTGGTTCCCACCCTACCCCTATCTAGCAAATGTTTTTTAAGCCTCTAAACGGTGTTAATTGTGATATAAAATTTCATTTAGTTTTAGTCATAGTCTTGACTAAAATGCCATTTCAGTTTGTTGTATTTTAGTCATGTGAATTGTTTACTCGAATTTTAGTCGTCTAAAATGTCCAGTACACTTTAGTTGACTAAAATCGCCAGTACACGATAGTCAACTGAAATAATTTTAGTCGACTAAAATCTACTGGGTTTAGTTACATTGTAATACATTATTTAATCCATTCTCAAGAAACTCCTGGAGTAAAAATCTAATAGGGTTTTTGTACATGCACTACTGACACAGATTTAGCTTTTGTGGTATGTAATGTCTTTATAAATGAAACCAAGTTTTGTTACAAGAATATTGCTTTTTTTAGACCAACAGAGGTGCAACTGTAAAATATAAATAAAACAGAAAAAATAACAGCGCTTTACTTGCTAAAAATCAGAACTGAGTCTGTGCAATCCAAATTGGATAGTGTATGGGGGGCTATGTTAACAGAAATAACGAAACAATGTGAATGCATTCACAAGCTTTAGTGTGAAACAGGCATAAAATTAGCTCAATGTGAAGTCATCAGTAGTGGTAATAGTCCTGGCTGGAGCTGCTGGGATCATGGAGAGGCAATAGATGCTGTTGAGAAGAGCTAGAGAAGCTGTCAGAGAGCTGCCACGGGAACCTCGGAAGAACTTTTAGATGGAGCTGTCAAAAGCCTGGCTGCTAGTAGCCAATCGGGAACCGTTTCAGAGGTAAAACCACGCCTCCCTCATCAGCTGATTTAGGAGGTGTGAATTTCCCTCTGCCTACTTGCACCCAGGCTTTTGACAGCTCCATCTGACAGTTATTCTGGCTCTCTGACAGCTTCTCTGGATCTTATCAATGGAATCTACTGCCTCTTCATGATCCCAGCGGCTCCAGTCTGGACTATTACTACTACTGTTGGCTTCACATTATGTTAATTCTATGCCTGTTTCACACTTAAGCTTGTGAGTGCATTCTCATTGATTTTATATGAATAAAATCTTGCTGCATGATTGATAGCCTGGCGCCTTTCTTTCCCCTTCTCTTATCATATATAAAAAAAAAATTTAGTTGCGTTCTCATTTGTTTACGAAAAATGGCATTGATTTTTGTCAGTTTTCGTCACTGAAAACATGTTTCTGACAAAAATATCAACAGAGTTAACACTGCCTCTAAGACTCGATTCACACTATTGTATTTTTGATGCTTTTTGCAGAAATGCATTTCATTTTTTTTAACATGGGTTCCTATAGAACACGTTCACATGAGTGCAATTTTGTGCCTCCTGCGTTTTTGGAAAGCTCCAGAGACTTTTTCCCCGCAAAATGCAGCATTTTGCATGTAATAGACTTCAATGGACCCATATCAAAAATGCAAGTACTGCGTTTTTTACCGCAATTTGCATTTTTTTTTGCTTTACATTTACTGTATATAGCTGGTTGGTTGGTAAGAAGCAGGCTGGGAAGCCAGCCGCCACGTCCTTAACAACCGATGATTCATCAGCTATCAGCTGATGAGCGCCACCCCCTCCTCCTGAACCATAGTGGGCCGCATGCCCTCAACATTGGGGGGGGTGCTTTTGGGCAGGGGGCTCTGCACCCCCCCTCCCCAAAGCACCTTGTCCTCATGTTGATAGGGACAAGGGCCTCTTCCCCACAACCCTGGCCGGTGTTTGTGGGGGTCTGCGGGCGGGGGGGGGCTTATCAGAATCCGGAAGTTCCCTTTAACAAGGGGGCCCCCAGTTCTAGACCCCCCTATGTGAATAAGTATGGGCTACCCATTCACCAAAAAAAGTCGCGTAGTGGGACAAAAGACAAGAGTTTTTGACAAGTCCTTTATTAAAAACTTCTTCCTCTCCCTCCTCCTCCCCCCTTCCTCCTCCAATGGCCACGCCATAGTTATATAGATCAGAGGAATGCAGCATCGGAGGAGGTTTTTTATTTTCAGCGGGAGCAACGGGGTAAGAAGACAGGAGAAAGAAGCGGGAGAAGAAGACTTTTAATAAAGGACTTGTCAAAAACTGTCTTGTCACACTATACTACTTTTTTTTTTTTTTTGGCGAATGGATAGGGCTTCTGGATTCTGATAAGCACCCCCACAACCACCGACCAGGGTTGTGGGGAAGAGGCCCTTGTCCCCATCAACATGGGGACAAGGTGCTTTGGGGTAGGTGCGGCAGAGCTTGCTCGTCCCCTCCCTTTCCTGACCTGCCAGACTGAATGCTCGGATAAGAGTCTGGTATGGATTTTGGGGGGACCCTACGCCAATTTAAAAAAAAATTTTGGCGTGAGGGTGTCCCCTCCAAATGCATTTTTTTTTTCACAAATTTTTTTACCTGCCAATTCTTTTTTCTTTTCTTTTCTACATTCAGCTGTCACTGGGGAACCCAGCTGACAGCTACTGACTCATCGGTTGTTAAGGATGCAGTGGCCGGCTTCCCGGTCCGCTTCTTTGCAACCGCTATATACAGTATATGTAAAAAAAAAAAAAAAGCACAATGCAAATCGCAGTAAAAGCACAGCAAAAAGCACTGCAGAAATGCTCAAAAGCAAAATGCTTCGATGTAAATCAAGCCTTAAGGTCCATTTTTGGATTTAAGTCTCAGTGCCACTTGCAGTAGTGGTGATCCGTTATCGGAAGCTGCTGTGCATTCTTGCTAATGTATTCTGCCAACCAGTCTTCTGTCCACCCCTCACATTGTGGCATTACACTTAAAGCAGAAATAAACCCTCCAATCCTTGTCAGACAAGGAAACTACCAGGTCTATGTTTGCGCTTCAATTGTCATGGTGCTGCACATGTGATCAGTTATGACACTGGCCATTTGATGGTTTTACGGTTTGGTTGAAAGTACAAGCAAGTGTGAAAGCTAGCATCCAAGCATGCCAGGAATGTATCTGTTTTTTTTTTTTTTTTTAAACCGATGGGTTTAGTTCCACTTTAAGGTTTCAGGACCTTGTGAGGGCTTTTTTTCTAGTTTGGGCATGGTTTAACCTGTGTTAGTTTTGTGTTCCTGTAGAAGTAATCTAACCTCACTATTTGTCCTGGAGATCACTGTCGTCGGAAGAGATGGCATGGGGGTTGGAAATTCCTGGCTGTCACTGGGAGAGGAGTGGAGGGAATATATCTTTAAAAAGGGACACTTCTTTCAGTGATACCTCTTCCTCACATTTTGGGGAGAGTTACACTTCCTGTTGTGTCAGTGGGGACAGGAAGTAGAGGGCATTTCTTCAGTGGGGACACAGGCTGCAATAAAGAAAAAAAAACTCTGAGGTTATAAGCTTATAATTCCACTCTGTCCAAAACAGTTTTGGGGGGAATTGCACTCCACTGAGAGAATTGTGGGGGCTTCCCTTTAATAATGCAAGCTCCATGTCTACAAGGGTCACCCACTGTTTTCAGTAATTTCCACATCACTAATCTGGAACAGACGGGAAGGCAGAAAAGTTACTAGTCATTATCTGAATGCTTGTTACAGGTCGATAACTGGCATTGCAAAATGAACAGGAGAAATAACAGATTCCATGGTTCTTTTTTTTGTAACTAACAATGCAGTGTGTTAACCACAGTATGTAAATCCTCGAGACTGCTGTTTTTTTTCTTCCCTTGTCATTGTAGCAGTTACATGCCAATGTGTCTGCCTCTTTTGTATAGGATAAATCTCATGCAAGAAAACCAATTACAGTGATTTTATCTCTCTTTTAGCTTGCCTGTACTGCAAACAAATCATACAGGAAATAACATTTCTTTTATTATTGAAGTAGGGTGTGATTTTGGCTGTCTCACTGCTGTGCGGATTGGCAGCCCTGCACAAATGAATCAATAAATGAAGCAGATGAAAAGGCAAGATGCTAATTAGATGAAAGAGTAGTTGTCCTAGTAAATTTAGGCAGTGTTGTCAGACCATGCACCATATTGCATCATTAAATCCTGTCCTTGGCTCCCTGACCAATAGGGTTTGACATGTACCGAGATGTTTTCTTGGAAGCTGAGGTTTTGTAGAGGTTGGAAATCAGTAATCAGTGCGCTTGCAATTTTAGGGATTGAATGGCTTAGTTACATAGTCAGGTCTTTGCGACACTGCTGGTATGCACACAAAGGTATATTGGGAAATATACACCATAAAACTTGAAAAAGCATAGACTAGCTAAATAGACTAACCTTTGTGCAATTATTAAAGCATGTTCAACACAAACCGATAACAAAAACAGTCTTAAAGGAGTTGTAAACCCTTGCAGTGTTTCACCATTCTATGCATTAAGGCGAAAAACCTTCTGTGCTGCAGCAGCCCCCCAGAGCCCCCCTTTTTCTTACCTGAACCCGATCGATCCAGCAATGAGAATGAGCACAGCAGCTCATTCTCGGCCGCTGTCACGGTTTCTCATTGGATAGATTGATAGCAGCGGGAGCCATTGGCTCCCACTGCTGTCAATCAATTCCAGTGACATGGGAGTCATCGGGTGGGGCCGAATCCTGCTGCCTGTGTCAATGAATGCAGCAGCAGGACTCGGGAGCGCGCCTGCACAAGTGCCCCCATGGAAAGTGGCTCTGTGGCTCTCCATGGGGGCACTTGAGAAGAGGAGGAGCCAGGAAAGCCATCTGGGGACCCCAAAAAAGGAGGATCAGGGCCGCTCTGTGCAAAACCCTTGCATGGAGCAGGTAAGTATGACATGTTTGTTATTTTAGGGAAAAAAATAAACGGATCTTTAAAATCACTTTAAATGTATCCTAGGGGCGTGGCTAGCATGTGAGGAGAGCAGATATGTCCCGCTAGAGCTCCGATCCTGGCTCTGCTGTCCAGCGCTGCGACACCATCAGTCCTGATCCCCGGACCCAGGTATTGTCCCACGGGCTCCCCAAGACCCTCCTTCACATCAGGGTGCACTTCGGATGGGTCCCCCCAAGACCCGCTACACACAATCCGGACCGAAGGCTCCCCTTCCCTCTCCACCGGCGGCCATCTTGCCCACGAGGCAGCCTGCTGCTGTGATGACTGCGTGCACTCAAACAGTAGCAGAGACAGATGCTTCTGAGTCCCCCGCAGAAGCGGAGATTCTAGCAGCCATAACTGCATGCAAGGAATTCCTGATGGCCAAGATTGACTTTGTGACCGTGGATGCCAGTCGCATCCATCAGGACATGGATAAATTCTGTTCCCGGATCACAGAGGTGGAGGACAGAGTCTCCACGGTGGAGGACACAGTCCGATCGTATTCCAGGGAGGTGAGGGCCCTGCAGCTCCAGGTAAAAGTGCTCCAGGACTGTACTATAGACACTGAGAACCACCTTAGGTTCTGGGATTGCCTGAGAGAGCAGAGGGCTCTAGACCAGCTGAATTTACTGAACAGTTATTTCCACCCTGTTTAATCTGGATAACATGCCTCCCACGTTTGTAGTGGAAAGAGCCCACAGGGTCCCACCACTTCCTCCAAGACCTGAGGCTCCTGCACGCCCCTTCCTGCTGCGATTATTAAATTGTCGCGACCGAGACAGCATCTTGGCAGCGGCCCGTGCCATGCCTGAAATTAAATATGAAAATGCCAGTCTTTTTTTCCCCCAGATTTCTCTCAGGAAGTACAGCAACGTTGCAAATCCTTTACTGATGTGAGACGCCGACTCCGAGAAAAGGGAATGCGCTTTGGGCTCCTGTATCCCAGCAGGCTGAGAATCACAGATGGTGACAACACCCGCTTGTTTGACACCCCGGAAGCAGCTGCGGTGTGGTTGGATATCCGCTAACATGCTGCCGATGAACCATTGTTGTCCACAGCGTGCTGGGATCAGCTAAGTATCGCATTCCTCTATACTAAACCACCTTTAGCGTTGTGATGAATTCCAGCATTACTCACTTTGTGCCTCCACGCTTCTCATCACCGATGCACCCAGCCATTATTCCAACTTCTTTATCCTGTGCATATTGCTGGCTAGACTGCCGCTTACTTCTGCCTGAGGAGCTCCAGCAACAACCACTAATTTCCTCTTTGATTCCTTTGTTGGAAAAATATTGCATTTTGCCTAGTATAAGCTTTGGTTACAGGGAATAGGCCCGCTCTGTGCTCCGTCTAGTTTGAAAGATGGCCACGGTCCTGGGCAGGGTAGGCACCTCAGTGCCCTTTGGGTTTTTGTTTTTGGGTTTGAATTTTGGTTATATGTTGATTTTTAGGCTCTGTTTTCCTACCTATGTTATGTTCTGCTGTTGGATCTTTTGGTCTTTGCTGCTTCCAAGATGCTCTAGGAGACCCCCAAATATCCCGTGCAATGTCATCCATACTTGCCCCCACAATGGCACCAACAAATAGCACGTTCACTAACCTATCCTGGAATGTCCGTGGATTAAATTCCAATTTTAAAAGGGCTCTGCTGTTCTGCTACCTCAAATCCTACTCCCCTAACCTAATACTATTACAGGAGACACATCTTGTGGGCAGCAAACGTATGACACTTAAAAAAAACGTGGATTCATAGATCAATTCATGCCTCATATTCCTCCTTTGCTTGGGGAGTGTCCGTGCTGATAGAAGTCCTTCCCATGCGAGGTTGAACATGTCCACACGAACCCCCAGGGCAAATATGTGATAGTGATATTAAAATTCTGGGGACAACATTATATTGTGACAAATGTATATCTCCCCCCCCCCTTCTCTTCTGCACTACTCTACACTATCATGGTGAAGATAGCCCCGTACTTTCCTGCCAAACTAATCCTTATAGGCGACTTTAATGCTATCCTAGCCCCAGACCTAGACAGGTCCAATCCTCCTAAATACTTCTCCACAGAGCTGAAGGCATGGGCTCTGGCAATGGGGGTGGATGAGGTATGGAGATGGAAACATCCCACAGACAGATCATTCTCCTGCTTCTCCACAACCCACAAAATGGCCTCCCGCTTAGATTTGGCCTTTGCCAATCCTTCCTTAATGTTGGATGTGCTGGACGCCACCTACCTGTCTAGTGGCCTATCCGACCACAACCCCCTGAAACTTACCATTCGCTCACCATGCTCCCGCACTTCGGCTCTGTGGAGCCTTGGACCCCAATGGATTGCCCACCCAGAGATAGTGGACAATATCCCCCCTTCTCACTGAATATTGGAAGCTTAATGCAGGGTCCTCCTCACCAGAGATCACTTGGGACACATTTAAAGCGTTCACACGTGGCCACTACATGTCCTCCATCTCAGCAGTCCGTAAAGACCAAGAGGTGGCAGTGACGTCCTTAAAGGAGACAGTTGACTCCTGCTCTGAATATGCTGCAGACCCTTCTGAGGCTAAGTTTAGCGAACTTCAGAGTAAAAAGAGGGATTTGCACCTGCACTTGACTGAAGCTACCAGACATGACCTTTACAACACCAAACAACTATTCTTTGAGCAGGGGGACTGAAATGGACGCCTATGAGCAATGTTAGCACAGCATGACTGTCCACTGACTTTAATCCCAGAAATTAGGCCTGCTACGGGGGGGTCGGTCTCCTCGCCACACGACATAATTTATGCCTTCCGAAAGTTCTACAGCTCGCTCTACACATCCGTACTGCCACCAAATTTCGATCCCAGGGATTTGGCGGAACAGTTGGACCCCCTAGCTCTGGGATGGCTGTCTGATGAGGAGCGTACCGGGTTGGTGGAAATGATCACCCCGGAGGAGGTCCTAGCTGCAATTCAATCCTTTCCTCCAGGGAAATCCCCGGGTCCTGATGTCATCCCCATTGAATTCTACAGGACCCATGGAAATCTACTGGCGCCGATTTTACCTCTACTCAAAATGTTTAGCATCAGGTGAACCTCCGGCTTCCATGTATCATGCCCATGTGGTGTTGATTCAGAAGCCTCCTAAAGACCCCACCCTCTGTGCCTCCTACTGACCTATTGCACTCCTAAATGTAGACTTCATAATTCTTACCAAATTAATCACCCAGAGACTTCAACCCTTACTGCCCACGATTATTGTGACTGATCAAACAGATTGATGACCAATAGAGCACTGACATCAACCTAAGGAGACTACAAACTAACATTCATGCACAGCACCTTAATGTGGGCTCTAGGGTGGTGGCATCGTTGGACATTGAAGGGGCCTTCGACACAGTCGGATGGCCCTTTCTGTGCGAGGTCCTCCGCTTAATGGGTTTCTTGTTATTGTTTATACAATGGCTACGGACAATCTACAAGGCCCCTACTTCGGCCATTAAAATGGGAGGAGGTCTATCCCAGCCCTTCCCATTGTCCAGAGGCACCAGGCAGTTCTGCCCTCTCTCTCCAGCATTATTCGCCATTGAGCCGGTGGCGGAAGCTCTCTGCACTTCCCCGCATATCAAGGGGCTGCGGATTGGCTAGCTGGAGGAGAGGATGGCTCTATATGCGGATGACCCTCCTTTTTCTCAATGACGCGGGACCATCGCTGCAGGGTGCATTGCAGGTTCTGAATACATTTGCCCCAATCACAGGCCTTCGGGTGAACTGGTCCAAGTCCCTTCTATTTCCCATTGACCCAGCTGCCCAGAAGAAGGCTCCACCAGATCTGCTGCTGTTATGGGTGGATAATTTTCGCTACCTTGGTGTAGAAATTTCCAGGAAAGCTACCGACTACATCACTCTGAATCTGTCACCAGTGGTCCAAGAGGTTAGGCTGAAGTTGAAGGCATGGGAGTCCCTACCCCTATCATTATTAGGCCGAATCAACCTGATTAAAATGAAAGTTTTACCAAAATTTACCTACCTCTTTAGACACTCGCCACATTGGATTCCAAAATCTTTTTTCACTCCGCTCAATAGAATGTTCTCCTCCTTTATTTGGGGTCCCCAATCCCCAAGATACAGGTGGACCACATTGATGCGCCCAGCCTCCCAAGAGGGTCTGGCATTCCCAGACCTGTACAAGTACTTCTTAGCCACGCAACTGGTCACAGTGGCATGGTGGCTGAACCCGGATGTTACCAACTCTGCGGTGCTACTAGAGGCGGCAGTGGTGCAATCTCTGGAAGCCCTTAAATCTTTGCTTTTCTGTGGCCCACGCGCTCCCTATAACCTAACCCTATTCATGCGTACTACCTTACGGGCATGGAGCTCTGGTCTAAAACTTGAACGTTATCTCAATGATGCACACTCCCCGAACGCCCCGCTGTGGTGCAACCCCACTCTGGCCCAATTCTACACGATACCAGAGCCTCACGAATGGACCAAGTTTAACGTTAAAACGCTTTCCCAGTTGGTTGAAGGCGATTTCCCTGATTTCATTTTCTCTCCTCCACTTTAAATGTAATGTCCCAGGATCACACTTCTTCAGATATTTACAACTTTCCCATGATTTCAGTTGCCAGTTTCCTCACTCTGGCCCTCAGCTTATACAGGCCCTTCTGAAAGATGTCCTTAGACTGGATTGCACAAAAAAACTTCCCAGATATACTCTCATCTCCTTAGAATCTCCATACCAGCCATGGAAAAACTCAGGGCCCGTTGGCTTCAGGACGCCCCAGAGCTTGACGGTGATGACTGGGACGATATCTAGGACTTCCCATTCCGGCCTTAGTTTCTCTTAGAGACCAGTTAATACAGTTTAAAATAACCCACAGGGCCTACTACACCCCGTACAGACTTCATAAAATGAACCCCGCCTTTCCCCGGAGTGCTGGAGGTGTGGGGGAACTCCTGGAAACCTTCCCCACATCTTTCCCCACATCCACGTCCACGCTACAACCCTCCATGTCAGTATGTCTGTTGGGACTAGTTGAGCAGTACATCCCCACTGTAGCAAGGCGCACCATGGTGAGTTTGCTACTGTTTCATGCAAGAAAAGCCATCACACTTCACTGGAAGAAATCAGCCCCCCCCACAAGTATATTCTGGAAACAGTTAGTGAATAAGAACCTACCACTCTACAAAGACACAAACTTCAACAGAGGATGTCCCAAAAAATACCAGAAAGTGTGGTCTAAATGGGTAGCAGAACCGTCTACAGCATAATATAAACCTTTATGGGAGAAGGTGAGAGAGTTCTTCCTGAAATACACCCCTCATCACATAAGTCTCCCATCTATCTAGGGGTATGAGAAGACTGACCGTCTATCTCAAATATATGTGTTTCGTTTCAAACCGAGATTTCGACCAGGTGACAGGATTTCTGGGAGAGCAGCAATGACACTACCTCCTCTAACATGTAGACCATTTGATCAAGGTTTCCACACCGTCTCTACTCAAAGGTGACACACACTTTATCAAAGTTGATTTAATTCTGCCATAATCGTATTTGACCCATGTGTGGGCCACCTTTTTTTAACTTTTGTTACTTGTATGTGCTTATATCACCAATAAAAAGATTTTTTTTTTAAATATATCCTTCTTTTCACTATCTGGTTTGTGTAGGAAATGTCTGGGAAATAGAATAATGGTACAGAGGATCTAAAGCAAGGTGTAACATATTTGTTATAGACTCTTATCGGTCATATAATTGCTGAGTAGGGGCTCATTCACATGGTGTTTTTCCACACTGGATAAATGGCATTTACTGCTAGGCTACATAGGAAAGATTTTTTGTGCCTTATTAGCACTGCAATACAGCCTGATGGTGCAGTAAGCTGCGGTAAAATGCAGACATGCATTTCCATGGAGAAATGAAGTGCCCCTTTGTGCTTGTTAAAAAAGGAAACTGTGATGTGCTAAAATGCACATTACAAACCCACCGCGGCTCACTGCAGCCAGAAAGTGACAGCTGCTGACATGCTAAAACCTAGTATGTGGGTAGTGTGAAGGGGCCTTAAGTGTTTAAAGTAAACCTTTGCAGTTTGATCACGAGCCATGGGTTTACCGCCCACCTGCACACTGGCATGCAGCAACTGGTGGCTGTATACATGCCACAGCTGCAATGCTGTGCTTTGCAGCCACAACAAAATTGCTTTCGCCAAGTGCGATCAATGCAGGTCTTTGGGGACACATCACAATGCTTGTGGTGAAAACTTACAGGGTAAAATCAGGAGGTGAGGTGGCAACATTCTGCTTCCTCACTGCCTGTCAAATGCCTGCTGAAAAGCTATCTACCATGCATTGCTTTCAGAGGGGCAGCAAGGGCTGCCACACAAGTGAATGAGCCCTGTAGCAGTCATATGCAGTTGCTTGTACACACATTTATCGAATTTGTAGAGTAGTCTGTTTTCCCAAATACACATATTATTGGGCCAGTCGACCCAATAGTGTTATTTTAGTTGTAGAGGGAGCCTAGCAGGCCACTGGATTTTTATGTCTTGGATTCTCTAAAAGCCAGATCTCCCTGCCACAATTCCTGCCAAAACTCTCTTGCTGCCCACATTGCTCTTCCCGCTAACTTTTGTGTGTCCCAGCACACACTTTTCTACATTTTCATAAAACATATTGTGAAGAGTTTATTTCTGTGTGCAGCAGTTAGACCTCTTTTCCTCCAGACATAGAGTGCCCCTTTGGCATTTGACCATAGAGCTAAACTTCGGGAATTACAAACAGAAGTGCAATGCAGGGAGGCCCCAAGGGTAAGGGTTTAATGCTTGTCAAGTCTAGGAGTGAAGGAAAATACCGACTCCAGACCCAGCATTAGTTTTTCAGCAAATTGACCTACAGCAGCAGTTCCATTGAATTGAACTGCATGTATCAACGAGTCTTGGACGCTTATGATCCTATCACCAGGGAGCTGGTTTTCCTTCTTTGGACCACTTTTGGTAGGTTCTCTTGAGACTTGGAACATTCTACAAGAGGTGCTGTTTCGAAGTTGCTTTGACGTAGTCCTCCAACCATTACAATTTGGCCCTTCTTAAAGCCCCTGGAAATCCTTACTCCTTGGCATTGCATATCTGTTTCCCAGAACCACTCCCCTGAGTGCAGCCAGTCCTGTCTGCTACTTACCCCTGCCCTTGTTCCAGTGATCTTCTCTGTGCCGCCCTGGTTGGAGCTTCATAGCCTTTATTCAAAAAACATCTCTGCTGGATCATCCCCCACATGTGCTTTAAATGAGTTAACAAGTGTCTGTCTGAAAACTGAACTTTGGGATACACTACGTGCAGTATTAGACCACAGAGAGTAAGGATCATTAACCACTATTCTCTGTAATGGTTGTTAGGCCAGTTTTCTATCTATTTAAAGACTGAACTTTTCACGCTCATGGGCCTCAACCTACACATTGGCCATCTTTAGAGAACTCTATGAAATGCTTTAGCAAACTGTACATTTATTTCATCCTTAAACAGCTCACTGTTTGAGGGTCTGCTAACTTCCTTATAATTAGAAAGTAGATTTGATGGAGAAAACTTTGGTTGAACTTGATGGACTTGTGTCTTTCTTTCAACCTAACTAAGTAATGATGTCTTTCATGAATCCATGCTGGCTATTGATGATGATTTGTAGCAGATACTCTTGTACCGTATATAGTGTCCTAGCAATTCCCCAAATAACTACCATACTATAGAATATATTGTACATTAATGTGTTTGTAATTTTTAGCCTGAAAACTATCGGCTTTTTTCTACAATTTCTAATTTCAGTTTACTGGAAAATAAAAGAAACTTTTATTTGGTCAGTATGGCAAAAAACTCCTCTTTAGTTCCCACTTTCTTTTTCACTAATACTAAAAGACTACAGAAAAGGGGCACCAAGTTTGGGGTTGAAACATAGAGGTAGGTATCGTGGAAGAAGTACTGACTTCAATTGCCAGGTAGTATTGTGCATAAGGACAATAGTCAGACCAGCTAAAAAGCATATTGGTAAATTCCATGATAGGTATTTGGTTAGCTCAAGGTATTGATGTATACTGAAGCATCAAAGAGAGTCTTAAAATGAACCTGTCTAGATTATGAACGCTAAATTATGCACATAGTTTGAGCATGCAGTTAAAGCCATCATTCATCTCTGTAGTTATAGGCATTGTGAAGTAATTAATCTTTAAATTTCCCAAAAGAAATACTGAAATCTAAGCTCTTTCCCTATTACTTTCTATTGCACCAGAATGTTGGCAGCCTGCCAGCTCTCTAATGAAATAACACAAGTGTTTCTATGCTATTAGAAAGTGACAGAAACCAAATTTAGTGTATTCACACCAGTTGCTTTTTTTAAACCAACTTTATTGAAATATCACACAATAAAATTTCACTAAGTTGTATCGGCCACTGGGCAGTGCGAAGCGGTGGATTGCCTTGCACTGTGCTGCATTGAAAAAAAAATGTACAGACTGCCGTACTTTTTTCAACGCACACTGCTTGCACGCTACCGTAACGTGGTGGTGTGAATCAGGTGCATAGGAGGCAAGGCATTTTTGCCTTGTCTTAAAGTGGACTTTGCTGGAATAGCTGCCCAATCCAGTCTCACCGCACCTGGTGTGAATGGTTCCTTAGAGGCTTTGTGATCTTGTAGAATTAATTATTTCACTGTACCATCAGCAGAGAGGTCAGTGATGACTTGTTTTAATGCTTATTTTTTTACTTCATGTTAAGAATCTGTAAATATTTAACATCTGTAGTCTGGACATAATTGCCCTTTAAAGTGTGTCAGGGCTAGTGCATGCCCCTTCATCGGGTCAGTACCAATGCAGTATGTTCTTTTCCCGGCTTTTATAAATAAAGCCAGTATAGTTTCTCGGTTTGTGATTTCTTTTGCTTTACCCATGTTCATTACCCATTTAGCAGCACATTCTTGGTAAATTGATATTTTGAATGTATCCCGTTGCTATTCTCAACCTTACTCTGATTTTCCAGAATGGAAAGTTCTTGGATTATGCTTTCATGAGTTTATATGCTTCTTCACAAACACACCCAGAGTGGGAAAAGAAGATCCACTGCCAGTTTAGATGGTTCACACATCATACTGTGTATTTGGATCATATTGGATCGGTCTGTTCCCCGTACAAATTTATTGATCAATTCAGCATTTTATTTTTTTTAATTGTTATTTAATTAATGGGAACCTGCAAGAGATAACATGGAGGCTGCTATTGTGTTGATGTTCCCTTCTGAAAATGCTATATTCCTGGCTGTTGGTTTTACTATTTTGTCCCTATTTTTTGAACTAAACATGTACTACCTTCAAGAAGTGTGAACTTAGGAGTCAATTTAAAATGAGGGCAGTTTGCACTCTACAAACATTGCAGAACACCGCTCCTAAAGCGCCCCTGCCATTAAAATTAATAGGCAGCGCCACCGAAGCACCGAAAAGTGCCTCTAAAACGAGCGGCACTTTAACGCCGACACACCTCAGTGTGAAATTCCCCAGTCATTTTATTTGTTAAAGTTCTTACCCTAGCACTTAAACTTTTAAACTTTCAATGTTGCTGGCTCCTGCCTTCTCAGACCCCTTGGGGCGCTTTTTAGGCATCTTAGCGCTAAAAATAGCACCTGTAAAGTGCCTGAAAGGCGCCCCTCAAGCCACCCCAGTGTGAAAGCCCAAGTGCTTTCACACTGGGGTGGTGTGCTTGCAGGAAAAAAAGTCCTGCAAGCAGCATCTTTGGGGCGGTGCGGGTGCGGTGTATACACTGCCCATTGAAATGAATGGGCAGTGCTGCCGAAGCGCCTGCAAAGCGCTTCGGCTGCCCAGCAAAACGGGCACTATTGACCCTTTCTTCGGCCGCTGGCAGAGGGTTAAAAGCGCCCCGCTAGTGGCCGACAATCATAACTAGAACAGCTGTAAAGTGCTGTTAAAACTAGCAGCGCTTTACCACTAATGCCCGCACCGTCCCAGTGTGAAAGGGGTCTTAGTGCTGCTTCCCTGAACTTCCAGTCTTTGCAGGAAAGAGTTAACAGTGGACAGACTATTAGTTTGGAGAAGGGAGGGGGAAGAAACAAGGGAAGTTCCCTGCCATCCAAATTTACAGGGCTGTGTGTTTCTGTGTAGGGAGATGCAACTCTAGTCTCTGTATGCAAGGGTTTCTGCAAGAGAAAGGAGCCACCCTGAAAAAGGAAACCTTGGGCCGCAGTCATACCACCAGTTTAAACTGGAACATAGGCAAGGATTAAAAGTGAAGAAGCTGCATACTCTGGGGGCTGCAAGTGGCTGTTTTGAGACACATTATGCAAGCATGCGCCTCAGTTGTCACCATCAGGCAACCAGCTATGGGAAATGCCTTGCAGCCAATGCTGAAATGCATGTAGACTGGAAATGGCTGCAAAGTAGACCAGCACCACTAAGCTGAAACAAAGGTTTGAGAATGGGTGAAATTTTGTCAGTATTTTGGCAAACGAAACGCCTTTTAGTTACAGTTTATACTTAAATTCAAGTAAATCATGCCAAAAAAGTTATTACAATTAAAAAAAATATTAGTTTTCTATTTGTTTTGTTGCCTTGTGCATAAAGAGTTATTTATGTCTGTTGTGACCAAGGTAACCTGTAAAGCTCGCCATTGCCTTTGGTTTGTTTTATGCCCCAGGGGCATAGACAGTGAATCCATTATTATAATAAGGTCATCCATCATACACAGTAAAATAAAAAATAAATAAAAAGCTCTGTACTACTGCTATAGTCTTTCATATCAAAATATATCATGCTGCATTTAGCTGTGAGTAGTACCCAGTTACATTTTTGTCAACAGCTTGCATTTTCTGGGACATACCTGATTCTGAAAAGGTGATGCTTTCATCAATTAATCAATCAAGCTTTGGTAAGATTTTACAGACATTATGATTATAAAGGTGACAGTTTGTTATGAGTTTGGCCTTGTTGGAAATCTGCTAAATTTGAAGCAGCTAGTGCAATTGTATCATAATGGTAATTAATATCTTTAAACCATGCCTGTGGCACCTACAGCAGTGAGCAAATGTTTTTAGAATGACACAAATATTACATTTCACAAAGTCTGCTGCTTCAGTGTTTTTAGATCTTTTTGTCAGATGTTACTATGGTATACTGAAGTACAATAATGCCTTGGTTTGCGAGTAACGTGGTATACAAGTGTTTTGCAAGACGAGCAACATTTTTTTTTTTTAATTGTAACTTGATATGCGAGCGCTGTCTTGCAAGACAAGCAGAAGGTTCACAGTTTTAATGTAAAAAAAAAAAAGTGGAATTACACTCACAATGTACAGTGCCTTGAAAAAGTATTCATACCCCTTGAAATTTTCCACATGTCTGTGAACAGCACTTTTCAAGTCTTGCCACAGATTCTCAATTGGATTTAGGTCTGGACTTTGACTGAGCCATTCTAACACATGAATATGCTTTGATTTAAACCATTTCATTGTAGCTCTAGCTGTATATTTAGGATTGTAGCTCTAGCTGTATATTTAGGGTTGTTGTCCTGCTGGAAGGTGAACCTCCGCCCCAGTCTCAAGTCTTTTGCAGACTCTAACAGGTTTTCTTCTAAGAGTGCCCTGTATTTGGCTCCATCCATCTTCTCATTAACTCTGACCAGCTTCCCTGTCCCTGCTGAAGAAAAGTATCCTCGCAACATGATGTTGCCACCACCTTTTTTCACGTCGGGGATAGTGTGTTCAAGGTGATGTGCAGTGTTCGTTTTCTGCCACACATAGCGCTTTGTTTTTAGGCCAAAAAGTTCAATTTTGGTCTCATCTGACCAGAGCACTTCCACATGTTTGCTGTGTCCCCCACATGGCTTCTCGCAAACTGCAAACGGGACTTCTCATGGCTTTCTTTCAATAATAGCTTTCTTCTTGCCACTCTTCCATAAGGCCAGATTTGTGGAATGCACGATTAATAGTTGTCCGGTGGACAGATTCTCCCACCTGAGCTGTGGATCTCTGTAGCTCCTCCAGAGTTACCATGGGCCTCTTGGCTGCTTCTCTGATGAATGCTCTCCTTGCCTGGCCTGTCAGTTTAGGTGGACGGCCATGTCTTGGTAGGTTTGCAGTTGTGCCATACTGTTTCCATTTTCAGATGATGGATTGAACAGTGTTCTGTGAGATGTTTGAAGCTTGGGATTTTTTTTATAACCTAACCCTGCTTTAAACTTCTCCACAACTTTATCCCTGACCTGGCCTTCATGATGCTGTTTGTTCATTAAGGTTCTCTAACAAACCTCTGAGGGCTTCACAGAACAGTTGTATTTATGTTGAGATTAAATTACACACAGATGGACTCTATTTACTAAGTAGCTAACTTCTGAAGGCAATTGGTTTCACTAGATTTTAGTGAGGGGGTATTGGAGTAAAGGGGGCTGAATATAAATGCACGTCACATATGTCAGATATTTATTTGTAAAAAAAATTGAAAACCATTTATCATTTTCCTTCAAAATTATGTGCCACTTTGTGTTGGTCTACCACATAAAATCCCAATTAAATACATTTATGTTTTTGGTTGTAACATGACAAAATGTGGAAAATTTCAAGGGGTATGAATACTTGTTCAAAGCACTGTATATCCCATTATCCATGTAAAGCCGCTGGTGTATACAGTACTGTATGTGGCCAGAGGTCCGGGGGTGCTGGTGGCTCCCAGCGCTTCCTGGAGAACTCAGAGACACTTCAAGCTGGGTGGGGCGGGCGTAACGTGCGTTCGGAGCATCCGGAAATGTCAACAGCTCCCGAGTGTCTCCGAGTTCTCTAGGAAGTACTGAGAGCCACTAGTGCCCCAGACCTCTGGTCACATACAGTAATATATACACCAGCAGCTTTGCATGGATGAGCACCAGACTCCTTAATGCGGGATATTGTTTTTAACATATTGAGTGTATTTCCACTTTTTTTTAACATTAAAACTGTGATCCTTCTACTGCTCGTGTTGCCCCCAAACCTCTGGCCATGTACTATATACACCATACATTTTATACTGTACTGTACTTTGTATTGCCGTAATATGCATACATTTTTTTGGAATGAATCATCTGAGTTTCAGTTATTTCTTCTGGGGAAATTTGCTTTGATATACAAGTGCCTTGGATTGCAAGCATGTTTCTGTAACGAATTATGCTCGCAATCCAAGGTATTACTGTATAATTACAGGCATTTCATAAGTGTCAAAGGCTTTGATAATTACAATAAGTTTATGCAAAGTCAATATTTTTAAGACCTCTGCAATTTGTCCTGTCAATCAACCTCAGGGCCACATTCTGACTAATGGCAGCCCATTCTTGCATAATCAATGCTTGGAGTTTGTCAGAATGTGTGGGGGTTTTTTGTTCACCTGCCGCTTGAGGATTGACCACAAGTCCTCAATGGGATTAAGGTCTGGGGAGTTTCCTGGTCATGGATCCAAAAGTTTGTTCTCCAAGCCTCTTAGTTATGACTTTTGCCTTAGGGCAAGGTGCTCCATCATGCTGGAAAAGACATTGTTCGTCACCAAACTGTTCTTGGATGGTTGGGAGAAGTTGCTCTCGGAGGATGTTTTTGTACCATTCTTTATTCATGGCTGTGTTCTCAGGATGTTTTACTGTTGGCATGACACAGGACTGATGGTAGTGCTCACTTTTTCTTCTCCAGACAAGGTTTTTTCTGGATGCCCCAAACAATCGGAAAGGGGATTCATCAGAGAAAATGACTTTACCCCAGTCCTCAGCAGTCCAATCCAAGTGGCTTCTTTGCTGCCCTTCTTGACACCAGGCCACCCTCCAAAAGTCTTTGCCTTCCTGTGCGTGTAGATGCACTCACACCTGCCTGCTGCCATTCCTGAGCAAGCTCTGCACTGGTGGTGCCCCAATCCAGCAGTAGAAACAACTGTAGGAGACGGTCCTGGTGTTTGCTGGACTTTCTTGGGCACTCTGAAGCCTTCTTCACAAATGCAATGGAAATGTTTTTTTTATGGGATTAAGTTAATTTTCATGGCAAAGAGGGACTTCATCTGATTACTCTTTATAACATTCTGGAGTATATGCAAATTGGCATCAGTAAAACTGAGACCGCAGACTTTTTGAAAATAAATATTTGTGTAATTCTCAAAATTTTTGTCCACGGCTGTACTATAACAGACAAGGTTGGGCAAAAACCTACATTATATTTGCAATTTATTACCCACTGATTTAAACTCTTTTAAATATAAAAGAGGCCTCAGTTTGGAGACCTCTGCTTTAAAAGAATGCTCAACTGCAGTAAGTTTTATCTACGTGAAGTTAGGGCTGGGAAAAAAATCGATTTAAATCTTGAATCGAGTTGAGAGGTCAAATCGATTCAAAATTTAAGCAAATCGTTTTTTTTTAGATTTTTTTTTTTTTCTATACCGCGCCGGTCCCGAGGCGCTGCGGGCATGAGTTTTTAGGCGAGGCCGCGGCTTCGGCCTAGTCCGCAGCTACGGCCGGACGCCGCGGACTAGGCCGAAGCCGCGGCCTCAACTAAAAACTCATGCCCGCAGCGCCTCCGGACCGGCGCGGACACCGCGCCGGGCCTGAAGAGCTGCGGGCAAGGAGTTTTTAGGTGAGGCCGCGGCTTCGGCCTAGTCCACTAGGCCGGAGGCCGCGGACTAGGCCGAAGCCGCGGTCTCGCCTAAAAGCTCATGCCCGCAGCACCTCGGGACCGGCGCGGTTTAAAAAAAAAAACAAAAAAAAAAACCTCGATTTGAATCGTGAATCGAGTTTTTTTTAAGAGAATCTAAGATTTTTTTTTTTTTTTAAAAGAAAATCTCCCAGCCCTACCTGAAGTTGGAATTGACCTTTTTGTTGTTTGCACTGGGTGAAGACCTGTTCGTTATTGTTGTTCAAGGTCTCCTGCGGGTGCTTCACCCTCTGCATTTGTTTTGACTGGTCACTGGGGTACATATACTAAGAGGAGGAAATCGGTATCTGTGTACCACAACTAGAATCCAGCAATCTTCTCTTAAATACTGAATTCTGTACATTTCTGTTTCTTAGTTTTGATTACTTTTTAGGAATCCAAATGTCTGGAATGGCAGATAAAATTTGGTAGCTTGGGTCACATCAGCACATCTAGGAATCAAAAGTCCACTTTGGAAGGCTTATTTAAAAACAATCCAAATAGTGTGCTGCTCCCCTCATCGTCTTTATTCATGTATTTTCCAGGACTGTTAGTGGGAGCACTTGACATTCAGCAGGGCTCTTTAGTGATTTCTTTTAGAATTGTAATTTCAAGTGCTGAGAAACTGTTGCTGAAACATCTTTTGGAATGCAAGTCAGCCTGATTTAATTCCTTCATCATGTAAGCAATTTAGTATAAACGAATAGCCTGCGTAATTACATGTAAATAACTTGTAATAGGATTCTCCTTGTGTGACCTGTGCGCCCCTATCTTCTAAGGTTTATCCATTCTGGGATTTCTGGACACTCTCCTGGTGAACATCTACTGCCAGGGTATCAGAAGAGGAATACCAATGTAGCACTTACCCCCGAAGGAGCTGCTGATATTGATCGGGCCTGTTCTCTACTGTCTTGCACCCCTTATAAATTTGTTTCATTTCTCTTGACACAGCTGTAGTGCAGTGTTGTAATGATACTGATACGAATATATATATATTATATACCGTATATACTCGAGTATAAGTCGAATTTTTCAGCACATTTTTTAGTGCTGAAAGTGCCCCCCTCGACTTATACTGGAGTCAAGCACTTTTCTGCAGCAAAAAATTTCATTTTTCCGAACCGACTTTGGGGCCCCGTATCTCAGGGCCACATGGTGCTAGAAACTCCAAATTTGGTGTGCAAACCCAGTGGACCTGGTACCACAACATATCCAAAGCTGAAGTTCCTAGCACTAAGTGGCCCCGAGATACGGGGCCCCAAAATCGGTTCGGAAAATGTCATTCTCTGCTGCAGAAAAGTGCTTGACATTTTCTGAACCGACTTTGGGGCCTCATATCTCAGGGCCACTTGATGCTAGGAACCCCAAATTTGGTGTGCAAACCCAGTGGAACTTGTACCACAACATATCCAAAGATGAAGTTCCTAGCACTAAGTGGCCCTGAGATACGGGGCCCCAAAATCGGTTCGGAAAATGTCATTCTCTGCTGCAGAAAAGTGCTTGACATTTTCTGAACTGATTTTTGTGGCCCTGTATCTCGGGGCCACTTGGTGCTAGAAACCCCAGCTTTGGAAATTTTATGGTGCTAGTTCCACTGGGTTTGCACACCAAATTTGGCGTTCTTAGCACTAAGTGGCCCTGAGATACAGGGCCCCAAATTCGGTCAACTGTGTCCATCTGCAGCAATGTCATTTCGAGACCCTTTGGGTTCAGAGACCCCAAATTTTGGCTGCAGCTAGGGGGCATCTAGGAACCCTTAACTACCGAGTTTGAAGTTCAGGGGACCTATGGCTGCAAATGGGCACAGTGATGCTGCAAATGGGCATTGTTGACCCTCTTTTCCACTTACAGTAGCTGTGCATTTCTCACCCTCGTCTTATACTCGGGTCAATAAGTTTTTCCCATTTTTTTTTGTGGTAAATTAGGGCCTCGACTTATACTCGGAACGACTTATACTCGAGTAAATACGGCATATTACAATTATATATACCTCTACCTGGGTGTTTGTTGCTCCACCTGCAGGAGAAAAACAACACTGCATACAAAAATTTGTGATTAACCAAAATGACTTATTTTACTGAACTGATATTAACAGTAATTACAATGACTATACTGTCACGCAAACGTAGCGTGACAGCACAGCGAATATTCACAATAATCTTAGTGTGTGTATATATATATATATAAAATATAGTTTTCTTGAATAGACCCCTATTGGTGCGTCTCCAGGTGGGACCAGTGTTCAAAGTGATAACGCCTTAACTCTGGACACCTTCCCACCTCCAGCACACTGTTGCAAGCACAAAGACACAGGAATATCAACACCCCACAGTTTTAATCACTAGGGAGCTCCCCCTGCTTTGACAGTGCAGTCGCTCTTTTTTATGACTACATGCAAGGCCTTGCATTGATAGAAATAGTCCTGTTATCTTCCGTCTTCTGCTAGCTAGAGAATCAATACTTGTAATCCACAGGGCTTGTGACCAATAGGATGGTGGAGAATGATGCACAGTAGCAATTGTAATCAGGTAAATTGGTTGGATACTCCTTCTCAAAGGGAACAAACGTTCAACGTCAATCCCTAGGTAATGAAGTCTAATTTGAAGTCTGCGCAAGTGTGATTTCTTCCACTGAATTGTTCCGTGGGACTATCAGTCCCAGCAACACTTTGCAATCAATATAAGTGTGTGTAGTGTGATGCAAACTTCTGGGCGTTGGCCCTCTCACCGCACTGAATCCAGACAGAAGGATGTCTCCGTTCCACAAGTTCACTGTCTATTTGAAGTTACAGCTGCGCTGTTACGCTGTTCCTTTCACTAACGACCAGGAGTCCTCAGTTACCTCCTTCACGGGTCTCTGGAACGATCACTCTGCTGCTCCAGCACGCTGTGATCTAAGGCAGGATCGCTGGCTGCTGTTCCGCTCCTTCACAGGGTAGGCCGCAACTCCGTGGGACACACACACCCACAGAGCCCTGCTGGCAGGCCACGTGTCCCAGGAACAAGAGACCTAAGATGGCCGCTCCGAGGCCTTTTATATCCTTCCCACAATGCAGTTCAGTTCTCCTGAGGTTCATGGAAGTTAATGGGCATTGTGGGTAGGTCAAGTTAATGTCCAAAAGTAAACAATAAAACACTTCCATGTCACTTCCTAAGTGATGAAATATAAAGGTGCTGTACTTTTGGCCGCTAGATGGCGTCATATACCAACTTATTAACCTTACAGCATTACATATAACTAGAAGCAAAAATTGTCAGCTACACCAATGTTTGTTTGTTTTTTTTTCTTCTTTTCACTTAAACAATATTTTGCCACTTTATAATGTGTATGTTGTAAAAAAGGGGGTTTTAGGTTGATAAATTGCATACCAGAAAATGACATACCAGAAAATACTATTGTCTGCAACCTTGACGTTTACTTTTCAGCACATAAATCTACAGCTTTATTGCATGTGTGTCTAGTATAACATCAAGATCAGCAAGGAGTGTCACCTGCAAACTCTAGGAAATGAAAACATAAGCTTCACTGTTTGCTTTGGGATGGGGGCATTTAAAGTGGAACTTCACGCTCTCTCTCTAAACATTGAGTATTTCTAATCCTTGTACTGCTAGCATTAGTAAATACATAGGAAAATATATAATATTTGCTTGAGTCAAACTTCTTTTTTTACATTTCTTCATTTACTTTCTGGTTTCCAGGCCTAGGGAGATTATGTCATACATCCCATGAGCCTTCAGGAAGGGAGGAGGGGTTTTCTCAGCCAAACATATCCTGCTGTCTGCATGCCTTAGCTAAGGGCAGATGGATTACAGAAAATAAATTCTACTTGAATTATCTGCCCTTACTCAAGATGGCCATGGCCAGAAATGCTAGGGGGTGTTTTTTCAAAGTGATTTCTCAGCAAAATTAAGCATGGAGACATGGATAGATGGGTAATTTTTTCTTTGAATAGTAAAAATGTGTTAATATAATAATAATAATAATAAAAAAATAAGCATTTTTGGTTTGTGGTGCTCAGATGCAGTGTAGTTCTGCTTTAAAGGAACCTTTGAGCATAGAAATATCAGTGCTACCATTGCTGACATGTTTTGAAAGGTTCAGGCTTTGGGGATATCACCCCGATCCTTAAAGCAGGGTTTCTAACAAAAAAAAAAAAAACATCCCTGCGATGATCGCATCTTGCATAATACATTCCGGCATATTTAGAAACTCTTTTTTGTTAGATAGCTGTTGAGATTACTCACTGTTGCCTCCTATGTAAGTGAGCTCTCATCTTCAGTGTGGGCATCTAAAGCCCACTCATAGCTCCTTGCGGGATTCCCGATCGCATTGCGTACACAGCACGGCGGACTTGTATTGCAGAGGCTGCCCATTGACTCCTGGGACTGATGACACATATATCCCAGGAGCCAACAGGGGCGGATATGATTTACCTCGCCACGGCAAGGTACAGAGGAACACCACCTGCGTACTGGCCAAAACAGGTAAAAAGAGCTGAAAAAAAAAACATTCTGACGATACATGGAACTGTGAACAGCAAGATGGGGCGAACTTCAAAAATCACTTTAACTCGCTTTTTAATAAATCACTGATCTAAAACGGTTATTAAAGACAGGAGATCACACAATGGCTGCATGCTTGTTTCAGGTTTGTGACTCAATAGATAGGGAAGGCAGGATCAGAATGACAGCCTTAGATTCCTTTAAAAACTATTTTGTAATGTCGGCTCTCTAATTTTTTTACCTCAGCAGTCATAATTCCTCCAGAGTAGGGCTGGGTTCACACTTTTGTGGTGTGCTAACATTTGTTAAAGAAGAACTCTAGAACTCTTATAAGCATTTAAAAAAGATGAAATTATGTTTGCTTTCCAGCTTCTCCCCGATAGATGTCCAATTTGAGTGCACCTGGGGAAGGGGGTATGTGGGCTTAGAGGGCTCTCACCAATGTTCTTCTGTTTCACCCCCTTTTTGTTTTTTTATCTGTTGCTAGAATGCAGGCAGCCCATATCACCTAGGTGTTTATTTACTAAAGCTAGAGAGTGCAAAATTAGTCACACTTCTGCAGAGAAACCAATCGGCTTCTAACCTCAGCTTGTTTAATTAAGCTTTGGAAATAAAACCTGGAAGTGTCCTTGGTTTCTAGGATGCAGTCAGCCACAGTTGCCTAAGCCCCGGTTCACACAGGGGCTGCACGACTTGCAGGTCACCTCACCGAGGCGACCTGGACACGACTTCCACAGCGACTTGCAAAACGACTTCTGTATAGAAATCTATGCAAGTCGCCCCCAAAGTAGTACAGGAACCTTTTTCTAAGTCGGAGCAACTTGGGTCGCTCCTATTAGAACGGTTCCATTGTACAGAACGGGAGGCGACTTGTCAGGCAGCTAGGTCGCCTGACAAGTCGCCCCTGTGTGAACCGGCACTAATGTCCTTGGTTGCTAGGATGCTGGTGGCCTCTGCCGCCTAATGCCTTTGTTACTAGGATACAGGCAGCTTTTGCTGCCTAGCAGCCTTGGTTTTTGGGATGCAGGCAACTGGGCGGTACAGTGTCTGTCTTTGGTTATTAAGGTGCAGAAGAAAAAGTGTAGTTAGCCATCTTCTTTTAAAGCAGCCCATTTATTTTGATTGTGCTTACAATGCACATAACCTCACCTGTCCCTGTTTTGGAAATACGTGCGAAAGGTGCATCGCTTTTAGTGGGTTGGGTTGCTATTCAAATTGAATAGCTCCTCTATGCATTAATGCATGCCTATGGCAGAGTGATCCATGCCTTCTAATTTATATAAAATTTTGACTTCACTCAGCTTGATTGCTTGGTGCCAGTAAGCAGGATTTTACAGAGCACCTACTCTGTCTTCTGGCCAACATTGTCTCCCAATCCCGACATCTTGAGGGTAGATAAGGCATTAATGCTGTGCAAAAGAGCTAAGCCTACTTTACCATCACCAGTGCTCAATCAAATTACCTAAACTATGTGGATCATAATTAATGACGTTATTATACCTAGTAATTATCAGTAAAGGGAATTTATTCATCTGTACTGAGAATTTTACATATTGGCAGCTGGGCGGAGAAGGGTGTACCGCAGGATCATAAATCCCTCCTGACCAGCTCTTTTCAGGGCTATGATAAATGAAGTGACAATAAGTAGGTTTAATTGCTGTATTAAATCTTCTCCAGAGGGATTGTATTGTCCTATAATTCTAACAGCAAAGGTTCATGTAGGGGTGCCTATGGCTGTCAGATGATTGCCTGATCCCGCTGATGTTGACATGTTTGGAAGATGATTGAGATGTCTGTGGACATGTTGAGACCTCAAGAAACTTACATGTCTGATGTATTTAAGATGCTAGTTATATACAGGTATGTCTTTCATTTTTGTTTTTTCAAAGCAACTTGGTATAGCCTACCTAAAGCTGACCGGTTGCCAACACAATTTTTTCATTCATATTTGTTAAGATCAATTGGGTATTATTTATTACCTGTACAAGCTTTGTATTTGAAATCAATAGATCTTTAGCTGTTTCTGCTTGACATCTCATGCAGGGCAGCAGGAGAATGTATGTGATCGCTAAATGCAGGAGTCTGTAAGAAGATCTAACCGCTGTCAGGCTTTCATCTCTGATCATATTTATTCTTCATTTAGGGGGCATTGCTGAGTGGGCAATGCATGGGCAGTATGTTTTTTTTTAAAGTCCCCCCCCAAATTTATCATTCTGCACAACTATCTAGCTTGGTATGGGCTAATTGTTCAATAGGATATGCTTATAGCATAAATATGGACATTCATTAACATCAAGCTGTATTATATAGCATTTTCTAGATAGTTACAGTTCAGCTTTAAGGAAAAAGGGAATATGAATTTAATAGCATCTCACATTCACCCCTTCTTAAGGAGTACATCTGGAGCCTTGTTCTTGCAGCATACTAAATAGGGACAGGAGAGATTAACCTGCAATTTATGTTCTGTTCTGGAGGATGCACACAAACTTCATTTAAGCAAATAGGTTTTGTGATCTGTGCCCTTAAAGAGCAGACATGCTTCAGAGAACTATGACAAGTAAAGTAGAGTAACTTAATATTTTATTTACCAAGGTAATCGGCCATAGCCAGAGTAGGCTGCACCTCTATAGACAATGGAAACCTGAAACAACCAAAACAATCAATAACCAAGCTTCATTATGTACGGAACAATTGACTGTACACTTTAGCATGGCCAAGTTATCTTTTAATAGCTTCTCCACTGTAATAACCTATACCTAGATTTATACATGGGACAGTCTAGAAGTCCTTTAATTTTGTTGAGTCAGTACCTTTTGAAGGAGATTTCAAGGCTTTGCTAGCGGGTAAAAATATAAAATAAAGGCTACGTTTTTAAAAAGTGGCATCCTACACTGCTTACAATGCTGTCGTTTTGGAGTCACTGTTACGTTTAAACTTTATTTGATGTAAATACAATTCTGATAAAGTTAAAAGCTGTATTTTATATTCTGGTATATTTATAGGATTAACCATGGGGGTCATATTTATAAATAAAAGTGAGATGCTATTGCATTTTATTGGCCTGGCAGGATTACTCAGTGGTCAACATTTTTATCTTGTAGCTCGGGTCCTGGGTTTAAAGTCCATCGGAATTGCTTATGCCGCGTACACACGACCGGTTTTGCCGTCGGAATAAACTCCGAAGGTTTCTCCGACGGAATTCCATTCAAACCAATGTCTGCCCAAAGTCCGACCGTCAAGAATGCGGTGACATACAACACTTACGACGGGACTAGAAAAAGGAAGTTCAATAGTCAGTAGCTTCCGTCTCATACTTGCTTCAGAGCATGCGTCCTTTTTGGTCCGTCAGAACAGCATACAGACGAGCGGTTTTCCCGATAGGAATTGGTTCCGTCGGAAATATTTAGAACATGTTCCATTTCTAGGTCTGTCAGAATTTTCGAAAAAGAAAGTCCAATGAGGCATACACACGTTCGGAATAGACGATGAAAAGCTTTCATTGGACATTTTCTGTTGGACATTCCGCTCGTGTGTACGTGGCTTTAGAGTTTCTATGTGTTTCCCTGTTGCATGGTATTTTATCACGGTTACATGATAGTTTACGTTTTTGGGGTTGTATTCGAGATGTGCAAAGAGAGAACACAAATTAGAAGTATAACATTTAATTAAATGATGACAGATAAGAATATTAGAATATATAAGAAGACTACTTAAAGCTTTTGTTACCCCCCCAAAAAATGAATCCTGTCCCTTTTAAAGCATGATATATAGCACAGTGATTGTGCTGTGTCATTTGGCCCCTCTAATACCTGAAATACCTGCCTGGTTTTGCCCTCCCTCCTGTAAATTGACCACTGTATATCAAGGCTGCTGAGCCCCGACACCACGGTTAGTTTATGTGCCTCCGCCATCCACTGTCTCTCCTGTCGTCCTCAGTCCTCTCTCTCCCCTCCCTGACCTGCCTGTCAGCTAGTGACAGTGCCCCCCCCCTTCTGCTGCTGGAATAACGTCTACATATTTATACTATATGCACTGTCTCCTAATCCTATCTCCCTTTGTGTGTGTGTTTTTTATTTAAAAAAATGCAGTATATACACCTCATTTCAGGCGCTCACATGACCGGCTGGCTCTTTCCTTCTCCCCTCCCGACTGACATCAGCGGGGGGGTCTCAGCCCCACCCGCTGCAGCTGTTAGACAGGGAGAGGAGAGAGTCGGCCGGTCATGTGAGCGCCGAGCAGCACTCTGAAGTGAAGTATATACTGCATTTTTTTTTATAAATCACACACATGGGGATACAGGATTAGGAGGCAACGCAGATAGTATAAAGATGATAGAGTGGCTTAACAACCACTTTAACTAAAGATGCCTTTTCACCACGGAGTCTCGCCCGTTTACGCGGTGTGGCACAGATAACCAGACACATACATGATGCAGCTCTGGGTATGAGATTGAATAGTCCAAGTTTTAGCTGTAGTATATAGTACTTGTATGTAAGGAAATGGTCAATGTCCCTCGCTATCACCATGGCCTTTTAAAGTAGCAGTCAACTCTTCTTTTTTTTTTTTTTTTTTTAACTACAGGTAAGCTTATATAAAAGTTTACCTGTAGGTAAAATTAATATCTCCTAAGCGTACACCATTTAGGAGACATTCTAGTGAGCAACAGCCGGTGACGTCTCAAGCGCATGCACTCTGAAGGAACGCCATGCCTGTGCCTGTTCTTCAAAGCTGTGTGCCATGGCCGAGACTCCCGCCTGCATGCGTGGGAGTGAGGTCATTGCAGCTTAGCAATTCAAACGGCTGCAGCCCGTGAACCTGAAAGGAAGCCCTTGGGAAGATGAAAGCCTCTGCAGCTGTGACAGCGCACCACTGAAGGGCTTCATTTCAAGGTAAGTCTTTCATAATGTGCTAGTATGCAATGGGTACTAGTACATTATGCCTTTACCTTGCAGGGAGAGTTCTTCCCCCCCTTGAAGTTTACTAGTGCTTTAGGTGTCCTTTTATGAAGCAGTGAAATCTTTTCACTGCTTCGTTCTCCGGCATTCACAGTGGAGATCTTTCTCCTCTGGGTGCCAGTTTATGAAGAGGAGTAGATCGCTTCACCTTTGGAGGAGTGAAGTGATCTACAAACGCTTCAAACAGTGGAGAACAGCCCCTGATACTGGAATCTCGTGAGACTTTGAGATTACAGTACCAGAAATTCACAGAAATACAGAAATGTCAGTTTATCAAGCAGTGATAAATTATCACCGCTCAATACACTGACAGACGATGCGGCTAATGTTAAAAAAAAATAAGGTGTCCCCCTACACACACACACACACACACACCACCTCTGAGCTGGTGAATCGGGTAGTGTGAATTCTTACACAGATCGCCAGTGAAGCGCTGAGATCACAGCTTCATAAACTGGCCATTGCTGTGTCATTCAATGAGGATTCTCCATGTGCAGAGATCATCGGCGGGAGAACAAGTTCAAACACTTCTCCGCCGATTATCACTGTTTCATAAACTGTTTATGGACTGTGATCAGCGGCGATCCTTGGGATCACTGCTGATCACTGCTTCATAAACGGACACCTGTAGGTCTTGGTCAGTTTGTAATGGAATTCCTTTGGTATGAAGTCAGCTAAGGTAACCAGGCTTAGAGCTCCGGTTTAAGCAAATCAATTAGTTTTTTAACTCATGGAACACTTCCTGCAGATGTTACAAGAAACCCAGTTTGGATATTTTTTGAGTCTATTAAAGTGGTGTTCCGGCCGAAATTATACTTTTTAAATAAAAATACCCCTATAATATACAATCTTAATGTATTCTAATAAAGTTAGTCTGTAAATTAAGGTCTGTTTTGTTAGTTTATAGCAGTAGTCTGTTATTTTATAAACTTACAGCAGGCCGTGCCCATCTTAAGTGTGGGCATCTGAAGCCAGACTGTATTTCTTCCTGGATCTCAACCTTGCAGATCTTGCACATGCTCAGTGCAGCACAAGCAGTGTAATAGGTTTCAGGTCAGGTTTCCATAGCAACGGCAGTGTCAGAGGAAGTTGCCGCCCCTTCCCAGAAGGCATTGCGAACAGGAAATGATGCGATGGGCCACGGCCAGGGAGGAGGAAGTGAAAAATGAATACAGCAGATATACAATAGGTGCTGAGAAAATTTTTTTAAAAATATCCAATTCGTTTACAGTGCACAGTTTAGTGAGGGATGCTGAAGAGTTGTAAAAGTGGGTGGAACTCCACTTTAAAATGTTCATGAAAGAAAGGTGGCCAAACAAGTAGAACAATTTGGAGATTATTATCTAAAGGGAAAAGTGCAGAGCTCAAAATATACTCTCCAAGCCAATCAAGTACAAAAAAGGGTTTCTGAAATAACTAGCTACAAGCAAAGCTTACATGGCAGCAGAGAGTTCAAAGGGTTTTGCACTGCACTCCTATTTCTTTGCCAGTATGGCAATATACAGTCTTTAGTAGAACTGCATCGTTCTCTCTATATGTCACAGTATGGATGTTCCTGGTTACCTTTTTAAAGTGGTTACTTTAACTTTTTTTCTGTTTTATTGATAGACTGTATGCCTTTTACACATTTTGCATATGATAGACGCATGGTACACGGCAGTGATACTTTTTATCAGTGAGGTGCAATATGTAAATACTTCATTCTTAAAACGCTCCAATACTGCCTTACTTAGAATGTATTTCGCCTTCCATGGATAAGCTCTTTTCATGCAGGCAGAAGGGAACCCCACCCTAGCAAATGAATGTAAAAAGAAACTGAGTTAGGGTGATTTCACACTGCTTCGTTAAAACAAAAAAAGTAAAGTGCATATGGGTTTTGATGTGTTTTTCTGCATTTTCTGGGCTCCGGACTCCTCATACACCTGTGAAACTTGGACATGTGACTTAAATAACACACCAAAAACACGCAGCAGATGCATTTTTGATAGAAATCAATGGAAGGTGTGTTTTTGGCGCCCTTTTGAAAAGCGCACAAAGATGCAGCATACAGGATTCTTTTAAAAACGCACCACAGCGCACCGGTGTGAAGATTTCCATAAGCTTTAAAAGTATACCTTTTTCATGCATTTTTCTTACATCAAAAGCTTTTGCTGCTTTTGCAGCAAGCATCTAAGTTACTGACATAATCAAAATGTAAATGCGATTATACTGTATTTAACAACCTTATTTTGCTCAATGCTCTTATGCAGACTAAAAGATCTTTTAGTGACCTGACCTTCCTGTTGCTGGACCGTATTTTATTCTTGTGGCATCCTTTACTCCTGTAGGTCATATTCCAGCCACCAAGAATTTGCTAAGGTCAGCCATACACAAAGCAAATTTCTTTCCTTAAACCATAGGTTGATTCCCCATCAACACAGTTTTGATGCGGGAATCCCTCCTGCCAGGCCATTGTCTTTTCCCAGTGGGAAAGACAGTGATTATTGCTGGCGGCTATAGTAGCTGCTAGCGGTAATCGCAGGTAAAACCTGGCATGCTAGTTGTACCCAAGTTGATTGATCAATCAACTTGGTACATTGAGCCTGCCCATACACAGTTTGAATCTTGGTTGGTTAAGCAAGAATCGGCTGAGATTCAAACCGTGTATGGCCTGCCTAAGGCTGGCCTTAGTGAAAAAGAGCAATCCCAGGCACATGCTCAGAGCTCAGTAATCTTTGTGGTCAGCCAAGAATATTTGTATTAGCTGGAATGTAAGCTGCATGAGAAACAGGTGAAAATTTTAAAATGCTTGCCTAAAATTACCTCTGACTTAAAAAGTATTGTGTTACCACCCTGTACCGAATGACTGCTGGTTTATTCACTGCCGGACCGCCGCATGCCGATATACATCCTGACTTTGAAGAGGAATATCGTTATGGCAGCAGCTAGCTGCCATACCCCAGTATCCTATTCTTTGGCAGGCAGTCCGCTTTCCAGAGTGGTCTCTGTGGCGGATTCGCAGAGAGAACACTTTTATCGGCAGCAGGAGAGGCAATCGGATCTTCACCCTTGCTGGGTATGGAGACGAGTGAGGGGAAGATTGCCCCCACCCGTCTCACATTGCAAGGCAGAAGCGACGTCAAAACGTCACTTCCCCTTCATAGCTCTTAAAGGGACATTTTTAATTTATTTATTTTTTAAATGACAAAATTATTATTTTGTTTTTTATTGCATTTTAGTGTAAATATGAGATCTGAGGTCTTTTTGACCCCAGATCTCATATTTAAGAGGTCCTGTCATGCTTTTTTTCTATTACAAGGAATGTTTACATTCCTTGTAATAGGAATAAAAGTGACACAATTTAAAAAAAAAAAAAAACTGTGTAAAAATAAAAGGTAAAATAAATAAGAAAAAATTGTTTATTTTAAACGCGCCCCGTCCCGCCGAGCTCGCATGTAGAAGCGAACGCATACGTGAGCAGCGCCCGCATATGAAAACGGTGTTCAAACCACACATGTGAGGTATTGCCGCGATTGGTAGAGCAAGAGCAATAATTCTAGCCCTAGACCTCCTCTGTAACTTAAAATATGCAACCTGTAGACATTTTTAAACATCGCCTATGGAGATTTTTAAGGGTAAAAGTTTGTCGCCATTCCACAAGCGGGCGCAATTTTGAAGCGTGACATGTTGGGTATCAATTTACTCTGCATAACATTATCTTTCACAATATAAAAAAAAATTGGGCTAACTTTACTGTTTAATTTTTTAATTCAAAAAAGTGTATTTTTTACAAAAAAAGTGCGCTTGTAAGACCCCTGCGCGAATACGGTGTGAAAAAAAGTATTGCAATGACCGCCAGTTTAATCTCTAGGGTGTTAGGGAAAAAAAGTATAATGTTTGGGGGTTCTACGTAATTTTCTAGCAAAAAAACTGTTTTTAATTTGCAAACAACACATCTCAAAAAGAAGCTTGGTCCTTAAGTGGTTAAAATAAAAAGGGTTTTTGCCTTCCCAAGTTAAGTTGGATATATACCTAGCTATTATATGCTAATATTGGTGAACACCTTTTCAGTGGGATTTGTTGAAAATGTTCCCTGTGTGATGTGATTTTGAGATGCCAAATAGATGAATAGTCCCACTTATTCCATACAATGTGCAGAAAAGTGTTGGGTGCCACGATGCTTACACTTAAAACTAAAGTATGTTGTGACTAAATTGCGTAATTCAAACCGAACTTTGCACCCATTCCTTGTATCATACAAATCCTGAGTTTGTATGTAATCTCCAGACATAAGTGGTTTCCCTATGGGTGCTTCAGATTATTCACCCACTAAAAATAAATGGGGGTATTACCTGCCTTTTGTCTTGAGTGAACTTGGTGTTCACTATTGGCTGTTCATAGTTTGGCTTCCCTGTCTTAAAATTCTCATGAATTTGTCTTCTTCTGGTTAATAATTTTAAATACAATCATTAAAGGGATTATAAAGTCATGTGTTTTATTTTATTTTTTTTAAATTAAACATGTCATGCTTACCTCCTCTGTGCAAGGGTTTTGCACAGAGTGGCCCCGATCCCCCTCTTCTGGGGTCCCCCAGCAGCGCTTCTGGCTCCTCCCCGCATGCAACAGTGAAGCGCTTTCCCTCAGAACACTCGCTCGTGCGGGAATGCTCCTGTGTCCTGCTGCTACGTCCATTGACGCAGACAGCAGGACATGGCCCCGGCCCCCAACTCCTGCGTCATTGGATTTGATTGACAGCAGCGGAAGCCAATGGCTGCGCTGCTATCAATCTATCCAATCACAACCCAAGTAACTGGCTGGAGCTGGTGTGCTTTTCCCCGTTGCTGGAAAGACCGGGTTCAGGTAAGTAAAAGGGGGCTCTGGGGGGCTGCTGCATCACAGGAGCTTTTTCACAAGGTGAAAAACCTCGAGGGTTTACAACATTTGTGCAACGTGGGAATGCATTCCCAAAAGCACAAAAAAAACTTGCATCCCTTATGCAGGCATGCAAAGGTGTCATTAATTCTTAATGGCACACCAACACACTTTGCCAACATGCATTTTACCATGCATTCTGGTGAGAAGCAGTTTTAAAAGAGGGTCTTGTGCCATTTTCACCCACGGGGAGCCCATTGAAATTATGCACAAACATGCATGCACTGTTGAACCTGCATAGGTGTGAACGGAAAAACTAAATGAAGATACTCGGGTATCTTCGTGAATCATTTTTTTTCGACCAAGACATATTAAAAAACACTGATGACGTTTACTAGTCTTCTGTATTTTTATACATGCCCTTAGTTTACTGCTGTTGATCGACATATACCAAGCATTTTGTCTGTTTTTCTAAAGATGGAACCACAAAAAATTCTGTATTGAAATAAATAATGGTGAGACATTTTTTTCACTGGCAGTGTTGGTTGTGGAGTGATGATCTTCAGTGTCCCATTCATTTATACACTTGAAATAAATATTGGGTGGTTTTTGGATTCTCCCTTTTTTATAAATATGTAATCACTTATTCTTATAATTAGCTAGTCTGTCAAAGCTCTGATAAAGTTAACAGTGATGATATAACAACAATATTAGCTGTGAAAATAAATACACTGTTTGTATAAGCAACAGTCTCATTTATTTCTCAAGAAAATAGGAATGCCAACATAAAACACTAATAGAAAATATTACAGAGCATATGAAACAAAAGAACATGAATGATACCTTATGTAAGGTCGTCCTCTGTGTTCAGTAGCTTTCAGTTGGGCTCAATGGGACAAGAGTCTCTCTATCTGGCCACCACTTTTAAAGTCCATTCAGACACCACCCACACAAATGCCCAATGCCAGCCTATCTAGCATTCTGACAAATAAAAATCGATAAGAGGCAGTCCTTCCTAATCACTAGGAAGTACATTGTTCTTCTGTCCGTCCACTAGGGGCAGCATTTGTCCATGAATCGCTGCTATTTGACCCGGGTCCTTTGATGTTGGTCTAACTCAGGAAATCGGTCATCTTAGCAGCAGTTGATATTTGAAGCTTTTGTTTGCAGTCATGATAATCAGGCACTTCAATCTTTATTACACCAGGTGGTTTGAAGCCAAGCTTTATAATCCCATACTCCCTTGCCAGGGAATATGCATGACCCTATTCTTCCAGATGAAGATTCTGATATGCAATCTTCAGTTACATAGCCCTGATGGGTAACCTGCTGAATGGCATTCCTGGCTGCCCCCAAGAGTGACGAGGCTAGGTGTAACCAGATTTCATATTCAGGAACATCTTACATTATGAAATAAAACCTGTTGCCTTCCAACAACACTCAATATCACGTGTTTTAATTCTAAATAAAAAAAAAATCTCCAGTATTGTTAGTTTGAGAACAGCCAACTGTATAATGAAAAGTCATAAATGTCTGCAACTAATTGTGGCAGTGGAGTGGTAGGGTCTTTTACATCAAGCAAAACAAGGGAGGATACTGTGTTTGGGGCCTGAATTGATGGCATGCTGCTGTTAAAAACCCATTTGGCAGGGTTTTGTTGCAGACAAGTAGAGGAGAACAAGTGGAATCATTTCATGAATGCAAAGAAACAATAGGTGATGTTGCTAATGCTGCACCTTGGGGACCAGGCTGACTTCTTTGTGCCAGCACTGATGACATGATGGGACAAACCACTCCAGTGGTGGATGGAGTGCAATGCACTTCCGCCTGGCAGCACTATGGTCGCTGGTTCAAATCCCAACCATAGCACTACATGTGTGGAGTTTGCATGTTCTCCCTGTGCCTGTGTGGGTTTCCTACGGGTACTCCGGTTTCCTCACACATTCCAAAGACATGCTGGTAGGTTATTTGGCTTCTGTTTAGGTATGTGTATGTATGAATGTGAGTTAGGGACCCTTAGATTGTAAGCTCGTTGAGGGCAGGAACGGATGTTAATGTACAATATATGTACGTAAAGTGCTGTGTAAATTGGCAGCGCTATGTAAGTAACTGTAATAATAATCTTCTCTCTTGCTTCTTTGTGGAGTAATGTGGGGATATTTTATTTGATCAAGGCGCATGACTATGGATTAGCCATGATTTCTGTACCTTTGTTATGACCGCAAAATCAGACCATCAAAGCCTCTATAAAGAAAGATAAACACTGAGGCATACATGCTGAACAAATGCCATAAGCAGTGTCTGGAAGCATAATTTGTATGAAGCTGGACTTGGCTGAGACCACTGCCACATAGATTACTACAGTAATAAGCAGACTGAACTAGTGGCCTGGGTTGGCCCAGTTTACCATTTAGGTGCTCACTTACCTTGTTGGTGGCATAATCATCATAAGCATGTAATTTTACATACCACTGAGAGATGAACTTTTAACAGTATAAATTAGAGGTGCACCAAATGGAAATTTTGGTACCAAAAATGACAATTTTTAAAAAATATTTATATTTTTATATATAATTGTATTGTATTCGACTTTTTAATTAATATCATCAATTTAAATTAATATGAATTTATTTTTGGCCATTATGGGCACCTTTAGTACAAGAAAAGCTCAAGAAAAATGCAGTCTCTAACCATCTCTTGTATCATGTCCTCAGTCTCTAACCATCTCATGTACCATGTCTGCAATCTCTTAAAACTTAAAAACATAGCTAATAGTATTAGCAAAATTTCCATTTGGTGCACCTCTAGCAGACATGATACAGGAGATGGTCAGAGACTGCAGACATGATACAAGAGATCACATGCAGCTTCACCAGTGCCCATCAGATGTAGCTTCATCAGTGCCCGTATCACACAGAGCGGCGATCTCTCCCGTGGTGTCACGGAGCTGGATTTGAATTGCCCGGGCCGGGCGGTCGCAGTAACAAAGTCCAGCCTCCTATGATACACGCCACACTGAGTCAATTTCCCGGCATTGGATCAGTGTGTCCTCTATCACAGGAAGCTGCCGAACAGTTCAGCTCCGTGACACCGAGGGAGATCGCCACTCTGCGTGACAAGGAGAGGAGGCGGGATGGGAGGACTCTGGGGCGCCAGGATGACACCCTCACAATGTGCGGGACCCAGTGACGGACCACCCCCTTTTCGTGTACCATTATCGGCAGCTTATTTTCTTTCGGCCGATCGCGAAAAACACAATTTTTGGTCGATATGTTTCGACAGCCGAAATTTCAGTGCAACGCTAGTATAAATCAATCATGTACAAAAGTGATCATCTTTAACCACATTTCCCAAATACTAAAGGCTATGTCAACAAAACATCACCAGGGACTCTACCACATTACCACTGTGTGTGTATGCTTGTGAAAAATATATGTGTGTATGTATCAGTTTATTGATCACACATCTATTGAAAAGTGGTCACCTGTCTAACATGCTTCTGCTTTGGTTAGTTCGCTACCCCTACTACTACTTTAGAGGAAAAATGTAAAAACTGATTGTACTTTCTTTTCTGTACCTTCTCAAAGTAGACTTTTTCACAAATCTCTTTTCATATGCACGGTTCTAGATGTGTTGAGTTGTAAAAACATGAGGTATAGGAACTAAATAAGATAAAAAGTAAAAACAATTCTATAAAAGCCCAGGTGTCAAATTTGAGAATCACGAGAAACATTCACGCTAAAAATTGCATTGCAGGGGATAATTGGGGAAATCATTGGTTGAGTAGATTACAAGACATTTATACATACCTATTCCTTCACCATCATTCCCTTCATTTTCATGTAGTCCCAAAGCTCTGTAGTAATTTGATTGGTAATGAGTGACACCACAACGAGTGAATGCATCGAATTACATAATGAAAAATATATTTCTTCCATGGAGCCTGACAACATATGTGCCTCGGGTCAGCTAATGAAAATGTTTCGAGAGTTTCCAAGCATTGAAATGTTTACATAATGCTTGTCTTAGTGTTTCTTTCCAGCTTAATTACATGAGGTCGCCCTAGAAAAGGTTTAGACAATTATTCATAACTACAAAACGTCTCAGAAATTCTTCCAGTGCATTCACATGTTAAAATGTCCTCAACGATGGAAGGAAATAAAACTCAAGGATTTCTGATATGTTTTCTCAGCAGTTTTGTCTACAAATTATGCATCTGCTGATAAAAATTTTGTTGGACTGCAATCTGTCTGAGGGCCGAGTTTAACTTTTGAGCTTTTTGTTAAAAAAAAAAAATTAAATAATAATATAATATATATCTCACTTCCACAAGTGGTTCCCAAACTGCAGTCTCAATGCTGCCACTTGCTTGCCTTTTACCCAGCTTTTAGGCCTAATGTACAGGGGACGCTCAGGCAACCTCTTCCGAACGTTTTTCTTGACAGCTGGAAACCGGCGTTTAAAAACGTCCGTTTAGCCGCGCTTGCATGTCGCGTTTAGCGGCGTTTTGCCACGTTCGTGTCTAGGAGCGTTTTTTAAAGATTACATCAGGAGACCCTCCCAAATGCTTACAAAGCACAAAAAACAGTATTTATTAACTATATCAGCCATCTTGTGAGACCAGAGTGAGTAGCAGCAGCTGAGAGAGCATTTTACTTGTAGATATAAGGTATGTAAAAATTGGTGCTGCGCTGTTCTTAAATAAAAAAAAAAATAAATTAAAAAAACTATGCTGCTAGAGGTAGTAGTACAAAGGTAAATGAACACGTAAAATGATATAAACATATAAAAAAACAGAAACAATATAAGAATAAGTACAATCAATGTAGAGCACTTCTATACCCAATAGGTGCAGTGTGATATTCCACAATAATCGGTGGTAATAGCAAAGTGCAAGAAAATCATTCAATAAAGACTTAAGGCCAGATGTGATAAGTATCTTACTGGAAACACTAAAATCAATATACAATCACTAAAAACCTTAATGGATGGTGCAAGTAGGCAAAAAACATTGTGCAAAAAACAGCAATTAATAAATTAAATGTGCGACATGCGATCAATATGTGCAAAAATCGCAAATGCAGTGTATAATAAAAATATAACCAAAAAAAAACAATATACAATCACTAAACACCTCAATGGATCGTGCAAGTAGGCAAAAAAATTGTGCAAAAACAGCAATTAATAAATTAAATTTGCAAAAATCGCAAATGCAGTGTATAATAAACATATGACCAAAATAAGTCCACTGTAGAACTTGTGAAAATTCAAACAAAAGCAAACATGTGCAAAATATATAATGGGACTGGGAATGTAGTCCAATGCGATTTAAATCCTTTTAATGTGGCTAATCAGAAAATGTGCAAAAAAAGTGCAATAAGGTGCTGAGAGCATAGGGGTGATCTCCTCTTCGTGCACAGGACACACAGTGGTGTGAAGTGGCCTCTTACCTTGTGGTAAAGAGGTAACCGCATAATAGCTGCTTCTCCCTTGTACTCCTAACTGCCTCTCATTTGGATTCCTGGGCTGGATGGAGCTGTTAGTGGGTCTTTGTCTCTCAGTGGAGCAGGAGGGGGATTAAAGGAAAGAAGGGGCCAGATAGTGTAGTATTTCAATCAGAGGTTGGTTTTTATTAAAACAATGGTGAGGGTACTCACTTCACTTACAAGAAAAAACACACAGAAAACTTATCTCCTACGAGCGGCGAGCTCGTTTGCATATATCAGTCTTGGATGCCTAACCCGTCCCTACGCATGACGTCAGAGTCACGTGACTTCATCAGGGGATTTGAACACAGTTAACCCCTTGATCGCCACCTAGTGTTAACCCCTTCCATGCCAGTGACATTTATACAGTAATCAGTGCATTTTTATAGCACTGATCACTGTATAATTGTTAATCGACCCAAAAATGTGTCAAAAGTGTCCGGTGTTTCTGCCATAATGTCGCAGTCTCAATAAAAATCGCAGATTGCCGCCATTACTAGTAAAAAAAAAAAATAACAATAAAAATGCCATAAATCCCCTATTTTGTAGATGCCATAACTTTTGCGTAAACCAATCAGTATACACTTTTTGCGATTTTTTTTTTTTTTTCATTAAAAATATGTAGAAGAATAGATATCGGCCTAAACTGAGGGAAAAAAATGAGCTTTTTTAAAAAAAAAATGGGGCTATTTCTACAGCAAAAAGTACAAAATGTTGTGTTTTTTTTGTTAATATTACAAAAAATAAAAACCGCAGAGATGATCAAATACCACCAAAAGAAAACTCTAATTGTGGGAAAAAAAGGACGTCAATTTTGTTTGGGTACAACGTCGCACGACTGCGCAATTGTCAGTTAAATCGACGCAGTGCCGTATCGCAAAAAATGGCCTGGTCATTGAGCAGCCAATTCTTCCGGGGCTGAAGTGGTTAAGTTTTGAAATGTAAAAAAAATAGGGCACCTTTTAAAAATGCTTTTGAACAAAAATGCGCCTAGATGCCGGTACCGCATTTAACCGGGTCTGGCGCCTGAAACGCTGGTAAACTCAATGTCTGAACCCATTTTTCTTCGTCCAAAGAACAGCCTCTAAACGCAACTGCCTAAAAATGACCCTGTGTACACGTACACATAAGATAACATTGGATGAGTTCAGGGGCAGCTGGAAAAAACGTCCAACTGCCTCTGAATGTTCGTTTACAAGCCTCATGTACACTGCTGCTGCTAAACGGACATTTAGGAGCAGTTGGGTGTTTTTTTTCAGCTGCCCCTGAACTCTCCTCTGTTATCTTATTAGTACATGTACACAGGGTCGTTTCTAGGCAGTTGAGTTTAGAGGGATTTTTTGGAACGCAAAAAAAATGCGTTCAGGACAGATATTCAGAGGCATTTGAAACACCAAATGCCTGTAACAGCTTGTAAATACGTGTAAATGCAGCAACTCGCATTTTAACCACGTTTAGTTTACAGGCGTTTTTCATTTTTTGGCTATTTGAAAAAAAATTATTTATTTATTTTTTAAACGCAAACGCAGCAAAACAGATGTTTTAAATGTTGGTTACTATCTGTCAAGTTAAATCGTTCAGGAGAGGTTGTAAAAATGTCCCGTGTACATTAAGCCTTAGTGAACTTCCCCTCACTGACACTATTGATGGCGCACAGTTCCTTCCTCCAACACCAACAAAGGGGCACTATTGCTTCCACTGACCCCAACTATGGGGCACTATTACTTCATCTGACCCTACTGACAGGGAACTATTCCTCCCACTGACACTTTTTGATGGGACACTATTTCTCCCACTGACAGTATTGATGGGACACTGATTTTTTTTTTCCATTGACACCAGCTTATTGGGCACTATTTCTGCCAATGAAACAATTTATTAATTATTAATTAAACACTATTCTGGCCACTAACACCAATGATGTAGTGCTGTTCCTATCACTAACCTTATTGACAGTGCACTATTCCTCCCACTGACCCTAGATAGGCCATTATTCGTCCCACTGACCATATAGATAGGACATTATTCCTCTCATTGAAACTAATGATAGGACATTACATTATTCCTTCCACTTACAGCAAAGATGGGGCACTATTCCTTTACTGACACCAACGATGGGGCACTATAACTCCCATAAACCCCAAATTATGGGACACTGTTCCTTCCACTGATACTATTGATGGGACATTTTTCCACTGACAACAGTGATGGGGCGCTAGTCCTCCCACAAACACCAGTGATGATGCGCTAGTCCTCCTACAAACACCAGTGATGGGGCGCTAGTCCTCCTACAAACACCAGTGATGGAGCGCTAGTCTTCCCACAAACACCAGTGATGGGGCGCTAGTCCTCCCATAAACACCAGTGATGGGGTGCTAGTCCTCCCACAAACACCAGTGATGGGGCGCTAGTCCTCCCACAAACACCAGTGATGGGGCGCTAGTCCTCCCACAAACACCAGTGATGGGGCGCTAGTCCTCCCACAAACACCAGTGATGGGGCGCTAGTCCTCCCACAAACACCAGTGATGGGGCGCTAGTCCTCCCACAAACACCAGTGATGACCTCGATCTCTGTAAAGAGCCGCGGCATCTCCTCACAGGGGAACATCTAAGTATGTGGTCATCAGTGCCAAAAATAAAGTGCCACCAGTGCCAGCAATGAGTGCCCACTAGTGCCAGCAATGAGTGCCCACTAGTGCCAGCAATGAGTGCCCACCAGTGCCAGCAATGAGTGCCCACCACTGCCAGCAATCAGTGCCCACAAGTGCCAGTAATCAGTGTCCACAATTGCAAGCAATCAGTGGGCATGGTGATGCCAGTCAGTGCTGGCTATCACTGCTGCCCATCAATGCCACCCTTCAATGCCCGCCTGTCCATTCTGCCTATCTGTGCCCACCAGTGCCACCTATCTGTGCCCATCAGTGCCACCTATCAGGGCTCACCAGTGCCCATAAGTGCGGCATATTTGTGCCTCCTCATCAGTGCCACCTAATTAGTGCCCATAAGTGCTGCCTCATCAGTGCCGCCTCATCAGTGCCGCCTATCAATGCTGCCTCATCAGCGCCCATCAGTGAAGGAGAAAAATTACTTCTTTAGAAAATATACTGACAAACTAAGGAAAAAAACTTTCTTTTTCTTTAAGGAAAAAATAAAAAACCCAGAGGTTAATAAATGCCGCCAAAAAAGCTCTACTGTGAAGAAAATGATACAAATTTCACATAGTTATAGTGTTACATGACCGCGCAATTGTCATTCAAAGTGTGACAGTGCTGAAAGCTGAAAAATGGCCTGGGCAGGAAGGGGGTGTAAGTGCCCGGTATTGAGGTGGTGGTTAACATAACAATGGGATAAGCTCTCCTCTTCTCTGTTGATGAGAGATCTCCTCCATGTTTATGACCGCTCTCTCTCATATAGTCAATTAGTGTCTGTCAAAATAAAGAAAATAAATGGACGGTGTCTGTTTCAAGTAATCAACAAAGCAGTAATATAAAGGATTGTTGCTGTCACTCATAAATGGTCTAGCTTGAAAGGTAGAAAGCACAGCTGAGATTGGTTTGCTAGAAAGAAAAACAAAACATAGCCCCTTGTGTGACAGTCATTTGTTTCTGTGTCATCATTTATCAGAAGTATTGTCAACAACTAAAGAGGAGCAAAATGAGTAGAAATATAAAACAATTCAAACATAAACCTATGTCAAAAATTACTTTTTGTTTTTCAGAGTCATCCGTAAAAATTTCAGTTACGGTACTTACTTTGGACTTTTTGGTTCTAGGTCTGTTAGCATTGGTCAACTCTCTTCCTATATCAGCCCTTAGAGTGGTGTTCCGGCCGAAATTATACTTTTTAAATAAAAATACCCCTATAATAGACAAGCTTAATGTATTCTAGTAAAGTTAGTCTGTAAACTAAGGTCTGTTTTGTTAGTTTATAGCAGTAGTTTGTTATTTTATAAACTTACAGCAGGCCGTGGCCATCTTAAGTCTGGGCATCTGAAGCCAGACTGTATTTCTTCCTGGATCTCATCCTTGCAGAACTCGCACATGCTCAGTGCAGCACAAGCAGTGTAATAGGTTTCAGGCCAGGTTTCCATAGCAACGGCAGTTGCAGAGGAATTTTCCGCCCCTTCCCAGAAGGCTTTGCAAACAGGAAATTTTGAGAAAAAAGCCGATCACCGGCTTCTGTTGAAGGGACATCGGTCCTGAAGAGGTACAGCTGCCTCATCTGTGCCAACCAGTACCGCCTGCCAGTGTCACTTGCCAGTGCCATCAATCGGTGCCCACCAGGGAATATCAGTGCCACCAATCAGTGCCACCTATCAATGCCCAAGAGTGCCACCTATCAGTGCCATCTATCAGTGCTGCCTATCAGTATCACCTACCAGTGACCATTACTGCCACCTATCAATGCCCTGCAGTGCCACCCATCCATGCCACCCACCAGTGCCACCTCATCAGTGCCGCCTATTAGTTCCCATCAGTGCAGCCTCAGCGCATATCAATGAAGGAGAAAAATCACCTGTTTGCAAAATTTTATAACAAAATATAAAACCGTTTTGCTTTCAAAATTTTCAGGCTTTTTTAATTTTTTTAACAAAAAATAAAAACCCCAGAGGTGATCAAATACCACCAAAAGAAAGCTCTATTTGTGGGGAAAAAATGATAAAAATTTCATTTGGGTACAGTGTTACATGACCCGCAAGAGTGCTGAGAGCTGAAAATTGATCTGGGAAGGAGGGGGGTTTAAGTGCCGAATAAGCAAGTGGATAAGGACTTGTGCTGGTGGGCTTTTGTTCGCTGCAAGTGGGATTTGCATTTCCAACAATTGATCTGCTTGAAGCAGGTCAGGAGGAGGTCAACTGTGAGTCAGATGCACCTGAAAGAGCTCAAAAGTGTCTTAAACTAATGACATCCTCACAAGCACAATGCCTGTTAAAACAGGCCCTAAAGTGGTGTTATTATGCAAGAGATTGCGGGTACATAAATTCCATTTTGAAAGTATCTCTGGGGTTCCCAGGACCTTAAGCAATTTCTAGGCTTAGGTTACATGTAACTACTGACTTTTTGTCAAGTCACTGTTTAGGCACACATCCTCAAGTCCCAAAGTGGAATGAAAGTTCCTGACATACCTGTGCTGTATTTTGAGGCAATATATGTAATTAAATGACCATCTTAATTCCAAAAAAAGCTGAGATGCTGTGTAAAATCTACATAAAAACAGAATGCAATGATTTGCAAATCTCATAATTCCATATTTAATCATAATAGAAAACACATTGAATATCAAAAAGAGAAAGTCTACCCTTTAACAGAAAAAAATGAAATAGTTTTAAAATTGATGGCAGAAACCTGTCTCAAAAAAGTTGGGACAGAGCAACAAAAAGCGGGGAAAGTGTTACTAACAAGGAAGAGCCAGAAGAACATTTTGCAACTGACAGCAGGTCAGGAACATGATTGGGTATAAAAAAGAGCATCTTGGGGAGAGATAGTGTCTTAAAAGTAACGATGGGCAGAGGTTCACCAATCTGTGAAAAGCTACGTCTTTAAATATATTATCAAAAGATTCAGAGAATCCGAGAATAGTAAAGGGACAAAGGTATGGTGATACCTTACTCTTTCTCTCTTTCCTCCTTTTTTCTCTTTTTACTTATTTATTTTCACGTTATATCAGTTTATCTATGCTGTTATTTAGCGCTATAGTGTTCCTATTGCATTCATCGAAACCATGTCATTCAAGGTAGTTATGCTCATGCTTATTTCACAATGTCTTTACTGTTCAACCACTTTCGGACCGCCCGCCGTCGTTATACGTCGGTATTTTGACGTTGCATACTGTTGTTATGGCAGCAGATAGCTGCCATAACCCCGGTATATTCTTGAACGGCGGGCAGTCCGCTTTTCGATAAAAGTGACCTCTACGGAGGATTCACCGCAAGATCACTTCTATCGACGGCGGAACAGGTGCCCACCCCCCCTCCTGCCCAGTTCCGGACGTCTCAGCCGCTTACCTGAGCCGTCAGTAGCAGCAGAGACAATCTGATCCTTTCCTTTCTGAGGCACTGTGTCAAGTGAGGGAATGATAGCCCCCACTCGACTCAATGGTGTTGGATAACGGAAGCGGCGGGTAAATGTCTTTTTGACCCTAGATCTCACATTAAAGAGGTCCTGTCATGCTTTTTTACTATTACAAGGGATGTTTACATTCCTTGTAATAGGAATAAAAGTGATCCAAATAGTTTTTGTTTTTTTTTAAATATTGTGAAAGATAATGTTACGCCAAGTAAATTGATACCCAATATGTCACGCTTCAAAATTGCGCCCACTCGAGGAATGGCGTCAAACTTTAAACCTCAAAAATTTCCATAGGCGACGTTTAAAAAATTCTACAGGTTGCATGTTTTGCGTTAGAGGCGGTCTAGGGCTAGAATTATTGCTCTCGCTCGAACGATTGCGGCGATACCTCACATGTGTGGTTTGACCACCGTTTTCATATGCGGGCGCTACTCACGTATGGGTTCTCTTCTGCGCTCATCGGGACAGGGGTTTTTTAAAAAAAAAATTTAAATGATTTTATTTATTTTTACACTTTAAAAAAGTAATATAAAAAAGCATGACAGGACTTCTTAAATATGAGATCTGGGGTCAAAAAGACCTCAGATCTCATATTTACACTAAAATGCAATAAAAAAAAAAAAGTCATTTAAAAAAATGACCTTGAAAAAAAATGTGCCTTTAAGACGTATGGGCGGAAGTGACGTTTTGACGTCGCTTCCACCCTGCAGTGTCATGGAGACGAGTGGGCGCCATCTTAGCCTCACTCTTCTCCAGGCACACCAGGGAGACAAACGCGATCGCCTCCGCCGCTACCGACGGCACCGGATCGCCACCGATTAAAAGTGATCTTTATCTGCAAGCCGACCGCCGCACGAAAACAAGGATACCGGGGTTATGGCAGATAGCTGCTGCCATAACAACGATATCCGCCGCCAAACTTTGGACGTACATCGGCGTGCGGCGGTCGGCAAGTGGTTAAAATGGTATATTTTCTCATTTTAAACATTTGATATGTTTTCTATTGTGAATAAAATGGAGGTTTATGAGATTTCCAAATCTTTGTATCCTGTTTTTTTTATGTAGATTTTACACCATATCCCCACCCAGAAAAGTGCCCTATACATTTTAATGTTTAGCTGATAGAGATTATTTGGAGGAAAGCAGCCAAACTTTTATAAGAAACTGCTACATAGCATCAGATCACCCGTCTGAAATCTGCTTAATACAAGATAATGTGAAGGTCAAAAAGTGAATGTTATTTAAATTTTTCCTGATGGGGTTCCAGAAAATAAATTTTAGGATTACAAAATCATTTCCCTCAGATCAGTGGTCACAACTCAAAGCTGCGCAGTAAATAACCCTGAGACAAGCTGAGTTTGGAAGTCGTGAATTTCTCCCCACAGAAAAGAAATCCTGAAAACGTGAGCATTGTGTGTGTGTGTGTGTGTGTGTGTGTGTGATTATAGATTCATTGAACCATTGAAAAACTACAACTTCTATGATTGGGTACCTCATAAAAAGATCACCTTGTCAGCTGCTTAACCGTGTAAATTGTGGCTGGGAACTTAATCATGAGCTAACTATGGGTGTCTAATAAAAATAGACATCAATTACTTGGACGTAATGCTGGCAGCACATAGATATCCTTCTTTGTGCTCGAGGGAGGAAGGAATTTGTGATCCAACAAGGAATCTTAGATGGGCATTTCTAGCATGCACTATTAAAGAAAATGGTTTCAGGTGAGGAGAACTTAAAATTTAGAGTCTTGACGCTTTTATTTTTATATCCCGTTCCTCTAGTGGAGCTTTTCAGCTTTTATTTTTATTGTGTTCTTCATATAAATGATAACAATAGCTGCTCAGACTAGCAATTTTCCTGTCAGTGTGCATATTGTTATTTAGTACAAAAAAGAAGCCCACTGTTTTACCTGATGCACAACTTTTTGTGGTCCACAGTTAAAGCCGAACTCCAGACAGCTAAAAGTTCTGTCAGGTTTTATTTTCTGTCTGTGACCACGATGGGGAGATTTTACTCTCACTTCCTGTCCCTGCATCTGCAATTGATGAAAAGGCTGAAATTTCATAAAGATATATACAAAATGGCGGCCATTTAAGGTCAGATGTTCACAAAATTTTGTAACAATTAGGGCTTCCAAATTGGACTCAAAAGATTTTTAAAATACATGAACTGATGAATTCGGGTTACAGTGGCTTGAATACAAAAAATATAACTGAAGACAGGGAACCAATAACTTAATGAGTAAATTTAACTTTGGAAGCTGTGTCCAAAAATATAAGGCAGACAGAGAGCAAATGACTAGTCACCAGTATTGACTGTGGTTCCCTCTGCAGCTGATGTTTTCCCATTACTGACTTACTCTGCCATTGGTCTCAACTGTGTGTCTGCGCTGAGGCAGCCATCTTGGTAGAGATTCTTGTCTCGGTCTTCAACATGAAGCACAGTAATGTCATCGGCAAATCTCCTATCACTAGTAGCCATGGGCAGCAGTGACTTATATCACACACTGCAGATATACAGCTATAAGTCTGTAGGTACAGACTGTGCCTAGGCACATTCACATCCCAAAGGGTACACTGTTTTTTTGCTTTTTTTTCCAGGAGGAATTCCAGACAAAAAAGGTCATTTTCAGGGTACTGCTTAGCAGCGTTAATTTTGATATCAAATTTAGATTTAGTTTTAGTCAAACCATGCGGTTTTAGAAAATCGTATGGTTTGAATGATAGGATGGATATAAATCTTTTTTTTAACATAATCGCATTTTTCAACATAGTCGCATTGTTTGATACATTTATCGCATCATCTTGAATATGCTTTATTTGTTCATGATATGTCCCTCATATGCCTGCTGTGCTTCTCTCTTTCTTTTCTCCATGTGTTTTTAATTGTTTCGATTGATCTAATTAGGATGCACCTGCCCCATTTGGAGTGCTTACCCTGTTATAAATATCCATTTTTAAATCAAACATGTATGCTTTGATGAAGGCTTCTTAGCCGAAACGCGTCATAGCCTGTACCCATATAACCCAATAAAGGACTTTTATTCAAGAGCATCCAAGTCGCCAGCCCTTTTCTGATTCAAGTACTGCATTTTGGGGCCTGAACGTCCTGGCTAGAGCCCCGGTTCACAGTTCATAGATCATCATATTGGCAGTGGAGCTGGGGTATCATTTTGCTTCTCTAGTTTTAGTCATAGGGGGTTATTTACTAAAGGAAAATCTACTTTGCACTGCAAGTGCACTTGGAAATAAAGTCGCTGTAGATCCGAGGGGGACATGCAAGGAAAATAAAAAACAGCATTTTAGCTTGTATATGATTGGATGATAAAATCGGCAGAGCTTCCCTTCATTTCAGATCTACCCCTTAGATTTAGAGCGACTGCACTTCCAAGTGCACTTTCAGTGCAAAGTGGATTTGCCTTTCGTAAATAACCCCCATAGTCTTTTGGCTAGAATGCCATTTTAGTTTGTCGAATTTTAGTCATCTGAATTGTTTTAGTTTTTTAAGCCTTCATGCACGCAGGGCGTTAGAAAAAATGAGCTGCAAAAGCCACTACCAAAAAAAAAAAGACTTTTAGTTGCTTTTTGCTTTGGTGTTCATGTGCGTTTAGCTGCGTTAGTATTTAGCAGTGTCTCCCTGCCTCTATTCAAAATCGATGGCTCCCTATGAGAGCCATCTTAACTGATCCGACTTTCAGCCCCCTGATTTGAATAGAAGTCACATCCAAGTCGATCCGACTTGTGGTGCGACTTGTGCTCTGGGGATCTTGAAGGGGAACCTCAAGCCAAAATGTAAAAAAAAAAAAACAAGATCTATACCAGGCCCTTTGAGTCTGGTTTGGATCTTGAAAGGGAACCACGCAAAAAAAAAAAAAAAAAGGCATGGGTCCCCCCCACAATTAATACCAGATCCTTATCTGAGCATGCAGCCCGGCAGGTCAGGAAAGGGGGGAGAGGAGTGAGCACCCCCCTGGACTATTCCAGGCCACATGCCCTCAACACCTCAACATGGGGCGTGTGGGCGCTTTGGGGTAGCGAGGGCTCTGTGCCCCCATCATAAAACACATTGTCCCCATGTTGATGGGGACAAGGGCCTCCTCCCGACAACCCTGGGCAGTGGCTGTGGGAGTCTGCAGGCAGTGGGCTTATTGGAATCTGGAGACCTCCTTTAACAAGGGGACCCCCAGACCCCGCCCACCCCCATGTGTATAAGCATGGGGTACATTATACCATTACCCATTCACCCCAAAAAAGACAGTGTAGTGTAAAAAAATACAAGAGATGGTTTTATTTAGTTCTTTATTTTAAAAAATCTTCCTCCGGTGCTGTCTTCTCCACCGCTACTGTCTCTCTGCCGCCGACTTGTCAGAACTGTCTCTTGTTTCTACACTACACTGCCTTTTTTGGGGGGTGAATGGGTAGGGGTACAATGTACCTCATGCTCATTAACATTGGGGGGGGGGCTTTGTTAAAGCCTCTAGATTGCGATAAGCTCCCTGTCTGCAAGCAGGGATTTTAGTTTTAGCATGAACTTCCACTTTAACGCTGTACCTTAAAGTTTACACGTGTTTACAAGCATTTGGCGTTTGAAATGCTGGTAAACTGCCATCCTGAACGCGATTTATCTGCTTTAAAAAAAAGTGTCAGTAAACTAAACTGCCTCAAAATGACTATAAACGTCTGAGAGTACATGTACACATAAGATAACAGAGGAGATTTCAGGGGCTGCCCAACTGCTCCTAAACGTGAGTTTAGAGGCTTTAGTATACATGAAGCCCAAGTCTTTTTTAGTCGACTAAAATCTCCAGTACATTATCGTCGACTAAAATCCAGTACATTATAGTTGAATAAAATGTAATGGGTTTAGTTAACCATTTCTCATCCCGCATAATTGTAATATGACGGCCGCAAGGTGGCTCTGCCATCCCGGGCGGGTGCCATATGATGTCCTCGGCTTCCGGATGGTCTAGGGCAGTGATGGCGAACCTTGGCAAAACATCTGGGGTGCCAAGGTTCACCATCACTGGTCTAGGGTCTATCTGTAAACACACAAATCCACGTCCTGTCAGGTATAAAGGAACACCGATCGGTCACCTCCCCCTGTCAGTCCCATCCCACCACAGTTAGAATCACTCCCTAGGTAACACATTTAACCCCTTGATCGCCCCCTAGTGTTAACCCCTTCCCTGCTGGTGACATTTATACAGTAATCAGTGCATATTTATAGCACTGATCGCTATATAATTGTCAGTGGTCCCAAAATAGTGTCAAAAGTGTCCGATCTGTCCGCCGCAATAACACAGTCCTGACAAAAATCACAGATCACCGCCATTACTAGTAAAAAAATAAAAATGCCATAAATCAATAACCTATTTTGTAGGCATTATAACTTTTGCGCAAACCAATCAATATACGCTTATTGCGATTTTTTTTTTTTACCAAAAATATGTAGAAGAATACATATCGGCCTAAACTGAGGAAGACTTTTTTTTTAAATTGGGATATTTATTATAGCAAAAAGTAAAAAAATGTTTTTTGTTTTTTTTTCAAAATTGGCGCTCTTTTTTTGTATATAGCGCAAAAAATAAAAACCGCAGAGGTGATCAAATACCACCAAAAGAAAAGCTCTATTTGTGGGGAAAAAAATTATGAAAATTTCATATGGGTAAGCTCTAAGGAGCAGGGCCCTCTGATTCCTACTGTATCAAATTGTATTGTATTTGTACTGTCTACCCTCAAGTTGTAAAGCGCTAAGTAAACTGTTGGCGCTATATAAATACTGTATAATAATAATAATAATATGGGTACAGTGTTGTATGACCGCGCAATTGTCATTCACAATGTTACAGCGCTGAAAGCTGAAAATTGGCCTGGGCAGGAAGGGGGTGAAAATGCCCTGTATTGAAGTGGTTAAGTTGTAATGCATTATTTAAGCATTTCTCTGGAATTGGCAAACTCATCATATACTCCTGGAGTAAAAATCTAATAACATGTAATTATATATGATATTCAGGTTTGAACATGCAGTACAGACACAGATTTAGCCGTATAGAACATCTTTAAAAATTTCCAATTTTCATAAACAAATAATTGCTTTTTCACAAACTGAAGTGCAACTTTAAAAATATAAGAAAAAAACTGTAAACTCTATTGGCTGTAATGCCATTGCACATATTACCTGAATCGATTACCAACATTAACCACTTCACCTCCGGAAGATTTACCCCCTTTCCTGACCAAGCAATTTTTTGTGATACAGCACTGCGTTACTTGCGTTACTTTAGTGCAACACTGTACCCATATATAATTAATGTCCTTTGTTTTTCCCCCACAAGTAGAGCTTTCTTTTGGTGGTATTTAATCACCTCTGCAGTTTTTATTTTTTTTAAATATAACCAAAAAACAACCAACAATTTTGAAAGAAAAACGATATTTTTTACTTTCTGCTCTGAAACAAATCCAATAAAAAAATGTACAAAATCAAATTTTTTCATCAATTTAGGCCAATATGTATTTTGCTGCATGTCAATCCCAACAAGAATATGTTGATTGGTTTGCGCAAAAGTTAAAGCTGATGGGACCCGCTGATCAGCTCCTACTGTGTAAAATCACAGTGGGAGCGAGCCGCCGGTGGTGCGCACACCCGGAGGTGCAGGATCACGTATATATAAGTCTTTTTTCTTTTGTTTTGTTTTTTCAGCAGCTTATTTATATGCCCCCTACTTATTCTTATGTGGTAGTGCAGTGTTAATTTTGATGTCAAATTTTGATTTAGTTTTAGTCCTAGTCTTGTGACTAAAATTACATTTTAGTTTTAGTCGTATTTTAGTCAACTGAATTGCTTTAATTTTAGTCGACTAAAATTGTGGTAATTTTGTCAACATTAACACTGCTGCTTATGCCCAATTAACCAGGGTGGATATAAATTAATGATTTAAAAAAAAAAAATCTGAGTTTTTTTTTTTTTTTTTTTTTAAATGGATTTTTTTTTAATATTTCTCAAATTTTTATCAAATTTATTTTTTTAAAGTTTTTTTTGTAAAAATCAATCCAAAGATAGTTTTCTATTTAAGTTACATTATTAATTTTGTTTATTCCGCATGAAATGGAGCTTAGTTATGTAGCATGAGGCTGTATATTCTGCAATATTTACATTTTTGGTAAACTCATTCAATGAATCCAAGCTCTGCAAGCTGAGATAATATGCACTGTATTGATGCATTCACACAATTGCACAGTAACCATGAGATAAAACAAAGTTCAGTAATATTCCTTTATCCCATTGTTTTGCAAATCTATGTACACTGCAAACTGTATGATTGAATCGGTTCTGATATCGCTGTTTTACTAACCTGACAGCTTATATTTCTAAATAGGAAACCTTCATTTTGTTTGCAAATATTAAAGATCCTAACTATCAGCAAGAATAAGTCCTTACATTTAAAGAGCACCTGTCATTTCAGATCCATCATGGCAGTGCCTGTTAGCGGCATCCACTCACCTGCTGCCGCCACGTCCCTCACCTTGTTGTGTCACTGCCGCATCACCAGCCATCCCATTAAAGTGAATGGGACTGTCAGTGAGTCAACATCGGGTCAGAGGAGGAGCCGCTGGGGGACAGAGATGACAGGTTTTTTTCTTTTAAATTATGATTTAAATCAAGTTTATTTAAATCAAGCCTTTTTACTAGTGATTTAAATCAAATCCACCCTGCAATTAACATTTTTGAATGTTCCCAACAACATAGCAGATATTTACTTTTGGAGTTAGGATCCACTTTAACCACTTCAATACAGGGCACTTTCGCACCTTCCTGCCCAGGCCAATTTTCAGCTTTCAGTGCTGTCACTTTTTAAATGACAATTGTGTGGTCATGCTACACTGTACCCAAACAAAAATTTTATCATTTTGTTCCCACAAATAGAGCTTTCTTTTGGTGGTATTTGATAACCTTTTTTTTTTTTTTTTTTTTTTTTTTTTGTGCCAAACGAATAAAAAAAGACTGAATGTTTTATTTATTTTTTAAAAAGTTTTCTTTTTGTTATAAAAGTTTGTAAATAAGTAAGTTTTCTCCTTCACTGATGGGCACTGATTAGCTGCACTGATGGGCACTGATAAGGTGACACCAATGAGATGGCACTGACGATGGGCACTGATAGGCGGCACTGAAATGCGGCACTTATGGGCTCTGATAGGCGACACTGATGGGCACTGAAAGGCTGCACTGATGGGCACTGAAAGGCTGCACTGATGGGTACTTATGGGTGGCACTGATAGGCGGCACTGAAAGGCAGCACTGATGGCTGGTACTGGCTTTCACTGGTAGGCATTTTTCACTGGCACTGATTGGCATCTCCCTGGTGGTCTAGGGTAGCATACCTGGTGGTCCAGTGTGGTGGCCATCCCTGGTGGTCCTGGCGGCATCCTGGTTGTCCTGGGCGGGCATCCGAGGGGGGGGCTGCGCTGATCAACAATCAGCACAGACCTCCCTGTCAGGAGCGCAGCCAATCGGCTCTCCTCTTCTCGCATCTGTCAGACACGAGTGAGGAAAAGCCGATCAATGGCTCTTCCTGTTTACATCGTGGTCAGCACACGTGATTGGACACGGCTGATCACGTGGTAAAGAGTCTCTGTCAGAGACTCTTTACCTAGATCGGAGTTGCGGTGTGTCAGACGTGCCCCCGGGGGTGTGCAGCGGCTTAATATCCTGAGAACATCATATGACGTCTGGTCAGGATATCGCAACCACTTTGCTGACGTCATTTTGCTATATGGCAGGCGGCAAGTGGTTAAACCCATTCCAGCCAACTATGTGACAATATGTCATCTTAAAGGGCAGGAAGATGATAGTAACTGAGTACCCCTGGAGCATGGCATTGCAGGAGATGCACTAAGATGGAAAATGTTATCCATTCATTAATGACCTATGTTGATAAAGTGGAGATGTAGTGGTAGTGGCTGACATACACTGAACAGTGGATGCATATATTGGTTGAATAGTAGATCACTGAAAGGTCTGATCTGCTTATTTCTGAGCTGCTTTACTCTTTAAAATTAAAATTACAAGATTCTGTTTCATATTTTTAATTTATTATTACAACTTGAAAATTTGTACTGTATATAAAAAAAATCGAAATAAAATACAGTAATATTTGTCCACTGTATGCCTGAAGCCTAGCATGTGTCACTTTAATAGTATTACATGCTGTCAGTTCTATGTAAGTGAAATATTTTGTTTTCCTCTCCAGGACCGATGCATCCATGCAAACACACCTAGGAGGAGCACCAGTGCTGTCACCTCATTAATCTGAAGCCGTACCCTACAAGCTCATCATCTTTAATGGTAAGACAGGCTGTGTTGCCTGAGGTTAAGGGTTTTCTCTTAATTTTGTATGTATATGTTTTTCGATAAACACTAGGTTTTGATTTGCATTAGACTTTTTGTGGCATTTTTGGCATGATCATCTTGTGTAAGCACTTTTTAATGCATTCTTTCTAGTGGTTCTTAGACAGTGCAGTAACCCCCCTTGCTGAATGATTGGCAAAAAAAAATAAAATTTGGCTACCAAATGAGCCAACCTTGCTGAAGTCAGCATAGTCTAAAACTTTTAAGGTGCCTCAGCTGAGTTAGTTTATATCAATGCAGATGGGAATGAGGAACAATAGCGTGCAAAGACAGACATTGCTGGTTCTTTTCATCTCTGGGGAGATCAGTTATGATCACAACAGTTTTTCTAAGGAAGAGCTAACAATGGGTGGACATTTGATTATTTTCATACACACATTCCATCAAAATCTGAAAATGCCTCACATATCCGTGTTTTGCTTCTGTATATAATTTTATCTGAATAGGTTTTGCTTAATGATAAATACTTGCAGTGGATGCCTCATGTCCAAACAATTGCACCGAAATAAGAGTATCTGTAAAGCATAACTGCTGTGCCACTAAGCAGGAAGCACAATATGCATTTTTAGGAGAAAATACTTAGCTGTGAGGTTTTAGAACATTAACAAAGGTGGGTAAGATCCCATCCCCATATATTTGTATATAAAAAGAGAGATGCATTATAGATTCAGTTAGAAAAGTCCGATTCTAGTAAAGTCTTCATTCGGTACACAGCTGCAAAAACCAAGAAGTATATTTTCCAACACTGCAGTGATACGTGACGCCAAGCTTGTCATACAACGCTGCGTCCTTCTAACGTTTTCTTCTCAGAGTAAAATGATTCCATCTGGAGAAGTGGCTGATGAAGTGCTTCTTCACACAGAGAATTACCTTTTACTCACAAAGCTCTTCATAACATTTCCCCAAATCCAGGCAGAATTAGGACGCTCTATCACAGATCAATGAACATTACCTAGATTCATTGCTTGTAATATCCGTTTTATGATCATGGCCAGCCGTTGAAGACCAGTTTGCCCTCAGCAACTGCACTTTTTTTTTGTAATAAAGCAACAGATAGCCAAGGATTCGTGATTCACTGGAGTTATACCATTACGGGAACTAATGTATTGAATTATCTGTCAGGCTAAGATGTCAGATGTTTGACATTATGCAAAATTCGATCAATGTTTTATCTTTGAGCGGTACTCCAACATGGAGACAGGTCTAGGTTATACATTGGCAAGAAAGCTAGTTTTCTGTTGCAATGCGACACTTAAAACTTGCCAGTGGAGTATGTCACATAACTGCTCCAAGTTACATGAGCCTAATTATCGCACAGATTTAACATTCATTTCAATTGCACTGGAAAGTAAGAGGGACGTCTGGAGTTGAAGTACACGTCAAGGGACCATAACGTTATGGGACAGGCTGCAGCATTAAATACTTTTTTTTTCCTGTACCTGGGCTCAACAAATTCCAGGCTGCTGTTACATTCCAATTTCACCACTTATGGATAGTATCAAGAGTTGGCCCCTTCTGACCTTCTCCATACTATGATTGGTATTGGTCTTAGTGGTTAGTATGAACTTCTGGAAGGTGTCAGGCCAGCCCACAGCCCTGGAAGCTGATTGACAAACATTGCAAAAATAACATATTTTATTTAAAGTTCCGCTTCACTCATTTTGCACTGAATGATCCTCCCCTTGTGGGATAGATGATTTTCATGGTACATTAGCATTTAGCAAATTAAAACTGACAGAATAGACACAGCTGTATTAGACCAATACCTATTTTGTAATGAAATTCTTCGGCCCAAAAAGCTGTTCTGGATATCCTCTGGTCTTTGGGGCTCCTTTGACAACTGTGTTGCACTTCACATTCTGTGCACAAGTTGTAACACATACAAAGCCACAATCAAATCTAATTTAAAGCTATTAAATGCAGATCATAGTTTTGCGGTAAAATGGCCGCTATTTGACGTTAATTTCAGGATAATTAACAATTATAACATTTAAGCAATATTGAACTATTCTTAAAGCAAAAAACCCAATCTGCATTAATCTGTATTTTTGTACTTCCCCTTCACATTGTGCAACTTCTGCTATTTTAGTATTTATGTAGGTTTTTTTTTACCATAGAATTGTAGAGGAAAAGAAAAGGTTACATGAATATCCATGCTTTTTGTCATCCTTTTGTGCACTGGCCTGTACGAGAAGTCCGGTGGAGCCAGCACATTATTGCAGTAACACCCACTCAACAGTGATTGACATTTAGCAGACATCATGCCTGTCTACACAGCTTTGCCTAAATGTAAACCATAAAAGACAGTGAATCAGATGCTGTTTGTTGCATGTGTTTGGAGTCCAGATCACACGGCACACCATAGGACACTAGTCTAAGCACCTCTTCCATACTCGTTACGGTTTCTGTATAAGTGGATATCGGTGCACACAGCAATTCATTCTACTCACTGAGAAAGAACATTGCATTTACACATTGAGAACAATACAACAACTTATAGCATACCATTAGCTGCATTTGGAGTCCTCTGTAGTAACCCTTTCTCATCCGGACAAAACTGTCTCTATAGAAGATGTTTGCACCACAGACACAGCAGCAGTAAATGACACCCCCTGTTGAAGACAATCATTGGGTGTTGTAGCAGACTGGGTATCTTTAGACCAAGAGTGTACTTGCTGCAATGCCCTTTATTGAGAATTTAAAGGCAAACAATGGGGAGTGGAAGGGGAGAAAATGAAAAAGAAGCACAGGTTTCCACCAGAGGTAGGCACAGATGGGACAGAAACGGGTGAGGCTGACGTTCTGTTTAAATACTGTAGTAAAGCATATAAATTGCATTGTGGTAGCTGTATTTTTTTTTATTATATCCTAGTATAAACCTACTCAACTATGACATCCATGGGTAAAAGGGCCATACACAAGAGCTAAAATTCTAATAGCCCCATACATCCCTGGCAGTTTGAGATCTGGCATGCTCCTAAATATACATTATTTAGCAGGCCAGCTTGAACTTTTTACAGTGTGGCTCTGGCATATGGCATATTTGTAGGGGTTTCTTTACTAAAGATATCTTTGGGACATCTTAATAGTAAAATATAATTTAGCTGCTAAATTAACATTGACATTACAGAGGAAGCCATAATGCTGAGCTGTCAATCAGATATTTTACTTCAATTTTCCAAACTGTAATAACAAAAATAGAAAGGGCTGAACTATTGCTTTTTTGTAATTGTATGATTCTCTATGGAAGAAACGTAATTTAGATTAGAAAGGTTTTCTCGAAATTTAAAACTGTAGTAGCTTTCATATTACATTTGCATATGTTAAATTCAGAAATCAGAATCTTATCACCAGAGATTCTTTTAGTTTAGGAAGAATAAATTACTTGGAAAATGAGCACAGGGATAAAATGTGACTCAGAGAAGCAAGGGCACAATAGAAGCCATAGCAAAGCAAGCAACTGCTAAGAGAGCCAGAAGCACAGGGAGTCAGTACTTGCTGGATGCATAATCATTTAACCAGGCTGCAATATCATTCAGTAAATAACTTGGATACAGATTCATATCGTTTGGCACGTCTTTCAGTTTTGCTGTGGTAACAGTTATTATGTTGTAGTGTGTGTTATTATTTTAGAATTGCACAGGTCTCTATAATAGGCATACCGGCGGATGGGTGATTGAAGAGCCAGTAGGCTTTATAATAGCATCATTTACAAACCTTCATCAGTTTATCTTTTAGTGTTTTTTTTTTTTATGAGATTGTGCAGTTCACGAACATAAATATTACATAAGTGTGCAGTCATTATTTCTTCTCATGGAATGGATCTTTAACCATGTAAATAATGTATTTATCATGAATTGGTATTTTACCTTAAAGTGTTTAAAAAAAAATATATAATTTATTGCAACTAACATGTACTTAGATGTTGTGGCTTTATAATTTGTCTTTTCACATATTTTCTCCCCTTTTTTCACCCAAGGAACCTGTCAGTAATGCACTTTCCTTTCCTAGGGTGACAATATTTACGTACTGTTCATCTTTGGAGGAGCAGTATTTTCACCCTGTCAGTAGAACGACCAATTTGTTATTCCATTAATGTTAAAACTAGTCAAGGCATTTTTTGCCAAGGTGTTTTATCACGGTTACATGATAATTTACGTTTTTGGGGCTTTTTGAGATATGCAAAGAGACCACACAAACACTTGTTGGTTTAATATTTAATTAAGTAATTACAAACACAGATACAAATAACAAATTTTATAATAGTGGAAAATGTAAAATGCTTAGCTGTAGATGAATTTTCTGCCAAGGAACCCCCCCCATTTCCAGCTTGGCAAAGATGTTTAAACCAGGCACGTGAATTAAACTGCTCTGGGACGAGACAATTACAAGTTTTAGCTGTAGTATATACAGGACTAGTGAGTACGTAACAACCAGAGGTAACAGTTTGGAAAGTGATATCACCTTTTAAGGAAGAAAACACCGTTCCTGAAGGAAAATTAGTGGGCTTGGCCAAATGGTCAGTTTACAATGACATTTCTATAGCATTAGGTCAGGTAAGGTAAAACCATCCTTATGTCTTTGTGTGGCCCCTTAACCAGGTTTTGGAGGCATTCCTATACATCAGTGAGCCACAATCGAGGAAATATTAATTTCTCCATCACAAGAGTTTGATTATCTCTGCTTTTATTTTATCTCAATTTGGTGGCTTCATATTCTGCACTCCTTGGTACCTCTTAGGACCTCACTGCTCATTCCATGCAGAAGGTTTTAGTATTTTAACAAGTGAAAACCATAGTCATCTTTGTAAAATTATGCCCATGTGAATTGAGAAAAATATCTTTGATCAATTAAAATCAGCAGAAAACAAATAAAAAGAACTGTGTACATGAACATTAAAATTCTTCCCACTGCACCATCCTGATTTCCAAATTGCGTGCAGAAAATTAAACAGAGAAATTGAAATGAGTAAAAACAAACAGCAACACAATAAAGAGCACAGAGCAAAGCAAACCTATAAAGGTACGGAAAATTCCCCAAATGGAAAGAGAAAATTAAAACCTAATTACAAGTTTGTGTTCAGCTGACCATGGTAAGTAAGAGGAAAGCAGAAGAAGCAACATGTCACAAATGATGGTCCTCTTTATCTTGGTGACCAGCAGGGTGATAGATACTGCCTGGCACACTTCCAACTTGTATGTTTTTAGCTTGATAGAAAGTTGTGATTATGGGGAAACATGACCGCTAAGTGTTGGTAAGCATGTAATACAGGAGTGACTATGAGAACAAAAACAGCTGTCATCACTAAACATAGATGGTTGAGAAAATAACCAGTGTAAAATGGCAAAAGATGGTTCTACGAATGTAGTTTATTTACTGTCCAGATTTCTACCTTCCTTCCTGTCTAAGTGACACAACAGTAATTCAGGGAGATCTCACAAAACTATCTTTTGCAATCTTGCACTGGCTTTTATCTCAACCATCTATGTTAAGTGATGACGGCTGTTTTTGTTCTCATAGTCACTCCTGTATAACATGCTTGTCAACACTTAGCGGTCATGTTACCCCATAACCACAACTTTCTATCAAGCTACAAACATACCAGCTGGAATTGTGCCAGGCAGCATCTATCTCTGCTGGTCACCAAGATAAGGAGGACCCTGTGCCTGCATGGGTTTCCTCCCACATTCCAAACACATGCTGGTGGGTTAATTGGCTCCTGTCTAAATTGGCCCTAATATTGTAGTTTATTGGAAGTGTAATTTTTTTATTCATGTATGTATAAAAAAATTAGTTAGGTACCCTTAGATTGTAAGGCCCTTGAGTGCAGGGATTGATGTGAATATACAATATATCACATGGAAAGCGCTGCGTAAATTGATGGCGCTATATAAGTAGCTGTAATAAATAAAATAAATGTTCTAACCCTACCGTTCGCTAGGAAAGTATATTTTTGTTGGATTATGGGAAATAAGGTGAAAGTGTTTAAAAAGTGTTAAAGCTAAATTCCTCTTAGACCCCTTTCACACTGAGGTGCTTTTCAGGTGCTTTCACGCTAAAAAGGCGCCTGAAAAGCTCACGAAAAACTATTTCAATTAAAATCAATAAATGCTTTCACACTGGGGCAGTGCGCTGGCAGGGCGGTGAAAAAACGCCCTTCTCCATTGAAATGAATGGAAAGCTCTTCAAAAGCGCTCAGTGTTTTACTGGCAGTTTAGAAGCGCCTCAGTGTGAAAGGGGCCTTACAGTCCTGTACAGCAGAGCTTGGAAAAGCAGCACAAGGAGTCAGTCAGCTGTGGTGCAGTAAGCATGTGTTAAGAAGGAACATGCTGACTGGAGGAAAGAGAGAAAACTGACATAGATAAGTTTGTCCATATGCTGCTTCTCATTTCACTGTCCAGTCACAGGCTGGTAGAAGTGACAAGACCTGCAAGTGTTCTTTAATGGCAAATGAAAATACAAATCAGGTCCCTTGCCCTTCCAAACTGGTCTGTGCTGTATGACAGCACTGTGCAGCTCTAATATAATGGATGATCAGACATACGCATCCTTTGGCAGATGAGTCAGCTGCCTTATGTATTTTTATATCTGTATTTAGGGGTTTAACTAATTCTTCTTTGGAAAAGTCCAAGCAAGCACAGGAGAAACTTTAACCACTTCAGCCCCGGAAGGATTTACCCCCTTCCTGACCAGAGCATTTTTTTGCGATTCGGCACTGCGTCACTTTAACTGACAGTTGCGCGGTCGTGCGACATTGTACCCAAACAAAATTGATGTCCTTTTTTTCCCACAAATAGAGCTTTCTTTTGGTGGTATTTGATCAGCTCTGCAATTTTTTATCTTTTGCGTTATAAACAAAAAAAGACTGACAATTTTGAAAAAAAAAGCAATATTTTTTACTTTCTGCTATAATAAATATCCCCAAAAAATATATAAAAAACACATTTCTTCCACAGTTTAGGCCGATATGTATTCTTCTACATATTTTTGGTAAAAAATCGCAATAAGTGTATATTGATTGGTTTGCGCAAAAGTTATAGCGTCTGCAAAATAGGGGATAGATTTATGGCATATTTATTATTAATTTTTTTTTTACTAGTAATGGCGGTGATCTGCGATTTTTATCGGGACTGCAACATTATGGCGGACAGATCGGACACTTTTGGGACCATTGACATTTATACAGCGATCAGAGCTACAAATAGCCACTGATTACTGTATAAATAACACTGGCAGGGTAGGGGGGATGGGCTCACTACAACATGACAGAGATCACTGCTCCCCGTGACAGGGAGCAGTAAATCCCTGTTCTGTTACTAGGCAGAACAGGGAAATGCCTTGTTTACATAGGCATCTCCCCGTTCTGCCTCTCGTCGCTGCAATCGTGGGCCGCTGGCGAACATCGAGTTTGCGGGACCCGCGGGCGCACACCCGCTAGGCGGTAAATTTAAAGGGAGATACGGGTACGCCCTGTTGCCTGCCCATGCCATTCTGCCAGCGTAAATCGGCGGTCGGCAAGTGGTTAAGGTCCACACAAACTGTACCTGAAACAGGAGTTGATTATAAGAGCTTACTACCTTCCATAGAGCCACATTAAGCCCTACCACTAGCACTGCAAGATATCCTTTATAATTTACAGAACAGCGGTTCCTAATGACATACAGTACACTATATTGTCAGAAGTATTGGGACACCTGCCTTTACACTTTAATGGCATCCCAGTCTTAGTCTGTAGGGTTCAATATTGAGTTGGCCCACCCTTTGCAGCTATAACAGCTTCAACTCTTCTGGGAAGGCTGTCCGCTTGCCAACCGGCTGCCGTCGTTATACGGCGGCAGGCCGGCTCTCCTGCGCAAATAGCCGTAGCTGTACGGCAGCTCGCGCAGGCGCGATGGCAGGCGGCTTGCGCCCCCTGCGGGCGACCCACGCAGTATACAGAGGTAGAATGAGGATCTGCCTTTGTAAAAAAAGGCAGATCCCCATTCTGACAGGAGACATGACAAAGATCTACGGTTCCCGGTGATCGGGAACAGGGATCTCTGTCAGGTCCCTGCCAGCCCATCCCTGCTACAGTTAGTACACGCTGAGGAAATGCATTTAACCCCTTGATCACCCCCTACTGCTATCCCCTTCCCTGCCCGTGTCATTTTTACATTAATCAGTGCATTTTTATAGCACTGATCAGTGTAGTAATGTCACTGGTCCCCAAAAAGTGTCATTTGGGGTCAGATTTGTCCGCCGCAATGTCTCAGTTCCGATTAAAATCGTAGATCGCCGCCATTACCAGTAAAAACAATAAAAAACTAATAAAAGTCCCTAAATCTATCCCATAGTTTGTAGACGCAATACGTTTTGCGCAAAGCAATCAATATACGCCTATTGCGATATTTTTATTTATTTTTCCAAAAATATGTGGACAAATATAGATCGACCTAAACTGATGAATAAATTCGTTTTTTTTTTTATACCAGTCTGTGAAGCAGCAGTATTTGTAGCTGCTGACTTTTATTTTATTTTTTTAGGCGGAACTCCGCTTTAAAGGAACACAGTGCCGTATTGCAAAAAATGGCCTGGTCATTAAGGGGGCAAATCCTTCCGGAGCTGAAGTAGTTAAGAGTGTGTCTATGGGAATGTTTGACCATTCTTCCAGAAGCGCATTTGTGAGGTCAGGCACTGATGTGGACAAGAAGGCCTGGCTTGCAGTCTCCGCTCTAATTAATCCAAAAGGTGTTTATTGGGTTGAAGTCAGGACTCTGTGCAGGCCAGTCAAGTTCATCCACCCTAAACTCGCTCATCCATGTCTTTATGGACCTTGCTTTGTGCTCTGGTGCGCAGTCATGTTGGAAAAGAAAGGGGCCATCCCCAAACTGTTCCCACAAAGTTGGGAGCATGCAATTGCCCAAAATGTTTTGGTATGCTGACGCCTTCAGAGTTCCCTTCATTGGAACTTAGAGGCCATACCAACCCCTGGAAAACAACCCTACGCCGTAATCCCCCCTCCACCAAATGATTTGGACCAGTGCACAAAGCTAGGTCCATAAAGACATGGATGACCGAGTTTGGGGTCAAGGAACTTGACTGGCCTGCACAGAGTCCTGACCTCAACACCTTTGGGATGAATTAGAGCGGAGACAGCAAGCCAGGCCTTCTCATCCACATCAGTGCCTGACCTCACAAATACACTTCTGGAAGAATTGTCAAACATTCCCATAGACACACTCCTAAACCTTGTGGACAGCCTTCCCAGAAGAGTTGAAGCTATTATAGCTGCAAAGGGTGGGCCAACTCAATATTGAACTCTACGGACTAAGACTGGGATGCTATTAAAGGTCATGTGCGTGTAAAGGCAGCTGTCCCAATACTTTTGACAATATAGTGTATTTACTAGCTGTCCCTTTTTAATTTCATTGAAAATGTTTGAAGTACGCTAAAGCAGAACTTAACTCTCAATCAATACTGAGTATTTTTAATCCTTATGCTGCTAGCATTAGTAAGTAGATATATAGGAAAGTATATCATATTTACTTGTTTTAATCCTCTTTGTTACATTTCTTCAGTTACTTCCTGGTTTTCAGGCCTAGGCAAATGGTGTCATACATCCCAGGTGTCTTTGAGAGGGGAGAAGGGGTTTTCTACTAAGCACACCCTCCTTCCTGCATGCCTGATCTAAGGGCAGATGAATTCCAGGAAGTAAATGATGCATGAAATATCTGCCCTTACTCAAGATGGCCACAGTCAGAAAAGCTAGGGTTTTTTTTCAAAGTGAGTTCTCACCAAAATAAAGCATGGAGACATGGGTGGACGGGTGAGTTGGCTTTGAATATTAAAAATGAATTAAATAGCGGTTTTGGTTTGTGGTGCTCAGATGCAGTGTAGTTCTGCTTTAAGAACATAACTCGTGCCTTACCCTTAGTTTCTTCATCCCTTGGCTCAGTGTTCTCATTTAAAAGAATCTTGCGTGTTACGTCATCTGCCGTTCATCAAGTAGTTAGCTGACTCCGTTCTAAACCGCCTCTCCCTGCTAGCTGGCTTCAGTGGAGACAACTGACTATACTTTGTCTCCACATACCACATTTCTCCACTGTGTCTGCTTCTGTGTACACTGACCCACTCCAGACTTTTCTTTATAATGCTCGTCATTGCTGACCAGCTGTAACTGTTTTCAAGCAGATTACATTTTTTACATGCAACACGCAAGGGATCATAGCATCCTAGACACTGACAGACAAGTAAACAGTAAAAGCCAGGAGTTAAGTGGTTTGTGACATAAAGAACAGTTTTGTTATTTTATCTGATTGCCTATTATTTTAATCACTGCAATATGTTGCCAGCTTCCAAATGCCTGTAAAGTGTTGCCTTGTAGAATTTAAAGTGTACCTACATTGCTCCACATAAATGAGGACACCCAAACAGATTTGTCAGAAAACCTTTCCTTTCAGAATCAACATTTTCTATGGGACACTATACTACAAAATACTCCCACAAATGCGGGCCATTGATTGCAACCAAGATTTGTTAATTTGCGCACACAAAAAAGTATTTATCCTAACATTCATTCAAGACCATGTTGCAAAAATGAATAAACCCCAATGAAAGTCTAAGGCGCAAAGCTACATTTTAGACATCAAAATCCTAATTGACAAGAATTCAACTACAGATGAGTCTTATTCATTAAAAACAGGTGTCCAGCAGACAGTGGATAATAAAAGGGCGCTACTTGACAAAGAAAACCGCTGTCAGCAATGGCACCACATAGAAGAGAAGTTCCACAAGGCCTGTGAAAGAATATCATTTCTTTACACAAGAAAGGTAAAGGCTACAAGAAGATCAGCTAAGCTTACGGCTCGGTTCACACTGGGGCGACTTGTCAGGCGACCTAGTCGCCTGACAAGTCGCCTCCCGTTCTGTGCTATGGAACTGTTCTAATCGGAGCGACGCAAGTCGCTCCGACTTAGAAAAAGGTTCCTGTATTACTTTGGGGGCGACTTGGAGCGACTTGCATAGACTTCTATACAGAAGTCATTTTGCAAGTCGCCCGGGCAGTCGTTTGCAGGTCGCCTCGCTGAGGCGACCTGCAAGTCGTGCCGCCCCTGTGTGAACCGGGCTTTACTTATCAGTCAGAATACTGTAGCAAAAATGATACAAAAATGTAACAAAGATGGAACTGCAACCATCTCGCAGACGTCCACGGTAGTTACACCTCGATAGAAGTGTCATAGGATGAGAAGGGTTGAAGAAAATCGCTATGCAAGTTCACTGCAGTAGCTAAAGAAGTAGAAAGCCAAACTGGGGTGATGGTTTCCCATGACACAATACGACGTACACTGCAGAATAATGGCATGCATGAGTTGCTTGCACGAAGGAAGCCTCTCCTAAAACCCATGCACAAAAAAGCCTGCCTAGAATTTGTCAGGGCTCATGCTGAAAAAAGAGACTACTGGGACTCTGTACTCTGGAGTGATGAGACCCGAGATAAATGTTTTTGGAACTGATGCCTTCAAAACTGTATGGTGTGGCAGAGATGAGGAGTACAAAGAAAAAAGCATGGTGCCTACAGTGAAACCTGGTGGTAGCAGTGTCCTTCTGTGGGGCTGCATGAGTGTTGCTGGTGTCGGAGAGCTGCATTTTATTGATAGTATGAATTCACAGATCTACTGCTCTATATTGAAAGAGAAAATGCTACCATCACTCCGTGGTCTTGGTCATCGTGCACTTTTTCAACATGACAATGTTCCAAAACACATATCTAAGGCCACTGATGCATTTCTGTAGAAGAAAAGTGTGAAAGTGATTTAGTGGCAAAGTATGTCTCCTGATCTCAACCCAATCAAACACCTATGGGGAATCCTGGTGAGACAAGTTGAGCATCACTGTCCATCCAGCATCCAGGCTCTAAAAGAGGTTGTTCTTGAAGAATGGAAAAAGATAGCTGTTGCAATATGTTGCCAACTTGCTCATTCCATGCCTAGAAGACTTGGTGCTGTCCTTACAAATCATTGAGGTCATACAGTAGTTTTTGTTGTGAGGTGTATTCATTTTTGCATCAACTAATTTGAGTAAAACTGAAGATTTTGTAATCTAAGTTATATTATTAACCTTACTTTCATGTAATGGGCTTAAAAAATGTTCTATAAAACCCAATTTTGTTACAAGTTTGGAAATTGTTCTTGTGTTCATTGAGATATTGATTAAAATCTTACTTTTCAAAAGGGGGTGTACTCATTTATGCTGAGCACTGTATATAGTCAACACTTTAGATTTTGATAGAGGAGGAAAGGATGCTCTGACAGGTTATCACTTTTTCTGCCCCTGCTGGGTAGGTTAATCTTGGTGAAAATGGTCACTGAGAGAGAAAGTGATGAAAAATACAAAATATTGAGTCACCAGAATAGGAATTAAGAGGAATTTTACAATAGGCACACTTGTTCCAGTAACCCCTTTCCAAGAGGGGAATTTCCCTTTCTTCTTGTTGCATCCCTGGGACAGGAAGTGAGGGCACTAATCCCCAACAGGATACAAAAAGCAACAAATAAACTGTCAAGATTTGAGGGCTCATTCACATGTGCCTTGAACTTGTTCCGAATGCTCTCCAGAAAGTGTTTGACAGGCGATGAGGTGTTGCATCGCCTCCTCACCACCTGCTTTAACCATTTGAGCCCTGCACTAGTGTGCTATAACCACATGCATTCCACGTGGCTGCTGGGCATTTGCAGAGTAGAGCCCATTCACTTAAATGGTTTGTGCTCAGTTGGCCATGACATGTGTACACCCTCAGCCACTGCCTCTGCAGATAAATGTGGAGCAGTTAGGGGTAAAAATTATCTCAACCCCAGCGTTTTACTGCTCCCCAACCACTAGTATTAATGAACCCTATAGCCCTTTACTATTCCAACATTTTTACTTTTATATCCACTCTGTATTAGTCTTCAGCTCAAAGGTATGAGATTCAGTCTGTAGATATCAGTTAAGTCATGTTCACAATGGCATGAGAAACCAGCGTTTGGGGTACGTTTTTGCTGCTCCCCAAATGCCTAGCAAAGCAGCCTACCATGGATAATATGGACAGCGGACAGAGCTGTTCACATTTGAAAATATGTAGTGTTTGTATTGCTTCTCAACACTGTGCAGCAGAATGAAGCTACATGTCGAGCCTGGGAGGAGTTGAAGCTTGTCAACTCCTTCCATTCAAATCTATGGTAATGCGCTTTAAGAACATCTCCCCCCCCCCCAAAAAAAAAAAAAAAAATCACTTGTAGGATGACTGAGGTGAGTTTTTTAAATTCCTTAAACACGCATTTACTGCGTCAAAAAGGCACATTAATGTTACAGGGGCGGGGCATTGGTTCGTGTTAATGCCAATGATTGTTTATTTTTTTGGGGGTTTTTTTGCAAATGTAAACTTAGCTTTAAAGCAATCTGACAAGTAAACAAAAGGTAATATTTTAATTAAATTTGCCTCTGTTTATCCCCTTATTAACACTTAGGCCTCTTGCACACTGCAGCTTGAAAAAGCTCAGTACAGCTTATTTTTTTTAATGGGCTAATACAGCCCATTAACCTCTTCTCGTCCGCGCTATAGCCGAATGATGGCTACAGCGTGGACCTACTTTGCCAGGACCCCTTACCACGTGATCAGCTGTCAGCCAATGACAGCTGATCATGTGATGTAAACAGAGCCAATAATCGGCTATTTTTTCTCATGCTGATAGCGTGAGCAGAAAAAAAAAGCCGATCACAGGCGGCTGTGAGAGGGACATCAGTCCCGATCATGGAGAGGCCCTGCAGAGTCATCTGTGCCACCTGCCATTACTGCCTAACAGTGCCGCCTACCAGTGCCCACCAGCGCCACCTATAAATGTCACCAATCAGTGCCTTATCACCAGTGCTGCCTATCAATGCCACCTTCCAGTGCCCATCAGTGCTACTCATCAGTGCCACCTATCAGGGTCCATCAGTGCCACCTCATCAGTGCCGTCTTATCTGTGCCCATCAGTGCAGCCTATCAGTGACCATCAGTGCAGCCTCCATTAACAAACGATGAAACATGTTTTTTGTTTTTTCAAAAATTTGTCTTTTTTTGTTTAGCAAAAAATTAAAACCCAAGAGGTGATTAAATGCCACCAAAAAAAAGCTCTATTTGTGTGGAAAAAAAATGCAAAAAATTTCTATGTACATTTGAGTACAGTGTTGCATGACCACGCAATTGTCATTCAAATTGTGATGGCGCTGAAAGCTAAAAATTGGTCTGGGCAGGAGGAGGGTTTAAGTGGCCAGTAAGTGGTTAATTGTAATGTGCCTATGCACACAGGCGCGTAAAAATTGAAAAATCTGCATTTTTGGTCAGTAATTTACGGCTCGTGCACGCAAATATCCATTGACAAATTATGAATGCAAAATTGCGTGGACGCCTATGCGCGAACAAATAGAAAAATCTGCATTTTTGGTCAGTAATTTATGCCTCATGTGCGCAATTGCAAATATCCATTAACAAATTGTGAAATTGCGCAAACGCATATGACCAATGTCATTTGAAAGGACTTCAAAATTCTTTTTGCTTTTAGCATTCAGTTATGGATGAATGTAATTACGCAAATGAAAACCACATACACTGTTAGAAATGAATTTAATAGCATTTTTCTCTCCTGCTCCTTTGAATTTACTTGAATTGGATTTTCGTCATGATGGGAAAACAAATAGAAATTTGACCCCATTAACAATTAGAAATTTTATCAAAAGTTCTTAAAATGGAAAATTTCAAACAAAATTCTACTAGTCTGTGACCAGTTGTAGTTTACCGTAATCAGCCCTATTTAATTAATTGTTCTATTTCTCCCTTCAACTCCTATTTTCCTGCTTTTTTTTTATTTAATTTTATTAACCATTAATATTTAACTTTTTTTTTTATTACTTGTTTTGTTTAACTTTTTTTTTACATTTAAAAAGTACAAGATTAAAAAAAAAAAAAAACTTTAATTTTTTGTAAATACTGTAACTTTTAAATGCTTTGTACCAGAATTGATATTCTAATGTAATTTTAAACAGGGCAAATTGCAGAATAAAACGTATACGTTTTATCTACATTATTTTTTAGAAGCAAATATATCTTAAATGATTTTACAAAATAACACAAAAAAAATAAAGAAAAACCATGCCACTTCAATGTAAGAAAATGGCTGTGAACATGAGGCCCAATTGTAGTTAGCATATTACACTATTAAGAGTAGAAAAATTACTAGTTAAAACATATGCTTCTCAAGTAGTTTAACATATAAGCAATTGGTATTTAAATAATTGAGGCCAAGCCCTATAATAACAGAAGGTGATGTGGCACAATAAAAAAATATATATATAATTTATATACAGGAAAGACAAAGGAGGAACGAGCAGTCGAAAGTAGGAAAAAGACCAGGGATATTAGGGTATGAGTGATTCCCGAGAACCAAGACAATTTAAAAAGGAAGCTACTAATCAGAGGGCGGTACCAAAAACAACTATCGGGGTAATCATGATAGGTCGCGAAAGGTGTCTACTCTATCCTTGTGGAGGACTGAGATGATGTGGCTACTGTTAGAGAATAGGATCTCTTTGAGGTCATCTGAGGTGGAGAAATGGATCCTAATATACCACAAGGTAGTGAATTGCTCAAAAGTATCATTGTCCAATGCTAGCATTTCCTCCATACACATAATATCATTCACTGTGGAAACCAACAAAGACATGGGGGGGGGGGTGAAGGCAGCCTTTCAAAGTAGCAGTATGGGTTGGCGTGCTGCTAATGATAAATGGCGTAGAAGGCTCCATTTCTGGGACGCTTTCGGCCTGGGACCATGGAAAGGAGTGCCCTTATTTTGTTTTTTTTTTACTTTAGTTTACAACCACTCCAGTTTTAGTGTGCAGGTGTCTTGTCGAATACAGTCCCCTATCCAAAAGTGTCCGCCCTGTACTGCGCAGGCGCAGTACGGAGGACAAACGAGACGCCGAAAGTCTCCGAAGTTCAACAGCTGATCGTCAGCTGTACACGGCGCCTGCGCATTTATTCTTACCCTATGTCCAGGATCATTCCCTACTATCCAAGTGGACATAGAGTTAGAATAAATAGTTCTTGAGCGCAGCGAGGCCGTGCCCGAAGCGTGGCGAGCGAAGCGTGTCGAGCGAAGCGTGTCGAGCGAAGCGTGGCGAGCGAAGCGTGGCTAGCGAAGCGTGGCTAGCGAAGCGTGGCGAGCGAAGCGAGGCGAGCGAAGCGAGCCCGCGAGGGGCCCTCTTACACAGCCATCGCTAACAGGTGCCCGAGCACCGTGTACAGCTGATGGTCAGCTGATCAACTTCGGACATTTTCGGCATCTCCTGCTCCTCCGTACTGCGCAGGCGCTGCGCCTGCGCAGTACGGGGCGGACACTATCTGATAGGAGGACACTATATGTCAGAACACAGGCAGTGTGAACTGGCCTTTTACTTTTATAAAAAAAAAAGTTATTTACATATTTCTTAAAGGGTTAGTAACTATGTTTAACCACTTGCCGACTGGCTCAGTGATCTCTGTCATGTTCTAGTGAGCCCATCCCCCCTACAGTTAGAACATGCTGAGGGAACACAGGTAACCCCTTGATCGCCCCCTAGTGTTTAACCCCTTCTCTGCCAGTGACATTTACACAGTAATCAGTGCATTTAATAGCACTGATCACTGTATAAATGCCAATGGTCCCAAAATAGTGTCAAAAGTGTCCGATCTTCCTGCCGCAATGTCGCAGTCATGATAAAATTCACAGATCGCCGCCATTACTAATAAAAAACAATTATTATTAAAAATGCCATAGATCTGTCCCCTATTTTGTAGATGCAATAACTTTTGCGCAAACCAATCAATATACTCCTTATTGCGAATTTTTTTTTTTTTTTTTGTTTACCAAAATTATGTAGAAGAATACATATTGGCCTAAACTGTGGAAGAAATTAGTTTTTTATACATTTTTTGGGGATATTTATTATAGCAAAAAGTAAAAAACATTGCTTTTTTTTTTCAAAATGTATGCTTTTTTTTTTGTTTACAGCGCAAAAAATAAAAACCGCAGAGGTGATCAAATACCACCAAAAGAAAGCTCTATTTGTGGGGAAAAAAGGGCGTCAATTTTGTTTGGGTGCAATGTCGCACGACCGCGCAATTGTCAGTTAAAGCGATGCAGTGCCGTATCGCAAAAATAGGCTTGGTCAGGAAGGGGTAAAGCCTTCCGGGGCTGAAGTGGTTAAAAATACTAAAAATAGTCTTCTTGAACATGCTTACTTTATTTATATTGTATCTTTGATGTAACTATTGTAACCAAAGCCCTCTTTGCGTTTTGCAGGCTCGCTTGTCTTATATGAGGATTAAATACCTCTTTTTCTCATGGCTGGCGGTGTTCATAAGCAGTTGGGTCATATATGTACGTTACAACTCGTACACAGAGCTCTGCAGAGGACATGAGTGCAAGGCTAACATCGTAAGTATTTTCAAAGGACAGAAATAATTGTAATGGTATTTGTATCTCAAACATTAGTAATGAAGATGGCGCTTGTATGACTCCTAATGGCCATGTGTTGTATAATATGATTGCTTACACTATGGTACCTTTTTCTTTTTTTTTTTTTGTTAGAGCCGTTTCCTTGCTACTTGCACAACACTGCGTGGTTGCTGTGTCATGTGTTCCTATACATAGACTGCGGTGTCTGGCTGCAACTTCTCTTTTTTCACCTCTAGATCTGTTCCATTGTATCGCTGCCCCAGGCTTGGATTGCAGGTTATCCACTATAGTAAGACTAGCTATACATGAATCCCCCTTTTTTTCATTCAACCAAGGGGTTGAATGAAAGAAAATGATTCAGTGTGGATGGGGGAATCGATGGCGGAATCGCTCCCACTGGGCTATTGTATTCTGATAGCAGAGAGATTTCTCCACCGTTAGAATACACTTATCGAGAGAAAAGTATCCAACAGACTGGTTATACACAAATCAATTGATCGGCTTGTGTACAACCAGCCTGCCCATACATGCTGAAACAGACCAATTCTGATCCATGTATGGCTGGCTTAACTGGTAACCTTTATTTTTTAAATGACTGTTCTGTTATATGCAGATTAAATGTCTTTTTTTCTCCTCTATCAATGGATTTGCATGAAGCTAATTGGTTACCGTGAATTGCTCTCTATTTGAAAAGCGCAGCTGATGAAAGATATTTTAACTTTGTATTTAGTGTAATTATGATTTGAAATACAGGTCTTGAAACTGTATATGTATGTGCCTTGTTACTCCTGCAAGGTATATTATTGGAATTGCTTTAACTTACTTAAAGTGTTACTAAACCCACAACAGTAAAATCAGTCTGTATATGCAGTAATGCATGCTTGTTATACTTACTGTGGAACCTAAGGGTTTAATCCTCTGCATTGTGTAAAAAGGCTGTTTGATCCTGACACTTCTGATCCTCCTCTCCTTCCACTGACTCATAATAATTTCCTGATAACACAGAGTCTATGGAGTCAGGCTGCACATGCTCAGTTTGGTGTGTATGGCTAGAGAGGTTTTTTTATTGGGAGGGTTTATGTGACCAGCCCAGGACCAATCGCCACTTTCCCAACAGAGGGTCAGGGGGCTTGCAGTCTCGTAGGTCAGTCAGAAAAACTCCTCCTACAAGCTTCAACCAGTTCTTGGATGGACACTTATAAAAGTCACAAGACACTAACTGCTGATGGGAAAATGTATTTAGCAGTTGACCACTTGCCGACCATGTCACGCAGATATACAGCGGCACAATAGCTCTCCTGGGTGAATTACCGTGCATGTACGTCCTGCCCCTTTTCGGCCACCAGAGGGCGTGCGATCACGTGCACGAGTGGCAGCATGGAAATTTGTGTGTGTAAACGCACAAATCCCTGTGCTGTCAGAGGAGAGGAGCCATATCGTTTGTTCCTACTAAGTAGGAAAAATGATATGGCTCCTCTCCTAATCAATCCTATCCCCATACAGTTAGAACACAGTGAGGGAAACACAATACACCCCTTGATCGCCCCCTGGTGTTAACCCCTTCCCTGCCAGTGACATTTACACAGTAATCAGCGCATTTTTATAGCACTGATCGCTGTATAAATGCCAGTGGTCCCTAAAACGTGTCAGAAGTCTCCGATCTGTCTGTCGCAATGTCGCAAAAATCGCAGATCACTAGCCATTGCTAGTAAGAAATAATAAAAATGCCATAAATCTTTTTTTTATTTAATTTTTTTTACCATAAATATGTAGAAAAATAAATATAAAGCCTAAACTGATGAAGAAATTTTTTTTTTTTTTTAAATTTGGGGGATATTTATTATAGCAAAAAGTCAAAAATATTGTTTTGGTTTTTTTTTTTCAAAATTGTCACTCTTTTTTTGTTTATAGCGCAAAAAATAAAAAACCGCAGAGGTGATCAAATACCACCAAAAGAAAGCTCTATTTGTGGGAAAAATAGGACGCAAATTTAGTTTGGGTACAGCGTCGCATGGCCGCGCAATTGTCAGTTAAAGCGACGCAGTGCCAAAATCTTCCAGGGCTGAAGCAGAGAAAATTGAGTACTGTCCGTGATACTTTTTTTATTTGCACTAACATACAATTTTTCAGGACAAGCTTTCGGGGTATGTCCCCTTCTTCAAGGTCCAAGCAGTACTCTTGGACCTTGAAGAAGGGGACATACCCCGAAAGCTTGTCCTGAAAAATTGTATGTTAGTGCAAATAAAAAAAGTATCACGGACAGTACTCAATTTTCTCTGTCACAATTGCACTAATACGGCTACAATCAAATCAGGGCTGAAGCAGTTAATATTTACTAAAATAACTGCATTTCCATGTTCTGTGTACTGTGGAAGACTAAATATGATTGCAGGGCTCTGGGTTTAGTAACACTTTAAGATCCCTGCACCCAAGTATAAAGGGAAAGTCACATGAATAATAAGGTTAACTCTTTCCACTGGACATTGCCATAAGCCTCAGATCATGCAAAACCTACTGTAAATGTGCAGTACAGATGTTTATCTTTTATTTTTATATTTTTTTTTTATCATATTACCATCTTCATATCTTTTACAAAGTTTGATTTGTTTATACGACTCTTTCTTGGAGGATGTTGCATGAACTATATCTGAATAGCAATATGTCTTGTATTTACATTTAAAAACAAAATGTAGATTGTTGGGCAAAGGTTCATCCCACATGCAGTGGATATAAAAAGTCTACACACCTCTGTTAAAATGCCAGGTTTCTGTGATGTAAAAAAAATGAGACAAAGATTAATTTCAGAACTTTTTCCACCTTTATTGTGACTTATAAACTGTACAACTCAGTTGAAAAAAAACTGAAATCTTTTAGGTGCAGGGAAGTAAAAATAAAAAAAACTAAAATAAGGTTGCATAAGTGTGCACACCCTTGAACTAATACTTTGTTGAAGCACCTTTTGATTTTATTACAGCACTCAGTCTTTTTGGGTATGAGTCTATCAGCATGGCACATCTTGACTTGGCAATATTTGCCCACTCTTCTTTGCAAAAACACTCCAGATCTGTCAGATTTGTGAGGGCATCTCTTGTGCACAGTCCTCTTCAGACCACCCCACAAATTTTCAATCGGACACAGATCTGGGCTCTGACTGGGTCATTCCAAAACTTTATTCTTATTGTATGCTTTGGGTCGCTGTCATCCTGAAAGATGAAGTTCCTCTTCATGTTCAGCTTTCTAGCAAAAGCCTAAAGGTTTTGTGCCAATATTGACCAGTATTTGTAACTGTTTATAATTCCCTCTACCTTGACTAAGGCCCCTCTTCCAGCTAAAGTAAAACAGCCCCAAAGCATTATGCTGCTACCACCATGCTTCATTGTGGGTATGGGGTTCTTTTGGTGATGTGCAGTGTTGTTTTTGTACCAAACATATCTTTTAGAATTATGGCTAAAGGGTTCAACCTTGGTTTCTACAGACCATAACACATTATCCCACATGGTTTTTGGGAGACTTCAGATGTGTCTTTGCAAAATTTAGCCAGGCTTGGATGTTTTTCTTGTAAGAAAAGGCTTCCGCCTTGCCACTCTACCCCATAGCCCAGACATATGAAAATACGGGAGATTGTTTTCACATGTACCACACAGCCAGTACTTGCCAGATATTCCTGCAGCTCCTTCAATGTTGCTGTAGGCCTCTTGGCAGCCTCCCTGACCAGTTTTCTTCTCGTCTTTTCATCAATTTTGGAGTGATGTCAAGTTCTTGGTAATGTCACTGTTGTGCCATATTTTCTACACTTGATGACTGTCTTCACTGTGTTCCATCTAATGCCTTGGACATTCTTTTGTACCCTTCTCCTGACTGATACCTTTTAACAATGAGATCCCTCTGATACTTTGGAAGCTCTCTCCAGACCATGGATTTTGCTGTAGGATGCGACTAAAAAAATGTCAGGAAAAAAGCAGAGGGGCTGCCCCTGGGATTTTATGGGCAGAAGATGAAAACCAGATATGATATGATTGATCTCATTGTGGGAGGCCAAACGAAGTGCATGTGCACAGAAGTCCCAACATGTTTCAGAATATATGCTTAGATACTTAATTCCTTCTTCAAGGGCTTATTTAGAAGAAGCTGTATTATCTGGTGATACAACAGCAGAAAATCAGAAAAATGTATATACCGTACACTATAAAAGCATGTAAATGTATAAACACAGTAGGTGACAGCATGGTATACAAATAGGGCAGGCACTTTGAACCTGACAATACTCATGTAGTGACTATCTTTGGTGAATCACAGTACACATCAGGATTCACAGGTTGTCAGGTTTTGCATCTCCTTACTGTCCCATCGCACATTGGAATATTCTGGAACATAAGTGGGGAGTATATATTTGTCCCCAAAAACAGGTGATGCAGAGGTCACCATGCTAGGTAGAATATTGTATAGGTTGAATAGGTAAGGGAGTCATTGATCTATAGAGCAGATGGGATCCAATGCCTGGAACAGGTGAGTTTTTCAGATGACCGGAGGGCTCACCGCAAAATTTAATGAGCCTCTCCGAGCACCTGTGTCACAGGAGTGTTCAGGGGCTCGTCTATCCGACGATCCCCCGGCACAAGCGGTGTCACCACGCACACAGCCCGATGGCGCCAGGAGGCCCCCACGTGCCGGAGAGCTCCGGTGAAGAAAAGATGGCAGAGCTTGCGTCACAAAAAAATTTCCAAAGGCTATGCGAGAGGACATGACACTCAAGAATATAGAACAAGAATTTTGAAGCCACAAAGGGTACACTCAGAGAAAGCATGGTAACAACGGAAGACTCCCTAATTCTAGTCAAAGTGTATAGATTGATGGGCATATTGATGAGCATATGTCTGAGTGTGACATGTGAGATGTAACAGAACAGCATAACTCACATGTCTCTCTCAAAGCCTCCAGAAGAAAAGCCCTGTAGAAAAGGCTTAAAATTGAAGGCCTCGTGCAAACCAGGTGGCGAGGTAGCATTCAAGTCTGAAATCCATCTTAACTCACGCTGTAGGAGGAGCTTGTTGAGGTCTCCTCCCCGTGAGCCTGGATGTTTTTGGTCAAACACTAAACCGGTCACTTCAGGAAAGTGGGCGCTGTGGACTTGTGCCACATGTCTCCCTAAAGGTAGATCAGGGTTGCTAGTCTGCATGGCCAAGATGTGGCAAATTCTTTGCCTTAATTTTTGTAAAGTTTTGCCTATATAGTAGCAACTGCAACCACACTGCAGATGATGCATGACTCCCATAGTTAGCAAAGTGTCTAGGGGTAAAGTTCCAGCCATTGGGCAGTCGTATATTTTTCCGCGTGTCCATTTATCGACAGTGGGCAAAAAGAACCACACGGAAATGTGCCAAACAATTGGCACCATCCCATGGGGAACATTCCCGTGGGTCCCCGAAATTCACTTTGGACTAGAATGTCACCCACAGAGGTGGCTCGCCTGTAGGTGACTAAAGGGGCTGGTGGCACAAAAGGTCCTATACTGGGGTCAGTAGTTTAGATGCCAGTATTTACTGAAGATTTGTTTGACTTTCAAATGTTCATTGGAATATGTGGTGATGATTCTTGTACATTCATTCTTAATAGGTTTGTTCTTTTTATTGGAAAATAAAAGATCATGTATGTTCATATTGGCTACACGGTTAAATGCCTTTTTGAGGCATTTGTGACTGTAACCCCTCTCTAACAAGCTTCGTTTTAGACCCCTAAGCCGCATATACACGAGCGGAATGTCAGAGAGAAAAAGTCAGACAGAAGCTTTTCATCATCTATTCCGATCATGTATAGGCCTCATCGAACTTCTTTTTTAGAAAATTCTGACGGACCTAGAAATGAAACATTTTCTGAATATTTCCGAAAAACCGATCGTCTGTATGCTGTTCTGATGGACCAAAAACGACGCATGCTGTGAAGCAAGTACGAGACAGAAGCTATTGGCTACTGGCTATTGAACTTCCTTTTTCTAGTCCCGTTGTAAGTGTTGTATGTCACCGCGTTCTGGACGGTCGGACTTTGGTCGACTTTGGGTTGACCGTGTGTAGGCAAGACCGCTTGAATGGAATTCCGTCGGAGAAACCTTCGAAGTTAATTCCGACAGCAAAACCGGTCGTGTGCACGTGGCATTAGCCTCATACTTGTAGTCCTAATCACTAGAGCAGTTGCATTGTGGTCGCAAGTACTGGCAGTAGCGAATCGAGTTAACTAGAGGTCTAGGTCGAAAACTGGAGGAGTGTAGGATAGTATTCCCTGCAGTTGGCTTCTTGAACAACTTGCAGGATAGCACTTTATCAGGGTCTTTGTAAATTTCAACACCCAAGAAGGCAACTCTAGAGGAACTTGATGACATGGTAAATTTGAATTTAAACTTGTTATAGTTAAGAGCAGCCAAACACTCGTGTAGTAGGTCCTCTGGACCATCCCGAGGGATGAAGATGTTAACTATGTACCTGTGCCGCGTGATGATGTTGCACAGGTACATGGAGAGATCCTCATTCTCAAATATGGTCCGCTCCCACTCCCCCAGGTAAACATTATGCTTGAGTATGTATTAAGGAGAACGTAATATGAACTCATTAAAAGATTCTTCATGGTGACTGGTTTGGGATAGTACTTTGCGAATACACGCAAGTCCCTTGGTGTGTGGTATAGAACTATAAAGTGCCTCCACGTCTAAGGTAGCCAAGATATAGCCACCAGACATGTGGATGCCATCAATTAATTGCAAAAGATGAATTGTGTCGGACATAGGAGGGTAGGGCAAGAACAAAAGGTCTCAGGTGTTCATCCACCACTTTTGATAGATTCTCTGTGATAGCACCGTATTCCGATATAATGGGTCTGCTGGGAGGGCCACCATCATTTTTATGACTCTTAGGGAGCGAATAGAATGTAGCTATTTTGGGAACGGTAGTACGAACAAAATTCCATAGTTGTTTGGAAATAACATTATTATAGAAAGCACTATCAACAAACAAATAAAAATCCTTATTGAAGGTGTCTCAATCGCTTTATTGGTCAATACCAATCAGCATTGCTCAAGATTTTTGTGCACATAAGTAATAACAGAAGGGGGAGGGGCGGAGGTAATTACCATCAGTCACCATATAGGAGTGACCCTCCAATGAATTCCTCTTACAATAGTGAAGCCCCATGGAGATCAGGTCAGAACCCAGGTAGAGGTCACCATCATTTAGGTAGTGTTGGTGGTTACCATCAGACACAAGGTGGACCTGTCTCCACTTACAATAGATTTGCCTCACTGCAGGATAACAGGGGGATCATTTTTTAGACCAACAGAGGATCCCTTGGAGAGGCCCACCCCCGCAAACTTTGACCTGGGTAGGCGGGTGGAGGGACCATCCCCCAACAGGGTCCAGTCAGGAATGGCCAATTCAGCCAAAGGAAAAGAAAAAACAGAGGATGTAGAGGGAGAGAAGAATCCAAAAGGCAAAGACCCCACTAGGCACAGGGATATACAATTTACTTGGGACCCCTTTATCAGACTGAGATACGTGTTTTGGTCAAAGGTCTAAAATTTGCCCCTATTAGGAATTTAAATAAATTCCAAACATATATTAATGTCCAGAAGTATATCCAAGGGCTTAATATTAAAAAATATTTTGCATCAAATCTGATACAGAGGAATTTTTCCCAACCTGTAATCTAGCGTTAGGACTAAATATGTATTTAACCCCCCTTGTTCAGACAATAGACATTTTGAAGTGTTCAGAAACATGGTGTGTAGTGATTTAAAGCGGAGTTCCACCCAATTTTGAGAGATGGTCTTAAACGAAAGACCACCTTTCCACCTCTCGTTTTTGGATATTTAAACATATATATCTTTTTTACTTGCTCTTGTACCTTTTTTTGAAGTACTAAGAGTACTTCCGATCCAGCCGGGCCAAGGCCGAGGACATCACATCTTCTACTGCGGCGAGCTCCCCGTTGTCTTCTGGGACATGTGTGTGTCCCAGAAGACAAGCTGGCCATTCACAAAGCGCTGCGCGACTCGCGCAGTCGTAAACCAGGCTCCACTGCCGATTTCCCTTAGTTGAAATGGCAGCACCTGCACCCGATCTGATGGACAGATTGGCCTCGGGGCCGACATCGCGGGCTCCCTGGACAGGTAAGTATCCTTATTAAACGTCAGCAGCTACAGTGTTTGCAGCTGCTGACTTAAAAAAAAAAAAAAAATTTGGACTGGAACACCGCTTTAAGGTGAAAAAGATCAATGATTCTCAACAAATTAAAGGTATCAGCTCTTTGGAAAAGAGGAAGGATATTGTTATCTGACCTGCGGATAAAGGAGGAGGATTAGTGGTACTAAGAAGAACATATTGCTAAGAGGAAATGTATAGACTACTTAGAGATAAAGATACCGAGGTGCCATTGGCAGGTAACCCTATGTTGAGGGAAGCATAAAGGAATTTTGACCACCAAAGAAGCTTTATATTTGGATCACTTATTCTGTAGAACCCCCATTATGTATTTTTTACCAAAGATACATAAAAGTATAGAACAACCGCTGGGTCGCTGGGTTTGAGCATCTTGGTGACTGCAGATGTTGGATCATTGTACAACATTCTTAGTCATGATGACGCTCTGGCTTCAGTCAAATGGGCTCTAGCCAGCTCAGATCTCACTAGAAAACATATCAGGTTTTTACCTAATTGTTTAAAATTTTGTTTGGTGAACAATTATTTCTGGTTTGATTGCCGGTACTTCCTTTAGACCAGGGGTGTGGCGATGGGAGCTGGCTTCGCTCCCAGTGTGGCCAATCTTTTTATGACCCACTGGGGGGAAGAGGTCGTTTTCAAGGATCACCCACCTCAGTTGGTCTGTTACAGGAGGTACATAGACGATTTGATCCTGATTTGGGAGGAGGATATGGCAAGTTTGAGGATTTTTACCAATAAGTTGGATAATACTAAAAATATCAAACTCATTGGAATATTGATTTAAATCAAACGACATTCTTGGATTTGGAAATCTCCAAAAAGGATGATCGTTTTTTTTTACTAGGAATCATTTTAAGCCAACTGATCGGAATGCATGCATACCCTTAAATAGTAGCCATCACAAAATGTGGCTATGCAACATCCCCAGGGGACAGTTTATCAGACTCCGATGTAATTGTTCGTCGGAAGATGCATTTTTATTGCAGTCCCAGGTCCTGGCCAATAGGTTCGTGCAAAAAGGGTATACACATACTGATATAGAGACTAAGATAGAGAAAGTTAGGAAGATAGAGATACTATTACTGCAGATACCAATTGAGGTGGGAATGGTAAAAATAGGGAATTCCGGGTGATTATGGACTACAGTATTCAATATAAAGAAGTTGAGAAAATTGTGACCAAATATTGGCCCATTCTTAGACAGAATCGTGTTCTTGGGCCACTACTCCCCACACGACCTCAGTTTATATATCGTAAAGCGCCATCACTAAGGGATACCCTGGCTCCGGGAGTAATTGTTCCCCCCCCCCCAGGATTATTGATAACAAATTGTTTACTTTTTTTATCAGGCTTTTATGCATGTGGAAGATGTGCCACTTGTAAGAGTTTTAGAACTAATATTAAGAAACGTAAAACGTTCAGTTCGTCAGTCACACATAAACAATATCAAATTAGGGATTTTATCACCTGTGCCACAGGTGGTGTTTACATGTTGGAATGCGACTGTGGACTTCAGTACATTGGGAGGACAAGTAGGGCTTTACATGTACGAGTAGGTGAACACATCAATAATATTAAAAATGGGCTTAAAACACACAGCATATCTAGGTATTTAGAATGTGTCATCATCGTAATCCCAAGGGTTTGCAATTTTGGGGAATAGAAACTCTCAATACATTGGAGAGGTGGCAATTATGTTCGCCAATTAAGTCACAGAGAATCTTTCTGGATATATGAAACTAAAGGCATGTCCCCTGCAGGCTTGAATGATCTTAAAGTGGGGTTCCACCCAGGGGGTCCATTAAAAAAAAAAAATTATAAGTCAGCAGCTACATATACTGCAGCTGCTGACTTTTATTTGGACACTTACCTGTCCCTGGGTCCAGCGATGCGGGGGATCAAAGCCCCGCTCGTCCCCCCCCTCCGCTCGTCGGCGCCGGCATTTCAACTGTGGGCGCCGGGCTGTGGCTTCACAGCCTGGCACCCACTGCGCATGCACGAGCGGCGCCGCGCGCCGTGATTGGCCGCTCAATCACCTGGGACCTGTAATGGGTCCCAGATGATTGACAGGAGGGAGGGAACAGAGCGGAGCCCTTCCTGTGCCGAGGCGGAAGTGATGTCGCCAGCCCAGGCAAAGGAAGAGGCAGACTACGAGGGACCACCTAGCAACAGGCATTTAGAGGTAAGTAAAAAAAAAAAATATCCAAATGTTTTTTTGTTTTGTTTTTTTGAATTTTTCAGGTATGTTTGTTTTTTTGGGTGGAACCCCACTTTAATTGTTTTATTTTGGATAGTTTATTATTAGTAATTTTATTAATTTTCTTATTAGTTTTTAATTATTTTATATTCAGTTTTCATTATATATATTTACATATGATGATTATTCTGTCAAACATGTTAAGGGAGTGGCTGTGGTGTGACGTCATTGTTTTATATTTTATTCAATTATTGATTTCCATGTTCGCGCTGATTGTTGAAGTGCCCCTTTAATGTAGTGTGGGAATTTTATATCCCCAATGTATATAAATTTTTAGCACACGGTCAGACTGAATATAATGGCTAGAATCCTTTTTTTAATTCGAAATTATTTGTAACATTTCATGTTACGATTGTACTGGTTCTCTTAAAGCTTATATGATAGAAAGGATAAATTGTGCGGCTGTGTTGTTCTGTCCTGAGAAATTGGTTTAATTGTTATAAATCGTGGTAAGTGGGAATTTAATATCCCCAATGTATATATATTTTAGCACATGGTCAGGCTGAATATAGTGAGTAGAATCCTTTTTTAAATTATTTGTTTGTAACATTTCATGTTACAATTGTACTGGTTCACATATAGCTTATATGATAGGCAGGATAAATTGTGCGGCTGAGCCATTCTTTCCTGAGAAAATGGTTTAATTGGCGTTAGGTTGCTATGGCATTCATTTTATAACTGAGCGGGGTGTCTACGTTACGCTGAGAAAGTGCCGCCCATAGGACGTAACATGTACGGGGGAGGAGTTACGTATGATACCACCCGCGGCCATTTTCTTGGTTTGAAACCATATCAGTGCCATCACGCCTGCACTTGGTTTGAAGTGCTATACTTGTAAGTGGATTTCATACCTTTTATTGCTAAAATAAACATATAAAACTGAGAGCATTAGATCTCTTCCTTATGTTTACATACTGACCCTTGGTGGGGATCATCTCATACATCGTTGCTTGAGTGCTGGATGTCGATTCCCCATGGTATGAGATACATAGTATGTGACCTTTTCAGGTCAAATTTTTGAAGTGAGTGGCTAGAACTATCTGTGGTGGATAGGCTGCATTCACCCTCATCACTGTCTTATTTGATATCAAGCACTTTACACATGGAGGAGGACCATCTCTCATATTGGGACTGTGATTAAATTAATATATACTTTTGCGCTGCACTGATTTTGTTATACATTGTATGATGGGCTGCATCAATTCTTTCCGTAGCATCTCAGAATATGGCCTTTATAGATGTTCCTTTATCTGTAGAAGAGAATCATATAGCTGTTTTGTCCTTCCCCATGGCAAAGCCCCTAGCCCAGATGCCATCTCCCCAGAGTGGAATGAATGATGATAAAGTGTGGAGCTCCCCTCTACTCTTTGTAATCTCTATGCACAGTTTCATGATTAGGGGGCCCTCCCTGAATCCATGTACCAGGCGCAAACATTTTTTATCAATAAGGCCAATTTTGCTGCTGAACCCAGCTTGACCCCATACCAGATGTGGCCAGGGACTTCTCGTTCACAGACAAGTGTAGCGCTATAGGTTTTTAGAAGCTTATGATGTAACTTATGTAAATTTATGAAAAAGAAAGAAAAGTCTGTGTTGAACCACAATAAATTAAAAGTTTAACAAATTAAAAAGTAAAGTCTCTGATGTTCTTCAGGTGTCTCTTCAAATACAAAAGACTGCTGTTAGTCCAAAAGGTAAATAATTCCTTAATCACCACGTGGATAACACATGCAAAGATTTAGGTGTGATGGACCCTCCGCATAGAAAGAGTGAAGGCTTACCAGAAGGATTGAACTCATAGGAACGTACGTTCAATGAGTCAATCTAGCTTGTATCACCAACAGGCAATCAAAAGGAAGGACCTCCCAACTGGATGGCGACAAAACTCCAAATGTATCCAGACTTCTGAGGGAACTATCTTTGAAATGGATGGCAAACCTTCCCATGGATCATCTCAGAGGGATAGCCCATATGAAAATAAAGAAGGGGGGCCACATAGCATAATACCGTTTTGTAAAGCAAGTTTATTAAAAATAAGTAAACAACTTACATTTCAGTAGTAAAAAAGCGCTTCAAGTAAAATTATGGCAGGCAGTGGAGTCTCCCGACGCATTTCGTCTTATAAGACTTCATCTGGTGTACTCACCCACTGCTGCCATGCCCCTTAATATAGATATCTTAGCCCCCTTAATGAGGATCCAGCTCGTATCTAAAATTGATAGGCACTTCCGGGTTTAGCCAAGATGGCGGACCCGCGTGCGTTCCAAGCCTCATTATGGTGTGTATATATGCGTTCCAACGTCATACCAGATATTGTTGTAAAATATAATGAGATTGAAAGTGTAATAATAAATAAGAGTAAAGACCACTTCCTTGAAAAAGAAATCCCCAATGAATTAGAACTGATAAGGTTACTACATTTCTCTAAGAGAGAATGTAATCCGAGATAGGGAAAGCGAGTATCCGGACGTGCATCACCTCGTCAAGTGAGACGAACGCACGTCACTTCCCTTCTCGTGGACCGCTAAAGGTAAACAGCAGTTCAAGCCTCGTTTTGGTAATCATCAACCCAGTGACGTCAGTTAAGCTCTATACCGATGACACTGCGAAGCAACAGTGCGCAGTAACGCGGGCTAGGATCTGCGGAGCCAAAAAGATCAGTGTAAACTTTAAATGAAAAGATGAATATGTGTAATTATGAAAATAATATATCAATGGCAGTTATCACTCAGTGTGTCCAATATATAGTGATATCGTGATGGTAAACAACAAACATAGAGAGAAATATAGGAAAATAAGCTAACCTACTGAGATAATGAAATAAAAATTATGAAATGGAGAAGTGAAAGAAAGATATATATATATATATATATATATATATATATATATATATATATATATATATATATATATATATATATATATATATATATATATATATATATATATATATATATATATATATATATATATATATATGATGAGAAAAATGAGATAAAAATAAAGAAAAAGAAAAAATGAAAATAAAAAATAAAAGAAAAAATAAATGATATAAAAAATAATATAAAAAAAAAAAAAATAAATAAAATAAAAAATAAAATATAAAATAAAATAAATAAAAATAAAAAAAAATAAATAAAAAAAATAAATAAAGTGAAAATAAAATAAAAATAAATATAAAAAATAAATGCATAAAAATAAATATAAATATATAATAATAATAATATATATAATATATAATAATAATATAATATAAATATAAAAAATAAAATAAAAAATAACTAAGAAAGATTAAACAAAAAAGAAGGTGAATATGAATAATGAAAATAAAATAAATGAAGTGAAAAAATATTCATTTAAGAAGGTGATGATAGACACCACCTTGAGATATGTAAGTGTTCCAATGTGGACCCAAAACACTTACAGATCCAAAGTGTTGACAAAATATCATAAAGTGTACCTATCGACAAATAGAGACATAAATCATGAATGACTAACCTATGCCGTTAGGTGCTAAAGTGTGACCTAAAAAGTATCTATGTGATAATAACTCAATGTGTCATGACCCAAAAAAAGGCCAGAGAGTGTGAAAAATCTTTACAGTGAAAATGTCGGTAAAATCTTTCAGTGTATAAAAATATTTTTTCAGAGGGAAATAACCTCATTCAGTGTACAAAAATAAATAAATAAAAATAAAAAAATTTTGGAAATTGGCCTCACATAGATCCAAGATGAATTCTCAAGAGTTCTACACAGTTATACATACACCAACATACAAAACCTATACTTTTTCTCGAGGTGTATATACTAAGAGTCATTATTAAATGCATTTATATCGAGTTCCATGTTCATACCCCGTGGAGAGAGGGACTGTAACTCATGTATCCAGAATGTCTCTAGGCGGGAAACACCCCTGGTCTTAGCACCCCCTCTCCAGGGTGGGATGTATTGGTCAATAACTAGAAATTGTGAACCTAGTGGGTTGCCATTATGGAATTCCTTGAAATGTCTGGGTACGCTATGTTTCGACTTCCTCCCTTTGATAAGGGCAATATGCTCACCTACTCTTCTAGTGAAAGTTCTCGTTGTGCGGCCAACATATTGTTGGCCACACGGACATGTAATCAAATAGACTACATGTCTGGAATTGCATGTACAGAAAGGCTTGATGGTGTACCTTTTCCCTGTAACTGTCGATACAAATTCTGTTATTTTGCGTCCCGTTAGTGCATTGTGTTGGCATACAACACATTTTCTACATGGAAAGAATCCAATCCAGTTATGAAAAAATGAAGGACGCACTGGAGGGTTAGTAACATTGGGTGCTACTAGGCCACGTAGGGATGGTGCTCCTTTAAAAATTAGTTTAGCTTGTTCAGGTAACATTTTACCTAGAATGTTATCTTGCTTCAGAACCCCCCAATGTTTTTTCACAATATTCCAGATTTGTTTATGTTGCACTGAATATGAGGTTAACATTGCCCACTTGAATGCGGAATCTGGTTCTCTTTTGGGTTTCACCTCAAAAAGGGAATTCCTGTCCATATTGGTGACTCTCCGAAGGTCTAATTCCAGAGTAGTGCTATCATATCCCTTGTCAAGAAAGCGTTGTTTTAAGACATTCGCTTGTTCTATGAATACATCTAAATTTGTGCAGTTCCTACGAAGACGCAAAAACTGACTCCGGGGGACTGCATTAAGCCAGGATCTGTGGTGACAGCTATCCCTAGGGATAAAGCTGTTTCGATCTGTTGGCTTAAAATAAGTGTTGAATCCAAATTGTTTATTAACGATCTTAATTTCTAGGTCAAGGAAGTGGATCTCATTTTTGCTAGCTTCGTATGTTAAGGAGATACCTCTATCATTTGTATTAAGATATTCGAAAAATAGTTTCAATGATTCTGGAGTACCACTCCATAGGAGGATGTCGTCTATATATCTAGCCCACAGAACCAATGAAGTAGTTCCATGGGTATAGACGACATCGTCCTCCCACTTGGCCATGAAGAGGTTCGCAAGACTCGGAGCGAATTTCGCTCCCATGGCCACTCCACGTTGTTGTAGATAGTACCGTTGATCGAACCAGAAGTAATTATGTTTGGTTGCGAATTCAAGCAGCTCTATCAAATAATCGCATTGAAAGGATGCCAGAGATTCTTCCCGGTAAAGGAAATGTCTGACAGCCTCTATGCCTCTCTCATGCGGTATGCACGTGTATAAAGAGGCCCCATCTGCTGCAGCCATGATAAATCCTTCCTGTAGCTGAATCCCTTCCAAACGTTTAATTGTAGAACTAGTATCTTTCAAGAAAGAGGGTGTTTTTGTAACAATAGGCTGCAAATAAAAGTCAATATATTTGCCTATTCTAGAAGTGATAGAATTAATACCACTCACGATGGGCCTCCCTGGGGGGCGCACCGGATTTTTGTGGATTTTTGGCAAATAGTATATAGTGGGGATTCTTGGCGCAGAAGGTATCAGGAAAGCTTTTTCTTTTTTGTTTAGGATCTTAGAATCATAACCTTTAATTATAAGAGTCTGTAATTGTTTTTTATAAATACTAGTGGGATTGTTAGAGAGTTCTACATAGGTGTCTGGTTCTCTCAGTATCCGGTACATCTCCTCATCATATTGGCTCTTATCAAGTACCAATATTCTTCCTCCCTTGTCTGCTGCATTATTCATATTCACCTTCTTTCTTGTTTAATCTTTCTTAGTTATTTTTTATATTTATTTTTATTTTTATTTTCATGTATTTATTTTTTAGATTTATTTTTATTTCTATTTATTCTCTTTTTTCTCTATTTATTTTATTTTATTTTTTATTTTCACTTTATTTTATTTTTCATTTTTATTTATGTTATTTTATATTTTATTTTATTTTTTATTTTTTTTTTCAAATATTAAGTTTTATTTATTTTTTACATGCCCAATCTGGGCTTAAAACATACAATACAGTACAATACATAAAAAAGGAGAGGTATATTCATTCACCTTCTTAGATAATCTCTTACATTGTTGGAATTCGTACAATCGAAGGTCAGCAATAAAAATTCACATTAAACATTTCTCTCTATTAAGCTCCATTCGCCTCCCCTCGCATTCAGGTAGGATCCCAGCGCTCAAGAGGGAAGGAGCAAAGGAAATAATCATAGATGTACATCGGGAAAGGTGGGGATAGGTAAGGAGAAAAAGAAGGAAAGGTAGGGAGGGGGGGGGGAATTTGCAGGGGAAAGGGAGGGGGAGGGTATAGGGGGTGGGGGTATATGCCCTGGTTGATTCAGGACAGCCTCAGATTTTGTATTACCTGTAGAAGTGTATATATCAGGTGGTTCTAAGGGTGGTACCCTCTGAGGACAGAATAAATTGTTGCCATAGTGCCCACGTCTTTCTATATTTTTCCTGTTGGTGTCTCGCCGTTAGTACTAGATCTTCCATTCTACTTATCTCCTCCACCCCCCGAACCCATTCCGCTACAGTTGGTGGGGTTTGTTTTTTCCAATGGCGTGGGATGCAGGATTTAGCTGCATTAACTAGGTGTCGCACTATGGATTTTTTATATCTTTTAGTTGGTATAGTATTTACGTGTAACAGAAAGAAGGCCGGGTCATCGGGAATGTTGTATTCCGTGAATTTTTGGATGGTTGCTCTAATAGTGGTCCAGAAATGTGAAAGTTTCGAGCAGGTCCAGAATATGTGCAGCAACGTGCCCCTCTCCGCCCGACATCTCCAACAAAGTGTCGAGGTGTTCGGGTAGAAGGTATGTAGGGCTTGGGGGGTTAAATACCACCTCGTCAAGAGCTTATAGTTAGTTTCCTGTATTCTTGTGCAAATAGAGGATTTCAGTGAAAAAGTTACTACGCGTTGAATCTGGTCTGATGTAAATGTATGGTTCAGATCTTTCTCCCATTTACGTATAAAGGTTAGATGTGTGTCGTCTATCGGGGTAATGAGAAGGTTATACATTATCGATATTGTCTTTGTGAGTGCACCTTCCTCTGAGCAGTAGTCTTCAAATGTCGTTAGAGGTTGTGCAAACCTCTGTGGGTTAGGTATGGACGTGAGGTAGTGTCTCAATTGGATAGCCGTCCAAAAGGATAGCTTAAAAGGGCCTGTTTGGTCACTTAATATCTCCATGGATGGCCATGAATCTCCTGTCAGGAAGTGTCGGGCTTGTGTGCGTTTTAAGTTCAGGAGTACGTTTTTAACCTGAGGGTCTAAGCCCGGGGGGAATTGTGGGTTTCCTATAATTGGGTAGAGTGGGGAGTTAGCCGACGTCAGTGATTGCTGTTGGCATGTTTGTGAGCTCACCCTGAGTGTCGTCCCAATCAGCGGGTGTCTTTTGTCTTGTACTCGAAGGTGTTCATAACACCACAGAGCTCCCTGCAAGGGTATTTGTACCTGGGCCTGTTCCAGGTGTGTCCACAGTTTGAGGTCTTGATGTCGACACCAGTCTATAACTCTGCCTAAGTGTATAGCTTGGTAGTATTTTCTTACATCCGGGACAGCGAGGCCTCCGGAATCTTTGGGCATAGATAGGAGTGTACGTGGTAATCTCGATTTTTTGTTTGCCCATATGAATTTATGGAATTGACTGTGTACCTTTCTGAAGTAGGATGTGGAAATCGCAATTGGGAGCGCTTGTAATAAGTAAAGGTACTTGGGCAGGATGCACATCTTGATAAGGTTGCATCTACCGAACCAGGAGTGTAGGCCTTTACCCCAAGATGCCAGTAAAATCCTTGTTTTCTCTAGTAAGGGAGGGAAGTTCAACCTAAAGGTATGGTTAAGATTTGCTGGGATAAGAGTTCCCAAGTATGTCAGAGCTGTGGATGTCCACTTAAAGTTGAAACTGGAGCACAGTGTTTGCATTGTGGGTCGTGATAACTCTATACCCATGGCCTCTGACTTACTGTAGTTAATTTTAAGATTGGAGATATTTCCAAATTCTTCGAATTCTTTAAGAAGATTTGGCAGGGAGATTACTGGGTTTGATAGGGAAAACATCAGGTCATCTGCGTATGCAGAGACCTTATATTGGGCCCCTCCGACTGTTAGACCTTGGATGTCTGGGTTGTTTCTAATTTTGTTTAAAAACGGTTCCAACGTGAGGGCAAACAATAGGGGGGATAATGGGCAACCTTGTCTTGTCCCGTTCTTAATTTGGAAAGGGTCCGATAAAATTCCGTTCACTTTGACTTGAGCTGTGGGGGTATTGTATATCTGGGTAATCCATCCCAACATCTTTTCTCCCAGTCCTATGTGTCTGAGTACTGTAAACATATATTCCCAGTTCACCCTATCGAATGCTTTCTCAGCGTCCGTGTTTAGAAAGACTGAGGGTTTATGGGTCTGGTTAGCTATATGTATCAAGTTTATTACTTTAATTGTACTGTCTCTAGCTTCCCTGGTGGGGATAAAGCCCACCTGGTCTAAGTGAATTAAGGATTGCATATGATGGGCTAGACGGGTTGCGAGGATCTTAGTAAATAGTTTGAGGTCTGTGTTTAGTAGGGAAATGGGTCTATAGCTACCGCATATTAGAGGGTCTTTGCCTTCTTTTGGGATGACTGTGATGTGCGCTCTTGTGGTATCGTTTGAGAAGGCTGTTTGAGGTCCTATTGCATTAAAAAAGGATATCATGTGGTTGTTGAGGGATGAGAATAGCGTTTTATAATATGGGAGGGTAAGGCCATCTGGTCCAGGGGCTTTGTCAGGCTTGGCGGACTTAAGTGCTAATGTCAATTCTTCTTGCGTGATCGGTGAATCTAAATCCGCTATATTTTCTGGTGTCAGTGTGGGGATCTGGCTGGAGAGTAAATATGCTTCCGTCTTCGATTGTGCTCTTGGCACAGAAGGTAGATTGTAAAGGGTTTCGTAATATTCCTTAAAGGAATTAGCTATCTGACGTGGTAAGCTAACTTTCGTATCTGTTATTGTTTTAATATGGGGGATGTATGTTTTTAGTTTCAGATCTTTGACTGCTCTGGCTAGTATTCGTCCACATTTATCTCCCGATTCATAAGTAGTGAGGCGACATCTTTGTAATGCTGCTTTTGCCCTATACCCGAGAAGGTCATTTATTTGACTGCGGATGGAGTTTAGTTCGGCTTCGACTAGAGGGTCCGGCGAATTTTTGTGTTGCGTCGCAGTGATGTGGAGTTTGTTAAGGAGTAGCTCTAGCTGTTTCCCGTTCTCTCTTTTTATCCGTGCTCCGTGTTTTATAAATATCCCCCTGATAACTGCCTTATGGGCTTCCCATACCGAGCCTGGGGTGCAGTCAGACGTCGTGTTTGTACGGAAATAGTCTGTCAGTTCTCTATTTACTTCTTCTAAGACCTCTGGTCTCTGCAAAAGGCTCTCATTTAGGCGCCAGAATGGAGCCCTGTGTGTGGAGATGTCCGACAGTGCGTAGGTCATCACTATCGGAGCATGGTCTGACCATGTCCTTAATCCTATGGTTGACTCCTTAACAGCATGTAGTTGACTATGGGGGATTAGAAAGTAGTCTATTCTTGAGTGTATTTTGTGGGGGGGTGAATAGAACGTGTAGTCCCGTTCACCAGGGTGGTGGAGACGCCACACGTCGATGAGCTGGTTCTCATGTAGGGTTTTGGTGATGCGTTTACGGGCCTTGATCGATACTGAGGACGATCCTGATGAGGTGTCTACATGTGGAGCTAGAGGTGTGTTGAAGTCTCCCCCTAGTATCAGTTGCCCCTCACGAAAGTTGTTTAGTTTGGAGAGGGTGTGCTGTATGAAAGTGTCTTGGTTTTCATTTGGAGCATATACGGTCGCCAGCGTGAGTAGTTTGTCTCCGATAAGACCCTTAATAAATGTGTATCTACCCTCTCTATCTATCATAGAGGCCCTAAGGGTCCAATGTATTCTACTTGACAGGAGGATGGATGTTCCTCTAGATTTGGTCTTATTAGTAGAGTGGAAGGTCAGTGGGAAGGATCTGTTTTTAAGGACTGGCAATTTGTCCTCTTTAAAATGGGTTTCCTGGATGAAGGCCACGTCAGCCTTGGCTCTCCATAGCTCATTCATAAGAATACGTCGTTTCTCCGGTGTGTTAAGGCCCTTGGCATTAACCGAAAATATTTTCAGGCTGTCCATCCTCAACCAGAGCACTGGGTATGATAGGGGAGGAAAGGAGGGGAGGAAAGGAGGGGAGGAAAGCGGGGATAGGAACCTAGCTACTGATTAGCTGTATTAGGTCTTTACTGAGTGACCTCAAACACTTTATCTTGTGTCCGAGGCAATCCAGCAATATCAGGGAAAGTTAAGAAAAGAATTCAGTGGGGTGGGAGGATGGGAGGGGGGGGGGAGTAAGTGGGGTGTCACTACTGCAAGCTTTTAGCTTGCTCTTGCACGTCTCTACGAACTTCAGTCGAGAAGCGCGCGGCCTATGTGGGGGGGTGACTGGAGAGGGCAAAGGAGGGGTGCTCCCGACCCATCCAGACCAGACCAGGCCTTGGGATATATATAAGTGGTACCCTTGGTCTTTGTATGGGTTAGATTAGCATGTTGTAATATTCATATCCCCGGCAGGTAAGGGCCAACTAGGATCAATTAAGAGATGATTTCAATTTACTTAAGCCTTTTGTGGTCATGTGTCTAAGAATAAGAACCCTAGGGGTCTCCTGCGGATTTATTCAAAAGTGCTGAGCAGTATAACTATCAGAAACCGACCTAGCATTCTCACATATCAAATTTGAATATCCATCAGAATGAGTTTCAGCTCTTCATCTTACACCAATTATCAGGTAATTTCCTTAATCACTACATGCTCCATGTATCTCAGTGTAGTCTGTCATTTATTCTATTATCCTTATATAAACTAGCCAGCTAGTCTGGCTTAACCAATCATTAGCTCTGGCATTTAGGGCGACAGCCTGTATTCACAGTATCTTATCTGTCTATGTAGTAAATTGTACAGTAATATCTAAGTCATTACGTTACTCATCTGTGCCTAGAGCTGTAAAAAAAAAAACCATAAATTAGGGGGGAACATATAACAAAAACAAAACCCCCTGTAACAAAGAGAAAAAATATTAAACCTTACTCCAGATATCCCCAGGGACTGAGAGAGCGGAGCAAAAAACCCCCCAAGCCCCCCCCCCCCCCAGAGGCGAGGGGCGGAGCCATCCCCCCCGCTCCCCCACAGTGGTCCCGCTAAGAGACAGGTAGTTTTTCATGTCAATCCTGGAGTATATAGTAAGTTCGGTCAGGGGATATCCTAGCAGTTGAGGAAAAATAATAAAACAAAACCGAAACTGAGTGTCTTGCCCCAGGGGGGAGCAATAACTTCCTCTGACTCACGTCAAACTCTCCCCTGTTAGAGGTGGTGGGTGGAATTATTTCTTCTGTTTTTGTAAGGCATTTCTGGGAAAAGACAGGCAGTCTTTCGTATCTAATCGTTCTGTCTCAGGGAAGGGCAGCAACCCCTCATGACTCACGTGTCCCATCTGGTGTCGGTGGACGAGATCTCCGGCGTTGTCTCTGTGGCCTCGGTTGAGGATTGGACTGCAACGATTGTGGGCTTAGTCGACCCCCCGGTTGGGGGAGAAACATCAGCCAATTCGGCATCCGGATGGGGGTGGTCTCCAGAAATGTAAAGAAGGCTGGTAAGTCCCTCTGAGAGCGCAGCTGGAACGATCTCTGTCCTCTTCTAAAGAGCACTGAAAGTGGGTATCCCCACCGATAGGTGGCACCTTGTCTGCGGGCTGTCTCTAGCACTGGGCGCAGCATAGCTCTCCTCTGGAGGGTGGCTCTGGAGACATCTGGTAGAATTTTAATCGTTGCTCCATCGAAGTCTACGTCTCCTGCCTCCCATGCTCTGCGGATGATTATTTCCTTGTGGGAATAGTGATGAAGTCGACATATGACATCCCTTGGTCTATTAGGGTCTTGCGATTTTGGGCCTAGCGCTCGGTGGATGCGGTCAAACTCCATATTCTGTGGGAGCGGGTCTCCTGGTAGCTTGCGGAATATGGCTATCGCAGTGGCAGCCAGATCCTCAGGTCCCGTCGCCTCCGGGAGGCCGCGCAGGCGGAGGTTGTTGCGCCTACTGCGGTCCTCCATTTCCTCCTGGTGTAGCTGAAGCATTGTTGCAGCGTCCACATGGGCCCCTTGAAGGTGTTCTAACTCTGATACCCGTTTTTCCAGGGATGTCACTGAGGTCTCTCCTGCCGCCAGTCTAGTGGAGAGCACGCTCAGCTCTCCTCTCACTTCCTGCATGTCTTTGCGGTGTTGTGTTTCCAGGCGCTCGATGAGAGACTCCATGTCCTGCTTAGTGGGGAGGGCCTTAAGTAGTGCCCATAGCTCCGCTTCTCCTCTCATGCCTCCAGAGGTTAGCTCAGGGGTCCCCGACCCGGACTGCAGGGCTACCGGGAGTCCCGAGTACGAGTCTGAGTCTATGGAGGCAGCTGGGGATGCCGATCGGCTCACTTGCGTTCCGCTCGTCTCTCCTCGTGGTTCCGCCATCTTGGGGTCTGGGGTGGGAGCCCGGGGCCGAGTGAGAAAATGATCTATAGTTCCCCCAGAGTCTCTCGACTTGGCCGATTTACCTCTCCCCTTTGTCCTCCTTCTCCTTGGGTACATGCCTCGCACACCGGGTAGATTTTAGAGCATAGTAGGCTCGGCTAGTCCGGACGAAGCCGGGAGCTCAGAAGCACAGCGTCCTCACCTCGCCATGTCCAGGCCACGCCCCTATTTTTTATTTTTATATATTTTTTATATTTTTTATATCATTTATTTTTTCTTTTATTTTTTATTTTTATTTTTATTTTTTATTTTTCTTTATTTTTATTTGATTTATTTTTTTCTCATTTTTCTCATATTTTTCTCATCTTTATATATATCTTTCTTTCACTTCTCCATTTCATAATTTTTATTTCATTATCTCACTAGGTTAGCTTATTTTCCTATATTTCTCTCTATGTTTGTTGTTTACCATCCTGATATCACTATATATTGGACACACTGAGTGATAACTGCCATTGATATATTATTTTCATAATTACACATATTCATCTTTTCATTTAAAGTTTACACTGATCTTTTTGGCTGCACAGATCCTAGCCCACGTTACTGCGCACTGTTGCTTCGCAGTGTCATCGGTATAGAGCTTAACTGACGTCACTGGGTTGATGATTACCAAAACGAGGCTTGAACCGCTGTTTACCTTTAGCGGTCCACGAGAAGGGAAGTGACGTGCGTTCGTCTCACTCGACGCGGTGATGCACGTCCGGCTACTCGCTTTCCCTATCTCGGATTACATTCTCTCTTAGAGAAATGTAGCAACCTTATCAGTTCTAATTCATTGGGGATTTCTTTTTCAAGGAAGTGGTCTTTACTCTTATTTATTATTACACTTTCAATCTCATTATACTTTACAACAATATCTGGTATGACGTTGGAACGCATATATACACACCATATTGAGGCTTGGAACGCACGCGGGTCCGCCATCTTGGCTAAACCCGGAAGTGCCTATCAATTTTAGATACGAGCTGGATCCTCATTAAGGGGGCTAAGATATCTATATTAAGGGGCATGGTAGCAGTGGGTGAGTACCCCAGATGAAGTCTTATTAGACGAAACGCGTCAGAGACTCCACTGCCTGCCATCATTTTACTTGAAGCGCTTTTTTACTACTGAAATGTAAGTTGTTTACTTATTTTTAATAAACTTGCTTTACAAAACGGTATTATGCTATGTTGCCCCCCTTCTTTATTTTCATATGGGCTATCCCTCTGAGATGATCCATGGGAAGGTTTGCCATCCATTTCAAAGATAGTTCCCTCAGGAGTCTGGATACATTTGGAGTTTTGTCGCCATCCAGTTGGGAGGTCCTTCCTTTTGATTGCCTGTTGGTGATACAAGCTAGATTGACTCATTGAACGTACGTTCCTATGAGTTCAATCCTTCTGGTAAGCCTTCACTCTTTCTATGCGGAGGGTCCATCACACCTAAATCTTTGCATGTGTTATCCACGTGGTGATTAAGGAATTATTTACCTTTTGGACTAACAGCAGTCTTTTGTATTTGAAGAGACACCTGAAGAACATCAGAGACTTTAATTTTTAATTTGTTAAACTTTTAATTTATTGTGGATCAACGCAGACTTTTCTTTCTTTTTCATAAATTTACATAAGTTACATCATAAGCTTCTAAAAACCTATAGCGCTACACTTGTCTGTGTACTTAATTTTGACAAAATCCTTATTTGTTGTGTGAGCTGCTGTTTTGTTGGTCAAGCGCAGGGTTAAACTTTTTTCTCCAGGGACTTCTTGTTGACTCTCCAATGGAAAACTGAAATTAAATACTTGGCAGAGTATTGTCACCCTAAATTTTTTGCCTCTCCTGACCTTCCAGGTTTGGTAGTTCGAAGTCCCTACCCTTATCTCATCAGCAAGATACATTTAATTAAGATGAAGTTACTATGTCTGGCTGTCCCTCTTTAAGCAACTAAATGTACATATGTCCTCCTTTTTATGGAGTAATGGGCCCTTGTGACTCAGCTTATCTACATTGAGAAAGTCCTTAGCCTCTGGTGAGTTGGCACTCCTGACCTTTTTTCAATACTTTTTGGCTGGGCAGCTTGTGCTTGCCCACAACTGGCTTACTGTTATCTGAGATAAAGCTGTGGTTGAAGATGCCATCCTTGGTTCATATGAGGCATTGTAGTCTCTCTTATACAGAAGCTGTCAGGCCTCATACCCCCTCACTTGCACCATGAGATCAACTATTAAAGCTTGGAATAGGATTGGCGTACTTCGTACAGATGTTTCGGGTCAATGGTCACCATATGTACCTCTGTGGAGCAATCCAAATCGTCCTCAACTTTTTCAGTTACCTAGAGCCAGCCATGTGGGCATCGAGGAGAGTTAAGGTTTTGAAGAACTTGTTTGATAATAAACTTCCTTCCTTCAGAGTGCTAAAACCTAAATATTTTCTCCCTAATTGGTACTTTTTCCGTTATATTCACCTTTATCATGACTGTCTCACACAATTTACTTTCTTTTCTACCAGTTTATCCACTTCCAATTTAGAGTCTCTTTTACAAGCTGAGTCCTTGCTTTGGACCCATTTGGTTCTATACAAGGCCTTGCAACAGCCCAACTCGCAGGTTTTGCTTAAAGCGGGAGTCCGGCGACCAATTTTTTTTTTTTTGGTCATTGAGAAACTTTGCTATTCCCAAAATAATACTCACCATTTGGGTGTACTATTTCTGCCTCTGTCTGTTTTCGTACTGAAGAATAACTTAAAAAATGTGATGCTGGCTGTTTCCATCTTGCTTGTGGGCATGTGAAGCCCACAAGCATTGATTTCCTGGATGCGGTGAATGCTGTTCCTTCACAGCTTGTTCACACGCATGATTGTTTCCGCACTGAATCTTGGGAAGCCTGACACTAAGCTCCCAGGAGACGGTGCGGCGCCGGGGAAAGGCAATAAACACGCCTACTCCCATGGGAGGAGAGACAGGAAGTGCCACAATAAAGTACAATATAAAGGTAATTACAGCGATAAAAAAAAATTTCGTGCGGCATTTCAACATCTATGCAATTAACTGAAGGGGGTAAGATTAAGTTAAAAATTTGAATGGAACCCCGCTTTAAGTGCAGAGAGAAATAGACCTCTGATCTCCCACATATTGACAGTGATGATTGGGATGATATCTGGGATTATCACAGCAATTGATTTCCACCAGAGATAAGCGTGTGCAATTTAAAATCATGCATTGTTATTACCGCTCACCAGACTGAGTGTGCAAGTTCTTAGCCAATCACTCCACCATGTGCTGGGGATGTAACAGTGTAAATGCAAACTTCCTCCACATCTTTTGGACCTGTCCCATGTTAAGCCAATATTGGCAACAGGTCTTGCAATTCATTGCAGCTGTTACCAACATTTAGATACCCTTAGAATTGAATATCTCTTTATTTTATTGAACCCTTGGTCCACAAAAAACGCTACTTGGTCTGCTACTCCTTTTATACCTGAAAGGCGATTGTGCTACTATGGCTGTCCTCAGTCCCATCAACCCTCAAAGTGAAAACCCTTATAAATTCTGTTCTTCTCTACAACAGCAGAAGATGCTCTACTCCATCCGAAAAAATTTTGTCCTCTTGGGTGGAAAATTCAGATACGGCATGTCAGGGCTACTGGATCCCTTTTGGGAACCTTTGCTGCAGTGTGGCTATGCACATCATACACTCTTAGAGGGTTTAACCAATCTTTCCTTCTTCAGCACTTAATGTTTATGGCCCTTTTTTCTTTGTGGTGCATCTTTTGTTGTATGTACAGTACCTTATGTAGGCTCTAGATGATGGTATGTGTACAATAGCAGAGAGTTACAGCTTGTATATGTTCTCCTCTGGTCCTAGATGTTTAAAGTATATTTAATCTGTTTTTAATGCTCTGTTCTATTTCATTAGTTGGTAATGTGTGGTGTTATCGGGATAGACCACAACCTGCGTTTGTTTACTGGTTTCTAACTGTGAAATGTAGGTTCTCACTTTTCCTTTTTACTTTACACTATACTTTTAAAATTAAATTTGATAAAATATTCTGGTTACTGGCCAGTGCTCGGTGTGCCCATTTACAATGGTGGTCAGTGTGTCCCCTTACATTAGCAGCCAGTGCAGTGTGCCCGCTCAACTTAAGTGCCTCTGGTGAGCTTTGACATTCAATTTTACCCTGGGTGTCCACCTCCTCACAATCAGCAGCAGCATACTTAAAATATTGGTGGAGATGGGGACAGCAGGCAGGCAGGAAGGTTGATGGTGATGTGGGTTGTAGAAGTGCTGGTTTACTGCCCGGATATTCCTGCCATTGATTACACATTAGGACAAGCCTGGGGTGGGAGCACTGCCCAGACAAGGAAACCGGGGCTGTCCACAATCAACATGACAAGGGGATGATTTGGGGGAGAGGTACAGCAGCACAAAGTGCTTTACAAAATGACATGTGGTGGCAGCTGTTTGAGAGTTCTAGGAGGATTTGCGGAGCTCTAGCGCACCCAGGCACCCTCCTGGGGCCATGACTAATCTTCTGCAATCTGGGGTACCCAAATCCTTGGCTGCTGTAAACAGCAAAGCTAATCATTCCCTCCCATCTCCTGCAGGTTCCTGTGAAAAATAATTAAATAAAAATTTGCCCATCGTAATGATGGCCCAATTCGAACTTGCAATAAGTGGTGAGGTCACAGAAGACACCTTAGGATGCTAACAGACTGTGAATCATATATGGGTAAAACTGTACAGAACACTAGGATGCATATGATAATTGCAAAGACAATCCAGGCCAGCAGATACCTTTTGCATCCAAAGTTTATTTTAAAGTAGGAAAACAATTCTTTTCCAATTTTTATATACATGCAAAGCATTCACTGTCTGGATGCCTGACACTAAAATAAGGGCCTTGTAATCTGTGACAAATTTCTGTCTGAATCTGTCCCCAAGGCTTTTATATGAGCTTGGTGCTCACTCTTAACAGCCTTTAATTAGCCCAATTATTCTTAAGGCGTATAATTAGGAACATGTTTAGAAGTGTCATTGTGATAGGAGGCAAAACAGTGAGCAACGACATTACAAAACATGTTAATGATTTGCTGTGTGAGGCTGAAGCTAGAGTTCCTGTGGGGATTTACATTTACTGGTGTGTATATATATAACATTTGTATGTATATTTCATTTTCTATACTGTTTAACTCAAACATTATCCATGCATGGGATTATTGCTTCTTCTACTGTAAGTATTTATCCATTTTCTACCATTTTCCTTGTAAATGCTTTTAAAGTATCAGTTGCTCTTACTGGGAAATGTTGCTCGTCTCTATGGAGCTCTGATTGCAACTATCTCCAGCAGGGATATGTAACCTCTAAGGAAGATGTGGCTAACCAGCATCCTATCTGCCCCAGTATCTTCATCACATGCAAATTGAAGTAATAATATTGGTAAATGTTTAGGCCTTATGCACAATGGACGTTATACAAACACCAGTAGCATTAGCAGTAGAAAGCTGTAGCTGTAGAATGAGTTTTTGCAGTAGCGTTTTTTTTTATTTTTTTAGCAAAATTATACTTCCACACAAAGCTTATGGCTCAAAAATGCTCATAAATGCCAAATAGCTGCAATTTTCAGTGTTTTTGGCGCATTTGAGCTATGATCAGAGTTATGCCCTGTACACACGGTTGGATTTTCCGTTAGAAAATGTGTGATAGAACCTTGTTGTCGGAAATTCCGACTGTGTGTGGGCTCCATCACACATTTTCCATCGGAATTTCCGACACACAAAGTTTGAGAGCAGGCTGTAAAATTTTCCGACAACAAAATCCGTTGTCGGAAATTCCAATCGTGTGGACACAAATCCGACGCACAAAGTGCCACGCATGCTCAGAATAAATGAAGAGACAAAAGCTATTGGCTACTGCCCCGTTTATAGTCCCGACGTACGTGTTTTACGTCACCGCATTTAGAACGATCGGATTTTCTGACAACTTGTGTGACCGTGTGTATGCAAGACAAGTTTGAGCCAACATCCGTCGGAAAAAATCCATGGATTTTGTTGACGGGATGTCTGACCGTGTGTACGGGGCATTAGTGTTTTTATGGCTGAAAAACTTGTAAAACCCACTAGTTCTGCGGGTGGGGTCCAGCTAGAAAACACCCGTGCCAAAAAACGCTGATAACAGCCTATGTGTGCATGGACACAGGATAACATGCTGGGGAGTTTACTGGCTGTAGAAAAAAATGCCTGAAGCCAAAGACAGCAGCTGTAAAAACGTCCAGTTGTAGAACTCCAGCAAAAATGTTTTAAATATATATACAGTTAAAACATGAAATAAGAAGCAGCATTTGCTGCAATACTCATGCTCAATTCAGCGCTATCCCAACAGTATTTCTTTTCCAACATTAGTTGTGGAAACTAAGTTTTCTAGGTTGACTTACAGCCAGCATTATTTAACTCATTTTGTCTGATTCAGGCTTTCAGGGGAGCAGAAGCAGCACAGTTTACGATCTCACTCTGCCCATCTGCTATGCTTCCCTTTAGCATGCTCCTTGTGCTGCTTCTTCCTCCCAAATTCCTACTCTACAGGGAGTGAAATAAGTTTATACAAATCAAATTCAGGTACTTACTCTGCCTGAAAAATATAAATGTAATGATGTATTAATGAATACAGCAATGTGACTATTTAAAAACTGCACTCGTGCTAAAAAATATCAAACGCCAAATTTGCACAGATGCACTCAAATAGCATGAAAGATGCTAATGCTCAATAACATTAACCTAATATTGTTGGCAACAACAATATTAGGTTAATATTAATGAATACAGGAATACATTATCTTTTCGATTTTATTTCTGCCTAATGTTTAGCTTTAAGTGATAATTTATTCTTCACAAAAACTAGACACAGAATATTATAAACTTACAAACCTTTATAGTGAAATGACATGAATCAATCAAATGTTGCATTACCATTTAAATAATGTATCAAATATGTGTCAAGGACAAATCAATAACATGTATAATGTATAACATGTAAGCGTAAGTCTCATGTTCCATAAAGTGTCCATATTCTGAAATCTGTAACCACAATATATTTTTCTATCTAATAATGTATATTCCAAACATGTAAAGCCACCATCAATTGTATGTGCCAACCATTCTAGAGGATTCAGAACTTCCCAACTATTCTGACCCCTTTATACAAAGGTCATAGATTAACTACAATGCTATACGTTCCACTAGATTATCGCTGTCGCTGCTCAATTGATTTCTTCTCCTTAATGACCATTAATGAGACCGATATGAAAAACACTTGTTTACACACCCTTTCAATCTTGTACATTTATTACCAAAGAGAACAGTAATTAAGAAAGGGACTCACATTTTAAAAGTGCATCAAAGCATTTTGAAATTACACTTTATACTCAGCACACATGTGTGTCATGACGTCATCGGCCCAGCGCATCTCATCACTTCAAACTCCATCAGGGACTTGTGGGAGGACAAGTCGAAAAACAAACCAGGGTCTGCTGCAAGGCTTGTGTGTTAACAGAATGATGATTTTAAAAGTAGAATGAGCACAGGGATGACTGATTTTAAGTATGCAGCTGCTCTTCCATTGGGCAAAAGGGCCTGGATCCTAAGACTGGCTGAACAGAATTAAATTTTTTTTCAAAAATCCAGGAATTGCAAGAGGCTGATACAAAGGCAAATCTAAGTAATGTATTACTTGAATTAAAAAACACACAAGTCCTATAACTACATTCATTTGTTTCTTTTATATCTGGCAGTTCTGCAACTCCTTCTGCAGCAGGAGTGTACACTCACTGGCCACTGTATTAGGTACACCTGTTCAATTGCTTGGTAACACAAATTGCTAATCAGCCAATCACATGGCACCAACTCAATGCATTTAGGCATCTAGACGTGGTGAAGATGATCTGCTGAAGTTCAAACCGAGCATTAGAATTTGAAAGAAAGGGGATTTAATTGGCTTGGAATGTGGCATGGTTGTTGTTGCCAAACAGGCTGGTCTGATTATTTTCAAAACTGCTGATCTACTGGGATTTTCACACAACCATCTCTAGGGTTTACAGAAAATGATCCAAAAAAGAGAAAATATCCAGTGAGCGGCAGTTGATGGGTGAAAATTTCTTCTGAGTGTCAGAGGAGAATGGGCAGACTGCTTCAAGATGATAGGCAACAGTAACTCAAATAACAGCTTGTTACAACCAAAGTATGCAGAATACCATCTGTAAATGCACAACACATTGAACTTTGAAGCAGATGGGCTACAGCAGCAGAAGACCACACTAGGTGCCACTCCTGTCAGCTAAGAACAGGAAACTGAGGCTACAATTCGCACAGGCTCACCATAATTGGACAATAGAAGATTGGAAAATTGTTGCCTGGTTTGATGAGTCTCGATTTTGGCTGCAACATTCAGATGGTAGGGTCAGAATCTGGCATAAACATTAAAGCATGGATATATCCTGCCTTGTATCAATGGTTCAGGCTGGTGGAGGTGGTTTAATGGTGTGGGGGATATTTTCTTGGAACACTTTGGGCCCCTTAGTAGCAATTGAGCATTGTTTAAATGCCATGGCCTACCTCAGTATTGTTGCTGACCATGTCCATCCCTTTATAACTGCAGTGTAAAAATCTTCTGGTGGCTACTTCCAACAGGATAATGCACCATGTTACAAAGCTCAAATCCTCTAAAAACTGGTTTCTTGAACATAACAATGAGTTCATTGTACTCCAATGGCCTCCACAGTCACTGGAGCTCAATCCAATAGAGCAACTTTGGAATGTGGTGGAACAGGAGATTTGCATAATGGATGTGCCGCTGACAAATCTGCAGCAGCTGCGTAATGCTATCATGTCAGTATGGACCCAAATCTCTGCAAAATGTTACCAACACCTTGTTGAATCTATGCCATGAAGAATTAAGGTAGTTCTGAAGGCAAAAGGGGGTCCAACCCAGTATTAAGAAGGTGTACATACTTAAGTGGCCGGTGAGTGTATAGTGTCAGTTACTGGTCAGTGGACCTTACACTTGGGTGCACAAGCAGAGAACAGCCTAATTTTTGTAGTGACCAGATGATGATGGTTAAAAAGTTACAAAAACTGACTAACACTTGTTGCAGATAGGGTACAGGGTGCCCATATAGAGGAATTTCAGCCAACATACACGGCTACTTTTAAATGCTTTTGGAACAATTCTTTTCCATAGTTTTTGAAAAAGTAGTGGGCACACAGACCTCTATATATCTTTGATACACCAGGAGTGAAGAATAGAAAATCAAATCTCTTAACTCTGCATGGTTATTTGAGGACCACGGATGAAATCACCCACAAAACATACACAATGATATTGTATCACAGTTGGTCCAAAAAATGTTTGTATTGTGCAGTACTGTGCTTGGTGATGAAATCTGTAAAGTGAGACGATGACTTATGTATTGACTTATCTACCAATACAACATACAAAAAGATAGGATTCTAAGAAGAAAATTCTATTTTTTTTTGTTCAAGTAACATGAAAAGAAACTGGTTATTGCTAGGACAAGTGGTCACAGTGGAGATACAGAATCCCATAGGAAATGTTTTCAGAGTAAATAAAACCTGCAGCGAGAACGTTTGTTTATCTAGTTTAATCGTTTCACTATTGATGTGGTTTTTTTTCTCTTCTGCTTCTAGTGTGATAAGTATAGAAAAGGCATTATTGACGGATCAGCCTGTGAAGGTCTTTGCTCCAAGGAAAATCTCTATTTTGGAAAATGTTTGTCAACCAGACCGAACAATCAGGTAATATTTGAATTCTTTGCGCATTACTAGGGAGAATAGCAGAGACGGTGCATGTCAGGGATAAGCAGTCTTCAGCACTCCATCTGTTAAAGTCTCATATGCTGCTTGGGGAGCTGTAGTTCTGCAACATCTGGAACATCTTCCCTTGTGTGCTCATAAGAGAAGATAATGCAGGGCTCTCACTTCTACTTAACATTCTGAGAAGTGCGTCAGTGACCCTTCTCTAGAGAGTATGGCTAACCTTTTTTATTTTTAGCAGTAGAGCCACATAATACAATATTATTACTGATAACATTTATATAAATGTCTAAGAGGAACTGAATGTTTGCCCCACAGCAACCAACCATATTTTTTCATATTGCAAACGCAGTGTTTTGTTCCTTGGGCATCATGAAATGTTTGGAACACATCTTTCCTCAGCCATATGAGTCCCAGTGTTCCTTATAAAGATGGCATTTCATATGATGCTTATTTGGTATATTCAGTCATTTTAGCCCTAATATTTTATTATTGGACTGTGCATGATATTAAAGGAGTGATTTGTAAAACTAAATGATTGGTGCCGTATCGGTTTGGTGTTTCCTGATTTTACTGATTGTGTCCCAAGCATAATCCATACTTGAGGTAGAGCTGTACAGCGTCAAGACTGTTCCATTATAATGGCGGTAAGCTACCGTACCTTATACTGAGACTTCAAATTTTTTTCTCAAAACTTTTAATGGTCTCAATATGATTTAAAATTTGCTGATAGAAAGAACAAATAATGATGCCAAACATGCAATGAATTTTCCAACAATGGTATCAGTACTCCAATAGTGCCAGTAATAAAAACAAAACTGTCTGTTTACAACTAAAACATAGCCCTGGTATAACAGGGGGATCAGCCCAGTCGTTTAAACTCTGCAAACGAAATATATTGATCTGTGCAAATACATACAAGCAGCCAGCAAAAAGAATGATCTATAAAGTCCTTGTATACAATCTCATGTGAATTGAGTCTCTATAAAAGAGAATCCTCAATCAAAGGATCAGTTATATAAACTGGTACAGTATTCAGGTCTAAAGATGCATGTTATGTTAACAGGACTGCATGCGTATGTGCCGCACATTGGACCCACACTAGCACAAAGTGCACTCAGATGCATAAGGCCTTATACCAAATGCCACTTTGCTCATCCAATCCTAAAAGACAGTTACAGGCATGATGTCCAGCATTGAAGTGCAGGCTCTGATTATACATTGTTGAAATGCTCTGTTTTAGAAGTATCTGGGAATCTGGGGAAATCTAGAAGGTGTGATAAAGTGTCAGATGGAGGATGCTGAGCATGTTGATTTTGGATCTGAGCTGGAACCTAGGAAAGAAATTATACTGTTTGACAAGCCAACAAGAGGAACCACTGTGCAAAAATTCAAAGAGATGGTGCATAGTCTCTTTAAAGTAAGTAATATACCTTTCTTATATCTTACTAACAATTCCTCTTAGTTGAGAATGATTCTTGACCATCTGTAATGAACTTAGATATGTCTAGGGGAGAGAAGAATATACTTACCTGATTGTTCGATCCTGCCTGCCTAAAAGCCAACCATAGATCATTTTCAGAAAAGAAAATGGCTCGATTCAAATGACTCCAGCTGGGCTATTATGTTCTCCGGGGGGGGTTTGTACCCAAGTCAGTCAATGGATTAACTTGGGTAAAATCAGCCTGCCCAGACATGGTTTGAATTTCGGCTGATCCCTGAGATTCGAACCGTCTGTTGCTGGCTTAAAACCGGTCTCTGCAGCTCCTGCACACCCGTGCTTAAGGAGCCTTGAGCAGTGGACTGTTCCTGACTTCATCAAGCCGAGAGCAGGCCCCACAGACCTGTTCTGAATGTAAGGACGCCAGGAACATTCCACCGCTGGATCAGGTGAGACTAAAGCCTTCTCATTTCCCCTGGAAAAAAATGGCAGTTAATCCTTTCAGTGCAGGCAAACTATCTTTTGCCCAAAGTTGGGCTTTAAGTCCTTTCTGGTGGATACCAACAGCTTGAAATACCCACTTGCATCTTTTGTGTATTTGGGAGTACTGGTAGTAAGCTTCTCCAAGTTTCCTGGTTCTGTTGATTTACACCCACTACAAAGTGCATATTGCTTATCATGCTAGTCTCTTCATAATGCAAGATAAAGAATCTAGGAGAGGAAATCACTTCTAATTGCTGAGGTAGATGGACAGAGGTTTTTATGGTTTATTTTCTAAGAAAGAAATATAAAAAGAAAAGAAACCGAATCTGTGTCAATATAATCCATCCAATCACAATATTATCTTAATCCATAATCAACAATATACAAAAATAAACAAATGAATATGATACTATTAATCAAATATTTACTATAGAAATGGTTTAAAGAAGGGGGAATTCATTCAATCCTGGGGGACAAGTAGCCCTCAGGGAATAGATCCACCTAATCTCCCTCAGAAGGACCTTCCTGTCCCAGCCCTCTCTGGGATCCTTTGGAAATATGTCCAAGGCTAAAAAAACAGACAGAAAAGGGGCGATTATTGATAGTCAATAGCTGCATATGTGACTACTGGGGAGTACAGATCCCCAGTATCTCAATCGCATATATAAATATCTGTATAAGCTATCTAATGGGATAGACTTGGATTTGTAACTATAAACCTTTTACGATGCAATAATGAATGTTGAGGCTATTTACAACACATAAATATTTTTATTTTTTTGACAAATCTCCTATGTTTGTTATGAGATTTTTTCATGTACCCATAAAATGTTGTTTTAACTTATCCTGTTGGTGGAGGTGTACCTTGTAAGGCCCCTTTCTCACGGGCTGTCCGAACAGGTCCACCTGTCAGTTTTTCAGACAGACCTGATCGAACCTTCCATTCACACCTATGGAGCGGTGGATGTCAGCGGTGACATGTCCGCTGACATCTGCCGCTATCCTGTCCACCAAATCCAGACGGATGGTGGTCCTATTTTCCATTCTTCTATTTTGATCGGATGAAAGCGGACAGGCGGTTTATTTTCACCCGATTTTCCTATAGAAGAGAGTGGGACTGCACAGTTAGCGGAGACAGACCTTTCATATGCTTGCTCAGGGGGGATCAGCGGAGCAATCCCCGCTGAGCAAGCGGAGTCTGCCAAACGGAGGCGCCCATGTGAAAGGGTTTGAAACAGGAAAATCTGGATGCCGCACACCGGATAAAGTTGAAAACATCTTCTTTATTGTAAAACTTGGATCATAAAAAACAGGACAATCAGGCGGGTGGTACAGACACAGCTGACGCGTTTCGCGCTCTAGTTCGAGCGCTTACTCATAGCTGACAAATATTGGGATGACTGTCTTATATATATTAATAAGAGATACCACATGACTTCATGGTTACTCATCTAATGGATATCAGCTGAAAGCTGATTGTGCAAAGTGTCGGCATCTGCTATCAAAGACATGTGCTACCCAATAAGAAAAAAACTCTTATGGATATGACTTTTTAAAACAACAATGAATACATAGGAAAATATATTTATATATATGTATACATATACACATACACACATATATATGTATGTGTTTGAATATGTGAGTGAAGTGAGATAAACACACAATATGTATGAACAAAGGGCTAGTGTGATGCAACTTAATTGTGTTAAAACAAAATGCAAAAAAGCACAGCAACAAATGAGTGAAAAATTAGTGACTGGAAAAAACTGTATATATGTAAAAAAGGTGTAAAAGTATGTGGACCTGAATTTATATGTAAAACGCATGACTACAGCAGTGTATGTGCACTACTAGTGAAAAAATATAATAAATACATAAATAAGTAAAAATGAAAATAAATAAATATGTGCATTAATAATTGATAGTGAAAATTGAATATGTGCACCAATAGGTAATGCAATGTAGCCATATGCATTAAAAAAGGACAATAATGAAAAAATATTAATAATAATAAAAAAAGTGAAGATGAAAATAGAATAGGATATAGTGAAAGAAATTAATAAGATTGAATTTGAAAGATAAAATCCAAATTGTAATTGTATATGTATACCAGCCGTTTAAATGTCAAAGTATGGGATGCATAATGAAATAAATAGCCAAATTATTTGGTCAAACCAGTGTATATACATGAACATGGTTTTGATTCCAAGATAGTGTATGAAATATAAGTAAAAAGATGAATAAAAGAAAATGTCAAATAACTAAACAAAAACTATGTTATGGTGCTATCAGTTTGAGTGATAAATTGTGCATGTAAATCGGCTTGTGTATGAATGTGTCAAAAGCCTATCAGAGCGATTGCAACTAAAAGTGAAGTGTCTTGTGTGTAGCAATTAGTTTAAGTAGTTGATCCTGAATAGAGATCAGTTTGTGTGTGGGTATATCAAAACCTGTCTAAGCAATCACATATAAAATTGAGATGCCTTGTATATAACACAAGGTTTATAAGCAGTGGGTGGCGGTTCCACCACAGACCAAGTGTGTAAAAAAGGGGGTTGTCAAAGTAATGAATAAACATAGATGTAAGTATGGTATAGCTGGAGCAATGGAAACATATGAAGTGCCCTGCGATGTGATGTAAAACTGCATGTGATAGAGCAACAATGTCTCTGTGGACTGGGAGCGCATCAAGCTATTCAGCAAATAGGGACAAAATTAAGAATAAAGAGTGGGCATGGATGTTTAAATAGAAATGTATCAGTGAGTATAGCAGTGTGATACAAAGTTTCAATAGGAACGGCGGTTGTGTATGTGGTATGTAAGCTGGCTATAGAGGGTAAAGATGTTGCAAAAAAACAGGAGTAAATATTGAGCCACAACAAATAACAATATGTTAAATGTTGTGTTAATTGTGTCTCATGTAAAGGATTATATTTAGCAATACATGTCAGCAGATGCCGGACCACTAAACAGCTGACCATCTAGTAATTCACATTAAAATGTACAGAAACTGTGAGCACACTAATACATGATCCAGATGATAATGCGTTCAGTAAGTAGAAAATTAATAATATATCAATACGCAGGTAAACACCTGGAAAATTGATGCGAATCCAATCTATAAAGATGATGGAAATACATTACCATACTATATATCACAATGAAAGTGATATCGTTGTATGTCATTTAAATTGACCACACAACTTCTAAGCATATACATGCAGCAAGTTACAAAACGAAAAGTATATACATACAATTATGAGAACAGGTCTATGCTTTATATGCAGAATAATAAATTTAGAATATGAATGCATGATGAAACATTATTATAATTAGGATGTTATTTTTAGAAAATATATATATATATAAATCTGCGTGAAAATATTTAACATGTATCCATACATATATGTGTATTAAGTAGTTTGTTCATGAGGTGAGAATTTGTATTGAATAAAATATCAATCTATAGATCCAAGTATGGACATGAATATAAATGATAAAGATGAAAAATTAATAATTGAAAATGTTGAACAAACAAAATAAAATTTTCTTTTTTCTTATATTATTAACAGTGTGCTATTAATGTCCAGTAGAAAATCATTACTCCTTATTGTTTATTGTATGTGAGGATTTTTATGTTTTCTAAAACATTCTCTATTTGTTATGTAACCTAATGTTAATAAACAAAATGGACACCATAGAACCATGTTAAAAATATATATATTTTCCTCATACCTTCGTGATAACCTCTATATGTCAAAGCTCTTGACCTACAATCACTGGTGTAATGAGTGAAGGATTCATCCAAACCATGTAAACTAGTCAAAAATATAGACTATTATAATATGTTTGATGTAAGGTGTGAGAGCATAAGCCTGGAGGTTAGTCGAGGTAATAATCCATGTCTTGGCACCTAACTGACTGGAGTATATAATAATGCAGTAGAAAACAACTGGAAAATGGAAGAGGGTAATGTAAGATTATTATGATTTTTATGATGAAAATGTTTATGATTATATATAGCTCGGTAAATTACTCATAATAATAGGAGACATCCTATTCATAGTTGAGGCCTAAGGGAATCCTCGTATTTAAGGAAAATATCCAATATACCTCGCGCTTGCACAGCAGCTGGAATCTGTCCCCTACTCTGACAGGTGTGACCACCTTTTCTATGCCCTGGATGGAGAGGCTGGATACGTCTTTCTGGTGCACAAAAATCCAATGTTTAGCCACATTGGTTAGTTTGTCCTTTTCAATGTCATATAAGTGATCGTATAAACGATCTCTGAGGCGTCGGGTCGTTCGCCCGACATATTGGATTTGGCAGATGTCGCAGGTGATGACATATACTATAAATTGGGTGTTACAATTAATAAATGAGTTTATATTGAAAGATTTGCCATTGGTGCAAGATTTTACTTGTTTTCCCTTCTTTATATGGCCGCAATAATTGCACCCCTTTTTACCACATTTGTAGTTGCCAACCAAATTCAACCAGTTTGAATTGGTTCGTCTAGTTGGTACCAAACTGGGTGAAAGAAGGCTCCCCAAAGTGGGTGCCCTACGAGAAACCACCTTGATACCCCTAGAGAGGATGCTGTCAAAAGCAGCATCATTGTGTAAAATTGGAAGGTATTTAGTAACAATTTTCCTTATTTGGTTATATTCCGCGATGTATGGCGTGGAAAATACCGGAGTGGTAATGGAAGGGGAAGTGATGTGGGGTTTATCTTGTAAAAGTGTCTGCCTAGGGACAGCACTTGCTGTAGTGAGTGCTCTATTAACCAGAGCTGTACCGTATCCCCGGTCTCTAAACCATTGGGCCATGTTGTTAGCTTCACTTTGGAAGCTTTCAGGGGTACTGCATAGGCGTTTGAGCCTTAGAAATTGACCATAAGGCACACCCCGTATGGTGTGCTTAGGATGTGCTGAGTCTGCTCTGAGAAGGGTATTGCCCGCAGTGGGTTTCCTATATAAGGTGGTATGAATGGAATTGCCTGCACCTGTAAGTTTGACATCTAAAAATTCGATACTACAGGATTGTAGGGTACCTGTAAACTTTAAATTGAGATCATTATCGTTGAGATACAAAAGCCATGCTGCCAAGTCAGCATGTGCGTCTGATGTAATAAACAAAAGATCATCAATAAAGCGACAGTAAAAAACCGTATCCAGTCTGCGGGGGCTATCATGTCCAAAGATGTCTCCCACCAACCCATGAACATGTTGGCAAGGGAGGGCGAAAATTTCGCGCCCATGGAGGCCCCGCATCTCTGGAGGTAATAGCCCCCGTCAAACATAAAGAAATTGTGTGTAAGAAGGTACTCCAAAGCCTGCAGAATAAAGTCCTGAAGTGTGAGTGAAAATTTACCTGATGTCCTGAGAGCCCACGCAACTGCCTGGAGACCTAGATGGTGTGGGATGCTAGAATAAAGGCTGCTGACATCGCAGCTGATCCACCTATAATTGCTCTCCCATCGGAAATTGTGAAGTTTTGTGAGCAGTTGCTTGGTATCTCTCAAATAACCAGGCAAACCAGTTGCCAAGGGCTGCAATTGGGAGTCCACCCATTCACCCAGACGTTCGTTCAATAAACCAATGCCTGCGACAATGGGTCGTCCTGTTAAGGGTTGAAGTCCTTTGTGGACTTTAGGCAGGTGGTGGAAAATAGGCATGACTGGATGTTCGGGAATGAGTTGTTCTTTATCTTTCTGTGAAAAGATGCCTACTGCCACCGCTCTGTCTAGGAGGGCAGAAAGTACTTTCTTGAAGGGGAGTGTAGGATTGTATGGAAGTGGTTGGTAGGTGTATGATAAGATAACTGTCGTAAAGCTTCCTGAATATATGTTTCAGTATCTAAAACAACCACTGTTCCCCCCTTATCTGCCTAATGACAATGCTTGTGTCTGCTGTTAACGTTTTAAGGGCTAATTTTTCATTGTGTGTTAAATTATCAGTGATAGATTTTTTTTTTTTTGTCCATACTTTGATCTATAGATTGATATTTTATTCAATACAAATTCTCACCTCATGAACAAACTACTTAATACACATATATGTATGGATACATGTTAAATATTTTCACGCAGATTTATATATATATATATTTTCCAAAAATAACATCCTAATTATAATAATGTTTCATCATGCATTCATATTCTAAATTTATTATTCTGCATATAAAGCATAGACCTGTTCTCATAATTGTATGTATATACTTTTCGTTTTGTAACTTGCTGCATGTATGTGCTTAGAAGTTGTGTGGTCAATTTAAATGACATAGAACGATATCATTTTCATTGTGATATATAGTATGGTAATATATTTCCATCATCTTTATAGATTGGATTCGCATCAATTTTCCAGGTGTTTACCTGCGTATTGATATATTATTAATTTTCTACTTACTGAACGCATTATCATCTGGATCATGTATTAGTGTGCTCACAGTTTCTGTACATTTTAATGTGAATTACTAGATGGTCAGCTGTTTAGTGGTCCGGCATCTGCTGACATGTATTGCTAAATATAATCCTTTACATAAGACACAATTAACACAACATTTAGCATATTGTTATTTGTTGTGGCTCAATATTTACTCCTGTTTTTTTACAACATCTTTACCCTCTATAGCCAGCTTACATACCACATACACAACTGCCGTTCCTATTGAAACTTTGTATCACACTGCTATACTCACTGATACATTTCTATTTAAACATCCATGCCCACTCTTTATTCTTAATTTTGTCCCTATTTGCTGAATAGCTTGATGCGCTCCCAGTCCACAGAGACATTGTTGCTCTATCACATGCAGTTTTACATCACATCGCAGGGCACTTCATATGTTTCCATTGCTCCAGCTATACCATACTTACATCTATGTGTATTCATTACTTTGACAACCCCCTTTTTTACACACTTGGTCTGTGGTGGGACCACCACCCACTGCTTATAAACCTTGTGTTATATACAAGGCATCTCAATTTTATATGTGATTGCTTAGACAGGTTTTGATATACCCACACACAAACCGATCTCTATTCAGGATCAACTACTTAAACTAATTGCTATACATAAGGCATTCTACCTTTAGATGCGTGCACTTTGACAGGCTTTAATACATCTACACACAAACCGATTCCTGTTCACAACTAATCATTTAGATTGACAGCACCATAATATGGTTTCTGTGATCGCATTGATGGGTTTTGATATACCCACACACAAGCAGATCTCTATTCATGATCAATCACTCAGATTGATTGCTACACACAAGACACTTCACTTTTAGTTGCGATCGCTCTGATAGGCTTTTGACACATTCATACACAAGCCGATTTACATGCACAATTTATCACTCAAACTGATAGCACCATAACATAGTTTTTGTTTAGTTATTTGACATTTTCTTTTATTCATCTTTTTACTTATATTTCATACACCATCTTGGAATCCAAACCATGTTCATGTATATACACTGGTTTGACCAAATAATTTGGCTATTTATTTCATTATGCATCCCATACTTTGACATTTAAACGGCTGGTATACATATACAATTACAATTTGGATTTTATCTTTCAAATTCAATCTTATTAATTTCTTTCACTATATCCTATTCTATTTTCATCTTCACTTTTTTTATTATTATTAATATTTTTTAATTATTGTCCTTTTTTAATGCATATGGCTACATTGCATTACCTATTGGTGCACATATTCAATTTTCACTATCAATTATTAATGCACATATTTATTTATTTTCATTTTTACTTATTTATGTATTTATTATATTTTTTCACTAGTAGTGCACACACACTGCTGTAGTCATGCGTTTTACATATAAATTCAGGTCCACATACTTTTACACCTTTTTTACATATATACAGTTTTTTCCACTCACTAATTTTTCACTCATTTGTTGCTGTGCTTTTTTGCATTTTGTTTTAACACAATTAAGTTGCATCACACTCCCCCTTTGTTCATACATATTGTGTGTTTATCTCACTTCACTCACGTATTCAAACACATACATATATATATGTGTATATGTATACATATATATAAATATATTTTCCTATGTATTCGTTGTTGTTTTAAAAAGTCATATCTATAAGAGTTTTTTTCTTATTGGGTAGCACATGTCTTTGATAGCAGATGCCGAGACTTTGCACAATCAGCTTTCAGCTGATATCCATTAGATGAGTGACCATGAAGTCATGTGGTAGCTCTTATTAAGATATATAAGACAGTCATCCCAATATTTGTCAGCTATGAGTAAGCGCTCGAACTAGAGCGCGAAACGCGTCAGCTGTGTCTGTACCACCCGCCTGATTGTCCTGTTTTTTGTGATCCAAGTTTTACAATAAAGAAGATGTTTTCAACTTTATCCGGTGTGCGGCATCCAGATTTTCCTGTTTCAAACCCTGCTTCAATTTGCATTTAGCCAGCACCTGGGACTCCTCTCCTCTGAAGGATTCACTAACGCACACCTGAAAGCAAGTTCTCCTGAGCGGTGATTTATTTTCTCTGCCATGTGAAAGGGCCTTAAAGTCCCATGGGCAGTTGAATTTTTGTTTTGCATGTTTATGTAACAGTTCTGGCCAGGCACACACCCCCTCTCCTCAGCCCTGCATGTCTGTTAGTAGACTTTGAGGGTTTTGGTTTTTACTCCTGCAGTGATAGAGAGAAAAAGGTGTGATACTTCAGCTGGGCTTGAAAAAAAAGGGGGTGCATTTTTCAGTGGTAGTTATGCATTGTGTGACATTGTACTTCCTCAACTGCTCCACAAATGAAATTTCACTAGAATCGCATAACTATTCTTTCTTTCTAGTCCTATTAGATGAGCATAAGGGGATTCACAAAAAAATAAACAACTTATGTGAAATTCCCATCTGTTATTTGTCCATAGCCAGGCATTGAACAACACTGGTTAATTATTTTATGCCCTTTAAAAATAGGATGTATAAAGTACATTTCTGTCTATCCAAGAGTGTTTGCTCTCTCTGCATGTGAGACCTAATGACTTTGACTGACAAACAGATATCACCAATATATACCTTGGCTTTCGCAGTTAGATTTTGGCTGCAAATGCATGTCACATTCAGTAAATTTAATGCATTCAGTAAATACTATTGAGATGTGTTCAGGCTAGAACTCTTGTGATGGGAACTGGTGTCTTGAAGCCAGATTATGTTATGCCGGGAGAGTATGCAGCCCACCCACCAGATTATTATACAGCACTTTTCAACATGAGGGCAGACAGCAAAATTACAATACAATTTAATACAGTAGGAATCAGAGGGCCCTGCTCATTAGAGCTTACAATCCAAGATGAACATAAACATACTGAATGCTTCTAAGGCTTACTTCTCAAAGTGTACCTCTAGCCAAAACTTTTTTTTGTATTTTAGTCTTGCATAATGAGACAGAGGATAGTATTCAGAAACACTGCGTTATACTGCCACTTTCAGGACCACTGGACACTGGAAAAAGCTGTAAGCCCAGTATAACCCCTCCTGCTCCCTTACATGCATGCCTCAGTTTTTTGCTAGTGTCTTCAGAAGAATGGACATCGTCTCTCTGCTCTGGAGAAGCAAAACCTTTTCACTTTTTATCAAGACATTTTTTTTTCTTCTATCAAGATTCTTCTGTTGCTCCAGAGCCACTGGGGCTCCTTTTTGCAGCATCCAGGTAATTTCATGCCTTACCCTGGGGAGGCAGTACCTGGACTGAGTCAGGAAGAATATGCAGAGCGAACTTATTTGGCGCTTACCTAGGCTTATGGTTCAACGCATTGAGTTAGCTGAGGTACATTGCTGAGGTACACTGGTCTGGTGGAACACAGTCCCTGAAGACCCCTTAGGGAATATGTCCATTAGATAGGTGAAAACTACTGAATTGGCTTGTCCCTAACACACTGCCTATCAGCCTGGGGTATACCACAGGAGAGAAGACGGCTGCAGTAAGTAAGGGGGCTTGCCCTTTAAAGGGGAGCCCAGGTGTGTTGCTCCTGTCCCTTAGGGTTTCAAATACGAAGCACCAGCTTCAACACATTTAGTCTCATGTTGGCGGCAGGAATTGATCTTTTCCATTTTGAATCTTTTCCATTTTGAATCTGTCGCCTTTTGGTTTAGCGAGCTCCGGCCCGGGCGCCCTCACCTAGTCTGCACAACCTCCTTCTGAGGTGATCTTATCAACTTAGCAATCCTCTGGGAAGATTCTTCTTGCCTCTGTGCTGCTTTTAATGATAGCCACAGGTGATAGCAACCTTTCCTGTTTTGCAGTGTTATTTTGAATACCTCTAGGGGAAATCAATCACATCTATACCATGATGGATCATAAGGTGCAAGGGGGCAGCCCTGGGGATCCTGCCACCTCATGTTTCATGAACAGCGTGGGGGGGGGGTGTCCGTGGCCTTTTTTTAAGGGTTTCTGCCCTTCTTGGGGTCCTCCTCTACCTCTTCTGTGGCTGAATAGATGGGTCACCTTTTGTCATTGTTGGAGTCAATGGCCTGCAGGCCCTCTCTACGTCTATACTAGAGTCTGTTTCTGATCATCTTCCAGCAGCAGCTGCTGTTAACCATTCAGGCTTGGTAGATTAGGATCGTGTTTTGTCTGGTTCTGAGCACTCAGCGCATGAGATTCAGAATACTGACGTATCTTTAAAGCTTAAAGTAGTAAAAAGGCAGGTTTTTTTATCTTAATGAATTCTATGCATTAAGTTAAAAAGCCTTCTGTGTGTAGCAGCCCCCCTAATACTTACCTGTGCATGAGTGCCTTGGCAATCCACGACTCTCCCTACTGATTGGCTGTGAGACAGCAGTGGCGCCATAAGCTCCCGCTGCTGTCAATCAAAGTCAGTTAGCCAATCAAGAGAGAGAGGGGGCGAACCGTGGCTCCATGTCTGAATGGACACACTGAGCTGCGGCTCGGCTTGGGTGCCCCCATAGCAAGTTGCTTGCTGTGGGGACACTCGACATGAGGGAGGGGCAAGGATTGTCGGCGAGGGACCCGAGAAGAGGAAGATCCAGGCTGCTCTGTGCAAATTCACTGCACAGGGCAGGTAAGTATACCATGTTTGTTATTTTTAAAGAAAAAAGACTTTAGTATTACTTTAAGGGCACCATTTTCATCCCTATTGATTCAGTGCACATGTGCCTTGACTTTGAGCAGCCTGATTCACCCTTGCCAAAAGTCATTAGCCTGTGCTGTCAGCTTACTGAAACTTTCCCTTTCCCTGTACACTCACATTTACAAACAGTCTTGTGCAGTGACTGGTCTCCGCCTGAAAAGGTCTTTGCCTCACCTAAGCGGTTTTCTTGGCAGTATACTATTAAGAAGAGTTTCCTAAAAATGTCGAATGAACCAGATGGACCCAGCCATTTTGTCTCCACAAGACCTTAACTGTCTCTACTGAGGATGTCCCGGTGTTAAAGTACCTTATAGATAAATGTCTTTCTATTTTATGTAATTTAGAAGCCCTTTCTAAAGCCCAATTTCTAAATCCCTTCCCTGCAGGCGGACCATGCAACCTTCTGCTGTGACCATGCCCTTCTGCCAAACTTTGGCTGTCTGGCCCAAGGCCATGTCTTGGAATCCTGGTTCTATATTTGCACATTTTTCTCTCCTTTAACATCTGGAGCTCCTTCCTAAGCTCCTGCGCTATTGTATAGGCGCCAGCCAACCCTCTGCTTTTGCATGTGGGTTCATGACTTGATAGTGGCCTCCTTCGAGGCTGTTCCATATGCAAAATATCACTCCAGATAATTGAAACTCAACAGTGAAGAATACAGTGTCTTTTTTGCCAATGCGCTACAGGAAAATTTGAAAGCCTGCTAAGACCACATTTAAAGGAAACTAAAATGGATTTAGAACAAATTTATATTTTTTACTTTTTACCATCACAGTGCGTTTTAAGAAAAAAACTGAAAATTGTATCATACTTACTGTAATTTTCCTTTCCTGGTGCCTATCCATGGCAGCATACCTGTGATGAGCTCCGCCCCGGACTCCTCCCCCCAGGATAGTGAATTCATTATAAAAAAAGAGAACCACACCCCCCCAGCATTCTCCTGTTGCATCGAATACCAAGGGAGGGCATGTATGCTGCCATGGATAGGCACCAGGAAAGGAAAATTACGGTAAGTATGATACAATTTTCCGTTTTCCTAGTGCCTCCATGGCAGCATACCTGTGATAAAATAAATAGCTACAAAAACTGGGTGGGTAATGCCTATAGCAAAAACATATATTAAGGAATCGAGAGAGCTGACTCAATTGTCCCCCTCTCGAACTCCACTGAGGAGAGTACCCTTGGATCAAATGCTATAACTTTGCATGAACGTGCCCTGAGATTTTTCCAAGTAGCCGCTCTGCCCATTGTTTCCAGAGAGACGTAGTCACCCAGGACGAAGAAGCTGCCCTTGATGAGTGGTTCTAACCGCTGGAGGATCAAACCCTCTAGCCCTATACGCCTCTGAACCAGCTTACAAATCCCGGACGCAATTGCTTTTGAGGCCATTTCCTACCTTTCTGATCTCACCCCAAGGGAGTATGCACAAAATGCTTGATGCTCCAAAGGGTGCTGTAAGCTGTAGGCAACATCCTAGGACTCTGGAAATGTCCAAACCTTGCAAAGACCCTGATCGTGGGACTGGAAGGGTAAGTGGAACCCACGCTTCCAAGAGTTACCGCCTTGTCTTAATGGCAGTTTGCTGTAAACTCAGTTGCTTATATTGCTAACCATGAGTGTCAACTCTTCCTGGTAGCCGGACTATACCAAAGAGACCATGGGCACTGTTCAGGTAGAGGTTTTCCTTACAGGTGTATGAGAATTTAACTATGTTTTTTTTACCATTCAGCCCCTCTGGTTTAGCCGCCATTAGGCATTGGCCTGAATTGGTTCTCTTAGCAGGCAAAAGCCCAAATGTATCCTGACGACTCCTAAAGGGTTGTCACACTTATTGAATATGCGGGAAACCTCCTCTTGGGCAGCGTTTCCATTGGCTTGACTCCAAAGCCGCAACAAAGAAGTGTAGGCCCCTTTTCAAAGCCGCTGAATTTCCAAGACTCATAGATGGGGACGAGTAACATCGAGATTAATGGGCTGTAACCGAGAGAGTAGCCCGGGAAGGTACCTTGGGGAAGAAAAATCCTGCCCTGTCTGCAATTCCACTCTTATCCGGAAAAGGATATGTGTACTTCTGCCTCCAAAGGCTTGCACTTCCCAAGCCCTCCTTCCAGAAGTTACCACCAACTGAAAGGTAGTCCTGCGTCAGGATCAATTGATGGGAGGATTCTGATGGGGCGAAAGGCTGAGCCATCCAACCGCCCAAGATAATGGGCAGATTCCAAGAAGGTTTCACAGATGGTCAAAAAATTATTTTTAATTTTTTTTTGAAGATTTGGATTAAAAGGCAAGTCTTCTCCCCCATCTCTCTTGCGTCGCTATAAAAATAGCTACCTACGCCTCCAGAGAACTTGGTCTGAGACGAGGATACGGGCTGTTTGTACAAAAAACTAAGAGGAGTGCGGAAGAATGGACCACGACATCCGAACACCTGTAAGTTGCAAAGAATCTGAATCCATTCCATACTTTACGTGCACAAAATTCGTGGAAGGCTTTCTGGCCTCAACCAGTGTAGACATTACTTTTGCTGAGCCATCTAGGGCTTTGGAAATTTCTCCCTCTCTGCATCCAACCATGCCGGATCAGTTTGTGAGGTGCTGCGTGCAAACCTCCTTGAGAGAGAGATGAGGTAGAATCGGAATCTTGACGAGGCGACAGGCACCGAGATACAGTAGCTGGGGGAACCGTGGCCTCTTTGGCCAGAAGGGGAGTATTGCCCCCACGTTGCTCCTTCAACAATTTGAGGAAACCTCAAAATTATGGGTTTGCAGGAAATGCCCAAGATTGACCTGCACCGCCAAGGACTCAAGAGGGTATCCACCGCATTCGCATGAGGGTGAGGCAGGCACGAACAAAAACTTGGTAATTTGTCCTCCATTGATGAGACAAAGAAAACACCTTCCGGAGGACCCTGGAGAGACATGACCCAGCTGAATATCGAGGGGTGAAGAGACCACCCGCTGCTGTCTTGCAGATTCCAGGACAGATGAACTCTCTCCTCGTATTGGTGACCCGGAAGGTAGGCCACCCCCATCTTCTGGGCGTCCAAGGCTATTCTCGTAATGGGAATGTCCCATCTTCCTAGTACTGTCTCTTCCATTGTGACCAGAGGTCCTTATGAAGAAAACAAAAAACCTCAGGAGGCAATGAGCCCAAGGTAGCATCGGGATGCAGGATGACATGGTCTTGAGTCAACTTAAACCAACTGACGTCAAGAGGATAGAGAGCGCGAGCTGACACAACAGATCTTCTAGAAAAAATAGCTGCTATCCACTGGGGAGGCAAACACACTGTTCTGGTTGCAGCAATGAGGAGAGCATCTAGATAAATGAGTGGGATGGGATGAGAAGACCCTTTTCCCCATTTATTGGCCACCCGAATTCTGGAAGGGAGGAAAGCTGGACCCCTGAGAGTTGCTGGGCCTGAGAAGACTATACAGGGGCCTACATCTTTACAGCCTGGGTTAGAATATCATCCTCTTTTGGTATGTCCAAACTAAAGTGTTTTTGAAGTACCACAAGCATTGACAATAGGATCAAGGTTGAAGAGAGACCTAGAATTGGCCCTTCTTTAAGGAAAAAAAAACAATAGGTTTAGTAGGCCTAATGGTATCTACAGAAGACAATCCCTGTCCAGCGATGACTTAAAGGTCCCTCCCCGGGCAGGTGCAGAGGACGATGGGGAGACACTGAAACTGGAGATGTGTGTGACCGACCACGAGCCTGGAAAAAACATCTTGAGGCTCTACTTGGATCATGCAAAACTCACGGCTGCACCAGTTGGATGACCGCTAGTCAGGACTCCAATTTGCAGATATTTAGGTGCGTGAAGAGAAATAGAGGATTCAATATCCACTCCTGGTCTTCATTCCACATCCTTTTGGGGATCACAACACAAAGAGTTAAATAGAGCCCTTTGAGTGTCCTGCCCTTGCAGGGAGACTGGAACTTTGCCCGGGAAATAAAACTTCCAGGGGATGGACTGGGAAGCCTAGACATGCCCAGAACAGACGGTGGATACCATCCAGGAATCCTTGAAATGGCTGGACCAGCCCCATTTAAAAAGGTTTCGGCCCCTCCTGGGGATTGGGAGGATTCCATTGCTTACTAGATTTCAAGATAGTGACTTGAATGTTTCTCCAAATCCTGTTAGGATTTCTGTTCTGCCGGACCTGTGAGACATTCTTGTTCCTGGAGGAATGACCTTTGCAGGCAAACTCTATAACATGTGACCTCCTCCATCTTGAGGGGAAAAGCCCCGACTTCCCTCGAGTCACGCGGGAGCATGCCTTTTCAACTAAGACCTTCTTGTGACAGGGCACTTTTGCTCCTGTTCCATTTAGAGGATGCATATACAGCCTAAGGCTTCAGCCATAGGTCCCGCTCGGTATCTTGAGCTCCCCCAGTGCCTCTATGATATCATGCTTTGGCGTAACTTGCCGAATGGCCACCTCAATGTCTTCAGTCTAGGCCCCATGGCATTTATGACTGACGTAAATGCCACCGAGTCCCTGATGACTTTCTTGATTAAACCTGTCACTTGGCCCTCAGCCTAGTGTGACTTGCTCCGAACAATCCTTGCAGACTAGCATATCTGACATAGGGACGGCCCCAGAAGCTCGACACCTCCGTCTGGTAGAATTTGATGAATGGTGTCTCATAGATGTGGACCTTTCACCAGAATGGCTGTGTTTGGAGCTGGGCTGGGAATGACTGCTGCAGCGACCAGTAGTCTTGTTAGGTTTGCATTGTCGCATAGCGCTGAAAAAAAAGTAACAGCGTAAGGCACTCTTTTTAGTTCCAAAAAATAGGAAATCCCCTCCAAAAAAAGGACATTTTTTTTTTTAAATGCATTATGTGCAAGTCCTTGCCTAAGAAAACAAGGGTCTTGGTCTGACAGTGGCTGACTCATAACCGTGGGGTCAGGCAGAGACCGAAAGGCAGTAGAGCAAATACTAGAGAATAAAGTAAAGAGAAAGCCAAAACAAGAAGGGGGGGTAGAAAGTACAGCCCTACCTTCTGACACTAGGTATAGCCTAGGAACCAAGTCTTCTTTTCCCTCTTTTTTTTTTAATTAAATATACCATAAAAAAATAAACATCCATGTAGAGAAGAAAATATATTTAATTATATAAAAGCACTCTCTACTCTACTCTACTTTTTTTTTTTTTTTTGTATTGCTGATAACCAAAAAAAAATTACCCCTTTAAAATCAGCCCGAGAATACTTACCATAAACACCCAATACTGAGGCCACCAGAGCACTCAGAAGGACCTGCAGGGACACAGCCTAGACTAACTAAACCACTTCGGATCATAAACTAGACAAGGGGAGATGGGACATGCACGTCCTCCCTCCCTAGTTCCGCCCCCTGAAGCTCCTGTCCTAAGTGAGGGAAAGCCACAGGGCTCTACCCACAAGTAAGATGACGCCAAGGGCGTCGGCCATCTATGCATGAGCTGGGCGTCCGAGCGTCGCTCAGCCAATCAGGGCTCCCAGCGAACCCAGAAGTAGAACCAATCAGAGGCGCTTTTGTGCCTCTGCGCTCGCCTCTTCTGACCATTAAAAATAGGAACAGGGGAGGCGGCCACGCCCGCCCCCCTTCTCCTGTTCCACCCACAGCCGATTATGTACCAAGTGAGGGAAAATCTATAGGGCTTTCCCCACAAAAAAGATGGCGACGCAAGAGTCATCCACCTGTGCCGAACAGCCGGGAAGTGCTGTTAGCAATCCAAGATAGGGGACTGCATCTGGGAGAGGCCTGAACCCAGACAGAAGCTGCACATGGCAGAGGCAAGACACACACTGACACTATGCATCAGGTATGAGGAAAAAAAGGAGAATGCTGGGGGGGTGTGGTTCTCTTTTTTTATAACGAATTCACTATCCTGAGGGGAGGAGTCCGGGGTGGAGCTTATCACAGGTATGCTGCGATGGAGGCACCAGGAAAATAATTTATAGTTGTTTTTTGTAAATTGATTACATAGTGCATAAAGAGAAAAATTAACTAGGGGTGTCCAGCCTTTGCTTTTGAAACAGTATACATTCTGCACACTGTTTTTTTTGGGGGGGGGGGTTTGTGAAAGCAGTCAGGTTGCTCCAAACATCTAGTAGAATAAACCACAGTTCTGTGGATTTAGGCTGTCTAAGTTGCTTCTGTAAAGGCCGACAATTTTGAAAAAAAACAACAATTTTTTTACTTTCTGCTATAAAACATATCCAGTAAAAAAAAATGTAAAAAGTTAAATTTCTTCATCAATTTAGGCCAGTATGTATTCTGTTACATATTTTTGGTAAAAATAAAAAAAAATCCCAATAAGCGTATATTTATTGGTTTGAGCAAAAGGTATAGCGTCTACAAGCTATGGGATGTATTTATGGAATTTATTTTTTATTTTTACTAGTAATGGTGGCGATCAGAGACTTATAGCGGGACCTCGATATTGCGGCTGACGAATCGGACACTGACACTTTTTTGACACTTTTTGGGGACCAGTGACACTAATACAGTGACCAGTGCTAAAAATATGCACAGCCACTGTAATGACACTGGGAAGGGGTTAACATCAGGAGTGATCAAAGGGTTAACTGTGTGCCTAGCCAATGCTTGTGTACTGTATGGGAGGTGCTTTTACTAGGGGAAGGCATTGATCCATGTTCCTGATTACCGAAACATAGGATTAATGCCTTCCCTACTGACAATACAGCGATCTGCCTTGTTTGCATTGAAGTGCAGGATCACATAGGAAAGTGATCCTGCTCAGCAGAGCCACCTTGTTATATGGTCGGCAAGCAGTTAAAAAGTGACTCCACTTTTGAGGAAAAAAGCAATCCTCTCCAAGTTATCAATGTACTTTGCAGGGATTTTAAGAAACGTTGTTGCAGCTCTAAAAGAAAAAATGTTGAGGATTAATCTGAATGGGAGTGACATTTTCATTATTAATCAACTGATGCACTGCAGGGTCTGCATCCCTTTAGAAGTGATTAACCCATTGGGAGTATCTCAGCAAAAATAACATTTTTGTTGCAGAGGATGCCTAAAATCTCACTTGTATCTTTGTGCAGACTTCTGGGTAAATCAGTGAGCCAATAAAACAAGCAGGACATTACATTTCTGAAAGTATTTTATACACTAGTGGTGTATGGAACTCCTCCAGTTTGCCATATAGCATTGAATTTTACAGAAAATGACAGTGCTGCAGATTAAAAAGGAAAGGCAATTTTTCATAACATGCAATTACAATATGGCTTGTGTTGCAGCTGTATATGCTTTATTATTTTGGGGGGGATTTTTGGGGGGGATTTTTGTGCTTCTGTAGAAGAGCTTGGACAGCACATCCAGAAACACCTACGGTATGTTACTGGAAATGTCTGCATGTGAGACACCTTGTTGATGCAGCAAGATCACCCTGTATCGTGCTGTGTTCAAACATTCATTGTTTTACATTGGACTGTCTTCAGTGCTCTTAGCTTGGAAGATCATGGCTTTTCCTCATCCATTTTCATCCCTTCTGCACAGCTGATTCTGTTTTGAAACCTATTTATTTTCTTGTAGATCATTAGCACCTGTATTGTATGTTTGTTAAATCATGGCACTGAACCATATGCCTAGGTGAATTGATGCTATGGATGGACATGCCAAATATTGATTTTAATTAGGTTTTTCTCTGTTTATGCACTTTGTATGTTATTAACCGATAAAGAATAACAATTCCATGAATATTTTCAAACGCATCCTCATTTTTGCAGCGTTTTTCTCAAGTGTATTAAAACTTTTTTTTGCTTGTAAACGTTTAATATAGAGTGTGCCCTTGACGCAGTTTGTTTTCTAAAGAGAGAGTACTGCAGAAGATGTTCGTCTTCAAACTCTCTCTCTCTGATTGAAACTGCTAAAACTCTTATATAAATAGCGCAGGCAGGTAAGGACATGGGTCGCTCATTCTGTTGTGTTTGTAATTTAGGCTACCGTATATACTCGAGTATAAGTCGTTCCGAGTATAAGTCGAGGCCCTAATTTACCACAAAAAAATGGGAAAAACTTATTGACCCGAGTATAAGACGAGGGTGAGAAATGCACAGCTACTGTAAGTGGAAAAGAGGGTCAACAATGCCACTTTGCAGCATCACTGTTCCCATTTGCATGCCTCACTGTGCCCATTTGCAGCCATAGGTCCCCTGAACTTCAAACTCGGTAGTTAAGGGTTCCTAGATGCCCCCTAGCTGCAGCCAAAATTTGGGGTCTCTGAACCCAAAGGGTCCCGAAATGACATTGCTGCAGATGGACACAGTTGACTGAATTTGGGGCCCCGTATCTCGGGGCCACTTAGTGATAAGAACCCCAAATTTGGTGTGCAAACCCAGTCGAACTAGCACCATAAAATTTCCAAAGCTGGGGTTTCTAGCACCAAGTGGCCCTGAGATACAGGGCCCCAAAATCAGTTCAGAAAATGTCAAGCACTTTTCTGCAGCAGAGAATGACATTTTCCGAACCGATTTTGGGGCCCCGTATCTCAGGGCCACTTAGTGCTAGGAACTTCAGCTTTGGATATGTTGTGGTACCTGTTCCACTTGGTTTGCACATCAAATTTGGGGTTCCTAGCACTAAGTGCCCCTGAGATACGGGGCCCCAAATTCGGTTCGGAAAATGAATGTGCTGAAAAATTCGACTTATACTCGAGTATATACGGTAACTTTTTGTGGAGCGTGAGAGAGAACCACACCTACAGAATAATGACTGACATTCACAACCTTTCTCCAGCCATATTTACATTCATGTCTTAGCATTTTCCATCATTTTGGAATATTTATTCAGTATTTGGATGTTCCCTTCTTGGGGTTGTGTGTGACACCGTAAAGTACCTCTGTTTTCTGTTCTTTTTTGCCAATTTTTTTGTATAATATCTCTTTAAAAGCATGTCCTTCTTCCCTTCAGTTAAAATTTTTTGTATTGAAAACATGAGCTTCTGTAGCAAGCCAAATTCATTCTCTGTACGTAAAGCAGTTGGCAGTGCAGAAATCTATTGACTTGTTCCATCTTTAGAACTGTTTCGTAATCAGACTGACAGAAATCTATCTCATCAATAATGTGATTTTCAGAAAGACTATAGTACTTCCATTTAGCTCAGTCCTTAGCTATTCTGTGTCCTGAGCTTACTGTGTAGAGATGTATGTATGCATTTTAATGAAGGGCAGGTTAATCAGTGTATTAAAAATATCAAGTATTATTATACTGTTCTTTATTGGGCAAAATCCTTACCATTTTTTTTAGTAGGTGATGTTTGTATATAGGTTTTGTAGGCTTGCAGCAATAGAAAAAACAGCTGATAAGGAGACCAGTATAGGCTGGCTGTATAATACTTTAACCAAAGGCAATAAAGGTGTTTTTTGCAAATTATCATAAAATTAATATTTAAGCACCCATTTTAGAATGCTGTAAATTAGTTTGTATGCAACAGTGCTAATTTTGTTGTTTTAGAATGGCATTATAGCAAACTGATTGCTTTTAGAAGTGAACTATAATCTTTTAAACGTGTTGGTGTGAAAAAGATTGTGTAAGTAATATTCGTGTCTTCTAATGTATTAAAAACCTTGCTTTTATGTATGGTTTGTAATTATGTTAATAAATGTAGCCATATTTGCTAATTACATATGTAAATTTTGCTTTCTGTCCAGTTGTGTTGCAGAATATTTTGCCTTGTAAAACTTATTCTATATTAAAAGTCTTCCAGACAGGGTTATGGTAAAGTGGTTCTAAAGGCAGGTTTTTTTTATCTTAATGCATTCTATGCTAAAAAAAACAAAAAAACTTCTGTGTGCAGCAGCCCACCTAATACTTACCTGAGCCCCATCTCAATCCAGCGATGTTGCACAAAAAGCCTTTTCGATGACGCTCCATCATTGGCTGAGACCGTAACGGGCACCATTGACTCCCGCTGCTGTCAAAGTCAGTGAGCCAATGGGGAGAGAGGAGGCCGGCTGAGCCGCCACTACATGTCTGAATTGAAACACAGAGCAGCGGCTCAGCTCGGGTGCCCCTATAGCAAGCTGCTTGCTCTCGGGGCAGGAGGGAGGGGCCAGGAGAGCCGTGGGGGACCCGAAAAGAGGAGGATCTGGGCTGCTCTGTGCAGAACCATTAGACCCCTTTCACACTTAATTAAGCAAACTGTGACTAACCAACATTTTTTTTTTATTGAATTCCCCCCTGCCTTACTGTTCACAAACCCCTTGCTAAAACTATTTTTAAGGTCTTCAACTGAAGACTAAGATAAAAAAAAACTGAGCAGACAGGCGCTTTAATGCTGAAGAAACATGCATTTTTTTCTGCATGTTATTTCACCAATCAGATAGTTTTGAATCTAATTAGTAGCAGTGAGCACTGATACTTGTATGCATCAAACCAACCATATTTGAGACAGCAAGGAGCCTACAGAGGATTTGTTGGAGTAACACTTTTCTGCATCACAAATAGACAAAATGATTACATTTGACTGGAGTGTAGCTTTTATTAGTTGGGTTGTGCAGGCTTCAAAACTTGAAAGTTCCAATTGCATTCAGAATGTCATCCTATGCCAACAAAAGTAATACAGTTTTTGTTTTATTTTTAGACTAAATTAGGTGACCAAGGAAATCTGAGTGACCTAGTAAACCTAATCTTAGCAGCAGCAGATGGTAATAAAGATGGACATGTGTCGCTACCAGAGGCCAAGTCTGCCTGGGCACTTCTACAGCTAAATGAATTTCTACTGATGGTGATCTTGCAGGACAAGGAGCACACGCCAAAGCTACTTGGTTTCTGTGGTGATTTGTACATAACAGAGCGTGTGCATTACACCTCACTCTATGGAATAAGTCTACCGTGGATCATCGAAGTATTTGTTCCACAAGGACTACGAAAACGCATGGATCAGTGGTTCACTCCATCATGGCCAAGGAAAGCTAAGATAGTCATAGGTCTTCTAGAGTTTGTAGAAGACATTTTCCATGGACCCTATGGAAATTTTCTTATGTGTGACATAAGTGCCAAAAACTTTGGTTACAATGAGAAATATGACTTGAAAGTGGTTGATATGAGAAACATCGTCCCAGAAATGAACTTGAAAGAATTAATCAAAGATCGACCTTGTGAAGTTGATGCTGACTGTGTTTATGGTACTGACTGCAGCACTGTGTGTGACCAAAGCAAAAAGAGATGCACTGCAGACATAACCCAACCAAATTTAGCAAAAATATGCCTGTTGGTAAAAGACTACCTGCTTCGGGGTACCCCATCCGAAATCCAAGACGACCTAGAGAAACAGATCTACTCATGCATTGCCCTAAAAGCTGCTACAAATAACATGGAGATGCAACATTCATTAATTTTAAACAACCTAAAAGCCCTTTTATGGAAGAAGATATCCCATACTAATGATTCGTAACACCCAATGTCTCCATTCCATCAGCCACTATCAGATAAATGCACTTGTGTGTTATGTCTACATTATTTTATACAAGCTTCTTTTTTTTATCAAAATGTTGAATCATTTGGTTTGGGAAAATGGTGGAAAATTAAATAAGATAGTATTCCTCTTTTGAGGCCATCTATGTGTCAGTTTCAGAAACTGTTAATATGTAAATGCACATTGTCATTACACCATTGGCATCCCATTGATTCTTGTTCCTCTGCAGTGGTTGGTGGACTGGGACTGTCTTTGCATTGCAGGACATTGGTAAAAACTTGTCTTTCATCTGGACTCGCCTCATTCTCTACTTTCAGGATGTTTCAATGCTGTGAAAATTTGCCTCCTAAACGTCTAATGGTGGAACTGAAGGAATTTTTATACAATTGACTATTATAATTTTATTTTTTAAGAACGCTGGCCAAAATACCACTCCTGCCATAGTGTGGTTGAATAAAAGCTGCTGTTTTAATGTGTGGAACTAAAACAAAAAACTCAAGTTTACTGATACGTTAGCATGGAGAATTTGCACACTCTTATTCAGAACATAAGTAAACGCTAACTTGTCATTAAAATGTTGACTGTCAAATGAGTGGTTAAGATGGTGTTAAGTTGTGATTGCAATTTTTTTTTCTATGTTCATGCTATGTTCCATAAGAGCTTCCTAAAAAAGGTAGAACTGTGGAACCAATCAGATTTCTCTGTCTTTTGTCAGATCTACTTTAGAAAAATAGTAGTCAGCTCTGGTTTCTATGGGTAGCCCTTCCTCTATTTCTTTTCTCCTATATAATACTGCTACTTTTACATGCAGCCTAAGTATTCACTAGCTATCTTGCAAAGTCATCTGTCAATGTATGAAGAGGTCAATCCAACCAAAACAGATATTTCAGTTTTTGAGCAAAAACAGAAAATAAGAAGAAAACAAGCTTTAAAGGTTGCCACTATAATCCCGAATAGCAAAGAAGAATGTTCTTGTATTATAGTAAAATAATATAATTTATTTTGATCACATTAAAATACATATAATGGGGAAAAAAGGGGTGTATATATGTATATACATATGAACATATCTGGAAAGGGTTCACTGTCTCATACAAGAAAACCGATAAGGAATCTGAAACAAGGAAGTAGCATGGATGGCCTGTGGGACTGGAAAGCCGGGTAGTCCTAGGAGATTCCTTCTCGCATCGAGGCCAGGCATGCAAAACTTCAATATCAGCGCCAATGGATCGCTACGCGTTTCACCTTAAGCTTCTTCAGGCGATTCTATTGGTACTAAGAAATAAATTATAATCACTATTGAGTTCATATATAAATGTGTCATAATGGATTGTTAAGCATCATTCAAAAGAAATATTCAGAGACCATTGTCTAAATAGAAAATATTTCATTTTACAGTTGTGTGTGTATGTATATGTACAGTATAGAAAACATAAAACATATGCAGTAAAGCAGGACAAAAATCGCAAAATCACAGTAAGCAAGAAAACGGGGAACTAACCAGATAAGGCAAAAAGGAGAGCTCAAAGGATAGAAGAAAATTAAAATTGATATATTAAATTAAATGGAATTAATATGTTATTTAAATTGCAAGTACAATATGGGCTGCTCAAGCTTTTTTCTCCTACTAATTTGAATCTCTTAATAAATCAGACTAAAATAATAAATATGGAATGTAATTGATGGTAAATACCGTATAATATGAGATATACATATTTTATATACTCTGTAACTATGTAGACGTAGGTCTTGGAAATAATGTCAGCAGTAAAGTAAATCTGCTACTATTTATTTTTGCCATTTCCTTTTCCAAAATTTTTGCCATTTTCATATTTGCATATTTTCTTTATATATCTTCATAATATACATTTTTTTTTATAATCTTTATTTTTTATATTTTCTTTATAATTTGTATCTTGTCTGGCAGGCTGCCATTTACTTGGATTCAGGCTCCTCAATTGAAGCTGTTTTCTTATATCCTTTGAGCTCTCCTTTTTGCCCTATCTGGTTATTTCCCTGTTTTCCTGCTTCATGTTGTTGCACTGCGATATGAATTGGGCCCCTTCTCTCTCTCCCTTTTTGTGATGGTATGTACATCCATTGAGGTTTTTCTTACTGTGATTTTGTGATTTTTATTTTTTGTCCTGCTTTATTGTATGTTTTTTATATTTTCTATACTGTTGCATAAAAAACATATATATATATATATATATATATATATATATATATATATATATATATATATATATATAAAAACATATATATATATATATATATATACTCTTTATTTTTGACTAAATGAAATATTTTCTATTTAGACGATGGTCTCTGAATATATCTTTTGAATGATGCTTAACAATCCAGCATGACACATTTATATATGAACTCAATAGTGATTATGATATATTTCTTAGCACCAATAGGATCTCCTGAAAAAGGTAAAGGCGAAACGCGTAGCGATCCATTGGCGCTGATATTGAAGTTTTGTATGTTTGGCCTCAAAGCCAGAAGGAATCGTCTAGGACTACCTGGCTTCCCAGTCCGACAGGTCATCCTTTGCTACTAACTTGTTTCGGCTTCCTTATCTGTTTTCTTGTATGAGACAGTATACGTTTTCAGATATGTTCATTTGTGTATATATAGCCCTTTTTTTCCCATTATATGTGTTAATGTGATGAAAATAAATTATATATTTTTACTATGATACATGAACATTCTTCTTTGCTATCCGGGATTATAGTCGCAACCTTTAAAGTCCGTTTTCTTCTTTTTTTTCTGTTTTTGCATTTTTCCAATTATTGGATGTGGTGCCACGTTCTGCAATATATGTCTCAAATCCCCTTTTTTGTGATACTTCAGTTTTTGCTAGATGCTAAAATAAATTTGAGGAAGAGCAAGATTTTAAGGTAACAACTAAGTTTGGAATTCTGCTAGTGGAATTTCTTTTATAGCATCCCCAAGAGGTAGAAATGGTTCCTAGGTGGTTTATCTCATCATCTTCTAGCTAGAAAAGTGAAATATTAGTTATAAGCAGGGCTTTTTTCAGGGGGAACTTGGTGGAACTGAGTTCCACCACCTCTGGCTCAGACCCTTTGGTGCCTGCTCACCACAATCACTTGTAAACACAGAAGTCTGGTTTCTGTGTTTACAAGTGACAGCTCTGCACTCTGTATGTAATGTAATCGTGCTATTTAATGCCCCTTTAAGACCCTCCTATTGTTTTCGTGAAATTTGACTGAACACACCCACTATTTGATGTGATTTGGAGGGTGTGTGTACTGGGAGGGGTTTTGTGGGGCCGTGCTTAAGTTCCAGCATCTATTGTTTGAGGAAAAAAAGTCCTGGTTATAAGAGTATGCTGAAGAATTTGACTTACTGCCAATTTACTAATACCAACTACAATTATAATTTACTTGCCACATTGTCTGTGTGGGTTTTTTCGGGAACCAACTGGCTGCCTTTTTTCTGCTACTTCATCTTATTGGCTGGAGGTAGGTCCTGTGTGAAGCAGAAGCCCTTGGCTGCCTTTCTTAAGTGTAGGAAAACCAATGGCTCAAAATTGTGGAGGGAGATTTTCTTTAACAGAATAGAGACACACCAGCCAGCGCAAGCCAGTGTGCTATCAAACCTGTAAGTATTTCAGGATTGTAAATGTTGTTGTTTTTTTTTCATGTTTTTAAATGATTGCAGATATAAAATTAATGTTTGACTTTTGATGCCCCTTAAAAGTGAACCTGTGTTCTGCCTATGCCGGGCAAAGCCACTGGTTTACTCTAATTCCAGCCCCACCATCAGCAGCACATACCTGCTTTATGTTCGCTACCCCTCTGGTCTGTTTTTCCATGGGGAGTGAGCAAAAGTGACACCCACACAGGACTACTTTTCTACCCTTACGTGACAGTGCTTCGCGCCTGAGCAGCCAAACACCAGTATTGTGAAGCGGGCGAAGGGAAGTGATTCACATGCCCCCCTAAGCTGGAAGCACTGGGTGTTTTTCTTTGCACCCAGAAGCTAAACAGAAAAGCAGGGCGACATGTATTTTGCCTCTGGTGGTATTACCATTAAATTGAGTTTGGAGTTTGTTGCCTTACCTGGTATGATCAAAGCACAGATTGACCATTAAGTTTATATAAGAATTGATGAAAAGATTTTGTAGCTTTTATAGGAAAATTAAAGAGGAAACCTATAACACATTTCCTATTTATGCTAATTAAGGTGCAACAATAAAAGGCAGTGCATCATTAAAATGCAGTTACAGAAACAAATTGCCAATCTGTGGTTTAATTTAAGTGCCGTGCTTATTGCTGCCATTAAAACCGCTTCAGGAAAATATACAAAAACACCCTTTAGTGTGCTGATATATTCCTTCAGTCATGAAATAATTCTTTAGTTCATCCATTGTAGTTATCTAAAAAGGATCTTCAATTTAGCTGCTCACTGCTGATTTAACAAAGACATCAGGTTTGCAGTGGGAGTAAAAGCTCTGTATGTTGATGGGTGGAAAAGAGGAGGTTCTTAGTCTAACAGAAGAGATTGTTTATGGAGAATGTCAATCTCACAGAGCTGGCAACTCTAAGCCCTCTTCTGCTACGTAGTCAGCTCAGTACGCTCAACGCTCCTCTGCTGTGCAGTCATAGTGCATAGTACTCTCACCCCTCCTCTGCTGTGCAGTCATAGGGCCCAGTACACTCATCCCTCCTCTGCTGTGCAGTCATAGGGCCCAGTACACTCATCCCTCCTCTGCTGTGCAGTCATACGGTCCTGTATGCTCACCCCTCCTCTGCTGTGCAATCATAGGGCCCAGTACGCACACCCCTCATCTGCTGTGCAGTCACAGGGCCCGGTACACTAACCCCTCCTCTGCTGTGCAGTCATAGGGCTTGGTATACTCACCCCTCCTCTGCTGTGTAGTCTTCATAGGGCCCAGTAAGCTCAACCCTCCTCTGGTCTGCAGTCATCATAGAGCCCAGTACACTCACCCCTTCTCTTCTGTGTAGTCATAAAGTCCAGCACGCTCAACGCTCCCCTGCTGTGTAGTCAAACCGCCCACTGCTGTGTAGTCAAAGCGCCCCACCGTACATCCACTGTTCTACTGCTATGCAGTCATACGACCAAGTACGCTTACCCCTTCTCTACTGTGCAGTCAAATGGCCCAGTACACTCATCCTTTCTTTGCTGTGTAGTCATACGCTCTTGTACGCTTACCCCTCATCTACTGTGTAACCTTTTGGCCCAGTGTGCTCAACGCTCTTCTGCTGTGCAGTCATGCAGCCCTGTATGCTCACCTCTTATCGACTGTGCAGTCTTACAGCCCAGAACACTCACCCCTTCTTTGCTGTGCAATTATACGGCCCAGTACTCTCACCACTACTCTGCTGTGTGTTTATACAGTCCAGTATTTTCACCCTCCTCTGCTGTGCAGTCATAGGTCACAGTTGGGGCAGGTGGATCACTCAGAAGAGTGTGTGCATCATATCTCAAAATATGGTGGATAACACTCATCCAATCTTTGTGCTCGAGCTACATATGTAGCAGTTTGTCTGAAATTTAGAGGTGAAAATATTTTTATTAATAGGTCAATTTCTAATAATGTAATCAAGACATAACAGTAAAAAAAAATAGGAAAACCAAGTCAGCAACGATGGCTATCGCCCAAAGCTTGACAATACATAAAACATAAACCCACAGTGTAGAACACTGGTTGTGTCACGATATATGAACCAGGTGTAATATGAAATTTAAAGGAAATCTGTTAAGAGAAAAAAATGTGAGCAGCCATTTCTGCTTACCTTTTAAAAAATCTGGTTGTTGGATAGTTATGCAGACATCTGTGCTTTATTAACACGTGAAGTAGAACATGCATGCAGCCAGTGAGAACATTTTGATCTGGATCAGTGATTCAGAAAGCAGTAAAGCTACTAAATATACATACCAGCAAGGCACCAAGCATTTTTAGAATGAGTAGTAAGTCGTGTCCACCCTCATAATTTATCACAAGGCAGGTTTTCTTTAAAACCCAACTCCAGGCACACTTTTTTTTTTATGTACTTAGGAATAGTTACAATTTTCTGTCAGGCTTTCATCTTTTAGTAACCCCACTGGAGAAAGAATCCTTCCTGTCCTGAAATGCCTGGGGGGTGGTAGTCATTCCAACAAGAACGCGCACACCCCTTTTAGGTTATTTTGCCATCTGTATCCCAGATCAACTATTCTTCTCTTCCTGTTCTGTAGATGCATCCAGAGGTGACAGGAACCCTCTCCAAGTTTGGAGAATTCTCTTAGTAGTCTCCACAAAAAGTATCTCACCCTGTCCCTGTCCCAGTGACAACCCAATCATTTATGGATTTTCCTTCATTGTCAGTCCTGGTAACAAGGACAGATAGAGAGTGCATCTCCACAGTGGGGACACAGACATACATCTCGCAAAAAATGAAAAACAATGGCTCAAGATGCATGGTATATACAAAAATCAGGTGGTATGCTACAGTATAAAGATCATTAATCTTATTCAAGAGTTCATGTTCCTAAATGCAATGACCTATAGCAGCCATTTGGAATTCACTCTGCTTAAATCAGACCAGTACAAAATGGATTCTGAATGGTTTCAGAGCTAATGAATTATAATTTAAGAACAAGAGAATAGGGATTCATATATATTATTTTAATAACGTACACATTTTTCTTTGGCAATATTATAATCAAACATTTGTAAATGTAGTAGCAATTGTGATTTTGTCTCAAAGAAGAAGCGCTTGTAAATTCATACAATACTAACTCTTTAATATTTTATTAAATGTGCAACAGTTCTTATTGAGGTAGGTTCGCTGTTAAATGCGAAGTTCACCTTTTCCAGAAACAAAGCCTGTGCAGTCAAAGGGCCCAAGTAAGTTATAGAAAAACTGCAACTTTGTAAAATGTTCATTCATTTTATTATCATACCTTTAGGCCATTTGGGTCCCCTTGGAAGCTTGGCTGAAAAAATCCCAGAAAGCAATTCCCATGTCCTGCCTTTTTGCCAGGACGCAAAAACCATTACTGTAATGTTGGGAGTGAGTGCCCAATGGTTTTCATGGCCTAGCAAGAAGACAAGATGCAGAGACTGTGAACTAGGAGTTTTCAGGCCAGGCATGCAGGTATGACAATAAAAGTAATGAACATTTTACAAAGTTTCACAGTTTAACATCTACTGATGTCCCTTGACTGCATAGACTATTTTTAAGAATAGGTGAACGTTCAATATCAACTCACTGCAGAATTCTTAAGAAAAAACTCTAACTATTATTATCATTATTATTATTATTAGTAGTAGTAGTAGTAATTTGTTGATGATTGGTTAATAAACCGGTATTCTCCTATATAATAAATATTAATAAGATAATGAATGCCTTTTAAGTCAGATCAATACTCATTATTTCTCGTGAGCCAACTGAATAAAGTAACTAAGAGTAAAGAATTTTAATAGAGTATGGTCTGAAAAAGATAAAAATACCTTTTATTATATTTACATAGAATCATAACATTTACTACTGGTTTTAACCGTTGGCAGGCAGGAAGACTCTGACTGTGTAAATATAATAAAAGGTATTTTCTATCTTTTATCAGACCATACTCCAAGTTTCTTTACTCCTAGTTCCTTTTATATAGTTCTACCTATCCCGGCATTCCTGACAAGTTTCATATTTTGACATGGCAATAAAATAACATGTGCCAGTGATACGAAATGAAAAATATAATCTTTTAAAAGTTATTTAACTAGCACAACAAAGGGTCGTATTTACTTTAGTTTGCTTTGGCAATATACCTTCATTGAAAACAATGCTTTGGTAGAGAATACAAATTTGTATATGAAATGAAATGGTAAAATCCCTTACAGTTAATTGTACGGTAACACAAGTGGCTTTAAAACCCAACTGAAGTTTCAAATTGTGATTGTAAACCCTCAACTTGTAAAACAACCCATTCAGTTTAAAAAGGAAATGAAGGGCAAAACATTTTTGTATAGATATTAAAAAAAATAAAATTCCTTTTTTCCCTTTTTTATAAGGGATCACATTCCCTCTGTTTTCAGCTGGGGTGAGGAAAAGCAGCAGTGCACTGAGCTTGCCAGTGAATGGCTGTGCAGTAGGACAAGTCTGATCATTGGATAGCACACGGAGTTCCCAGCATACAGTAGCTAGAGAACTGACCACGCTGTGCTCTCCTGCTTAGTGTGGTCAATTTTTCAATAGGAAAGCAGAGGGACTCGCAAGAACACCAGGGATTTCACACAAAAGAAGCAATACAAAGAGAACAGGAGATTTTCTCATACAAGGTACAGCAGCCACATATCAGGAATTTTATAGTGTTGGGGTAACAAATGCTTTAAATTCGTTCTACAGCCCTGACCAAAAGTTTTGAGAATGACACCAATATTCATTTTCACAAAGTCTGCTGCCTCATTTTTTATGATGACAATTTGTATATACTCTAAAATGTTATCAAGAGTGATCAGATGAATTGCAGCTCTGTGAGCAGAGAGCTGCAGACTGTCAGTCACAGCTCCCTGCTCTGCCCCCTCCTCGCTCACTGGAACACTGAGCTGTGGCGGGGGCGGCCAGCTTAACCTCTCAGCAGCTCGCTGAGAGGCGGTCCAGGGATCTGGTGGATCCAGACTGCATGGTCATGATGACACGGAGCCTGGACCGACTTCTGTGACGTCATCATAGAGCGGACTTCAGCCCGCTCTCTGCTGAAAACGGGTCACAGGAGTGCAAAACGTGCTGCACTCCTGTGATCCATAAAAGTACAGGCAAACAAGCTTTGGCTGTACTTCTCCTTTATTCCCATTGAGAACTTGTGGTCAATCCTTAAGAGGCGGGTGAACAAATAAAAACCCCACAAATTCAGACAAACTCCAAGCATTGATTATGCAAGAATGGGCTGCCATCAGTCAGGATGTGGCCCAGAAGTTGATTGATGGCATGCCAGGGCGAATTGCAGAGGTCTTGACTCTGCATAAATTTCATGTCATTGTCAATAAAAGCCTTTGAAACTTCTAAAATGCTTGTTATTCTACTTTAGTATACCATAGTAACATCTGACAAAAAGAGCTAAAAACACTGAGGTGGCAGAGTTTGTAAAAATTAATATTTGTGTCATTCTCAAAACTTTTGGCCACGACTGTAGGTGTACAGTTCCTTGAAAAAGCATTCATACCCCTTGAAATGTTTCCACATTTTGTCATGTTGCAACCAAAACATAAATGTATTTTATTGGGATTGTATGTGATAGACCAACACAAAGTGGTACATAATTGTGAAGTGGAAGGAAAATTATGAATGTTTTTCAAATTTTTTTTTACAAATATCTGAAAAGTGTGGCGTGCATTTGTATTCAGCCCCCCTGAGTCAATACTTTGTAGAACCACCTTTCTCTGCAATTACAACTGCAAGTCTTTGTCTCTACCAGCTTTGCACAGCTAGAGAGTGACATTTTTGCCCATTCTTCTTTGCAATATAGCTCAAGCTCTGTCAGATGGAGTGTCTGTGAACAGCAATTTTCAAGTCTTGCCACAGATTCTCAAATGGATTTAGGTCTGGACTTTGACTGGGCCATTCTAACACATGAATATGCTTTGATCTTAACCATTCAATTTTAGCTCTGGCTGTATCTTTAGGGTCCTTGTCCTACTAGAAGGTGAACCTCTGCCCCAAGTCTTTTGCAGACCCTAATGCTGCATACAGACGATCGGACATTCTGACAACAAAACCGTGGATTTTTTTCCAACGGATGTTGGCTCAAACTTGTCTTGCATACACGCGGTTGCACAAATGTTGTCGGAAATTCCGAACTTCAAAAACACGGTGACGTACAACACGTACGAAGGGCTGAGAAAAATGAAGTTCAATAGCCAGTGCGGCTCTTCTGCTTGATTCCAAGCATTTGTGGACTTTTGTGCGTCAGAATTGTGTACACCCTCTCGGAATTTCCGACAAGTCGTCTTGTCGGAAAATTTGAGAACCTGCTCTCAAACAGTTGTTGTCGGAAATTCCGACAGCAAATGTCCGATGGAGCATACACATGGTCGAAATTTCCAACAAGCTCACATCGAACATTTGTTGTTGGAAATTCAGATCGTGTGTACGCGGCATAACAGGTCTTCTTCTAAGCTTGCTCTGTATTTGGCTCCATCCAACTTCCCATTAACTTTGGCCAGCTTCCCTGTCTCTGCTTTAGAAAAGCATCCACACAACATGTTGCTGCCACCACCATGTTTCACAGTGGGCATGGTGTGTTCAGGGTGATGTGCAGTGTTAGTTTTAGGCCACACATAGCATTTTGATTTTAGGCCATAAGTTTAATTTTGGTCTCATCTGACCAGAGCACCTTCTTCCACATGTTTGCTGTGTCCCCCACATGACTTCTCGTAAACTGCAAACGGGACTTCTTATGGCTTTCTTTCAACAATAAATGGCTTTCTTCTTGCCACTCTTCCATAAGGCCAGATTTGTGGTGTGCACGACTAATAGTTGTCCTGTGGACAGATTCTCCCACCTGAGCTGTGAATCTCTGCAGCTCCTTCAGAGTTACCATGGGCCTCTTGGCTGCTTCTCTGATTGAAGCTCTCCTTGCCTGGCCTGTCGGTTTAGGTGGACAGCCATGTCTTGGTAGGTTTGCAGTTGTGCCATACTCTTTTTTTTCCATTTTCGGATGATGGTGAGAACAGTGCTCCGTGAGATGTTCAAAGCTTGGGATATTTTTTTATAACCTAACCCTGCTTTAAAATTCTCCACAACTGTATTCCTGACCTGTCTGGTGTGTTACTTGGCCTTCATGATGCTGTTTGTTTTACTAAGGTTCTCTAAAAACCTCTGAGGGCTACACAGAACAGCTGTATTTGTACTGAGATTAAATTACACACAGGGAGACTCTACTAATTAGGCGACTTCTGAAGGCAATTGATTCCACTAGATTTTAGTTAAATATATCAGAGTAAAGGGGGCTGAATACAAATACACACTACACTTTTCAGATATTTGTGAAACATTTTGAAAACCATTTATCATTTTCCTTCCACTTCACAATTGTGTGCCACTTTGTGTTGATTTGTCACATAAAATCACCAAAAAATACATTTATGTTTTTGGTTGTAACATGACAAAATGTGGAAAATTTCAAGGGGTGTGAATACTTTTTCAAGGCACCGTATCGAAACAAAAAGTGTGCAATGTCTTATTTTCTTTAGAAAGCAGGCACAGCTTGAGTAGGGAAGCCTGTCCCCTGCTGGCAGAGAAGGACCCTGTGTGGAAGCAGTGGTCTGTCTGTACAGATCCAACACACCCCTTGCTCAGTCAGACCTATTGCTTTGCAAAGGGAGAGAAGGGGGTCTGACAGACAGGGCACCAGCTTGTGATTTTTATTTTTTTTTGAAGAACGTGAACTGTAAGGCCAAATGTACACTGCTGCTGGTAAACAGACGTTTAGGAGCAGTTGGCCGTTTTTTCAGCTGCCCCTGAACTCTCTTCTGTTATTTTATCAGTACATGTACACAGGGTCATTTATAGTCGTTTCTAGGCAGTTGAGTTTAGAAGCATTTTTTGGAAAGCAAAAAAATGTGTTCAGGACGGATGTTCAGAGGTATTTGAAATGCCAAATGCTTGTAAACGGGATAACTCGCGTTTAGCTGCGTTTCGTTTACAGGCGTTTTTAATAGAGATACATTTTTGACTATTTGAAAAAAAAAAAAAAAAAAAAGACTTGGAACACATTTTTTTTGATGCACATCCATTGCTTTAATCTGAAAGTTCTATTGGGCTTTAATGAAAATCAACGGTTTACTTTTACTTACCTTGCTCTGTTAGTCTTGTGTGCCTATAAATGAAGCATTCCTAAAGCCTGGGCAGTTTGAATTGATCATATGTTAAAGAAAATACAGGTAGTGACTACCTTCATTGAAAACTGCATATCAAAATGGTCCGTAGACCCAGAGAAATAGGCAACTGACATTAACATGCATTTCCTGCTAAAATGCTTGGTCCCATCCCATTCCACCTCCTGAGCCTCTGTATTGGTTAGCGAGGCCACCCATTATATTAAGTGACTAGTAGAGGTAGGGAGGGACAACCTCAACTTGACCTGAAGAAAAAGAGGAGATTTGTGCTTAACTTGAGCCGCTTGCATCTGATGGCATCTTTAGATCCTTCTGACATGCAGCATTTACGAAAGGTTACCTCTTTACTAATGCATTTTTTAATGGTATGCTCCTTTTCTGTCACCCAAGCTTCTGATACTCTTTACAGTACAACTCCAATACAGGATAATGCTTTTAAATGAGAACTGTTTAAATGATTAAACCAAATTCTCATGTATGACAGTCTAAACCAGGGATCCTCAAACTACGGCCCTCCAGCTGTTGCAGAACTACACTTCCCATGAGGCATTGTAAAACTCTGACATTCACAGACATGACTATGCATGATGGGAATTGAAGTTCCTGAACAACTGGAGGGACGTAGTTTGAAGACCCCTGGTCTTCAAAAACCAGTCACTATGTAAGGCACAAGGCTTCTAAAGTAAACAAAAAAACTTCCTTTACTTTTCCTGAGTGAGCCAAACCCCCCTTCATTTGTATCTCACACGCTACCCCTCTAAGACACTGCAGCTTAGAGTGGGAGTGTCTCAGCTACAGAGACAGTGCTGTCAACACAGAAGGCAGTGCATAGGACATGGTGTTACCAGGTGCTGATTGACACAGGCCTGTGATTTAGTAGTGATAATGCTGATAGCCAACATTTTTCATCTGACTGTAGTGCAAGCAGGCATAGCCTAAATGAGAGTATCAACTCTGCTTTGAATTCAGGAGCAGTGCAGCACTGTTGCCAAACTATCATAAGATCAACACGTATTTGTGAACCTTAGAGTGTTACTAAACCCACAACAGTAAAAATCAGTCTGTATATGCAGTAAAGCATGCTTGTTATACTCACTGTGAAACCTAAGGGGTTAATCCTCTGTATTGTGTAAAAAGGCTGTTTGATCCTGTCTCCTCTGATCTTTCCCTTCCACTGCCCCCAATCCATCTCCTGATAAGACAAAGCCTTCGAGTCACTCTGCACTTGCTCAGTTGGGTATGTATTGCTAGAGTGTTTTTTTTCTTGGGGGGGGGGGGGTGCATGTGATCAGCACAGGGCCAATCAGCACTGTCCACGCAGAGGGTCAGGGGTCCTGCAGCCTCATATGACAGTCAGAGGAGAATGAAAACTCCTCCTTCAAGCTCTAACCAGTGCTCAGCCAGACACTGATAGAAGTCCCAAGACTGCTCTAACTGCTGATGAGAAAAGTTATTTAGCAGTTTATATTTACTAAAATAATTGCGTTTCCATATTCTGTGTACTGTGGGGGAACATTTATAGTAAATACAGGGTCCTGGGTTTAGTAACACTTTAACAGGGGGGGCTAAGAGTAAACTAAGTTCAGATGCAGTTATAATTATTATTAATTATTATTTATTGGGAGGCCATAATTCTACTTTGCCATTTTTTTAAACATCTGGTTATATTTAGTGTCCAAATAGTAGCAGAACAGGCAGCCTCTAAACACTGAGCTTCTTTTTATTTTTTTCACAAAAAGGACTATTTTTTCTGAAGTACACTGATTGTTATGAAGCAGATAGTGTTTAGAGTAATACTTTAACCTTTTTTATGGACAGAAGTCATAATTTGCCTTTCTATAGATAGACTTTGTAGGAAAGAATGGTTTATTTTTTCACAACGGAAAAAGGATACAATGAAAAAAAATGTTTGCCTTACAAAACTAAATTAATGTATTAATTTTATAAATAATCTAGTTTTTGTTCTTGGATATGTTGCATTAATGTCATAATTTATCTTTTGTTTTGCAGTGTGTAGTGTTTTATTTAATGTTGTTTAGTCAATGATGTATTATTTATACAATAATATATTTCAATATGATTGAAAATCCTCTTTTTGTGTCAAGCTATGATTCTGAGGTTGCTTTATTATGTGGGCTACACTGTGCTTTATTATGAGCATCCACATCAAGAACTGTGATATAATATTTTCTTGTTGACTTTTCTTAGCAATATTTTCAAAGAATATGAATGATAACACAAAAACTTTTCTTTCACTCATGGTTAGTGTTTGTCTAAAGCCATTTATTTATCAATCAACTGTGTTTACTCTTTTTAAATCATAATGTCAATAGAAACTACCCAAATGACCCTGATCAAACGTTTATATACCCCAGTTCTTAATATCGTGTATTGCCCCCTTTAACATCAATGACAGCTTGAAGTCTTTTGTGGTATTTGTGGATGAGGCTCTTTATCTTCTCAGATGGTAAAGCTGCTCAACCCTCTTGGCAAAAAGCCTTCAGTTCCTGTAAAATCTTGGGCTGTCTTGCATGAACTGCATGTTTGAGATCTCCCCAGAGTGGCTCAATGATTTTGAGGTCAGGAGACTAAGATGGCCACTCCAGAACCCTCACTTTATTCTGCTGTGGCCATTGACAGGTCGACGTGGCCTTGTGTTTTGGATCATTGTCATATTGGAATGTCAAAGTACGTCCTATGCTCAGCTTCCTGGCTGATGAATGCAAATATTCCTCCAGTATTTTTTGATAACATACTGCTTTCATCTTGCCATCAATTTTGACCAAATTTCCAATGCCTTTTGTAGCTCACACATCCCCAAAACATCAGCGATCCACCTCCGTACCTCTCATCATAGGGCCTTGTTGACTCCTCTCCAAATGTAGCCTTTATGATTGTGGCCAAAAACCTCAATATTGGTCTCATCACTCCAAATGACTTTGTGGCATTTGCGTAGTGATGGCTTTCTTCTGGCGACTCGACCATGCAGCCCACCTTTCCTCAAGTGTCTCCTTATTGTGCATCTTGAAACAGCCACACCACATGTTTTTAGAGAGTCCTGTATTTCACCTAAAGTTATTTGTAGGTTTTTCTTTGCATCCCGAACAATTTTCCTGGCAGTTGTGGCTGAAATTTTTGTTGGTCTGCCTGACCGTGTTTGGTTTCAACAGAACCCCTCATTTTCTACTTCTTGATTAGAGTTGGAACACTACTGATTGGCATTCTCAATTCCTTGGATATTTTTATATCTCTTTCCTGTTTTATACCGTTCAACTACCTTTTCCCGCAGATCCTTTGACAATTCTTTTGCTTTCCCCATGACTCAGAATCCAGAAATGTCAGTGCAGCACTGCATGAAAGATGTAAGGGTCTGTAAGGAGTTCAGGAACTCATTGACCTTTTATACACACACATTAATTACAAGCAAACAGATCGCAGGTGAGGATGGTTACCTTAAATAGCCAATAAAACCCCTTTGTGTCAACTTGTGTGCATGTTATCAGGCCAAAATCACCAGGGTATGTGAACTTTTGATCATGGTCATTTTGGTAGTTTCTGTTGCCATTATGATTTAAAAAGAGTAAACACAGTTGATAGATAATAAATGGCTTCAGCCAAACACTAACCACGTGTGTGTGTGTGTGTATGTGTATATGTATGTGTATATATATATATATATATATATATATATATATATATATATATATACACACACACACTGGGGTGCAAAAGGTCCAGGCAGGTGTGAAGAAATGCTGGAAAGTAATAAATGATAAAAAAAATACTTTTGTTTGTTTTTATCAATTTACAAAACGTAAAGTGATCGAACAGAAGAAAAGTCTAAATCAAATCAGTGTTTGGTGTGACTATCCTTTGGTTTCAAACCAGCATCAGTTCCTACACTTGCACACTTTATGCACTTGCACAAAGTCAGGGATTTTGTAGAATTAGAGTCAGGTCAGGTGTATGATTAACCAATTATACCAAGCAGGTGCTAATCATCAATTTCATATGTAGGGTGAAACACAGTCATTAACAGAAACAGCTGTGTAGGAGGCTTAAACCTGTGTGAGAAACAGTCAGACTCTGCTATAAGGTGAGGTTGTGGAAGACCATTTCATGTCACAGGTCATACACTATGACAAGACTGGGCACAGCAACAAGACACAAGTTGTTATACTGCATCAGCAAGGTCTCTCCCAGGCAAAGTTTCCAAAGCAGACTGGGATTTAACTTCCTCCAGCCCACGCTATGACGGCTACAGCACGGACCTTAATTGCCGGGAGGGCATCAATAGACGTCCTCCCGTGCATGAGCTGCCTGCGTGCCCTGGGATCAGTGAGTCCATGAGACTCGGCTGATCACAGATCAAAGTAAGGGGCCGATCCCGTCAAAATTTGAAATATTTGTAGCTGGAGGCAATTGTTTTTTTAAGGGCTCGAGGCTGGTACAATGAGTTTCTGTGGGCAACAGCATGAAGCACGGTGGAGGTTCATTGCAAGTTTGGGGCTGCAAATGGAGTTGGAGATTTGGTGAGGGTGACTGGTGTCCTCAATGCTGAGAAATACAGGCAGATACTTGTACATCATGCCGTACCATTAGGGAGGTGTGTGATTGGCCCTAAATTTTATTCTGAAGCAGGACAACGGTACCAAACATACAGCCAATGTCATTAAAAATTATCTTCAGCATAAAGAGGAACAAAGAGTTCTGGAAGTGATGGTTTGGCCACCGCAGAGCGATGATCTCATCATCATCGCGTCTGTCTGGGATTACATGAAGAGCCAGAAGGATTTGAGGCAGCCTACATCCACAGAAAATGTTTGCATCATCTTGCCAAACATCTTGACTAGTTCCTACAAAAACTCTCTGCAAGTGTATCTAAAAAATATTGATGCTGCTTTGAAGGCAAAAGGTGGTCACACCAAATATTGATTTGATTTGGATTTTTCTTCTCTTTAATTGCTTTCCTGTGCAATTCAGTGCAGTGCAATGCAGTTTTCAGCCTATTCATTTGAATCGGCTGAAGTCACACTGGCTCGCAGCAAAAATAGTGCATTGACTACTTTTAAAAATGCACTGTAACCTGGTATCGCATGGTACTGTTTTACCATGTGTTCCTGTGCAGGCAAACGCATTGCATTTGTGATCTTCGTTTGGGGTGTCGTTACATTGTCACCCACAGCAGATTGCACACCCAGTGCGTTTTGAACACAGTGCGGGAAACGCACGGAATGTGGATTTCCTGCACCGTGTTCTGATGTGAGCGGGCTCTAAGGGCTTGTTCACACCAAGTGCATTGATCTGCTGCACTCACACCAAACTAGTATGTTATTGTGTATTTAGGAAAAACGAAAGCAAGCTGTATTTGTAATGCACAAAAACATGTTGCATCACATTGTTGTGCATAGAGTATAATCAAGTGTAAGTTAAAGTTTAAAAAAAGGTTTGTGATGCGTTACAACAAAGCATTGCAGTGAGTGCACACTGTACACCAGAGCACCCATTATGTGCAACATAACACATGCACTTCTGCTGGTGTGAACAATAACTAACAAGAAAATGTCAGTGTTCTCTATAACCACCCCCCGATTCTTTCAGTCTCATTGCACTAAAATAATGAAAGCTGAATATAAATGCTATAGACGACACAGAATTTTGCTTTAAGACACTGTTATAAGTGAGGCTCCTTTATATCTGAATCAGGTTTTTGTACCAGGAAGCAACCATATATAGAGTGGAGCCCATGCTTGCAGACCATTGCTTCTGTCATCTCGTGTTACAAATTTTTGAATCTGCACCAGCAATTCTCAAACTTCCTCACCTAGGCCTCAGACTCGTGTCCCTGATTTCTCTGGAGCGCACCTGTACATTATCAGTGCCGTTTAGTAAAACGAATGCAAGCCATTTTTCTTTTAGAAAATCGGAAATTTTGTGATCCGATGGTGCCACTATTGATTTCGAAATTCGACCAACCAAGCCTTCAATTTCACCTCATGTTGCTACAGAAAAGAATTTTCGTGGCTGGGAATCTTCTTTCCTTTCCAGGATACAGCTCATGCACATTTCTTTTACAATTATATTTCTTGCACGATTTCTCATCATTGATTAGAAATTTGTTTATTTTTCCAAAAATTTCCAACATGCCCAATCACTCAAATTTAATGGCTGCATGAAAATCGGCCTTTGCTAATGGTGCAAAATTCTAAAGAAAATTCTTAGTTACGCTTTTTGTAAGACAATTCTCTTGGAATTTGACCCACGTATGGCCTGCTTAAGCCACACTTTGATTTTTGTGGTCCTTAAAACGTAACTCCACTTTTGTTGAGAAAAAGGCATTCCCCTCTGGGTGATTTATGTACATTGCAAGGATTATAACAACCTCTGTTGCAGATTCCTACCTTTTGTTATTCTGAAGAAATCCATGTGTGTTTGTCTGTGCCTCTGTACTGAGTGGGCCTAGTGGGAGTGGTTTCAAAATTATCAGTCAGCTGTGGCAGCTGCAGAGCACTAATGAGGAGAGCTGCTGGGCTTGCATCCCTTTAGATGTGTTCCTTTTGGAAATATCTCATTTCCAAAAATTTTTGTTGCAAATATCTCATCTCCAAAAAATTTTGTTGCAGGGGATGCCTGAAATCTGACTTGTATCTTAGGCAGACTTCTGAAAAAATTGGTGAGCCAATCACACAAGCAGGAAATGATGTTTCTGGGGAGTGGTCAGTACACATTCTGTGTACAGAACAACTTCATGTAGCCATATTGCTTTGCATTCATAGAACATTACAGCGGCTACAGATTGAAAGGAAATGTATTTTTTAACAAGAATATGGGGAGAAGTTGGGACTTTGAATGAGGCAGAGACCTGGTAGGATCTCATGCCTCCATCCCTGTCAATATGAATAAAGGGGAAAAGGCGGGACTTTAAATGAAGCGCGCAGTCAATAGTGAGGGGTCAAGAAATTGTATATTTATTGTATAAAAAGATTCCATACAAGTTGGTACATGGGTCACAGTAATTCATTCAAAAAAGTATCAAAAAAGGCAGGGTAATGCACCTGTGACAGTGCTGATGTCAGTGAAAAGCAAAAACATGAATCAAAAATGGAAAAATTATGTGTGCTAATCAAATCCAAAAGAAAAGGGTGAAATAAATGCAATGAATGTGAGTGAATACATTATCCTAAATGCCTTACCAGGTGCTGAAAGATGTGAAACAATAGAGTATAGTGCTATGTGCTGGCAATGTGAGGAGCGAAGACCGACCTAAGGGGAAGACCGACCCCGCGTGGGACATATATGGGCGCGCACGCCAATCACCGCCAAACGTCACGCTGGCGTGCAAGGTGAGGGGGAGGTGCCAGTAGCTGAGAGACCAAGTCTCTCTGCATTTGGCGCCAAAATCACCCCCACATGCCGCTGATGGAAGACACGAACAACGTGACGGCGCTCAGATGGACGCCACACGCTTAGTGTGAAAGGCGTGACGTCGAGGCACAGCGCGGCGGTATCCCAACCCTCCCAGAATTATTTATTTCATAGGCTGGTGTATGCTTGTCTTATTTAATCAATCATTATATCTCCACACCTGCAATGGTTGGTGCCCCTTGACCTGGATACTTGAGCCAACGGCTCACTTCATGTCCGGGAGCTGCGATGCACACCGCGGGGTCTCCTCCCCTCCCCTTGTTCCTCTGGGAGGGTTGGGATACCGCCGTGCTGTGCATCAACGTCACGCCTTTCACACTAATCAATGCTGATAATTACTATAGAAGCTTAATCCACTAAGGGCTGGGGTTTTAACAGGAACTTCAGTCCCCTTTTGTTTTAACCCCTCCCTCTAGCATTTGTTTTTCTGGTGCATGGCATGCACAGATGTTCCAAAGGGCTTTGGGTCCTGGCAGAGGCCTGCAGTATAACTGCGCACGTACACAGAATTTTCCACGCCTGCACAGACACGCAGAGCTTTGGGACTTGCATACCATCATTCTTGGCTAGGTGAAAAAGATAGAAGAGGCAGGGAAAAATTAATGTTTATTTAGGGTGAAGGTCTGCTTTAAATACAATTATTAAAATTTTGAAGCTCATATTTCAATCAGGGAAAACCAAGTGCACATTATCTAATCTTACATTCACTAGTGATTTTTGACTTGGCCAAAGTTCTTTTGTGTAAGGCCTCATTTTTTTATTTTTTTTACTCTCGTAGAAGCGTTTCTCCTGGCAGCAGCATTTTTGCAGAAAAAATGCCTGACACTTGTAAAGGTATCTAATGCTTTTACCAGCGTTTAGGCACATTTACAGGTGTCAAGAGCCTGGGCGTTAATTTGATTGGCCACAATAAATATCTTATTCTGGCTATTAAAATGAATTAACGCTCAAGCGCTAAATGTACGTTCAGATGCATTTTTACACTTTTACATGTGTCAAGCATTTTTTCTGTCCAGACTCTGCTGCTTCTGGACACATGGGCAGTAAACACTTCTAAAAGCCTATGATTGGATGGACACAGGCAGGGGAGTTTAGAGGCAGAACAAAAAAAAACTGCCAGGCTCCCCTAGAAGCAGCCATAAAATCATCCAGTGTGCGCGAGGCCTAAAACTTGTGTGTTTTTGTTTTTTCTACAATTTACAATAGAACTTACAATTAACAATAGAATTGCTAAATTCTATTGTTAATACTGCTTGCATTAGCCTATTACAACTTTAAGTGCTCACTACCACTGCTCTCCAAATTTTCTCAATAGCTTTTCAGCACCCATATTATGTCTCCCACATCAGCTGTTCAGCCCTACTATATGATCCTCCCATACCTTACAACCGTGTTCCTTTTAAATTGTTTGTAAAGGTTTTGTTTTTAAAAAAAAAGTGGGGAAGGCTTTAAGGTTTATATTGCTTTTTGTGTCCCTGCTAGGGAGATTCTGACTCAGTAGCTAGTTCCTGATCGCTGACTCCATTAACAGGGTCCCATGCTGTTTATCGTATCTAGCCATCACAAAATTATGGTTCCACTTTTGCACAAGTGATGCTGCTTTTCTGTTATTACATATCCTGAGGAAGGAATGGTGATCTATTTAGAAACACATTGAAAAACAGAAAGATTATAATGTTATGTCTACAGATCTGCCTGTATTCTGCTTATAACGGAGTCCACTCTTGAAACCATCATTTTAGGACCATTGGATATGACTTGCAGCAGGGAACCCATAGTGATCAGCAGCTAGCCCACACAGTGGAGCACAAGACCGTTTACCTGTTTTGCGCTCCATATGTTGATAAGATCCATATCCATGGTGAGAAGATCCATATACTATTATGTGACGTGTAATTCACCACACTTGGAAGCGTTTCCCATTGTGTTTTTTAGATTTATCTCTTCTGTCTTATCAGATTGGGGTACGCTGCTACTACAAATCCTTGTACTATTATGTGAAGATTTTCCAGGCCATGATGTCATCACTTTCCCCCCCCCTTCCCTTATATTGGTAATGACCGCTCTTGGAGCTGCCATTCGGCGAGTGGCATTGTTGCGTGTGGTTTCTTTCAACGGGCATTGTGATTGATGTGGATCTACATTGTAGGACACTTCTTTTTTTTTTTTTAAATAAATGACTTTGAAAAAACTGTGTCTTTTTTTATTCACACCTTACTTTTTTTAATGAATGAGTGTGGGTACTATATACCCCTTACTTTGTCACATTGGAGGGGTCTTCGATAAGGCCACTGCCTGCAGACCCCCACAGCCTAGGTCAGCATTGTGGGGAAGAGTCCCTTAACCTCATCAATATAGGGTAGAAGGTGCTGCACAGAGGGCTCCCTCCTAAACAGGTACCCCCCATGCCCAGTGCCCAGCTCCCATGCCATATGTTTGACAAATCCCATGCCTAATCACTCAGAAAATGTCCAGAGCTGTTTAAGATTTGGCTCCCATTGATGTTAATAGGGTGTGGATTCAGCACCTGAACTTTAGTGATGTTCACTGAATCCTGCTCGAACTGAATCTACATATGTTTGGTTCATCTCTGAGGAGCTTGCAATGCATTGCCAAGAAATGATTAGTGCACATTGCAAAAAAGATAGCCGCAGGATACTGCCAACTATTAACAGTAGCTGATTGGTGCATGTCTTGCTAAAAAGTGGCTTCCAGATGCTGTTTAAATTTGGGGAGTCTGTAGTATTCCAACTGTGACTTTTTTTTTTTTTAAATGTTAGAGGAAATACATGATGCCGCAACTTCATTGCAATGCAGTGATTGAAAAGCGCTTGATGGTGTCTAGTTTTGTTTCTAAAGGGCCAAAAGAAGGAAACACTCTATCAATAAGACGCTATCTATAATCGGTGAGTATTTAAATCAGATTGGGCCCAGCTATGTAACATTTACCATATTTATACTATTGCAAATGTTATTAAGACCACAATTTCCTACCAAAGAACAATATTTCCTAAAGTACTGGGTGGGCAGTGTATGCAAAAGATCCAGTGGCAAAGTCCAGTGGTGAAATTGGCAAAAACGTCCAAAGTTGCAGATGCTGTTTTTAAGGGCTACAATACATTGAGACTTCAGAATAGCCAATTGAAAAGCACTACAACATATACTATATTATCAAAAGTATAATTTGCTGCTATCAAAACTGGCCTTGTGAATGTGTGCTTATATAATTTATAACATTAGATTGTAAGTTCCATGGGGAGGCATGACCGGATGTGTAGAGTGAGGAGAGCGGGGAGCATGATGTGCAGCGGCAAGGAGTGACAAAATGCTGTGTGACCTCTCTCAACCCCCCCCCCCCTTGTAAGGTACGTCTATGCTTGGAGGAGGGTCTGAGCGGTGCTGAGGGAAGTGCCGGGCTGGCTCTGTGGCGATCTCCCGGAGCCTAAGAGAGCCGTACAAGAGAACCCGAGGCATCCCCTAAGTACAACCCGAGCCAGCTGGGAAAGATCCGAGAGCTGCCGGGAATTACGTCAGACAGCGCTCTGATCGGAAGAGAACCACACGCGTCGGGGATTAGCCTTTACCAGGCTGTCTTAAGGAAGGTAGCGGTGGTAGTAGTGGTAGCGGTGGCCCCCCAAGGGAGCTGGACAAGTAAAGAACAAGCCTGCTGGAGCTCTGGACACTGACGCTGAGGTCTCCAATAACCCCTAATAGACAAATAGGACACGAGAGTAAGGGGTGTTGTGTGTGTTATATACGGCCATAGGCTGCTAAATTGCTGCTCTAGAAACTGTGTATGGAGTTGGTCGAGGTCTGACCCAGAAACTGTGCACATTGAGATATACTATGGATATACGGAACTAGAAGAACCAACAAAAACGGCATATGGCCTCATATTGTTAGTGGGCTGCTTATGGGCTGTACGCTGCTAAATGCCCCCCAATGAAGGTGTATTCAGCTCTGGGAGGCCATCCTTTAATACTTGACCCAGAGTTCATGCTTACTGTGAAGATGCGGCCAGAATAGATTAGGGCTTCTACGGTTTATAGCTACTGTTATTCTATTAATAACCCTAGGGAGGGATACAATATAAGTGAGCAGTACGGTATTTGCGTGCCTTCCAGTATTGGGTAAATCTGTAACTTTTGGGATCTACAGGATGCAGAATTTACGCTCATCCAAGGAGAAAAGCTCCCAGCAAGCGGCAGCAGCTGCAGCAGCATTGTAGCTGGAACAGTATGCACACACCCCTGTTCAGACCCCACCAAAAAAGAGGTCACAGTCCAAAGCCCAACAGGGGGGTCCTTCGGATAGGAAAAGCCAGGGTCAGACCCAACTAAGTGCTACAGCGCCGCCAGCTTTATCAACAAAATCACAGAGTAATAAAAACTCGGGGGTGAGTGAACAAAACCCAGATGCAGATGTAACAGCCGAGCCTTGCGTACCATTAGAGAAGGAACCAACGTTGAAGGATGTTTTGAAGGCAGTGAACGCATGCAATGGATCGCTTAAAGATCTGTGTGATCAAATGAAGGGAGTAAAAGATCTGCTATTGGTCAGACAGGACCTACAGAAAACAGCAGAGAGAACAACTGACCTGGAAGGAAGGACTAGTCAGTTAGAAGATGATATGTTCCCATTAATAAAAGAAGTGAAAAGTATGAAGGAACAGATATCCAGGCATGCATCCAAAATGGAGGAGATGGAGAATAGGCTGCGAAGGGATAATGTGAGGTGGGTGGGTCTGCCTGAAAAGAGCGAGGGTTCTAACCCTATAGAATTCCTAGAAAAATGGTTGGTTGACCTCTTTGGAAAAGAATCATTCTCAGCGATGTTCTCTATTGAAAGAGCACACAGAGTGCCCTTTAGCCCCCCCCCCCAGCAGGAGGATTTCCCAGACCCCTATTGATGAAGTTTCTTAACTATAAGGACAAACTGTCACTGCTACGGAAAGCAAGAGAGGCGGGAAATGTTTTGTTTAATGGTGTTAAAATATCATTTTACTCTGCTTTTCTCCGGATCTTCAGAGACATAGAGCAGAATTTATACAGCCCAAGCGTAATTTACAAAAATTTAATTTAGTGGGAGGGGGAGGTAATTTAGGAATTGTTCAAGAATCACCAATGGGGAAGTTTGGATTAATTGAGGTTACAGTACAAAAGAAGCTTATAAGAAACTGCACTTGTTGGAGGCAGGATAATGCATAAATTAATAATTATAGGTATAAGAAAATGGTATTTGCAACTCACATGAAATTTTTCTTTCCCTTTTGGAAAGTATATTTACTTCTAGTGGTCACGTTGGTTTTGAGGTTCAAATTCACAGGTAATAGAAAAGAGAATGGGTTTCGGGAATCACAACCTAAAACATTGGGTACAAGGGGCGATTTAAAATACGTATTAAATATTAATTTAGTTTTAAATAGATACGCTTTACAGATCTGTATATACTTCCTGACTCTATATGTTAGCTAAAACACTTAATATTGGTTCATGGAACCTTAGGGGATTGGGAACACTGGCTAAAAGAGCGGCGGTATTTACTATGTTAGAGAGGTATGAAGTGGAGTTGGTATGCCTGCAGGAAACCCACTTAATTAAACATACAGTCCAGCAATTACAGAATAAGAAATACCAATGTCAGTACCATTTGGTTTACTCTTCCTATAGTAGAGGGGTAAGTGTTATAGTGAGAGCCGGGGTGAATTTTTCCTGTAGACAGACCAGGATAGATGAAATGGGCCGTTATATCTTTTTGTATTGCTTAATTGATAATAGTAGGTATATTGTGGCAAATGTTTATATCCCCCCACCATTTAAAATGGATGTTATGCTTAGATTAAATGAATTACTTGATAGATAAAGAAGTGCCGATCATAATAGTGGGAGACTTTAATGAGATTCTAGACAGAAAGTTGGATAGGCTTCTGTAAAAATGTAGAGAGGGTGTAAAAACCTTCTCTTCTCAGACACGTGTTATGTCAACAGTGTCTTTAGGCGTTTTGTTCAAAAGTTCAGTAGCCAGACTGTCTTAAAACAAAGTGTGAATTTATTTGGTCACACTTGGCAACAACTTGAAAATATATACAAAATTAAATTCTTCTTACAGCTTGATGTAGTAAAACAAAAGATAATAAGAACAAAAACTTGTATCAAAAGAGTTCAAGAGATGTTTCAGCTCATGTCTTCTGTAGTATAAGGATGCGTGTGTCCTTCCTTGTGTGTGTGAAAAAGTAGTAAAGTCCTTCTGTGTGTGAGTGAAGGACATGTGTTGTGTAGTGTAGTGGTGTGTCGTGTCGTGCAGTGTCGTGTCGTGCCACTAGCCTAGTGTCACACTGGTTTTTATACAATTACAAATCTACTAGTCAGCAAGCTATAGCCATAGCCATATATGGCTAGAACTAAAAATGAAATGATCATATTCGTGATTATTCTAAATATTCTCTTTGCCAACAGCTGACACGTCTCTTAAACTTCTTTGATTGTCAGTAACACACAACAGATTCTTATAAAAAACTAAAGGTGAATGACCTTTCCAAATGGCCGAATTCTTGTAATGGATATTCTTTAAGCTACAGAAATGCAATTCTGTACCAAACCTTACAAATGCATATTAAACTATAATTGGATACATATAAATATATATATTACTTCACACAAACTCAATCTAGCTAACTAATTAAATAACTATATCAAATAACTAACTATATTATGGATAATATATGTTTTTACCTTAAAAAAGATCTTTACAATAAAGTCTATGACAGATATTCTGAGTATATTCTTATCTGTGAAACCACTGACCTTCTGACCTTTAGTCATTAACTCTGCACATGCAGAACAACTGGTACAAAAAACGACACGCACACAACCTAGCTATTTCAAGATTCGTCTTATGCTGAGCTGAGTGAGCTTTTTCAATGTCAAAGCATAAAAGGGAACTCAGACTGCATACTTACAGATCTTGATTATAAAGCCGAATTAATATAATTATTCTACAATTCCCCCTAAATATAATTTATTATATTAACTAAATCACGCACACTCCATTTATGGCCCTTTCATTCACATTTTGAATCAGTTGCTCCAGATGTACCACAGCCAATCACAGGATCAGATAAGCCAGAAGTAATTTTCCGACTAAAAATACCTGTCATAATTTTTTCACCTTTTTTTCATTTCTTCCTAATCAATTTATAAAATTGTTTCATTCTAACCATAATGCAGATTTGAAATAAAATACATAATATCATGATAATAAATATAATAACTATAGGATGCAATAATATATTTCCGGCAGCAGTTGTCACTGAGGTATTTCCTCAAACTGAAACATTCCTGCTGATTACATCCTTCCCATTTAGTTCTATATTTTTACCAATTATTTTTATTTATTTTATTACCAATTCTTTAGAAACAAAAAGTATAATTCCAATGTACCTTAAAAATAACAAAATAATCTTTCCAATTGATATCTCAGTTGACATCTCTGTTGGCATCCCTGGTACCTTCAGATCTATAATTCTTAACCATAACTTTAGCTACTGGAATAAATTACTAAACATACTCATAAGAAGTAGAAATCTCATTCAAGACATCATTTCTATTTACATTTAGCAAAGGCCTAGCCATAATTTGTGAACAAACTTCTGAAATACCTGTACCTGCTGTTTTCAAAGTTTGCAACTACACTACTTTCTATACAACAGATTATATAAAAATAACGGAGTATGCTAATCTTAAAAGACATCCTGTCATTAACTCAAAAGTTAACAAACCTTATGTTTAAAATATAATAAAGTTTTTAAACTAAGACTATAACAGGTAAATAAGTCACCCAATCTTTACCTTATTCTTGAATCATCTTACCCTATTTAGACTTTATAATACTATTCATATGTTCTACAATACCTGAGTACTTAAGATGATAAGAAACAAAAACTTTACTAAATACCTAAAATTGCATACATGTCCTGCAAAATTTTAAATCGTTATCTGATTCCATGGTTTGAAATCCAACCCCAATGGAATATGACATAAGTTCACAACTTAGCTTTTGTTAAAAATATTATTTTTCTAGAATAACCTCAATTAATTTATCAAAAAGAAACATTAACTAAAAAAAAACAACATCCTAATATCCTCCTTTAGTAGGTGGAAAAAAACTAATATAATCAATCTATAAAGATTTGCCAAATTCCTCAATACTTTGTAATATTAGGTTACTCTTTCCTATTGGATTGTTCTATAAACAAATAAAACAATATTCAGAAGTTTGATGACAAAGTGTTCTAAAATGAGTAGTTCAGAATTTCTTTCATTAGCTTAAACAAAAAATCAATCAATCAGTCAGTCAGTCAGGTACCTGGATATGCAAAAAGAAAAAATTTCATTTAAAAATAACTCTATCCATTATTGTTGGAATCAATTATTTTTTACCATACATTTTATCTCCATAATCAATCTGTACTGATTCTAACTAAGACAAAATGTCATAGTCCCCCTCTTTATCCTGTGACTAATATTAAATCTTGTAAAAGAATAATCTTACCAGATTATTGTATTTTTTCCTTTACACTGACAATTTAGGTTGGGCTTTCCCAAATATTCTATTTCTGAAAGAAATTTGATCATGTTGAAATTTCTTTTCAGAACCAAAAACATTCCTCTCATACAGTATGATTGAATGAACCACACATGCCTGTCACTCTGACTGCTAAACAAACACATCGCAGTCTTAAGATCAGCTTTCAATGCAGACACTTACAGAAAGTTTAATATTGTCATTCCATTGTGCCAATATTTGGATCCATCTATAGAAGCACAAGAAATTCTTTCCCAATAAATGTCCACTAAAAGTTGAAAAAGTGACTTTTCCATGATTAATTTACACAACTGTGGTTCTATCCCTCACATTGCATCTATTTAATCCCCATGTATTTTTAAATACCACTACAACTGATCTTTTTAACATCCAGTTGCCACTAGACAAAGCTGTTTGTGTTGACACCTTCTGTTTTCCTTGTAATAACACCTTTAGTGTAACATAAGATGTTTTCAAAACAAATGGTGCAAAACCCACAATGTCTCTGATCTGTAGCATTGGACAATGCACTCCTAACACATTTTTTATAAATACCAATGAAATTGTCTCATCACCCACGTACACTTGAATGTAAAATGGCTGAGAGAGACCTCAAAAATACTCAATACTCAAAAATACTAAATTAATAAGGGCTTTCTTTAGATCTTCAAATTATTGTATATAAGTTCTCTCTTGTAATTAAAAATATTTGCCCTACAGTAAGCCTATATAATTCATTAAAATTTACTAAGACAGATACTTTGTCTAGAAAAATCTCAATGAACTCTAGAGAAAAGTTATTAAGGCCCAAAAAATCTTATTTTTAAAAAATAATTACTTTAATAAGTAATACTACCTTTTATAAATGTATTTTTTCTCATCCATGAACCCTCTTCCAGATATTTGGAAGACTTTGATCCACAGAAGTGAAAACTGTCATGGCATGACGACTAGTCTGTGTAACTTGATCTGCATGTCTCTGTTGGCAATACACTCCTTGTATGTCACAAACTCTTCAGAGAATGATCTGTTACTGTCACTCTTAGCTAACATGCTTTGTATACACTACACTGTACAATTTGGTAACAATCTAGTTTTTCGTTTTTAAAATGTTTAACCTTTTTAACACTTTTTAAACATATTTTGTTTGTACATCTGCCAAAAATCATGTACACTACGTTATATGACTTTCCTGATTATAGTAATGACAAAAAATTGTTTAGAGAACAATCTCGTGAAACTCACAGATTGGGTCCTGCCCAAAAACTGCGATTGGCCATATCCTCGAGAAAACTCCTCCCTCAATCAAAGTCCTTACTTTTACCAGAAATACTCATTTACAAAGACTTTTAACAATTGTTATTTTTACAATTTTTTAGATTAACAAAACTTTCATATTTTAATATTTTCTCTGGGTAGTCTTAAATAAATTAGAACAATCTACTACTTTTAATTTAATAACCAAATCTAAGTTTGTAATTTTTGTAAAAATTGTTCAATCCTTAACTTATTATTTCCTACAACCAAATCTATAGGATTTTTATAAAACACTAAACACCATGTTGTTTTCCATTATCTCAATTTCATACAGTTCTTTCCACAATCTTAATCTATACTTTTTTCTCTGAAAACTTTTTTTCTGCCCCCTATATATGTGTTTTAAAATGACCACGTGTAATAACACACATTTCTGTTTTTCAGGGCCTAAATATTCATAAACATTTACATGCAGCATTAAACTTAGTTTCCTTATTAAATAACTTCTTTACACTCTGGCATTAATTAATTACCTTACTACTGCATGTATTCCTGTATTCCATATATATGGAATATATCAATTTCCCGATGGTACAGGAAAATACTTCTGAGCCTTGAGATGTTAACCATCCCATGTTACCCTTCTATATAAACAAACACACTCACCCCTTGTTTAGTATGATAGTCCCGTGTGCACTTAAAAAAAACAAGAGATGAATAATGTCCTTTAACTTTGTTGTTCGTTGCCTTTTCTTTAGTTTGTTGCTTTTTCTTTCGTTAGTTGCTTTTTCTTTTGTTTGTAGCGTTTTCTTTCGTTCGTTGCGTTTTCTTTCGTTTGTTGCTTTTTCTTGGAAGAATCATTTTCTTGTAGCTTTTTGCCTTGTTCCTTGTATTGTGTGCTTTAGTGTGCTTTAGTGTTCTTGCCTGTTGATTTTTCTTTGCCTGTTTCTTGGACTTTCCATCTTCAAACATCAAAATCCGACTTTCATCTTAGCTTACCAAATAGTACATACATCTGCCTGTTGTACCTCAATGGTAGCTTTTTCAAATAACGTGAAGTCTCAGTTCCTGATTCAACATTTTTTCTTCTTGGGCAACTACCCAATATTTTCTTATGTGAGACTTTCTCACCTTCTTAGGAACTAACCTTGGCAGAAATCTTCACGTACGTAACGTTACGTTTTCACAAACAAAGTCTTGGATTTCCAACAATAGCTTGAAGCATATCGTCCAAATGGCCTTGACAATCAACTTCGTAGGCTGGGTCTTCCTTTTTTTGTTTTTTTTTCAAAGTTACAAACTTTGGCTAGAGGTGAGAAAACAGACATAGAAAAACTCACCCTTGACTTTTATTGAACTGTTGTCCACATCTGATGCAAACGCCTCCTTCTAGGTTCTTTACTTAGTTTCTTCTTGGAGCTTGTTGTTCCTCCATATTTGATTATCAGATGCCATATCTTATTTAGAAGAATTTCTCGTCTCCTGGCTGGCTCGCCAATGTAAAAATGTAGAGAGGGTGTAAAAACCTTCTCTTCTCAGACACGTGTTATGTCAACAGTGTCTTTAGGCGTTTTGTTCAAAAGTTCAGTAGCCAGACTGTCTTAAAACAAAGTGTGAATTTATTTGGTCACACTTGGCAACAACTTGAAAATATATACAAAATTAAATTCTTCTTACAGCTTGATGTAGTAAAACAAAAGATAATAAGAACAAAAACTTGTATCAAAAGAGTTCAAGAGATGTTTCAGCTCATGTCTTCTGTAGTATAAGGATGCGTGTGTCCTTCCTTGTGTGAGTGAAAAAGTAGTAAAGTCCTTCTGTGTGTAAAGGGAAGGACATGTGTTGTGTAGTGTAGTGGTGTGTCGTGTCGTGCAGTGTCGTGTCATGCCACTAGCCTAGTGTCACACTGGTTTTTATACAATTACAAATCTACTAGTCAGCAAGCTATAGCCATAGCCATATACGGCTAGAACTAAAAATGAAATGATCATATTCGTGATTATTCTAAATATTCTCTTTGCCAACAGCTGACACGTCTCTTAAACTTTTTTGATTGTCAGTAACACACAACAGATTCTTATAAAAAACTAAAGGTGATTGACCTTTCCAAATGGCCGAATTCTTGTAATGGATATTCTTTAAGCTACAGAAATGCAATTCTGTACCAAACCTTACAAATGCATATTAAACTATAATTGGATACATATAAATATATATATTACTTCACACAAACTCAATCTAGCTAACTAATTAAATAACTATATCAAATAACTAACTATATTATGGATAATATATGTTTTTACCTTAAAAAAGATCTTTACAATAAAGTCTATGACAGATATTCTGAGTATATTCTTATCTGTGAAACCACTGACCTTCTGACCTTTAGTCATTAACTCTGCACATGCAGAACAACTGGTACAAAAAACGACACGCACACAACCTAGCTATTTCAAGATTCGTCTTATGCTGAGCTGAGTGAGCTTTTTCAATGTCAAAGCATAAAAGGGAACTCAGACTGCATACTTACAGATCTTGATTATAAAGCCGAATTAATATAATTATTCTACAGCTTCCCGTACGGATCCTTTGAGTTTACAGAGAGGAGTTACCTGTGCCAATTCCTGAAAGAAGTGGGGTTAGTGGATTTGTGGAGAGTGTGAAATCCGGGGGTCCAACAATATTCTTGCTACTCAGCCTCACACTCCACGCTCTCCAGGATAGATATGGCCCTGGAAAATGATAGAGCCCTACAGATTATAGAAAAAAATACATATTGGCCGAGAGGGATATCAGATCATTCCCCAATAGTGGTTACAGTGAAACTAAGGGGGAATAGACCCCAGAAGGAGTGGAAAATAAATTGGTTTGAATTTATTAAAAAACAGATGGGGTCCTCTCCAAATTGAAACAATTTGTAGAATTTAATGAAAGCACGGCGTTGGCTGGATAATATGGGATACCCTAAAAGCATATCTTACAGGCATTCTAATACAGCAGATGGCCAAATACAATAAGGATGCTAGAACCTGGGAGGAAAAAATTTGAAGAGAGGTGCTGGAGGCCGAAAATAATTATATATTTGACCCTACACCAGGGAGGGAAACAATTTGGTTGGATAAACAACAAGATTATAAGTTAGCAATTATGCAGAAGATTGAGACCAGACGACTTCTTCAGCGGCAGTCCTCCTTCGCAGAGGGCGAGAGCGTGGGAAGGATGTTGGCACAATTGGTGAAGTCCAACTCCCCACCATCTACTATCCTTACTATTAGGGCTACAGGGGGAGAGATAATATCAGATACTACAAAGATAGGGCAAATATTTAGGGGCTACTATAAAAATCTCTACACTGCCCAGAAAAGGGGAGTGGAGGATGTGATGGAAGACTTCCTGGGGAACCTAGAAATACCGGTCATTACGCAGGAGGAATTAGAAACCCCAATAACCCTTGCAGAACCCCAACAGGCAGTAGCTAGAATGGCAAATCAAAAATCCCCCGGCCCTGATGGACTTCCTGCCGAAGTATACAAATATTATGGTAATATTCTACTCCCAGAGTTGCTAAAAGCATTGCAGGGGGCAGTCAGAGAGGGATGGTTGCCAGCTTCAATGTTAGAAGCAACCATTATAGTCCTCCAGAAAGAAGGGAAGGATCCTTTAGATGTAGTGGCATACAGGCCAATCTCTCTTTTATGCTCGGATGCTAAAAATCTGGCCAGGGTTCTGGCAGCCAGGTTGAATGGAATTATTCCCAAATTAGTCCACTCGGATCAGGCGGGTTTTATTGTTAATAGATCTACAAGTTTGAATATCAGAAGAGCTTTCCTAAATTTACAGGCCCCAACAGAGAACGAGGGAACAAGAGCTGTACTGTCACTGGATGGGACTAAAGCTTTTGACAGTGTGGAGTTTGGCAAGTGTTGGGGAAATTTGGGTTTGGTCCATCTTTTATTGGCTGGATTAGAATGCTTTATGATAGGCCTAGTGCTAGATTTTAAAATTAACAATGAACTCACAGACAAGATAGAATTGGAGAGGGGGACAAGGCAGGGATGCCCGCTGTCACCTCTGCTTTTTGCCCTGGCGATGGAACCCCTGGCTATCTCTATAAGAACGAACCCCAAGATAAAAGGCTTTCAGAGGAAGACGGGAGAAGAAAGAATTGCACTGTTCGCAGACGATATTCTTTTGTTCCTGGGAGATATGAGCCATTCATTGACAAAAGCGATGAGTATAGTGGAGGAATTTGGTAGCTTTACAGGTTTAGAGATAAACTGGAAGAAATCTGAACTTTTACCAATCGACCCTATTAGTGACCCAACAATCCCAGGTATACCCCAGCTAGTAGTAGTGGACACTCTGAAATATCTGGGGATCGCCATGACGAAAGACCCTAACCATTTTATAAGTAAAAACCTCATGCCACTTCTGGACAAATTTAAGCAAAAACCCAACAAAAAAAAAAGATTGTAAGTTCCACTGATGCGGGGACTGATGTAAACAGTTGTGTATGAGGTAATATGCTGGCAATATATAAAGAAAGGAACTGAATAAAATAAAAAAATGACCAGAGGTTGTATGCTGGTAGGTTTTATTAATTCAACTGTAATATCATGGCTGTTCTTTTACCACAAAGCTGATCCAGCAGCACTGGGACACCACCCGCAACTTAGATTACACATTTCACCCCCTACTAGGGCTTAAGTAGGTAGGTAAGGTGTTGTTATATTTATACAGTATAGTTAAGGTACAAAACAAATAATTTTTAATATTTATTTTTTAAATTTTTTTCTTACCTCCCTCTTTTCCCCACTATAAAAAAAATGGTATACTTTCTTATCATTCTGCCTATTTCCTTTGAACGCAGTCAGTTTACACATCCTCAAGGTGTGTCATCATGCAGGCTGGTCGTACAGCACTCCATAAATGAGCAGCACTGACATGTCATTACATCAGGGCTGCTCAGTCCTCGAAGAATGCTTGCTTGCCACCACCAGCGGAAGAAGATGAAGATGCAGTGATGTCACCAGATCAGTACTAGACTAATGAAAATAAGTCTTTTTCTAATTAAAAAGACCAGGAGGTGGGGGAAAGTGGGTGGTAGAAATATGGGGAGTTCCACTTTAAGCTGAAATTACTTTGTATATAAAAAAAATAGCAATATTATTCCACTTTCTAATTCCTGTAAAGGTATGCTGATATGTCCAGTGCAGTAAACACATCATCTGCATTGCCATGAAAAGAAGTAAAAAACAAAAAAAACTTTCAAAAATGATAGAGGGGGAGGAGGAGGATAAGTAAAACATTCACTTTTAAGTGAAGTTCTGCATTAATGGCAATAGCTTATCTTCCAATGCGGCTTTACTATTTTGGGTTCTGCCCATCGTGCTCATTAGCTTTGTTTTGTGGTTACTCCAAAACAAATAATGAAATTTATATAGGGTTCAGTACACCCTAGGGTCAATACCCCTATTTCAACATAAAACTAATGGTGGTCTGGACTTATCTGTAAATTGTTATAGGGCAGCCCCATATGCCTCCATTAGCTCTTTTACATAAATGTATGGAAATCCCTATTTGGGTTTTGCTTGAAGCAGGTGATTGTGATTCTGTTGCAATTTTTATACCTAATTTTGCTACCTCCTATCAGGAACCATGAATCAGAGTGAGACAGAAGTATAGTTAAATCATACTTGTTTCATAATAATAAGGTAAACAGAGTAAACGTAGTCAAAACAAGCCAGAGTTCAGTAACCGGATCGGGTAGTCAGCCAAGCAAATGTCAGAGAGCCAGAGATAAATGTAGTAGTACAGCAAGCAGGATCAGGAGCCAGAAGGAACTTCAGCTGAGCAAGTTTTCAACAGGAACGCAGGAGAAAGTCTCTGTGATGTTGACAAAGGCGAAGACAGAGATCAAGTGAGCTGGACAGTTTTAAGTAGGCAGGACTGACAAGCAGAATCAACAACAGCTGGGTAACTGTGGAGAGAGATGAGAGCTGGCAATTAGCTGACAGCTGAGTGGCCAGCTCAGAGAAGGAAGGGCTGAGCCAAGCCCTGCCACCTCCCCCATCGTGACCAGCAACTTTAAGCCCTTCATTGACATTCTCACTTAAGGTGTGGGAATCAACTTCTCAGGATCCCTTGATTCTTCCCATCTACCCTTACTGGGTTTGGGGGGGTGCCCCCTGTCTGCCTGCATAGGCGTCTCCTAGTAAATATAGAATCTAAAAAGGTTTCACAGATGTCTACTCCTCTTTAACTTTTGATAGCATAAAATCATTCAATTGTTTTCAAGAAAACCATGAGGCACCTGGTCAAGAAATCTTTCAGTAGCTACAACTATAGCATTTTGTCTCTTCTCTATTGAAAGACCAAAACACCACTTGTACTCGCTGGGTTTGAAAGTGAATTTTAGGCTGCCCCCCACTTCATGGGACTTGTCTCTCTCATACAATGGCCCATTCCTTCATCTAAAGTGCCTCTTAAAACAAATTACATGTTATGCTACTAAGGGCCCTTTCACACGTGCGGACTGTTCATCCGTTTTTTCATCCGTTTACAGATTAAAACAGACATCAATGCTACTCTATGGAATAGCGGACGTTAGCGGATGATCATCCGCTAACGTTCGTTAACATCCGTCTCTGTTAAGGCCTGTTTTTTTGGACGGAAGAAAACCCTATTTTTATTCCGTTAAAAAAACGGAACTGAAGAAAAACGGATGTTGGCGGACGATCCGTTAACATCCGATCCGCTGACATCCGTTTTTCATCAAAATATGTAATTTAATATGCATACATTACAATTAACCTATGACCCAGGTAGTGGTCATTAGTAAAGTCACATGCACATGCTGCCTAGTGCCTGGAGAGAGGAGAAAGATAAGAAATGGCGAGAGATGTACCCCATGAGCAGCTCATGCAACTTGTGCATGCCAGGCCAGCGTTATGGGACAAAAGAAGTGCAGAATACAGTGACCGAAACAGCACAAGCATGAAGTGGAAAGAAATATTCGAGGAGGTCACACCAAACTGGTTGTGGCTCAGTAGTAGACACCGTCGGATACATGGTAAGCAGTTTGTGGGATGGGGGTGGGTTGGCATGGTTAAACTTGTAGTACACCCATATGTCAGCATCCTGATAATTGTAGTCCAACTCACCATGCAAATTCCAGCACTCTTCTCCTACATTAGGCCCCATGTACACGTTTCGCTGGTGCAAACTCTTCTGAACGAAGCTTGAAACGGGTGTTTAGAAACGCCCGTTTTGTCGCATTTGCATGCCGCGTTGAGCCTCATTTAGCATGTTTTTGTATTTAGCGTGTCACTTGCCACATCACCTGCCACAAGTTGTGGATAGTCCACCTGCCATGTGGCCTGGCCACGTCACCTGCAAACGTCACCTGCCACATGACCTGGCCATGTCTCCTGCCACGTCACCTGGCCACGTCACCTGGCCACGTCACCTGCCATGTGGCCTGGCCACGTCACCTGCTACGTTGTCATCCCGCAGTGTACAGCAAATATATCCTAGACGGCGCAGAGATAATTACAGTATTTCTAGTGAAGCCTTTTTATAGGCTTACCTATATGTAAAACTGACAAAAATAGTTGTTAAAAACCACTGTATTCCACATATGGGTTTTAAATAGTATACGTAATTGTCTTGTTCTATCAGCTCATTGTGTCTACTGTTCCTATGCAGGTGAAAAAATCATGACAAGGTGGAGATCCCTAAGAGACCGCTATAGGCGGGAGCTGAAAGAGGAAGCTAAAGAAAGTCGGAGTGGAGTAGGATTGTCCAGAAAAAAAAAAGCCCCTTCTTTGAGATGCTGGACTTCTTAAAATGTGTGATGGACTTAAAAAGGTAAGTAAATACATTATTTCTCCCCTATATTAAATTATTTGGCCTAGTCGAAATAATCATATACTCCAAAGAGGAAGTAAACCATTAAAAAAAACCTACAAGATAAAGGCATAATGAGCTAGTATGCATAGCATACTAGCTCATTATGAATTACTTACCTGAGATCGAAGCCCCCGCAGCGGCCCTCGTTCCCCTCCCCCATCGCCGCCATCACTCCTGGAGTGACTTCCGGGTATCGTGGCTCCGGTGCTGTGACTGGCCATAGCCGCGATTATGTCATGCGTGCGGGAGACACCAGTACGATCACCTTCAGAAACGGCACGCCTAGTCAGCCGCCATTTTCTACGTGTTTTCAGCAAATATCTCCTAAACCGTGTAGGTTTAGGAGATATTTCTTGCACCTACCTGTAGATAACAGTGGTCTGTAAGGTTCACAACCACTTTAACAGTAATGACACACATGGATCTATGTATTGTAATAACTATACTGTACTATGCTGTAATCCATCTATGTACAAATATTTTACAGTACCACCAGCAACATTTCTGAAACAGAAGAGGCGGGGGGGTGCAGTGGATACCCAGCCTGCGCAAGAGGAAGACATGGGAGTTAACGATCAAGGTCCTGAAGAAAACCCGTCCTCCCAATCGACAGCAACAGCCACGCTTGAAAGACAACGTGTGCCTGTAAGTATCCTATATAAAATGCCCCATTTTGAAATGTTGACAAAATAAAATGTGCTAATAAATGTTCCACCCCTCAGATTCGTTCTGTTGGAGCTACCACCCCGAGAGGCAGGAAACGTCACGGACATCCCAAACGTGACATGGATGCAGCCATGTTAACTTTTATGGAGGAGATGAGGGCAATGAGAAGGGCTGATACCACCGACCCATTTTTAGACCCCAATAACGAGGATGCTAGTTATGTTAGGAATCTGTACCACCATCTAGTTAGAGGTTCCAACTGAGCGTAAAATGGATGTTCAAATGTCGATCTTTAATTTTACTGGTGTGTGCATAAGGGCTGCAATGTCCGGAGAACCCATGCCACCAGTCATTACCCATCACCAACGTCCATACCATGGAAAGCAAGCTCCACAACATTTATTTCACCATCCATTTCATCTAGGCATTAACCCCCATCACCAAACAACTGATGGTCCTAGGGTGAGTGATGATCGATGTTGGCACTAGGAGACAGAAAACAACAAGCTTTAATCATACACTGATAGAAGTCACAAGACTGCTATACTGCTAACGTGAAAATGTATTATTTTGTCTAACTATTAAATTTCCATTTTCTATGGGAAAACAAATACAATGCAGGGTACCAAAAGGGGGTCAAACATGGTACTAGCAAATTGTACCTAATAAAGTGCCTGGTGAGTGTTTTTACACATGTTGATACTGCCACGGAAGCTCTCCCTCTGGGGACATGAAATAGTTTGCAAACGTATCATGCATGGTAACGACTGAATTGGGTCGCAGTCCGGTAAACTGTACAGGAGGTAAATCGATCTCGTCCTCTTCCTCAACAGTAATTCCTCCTTTCTCACGTATATGTTATGGAGGACACAACATGCTTGTATAGCTAGTTCAGCATTCTCCAGGCTCAGTTGAATTGTATGGAATATGCGCCACTTGCTGGTCAAAATGCCAAAGGTGCATTCAATAAGGCGCCTTGCACAACTCAACCGATAGTTATACATTTTTTGGGGGGGAGTTAGATTGTGCCTGGCATAAGGCCTTAGGAGATGCCTAGAAAGTGCAAATGCCTCATCAGCTACAAGCACATGTGGCATATCTGGCCCTACAGTTCCTGGAAGAGGTTTGTCTGATGGCAAATGAAAGTGGCCCTCAAGTAGTCTTCTCCCCATTTCTGATGATGTAAACACTCTTGAGTCTGCAGTACGTCCATACGCCCCAATATCTACAGCTACAAACTTATAATTACTGTCACAGATTGCCATAAGCACAAGGGAGAAATATTTCTTATAGTTAAAATATTGTGAGCCAGATCCTACAAAAACACCACAAAGGATATAGCAACTAAAGCTACCATAAATGTGTATTGGACATGTAATTATAGAAATAAAACCAAAGTAAAAAAAGCCAAACCCCCCTTGAGGAATGCTCTCCTCCCATCCCATGGTCCCATATATGACAAAGTATTGAGCATTGAAATCCACCTTAATTGTTTTTGTAATACTTTATCTTTATCCCCCTCCTCTCTGAAAGAGTCAGTTGGTATAGCTGTGAGGGAATAGACTGTTCAGTATTCACATTTACTCTGGGAGAAGATTGTCCTTTGCTGATAATTTTTGGAGTATCCTATGCCCCAGTACCTCTCCTGTTGCAAGTTCTTCAAGCAATAAATCTTAAAAATACAACCTCTAAACCACATATGTCAAACTCAAGGTTCCCCGATATCACTTGTGAACACAGAAGCCTTCTGTGTTTACAAGGCACAGCTTTGCGTTCAGCAACTTCCAGATGTAACAGCTGTAGTGCACCCCTGAACTCTGCACTCTGTACATAGCACACCCCTGAACTCTGCACTCTGTACATAGCACACCCCTGATCCCTGTGTAGCACTAACTCTCGGTGGAGCTGCTGGTTTAAGCAGGCTTGTTACCTTCACTCTCCTTCCCTCTGTTTTACCGGCACTGGGTCTAGGGGTTCCGTTGAGTTTACCTCAGGACGATACACACACCAACACTTGAGTACGTTTTCAATGCTTTATTGAACAATTTACTAAGGAAATAGCAGGAAAGAGGCAGAAGGGAAACTGCAGAAGAAACTCAAATATCTTCTCATAAGGTTCTTGACAAATGTCCTGGTAGAATTTGAATATTATAATAGAATGCGCTCCCCTCGTGGGACACACTCCTTGCTCGCCTGGATAGGCCTCTCTCACTTGCCTAGCAGCCAGCACGTAGCACGAACAAAAGTCTCTGCCACGGACTTGTTTGGGGATAAACCGGTACGATCCTCTGCCACAGGATGTATTGGGTTTTTCTGCAATGAACTTCAGTCACAGTGCTTGAACCTTTAAGCCAACCCGGCAACACTATGCTGTATAGTTACTTTTAGGATACGTCCTCCAACCGAGTCACCAGGCCCCTCTCCAGGCCCCTCTGCGTGATCCTTCAATGACGGGTCCTCCCCTGGGATCTCCTCCGTTGTCCAGCTTCCTCCCTTTGGATAGACAGCTCAGGACCATTCCTCGCCTGCTGTGGTAGGCCCCAGACAAGCTTCTGGGCCCACCCCTGCGCCGCAGCGGTGTGGGCCTCCGGAACAGAGGACCACGAGATTCCTTCTCTAACGCATACCTATCGGCCAGGAGGGCCAGCAGGTGGCTGTAAAACCGAACCCCACAATATGGCGTCTGTCCCATAAATACCCTCGCTCAGAATGCAACTCGGAGGACCACCTCCACCGAGTTGTCTCCAGGACAGAAGAGCATCCAAACGCTATGACACGTTGCCTTTCCAACACTGACCAGTGATAACAGCGACACCCACGTCAGTCTGGAAACACACACAACGTCAGCCAAGCTGGAACAGAGGCAAACTTAACCTATTTAAGGAACAAGTTACTAAATTTACCTAACATATGGTAGATCGCAAATCTACCAGCGCTACATACTCCCCCCACTACAGTAGACGTTGTCCCCAACGTCTGTCCAAAAACAGTAACGGTAACTCCCAAGCCTGGGAGTAAGTATTTGAGTTTCTTATAACTTTGATAGACAAAGAGAGAGGAAAAACAGTGGAAAGATACTAGAAGACTTACATCTATAAAACATTATGTTCACATCCGCAAACAAAACCATCCTACGATTGTGCATACCCTCACTATCTATCTTAGCTGAAAAGCCTCCCAGCTTGACAGGAGATCCTATAATTCCTGCAAAGGAAAACTTATTAAACACACACACATATATATATTCTGTACAATATTAGGAGTAAAGCCTCATTTTTAGAGAAAATGAGCCTCTCTTCCTTTTATCCATAACGGAATAAATTTAAGGAGTCCATCCCTGCACTATGATGTCTTCAAATAAAGAAAAAAAATAAATCCAGCTAGCAAAAAGAAGTCCTTGGATTTAAAACACTGAGCAGAATATTTAAATCTTGACCACGCAGATTTCTTTACACTGACACTAACTTGCTAATTACTTGCAAAGTTCTTTTGCCCAGAATTGCCAATAAAACCGGGGATCTGGCAATGTCAGTGGTTTTCCCGTTTTATCCACGGTGGTAATGAAATAAACAACATCATCTTTTCCGCAGAAATCAAAGTAATGTCCCCTGACGAGACGACAGCAGCAGTGTCTCTCTCCGGAACACTATCAGCAACAACAGGCAAAGTGGCGGCCTGTCGTTCTCTCTCTGTAGTAATAGCAACTTCTACTGTGGCGATACCTGTTGCCCAATCCATCCGATAAGCACGGGGCGATGTGGTGGGTTGCTCCACCACAAACAAGTACTCTCCACATCGCGGACATCGGCCAAACGGACGGAGATGTACGGCCAATCCTTCACATCAGTGACAGATCATGCCCAGTCCCTCAATATCTCCTGAGGTATACAGGACAAACCTCCCCTGCGGCTTCAAACGACCTCCAGTATCCGTAAGCAGAGTTCCAAATAGGACAGTATTCATCACGGTCCCATGACTGGCTGCATCACCGGAAAATACATGGCCACACTCTGATCTTCTCAGCACGATCACGAGGCCTTTCCTCTCCTCTGGCGCCAAACACATAAACGCGTCCCACGCGCTAGCAAGTAGGGTAGGCTCCTCCCACTTGTTCTTCTGGTCACGTAGCTCCCGGGACTTCACTGGCACCCGCCGTCTATGCATTCAGAAATAAAGTCCTGCAGTTTAACCTTTTCTCTTCCTGAAGGATTTTTTCAAAGTCCAGCTTTCTCCGTAAACTCCCGGTAAAACACCTCTCTGGGTTGCAAGAATTGACGGTCAACAAATCCCGGACGACGCCCCACGTGTAGCACTAACTCTCGGTGGAGCTGCTGGTTTACTGGCACCGGGTCTAGGGGTTCCGTTGAGTTTACCTCTGGACGATACACGCACCAACACTTGAGTACGTTTTCAATGCTTTATTGAACAATTTACTAAGGAAACAGCAGGAAAGAGGCAGAAGGGAAACAGCAGAAGAAACTCAAATATTTTCTCATAAGCTTCTTGACAAGTGTCCTGGTAGAATTTGAATATTATAGAATGCGCTCCCCTCGTGGGACACACTCCTTGCTCGCCTGGATAGGCCTCTCTCACTTGCCTAGCAGCCAGCACGTAGCATGAACAAAAGTCTCTGCCACAGACTTGTTTGGGGATAAACCGGTACGATCCTCTGCCACAGGATGTATTGGGTTTTTCTGCAATGAACGTCAGTCACAGTGCTTGAACCTTTAAGCCAACCCGGCAACACTATGCTGTATAGTTACTTTTAGGATACATCCTCCAACCGAGTCACCAGGCCCCTCTCCAGACCAGCACGCTGTGTGATCCTTCCATGATGGGTCCTCCCCTGGCATCTCCTCGGTTGTCCAGCTTCCTCCTTTTGGATAGACAGCTAAGGACCATTCCTCGGCTGCTGTGGTAGGCCCCAGACAAGCTTCTGGACCCACCTCTGCGCCGCAGCGGCGTGGTCCTCCGGAACGGAGGACCACGAGATTGCTTCTCTAACGCATACCTGTCGGCCAGGAGGGCCAGAAGGTGGCTGTAAAACCGAACCCCACAATATGGCGTCTGTCCCATAAATACCCTCGCCCAGAATGCAACTCGGAGGACCACCTCCACCGAGTTGTCTTCAGGACAGAAGAGCATCCATACGCTTTGACACGTTGCCTTTCCAACACTGACCAGTGATAACAGCGACACCCACCGGTCGGTCTGGAAACGCACACAACGTCAGCCAAGCTGGAACAGAGGCAAACTTAACCTATTTAACGAACAAGTTACTAAATTTACCTAACATATGGTAGATCGCAAATCTACCAGCGCTACACCTGCACTCTGTACATAGCACACCCCTGAATCCTACACTCTGTACATAGCACACCCCTGAATCCTGCACTCTATACATAGCACACCCCTGTACTCTATGTATAGTGCACCCCTGAATTCTGCACGTAACCTAATCCTGAACTCTGTACATAGCGCATCCCAGATACAACTGGCCCTTTGAGGACATCCATACTGCTGATACAGCTCATGATGAAATTGAGTTGACACCTATGCCCTAGACAGTTACTGGAGTCAGAGTGAATGGACTGTAGATTATGTGACTTGTGGCCTCTGTACTGTTTGGGTAAGAATCAGTAATATCAGCAACCCCTGCAGGGGTAGCAGTACATAAAGGAAAAAAAAAACCTAAAAAAACAAAACAAATGTAACCGCCACATCTAAGGATTTTGAAGCTGCTATATAAAAACTTTAATTTTTATTATTAACTGTTCACACATTTTTATAGCGCAGTTTGTACTTCTATTTTTCCTATATAAAAACGTTGTTTTTGCATTTAATACTGATTTAAGAAAGCTCTTTTGTTGTTTGACTAAAGATAGCAGTATGAGCCCTGGCATCTTTATTAAAGCCTTGTGAACAACTAAACATCCGGAATAAAACAGGATTTTACATTGTGTTTATTCATCTGTATCTTTACTGGTGTCCAAGAAACTGTCACCCTTTGAATCAGGCCTCCCAGTGTATTATAAACCAGGTTACTGGTGTTTGTTGCTGTAGAATAAATATTCTCTTCCTGGCCAAGATAAATATTAAGTTCACAAAGCATAAAAATTTCCTGACATGAATTTAGAGATGTCATTTGAGCTAGTATTTAGTTACTATGCAGTAACAGATTTTGCTAATCCCAGTCCACTCAAAAATTTCTATGATATGTAAATCTAATGTATTTTTATGTTTGTGGGGAGGGGGGGTTATTTTATTTTTGATTTGAGATTGTGGTTAACAATAATGCCGCGTATACACGCTCGAACATTCCAACAACAAAATCCTGGATTTATTTTCGAAGGATGTTGGCTCAAACTTGTCTTGCATACACACGGTCGCACAAATGTTGTTGGAAATTCCGAACGTCAAGAACGCAGTGACGTACAACACGTACGACGAGCCAGTTTGGCTCTTCTGCTTGATTCTGAGCATGCATGGAATTTTGTTCCTTGGAATTGTGTACACACGATTGGAATTTCCGACAACGGATTTTGTTGTCTGAAAATTTGAGAACCAGCTCTCAAATTTTTGTTGTCGGAAATTCTGACAACAAATGTCCAATGGAGCCTACACACGGTCGGAATTTGCGACACCAAGCTCACATCCAACATTTGTTGTCGGAAATTCCGACCATGTGTACACGGCATAAGAATGGTTGTAACATTTGGCCAGTAAGTTTTTTTTTTTTTTTTTAATCCGTATGTGATCCTTTTTCTCTTGCTGGATATATTGAAGGTCTCATGACTGTAAAGATCCCACAGTAGGTCTATGATATATATATATATATATATATATATATATATATATATATATATACTGTATATCTAATGTAATCTTATGTAATACATTGATCCATTTTCTCTTGCTGAATATTCTGAAGTTCTCTTGATGACTATGAAGCTCCCAAAGTCTAATGGGCATTCTTATTGGCACTCTAGACAGCTAAAGAAGTTTCTCATCCTTTAAAACAATTGGACATTGTCACAGCTCCAGAATCATTTTGCTGTTAAGTCCACCCAATGAAGCACGCGTTTCATGGTGACTCTTGGGACACACCATCTGTAACATAGGTCTAGGACTCTAGGTCTACGAGTACAGTATAAATCCAGTGTATCCCATGGAAGCATCTCTATGACATGGCTCTTGCTCCTTGGCCATTAGACAGGTTTTACAATATCTGTATAATATAACATCTGTACTGAGATGACGGAGCTTCACTTGCCCATACGTTGTGTCATTTCTCATTCTTAAGGAAGAAGCTTCCCAAATCTTCCTTCATAACAAGAGCTTACGCTTGTTATCGGTAGCACTTTTGTCGTTTGAAGTCAGACATAGGCCACTAAGGTATTATGCAGTTATTTGAGTTTTAGTTACTACTGCAGCAGATTTTCTAACCATCATGCCTCATGCTTGCACATCCTGACATCTACATATCATTAATTTATTGCTATGGAGTTATTGTCAGTGCTCACAAAAGGCCAAGGGGTGCACCTGCCACCATTGCACCTAGGTTCAACTCAAGTTCAGGAGGCCAATTATTTGGAGAGGTTCCTACTTGTTGTTGGAGATAGCCTTTGGCACAACAGAAAAGATCAATGAGGCCTCTCTAACACATTGTATCCTTCACATGTGAAGAATTCCCTTTTATTACCTAGCACTCACCTGCAAACACTTGATATACCAGGTGAATTCTGCTTCATGCAGCAATCTCTTCCCAGAGACATTCATAAATCAGTGTAAGGCCACAGAATAGTAGCCTATAATCTTTGGAGGGCTCTAGAATCCTTTTCGCTTTGTATAGTTAAAATAAATTAACTGCTCCCTCACTGTGGACATTAGTACAGGAGTTTTAACCACATGCTTTCTTCTTTGATATCTCAGGGACCTTACTGGCAAGTTGTTCATTAGAAAGCCTGGGTTGACCCAACTACTGGCATTACCAGTAGTAAAACCAAATGTAGATACCACAACACCATGCTGGATTCTCTATCATAGAATAAAAAGTGGAGGGCAGCTGTAGTAGAGTTGCACCTTCTTTGTTGTATTGCAGAAGAGGATAGAAGCCTTAACTACAGTGGCTGATAACATAAGACAACAATGTACATATGTTTTACTTTGCTTCTTTTAAGGTAAAAGCAAGGAAGCACTAAAACCTTGTTAGTGTATATTAATCTGCTTTACTAAACAGAAATGCTGTACTCACTTGTAGGAAAAAACTATTTATGGTATACAAAGAGTTACAAAATATGCACACAATATACACATGCACAAGCTATCTATCCTTCCTGATGTAGCACCCTGGTATTTAGGCAGGGTGGCTATTAAATTTATCTGCCAAGTGATAGTTGCCTTGGCTTATTGTCAGTAGGTCAATTGATTTCACCCTAACTCTGAAATTGCTGCACTTCTCTCTTCTGTCGCTAGGTGGCCGGATACCTGGTGACATTAAACAAGACAAGGGCATTGCAAGGACAGATTAGGAATGAATGGGGTGTCTCAGCCAATGGGCAGGGATTTTCTTGGATCCCTTGGCTTGCTGGGAGAACCTATTTATTTGGGTGGGGTCAGGTGACCGGGGTTCTGTGTCACCTTGATAGCTGTCTGGGTGGATGTGTGTTGTAATGCCCCGGGTTGTTAGGCCATAAGCCTTGGGCTTTGGGGACATCTGGCTGCTAGGCTGTCTGAGGGCCTATTCAGAAGCAAGAGAGAAGCGTAGGGTTGGGACTGCGGCTTGCAGTCAACCAGAAGCAACGGTTCTGCCGACTGGAGAACCTGCTGTGGTCGGAGGTAAAGGGGAAGCTGTCGCCACTAAGAGACAGTGGCGGAAGTATAGGGGTCGCTGAGGTCGCCATGGCGACTGGGCCCCATGCTGCAGGGGGCCCTTGAGGGCCCCCTGTTTATCTTGTAAGGATGAGCGGCTGAGATCGTTCTCCCCATCGTCAGCCGAGCTGTAATCGGCACTGTAAGGGGAGCTTGTCACACTGATCAGTGAAAGCAGTGTGTGCTGTGCTCTTTGTCTCCCCCTACAGTGCAGTACCCAGCAGGAAGAGGTGAGGTAAAGCACTGCCGTTTTTGAAAAGGCTTTCTGTATATGTGTGTTTGTGTGTGTTTATATGTGTGTTCATGTATGTGTGTTCATGTATGTGTGTTCATGTAAGTGTGTTCTTATATGTGTGTTCATGTATGTGTGTTCATGTAAGTGTGTTCATGTAAGTGTGTTCATGTATGTGTGTTCATGTATGTGTGTTCATGTATGTGTGTTCATGTATGTGTGTTCATGTAAGTGTGTTCTTATATGTGTGTTCATGTATGTGTGTTCATGTATGTGTGTTCATGTAAGTGTGTTCTTATATGTGTGTTCATGTATGTGTGTTCATGTATGTGTGTTCATGTATGTGTGTTCTTATATGTGTGTTCATGTATGTGTGTTCTTATATGTGTGTTTATATGTGTGTTCATGTATGTTTGTTCATGTATGTGTGTTCTTATATGTGTGTTCATGTATGTGTGTTCTTATATGTGTGTTTATATGTGTGTTCATGTATGTGTGTTCATGTATGTGTGTTCTTATATGTGTGTTCATGTATGTGTGTTCTTATATGTGTGTTTATATGTGTGTTCATGTATGTGTGTTCATGTATGTGTGTTCTTATATGTGTGTTCATGTATGTGTGTTCATGTATGTGTGTTCTTATATGTGTGTTTATATGTGTGTTCATGTATGTGTGTTCATGTACGTGTGTTCTTATATGTGTGTTCATGTATGTGTGTTCATGTATGTGTGTTCTTATATGTGTGTTCATGTAAGTGTGTTCTTATATGTGTGTTCATGTATGTGTGTTCATGTATGTGTGTTCATGTAAGTGTGTTCTTATATGTGTGTTCTTATATGTGTGTTCATGTATGTGTGTTCATGTATGTGTGTTCATGTATGTGTGTTCTTATATGTGTGTTCATGTATGTGTGTTCTTATATGTGTGTTTATATGTGTGTTCATGTATGTGTGTTCATGTATGTGTGTTCTTATATGTGTGTTCATGTATGTGTGTTCTTATATGTGTGTTCATGTATGTGTGTTCTTATATGTGTGTTTATATGTGTGTTCATGTATGTGTGTTCATGTATGTGTGTTCTTATATGTGTGTTCATGTATGTGTGTTCATGTATGTGTGTTCTTATATGTGTGTTCATGTATGTGTGTTCTTATATGTGTGTTTATATGTGTGTTCATGTATGTGTGTTCTTATATGTGTGTTCATGTATGTGTGTTCTTATATGTGTGTTCATGTATGTGTGTTCTTATATGTGTGTTTATATGTGTGTTCATGTATGTGTGTTCATGTATGTGTGTTCTTATATGTGTGTTCATGTATGTGTGTTCTTATATGTGTGTTCATGTATGTGTGTTCTTATATGTGTGTTTATATGTGTGTTCATGTATGTGTGTTCATGTATGTGTGTTCTTATATGTGTGTTCATGTATGTGTGTTCTTATATGTGTGTTTATATGTGTGTTCATGTATGTGTGTTCATGTATGTGTGTTCTTATATGTGTGTTCTTATATGTGTGTTTATATGTGTGTTCATGTATGTGTGTTCATGTATGTGTGTTCATGTATGTGTGTTCTTATATGTGTGTTCTTATATGTGTGTTCATGTATGTGTGTTCATGTATGTGTGTTCATGTATGTGTGTTCATGTATGTGTGTTCTTATATGTGTGTTCTTATATGTGTGTTCTTATATGTGTGTTCTTATATGTGTGTTCTTATATGTGTGTTCATGTATGTGTGTTCATGTATGTGTGTTCTTATATGTGTGTTTATATGTGTGTTCATGTATGTGTGTTCTTATATGTGTGTTCTTATATGTGTGTTCTTATATGTGTGTTCATGTATGTGTGTTCATGTATGTGTGTTCTTATATGTGTTCTTATATGTGTGTTCATGTATGTGTGTTCATGTATGTGTGTTCATGTATGTGTGTTCTTATATGTGTGTTCATGTATGTGTGTTCTTATATGTGTGTTCATGTATGTGTGTTCTTGTATGTGTGTTCATGTATGAGTGTTCTTATATGTGTGTTCATGTATGTGTGTTCTTATATGTGTGTTTATATGTGTGTTCATGTATGTGTGTTCATGTATGTGTGTTCTTATATGTGTGTTCATGTATGTGTGTTCTTATATGTGTGTTCATGTAAGTGTGTTCTTATATGTGTGTTCATGTATGTGTGTTCATGTATGTGTGTTCATGTAAGTGTGTTCTTATATGTGTGTTCATGTATGTGTGTTCATGTATGTGTGTTCATGTATGTGTGTTCTTATATGTGTGTTCATGTATGTGTGTTCTTATATGTGTGTTTATATGTGTGTTCATGTATGTGTGTTCATGTATGTGTGTTCTTATATGTGTGTTCATGTATGTGTGTTCTTATATGTGTGTTCATGTATGTGTGTTCTTATATGTGTGTTTATATGTGTGTTCATGTATGTGTGTTCATGTATGTGTGTTCTTATATGTGTGTTCATGTATGTGTGTTCTTATATGTGTGTTCATGTATGTGTGTTCTTATATGTGTGTTTATATGTGTGTTCATGTATGTGTGTTCTTATATGTGTGTTCATGTATGTGTGTTCTTATATGTGTGTTTATATGTGTGTTCATGTATGTGTGTTCATGTATGTGTGTTCTTATATGTGTGTTTATATGTGTGTTCATGTATGTGTGTTCATGTATGTGTGTTCTTATATGTGTGTTCTTATATGTGTGTTCATGTATGTGTGTTCATGTATGTGTGTTCATGTATGTGTGTTCTTATATGTGTGTTCTTATATGTGTGTTCTTATATGTGTGTTCATGTATGTGTGTTCATGTATGTGTGTTCTTATATGTGTGTTCTTATATGTGTGTTTATATGTGTGTTCATGTATGTGTGTTCATGTATGTGTGTTCTTATATGTGTGTTCTTATATGTGTGTTCTTATATGTGTGTTCTTATATGTGTGTTCATGTATGTGTGTTCATGTATGTGTGTTCTTATATGTGTTCTTATATGTGTGTTCATGTATGTGTGTTCATGTATGTGTGTTCTTATATGTGTGTTCATGTATGTGTGTTCATGTATGTGTGTTCTTATATGTGTGTTCATGTATGTGTGTTCTTGTATGTGTGTTCATGTATGAGTGTTCTTATATGTGTGTTCATGTATGTGTGTTCTTATATGTGTGTTTATATGTGTGTTCATGTATGTGTGTTCATGTATGTGTGTTCTTGTATGTGTGTTCATGTATGTGTGTTCTTATATGTGTGTTCATGTATGTGTGTTCTTATATGTGTGTTTATATGTGTGTTCATGTATGTGTGTTCTTATATGTGTGTTCATGTATGTGTGTTCATGTATGTGTGTTCTTATATGTGTGTTCATGTATGTGTGTTCTTATATGTGTGTTTATATGTGTGTTCATGTATGTGTGTTCATGTATGTGTGTTCATGTAAGTGTGTTCTTATATGTGTGTTCATGTATGTGTGTTCATGTATGTGTGTTCATGTATGTGTGTTCTTATATGTGTGTTTATATGTGTGTTCATGTATGTGTGTTCATGTATGTGTGTTCTTGTATGTGTGTTCATGTATGTGTGTTCTTATATGTGTGTTCATGTATGTGTGTTCTTATATGTGTGTTTATATGTGTGTTCATGTATGTGTGTTCTTATATGTGTGTTCATGTATGTGTGTTCTTATATGTGTGTTCATGTATGTGTGTTCTTGTATGTGTGTTCATGTATGTGTGTTCTTATATGTGTGTTCATGTATGTGTGTTCTTATATGTGTGTTTATATGTGTGTTCATGTATGTGTGTTCTTATATGTGTGTTCATGTATGTGTGTTAAACAAAAGTGGAAAGTGCTGCGCTAATCCAGTGTGATATGTTTGTGTAACAGTGTTTATTTAAGAAAATTAAATCAACAAATGAAAAAATGGGGTGTACAGGTGCTATGTCTGTGTGTACAGTATCCTGTATTTATACACTAAATCTGAGTGAAAAAAACCCAATCCTATATGCTGTTGAACCTGTAGAAGGGATGCAAAAGTGCTCTGTGTGTAGGGAACCAATGCGAATAGTTCTCATACACATCTAGTAACTTGTGCAAATAAACCCTTAAAGTGCTGTCGTGCCTGTGCAAAAAGGGGTATTAGAATAGAAAAGTGAAAAAAGGTATGCGGGTACTGTGTTTGTATGCACAGTATCCTGTGAAGAAAGTATATAGATATATAACACAATTCCTTATGAAATGGAGTGTACGAGTGCTACGTCTGTGTGCACAGTATCCTGTATATACACTAAATCTGAGTGGAAAGAACAGAAGACGAAAAACAAATCCTATATTACGTTGAACCTATGAAAAGGATGCGACAGTGCACTGTGTGTGGGGAACCAATGCAAATGGTTCTCATACACACCTAATAACTTGTGCAAATACACTCTAAGGCTCGATTCACACCTATGCATGTTGCTTTTGAGCGTTTTTGGAGGTTTTTTTCGCGATTTTGCCGCGATTTTGCCGCGATTTGCGTTTTTTTTTTTTTTTTACATTTTTTTTTTTACAGTCTATAAAAAATTAAAAAAAAAAAAAAATTAAAAAAAAAACAAAAAAAAAAACGCATCAAAAACGCACCAAAAACGCATCAAAAACGCTGCAAAAACGGTGCACTTGCGTTTTTGATGCTTGTCCATTGAATTCTATTACATGCAAAACGCTGCATTTTGCATGAAAAAAAGTCCCTGACCCTTTCCAAAAATGCAGAGAAACAAAAAAGCATTGATGTGAACATGTTCCATAGGAACCCATGTTAAAAAATTCCCGTGCATTTCTGCAAAATGCAAAATGCATCAAAAAACGCGCTAGTGTGAATGGAGCCTTAAAGTGCTGTAGTGCCTGTGCAAGGAGAAAATTCCGGATGAAAGCAGAAAAAAAAAAAAAAAAAAGTATGCGGGTACTGTGTTTGTATGCACAGTATCCTGTGGAAAAAGTATATAAATATATAACACGATTCTTTATGTCAGATTTTTTCTCTATAAGGGTTGTGACAGCACAGTAGGTGCAAAACAAATGAAAAAACCTTAAGGTGCTGTTATATCTCTGCGGCCCATAGAGATAGAATAATCATATACATATAGTAACAGCAATCAGGATAATAAATAATATCCACATAACATGTGCAAACTTCACTCTGTGGGCGATATAAAAGTGCAAACTTATGCAGAAACCATGATTCGTAAAAGACTTTGTGCAGCCTGTATAAGATAGTGTGCAAAAACTTATAAATGTGACAAACAGGTGGGGGGTGTTTCTCTATAACACAGATAATTAGTAATAATCCAAATAATTATTGCAACATGTAGTCCAGAACCAAGTCTTTTAGGATATAATAAAGATGCCGGTGCAAGCTTCAAATGCAATGTTTTGTGATCCCTTTGGCAATCCAATTGTGCAGCTAAAAAATCGGGTGGGGTGCCGAAAGAGAGAGGGTGTTAAATAAACACTGTTACACAAACATATCACACTGGATTAGCGCAGCACTTTCCACTTTTGTTTTGCACTATTCATGGGCTTTGTTTGATCCCACTCTGTGCTTGCAGCTGGCCGTACACACCGCTGTTTCCAAGGTAGCGCAGGGATAATCCATATAAACATGTATGTGTGTTCATGTATGTGTGTTCTTATATGTGTGTTCATGTATGTGTGTTCTTATATGTGTGTTTATATGTGTGTTCATGTATGTGTGTTCTTATATGTGTGTTCATGTATGTATGTTCTTATATGTGTGTTTATATGTGTGTTCATGTATGTGTGTTCTTATATGTGTGTTCATGTATGTATGTTCTTATATGTGTGTTTATATGTGTGTTCATGTATGTGTGTTCTTATATGTGTGTTCATGTATGTATGTTCTTATATGTGTGTTTATATGTGTGTTCATGTATGTGTGTTCATGTATGTGTGTTCATGTATGTGTGTTCTTATATGTGTGTTCTTATATGTGTGTTCTTATATGTGTGTTCTTATATGTGTGTTCATGTATGTGTGTTCTTATATGTGTGTTCATGTATGTGTGTTCTTATATGTGTGTTCATGTATGTGTGTTCATGTATGTGTGTTCTTATATGTGTGTTCTTATATGTGTGTTCATGTATGTGTGTTCTTATATGTGTGTTCTTATATGTGTGTTCTTATATGTGTGTTCATGTATGTGTGTTCTTATATGTGTGTTCATGTATGTGTGTTCTTATATGTGTGTTCATGTATGTGTGTTCATGTATGTGTGTTCTTATATGTGTGTTCATGTATGTGTGTTCTTATATGTGTGTTCATGTATGTGTGTTCATGTATGTGTGTTCTTATATGTGTGTTCTTATATGTGTGTTCTTATATGTGTGTTCTTATATGTGTGTTCATGTATGTGTGTTCTTATATGTGTGTTCATGTATGTGTGTTCTTATATGTGTGTTCATGTATGTGTGTTCTTATATGTGTGTTCTTATATGTGTGTTCATGTATGTGTGTTCTTATATGTGTGTTCATGTATGTGTGTTCTTATATGTGTGTTCATGTATGTGTGTTCATGTATGTGTGTTCTTATATGTGTGTTCTTATATGTGTGTTCTTATATGTGTGTTCTTATATGTGTGTTCATGTATGTGTGTTCTTATATGTGTGTTCATGTATGTGTGTTCTTATATGTGTGTTCATGTATGTGTGTTCTTGTATGTGTGTTCATGTATGTGTTATCATGTATGTGTTTGCATGTGTTCATGTGTGTATTTATATATGTGTTTGTGTGTGTATATACAGTATATGTGTGTGTATATTATGTGTGTGTTTATCTATGTGTATGTGTGTGTTTAGATGCAGTGGCGGCCCGTGCATTAAGGGCGCACGGGCGCCGCCCCCTCTCTCCAGCCACCCCTCTATCACCAATAGATAGATTCATGCATTGCATGAATCTATCTATGGCCGCCGCTGCCACCCCCTATTCAGGCGCCCAGCCCCTTTTTGGGCGCAGGGAACCTGAATTACAGCGGCGGGGGGTGTTTTTGAAGCACCAGATTAGAGCCATAGGCTCTAATAGGCATCAAAAAAGGTGACCTCACAGGTCAATCAGCTGTGTTAGAAAAGCAAATGACTATTCGCTCTACTAACACTAAACTGCCTCTCCGCCAATCAGGTGCTCGGATCTGTTACCCATCACCTGATTGGCTGAAACGACAGGCGCCGCTATTGGACGCCTATCAGGAGGAGAGGACGGGAGATGAGGACAGCAGGAGACGCATGGAGGACCCCACTCGTCACAGTCACCCGCTGCCCCACCAAGACAGGGTAAGTGCCGGTGAGCGGTCGGGGGTCACACTGGGGGCATTCAAGGGCACACTGGCAGCATTTGATGGGCACACGGGCAGCATTTGATGGGCACAGTGGCAGCGTTTGGGCACAGTGGCTGCAATTGATGGCACAGTGTCTGCGTTTGATGGAACACTGGCAGCATTTAATGGGCACAGTGGCAGCGTTTGATGGCACAGTGGCAGCATTTAATGGGCACACTGGCAGCATTTGGGCACACTGGCAGCGTTTGGGCACAGTGGCTGCATTTGATGGGCACAGTGGCAGCGTTTGGGCACAGTGGCTGCATTTGATGGGCACAGTGGCAGCGTTTGGCACAGTGGCTGTGTTTGATGGCACACTGGCAGCATTTAAGTGGCACAGTGGCTGCAATTGATGGGCACAGTGGCTGCATTTGATGATTTTTTTTCAAAAAATGTTTGCGCCCCCAAAAAAATTTGAGCACCAGCCGCCACTGTTTAGATGTATGTATGCACATTTTATGTATGCACGTTTAATCCTGACACCCTATATGTGTACAATCAGGACTGATTTTTTTTTTCTTGCTCGTTCAAAGTACCAGCAACAAAATGCTGTTCCTCTGAAAAGCGATCAATGCTCAGATCACTTTTCAGAGGCATTTGACAGCCGGTAAAGAGGCAATATGTTGCCTCCTGACCACCTGTTTTAACCCCTTAAAGTGATTGTAAAGGTTTGTTTTTTTTTAATAAAAAACATGTCATACCTTCATTGTGCAGTTAGTTTTGCACAGAGTGGCCCCGAACACCGACTTCTGGGGTCCCTCGGCGGCTCTCGCGGCTCCTCCTCTTATCAGACATCCCCCTAATCAGCCCTTCATGATTTCTTGCATCAGGGCCCTGAAGGTTTTAGTTACGCCCCTGCTAAGAGACCATTCACCTTGCTACCGGAGACCCTTGTGAGTAGCTGAAGCAAGTACCTGAGCAGTATTCTCACAAGCCGGAGATGATGAATTGGGAAAACTTCAGCAGGTGCCAAGCCAGGGACCCAGCCAGTGGAGGTCCCTTGTTCAGAAGTACGGTCCCTTGCACCAGGGCCTGGCTGCTTGTTGCCTGATTGCAGCTGTGCCACTTGTCCCAGAAGTTGTCCCTAAGAAGAAAGGAAACTGCTGGGAAATATTGTTCCACCCCGAGTGAGATTATTGATGGACTTTGAAGCTTCAAGGACACTGGGGTGTTTAGTTAGCTAGGTAGAATAGGCTGTGGTAAAAAGGGGCAAATTCTTACCTTATACTCCGAATTATGGACTGTTCAGTGTCAGGACTCTGTTATATGCTGGCCATTAGGTCAGTGGCGACTGGTGCTCAAAATTTTTGGGGGAACGCAAACAAACTGGAAAAGAAAAAAAACATCAATTGCAGCCTCACTGTGCCCATCAAACGCAGCTACTGTGCCCATCAATTGCCGCCACTGTGCCCATCAAACGCAGCCACTGTGCTCATCAAAAACCGCCACTGCCATCAAACGCAGCCACTGTGCCCATCAAACGCAGCCACTGTGCCATCAAACAAAGCCACTGTGCCATCAAATGCAGCCACTGTACCCATAAATTGCCAACACTGTGCCCATTAAATGCTGCCACTGTGCCATCAAGCGCAGCCACTGTGCCCATCAAGCGCAGCCACTGTGCCCATCAAGCGCAGCCACTGTAGCCATAAATTGCTGCCACCGTGCCATCAACTGAAGCTACTGTAACCATCAATTGCTGCCAGTGTGCCCCATCAATTGCCGCCAGTGTGCCCCATCAAACGCAGCCACTGTGCCATCAAACAAAGCCACTGTGCCATCAAATGCAGCCACTGTACCCATAAATTGCCAACACTGTGCCCATTAAATGCTGCCACTGTGCCATCAAGCGCAGCCACTGTGCCCATCAAGCGCAGCCACTGTGCCCATCAAGTGCAGCCACTGTAGCCATAAATTGCTGCCACCGTGCCATCAACTGAAGCTACTGTAACCATCAATTGCTGCCAGTGTGCCCCATCAATTGCCGCCAGTGTGCCCCATCAATTGCTGCCAGTTTGCCCTATCAATTGCCGCCGGTGTGCCCAATCAATTGCCACCAATTTGCCCCATCAATTGCCACCAGTTTGCCCCATCAATTGCCACCAGTTTGCCCCATCAAATGCTGCCAGTGTGCCCCGGCCGACACTTACCTGTCCCGGGTCAGTGCTGTCCTGCATGCTCCCTCCGAGTCCTCGATGTCTTCTCCCGACCTCTTCTGCTATGATTGGACGCCTGATAAGCGTCCAATCACAGCGCCTGTCGCTTCAGCTAATCAGGTGACAGGTAACCAGACCCGGTGCACCTGATTGGCTGAGAGGCGGGTCAGTGTTAGGGAAGCGATTTATTTGATTCCCTAACACAACACTGTGTAAACAGTGAACGCACAGCAGCGCGCCTGCTGTTTACCAATTTGGAAGCCTATTAGAGCCCATGGTTCTAATCAGGACGCCTATTAGAGCCAACAGCTCTTATCAGGCACTTCCAAAAACACCCCCACCACTGTAATTCAGATGCCCACCGCCTGACAAGAGACACTTGAATAGGAGGCGGCAGCGGCGACAATAGATAGATTCATGCAATGCATGAATCTATCTATTGGAGATTGACTGGTGCAGGAGAGAGGTGGCGGTGCTCCTGTGCCCTCTATGGATGCACTGCCACTGCATTAAGTAGTGTGAGAAGTGCCAGGCTGAGCGAGCGTTTATTCACATTATGTGTTATCTATAGGAAATGCTAGGAAAGTTTGTAGGATGGGGGGGTGGTCAAGCTGGCGACCTGAGCATACGCGTCTGGGCGGAGCTCTGCATTGACCTATTCCTTTTATCATCTTTTAACGGGATCTACCTCTATTTCACCCTTGCTAATTACAGCCCGGTGGCCTCCGGGTATGCGAAAAGACAAATCCGGCTCGGGAAGAAAAGGTGGATCCATTCCTAAGGCGTCCCCACAGCAAAAGAAGCAGGCCCCTGTAGGCCGCACACACAAGGCGTCTCAAACTGCGCCAGCAGATCCAGCGATGGTGGAGGGGGACCACTTCCAAGCCCTAATGCAGGCCATCTCCAGCTGCAAAACTTCCCTGACGGCCAAGATTGACCTCCTACAGATGGATTTCAAACTGATGCGAAGGGACATGGATAAATTACGCGACCGACCGCAGCCGACCTACACCAACATTCTTCAATGACAACGGTTAAGGTAATCTCTTATAATGTCCGTGGTCTCTGCTCACCCTGTAAACGGAGTAAGCTATGGTGGGAACTAAAAAAGTCCAGGGCACAAATAGTTTTCCTACAGGAAACACACTTCACACACCATGCCATACCGAAATTACCGACACATATCTTTAATCAGTGGTACCATAGTACCTCCCCAGTCAACAAATCTAGAGGCACTTCCATAGCTATCCACAAAAACTGCCCCTTCCAATATTCAGACATCAAGATTGACCCCCTGGGACGATATGTCTTTCTAAAAGGGACCATAGCAGGCACTAGATTCACCCTCGCCAATATCTATTCCCCTAATTCAAATCAATTGACCTTCCTTGATTCAATCATAGAGAAATTAGAGGTGTTCAGGGAGGGATCCCTAGTTTTAGGAGGCGACTTTAACGTGAGCCCAGACCCATCCCTGGACACTTCACACAGCAAGCCCTCCCACTCGCACGCATTCCTTCGGCACTTTCGAAAATCCCTTCAGACGATGGGCCTAGTTGACTGCTGGAGGGCCCTTCACCCCACAGAGAGGGATTACAGTTATTATTCCGCGGTACATAACGTTTACACACGTATAGACCTGGTCTACTTCGACCGGCCGACCTTAGAGCTTCTTCAAAGCTCTTCCATAGGAAACATAACCATTTCAGACCATGCCCCGGTCCAGGCCTCTTTTATCATTCCATCAGGCTCCCGGAAAACCTGGAACTGGCGCCTTAATGAATACTTATTAGATGACCCTGTAGTGGAAGCCCAGGTCTCAGACACGATAAAAAATTACTTTCGAGAAAATAATCAAGGAGATCTGAGCGAAGGTACAAGATGGGAATGTCACAAGGCCGTTGTACGGGGCGAACTTATTGCACAGGGGTCAAGATTAAAGAAAGAAAGGCAAGCTGACTACAATAGAGTTCTGAATGCACTTCAGCAGGCGGAACTTAAACACAAGGCGGGAGGTTCCTCAGATGACCTACGAGAACTAACGAAACTCAGAGACATATTTTCACGGTTGTTAGAACAACAGGCACGTAAACAATTGCGACACTTATCCCACCGATACTACGAACACGGTAACAAGTGCGTACGCATGCTCGCAAGAGCGCTTCGAGCAAAACGGGCCCAAACGCAAGTACACAAACTTCGATCCCCCACGGGTGATATGACATTCCACTCCTCCAAGATAGCAGAAGGTTTCCGCGACTACTACGCCGAACTCTACAACCTAGATGCAAAAACTACCCATGAAGCCAAAGAGAACAGACTGACCAAAATTCGAGACTATCTATCCACCAACGGACTGCCCCCCCTGACTGAGGACCAACTAGCAGACCTAGAATCCCCCATCACCACCACGGAACTTGAGTCCACCATTAAATCTCTACCCAACGGGAAAAGCCCAGGTCCTGATGGATTCACTATAGCTTATTATGCCAAATTCTCCCCGCTCCTGATGAACCACATGTGTAAATACTTCAATTCCCTAGTAAAAGGATGCAAAATCCCATCTGAAGCTCTCTTAGCACATATCTCGGTTATACCGAAGGAGGGTAAAGACCCAACTGTCCCACAGAGTTACCGCCCCATTTCCTTACTAAATACGGACGTCAAAATCCTAGCGAAAATCCTGGCAAACCGACTGAAACACCTTATCCCCCTTATAGTTCACTTAGACCAGACGGGTTTTATTGTAGGACGCGAAGCTCGAGACAACTCAATCCGTGCGATTCAACTTATACATTGGGCTAAAACTAAAGATGTACCCCCCCCTACCTAATACTCTCCACCGACGCCGAAAAGGCGTTCGATCGCATAGATTGGTCTTATCTCAGAGAGGTCTTAACCTCAATGGGGTTGGGCCCAAATATGCTAGCCTGGATACTGGCCCTTTACTCGGAACCTTGTGCACAGGTTAAGGTTAATGGGATTCTCTCATCCAAGTTCCCGATCGGGAACGGCACGAGACAGGGGTGCCCGCTCTCCCCCCTCCTCTTCGCCCTGGCCTTAGAACCACTGCTTCGTAGAGTGAGAGCAAATACAGATATCACAGGGCTGACGGTGGGTACTGTGGAGCACAAACTCTCAGCCTACGCAGATGACGTACTGTTCCACCTAACCAATCCCCTGATCTCGTTGCCGGTCCTGATGCGGGAACTCAAAAACTTTGGTACACTTTCTAATTTTAAAATCAACTACAATAAATCGGAAATTCTACCTGTCAACCTGTCTTCCTCCATGACAAACAGCTTAAAAGCAGCATTCCCTTTCACATGGACTAAATCTTCTCTACGCTACCTAGGCATACAACTGACAGACAGCTTTGACACTCTATATTCCACAAACTTCCCCAGACTTTTGACAGAAATCAAACAAGACTTAACACACTGGACAAAGACAGCATTCACATGGATAGGCAGGACAAATATAATAAAAATGAACGTACTCCCCAGAATTCTGTTTTACATGCAGATGCTTCCCATACGCCTCCCCAAAACCTTTTTTAAGCAAGTATCCAACTTGATCACCACCTTCATTTGGAATTCAAAGAAGCCACGAATTGCTATGAAGGTGCTGAGACGTTCGAAAAGATACGGAGGGCTGGGGGTCCCGGACTTACAGAGATACTGCCAGGCTATTGCCCTACAGAGGACTCTAAATTGGCACTTCCATGGACATTCCAAACTTTGGGTGACCATGGAAAAATATATGGCGGGCAGAAACTTGTCCTACGCCCTGTGGCTCTCACGGGAACACAGGGGACTATCAGATTCTACGTCCCCATTAACGATATCTATGCTGGACACATGGGACAGAGTAAACAGAAGGTTGAACTTAGCCCCCCCTGTGTCCCCGTTGGCCCCATTGGGTGGATTCCTCTGGTTTGCACCGGGGGAACGCGCAGGTTTCTTTGATGCCTGGGTAGACGACAAGAACGCCAGCTGTGGCAAGCTACTGAGAGGTGGGAAGCTTCTGCCTTTTGAGTCTCTGGGAAATAGACCAGGTAGCCCACACCTAAATTTCTGGAAGTACAGGCAACTACACCACTTTTTTGCAGTACACGGCAACTCTATTAGAGACATCTCAACACTCTCGCCTTTTGAGGGACTGTTTATACTGGAAGAACCGGTCCCACATATGATTTCTGAACTTTATCAATTACTGGGGTCCTCGGCCTCGGCCTCTAAACCTACCTATATAAGAGCATGGGAGACAGACCTTGGGAAGGAGTTCTCCGAGTCTCAACTAGCATGTATGTACCAATTCACACACTCCAGCTCGCTGGACTCTAAAATGCAAGAGACAAATTACAAATTACTAGCACGTTGGTACAGAGTCCCATCCGACCTGGCGCGGATTTATCCTGCTAGCTCGGATCGGTGCTGGCGGGGATGCGGAGGCCGAGGTACCCTCCTGCATTTGTGGTGGGAGTGCCCACGAATAACGACATATTGGCTGATGATTAAGAACCAGATCAAAGATATCCTCGGGATAGAGATCCCCTTTTACCCGGAACATTTCCTCCTGCATGTCCCCCCTGTACCAGTTAGTCGCTACAAAAAAAGCGCACTACCCCATTTGCTCAATGCAGCTAAGCGCCTACTGCCTATCTTCTGGAAGAAAGAGCAGATTCCGAGCAAAGAGGAGTGGATATGCAGGGTTAATGCAATAAGGGAAGCAGAGGAATGGGTGGCAGTGGGCAAAAACACTACAGTTAAGCACACAGCCATATGGTCAATATGGCAAAAACACTTCCATGATACTTCCTATGTACCCTCTAGCCTGGACATTTCCCTACTAAAATTGGCGGATCCCACATTGGGCCACTGAGCCCACCCTGAGCAGCTCCCACCATGGTTTCTCCTTAGGACTGAAAGGTAGACCGCACATGGACTCAGATGCCTTTGCCTGAACCAAGGGGCTGCCTGGGGGCGCGTGGTCCGGAGTGGGCGATCGGAGAAGCACGAGCGAACAAGGTCTGACCCTATCTACCCCTCCCTACCCCACCCACCTTCCCCACTACTCCTCCCCCCCACTTTCTATTCTTTCCTCTTCTTACCCCTACCTCTCTTACCCTATCAAGTGATATTATATACAGCACTGCTTGTTGATTGTATAAGAGTATAGTCTCCCAACATAACCTACCGGTTAAAATTGAAGAAAGGCTGCTCACCTGGCCGGGGGGGCCGAGTGGGCGGGGACGGACCCGCGGTTCCGAGGGCGCGCCGGGGGAGGACAGGTGGAGGCCCCGTGCCCCCCTCCTCCGGAGGACGTGCCCAGTGGTGGATCCGGGCGGTCCGCGGCTTACCTCTCCCTGGTCCGGAAGATCATTTTCGCTCAGGTTGGAGGGTCTTCGGTGGGCGGGGGCTACTGCTGGTCGCCGCCCCCGGGGACCTGTAAACCTCAATGTAGCATATACTGGTACCAATCACGAGATCAGTCCTCACGGTCTCAACAGGAAATCTTAACACAGCCCTAGACTATCCTCCCCCTCCTCCTTATTCTTTATTTTATTTTATTCTTGTTAAATATAAACTTGCTGTTTACGGCTAATGTTGATATAAGAAAGTCTGTCACTAACGAATTTGTACTGAACTGTATTTGTTGAGATGTGATGGACAACAATAAAGAGAGTTTAAACAAAATTACGCGACCGGCTAGGTAAGGCTGAGCAGCGTGTGGGAGACTGAGAGGACTCCATGCCTCTATCCACACCCTTCAAGTGAAAATGAAGGCCCTTGATTCACGAGCGGAAGATCCTTACACTTTACTAATTTCCTGTTCACTATACATTTTTGATTTAAATACCTGTCTCCTTACCTGAGTAGAGCAATAGACATTCTTCAAATGTAACATGCAAATCTACTGCTGAATATATGATACTGTCTTAATGCTCTTTCAAATAGCTTACCATTTTTTGTACCATCTGCATTGATCTTTCTGACTGTTGCGAATGACCCACTGCTTACTGTTTTTTTGTTTATCTATTGAAAATAAATAAACCTTATGTTAAAAAAAAAGAAAGTTTGTAGGATAGCTGTGGAAGGGGATGGCATTCACGGATGAGGATGGGGCCCACTTTCACTTATATGTATGTAGTTTAGACATATTATAGGGTGTATTTACACTACTATGCTGCTTTTGGCTGAGGGTAACTAATGTTCAATCAAAATTCACCTATGTAAATATTGCAATGTTACCATAAGAACAGGATGCCTTTCTTTGCTGTCTGTGTTTCTTTCTTTCAGGTGTTCCTGCACCCATTGTGTCTTCCTTGGACAAGGAGAGATAGTGACTTCAACTTGGATAACCACACTAACCTTTTTCATATTCTTTGTATATATATATTGGATAGATAGTTAGGATATAGGGTTAATGTTCGCATATTTTTCCCTTTAAACTGTTCGGGTGGTACACCACATGTAAAACTGTATATAATGTCTGTTATTTATTTGCCCTTGTGTGAACTACCACTTGCTCATGTAAATGTTATGCATGGTTATTTCATGTGGTACTCCACGTGTATTGTTGTTATCACTATTCCTTTTCTTGTTTTCCCACCCATCCCAGTTTTTGCCAGGACACTTGCTCTCGGGCTTGAGGGCTCAAATTATTTTTCTGCTAACTCCAAGACATAGTTTTACTAGGCAGGGGGAGGATGTAGCACCCTAGTGTGTAGGCGGGTGGCTATTACATTTATCTGCCAAGTGATATTTGCCTTGGCTAATTGTCAGTAGGTCAATTGATTTCACCCTAACTCTGAAATTGCGGCACTTCTCTCTTCTGTCGTAGGTGGCCGGGTACCTGGTGACATTAGACAAGACAAGGGAATTGCAAGGACAGACTATGAATGAATGAATGGGGTGTCTCAGCCAATGGGCAGGGATTTTCTTGGATCCCTTGGCCTGCTGGGAGAACCTATTTATTTGGGTGGGGTCAGGTGACCGGGGTTCTGTGCCAACTGGACGGCTGTCTGGGTGGATGTGTGTTGTAATGTCCCGGGTTGTTAGGCCATAAGCCTTGGGCCTTGGGGACATCTGGCTGCTAGGCTGTCTGAGGGCCTATCCAGAAGCAAGAGAGCAGCGTAGGGTTGGGACTGCTGCTTGCAGTCCAACCTGATTGGCTAAAAACGACAGACGCTGTGATTGGACGCCTATCAGGCATCCAATCATAGGAAAAGATGGAAGAAGAAGACATTGAGGACATCGGTCACCACCCATCGCCATCACCTGCTTCCCCACCGAGACAGGGTAAGTCCTGGGCAGAAGGCGGGTAGGGGGAGAACAGTGGCAGCATTCGATGGGCACAGTGGGAGCATTCGATGGCACAGTGGGAGCATTTGATGAGCACAGTGGGAGTATTTGATGGGCACAGTGGCAGCGTTTGATGGGCACAGTGGCAGCGTTTCATGGGCACAGTGGTGGCGTTTGATGGGCACAGTGGCTGCGTTTGATGGGCACAGCGGCTGCGTTTGATGGGCACAGCAGCTGCGTTTGATGGGCACAGTGGCTGCGTTTGATGGTCACAGTGGCTGCGTTTGATGTCTCACCGAGACAGGGTAAGTCCTGGGCAGAAGGCGGGCAGGGGGAGCACAGTGGCAGCATTCGATGGGCACAGTGGGAGCATTCGATGGCACAGTGGGAGCATTTGATGAGCACAGTGGGAGTATTTGATGGGCACAGTGGCAGCGTTTGATGGGCACAGTGGCAGCGTTTGATGGGCACAGTGGTGGCGTTTGATGGGCACAGTGGCTGCGTTTGATGGGCACAGCGGCTGCGTTTGATGGGCACAGTGGCTGCGTTTGATGGACACAGTGGCTGCGTTTGATGGGCACAGTGGCTGCGTTTGAGGGGCACAGTGGCTGCTTTTGATGGGCACAGTGGCTGCTTTTGATGGGCACAGTGGCAGCGTTTGATGGGCACAGTGGCTGCATTTGATGGGCACAGTGGCGACATTTGATGGCACAGTGGCGGCGTTTGATGGGCACAGTGGCGGCGTTTGATGGGCACAGTGGCTGTGTTTGATGGGCACAGTGGCAGCGTTTGATGGCACAGTGGCTGCGTTTGATGGGCACAGTGGCGGCAATTGATGGGCACAGTGGCTGCATTTGATGGGCACAGTGGCTGTATTAGATGGGCACAGTGGCTGCGTTTGGGCACTGTGAGCCATGTAGTATCTCTAACGTGGGATGCTGGCACAGCCCTTATAGCATGATCTGCTGGGTTATGATCAGTTGATACATAATACCACTGGGTAGGCTGTTTAGACTTCCTGATCCTCAGGACTCTGTTATGTACAGACATAGAATCTCCTGCTTTTGTTGTAAATGTAGCCTAGCACTACCTTGCTGTCCATATAAAACTCTATGTCCTCAAGTTCTGCATATGTTTCAGATGTAATCAGTTCTGCTAGTTCCACTGCTAGAACAGCAGCACAAAGTTCTAATCTTGGATTGCTGGTCTTAGGACATGGTGCTAGCTTGACCCAACCCATTACAAATCCAATGTGGACTTGACCCTTGATGTTCACTGACTTGAGGTAGGCTACTGCGGCTATTGCTTTTACCGAAGCATCGCAGAATACACATAGCTTTTTGGACTGAACTTCTGCAGGGGAAAAATGAGCTTATGACCTATGTATGTGTAAGTTGAATAATGTCTTTAAAGAGTCTCTCCATGTTACCCATAATGTCTCTTTCTTGGGAGGAAGTGGAGAATCCCAATCACGTGTCTGCAGCAAGCACTCTAAGTAGAATCTTACCTTGGATGGTCACAGGTGCTGCAAACCCGAGTGGGTCATACAGACTGTTTATGGTAGACAAGACATCTTGTCGTGTGAAAGGCTTTGGCTCCTGGTCAACATGGAAGGTGAGGGTGTCAGACTTGAGATCCCAATTGAGTCCTAGACTGCGCTTCATGGGTAGCGAGTCTGTTGCCAAATCTAGGTCTTTCAAATCACTGGCATGATCTTGAGAGGGGAAGGCCTCCATAACAACTTTTCTGTTTGAAGCTAATTAATGCACCCTAAGGTTTGAACAGGCAAGTTTTGATTTGGGTCCTCTTAAGTAGACTGATTGCAGCCTCAGGCGATCAAAGTGATTTCAGGCCATCATCTAGATAAAAGTCTCTTTCAGCCCTGGTTCACAGTGGAGCGTTTTGACATGCGATTTGACATGTCAAATCGGCGGCAATTGTTGTCAATGGCACCAACCTAATCGGTCCGATGCCGCATCTGCAGCGCTGCACCTTTCAAAAAGTAGTTTCTGTACTACTTTTTGCGATTTTGGGTTGTGATTTACAATGACATCTGTGTAGAAACCTGCACGGATGTCTCTGAAATCGCGGGCAAAATCAGGACTGACATGCGGTAGTGAAATCTTGCAAGCTCAGCTGAACTTGCGCAGGTTCATTCCCGCAGCTCAGTGTGAACCTGGACTCAATGAACTGTCTAACATCTTGCCCATTGTCTTTATCACCTTCTTGGGCAGATAGCTTAAGTCCATAGATAGCAACAGCAGGGGATGGGCTATTGCCAAAAACTTGCACTTTCATGCGGTATTCTATAATGTCTTTAGTGGACTCGTTATCCCTAAACCAGAAGAATCTCAGAAAGTTCCTGTGTTCTTCCTTGACTTGAAAACTGTGAAACATTTGTTGTATGTCAGCAACTATGGCGATGGCTTCCTTGCAGAATCTGATGAGAACGCAAAGAAGTGTGTTGTTGAGATTTTTTTAAGAGGATGTTGTTGAGAGAGATTCCTTCGTACTTGGAGCTGGAATCAAATACTACTCTAATTTTCCCTGGCTTCCTCGGGTGGTACACATCAAAGATAGGTAGGTACCAGCACTCTTCTTTCTCTTTCAGAGTTGGGGCCACCTCTGCATGGCTGTCTTCAAACATCTTACTCATGAGCGAGAAGAAATGCTCTTTCATTTCTGGTTTCCTTTGAAAATTGTGCCTGAGAGAAGAAAAGCGTTTTAGAGCCTGTAGTCTGTTGTTAAGAAGACAGGGTCTCTGTGTTTTGAAAGGCAGGGGTGCTACCCAGCTTTTTGCATTATTTTTGTAGAATCCCTGTTCCATTATCGTCAAGAAGATCTGATCTTCAATGGATAGGGCATGATGAATGATAGGGCATTGATGAAGGAAAGCATTATGAATACACTAATGAAGTAAACAAAATCAACAGTGAACATCCAATTCATACATACATTTTTTCAACAAAGAACAAAGGCAAAAACAAATCAAAAAGCTGCACCTCTAAAAAAAGATGTCAGTTCCCCAATAAATTTCCTCCCACCAAAAGTCACACCTTGGGGCAGGGCTAAAACCAGGTATCAAGTGCAGGAAAGTGCTCTGCATTTGCGACCTGCATTTGGGGTGTCATTAACGTAAAGTAGAACTATAGGCAAACTTTTTTTTTCATTTTGGATATAGTAAGAGAAGGTTTCAACCTCTGTCAGATTTTTTTTCACCATCTGTGTCCCATTGCAGAGATTTCACTTCACTTCCTGTCCCATAGCCAAACAGGAAGTGAGAGGAAATCCCTCCAAATTAAAGACATTCCATGGGGACCCCCAGAGCCCACATTGGAAGATTTCCTCTCTATTACTTTTCTGGGGACAACCCAAAATGTGGGATTTTTTTTTCTTTCACTTTCAATGATAATGGAAAACAGAACAAATCACAAGGGTGAATCTCCTTAATGGGGGCACAGACAGCAATAAAAACTGACAGTTGTTCTAATCCAGCTCCACTCTACCAAAAACTTAAAAAAAAAAGTTTTACCTTTAGATACTGTATGCTTTAACCGCATCAGCCCCGGAAGATTTTACCCCCTTCCTGACCAGAGCACTTTTTGTGATTCGGCACTGCGTCGCTTTAACTGACTTTTGCGCGGTCATGCGAAGTTGCACCCAAACAAAATTAATGTCCTTGTTTTCCCACAAATAGCGCTTTCTTTTGGTGGTATTTGATCACCTTATTTTTTATAAACAAACAAAAAAAGAGTGTCAATTTTGAAAAAAACACATTTTTTTTTACTTTTTGTTATAATAAATATCCTCCAAAAATATATAAAAAAACTATTTTTTTCCTCAGTTTAGGCCGATATGTATTCTTCTACATATTTTTGGTTCAAAAAATCGCAATAAGCCTATATTGATTGGTTTGCGCAAAAGGTATAGCGTCTACAAAATAGGGGATAGTTTTATGGTATTTTCATTATTATTTTTTTTTTACTAGTAATGGTGGCGATCTGCGATTTTTATCGGGACATTATTAAGGAGACGTCGGACAATTTTGACACATTTTTGGGACCATAGGCATTTATACAGCGATCAGTGCTATAAAAATGCACTAATTACTGTAAAAATGTCACTGGCAGGGAAGGGGTTAACACTAGGGGCGATCAAGGGGTTAATTGTGTTCCCCAGTGTGTGTTCTAACTGAAGGGGAGAGGGGACTGTGTAGGGGAGATGACAGATCTGTCGAGACAGACAATCTGTCTCTTCTCCCGTCAGAGAACCGGAAACTGTGTGTTTACACACACAGATCCCGGTTCTCGTTGTGCCCCGAGCAAATGCGCGAAGCCCGGCGGTGATCGTGACGGCCGGGCACTCGCATCGGCTCCGTGGGCGATCGTGACGGCCGGGTACTCGCATCGGCTCCGTGGGCGAGAAGGGGCCGCGCGCCTCTAGTGGCCAAAAAAGGAAGCGACGTAACATAACGGCGATTCACGCACCCGAGCCATGTTGCCGCAGTACGGCGGCTGGTCGGCAAGCGGTTAACATTACCACCTGCTGCAGATCGCAACTGCAGTGCATTATGAATGCAGGTATGGAATGCAGGTTTCCAGCACCACGTTCTGGTGTGAATTAGACCTTATTGGCAAGCAGAAATGACCTTTTCAGTCTGTGAACTGGCAGACGTTGGGGCAGGCAGCAGTGAACATTATTGACTGACAGCAAAGAGATACATAGGAATCAGAAGACCTGACAAAGAACAATCCCCATTGAAGGTCAGGTACTGAACGTTAAATGAGAAGGAACCTTCCAGAGCAGAATTTGTACAAGTCACTGGTAATGTGAGAGACATGCTGGAGATTGCCTATGCTGCAGCTCTCCATTTTAGACCAACAGATGGCTGTTCCTGGGTCTGTGCCCGGACTAAAAGAAAAGACTCTACTGCCTGGACATAGCACTGGCAGCTGTCCATGGAAGATGATCAGGAGTCACTGGCTTCCTACACACATAAGGCTCAATTCACAAAGCTGAAACACAGGGATAAAGAAAGCCATTTTCAAACAAGTGACATTTATTTTCCAGCGTCCAGGGTCCAAAGAGATTAAAAAATTACATTGATGTGGCTGAAAATAAAGATATGTATTCTTGTTTAAAGCTTTGTGAATTGAGCTTATAATAAGGACAGTTGGAGTGGAAACCAGAAAAACTGCAAGAATGCTTTTGGAATATAAGAGGAAATGTTATTCCCAGGAGGCAACCCATAAACTGACATAAACAGAATGCACACAATAGCTTTTGATACTAAATCTAGAATCCCATCACCACAAGGCCGACATAATAACCACTGCAGTAGTAGATCACGTATCTGTCCAGATAGCTTCCCTTTCACCAGCGCACTGCCTGATCATTTCCAGAAACGTTATCCAAAATCAGATGCGTACAGGATCTATTTTCATACCATGAGCAATACATTGTGTTATTTGATATATTTTGATAATGACTTGATGCTTTATCACTGCCAGGCATTGCTTCCATTTAGGCAGGTCTCAGCCTACTGACCTAATAAAAGAATCATAATAAAAACATCTATTCTACAAAGGATGATGTACTAGTAGTTTATCATTTGCAAAAACATTCCTAGGTGCCTACACCTGGACCTTTATTAATTAGACTCACCTCTTCTCACATTAATAAAGCAGGTGTGCAGTGATTGCAGATGATTTTTGATATTTTTTGAAGGTCACGGACAGGGGCGTAACTAGAAATCACAGGGCCCCATAGCAAAATGTTGTATGGCCCCCCCCCCCCCTGCAAACCGCCCCCCCCCTGCAAACTGCTCCCCCCCCCCCTGCAAACCGCCCCCTCCACAAAAAAAAGAACTAATGCCATTGAACAACAGATTATCACACCCACGTGGCACAGTACCCAGGCAACAGCTTATATTAATTTTGAACAACAAAGTATGCAGTATACTGTATGCAGCCCCTAAAGGACACACATTGCTGACCTCCAGCCTTCTAGCCAATTTCTGTTCTGTTATATAAAATGAAATAGTTCAACTCACCATAATGCAGAATCAGTGGGAGCCCTGAGCGTGTCACTTGCCACCGTCGCCTGCCACCAGATGCAACTTGTCACGGAATGTCACTTGCCACATCACCCGCCACACGTTGCGGATTGTCCACTTGCCACGTCGCCTGCCACCAGATGCAGATTGTCACTTGTCACACGTTGCAGAATGTCACCTGCCGCATGTTGCCGATTGTCCACTTGCCACGTCCCGGATTGTCACTTGCCACACATTACTGATTGTCACTTGCCACGTCCCAGATTGTCACTTGCCACACATTAGATTGTGACTTGCCACACATTACGGATTGCCACTTGCCACTTTCCGGATTGTCACTTGCCACACATTACGGATTGTCACTTGCCACGTTACCTGCCACATGTTATGGATTGTCACTTGCCACATCGCCTGCCACATGTTACAGATTGTCACTTGCCACGTCACCTGCCATACATTACAGATTATCACTTGCCACGTCACCTGCCACACATTACGGATAGTCACTTGCCACGTCACCTGCCACACATTACGGATAGTCACTTGCCACGTCACCTGCCACACATTACGGATTGTCACTTGCCACGTCCCGGATTGTCACTTGCCACACATTACGGATCGTCACTTGCTGCCACGTCCCGGATTGTCACTTGCCACTTCACCTGCCACACATTACGGATTGTCACTTGCCACGTCCCGGATTGTCACTTACCACACATTACGGATCGTCACTTGCTGCCACGTCCCGGATTGTCACTTGCCACTTCACCTGCCACACATTACGGATTGTCACTTGCCACGTCCCGGATTGTCACTTGCCACACATTACGGATCGTCACTTGCTGCCACGTCCCAGATTGTCACTTGCCACTTCACCTGTCACACATTACGGATTGTCACTTGCTGTGTCACTTTAATACTGTGTCCTAGAGTCAGGCAGCAGAGGGATAAGGTCATCTCTCTGCTTCCCAAGGCTGCCTGCACAGTGAGGGGGGAACTGCACTGCAGGGATGCAGGGAGGGCGCCGGGCGGTGAGAGATGATGTCATCTCTATGAACCTCCGGCTGCCAGCTCCCTGATTGGCCAGCCTGCTCACACATGAGCGAGCCGCCCAGCTGACTCACCGCCTGACAGCCCTCAGAGCCGCGGAGCCGCCCGCTCTCACCCGCGGGGCCTGCAAAGCCACCCGCTCTCACCCGCGGGGCCCGCAAAGCCGCCCGCTCTCACCCGCGGGGCCCGCAAAGCCGCCCGCTCTCACCCGCGGAGCCGCCTGTCCTCACCGGGTCCGGGGCCCCTAGCAGCTGCGGGCCCCATAGCGGCCGTGTGTGTCGCTATGGCGGTAGTTCCGCCACTGGTCACGGAAATATAACATTCTACCAAATGCAGTTTCAATTTCATGCTAAAAAATTTGAACATCTAGTATTTGAAGTAGATGCAAATCCTAATTGAATCGTTTTGTTTACATCTTAGTTCCAGGTACTTTTTTTTTATTGTATAGTGACATTGGTCCAGCTTGGACCAATGTAATTCTACATATTTCATACCTTTTTCTGCTTCCTGGTGGCCACAGAATACATAGAGGACACTTCATCTCTCCCTGCAAAGCCCCAAAAATGGCACAGAACCAACACGGACACTGAGACATGGCTCCCCCAGCTCCACTTCCCTGGATTTGATGAGCTTGAAATATTTTTTTATCTTGTAAGTAAATTTTATCCTTGCGTATTAAAAGATTGTTTTAACCACTGCACTTAGGTGGCGCTTCCCTTCTCTTCCCCCTTCATACCTTTTTGGATACTGTGGTAGTGAGAATTACTATAGAAGCTGCTGCTATTTAGGTGATCCTCACTGTCTTCCAGGTCCCATGCTGATATGCTGCTGCATACTGAACACAGGGGGTCATTCGGTACGCTAACTTGAACAAAGAAAACCTTCTAGTGTGTACCCAGCTTTACATTGGTCCAAGCTGGACCAATACAAAAAAAAACATAGCTGAAATTCAATTTAAAATACTTATTAGCATGCTTTTTTATCCTTTATTGTATCTCAGTGCTACTAATCTCCTGCAGCATACATTCTAGTAATGGCTATATGGCATTTCCTCAAGCAGGTTTCCTGATGATTCAGGGGTGCATTATGTATAGAGCACAGGGATCAGGGGTGCAGTATGTACAGAGCACAGGGTTTAGGGGCGCGGTATGAACAGGGCACAGGGGTGTGGTATGTACAGAGTGCAGAGTTCAGGGGTGCACTACGTACAGAGCGCAGGATTCAGGGGTGCACTATGTACAGAGTGCAGGGTTCATGGATGCCCTATGTGCAGGGTGCAGAATTTAGGTGTGCACTACGTACAGAGTGCAGGGTTCAGGGATTCCCTACGTGCAGAGCGCAGGATTCAGGGGTGCGCTATGTGCAGAGCACAGGGTTCAGGGGTGCACTACGTGCAGAGCGCAGGGTTCAATGGTGCGCTACGTGCAGAGCGCAGGGTTCAGATGTGCGCTACGTGCAGGGTTCAGGGGTGTGCTACGTGCAGAGTGCAGGGTTCAGGGATGTGCTATGTACAGAGCGCAGGGTTCAGGGGTGCACTACATACAGAGTGCAGGGTTCAGGGGTGCACTACGTACAGAGAGCAGGGTTCAGAGATGCCCTACGTACAGAGTGCAGGGTTCAGATGTGGGCTACATGCAGTGTTCATGTGCAGACTTTTGAAATTACTTTAACATGATAAGAATTACATGAGATTTTAGTGATTTGGCTTTACATTTAAATCACACCTGACTCTGAGGATACATCATGAATATGCATGCACTTGTCAATATGTAACACAAGTCCATGGTTCAGGGGTGCACACCGTATAGACCAAAGGGTTGCGGTATTTACAGAGTGCAGAGTTCAGGATTGCAGTATGTACAGTGTGCAGAGTTCAGGGGTGCGCTACATACAGAGCGCAGGGTTTAGGGGTGCAGTATATGCGGAGCTTATTTAATGTTATTTCAATTACACCTGGCTCTGAAGATACATCATGAATATGTACACACTTGTCAATATGTAATACAGTGTTTTTGCTGTTATATCACATCACACACAGGATAGCCTATGAATAATAAATGATACAAAATAACAAGCTGATCTGTATTAACAAGTGACCTTTGTACCACTAGCCAACTAATGGATTTTCCATATCATAAGTCTAATGTTTTATTTAATTTTTTCCTACAACTGGATCAATGATTTCCACGTTTTAAATCAGACTCTTAGAATAGATTTCCATTGAAGGCAAATATCTGTATCACGGGAATATAGACTATAAATATTTAAGGTTAATAAAATTCCCATTAGACTAAATGAAGACTGCTAGAAAAGGCAGGCAGATAAATTGGAATACTCTAATATTCAGGACTGTATTTAAAAGGAATGTATAGTGTATTCCCAGAGAGCACATATTTGGAGACATTATTGCAGAGTTTTCCATAAAGTGACTCATGATCGTGCCGTGATATAATTTTGAGGGATACCATTGCTTGACTACATTTAAAAAAGCAGGAGGCATGGCTGTGCGGGAATTCAGCAGTTTTAAGTCACAGACCTGAAAAGGCATGCTGTAAACAAGTGTCCGAATTTCTAATCTCAATATTTGTTGCAGATCAGTGATGTAGTCAGCACTGAAGGTAAAGGCCTCAGTAGCAGCCAAGGAACTAGCATTCTCAAAAGGTGAGGTCAACAATGGCAGCCTACATTATTCTCTTTTGACAGATTCTTTTTGAAGTGAATCTGTTTGGGGCTAGACTGCACAATACATGCCTTGGCTTTGCTCCAACCTTATCATAAGCGTGTACCCACCATCAGGCTGCCCAGTGGAGCTTTCGGATATTCTATTGGAAAGTTCAACAGTAGAGGGTACACCAAATGCATTAAGTCAGAGCGGAATAAGGAGAAAAAGAAGACTCAGTTTTCAATCACACATTGCACATGTTCTGGCAGGTACAAGAGAAAAGTGGAGAAAAAAAAATATTAATAAAAATGTCCTCCACTGATGCACCACCCAGAACCTGCTGCCCAAGGGTCTGGCTCACAGGTATTCGTATGGGAAATATGGCCCTGCTCATATGTACAAATAGGCCACACAGATTCATTATTATTATTATATTAATATACGGCAGGGTTTATATAGGGCTAACAGTGCTTTACAAAATAAAGGAAGACTGTACGGTTAAAATACAATTCAAGACAAGAGGGTTAGGAGGGCCCTGTTTGTGAGAGCTTACAGCCTAAAGTAGAGTTGATCTACCAAAAATTGATACAGTTTTTGATAGCTGCTGGAGTGCCGACCCATCAGACAGCTTCTTACATCTCGCAATTGTAGAGACCTGTGTATATCAGCTCCTGGGTGTACGCATGTGCTGTGGCTAATTTAAGGGTACCCCATGGTCCTCGTTAAAATCAGATTTTCTCCAATAAGAATCTCACGTTTTTCCAAAAAGTCTTCTGACACTTAGTTTTACTGCCCTGTCAATTATCTAACCTCACATAATGCACACTCAGAAGCTGGGAGACAGTGCTTGAGGTCAGGCAGTTGACATTCATTTGGTGACTGCTGATCCCCTGACACATCAAAAGTTGTTCTGCATGCATGTTCGTTCTTTATTGTGGACAGGAGTGAAAACTTAAAAAATATAATTTTTTTTTAGTCAGGTGAATATTATGCAGTCTTTTGTTCAACCATCAGATGGAGCCTCAGACTCTATTTCACCTCTTCCTCTGTCTCCTTACAGAGCTCAGTAGCTCAAGCTGAAATTTATTCTCTCAAGGGAATGGGTCAGAAGAGTTACCCAGCTTCGTTTGAGCTTTCAGTCAAAGCCAACCAATGTGCAGTTTGCCACTGCTGTATAAATAGCAATGGATCCGGCTGTATCACTTTGGAATTATCTAAAATGGAGCCTGCAAGTTAAGAGGCTACCTGAGTGGTACTCCACTATGGGATAATTGTAATTATGTGGAACTTGCCAAAATACTTGGGTTCTACCCCAGGCATGCATTGAGTATTCGGTTCATTGCCCAAATATACTCATTGAATGTATTGAAGTCTTTCACCTCTCTACAATCAGAGTTTAATATTCCAAGACAGCACTTCTACAAATATTTAGTTGCACCGCACCTTTAATGCTCAAACCCTCCATAGTACCTTGCTATTGGCAGAGCCATGTTTATTCTGTGTTGTAATGTCAGAAACTAATAAGAAAAGTATGATTTCATATGTTTATGCCACTCTCCTAACCCTATCCCAAGATCCTGCTTGGTTACCTTGCAGGAGGAAATGGGTGATTGATGTTGGTGAACTGGACTGAGAGAGATGGGAGGCAGCTTTGGTATCCATTCCACTACTTTTTCTGTCTGCTTCACAAAAATTGTCACAATTATTCCTCCTGCATCAGGCATATAGACCACCAGTTCAACTGTTTAGATGGGGTAGACGGGTCTCTCCCATCTGTCCCAAAGACGAGGGAGATTTAATACATATGTTCTATAGATGCCCAAAGCTTTTACAAAATATATCCACTTGAAGACCAGGCTTTTTTTTAAATATTTTTTTGCTAGAAAATTACTTAGAACTCAAGCATTATATATATATATTTTTTTAAATGGGTAGCGGCACTGCTAGATAGAATGAGATTTAATACATGAATCCATCAGTAAGTCCTTGAAGTGGAATACTCAGTATATGTAGAAGGGGAGAGATGAGGAGGGGGGACCTGTACAGATTACTTTAGCAGTCCAGAAAACCTTGGCAGCCTTTGAGGGGGGAGTTGAAAGCAGACTCCAAATAGAGGTTAGGGAAGTAAGGCATAAGTCCATCCACACTGTAGTGGCGTTCACTGCAGAGCGGAGTTCAAACAGCTGATTTTCGCTTGTAGGGGAGAAATCCTAGCCAGCAGGACCTCTGGGACCACGGCGGTGAAACCAAGGCTTGGATCAGGCTGATGGTAAGGGCTGGAACGTGGCGCTGGGCGTGATGACGTCACTGGTGGGTCGCAATGACGTTTCGGAGCATGCAAACTGGCAGATTGAACTAAGGGCGTGCTCCTTCTTCAAGATAGAAGCTACAGGCGAAAATCAGCAGTTTGAACACCGCTTTTCAGTAAATGCCACGACAGTGTGAATGGACTTGTTCCTTACTTCCCTAACCTCCATATAAGTGTATAATGCACCTGTATCTCATTAAAATGTTTACAGTTCTAACCTAGAGACGTCTTTGTTTCTCTTTTCTTTATATATTTTTTAGCAGAGGCCCTAGAGAATAGAATGGTGGGTTTTGCAAATTTTTTATGTCACATTGTATTTCTGCAGCAGTTTTTTGAATGCAAATTCTTGGAAGAAAAACACTTGAATTTTAATGCACACAAACACAATATAATATCCAATATTTTGGTAAGATATAAAAGATGGTGTTACGCTGAGTAAATAGATACCTAACATCACGCTTTAAAATTGCGCATGCTCATGGAATAGCGTCAAACTGCATCTCCATAGGCAACGCTATAAAAGCCTTTACAGGTTACCAGTTTAGAGTTACAGAGGGGGTCTGGTGCCAGAATTATTGCTTTCACTCTGAGGTTTGTGGCGATATATGTGTGGTTGGATCACTGTTTACATATGTGTGCGGGACTAACGCGTGTGTTCACCTTTGCGCACAAGCACAGGAAGGGATAGGGGTGCATAAAAAAAAAGTATTATTATTTTACATTTTGTTTTATTTTTTTTATCACTTTTATTGCTGTCTCAAGTAATGTAAACATCCCTTGTGACAGCAATAGGCAGTGACAGGTACTCTTTATGGAGAGATCTGATCTATTAGACCCCAGATGTCTCCTCTGCCCTTAAAGCATCTGATAGCACAAAGATCGGTGTAATTAAATAATTTCCAAATTTTAAAATGGTGCTGTTTACATCTGGGAAACCAGAAGTGACGCAAATGCTTGTTGCTTCCATTTTTCAATACCATAAAAATCATTGTGCACCTTCTGGTCCTGAGCAATCCCTGTGGTAAAAAAAGAAAGAAAAGGGGGTCAAACTGCGCTAACAGAAACCCAAACCATAAACCAATAAACAAGTGAATAAGTAAATATAAAAAATAAATCATAAGCAGCAGCAATTCTCCTGAATAACATAAGTACAGTGCAGAATATAAGAAAAATAATAGAATCGCGCTAAATAAATGGTCAAATATGAATTGCAAAAATCAAACTGTGATATTAGTATATGAACAAACATATACGGTAATAAATGCAGTGATAGAATCTAAGGCAACCCACTCACTCATGTGTAACGTCACAGTGCTGTGCCATAAAAAGTGCTAAATGTGAGAAACTAATTTAAATGCAATAAACAATAATAAAGAAAACAAGGGGTTGATCCCCGTGAGTAAAAAGTCCCTTTAAAAAAGGTGATTGGTGCAAGTTAGGTCTTGAGAAGGAGGGATCCACCACCGGTAAAGAAGGGGTGACTGCTTACCGGAGCCCCATGATCCCCCACTACAGAGCATCAGGGGAAGCTGGTGTGTAAATACTTCTGCAGAGTATAACCAACAAGACAACTGCTGGGCTAATTAAGGGATGATGGCCGTTCCTAAACCTCTTCAGCAAGGCTCCTGATGTTCCCAGCTCTCCTCATAGAAAAATGGACTCAACCATGGATGTACATAGTAAGAGAGAACACAGGCGCTCCATAGTGTAAAATCTCTTGGTTTATTAAAAATAGGTAAAGTAAAACACTTACATCAATTCAAAATTTAGCAAGCCTTGTTCGTCTGGTGCACCGGCCGGTAGTACACAGACTAACCCGTCCTGCTGAACGACGTGGTGACGTCAGCGCATCGCTCGCCCAAGCATCAGGAGCCTTGCTGAGGAGGTTTAGGAAAGGCCATCATCCCTTAATTAGCCCAGCAGTTGTCTCGTTGGTTATACTCTGCAGAAGTATTTACACACCAGCTTCCCCTGATCCTCTGTAGTGGGGGATCATGGGGCTCCAGTAAGCAGTCACCCCTTCTTTACCGGTGGTGGATCCCTCCTTCTCAAGACCTGACTTGCACCAATCACCTTATTTAAAAGGACTTTTTACTCACGGGGATCAACCCCTTGTTTTCTTTATTATTGTTTATTGCATTTAAATTAGTTTCTCACATTTAGCACTTTTTATGGCACAGCACTGTGACGTTACAGATGAGTGAGTGGGTTGCCTTAGATTCTATCACTGCATTTATTATATGTTTGTTCATATACTAATATCACAGTTTGATTTTTGCAATTCATATTTGACCATTTATTTAGCGCGATTCTATTGTTTTTCTTAATCTTTGTGGTAAGCTGGTGGAACCGCTGGGTTTCATTTCGGGCTCGCCACTGGGACAGTAGGGCTCGGAGGGGCACCAGAGGGCAGCAGGGGGAGCGACCCCTCCCACCGCATGCAAAAGCTATCCAGCGGCTAATTAGTCAGTATTATGACTTTTACATAAAAGCCATCCTAAAAAAAGCCTGCTGCAGGCATCATTCCACTACAACCACGAAGAGTCAAATTATGTACATGTATGTGATTTGGAGTGAAGTGGATATGTTCGATATTTAACATACTTAAATATCGAACTTACTCCAAGATCCTGCTGTTTGCCCCCTGGGACTCTTAGATGAGGAAATGTTTACACCCCCTATATTTGCATGCAATAGCACCATCATTGTTTGCGCTTCAGGCGGCTAATGGAAACCTCCTAATCTCTGCTTGCGATTGGAAATTTTCCGATAGTGTGACCTCCGTGACAGCTCGTTTCTGGTTGTCCCCTCATGCCCCTACGACCCAACATTGGATCGAATAGGTTAACGCCACACTGATACACGAGAAATTAACCTATCAACACCATATTGCCACCATGAAGTTTATGAATATTTGACAAACCTGGTTGGAAACCCCAGGGCTAGCTTCATTTTGGTAAAAAAAAAAAAAAAAAACTGCCTTACGTATGTATCAAATTTCCTATCACCATTCATAACACAAGCTAAATAAATATTTTTCTAAAGTAAAATATAAGAATTGCCTTTCTTTACTCTGTTCCTCCTTTTTTGTACATGTACATCAGCTACAATTACTGAGCAGCTTCTGCCCTCTGCTGCTAGACACAGGTATGTTTTGCCTATTGTGTATTTTGAATGCAGAGCCAGAAATATAAATCGTTCTGAATAGCAGAAAGACTGAAACAGTTACTTAGATAGCAGATTGTAACCTTCACTCTCCAACAGTAAGTCCAGGCATTACCAAAATTTACCCCCAAATCTTCCTCTTTGGAGCCTGTCTCAGTCTATTTTCCTTTCATCGTGTTTTCTAAATTTTTACCGAAGCAGCTATTGGGAGCAGGGAAAGGAATCAAGGTTTGCACGCGGAGAGGGACAGGAATTTGTAGTCCAGCAAGTGGGGCTGACAACTTTTTTTTTATGATTTCTGAACAGAAAAGGCTGTGTGTTGTCAGCTTAAATGATGATAGAAGCCCACTGGATTTCTGGAAGGTCTGTACTTGCAGTGTCTTTAATTTAAAGTGGACCTTTATGTAAATTATAAAAATGGGCAAACATGCAGGGTTTTTAATGTAGAAGAGACATGCTTTGTAAACGTACCTTCTTGGCAATGCCAAAGCTGACCGAAGTGACGCAAATGCACGGAAGTGACATCATATCAGTTCGACCAATGAAAAGCAGCCAGTGCTCAATACCCAGAAGCTGGCCGCTCAAAGATGTCAGCGGCTGGTGGGGGGGCCAAGGTGCGTATAGTTCTGCTTTAAATATGGGGTAAATGTGCATGTACTGCAGAGATATACACAAATATCTATATATTTTTAGATTGCCCCCCTTTGCCCGACATTCAAATGGGCACTCATACATTTAGCTTTTCTAAACACAGAAAAAATCATCTAGAAAGTATTTGTAGGGGCATTTAGGGGCATTTACATTGTCTAAGCAGATCCTGGACGCACAGCATTCTCTTTTCTCTAAATGCAGCTAAACTGACTACACTTAAACTCATAGTGTGAATGCAAAGGAAAAAGGGATCTGAGGCAGCGTTAATTGTCTTAAATATATCCCAATAGTTTTGAAAATGGGATAAATTTGTAGGCTAGCATGAGTTATCCAATAAAATTATATAAATTTTAAATGTAACCACTTCAATACAGGCACTTATACACCTTCCTGCCCAGACCAATTTTCAGCTTTCAGCGCTGTCGCAGTTTGAATGACAATTGCGCGGTCATGCTACACTGTACCCAAACTAAATTTTTATCATTTTGTTCCCACAAATAGAGCTTTCCTTTGGTGGTATTTGATCACCTCTGCGTTTTTTATTTTTTGCTAAACAAATAAAAAAAGACAGAAAATTTTGAAAAAAATGAAAGTTTTGCTTTTGTTTCTGTTATAAAATTTTGTAAATAAGTAAGTTTTCTCTTTCACTGATGGGCTGATAAGGCAGGACAGAGGAGGTGGCACCAATGAGCGGGCACTGACGATGGGCACTGGTAGGCAACACTGATGGGCACTGAAAGGCTGCAAAGATGGGTTTTTATGGGTGGCACTGATAGGCAGCACTGCTGGGCACTGATAGGCGGCACTGATAGGCATTGATACGTGGCACTGATGGGTACTGATATGCGGCACTGATATGAGGCACTGATAGGCATCCCTGGTGGCACTGGCAGTGGTAGGCATTGTGAGTGGGCACTGGTTGGCAGCTGCCTGGGCATTGATTGGCAGCTGCCTGGGCACAGATTAGTATTTCCCTGGGGGTCTAGGGGGGCATACCTGGTGGTTCAGTGTGGATGGCCATATTGGTGGTCCTGGGCGGCATGATGGTGGTCCTGGGCGGGATAGAGGGGGGGGCTGTGCTGATAAACAATCAGCATAGACCCCCCCTGTCAGGGGAGCAGCCGATCGGCTCTCCTCTACTCGCATCTGTCAGACGTGAGTGAGGAAAAGCCGATTACCGGCTCTTCCTATTTACATCGTGATTGGATACGGTTTACTCTTTACCTAGTTCGGAGTTGCGGTGTGTCAGACTGACGCACCGCAACAACGATCGCCGCGTTGCGCGCCCCCGGGGGCGCGCAGTGGCTTAAAGTGGGGTTCCACCCAATAAAAAACTACATGGAAAATTTTAAAAAAATACAAAAAAACATTTGTATATATATATATTTTTTTTTTACTTACCTCTAAATGCCTGTTGCTAGGTGGTCCGTCGTAGTCTGCCTCTTCCAGTGCCTGGGCTGGTGACATCACTTGCCCCTCAGCACAGGAAGGGCTCAGCTCTGCTCCCTCCCTCCTGTCAATCATCTGGGACCCATTACAGGTCCCAGGTGACTGAGCGGCCAATCACGGCGTGCGGCGCCACTCGCGCATGCGCAGTGGGTGCCAGGCTGTGAAGCCACAGCCCGGCGCCCACAGTTGCAATGCCGGCGCCGCTGAACGGAGGGGGAGACGAGCGGGGCTTTGATCCCCCGCATCGCTGGACCCTAGGACAGGTAAGTGTCCAATTAAAAGTCAGCAGCTGCAGTATTTGTAGCTGCTGACTTTTAATTTTTTTACTGGACCTCGGGTGGAACTCCTCTTTAATATCCTGGGGACGTCATATGATGCCCAGTCAGGATATTGAAACCACTTTGCTGCCGTCATTCTGCTATATGGCAGGCGGCAAGTGGTTACTATAGGATGGGTCAGTTAAAAATGAGTTAACCCACCAATAAATGCATGTATACTGCAAAATACCTTTATAAATAGGGGCTACTGGTTATGGACCATTGACAGTTGCCAGAAGAAAGTGAAGAGGACATCTCTCCTGCCGTTTCCATGGCTTCTGTCTGCTCATCTGGCTATGTACAGTCTCTGATGTTACAACTTCTTGAAAAGGCCAGTACCAAAGATGTGGGTTGGTTAAAGAATTGCCTTTCTTTACCTTCTACTATGATGGTGCCGTTTTCGGTTCCGTGGTTGGCTTCTCTTCTATGGGTCCTGGGTCCTGTGCAGCGTCATCCTGTCAGTGAACAAGGACCGGAGACAGCCGAAAACATCGTACCAGCTGACCCTATATTTGTGAATGAAGTCTCTAAGGGTGGGACTAACAGCGGAAGTCTCGGTAAGAGGAGGCGCCTTCAAAAATGGAGCTACAGTCCATCCCCTAACAGAGCTATGTCACACCAACCAGCTGGGCTGGCCTCCTCGAAAGGTAAACGAATGACTGTCAGCTCAGCTGCGGTGAGGAAGACATCGTCAGCGCGGAATCAACTTGACACTCTGTGATGCAGTTAGCTGAGCCTCTTCTAGGCTAGCTAGGAAGGATATTGAGTACGGATCTTCACATACAGCTTCAGCCAGCAGTGTTCCTGAAGGCTCTGTGCTATGAAGTGCAGCACCTGGATCATCTTTTCAGAGTATTCATGTTCTATTAACATAACAACAGTTTACACCGGCTGGGACTCCTCAATCTCCTCTGCGAGGTGGGTCTCATACTTTGCATTTATTGAATGATTTGTCTTCTTTAACTAATTTTATTGCTAGCATTACAGTGCCCACCAATTCAACTGCTTCTCATAGTAATGATATTTCTGATCCTGCAGCGTCTGTATGGTCTGCTATTGATAATCCTCAACAACCTTCGCATCGAATCAATGCTGCTAATGTGGTTGTTAAGGGTGTGGATCACAGTTTACTTAATTGTTCTAATTCTACTGTTTCATTTACAAATGCTTCTTCCAACAGGTCTGAATTATATGGTAAAAAAGTGATGCCTTGTATACTTTCACCGTTGGGTTTTCATTTGCCCAAGGGTGTCAAAGAAAAGACTTGGAGTGGTGAATACATTGAGTTGCTAACTTTATTACCGTCTTCAAAAGACTACCTGTTTAAACTGGATAAGAAGGACGATAGGCTTGAGGATGATCGTAAACAGCCTATTGCCAAGTTAATTTTTAATTGGCTTCAGGCTTTTTCAATTTTTTCTAGCGTTATTTGCGAGAAGTTTCAAAATAAGAGTCCAGGACTTTTCCAACATATGAACATTGTTCTGGAAGCTTATTGTAACTTTGGATATTCCTGGTTTATGTATGATGAAGCATTCAGACATAAATTGAGTATCCTATTTTACAATGGGGTGTAAAGGATGTGGGCCTTTGGTTGAATTTATTCCTTCCTCCTCAACCTGTTCCACCTTGTCCAACCAATGTTTCTTCTAGTGTTTACTCTACTCCGCCTTATAAAAAGGGGATTTGTTTTGCGTATAATGATAGCACGAATGTGCATTTTGCTCTGGTGTTCACCCTGTAGCAAAATGTTTTCGTAAATTATCGTCACATTCCCAACAACAACCTAGAGACTTTACGGGTAAAAGCCAGATCACCAGTGAACATGGAAAACATGTTGCCTTGGCTACTAATTTACCCTGATCGACAGCAAGCATTACTATTAATTGAGGGTTTTTTCTAAATTTTCCTAAATTTAATGGAGTTGGTTGTAAGTGCGTAATTTACCTTCTGTTGCCTCATTAGCTTCTGTTGTTAGGGATAAATTGTTAAAAGGAGTTAATGAGGGGAGAATGGTGGAGAATGGAGCCTCCTTTTGCTAATTTGAGAATTTCTCCTTTTTCCCTAAAAAAGAACCCCATTCATTTCGGCTAATCCATCATTTGTTATATCCTTACGGTGATTCTTTAAATGATCAAATTTATCCATCTTTGTCTTCAGTTACTTATGTATCTTTTGAATCTGCAATTTCACATCTTCCTTTGTTAGGTGAGGGCGCTCTATTGGCTAAAACGGATGTTAAATCTGCTTTTAGACTTCTTCCGATGCACCCTGATTCCTTTTGCTCATTGGGTATTTATTTTCAAGGGTGAATATTATGTTGATAAATGCCTACCCATGGGGTGCTTTTTGGCTTGTTATTATTTCGAGGCATTTTCGACCTTTTTGGAATGGGTAGTTAAAACTGTATGTAGTTCGGATTTAATAATACATTATTTGGATGTTTTTTTTATTTTTGGGTAAACACGATTTGGAAGAATTTAATTATTTATTGGATTCCTTTTTTAGTATTTGTAGGTATTTTAATATTCCTTTACCTGAAGAAATGACTGTTGGCCCTGTTGGCCCTGGAATTTAGACTTCCTTAACTTCAAAAGAAATGCAGTCTCTGCGGATGCTAGCCTTTGTGACTAAAATTCTTCAGATTGGTAGAATTTTCTCTAGATGTCTTTATTTTGTTATTTCTTGGTTAAAAAATCCTTCATCTCATGTGCGCTTCTCTGGAGAAATTAAAGCTGATATGTTGATCTGGTTGCAATTTTTACAACATTTTAATGGTAAAAGTCTCTAAACTAAAGCAGAGTAAACTGTGTTTACTCTGCTTCAGTTTAGGAATAGATGGGAGACTGTTTCCTGTTCATTCATCTTCCATGCTGAGAAAGGGACTTGAGGAATCTGTGTCCTCAGTCCCTTTCTTTGTCTCAAAGGGGAGATGTCAGGGGTCTGTTTAGACCCCTGATATCTCACCAAAGCCCCCCAAGAGGGATGATAAGAAGAAGAAAAAAACAATAAATATTAAAAAATGTAATTGTAAAATAATAAAATAAAAAATTACTGACACCACTCCCCCCTGCCCTACCAACATGTCCACTGTCCAAACCCCCTCTCCCCAAAAAGCATTGTGAAAAAAATTTAAAAACAAATGAAATTGTAAAAAAATCAATACGTAAAAATAAAAAACTACTGACACCATCCACTGCCCTACTGTCAGTGTCCACTGCTACATACAGAAGCACTGTGACATTTTTTTTTTAAATGTTAGATTTAAAAAAAAATAATAAACAACAAAAGTGTGAAAAATAATAGATAAAATAATAAAAACAAAAAAACAGTGACACCGTCCATTGCTCTCTTGACACTTATCATTATGAAAAACAAAAATACAAAAAATAAATTGTAAAAATAAATAAAAAAATAAAATTGTAAAAAAATTAAAAAATAATTTACACTGTCCATTGCTCTGCTTGCACTGTCCACTGCCCCCCAAAAAGCATTTTGAAAAAATGAAAAAAAAATAGAAAAAAATTAAATTATAAAAAAATTAAAATAAAGAACTACTGACACCGTCCACTGCCCTACTAACACTCCTCACGTGCACACTATACCCACCTACATACACTCTGCACTCCTCTCCTGCACATAATACCCACCACCATACACGCCATATTCCTTTTCTGCACATAATACCCACCTCCATACACTCCTCACCTGTACATACTACCCACCGTCGGACACTCCGCTCTGTACATTCACTTAAACTCCCTTTAACATTACTGCATTCTGCACTATGTAAGTCATCTCAGACTTTTAAGCCACGCCCAATATGTACCGCAATTATAGCCACCCCCACAATTAACCCCGGGGTGCAGTGCCCCACCTCCCTGAAATGAGTTTGCCACCTTCCTGAAATGAGTTTTTGCAGGTTGGGATGTCTGCAGTATTGAGGTGATTAGAAGGAGGTGATAGAAGGGCAACAGTAACTCAAATATCCACTCGTTACAACCAAGGTATGCAGAATTCTATCTCTGAATGCACAACACATCGAACCTTGAAACAGATGGGCTGCAGCAGCAGAAGACCACACCGGATGCCATTCCTGTCAGCTAAAAACAGTATCTAAAAAACAAACACAATCTTGCAAGCTATGTGAAAATCAAAATGATAATTAGAGATGACTAAAGGACAGTCGCTAGCATTGACCAGGTTGTGAACCACTGCTCTAAGGTGAGCGCATACAGCACAAGAGTGGACACGAGCACTTTACTATTATATCATCTGTTTTATCATCTGCAATGAGCACCAGAAGAATGGAGTAGTTATGAATGGACTTTATGCTGCGATTTTATGGACACAGATTAATGCATGAATTAGTTTGGCACAAGAGCACTTTAAACACAGTTCACTTTATTTCTATATTGATAATTTTATATTGATGCACCTTAATATAGATTTATGTAAATTACAGATTGTCACTGCAATGTCACTGCAATTATCGCAGTATTGCAATTATCGCACAGGGTTGCAAATTTCTCTATTGAATATGAATGCTACATGTGTGTATTTAGAGGTGAGTATGCTACATGGGTTGTCATTGGGAGGATCGCATAGGATTGCAATTTTTATTGTTCATGATCGCAACTTATAATCGCATAAGATTTCATTATTATATTCACTAGATTTTTTATATAGGAATAGTATATGCCACCACCACTATTTAACTGCAGCCATTAATGTTATGGTTTAGTACGGTTACCGTATGATTACATTTAGATAGCGCAGCATTATATCGGTATAAAGCTAAGAACAGAACACTGAGGCTACAATTCGCACAGGCTCATCAAAATTGGACAACAGAAGATCGGAAAAACATTGCTTGGTCTGATGAGCCTCAATTTCAGCTGCAACATTCAGATGGTAGGGTGAGAATTTGGTGTAGACAACATAAAAGTATGGATCTATCCTGCCTTTTATCAACGGTTCAGGCTGATGGTGGTGGTGTAATGGTGTGGGGGATATTTTCTTGCCACACTTTGGGCCTCTTAGTACCAACTGAGCATTGTTTAAATGCCACGGCCTACCTGAGTATTGTTGCTGACCATGTCCATCCCTTTATGACTACAGTGTACGAATCTTCTGATGGCTCCTTCCAGCAGGATAATGCACCATGTCACTGTAATAATATGAATGAACCATCATGACTCCATTTTGTATACCCCCCGTCATCTTATGTGAAGTCTCTTATTGTGTAAGTTTATGTAAGAATGTGCAAGAATGCTTGCACATCATCCCGCCCCCCTATTGTGCTGACTGAGGTCAAGCCTGATCTCGGAATGTATATCCTGTTTAGCCTTAGGCAATCAGCTAAGATATGTGACTAATGACCAGATGTCCTATCTAACTGTTGATAGATATACATCAAGTAACAAACTTGTATAACCCTAGACACGTATGCATTAAACTAACCACTCCCTCTCCTTTGTTCTATACTGAATATAAGCTACTTTCATGCTCAATAAATTCAGACATCTTTTGAACTCACATCCTGTTTCACGTGTTTCATTGGGTGTCTCATGGTACCGGGGGTGTCAGGAAAAGCCCTCTTGCAAATATCCCAGCAAACTGAAGTTTAAAGGAATGCCTGTGCATAGAAGCACCATCCGGCGCGCGCGCCCCCTGTAACAGCACTTGGCGCCAAGAGAGGCTATTTAAAGGGGACTGTTCCACTGCTGCCTTGCTGTCCGGTCTACAGCGTTCCTGAAGACCCCTACTGCCCTGTTACTTTGCATTTGCTGCTTGATACCTGTTGGACTGTTCCTGACTATTCTGTTTGCTGCCTGCCCTGATCCCGGCTTTTGGACTTTGACTACTCTGTTTTCTGCCTGCCCTGATCTCAGCTTTTGGACTTGACTACTCTCCTGGATTTACCTTCTGTACCTGATCTGCCCGCCTCTGTTTGACCCGGCTTGCCTGTACCCTGCTGTCTACATCCTGCTGCTGGACTACAAGACACCTCCTTGCCGTCTACATCCTGCTGCTGGACTACAAGACACCTTCCTGCTGTCTACATCCTGCTGCTGGACTACAAGACACCTCCCTGCTGTCTACATCCTGCTGCTGGACTACAAGACACCTCCCTGCTGTCTACATCCTGCTGCCGGACTACAAGACACCTCCCTGCTGTCTACATCCTGCTGCCAGACTACAGGACACCTCCCCAGCTGACTACCTAATTCAGCTCTCTGCTCCAGCCTTCCAGTCAGGCACTTGTGCCCCTTCGCACTCTCGAGCCCCTGTCATCACTACCAGGGGTTCCCGAGTCAGAGGTATATGAGAGGCCATTTCCTGCATTCCGGGCTCTACTTACCAGGTACGTGACAGTACCGGATAGCCATGTCCGAGCCCACGCAGGGGACGTCGCCCATGGAGGACTTATGCCGTCATCTAGCTGGACTTACACAAGCTGTCAAAGACTTACAAGACGGTTATAAGCAACTAGAGGAGCGTGTCCAAGTTCTCTCTAATCCAGCTCCGGGTCCACCTGCTGCTCCCTCCGTGGTCATACTGCCGCCTGAACCCAAAGTACCTACACCAGAAAGGTTTTCCGGGGACCACAGCAAGTTTAGAGCATTCTGTAATGCCTGTGAACTCTTCTTTGCATTACAACCCAGGACTTTTTCTTTAGAAACCACTAAAGTAGGGTTTGTCATCTCCCTCCTACTAGGCGAACCCCAGGCATTGGCCCATCGTCTTCTGGAGCAGAAGAACAATTGCCTCGACCACTTGGGAACCTTCTTCCAAGCCATGGCGCTCTTATATGAAGATCCACAACAGGCAGCCACCGCAGAAGCAGCACATTTCTCACTTCAGCAGGGCCGTAGGGCGGCGGAGGACTATGCATCTGAATTCAGACGTTGGAGTTCCGACACAAACTGGAACGACACCGCCCTACGCTACCAGTTTCGCATGGGACTTTCTGAACCATTAAAAGATGAATTAGCCCGGGTAGGCATTCCTGCCACACTTGAAGACCTTATCAACCTGTCAATTCAAATTGACAGACGTTTAAGAGAACGCAGGGCTGAACGTGCAACTGGTCCCTCTCGCCCAGTGTGGATGTTACCACGTGTACCTAATCCTCCTGCACACTCCTCTACTGATACCTCTGAACCGATGCAACTCGGCCTGATCCGTCCTTCTCTCACCCCTGAAGAAAGACGGCGGCGGCGGGCTAACAACCTCTGCCTGTATTGCGGGGAATCTGGACATTACGTGAGGACTTGTCCGGCAAAGACCTGTAAGCATACTACTCTCTTTTCAACTTCCTTATCTGCTATGTTTAACAATGCCACTCACCTGGCTGTTCCCATCTCTCTGCAGCTTCCAGGAGGGAACATCCGGGCAACCGCTATAATTGATTCCGGAGCCTGTAGCGGATTTATGGACTTATCCTTTGCTCACAAGTTCCAGATCCCTCTATGACCCAGAGCACAGGGACTGTCTGTACACCTGGCCGACGGATCGGCTATTAAATCTGGGCCCGTAACACAAGAGACAGTTCCTCTAGACACCATCATTTCTGGCAACCACCGGGAAGTACTCCGCCTTGACATCATTGAGTCACCCCTGTTTCCCATCATACTGGGTATGCCCTGGCTCAAATCTCACAACCCACAGATTGACTGGTCTACTGGAAACATCAGCTTTCCCTCTCCCTACTGCCATCAACATTGCCTACAAGGATTTACTACCATTCCATCTCCCCTGCTTTGTCTTGAAACCGATGTTGAAAACTGCCAAACCGTTCCAGAAGCGTACCATGACTTCCTGGATGTGTTCAGTCGGAAAGGGGCAGAAACACTTCCCCCACACAGACCCTATGACTGCCCAATCGAACTTCTTCCCGGGGCAGAGGTCCCCTTTGGGCGAATTTTTCCCTTAACCGAGCTGGAGCTTGGTACGCTTAAAAAATACATAGACGAGAATCTGGAAAAGGGGTTCATATGGCCTTCCACTTCACCAGCTGGAGCAGGAATCTTCTACGTGGAGAAAAAAGACCATTCCCTACGCCCTTGCGTAGACTAATCAAAAATCGATACCCTTTACCCTTGGTACCCGAACTATTCCAGAGGCTGGGAAGTGCAGCCATGTTCACCAAACTTGATCTTCAGGGAGCATACAACTTAGTCCGGATCCGAAGTGGGGACGAATGGAAGACTGCCTTCCGCACCCGCTTCGGACATACCTGGTGATGCCTTTTGGGTTATGCAATGCTCCTGCCACTTTCCAGCACTTCGTGAATGACATTTTCAGAGACTATCTTGATCTGTTCATCATAGTATATCTGGACGATATCCTGATCTTTTCCTCTTCTCTGTCTATCCACCAAGAGCATGTCAAGAAAGTTCTAGCTTGGCTCCGCCAACATGGCCTGTACGCCAAACCCGAAAAGTGTGAATTTGAACGCCAAAGCATTCAGTTTCTGGGTCTGATCATTTCCATAGATGGTATCAAGATGGATCCGCAGAAGGTCTCTGCCATCTTGGAGTGGCCAGCTCCGACAGACAAAAAGGGAATACAGCGCTTTGTGGGATTTGCAATTTTTTTTTTTTCAAATATATATTTTATTATTTTCAAAGGAATAGGGCAAAGCCCGGAAAATACATAACAGTAAGGGGGGGGGTTGCCGCCTCCCGATATTGCATCATGGCTATACATAATACATCTTGAAAATTTTTTAAACATATAAATGTTGTTCTAAGATATTATTATCGGCCTATACATAGTTCCCATAATGCTACATCTCAGAATTTCAATTACTGTGAGTATGTAAATCAATCTACAGTTAAGAATTCAGTTTTCTGTCAATACAATAGAATACAGACTGAAATATTTCACCCGGAGGGCAGCAACCTAAGTATAGCACAGAAGAATAGAAAAGTATATAGAGGAAAAAAGAAAAGGGAGGAAAGAGAGAAGTGGGGAAGGGAGGGTTGGGGGGGAAGCAGGGGGTGAGGGGACGGGTCATTGGGGTATTATAGGGATGAGCTGGGGTCATTCCGTTCCATAAGCTTGCTTCCTTACACTGGGTCTTGTTAATTCGGGTTCCCAAAAAGGGTTTTACCTTCTTCTGAATATTTGAACATATTCCAGAGTGTCCAAGTTTTCTGATAAACTGTCTGTCTGTTTTGGGCTGTCATTATTAAGTCTTGCATTTTATTTATGTCTTCTACTTTTCGTAGCCACATTGATATAGTAGGTGGGGATTGTTGCTTCCATAGCATTAGTATACAGGACTTGGCTGCATTTGTGAGGTGTCTTAATATGGATTTTTTATAAGATTTGAGCGGTATGGAGGAAGCGTGTAGTAGAAAAAATGCTGGGTCATTTGGGATCTGGAAGTCTGTAAATTTCTGGGAGATGGACCATACTGCAGTCCAGAAACTTCTCAGACGGGGACAAGACCAGAACACGTGTAAAATCGTACCTACCTCCCTCTGACATTGCCAGCAATGGTTAGAGGAGTCAGTAAACATCGTGTGTAAACGACTAGGGGTTAAATAGGATTTGCAAATTTTTACCGTAAATTCATCAAGGGATTCTCTTCCATCATCACTCCCATCACAAGACTAACTCATCAAGGCACCCGGTTCCAATGGTCTCCTGAGGCTCAAGCTGCTTTTACTTCCCTGAAAGACCAATTTGTGTCAGCCTCTGTCCTGAAGCACCCCGATCCGGCTTTACCCTACATATTGGAAGTAGATGCTTCCGAGATAGCGGTGGGAGCAGTACTCTCGCAGAGACAGGGCTCCAAGGCCTTATTGCACCCAGTGGCATTCTTCTCCCGCAGGTTATCAGAACCCGAAAAAAATTACGATGTTGGGAACAGGGAGCTACTAGCAATCAAAGCCGCACTTGAGGAATGGCGCTACCTCCTGGAGGGAGCGGCTTATCCTATTCTGGTGTACACCGACCACAAGAACCTGGAGTACCTGAAGGTTGCCAAAAGGTTGAAACCACGCCAGGCCAGATGGGCACTTTTTGTCACCAGGTTCACTTTCCACATCACTTACAGACCAGGATCAAAAAATACCAAACCTGATGATCTGTCCCGGATGTTCAGTGAACCTGAAGCTCCTTCTTCCCCAGACACCATCCTTGCTCCTGGGAACTTTCTAAAGCTTCAAGGAGATTTGCTGTCCCAAATTAGACAGGCATCTTCAGCAACTCCCCTTCCAGCAGATGTCACTCTACAGTCCAGAGATGAATTACTATGGTACAAGGATAAAATCTTTGTACCCCAACAAACACGGGTTGCTGTTCTCAAATCTTGCCATGATCACAAATTAGCTGGCCACTTCGGGATACACAAGACCTCCGAACTGCTCCAACGCACATTTTGGTGGCCTCAGCTAGGGGAGGATTGTAAACTCTATGTGGAATCATGCACTACCTGCATCCAAAACAAGGGCAGCAAGACCAGGACATGGGGGTTGCTAAGACCTCTTCCTGTTCCAGAAAGACCATGGAGGATGATCTCCATGGATTTTATCGTTGAATTACCACCATCTGAGGGCTACACCACTATTTTCGTAGTGGTTGACAGACTTTCCAAAATGAGCCACTTCTTACCCATGAAAGGTACCCCCTCTGCTTCAGAGACTGCGAGAGTCTTTATTAAAGAAATTGTAAGGCTCCATGGCATACCAGCAAACATTGTGTCTGATCGAGGGGTACAATTTACCTCCAAGTTCTGGAGAGCTCTATGTGGATCCCTGGAAATTGACCTCTCCTTCTCTTCTCCTCAGACTAATGGTCAGACTGAACGAACTAACCAGAGCAATACTTACGGTGCTATTCCTGTTTTTCCCAAGATGACTGGGTTCCTCTATTACCTCTGGCTGAATTCGCCTACAATCAGGGCCGATCCTAGGCGGGTGCACGGGGTGCAGTTCACCCAGGCGCCACAGAGGTGGGGGCGCTCAAGCGCCAGAGTTCTCCCCTCCCTCCTCCTCTTCTTGTTGGTGTCCACAGGCCGCTCTCTGCGCCGCCGCTGTGTTTCCTGCCCAAGTCCGTCCCCGCCCGCTCCATCCTCCTGTCAGAGGAGATCGGAGTGGCTCTCTCTGTTCGGAGAGAGAGACCCGTGCAGTGACGTCATTGGGGGGCGGGGCGGTCCGTGCCGCGCGGCGTACAGTGCCTGTCATTTATTTTTCTCCTCTCGGTCACGATCTTCTCCACCCGGGTGGCGCGGCTGCACGCCCGGGTGGGGTTTGTCCTGAGGGGGGGGTCTGTGGGGGGGGAGTCTGTACTAATAGAGGAGGAGGGTTTGTGGGGGGAGTCTGTACTAATAGAGGAGGGGGGTTTGTAGGGGGGAGTCTGTACTAATAGAGGAGGGGGGGTTTGTAGGGGGGAGTCTGTACTAATAGAGGAGGGGGGGTTTGTAGGGGGGAGTCTGTACTAATAGAGGAGGGGGGTTTATGGGGGGAGTCTGTACTAATAGAGGAGGGGGGGGGGTTGTAGGGGGGAGTCTGTACTAATAGAGAAGGGGGGTTTATGGGGGGAGTCTGTACTAATAGAGGAGGGGGGGGGGGTTGTAGGGGGGAGTCTGTACTAATAGAGAAGGGGGGTTTATGGGGGGGAGTCTGTACTAATAGAGGAGGGGGGTTTATGGGGGGAGTCTGTACTAAAAGAGGAGGGGGGGTTTGTAGGGGGGAGTCTGTACTAATAGAGAAGGGGGGTTTATGGGGGGAGTCTGTACTAATAGAGGAGGGGGGTTTATGGGGGGAGTCTGTACTAATAGAGGAGGGGGGGGTTGTAGGGGGGAGTCTGTACTAATAGAGAAGGGGGGTTTATGGGGGGAGTCTGTACTAATAGAGGAGGGGGGTTTATGGGGGGAGTCTGTACTAAAAGAGGAGGGGGGGTTTGTAGGGGGGAGTCTGTACTAATAGAGAAGGGGGGTTTATGGGGGGAGTCTGTACTAATAGAGGAGGGGGGTTTATGGGGGGAGTCTGTACTAATAGAGGAGGGGGGGTTTGTAGGGGGGAGTCTGTACTAATAGAGAAGGGGGGTTTATGGGGGGACTCTGTACTAATAGAGGAGGGGGGTTTATGGGGGGAGTCTGTACTAATAGAGGAGGGGGGGTTTGTAGGGGGGAGTCTGTACTAATAGAGAAGGGGGGTTTATGGGGGGAGTCTGTACTAATAGAGGAGGGGGGTTTATGGGGGGAGTCTGTACTAAAAGAGGAGGGGGTTTTATGGGGGGAGTCTGTACTAATAGAGGAGGGGGGGTTTGTAGGGGGGAGTCTGTACTAAAAGAGGAGGGGGGTTTGTAGGGGGGAGTCTGTACTAATAGAGGAGGGGGGTTTATGGGGGGAGTCTGTACTAATAGAGGAGGGGGGGTTTGTAGGGGGGAGTCTGTACTAATAGAGGAGGGGGGTTTATGGGGGGAGTCTGTACTAATAGAGGAGGGGGGGTTTGTAGGGGGGAGTCTGTACTAATAGAGGAGGGGGGCTTGTGGGGGGAGTCTGTACTAATAGAGGAGGGGGGGTTTGTAGGGGGGAGTCTGTACTAATAGAGGAGGGGGGTTTATGGGGGGAGTCTGTACTAATAGAGGAGGGGGGGTTTGTAGGGGGGAGTCTGTACTAATAGAGAAGGGGGGTTTATGGGGGGAGTCTGTACTAATAGAGGAGGGGGGTTTATGGGGGGAGTCTGTACTAAAAGAGGAGGGGGTTTTATGGGGGGAGTCTGTACTAATAGAGGAGGGGGGGTTTGTAGGGGGGAGTCTGTACTAAAAGAGGAGGGGGGTTTGTAGGGGGGAGTCTGTACTAATAGAGGAGGGGGGGTTTATGGGGGGAGTCTGTACTAATAGAGGAGGGGGGGGTTGTAGGGGGGAGTCTGTACTAATAGAGGAGGGGGGTTTATGGGGGGAGTCTGTACTAATAGAGGAGGGGGGGTTTGTAGGGGGGAGTCTGTACTAATAGAGGAGGGGGGCTTGTGGGGGGAGTCTGTACTAATAGAGGAGGGGGGGTTTGTAGGGGGGAGTCTGTACTAATAGAGGAGGGGGGTTTATGGGGGGAGTCTGTACTAATAGAGGAGGGGGGGTTTGTAGGGGGGAGTCTGTACTAATAGAGGAGGGGGGCTTGTGGGGGGAGTCTGTACTAATAGAGGAGGGGGGGTTTGTAGGGGGGAGTCTGTACTAATAGAGGAGGGGGGTTTATGGGGGGAGTCTGTACTAATAGAGGAGGGGGGGTTTGTGGGGGGAGTCTGTACTAATAGAGGGGGGGGGGGGTTTGTAGGGGGGAGTCTGTACTAATAGAGGAGGGGGGGTTTGTAGGGGGGAGTCTGTACTAATAGAGGAGGAGGGTTTGTGGGGGGAGTCTGTGCTAATAGAGGAGGGGGGGTTTGTGGGGGGAGTCTGTACTAATAGAGGAGGGGGGGTTTGTGGGGGGAGTCTGTACTAATAGAGGAGGGGGGGTTTGTAGGGGGGAGTCTGTACTAATAGAGGAGGGGGGGTTTGTGGGGGGAGTCTGTACTAATAGAGGAGGGGGGGTTTGTAGGGAGGAGTCTGTACTAATAGAGATGGGGGGGTTGTGGGGGGGAGTCTGTACTAATAGAGGAGGGGGTTTGTGGGGGGGAGTCTCTACCAATAGAGGAGGGGGGTTGTGGGGGGGAGTCTGTACTAATGGAGGGGGGGTAGTTTGTCCTGAAGCGGTCTGTACTAATGGGGGGGTTAGTTTATCAGGGGGTCTGTACTAATGGAGAGGGGTTTGTCCTGAGGGGGGGTCTGTACTTATGGAGGGGGAGTCTGTACTAATGGAGGGGGGATCTGTACTAATGGAGGGGGGTGGTCTACTCTGTACTAATGGAGAGGGGGTGGTTGGTGGGGGGGGATCTGTACTAATGGAGGGGGGGTGGTTTGTCCTGAGGGGGGTCTGTACTAATGGGGGGGTGGTTTGTTGGGAGGTCTGTACTAATGGAGCGGGGAGGTTTGTCCTGAGGGGGGGGTCTGTACTGATGGGGGGTGGTTTATGGGGGGTCTGTACTAATGGAGGGGGGTGGTTTGTGTGGGGGGGTCTGTACTAATGGAAGGGGGTAGTTTGTCATGAGGGGGGGTCTGTACTAATGGGGGGGTGGTTTGTCGGGAGGTCTGTACTAATGGAGGGGGGAGGTTTGTCCTGAGGGGGGTCTGTACTAACGGAGGGGGGGTCTGTCCTGGGGGGTCTGTACTAATGGAGGGGGGTCTGTACTAATGGAGGGGGGGTCTGTACTAATCTAGGGGGGTGTGTACTAACGGAGGAGGGGTCTGTACTAATGGAGAGGGGGGTCTGTCCTGGGGGGTCTGTACTAATGGAGGGGGGGTCTGTACTAATGGAGGAGGGGGGGTCTGTACTAATGGAGGGGGGTATGTACTAATGGGGGGGTCTGTCCTGGGGAGTCTGTACTAATGGAGGGGTGGTTTGTCCTGTGGGGGTCTGTAATAATGGAGAGGGAGATCTGTCCTGGGGGGGTCTGTACTAATGGAGGGGGGGTTACCTGGGGGGGATCTGTACTGAGTAAGGTCTGTACTGAGGGAGGGGTTTATTCTTAGTGCGGGTTCTGCACTGACGGAGGGGGGTCTATATGTAGTGGAGGGGGGTCTGTACTGAGGGGCAACTATAGTTAGTGGAAGGGGGGTGACCCCAACCCTAGTGAAGCCAATGCAGCTGCAGGCTCTCCTTTCCCCCCTCCCTCTCCTGCGTGCTGCTGTACTAGTGAGCGGTGCTTGCCAGCACAGCTGCCCACTATGTTTCTTCCCCCGCCTTCATATCAACCAGGGAGGAAACAGAATAGAAAAAGGACCAGAGAAGAGGATTGTGGGACATATAGTCCCGAGGACTGGCAGCCCCACTGTAACATGGAAACTGCAGCCCACACAGCAGGCTCAGCTGAATGGGAAAGAGAGAGCCACCAGAGGGAAAGCCACACAGCCTAGCGCCATCCCTGGCAGAGAAAGGAATGGAGTCATTGCAGGAATACAGATCTGGGTGCTACCCAGCGGAGTCACCATGGGCAATTCAGAGTGAGCTGACTCCTGATCAGAGGACCCGTTGCTGCATCGCTGGGTCAGGTGAGAGGGCCGATCGGCCATTATGTACTAATGTCCATAGGAACTGCAGTCTCTGACCATCTCTTGTAACATGTCTGCAGTCTCTGACCATCTCCTGTAGTATGTCTGCAGTCTCTGACCATCTCTTGTAGTATGTCTGCAGTCTCTGACCATTTCCTGTACTATGTCTGCAGTCTCTGACCATCTCCTGTACTATGTCTGCAGTCTCTGACCATCTCCTGTACTATGTCTGCAGTCTCTGACCATCTCCTGTATTATGTCTGCAGTCTCTGAGCATCTCCTGTACTATGTCTGCAGTCTCTGATCATCTCCTGTATTATGTCTGCAGTCTCTGACCATCTCCTGTTCTATGATTGCAGTCTCTGACCGTCTCTTGTATCATAACTACAGTCTCTGACCATCTCCTGTACTATGTCTGCAGTCTCTGACCATCTCCTGTAGTATGTCTGCAGTCTCTGACCGTCTCCTGTACTATGTCTGCAGTCTCTGACCATCTCCTGTTCTAAGATTGCTTTCTCTGACCATCTCCTGTACTATGATTGCAGTCTCTGACTGTCTCCTGTACTATGTCTGCAGTCTCTGACCATCTCCTGTACTATGTCTGCAGTCTCTGGGCATCTCCTGTACTATGTCTGCAGTCTCTGGGCATCTCCTGTACTATGTCTGCAGTCTCTGATCATCTCCTGTACTATGTCTGCAGTCTCTGACCATCTCCTGTACTATGTCTGCAGTCTCTCATCATCTCCTGTACTATGTCTGCAGTCTCTGACCATCTCATGTACTATGTCTGCAGTCTCTGATCATCTCCTGTTCTATGATTGCAGTCTCTGATCATCTCCTGTACTATGTCTGCAGTCTCTGATCATCTCCTGTACTATGTCTGCAGTCTCTGACCATCTCCTGTTCTATGATTGCAGTCTCTGACTGTCTCTGACTGTCTTGTATCATAACTACAGTCTCTGACCATCTCCTGTACTATGTCTGCAGTCTCTGGGCATCTCCTGTACAATATCTGCAGTCTCTGACCATCTCCTGTACTATTTCTGCAGTCTCTGACCATCTCCTGTACTATGTCTGCAGTCTCTGACCATCTCCTGTACTATGTCTACAGTCTCTGACCATCTCCTGTATCATGTCTGCAGTCTCTGACCATCTCCTGTACAATAACTGCAGTCTCTGACCATCTCCTGTATCATGTCTGCAGTCTCTGACCATCTCCTGTACTATGTCTGCAGTCTCTGACCATCTCCTGTACTATGTCTGCAGTCTCTGACCATCTCCTGTACTATGTCTGCAGTCTCTGACCATCTCCTGTACTATGTCTGCAGTCTCTGACCATCTCCTGTACTATGTCTGCAGTCTCTGATCATCTCTTGTATTATGTCTGCAGTCTCTGACTATCTCCTGTAGTATGTCTGCAGTCTCTGATCATCTCCTATATTATGTCTGCAGTCTCTGACCATCTCCTGTACCACGATTGCAGTCTCTAACCATCTCCTGTACTATGTCTGGGGGCTCTTTCTAACAGACTCTCTAACAGAAGCCCTCTTTGTGTGCATCAGAGAGACTCCCCTCCAGGTCTCATTAGTGTACGCTCTTCCTGTATTTTTTTTATTGTTAAAAGATCATAGGAGGATCCTAGGGTAACAAAGACTTCTTAGGGGAGCATCTCTGTGTTTGAGTTGTTGCCATAGAAACATTTGTAAAGGGGAGGAGTTGGTAAAATGACCACGCCCATGTGGGGGCGCCAGAAATATTTCTGCACCCAGGCGCCGGTGACCCTAGGATCGGCCCTGCCTACAATAACTCTGTTCACTCTGCAATTAATCAGTCTCCATATTTTGCAAACTATGGTTTTCACCCTTTGTTTTTGTCCAACAATGTCCCGGAGTGTTCGGTGCCAGCTGTCCAGGAAACCTTGAATTGTTTTCAGTACTAACAACAGGCTACTCCAAGAGACCATGCCAAAGACTCAGGAACGGAACAAGGCGACTTTTCATAAGAAGAGGAGAGGGGAGCTTAATCTGAAGATAGGGGATCATGTCTGGCTGTCTACCCTGAATCTGAAGTTGGCATGCCCTTCCAGGAAATTGGGCCTAAGTTTGTGGGTCCCTTCCCAGTGATGAGGAAGATCAACGATGTGGCCTACAAATTAAAAGTCATTTCATATTCATCCAGTCTTTCATGTGGCCCTTCTTAAACCTTCAGTTCCGGATCCTTTCCTTCACCGAAACACTGGTCCTCCTGAACCTGTAATCATTGACGGTGAGGAGGAATTTGAAGTGGAATCAATCATAAATTGCCAGAAAAGACGCAACCAGATTCAATATCTGGTCAAATGGAAAGGGTACGGTCCTGAGGATAACTCCTGGGAACCAGAGAATAACATCCACTCCAAAAGATTAATTCTAGCCTTTAAGAGAGCTCATCCTAGTAAAATGGCCCAGTTGGGCATCCGGAGGCTGGCCATTGGAGGGGGGCAATGTCAGGAAAAGCCCTCTTGCAAATATCACAGCAAACTGAAGTTTAAAGGACTGCCTGTGCATAGAAGCGCCATCCGGCGCTCGCTAGCGCGCGCGTGCGCCATAGCGCCAATAGTGCGCACGGGCGCACGCACAATAGCGGCGCACGGGCGCGCGCGTGTGTGCCCCCTGTAACTGCACTTGGCGCCAAGAGAGGCTATTTAAAGGGGACTGTTCCACTGCTGCCTTGCTGTCCGGTCTACAGCGTTCCTGAAGACCCCTACTGCCCTGTTACTTTGCATTTGCTGCCTGATACCTGTTGGACTGTTCCTGACTATTCCGTTTTCTGCCTGCCCTGATCTCAGCTTTTGGACTTGACTACTCTCCTGGATTTACCTTCTGTACCTGATCTGCCCGCCTGTGTTTGACCCGGCTTGCCTGTACCCTGCTGTCTACATCCTGCTGCTGGACTACAAGACACCTCCTTGCCGTCTACATCCTGCTGCTGGACTACAAGACACCTCCCTGCTGTCTACATCCTGCTGCTGGACTACAAGACACCTCCCTGCTGTCTACATCCTGCTGCTGGAGTACAAGACACCTCCCTGCTGTCTACATCCTGCTGCTGGACTACAAGACACCTCCCTGCTGTCTACATCCTGCTGCTACCGAACTACAAGACACCTCCCTGCTGTCTACATCCTGCTGCTGGACTACAGGACACCTACCCAGCTGACTACCTGATTCAGCTTTCTGCTCCAGCCTTCCAGTCAGGCACTTGTGCCCCTTCGCACTCTCGAGCCCCTGTCATCACTACCAGGGGTTCCAGAGTCGGAGGTATACGAGAGGCCGTTCCCTGCATTCCGGGCTCTACTTACCAGGTACATGACAGGGGGTCACGGTGGTCTGCCGAAGTTAACCAGGGTGGTCGTCCAGAACCAAAATTCCTTTCAAATGGGGGCCCGTCTGGGATAAAGCAATCATCCATAGTAAGTAAATTTTGTCTTATTTTGACAAATTGTTTTCTTGCCTCAGCTCTGATAAAACTTTAGTCCCTCAAATTTATTAGAAGGGAGACAGACCACAACTTATTAGGGTTGCCACATCATCCCTTTAATCCAGGACACATATTAATTACACGGGTTCTGAGGCTGATTTCATGCAGATAAGACACCAAGTGAGTTTAATTACCACCCTAATCAGCCACAGAACCTGTGTAATTAATGTGTGTCCTGGATTAAAGGGATGATGTGGCAACCCTACGCCTTATAAGTGATAAAGCGGTCTTGGGTAGACCTGTGCTCAGAAGGGACTTTTTGTAAAGTTTAAATAAGTAATACTACACTCCTTTTGGGAAGGAGGAAAAAGTTTTGGCGTTAATAAGGCACTTACCACCGAGGCCCACATCTGTGTCTTGCTTTTCTTATCTATCACATAGAAGTATAAGATAATCTGTTGTGTGAACTGAAACTGCAAGGTAAGGCAGTCTTTCTTTCACTGTGATAATGCGTCAGTCACGGGGAAAGGATCTCCCACCTCCTCCAAACCCTGGAGAAGATTGTAAAGATTATGTAGCTAGAGTATGTGGAACTGGTTATGAGTTTGTAAACCCATAGGTGTCTAACTTGACACTGTGGACAGAAAGTATGCACAGTAATGACCCATTCTCTCGAGAAGGGGATAATGATGAATTTCACATGAATATGGTGAAGGGCTTATGTCTTGGAGACAAGAAAGCCTTCCAATGGTATTCCGGTGATCCCCAGTGGGACATGGAGTACATGAGAAAAGGGAGGGAGATACGCCCCTTATTGATTTATTGATTTCAGAGAAATAGTAAGAAACAAAAGAAGCCCTCTAAAAACCCAAATAGAAAGGATACCGATAGAGAACATAAGGATGAGGCAGGTAAAAAGAGACCAGATCCAACTGCCCCTCCCCTCCCATTCAACCCTCCACCATACACAAACCAAATCTATCCCAATCTCACAAAAGAAGATATAGACCTACTGGCTGGACACCATGCCATGCAGCAGAGACCACTCCCTAATAGAAGTCCTGAATCTGAGTCTAGTGCTGACACAGACAGGATGCTGGTCCAATCTGATGATAAATACCCAATTTCAGAAGAAGATTATGAGGAAGCAATAAGAAAGGCAGAGGCAAAGTTAAAAGAGGATTATGAGTCAGAGCTAAGAAGGACAGAGGAACAAATGGTAGAGCTCCGGGAAAAGGTGAACACTTTAGCTGCCCGAACATCATTAATAAATGACAATAAAAAGCCATAATAAGGAGGCGGCTAAGGACCATGGGGAGAAGGACGGGGCTACGTTTCAAGGCCCCTTTATGACCATAGGTGAAGATATGCTTAAGAAACCCACTGAAGTGGAAGACATAAAAAAATTATAAACATTGTCCCAAGCTAAATGTCTCCCCTGGAGGCACTTTGGCATATCCAAAAAAGGCTTGTAAAGGTAGAAATTACACACAAGAGGACATTAGGAAATGGAACATTGAAGGAGTGCAGAAAAGCCCTGAATCAGGGCTCATCTGCCAAGAGGGGAGACCATGCATACCCATAGCTAGTGCACCCCTAGTTATCTCACAATATCATGGGGTAGGACACACAGGCTGGCAGGTTACATGTGGGTTATTGGATAAAGATTTTTTCATCCCCCCGTCTTCCCTCATTAGTAAAATCATATGTTGCAAGATGCATTACATGCCTCAGGAACAATCCAAGAAATCCACACAAGGCAAAACACGAACACCTTGTTTACCCGTCCACACCATTCACTCACCTTCAGACTGATTTTACACACATGCCCAAACTAGGAAATAGACAAGAATATTTACTTGTGATAGTAGATATGTTCTCACGATGGACAGAAGTGTTCATCACCACAAAGGAAGATGCACAAACAGTAGTCAGAATCCTTACACAGGAAATAATATGGTGCTGCCCACTTCAAATTAAGTCAGACAATGGTCCTGCCTTCATAGCCAAAGGTCCTGATGGGAAGACCTTTTCCCACCCATGGGCCAGACAGCCACTAATGTTAGAGGGGATCTTGACCTTATACAGGAGAAGTGTGTGAAGAAATTAATTGAAACCTTGGACAGAGTTGAAAAAGTGTCACTTGCAAGAAGCAAGAGTACCCATTTGGACCCCCGACTACTGTGATCACGGTTACACAAACAGCCATTCTGGTAGAGGGACAACAGGCTTGGATCCATGCCAGTCATGTGAAGAAGGTGAACCAAACACCTAAGAAGCAAGATAAAGCACAGAGAGGTGAAGTAGGTGATACAAATCCTCGAACAGTGAGTGAAGCAAGTGGTCAAGACTCTGAAAAAGATGACCTTGCTTATTTCACCACAGATTCTAGGAAGGCCTTGGGCCTCCTGTTCTTGATGACTTTGATAGTATTCATACCAGCATGGATCATAACTCACTGTATTTATCATCCTGAAGACTTAGGGGCCCTTAGAGGCATATGTGGCCTACCCAAATATAGAAGGGATGTGTATTCGGATTATGAAGGAACTAAAACTGATAGTTTCACAGAAAAAATGTTGTTACTTAAATTTAAATATAGCTATGCCCAGAAATCAGGATATGAAAAATGTTGGCTATGTAGTAAACTACATCCTAGCACAACACGTATCCCTCTTATGGGGGTACCCTTGAACATCACCCCCTTCCTGAATGGAACACCTCCCATTACCCTTACTAAAGTACCAGTAACATTGAAAAATAGCACTGTCACCTTTCCAACCATGGGTAGGAGCCATTTCCCCAATTGATGTTTTAGGTTGGGAAATTCATTACAGGGCGGAGAGGTATGTAGCCATACTAAAATAAATTTTTACGTGGCCCCAGATTTTTCCACGACTTTTGTCACCACAGATTGTAAATTAAATGAAACTCTATACACCCTTATGAATAATACAAATGCTGATACCGAGATGGGAAAACTGCTTTCACTCCTAGCTCTTGCAGGTCTCTATATTGACACATAGCAAATCCTCAGCACCCAGCCACTAGCCTTGTGGAACAGTATATACATCTGTTGTGGGAAAACATGTCATCCATGGATTCCCATGGACCCTCAGGGATGGTGCTATCTTGCATTACTGATTCCAATAATGGGTATATTGGGGGACAATAAGGGAGGACACCTGTTGAAGGCTAGCATACACCCCAGGCATCCTCTCAAGCACTGCCACATGGTTCCCCTCTGGGGCAGGATGGGGAATTGATATGATGAAAAGGCTGAACAACTACTCTAAAATATTAGATGAGATATTAGACAAGAATTCTGATGACATTTCAAAACTAAACCTAGAGACAAGGGCTATCAGAAAACAGTTAATGCTCCATGATCTAGCAATAGAAAGTATGAGTGTCACACTTACTGGGCTATGCAAAATAACTGAGGACTATGAATGTTGCACTTGGATACATAACACCGGTGTAGAGTTACCTGATTATTATGAGATCATTGCACAGTTCAGAAAAGAGGTAGACAAACTACAAGTTGAAGCAAGGGATCTAGCTAAGACATGGAGCCTTTTTAACAATATAGGGGGGGTTCAGCCTCAGTGGGATAGTCTCATGGTTGAAAGACATTGCTATGGTTATTATAATGATCTTGCTTTATATCTTGTTTGTGTGTGCTTGTTTCAAACTTGTTATGTGCTTAATTTCCCGGGCTAATCGAACAGCTGACCCAGCTGCTGCTAATGAAACTTACCTCAGCTTATATTACAAAAATCAAGATGAGTATGTTACAATGAAACGGGATAAGTCATGTCCATGACTTAAGAGGGGATTGTAATAATATGAATGATCCATCATGACTCCATTTTGTATATCCCCGTCATCTTATGTGAAGTCTCTTATTGTGTAAGTTTAAGTTTGTGTAAGAATGTGCAAGAATGCTTGCGCATCATCCCCCTCCCATTGTGCTCACTGAGGTCAAGCCTGTTCTCAGAATGTATATCCTGTTTAGCCTTAGGCAGTCTGCTAAGATATGTGACTAATGACCAGATGTCCTATCTAACTGTTGATAGACATACATCAAGTAACAAACTTGTGTAACCCTAGACACGTATGCATTAAACTAACCACTCTCCCTCCTTTTTTCTATACTGAATATAAGCTACTTTCGTGCTCAATAAACTCAGGCATCTTTTGAACTCCCATCCTGTTTCACGTATTTCATTGGGTGTCTCACGGTACCGGGAGTCACAGTGGTCTGCCAAAGTTAACCAGGGTGGTCGTCCAGAACCAGAATTCCTTTCAGTCAGGAAGCTCAAATCATCTCAAACTGGTTTCTTGAACATGACAATGAGTTCACTGTACTACAATGGCCTCCACAGTCACCAGATCTCAATCCAATAGAGCACCTTTGGGATGTGGTAGAACGGGAGATTCGCATCATGGTTGTGCAGCCGACAAATCTGCAGCAACTGCATGATGCCATCATGTCAATATGGACCAAAATCTCTGAGGAATGTTTCCACCACCTTGTTAAATCTATGCCACGAAGAATTAGGGCAATTCTGAAGGCAAGAGGGGGTCCAACCCGGTAGCAAGGTGTACCTAATAAAGTGGCCAGTGAGTGTATATGGACTCTTACCTTTTTTTTTTTACATTGATTTTTGTTTTTCATTTATTTGTTGAATGGTTTGTTTGCACTACTGTGGATTATTATTAGTGTGTCACTGATAATTCTTCACCTTTTTTATACAATTTTTATATTGGGTAGCAGTACAAAAAATGTTATCAAGTATTGCATTGGATTGTTTTTAGGAGCGCAGTGGAATTTAGTTATTATTAATATTTTAAATAGTTGATCCATAAAATATTAATTTTTTTTTGTCTGTGCTCATTCTGCTTTTAAGTAAAACTCCACTTTTGCTGAGAAATAAATTCCCATCCAGATTTCACACTAGCGATCCTTTTGCTAGCGAGAATTGAAAATTCAGGGAGGTCACATACCCGGCTTTGTATGTGTTACTCGCTGACTTTGGCATCAAGGCTTTGATCCCTCACTGCCAAAAAACACTACCAAACTTGATTCACCAGTAGGAGGGCACCATTTGGTTCCTCCAGGGGGTGAGGGAGCTACACATGCAAGCGAGTTTTCACATTGAGCTTGTCATGCCAATGCTTCCAGTCCGGAACAGAAGCTATCAATGTGAGTTCATGCCGCACTTGTTTATCTTTCTTTGTACTGTATTAAGGATGTTATTTATAATTTATGGTCATGCTGCTGTATGTTTGGGAGGTTTAATACAATAAAATACTACACTATAATTCACTCCTGTGGTTCCATGTGGTGGGCAATTTCCTCCCTAGACAACCAACTCTGGTGATCTGGTGCCCTCTAGTGGAGAAGACATTATAAAAAGCAGAGACATCACCCTACTGACAAAGTGCCATATAGTCACAGCTATGGTATTCATCGTAGTAACTTATGGCTGTGAAATTGGACCATAAAGAAGGCTGAACGCTGAAGAATTGATGCTTTTGAACTATGGAGAAGACTCTTGAAGGTCCCTTGGACTGCAAGAAGGCCAAAACCAGTCAATCCGGAAGGAAATAAACCCTGAATATTCCCTGGAAGGACAGATCCTGGAGCTGAAACTCAAATACTTTGGCCATTTAATGCGAAGAGAGGACTCAATGGAAAAGATCCTGATGCTGGGAAACATGGAAGGAAAAAGGAGAAGAGGACGACGGAAAACAAGATGTATAGATAGCATCATTGAAACAACGAACATGAAGTTAGGCAAGCTCCGGGAGACAGTGGAGGACAGAAAAGCCTGCAACGCTATGGTCCATGAGGTCATGAAGAGTCAGACACGACTAAACGACTGAACAACAACAACAAGTGGAGAAGATTGAGAAGGTTCTTATATCCATAAAGAGAAATTGGAGCTAAAAATTTGGCCATATTATTGCTTTGAGTGCAGTGTGCTGCATTCATAGGCAGCTGAATGTCTTGTGAGTGCATATTAGTGGACTATGTGCTTTCACGTGCAGATGATGATCCACGTTTAATTTGCAGATGTTAAGAGGTGGAGAAATCAGAAGCACACACTTGGATGATTTGTTGGATTTTTTATTTATTTCTATATTTAATTATTGAAATGGAGGCATCAAAACACACACTTGAATAAACAGTTGGATCTCTTTATTTATATATTTTTATTGAACTTTTGGATACATAATTGAAACACTTGGATTTATTGCCTCACTTAAAATTTATTTTCCTGGCGCAGCATGCAATGGGTTGTGGCTCCACCCCCACAACCTGATAGGACTGGTAAACTATAAATCAAAGACAGACCCTGTGACACACTCATATGGTCAGAGGCTTTTGGAGGGGACTGAATGCTAGCCTCTTGCCTACTGACTATGGACCCTGGCTTTTAAGGGAACACTAATCTCTGTGAGGCGTATGCCTGCGGACCCTTGGAGTAATGTTATTTTGGATTCAAGCCAATGTCTCCCCAAGACACACAGACTCTGGGATCCAAGTTAAGGGATTATATGCCACATTTCCAGCAAGGACTCCTTTACACTGTGTAATTCATAGCAGATGCTGATGTCATTAGCAAGCCACCTGTCTGGGGTTGTCTGCTATACACACGGGGTTGTCTGCTATAATGTGTTTATTGCAAGTAGGTCTAGTGTGCCTCCTAAGGGTCTTTCGCCCAATGTTATTTGTGCTAATGTACTCAGCTATAAATGCATTATTGTTTTCACCCCTTTTTTGACCAGAATCCCCCATCAGTCCTGCGGGAGAATTCCTGTAGATTTGAGTTTCCCCATAATGGAGTATTTGGCGAGTAGGTTTTGTGCTCAGTTGATGACATTTTAGTTAGTTTAAAAATCCGTAGGGTCATTGCAAGGATGGTGGTGCCCTCCCTTCCTCTAAGGGACATGCGGTGAATCAAGTGTTGGAGGGACTCATAGGTGTTGAGTATTGCTGCTTTCAGGGCCGTTGGCCATTGTTGGCCTCAGGATAAAACCACCAATGCGCGTGGGCCAGCTGTGAGGCGATATAGTAGGTTTGAAGGCATGGTAATGCCAGCCCTCCCTCCAGTACTGGTAATTGTAGGGTATTTTTTGCAATCCTAAATACTCCCCCCTTCCAAATAAACGTGGTAAGGATTGAATCTATTTCCTTAAATTTGACTTTTGTAACATATACTGATGAATTACTCAGGATGTATAGAAATCGTGGCAAGATCATTTTAAAAATGTTCATCCGAACATTGTCAAAGGGAGGTTAGTCCACGTCTTTAATGTGGTTTTCATTTTACTAATCAGAGGGTCCAGATTAATTCTGATGTAGGAGGAGAGCGGATGTTGAATCATAACCCCTAAGTACCGGAAGGCGCTAACTATTTGTAGTGGGCAAGAGGGAGGTAGTGTTATCGTCGTCTCTCGATCTATCATAAAAAGAAGGGATTTGTCCCAGTTAACCTGGAACCCAGAGAAGTGGCCAAACCTCCAGATAATCTCCAGCAGGGCTGGGAGAGACGACTGGGGGTCCGACGAGTATATTAACATGTCATCAGCATATAGAGACACTTTCTCTTCTAGACCCCCAATGGTCAGACCCGCCACCTCCCCACTGGATCTTATCAGTGCCACCAGAGGTTCTAACGCTAACGCAAATAGTAGCGGCAATAGGGGGCATCCCTGTCTGGTACCTCTCTTTATCAGGAAGGGATCAGACACAGATGCATTTACTTTTAATCTAGCGGTGGGCTTCAGATAGAGTAGTTGAACCCATCTAATAAAGGTAAAGACCAAGTCGAATGCCTTGTGTGCATCTAAGGCCAACACGGCTCTAGATCCTATAGTATTGTGAGTGGCCTCTAGATTGGTAAACAGTCTCCATAGGTTGATAGAGGTTGATCGCCCCAGGGATGAACTCAGTCTGATCCGCTCCAATAATAGTAGTGATTACTGTATTCAATCTCCGGGCGAGCACCTTGGCTAGAATCTTGACATCTGAATTAATCAGTGATATTGGTCTGTACGATTCGCAAAGTAGGTGGTCTTTATGGGGTTTGGGAATGAGGACAATCAGCGCCTCTGACAGAGGGCGACAATGTCCTGTTTTCATAGCAAAGGTGTATACTTTGAGTAGGTGAGGTATTAGTATGTCTCTGAATTGCATATACCATTCTATAGGGAATCCATCCAATCCTGGCGTTTTGTTCCTGGCAAAGAATTGTATGGCTTCCCTGATCTCTTCAACTGTCAGGGGCTCGTCTAAGAGTGAGGTCTGTTTGTCCTAAAGCTTTGGTAGTGAAATTCCAGCTAAATAATCGTCCAATTCCACAACGGTATAATGGGCTCTAGTAGCATATAATGAGGAATAAAATGTGACAAATGCATCCATTATCTCCTTGTTTTGTTCCACCACTACTCCCTCTAAATTTTTAATTCTTGGGATGCTGCATGGCTGATAATCAGGTCTAGATAGATAAGCCAGTAACCGACTATTTTTGTCACCAAACTCGAAGAGTCACTGGTTCTGATACAGCAACTTCTTCTGGGTGGGTTCCAAGAGAACCAGGACCAGTTCTCTGGACTTATCTTTCCAGGTAGCATGTGTCACAGGGGTGGGGGCCGCGGAATAGGCGGCCTCTGCCTCCCTAAGATCCTCTTCCGTGTCCATCAATTTGGATTGGGATGCCTTGCGAGCCTGCCCAATTTCCGCAGCAAAAGCGCCGCGTATGGTGGCCTCAAAAGCATCCCAGGTCATCGGGACAAAGGCGCTCTGCCGATTAATTATCCAGTAGGATTTCATTTCGGCTACACTTTGGTTCAACAACTGCCTGATCAGCCAGCCACAAAGGGCTTAGTCGCCACATGTGATAAGAGGTGGGGGGGCCCAAGGCGAGGTCCACCATTAAAGGGGAATGATCAGACACCGCCCTGGGAAGGTATTTAGCCTCAGTCACCCTGTTTAGCAAGTCAAATGAGACCAGACACAGATCAATCTGGGACAAAGTACCGTGTGTTTCAGATTGACACGAGTAGCAGCGCCAAACACATTGGTCAGCCATTTTTCCATGAATGCCTCCGGCGTTTTGCCCCCAGCCCCCTCTGGGAACTCCAGAAAGAGTAGATTATTTATCCTTAAACGGTCTTCCATGTCAGTAAGCTTATCAGTAGTATAATCATGGGCCTGCCGCAGCTCCCTCACAGGTCCCTGCAAGGGACGTGTGTCATCCTCTAGTGCACCAACGCGTTGTTCAGCATTTGTCACTCTGTGGCGAAAGGTATGCACATCATGCTTCAAGAAAGATAGCTCTGTCTTAGTAGTGTCCACTTTGAAGTGAGGGATGCATGGGTATGCTGGATGGCTTCCATGATCTGAGCCAGGGATGGGGGTGTCAGGATTAGTGTCCTCAGCAGGGGAGAATAAGAAGGGGTCCTCCGGGCTCAGAGTAGGGGGGGGGGGGATCTTTGTGACTCACCCTTCCCTGTGAGCTGCTTCCATGGTGTGGATGTGGAGGCTGGCTGGCGCTGTTTGCTTGCAGCATGCTGGCCGGCGCCATCTTGCTTTGGTCCGCATGGCGGCAATAGCGGCTCGAATCCAGGGGCTTCCTCCATCAGTGGTCCGTATTTGACCATCTCCACCTGCTAGCACCTGCGTTTTGCCCCTCCGCCCGGCCCACCCAAGTGCAGTATCGATCGATCACTGTCACTTACTAAACGCATAACTGCAGCGTTCGCAGAGTCAGGCCTGATCCCTGTGATCGCTAACAGTTTTTTTGGTAGCGTTTTGGTGAACTGGCAAGCACCAGCCAGCGTCAGGTTAGGGCCAGTACCGCTAACACCCACGCACGCCTCCCTTAGTGGTATAGTATCTGAACGGATCAATATCTGATCCGATCAATACTAGCGGCCCCAGCAGTTTAGTGTTCCCAAAAACGCAGTGTTAGTGAGATCAGCCCAGATACCTGCTAGCACCTGCGTTTTGCCCCTCCGCCCGGCCCAGCCCAGCCCACCCGCAGTATCAATCGATCACTGTCACTTACAAAACACTAAACGCATAACTGCAGCGTTTGCAGAGTCAGGCCTGATCCCTGCGATCGCTAACAGTTTTTTTGGTAGCTTTTTATTATACTGGCAAGCACCAGTGGCCTAGTACACCCCGGTCGTAGTCAAACCAGCACTGCAGTAACACTTGGTGACGTAGCGAGTCCCATAAGTGCAGTTCAAGCTGGTGAGGTGGCAAGCACAAGTAGTGTCTCGCTGCCACCAAGAAGACAAACACAGGCCCGTCGTGCCCATAATGCCCTTCCTGCTGCATTCGCCAATCCTAATTGGGAACCCACCACTTCTGCAGCGCCCGTACTTCCCCCATCCACATCCCCAACCAAATGCAGTCGGCTGCATGAGAGGCATTTTCTTTATGTCCTCCCGAGTACCCCTACCCAACGAACCCCCCCCCCCCCCCCAAAAAAAAGATGTCATGTCTGCAGCAAGCACTGATATAGGCATGACACCCGCTATTATTGTCCCTCCTGTCCTGACAATCCTGGTCTTTGCATTGGTGAATGTTTTGAACGCTACCATGCACTAGTTGAGTATTAGCATAGGGTACAGCATTCCACAGACTAGGCACACTTTCACAGGGTCTCCCAAGATGCCATCGCATTTTGAGAGACCCGAACCTGGAACCGGTTACAGTTATAAAAGTTAGTTACAAAAAAAAGTGTAAAAAAAAAATATAATATAAAATTAAAAAAAAATAGTTGTCGTTTTATTGTTCTGCTCTTTTTTACTGTATTCTATTCTGCAATGTTTTATTGTTATTATGTTTTATCACGTTTGTTTTTCAGGTATGCAATATTTTACACTTTACCGTTTACTGTGCTTTGTTAACCATTTTTTTGTCTTCAGGTACGCCATTCACGACTTTGAGTGGTTATACCAGAATGATGCCTGCAGGTTTAGGTATCATCTTGGTATCATTCTTTTCAGCCAGCGGTCGGCTTTCATGTAAAAGCAATCCTAGCGGCTAGCCTCTAGACTGCTTTTACAAGCCGTGGGAGGGAATTGCCCCCCCCCACCCTCTTCCGTGTTTTTCTCTGGCTCTGTCTCAACAGGGAACCTGAGAATGCAGCCGGTGATTCAGCCAGCTGACCATAGAGCTGATCAGAGACCAGAGTGGCTCCAAACATCTCTATGGCCTAAGAAACCGGAAGCTACGAGCATTTTATGACTTAGATTTCGCCGGATGTAAATAGCGCCATTGGGAAATTGAGGAAGCATTTTATCACACCGATCTTGGTGTGGTCAGATGCTTTGAGGACAGAGGAGAGATCTAGGGTCTCAGACCCCAATTTTTTCAAAAAAAAAAAAAAAGTACCTGTCACTACCTATTGCTATCATAGGGGATATTTACATTCCCTGAGATAATAAAAATGATTAAAAAAAAAAAAAAAAAAAAAAAAAAAAAAAAAGCACCCCTGTCACCCCCTGCTCTCGCGCTAAGGCGTCGGTCTGTCGTCAAACGTAAACAGCAATTGCACCATGCATGTGAGGTATCACCGCGAAGGTCAGATCGAGGGCAGTAATTTTTGCAGTAGACCTCCTCTGTAAATCTAAAGTGGTAACCTGTAAAGGCTTTTAAAAATGTATTTATTTTGTTGCCACTGCACGTTTGTGCGCAATTGTAAAGCATGTCATGTTTGGTATCCATGTACTCGGCCTAAGATCATCTTTTTTATTTCATCAAACATTTGGGCAATATAGTGTTTTAGTGCATTAAAATTTTAAAGTGTTTTTTTTCCCCAAAAAATGCGTTTGAAAAATCGCTGCGCAAATACTGTGTGAAAAAAAAAATGAAACACCCACCATTTTAATCTGTAGGGCATTTGCTTTAAAAAAATATAATGTTTGGGGGGGTTCAAAGTAATTTTCTTGCAAAAAAAAAAAATTTTCATGTAAGCAAAAAGTGTCAGAAAGGGCTTTGTCTTCAAGTGCTTAGAAGAGTGGGTGATGTGTGACATAAGCTTCTAAATGTTGTGCATAAAATGCCAGGACAGTTCAAACCCCCCCCCCCCCAAATGACCCCATTTTGGAAAGTAGACACCCCAAGCTATTTGCTGAGAGGCATGTCGAGTCCATGGAATATTTTATATTGCAACACAAGTTGCGGGAAAGAGACAAAAATTTTTTTTTTTTTTTGCACAAAGTTGTCACTAAATGATATATTGCTCAAACATGCCAAGGGCATATTATTATTATACAGGATTTATATAGCGCCAACAGTTTGCGCAGCGCTTTACAACATGGGGCAGACAGTACACTTACAATACAAATCAATACAGGAGGGGATACCGCATGTGTGAGACTTTTTGGGAGCCTAGCCGCGTACGGGACCCGAAAACCAAGCACCGCCTTCAGGCTTTCTAAGGGCGTGAATTTTTGATTTCACTTTTCACTGCCTATCACAGTTTCGGAGGCCATGGAATGCCCAGGTGGCACAAAAGCCCCCAAATGACCCCATTTTGGAAAATAGACACCCAAAGCTATTTGCTGAGAGGTATAGTGAGTATTTTGCAGACCTCACTTTTTGTCACAAAGTTTTGAAAATTGAAAAAAAAAAGTTTTCTTGTCTTTCTTCATTTTCAAAAACAAATGAGAGCTGCAAAATACTCACCATGCCTCTCAGCAAATAGCTTGGGGTGTCTACTTTCCAAAATGGGGTCATGGGGGGGGTTTGTGCCACCTGGGCATTCCATGGCCTCTGAAACTGATAGGCAGTGAAGAGTGAAATCAAACATTCACGCCCTTAGAAATCCTGAAGGCAGTGATTGGTTTTCGGGGTCCAGTACGCGGCTAGGCTCCCAAAAAGTCCCACACATGTGGCATCCCCATACTCAGGAGAAGCAGCTAAATGTATTTTGGGGTGCAATTCCACATATGCCCATGGCCTGTGTGAGCAATATATCATTTAGTGACAACTTTGTGCAAAAAAAAAAAAGTGTCACTTTCCCGCAACTTGTGTCAAAATATAAAATATTCCATGGACTCAATTTGCCTCTCAGCAAATAGCTTGGGGTGTCTACTTTCCAAAATGAGGTCATTTGGGGGGGGGGGTTGTGCCAATATATCATTTAGTGACAACTTTTTGTAAATATTTTTTTTTTGGTCATTATTCAATCACTTGCAACAAAAAAAATAAATATTCAATGGATTCAACATGCCTCTCAGCAATTTCCTTGGGGTGTCTACTTTCCAAAATGGGGTCATTTGGGGGGGTTTTGTACTGCCCTGCCATTTTAGCACCTCATGAAATGACATAGGCAGTCAAACTAAAAGCTGTGTAAATTCCAGAAAATGTACCCTAGTTTGTAGACGCTATAACTTTTGCGCAAACCAATATACGCTTATTGACATTTTTTTTTACCAAAGACATGTGGCCGAATACATTTTGGCCTAAATGTATGACTAAAATTGAGTTTATTGGATTTTTTTTTATAACAAAACGTAGAAAATATCATTTTTCTTCAAAATTTTCAGTCTTTTTCCGTTTATAGCACAAAAAATAAAAACCGCAGAGGTGATCAAATGCCATCAAAAGAAAGCTCTATTTGTGGGAAGAAAAGGACGCAAATTTCGTTTGGGTACAGCATTGCATGACCGCGCAATTAGCAGTTAAAACGACGCAGTGCCAAATTGGAAAAAGACCTCTGGTCCTTAGGCAGCATAATGGTCCGGGGCTCAAGTGGTTAATAACCATCAACCTACATATGAAATTGATCACATACCAAGGAGGTGCTAGTTATCATAAATCTGACCACACCTACAAAATCCAACGGTGCAAGAAGAATTGATGCTAGTTTGAAGCAAAAGGGTAGTCATACCAAATACCGATTAGATTTTTTCTTGTTTGCTCACTTTGAGTTATATAAATTGGTAAAATACACATTTCTGAAAGCATTCTTAATTTACAGCAATTCACACCTGCCTAAAAGTACTCATCAGTGTGCAGGTAGCAATAAAGTTACAGGGTGCATAAAATCTTTACAAAAAAACCCTGCAAACTGGATTAAGAAAGTGGTCATACAGGACTATGTGCTTGGGTGGCCAATTGCGAAGCATAAGTATTGTCACATAAGATGGTTGGGCATGCAATAGTATTAGCACCGGACTTAAAGTAGAAGTAAACCCCCCTATTGTTTTCAGCCAAGGAAGCTGCCATCTTTGCCTGTTTAACCACTTGACAACTGGGCACTTAAACCCCCTTAATAACCAGACCAATTTTCAGCTTTTGGTGCTCTCACATTTTGAATGACAATTACTCAGCCATGCAACACTGTATCTATATGAAATTTTTGTCCTTTTTTTCACACAAATGGAGCTTTCTTTTGGTGGTATTTAATCACCGCTGGGTTCTTTATTTTTTGCGCCGTAAAAGAAAAAAGACCGAAAAATCTGTAAAAAAATGCATTTTTCTTCATTTCTGTTATAATATTTTGCAAATTAGTAATTTTTCTTCATATATTTTGGCCAAAATTTATACCGCTACATATCTTTGGTAAAATTAACCCAAATCGGTGGATATTATTTGGTCTTTGTGAAAGTTATAGAGTCCAAAAGCTATGGTGCGAATATCTGAAAATTGATCACACCTGAAGTACTGACGGCCCATCTAATTTCTTGAGACCCTAACATGCCAGAAAAGTACAAATACCCCCCAAATGATACCTTTTTGGAAAGAAGACATTCCAAGGTATTTAGAAAGATGCATGGTGAGATTTTTGAAGTTGTCATTTTTTCCCACAATTCTTTGCAAAATCAAGGTTTTTTTTTTACTTTTTTTTTCCCACAAAATTGTCATATTAGCAGGTTATTTCTCACACACAGCATATGCATACCACAAATTACACCCCAAAACACATTCTGCTATTACTCCCGAGTATGGCGATACCACATGTGTGAGACTTTTACACAGCGTGGCCACATACAGAGGCCCAACATGCAGGGGAGCACCTTCAGGCGTTCTGGAGCACCCAGGCCAATTCTGACATTTCTCTCCTACATGTAAAAATCATCATTTATTAGCTAGAAAATTACATAGAAACCCAAAACATATATGTTTTTTTAGCAAAGACCCTAGAGAATACAATGGCGGTCGTTGCAACTTTTTATCTCGCACGGTATTTGCGCAGCAATTTTTTTAACGCTTTTTTTTGGGAAAAAAACTGTTTTGTGCTTTACAAAAACCAAAACAGTAAAGTTAGCCTAATGTTTTTGCATAATGTGAAAGATGAAGTTATACTGAGTAAATAGATACCCAACATGTCACCTTTCAAAATTGCACGCGCTTGTGGAATGGCGCCAAACTTTGCTACTCAAAAATCCCCATAGGCGACGCTTTAAAATTTTTTACTGGTTACATGTTTTGAGTTACAGAGGAGGTCTAGGGCCAAAATTATTACTCCCGCTCTACCGATCGCAGCGATACCTCACATGTGTGGTTTGAACACGGTTTTCATATGTGGGCAGGACTTACGTATGCGTTCGCTTCTGCATGCGAGCACGCAGGGACAGGGGCGCTTTAAAATTTTTTTTTTTTTTTATTGTTCATTTTACTTTATTTATTTTAGTTTGATGCTTTTTTCCAAAAAAAAAAATTTTTGACCACTTTTATTCCTATTACAAGAAATATACACATCCTTGTAATAGGAATATGGCATGACAGGTCCTCTTTACAGTGAGATATGGGGTCAATAAGACCCCACATCTCACCTCTAGGCTGGGAAGCCTGAAATAAAAAAAAACGATCCTGGCTTCGATCGTAGCGGTGAGTCGGTAGAAGCGCGGGAGGGGGGGACATCCCCTCTCGCCTCCCATAAGAACGATCAAGCAGTGGAACAGCTGCTATGATCGTTCTCATGGTGTAGGGAATCGCCGGCTGAAAAAGCCGATATCTGAATGATGCCTGTAGCTGCAACCATCATTCAGATATCTCCGCACAAAGTCAAGGACGTTGTATGACGGCCGGTGGGCGGGAAGTGGTTAAAACGCATTTTTTTTTTAACACAAAGTTGTCCATTTATACAATATTTCTACCACATAACATGTACATACCAAAAATGACACCCCAAAATAGATTCTCCTGCTCCTCCTGGGTACGGCGATACGACATGTGTGAGACTTCCACAGCCTGGCCACATACAGAGGGCGGGGGCATTGCAGAGTATGGCGGGGGCATTGCAGAGTATGGCGGGGGCATTGCAGAGTATGGCGGGGGCATTGCAGAGTATGGCGGGGGCATTGCAGAGTATGGCGGGGGCATTGCAGAGTATGGCGGGGGCATTGCAGAGTATGGCGGGGGCATTGCAGAGTATGGCGGGGGCATTGCAGAGTATGGCGGGGGCATTGCAGAGTATGGCGGGGGCATTGCAGAGTATGGCGGGGGCATTGCAGAGTATGGCGGGGGCATTGCAGAGTATGGCGGGGGCATTGCAGAGTATGGCGGGGGCATTGCAGAGTATGGCGGGGGCATTGCAGAGTATGGCGGGGGCATTGCAGAGTATTGCACAGCATTGCAGAGTATTGCAGAGTATTGTGGGGGTATTGCAGAGTATTGCAGAGTATTGTGGGGGTGTTGCAGAGTATTGCAGAGTATTGCAGAGTATTGTGGGGGTATTGCAGAGTATTGCAGAGTATTGTGGGGGTGTTGCAGAGTATTGCAGAGTATTGTGGGGGTGTTGCAGAGTATTGCAGAGTATTGTGGGGGTGTTGCAGAGTATTGCAGAGTATTGTGGGGGTGTTGCAGAGTATTGTGGGGGTGTTGCAGAGTATTGCACAGCGTTAGGGATGGCTGAGCAGGGATGGATGGATGCCTGGATGTCTCTGTGCAGCGCTGTGGGCACTACACATACAGCCCACAGCGCTGCAGACATCCATCCATCCGCCTCTCCGGTCACTGTGTACCGATCGGTACACAGGCGGGGAGGAGAGGGGGGAGAGGAACCGGCGTCATCAGATGACGCCGGTCTGTTTACATGTGATCGCGCCGTCATTTGACGGCGCGATCACATGGTAAACGGCCGCGATCAGCGGCCATTTACCGGGATCCGTGATGCGCCGGGTCCTCCGGACCCGGCGGTCACGGATGTGTTCGGGTGCGCGCCCCAGGGGGCGCGCGAGAGGGGAATTCTGGGAGGACGTCATAGTACGCCCTCCCAGAGTTATCCAACCGCCCTGCAGCCGTCATTCGGCTATGGGCCGGTTGGTAAGTGGTTAATCTTCATAGTAACATAGTCCAGTTAGAAAACAAAACAAAAAAAAAAAAAAACAGACAAGTCCATCAAGTTCAACCAAAAAGTAAAATACAATCCCATTTTACACGAACCTATACCCGCCATTGATCCAGAGGAAGGAAAAAAAAAAAAACCCATGAAAGCATGCTTTAATATGCTACAGCAGGGAGAAAAAAAAATTCCTGATCCGAGAGGCAATTGATGCTGCACATGTGATCAGTTTTGACACCAGCCATTGGATGGTTTGACATTTTGGGCGAGAGCACAACCTATGTTAGTGCTACATTTCGGGCACTTGCCGTAAATGAATCTGCTTTATGGAAGAGTTTACTTCCGCTTGAAATCTACAGAAACTTTAATGGGGATGCAAGGTAAACAGGAGCATAGAAGCTAAGAAACCAGAGGGTGTTTTGTAATTTCACAGATTGTCTCATTTCCTTAAGACCCCTTTTACACCGGGGTGGCAGGTCTGTTAGCAGTAAAGCACCGCTAGTTTTAGCGGTGCTTTACCACTGCTAGCGGGCGCTTTTAACACCCGCTAGCAGCCAACCGTTAATAGCATCCATTTTGCATAGCATCCAAAGCACTTTGCAGACGCTTAGACAGCGCTGCCCATTCATTTCAATGGGCAGGGATGGTGGAGGTGCATTTACAACCACTCCTCCATCGCTCCAAAGATGCTGCTTGCAGGACTTTTCTGTCCTGCAAGCACACCCCACCTCATTGTGAAAGAACTCGGGCTTTCACACTGGGGTGGCTTGAGAGGAGCATTTCATGCGCTTAAATGCCTGAAAACACCCCAGTGTGAAAGGGGTCTTAGACTAAGCATTAAGAATAAACAGAATTTCAAGTTATCAATAGAGTTTACTTAATTATAGCCCTAAAAAGAATTGTTCTCGTTTTAACATTTGCAGCAATACCTTACATGTGGTGCAAATGAAGTTCAACACTTGTGTGCCCAATGCGCACGTTTTTACTTGTATGCACAGACAAACCCTTACAGTTCTCACTGAAACATGTGTGGGGATTACTGTACTTTTAGTCCAACACTCCATCTCTAACTGAACGTCCGTGTCTTGATACAGACAAGGAGCTAGAGGAAGAGTCTGCATTGCAGTTGCAAAGCTTTGATACGCGCACACACAGGACAGATTCGAACAGACCACCATCAATCAGCAGCACTCATTTGAAATACCCACACTACATCTGAAAAATGGAAAACATTTTACACCAAGTCACAGCCAGCAAAGACACCAGACATTACATTTAGCATCAATAGATTTATTTTATGAGAGTCTTGTAGAAAATTGCAGGAGGCCCAGTTTAGCTGCTTTCGACAATCTTCTCCTGAGCTCTGAGAAAGCTGGCTTTTTTCTGAGCAATGCGGTCTTTCTTTTGTGCCAGGGACAGTTTGGCACGATTCCACCTGAAACAAAACCAGGAGGAAAATACCAAATCAGTTAAATTCTAACCAGTGACACTCACAGTTCCATACCAGTTCTGACTGTTTTGCCTCAAAAGGTCTTTGTAAATGCGCCACGTAAAGAGGCAGTACAAAAAATTATGCATTACCATCAGCAGCAACCTAACGAAGGTAATGCCCCTGTGTACATGTAATGGTTATTCAGTTACAATTTGTTTCAAACCACCCAGCAGCTTTTTTTCAATCAGGACACCAATACAGAAAACGCTACTGAATTCAGGATGTAACATCCCCACCAAAATCACCCTTTAACATAGTAATTAATGTATGCATTATGAACCAGCTACAATTTTACCATTTAGGCTTTAGAGCCACTCACATTTTCGCTATATGCTTATTAATTCAACGGTTACAACTTGCAATACAGAAATATTTATTGGGGTGAAAAACAAGGGTCTTTTAATGTCTGTATAAATCTAAAAACCTCAAACTAAAGTATGATTAATGTAAAATGGAGAAAAACTAGGCAGGAAGAACAGAACAGGTGATATTTGGGTACAACAAGGGGTTAAAAACACAATTTTACTTTTAGGTTACTCCTACAAAAGAAACTAAATATACACCATCACTCTGGACAGATGGAGCTGACAAAACAAGTACTGCCACTTAAAAACACCCATTTCTGCTTATCTGTGCCATAGAACTGCTACACAGGTTGACTCTTGGCTGCCAAACTGAATGCACATTGTGGCAGCTACATAAATAGGTCTGTACAAGCTACATCCTAGGTCCTTAACAGATTTCAGAACTGCTAGTTTAAATCTAATCTTTATAGCATCTTCCCTCAAACTGACTAAATGCTGGGTTCTGAACAGTAACCAGTGCAGCACCAGGAGCCTGCCCAGTTTTTAGGTGATTAGGAATGTGGCAGAGAAGGAAACACTCATCACCGACTTAGTGATGAGACGAGTGATGAAGTTACAATAGTGAACAGTAGTGGTGTCCCCATGCTGGCAATTTAGTGTGGCAGGGCATGGAGTGGCTGGTGAATGAAATCGGAACTAAAGTCATGATATGTACTAAAGTCATGATATGTACTAAAGTCATGATATGTACTAAAGTCATGATATGTACTAAAGTCATGATATGTACTAAAGTCATGATATGTACTAAAGTCATGATATGTACTAAAGTCATGATATGTACTAAAGTCATGATATGTACTAAAGTCATGATATGTACTAAAGTCATGATATGTACTAAAGTCATGATATGTACTAAAGTCATGATATGTACTAAAGTCATGATATGTACTAAAGTCATGATATGTACTAAAGTCATGATATGTACTAAAGTCATGATATGTACTAAAGTCATGATATGTACTAAAGTCATGATATGTACTAAAGTCATGATATGTACTAAAGTCATGATATGTACTAAAGTCATGATATGTACTAAAGTCATGATATGTACTAAAGTCATGATATGTACTAAAGTCATGATATGTACTAAAGTCATGATATGTACTAAAGTCATGATATGTACTAAAGTCATGATATGTACTAAAGTCATGATATGTACTGCTCCTTTAACCTCTTTGCACTCGGCAGCCGGGCCATGGCGCTGAGCACCCGCATATTTGTGTGCAATAATGCCGATAAAGCTGTGCCAAGAGTGTGTGCCCTATGCACTCCCAGCACAGTTACTGGCAGCCAATGGAAAGCTCCCTTTGCTGCTTGACAGCCAACCACATGACCATAAGCCCCACCCTCCAGCATTCTAAACACCTTAAACGCCTGGCAGGCACTGGCTCCAAGAGGTTACTGTTCTGACATTCCTTGCCGGCATCTTCAGATGCCTGGCTGCCACCATCTTCATGGGTCAACGTAGGATGAGGTCACTCATGCACATGAGTTCTGTCTTCCTGGCACTGTGCCAGATTGGAACCAAGGTGCAGTTGCACAGCTCAGAGTACATTCCAAAGACTGGGCAAGCAGGTAGGTTTTATTGCAGAAGAGACCTTGCAAGTCTCTTCTGCAATAAAAAAAAAAAAATTCAGTTTTTAGAGGTAGGACTTTAGTTCCGCTTCAAATATTTTTTGGCAGCCATGACAGTTCAAACTTGGCTGCATTGTGCAGTTATCTGCTTCCTGTCTTTTCACTAAGACAAATCACAAACGCAGTATATCAAGCCCCACAGCAAATCTGTGTGTATTTTTAACCACAGACATACCAAGATGACCTTGGCATCTAATGGCTCACTGGCACCAGATATAATTAATTTTCAATGCAGGTAAAAAGTGAATTTTAAAAATAGCTTGCATATTGCAATCTCTGCATTAAAATCAGAGAAAAAAAAAAAATCTAGAAACATGGTCACACATTAAACTCTGAACAAGACTTCAGAAGTTTCCCCATAGATTTTAGGGCTCGTTTTACACCACCTACCTCTTCTTTTTGACTTCTCTCTTGGGCTTCTTTTCGTGTACTGGGTTCTCCCTGATTGAAGCATGGGCCTTTTTGTATATGTCTTCCATCTGAGAGGAGAAGGAGGAGGGAGGGGTGGAGGAAAAAGATAAATAAATACATTCCTATGAAAATCAGTATTGCCCTACAGATCTGAATGGAGACTGTGCCCCAGTTATTTGTTCATCTGCCACGTTAATATACACCATTCTTCCTAGTTTTATTCACTGTCACCACAGTAAACTTGCAAGCCAGCCCAGAACTGACTTGCATGCCCCACAAGGGACCCTTGTCTATGTTGTAGATCAGGGATATGCAATTAGCGGACCTCCAGCTGTTGCAGAACTACAAGTCCCATGAGGCAAAGCAAGTCTGACAGCCACAAGCATGACACCCAGAGGCATGATAGGACTTTTAGTTTTGCAACAAATGGAGGTCCGCTAATTGCATATCCCTGTTGTAGATGCGCAGAAGTTTCTCGGCAGATGCCAAAATTGTACATCCAGCAGCTCAGTGTACTCTGAACAGGCAGCCAAAAATACTTTAAATGAGACAAGAGACATCGACTGCCTATTCTATATTTTAAAAGAATGTCCAATTTTTTTTATTTTATAAACACGGACCTAGGTGGATGCAGCCTCAGTAAGATTCTGCATCTCTCCCATTGCCTTTACGAAGGGTGAGAACTGAGCTGATTGCGTGGGTCTCTCATCCACGGAGTGGAAAAGTGGTGACTATCAGTCGCCGCTTACTGCACAACTTCATTTCTGCTTCCAGGAATGAACCATTTTATTTTTAAAGACAGTTTTGTGACTAAAAATTTTTAGTTTGGCCTTTTTTAATTAAGCTTTTTATAAGCAAGCCAGAAACTTGCAGTGGGTATGCGAGAATGCGTCTCCTACCTTACATGTAGCAGTTCAGAGATGACCAAATTGCCAACAAAGGTAGTGTTAGGTCTGATCTCTGGGTCTCTCCTGAGACTGGGAATAAAGTCGATTTCTCTTTTGTTATATTGTGAATAGGCCAAAAATGCTCAGCTGCTACATAGCCACAATAGCTCATAGGACAGAAGCCCTGGGTCAGGTAAACATGTTTAGTCTAGAACTACAACTGCACTAGAACTACAAATGCAGTGGCTGTCACATTGCCAAAAGCAGCCTCTACACCTCATCTTACAATCCAGATTATATTTTTAAGCTCTAACAAAACCATAGGTGACAATGAAGATCACCCAGTAGGCGGTATGAAAGTGCTCAGATAGAATGCTCCCTTTACAGCATGATTAAGGTGCCCCAATAAAACCTCCAGGAGTCCACGCTTTTGCAGTGTTACTCACTTGGTCAGCTGTGATGCCATTCTTTATATACCGGGAGAACTGTTTCTTGTATGCATCCTCATCTTCCTCTATTAGCAGACGCATGTAGTCCGCCACATTCTGGCCAAGGATGTGTTTGCGGTGGACTTCTGCGTTGAACTCTTTGCTCTCTGAATCATAGCCAGGGAAGCGTTTGGTGCTAAAAAAAATAATAAAATAATAATAATAACAACAACATTAAACACACGTGAGTACACCCCTCACATTTTTTGTAAAAATTTTATACTCCATGTGACAACACTGAAGAAATGACACTTTGCTACAATGTAAAGTAGTGAGTGTACAGCTTGTATAATGCGGTCCCCTCAAAATAACTCAACACAGCCAATAAAGTCTAAACCGCTAACAAAAGCGAGTACACACCTAAGTGAAAATGTCCAAATTGGGCCCAAAGTGTCAATATTTTATGGCTATCATTTTCCAGCACTGCCTTAAAACCCTCTTGGGCATGGAGTGCACCAGAGCTTTAGAGGTTGCCACTGGAGTCCTCATCCACTCCTCCATGACACAGAGCTGGTGAATGTTAGAGACCTTGCGCTCCTCCACCTTCCATTTGAGGATGCCCCACAGATTCTCAATAGGGTTTAGGTCTGGAGACATGCTTGGCCAGTCCATCACCTTTACCCTCAGCTTCTTTAGCAAGGCAGTGGTCATCATGAAGGTGTGTTTGGGGACATTATGTTGAAATACTGCCCTGCAGCCCAGTCTCTGGGGGATCATGCTCTGCTTCAGTAGGTCACAGTACATGTTGGCATTCATGGTTCCCTCAATGAACTGTAGCTCCCTTGTGCTGGCAGCAATCATGCAGCCCCAAACCATGACACTCCCACCACCATGCTTGACTGTAGGTAAGACACCCTCATCTTTGTACTCCTCACCTGGTTGCCACCACACGCTTGACACCATCTGAACTAAATAAATTTATTTTGGTCTCATTGGACCACAGGACATGGTTCCAGTAAGCATGTCCTTAATCTGCTAGTCTTCAGCAAACTGTTTCTGGACTTTGTGCATCATTTTTAGAAGAGGCTTCCCTCTTGGACAACAGCCATGCAGATCAATTTGATGCAGTGTGTGGCGTATGGCAGCACTCATATGTCCATTTGCCCAAAGACAACCTCTGGATATGATGCTGAGAGCATGTGCACTCAACTTCTTTGGTCGACCATGGTGAGGCCTGTTGTGGAACCGGTCCTGTTAAAACCGCTGTATGGTCTTGGCCACCATGCTGCAGCTCAGTTTCAGGGTCTTGGCAATTTTCTTATAGCCTAGGCCATTTTTATGTAGAGTAACAATTTTTTTTCAGATCCTCAGTTCTTTGCCATGAGGTGCCATGTTGAACTTCCAGTGACCAGTATAAGAAAGAGTGATAACCTCAAATTTAACACACCTGCTCCCCATTCACACCTGAGACCTTGCAACTCTAGCAAGTCACATGACACCAGGGAGGGAAAATGGCTAATTGGGCCCAATTTGGACATGTTCATTTAGGAACACTCACTTTTGTTGTCAGCGGTTCAGACATTAATGGCTGTGTGCTGCGTTTGAGGGGACAGCAAATTTACACTGTTACACAAGCTGTACACTCACTACTTTACATTGTATCAAAGTGTCATTTCCTCAGTGTTGTCACATGAAAAGATCTATTTACAAAAATGTGAGGGGTGTACTCACTTTTTATAGAGAACATATCAAACACACAGGATCTAAATACCAAGATCAGCCTACTGTAAGGTTAAACGAAAATTAATTAAACATGATGGCATTCAGCAGGTACCTCCTATAGAGACAGAGATACAAGATCACCTAGGTCCCCCCTGAACTCTAGTTTCGGAGGTATCAAACTCCACCAGATCAGGCACTAAAGTGTTTATAGCGGAGTGCCCTAAGGATTCATTTACTGCAGAGACTGAACACGTGATAGGGTGGGTTTACAGCTTTTTATTTTTTAAACCTAAAAAGACACATTACAGCAAAGTTTGCATGTGCAAGTTCTTATCAGGAACTTTAATCAGTTAACTTGCCTGAAATGCAAAGAGTTATTGCAACTAAAGCAACTGAACACTCAATTTGTAATCTAAAAAATGCTGTATTAATACATATAAAAACATGCACTCATTAATTTGACTTTCCTGTTTATTGCCTTTATATGTGCATCTAAAACTCTGCTTTCCACTGAAAACTCTCAAAGGGACACCATAGTACTGTCCATAAGAAACAGACCTTTCCAAGCAAGGAAACAGTTTAACGTAGGTGGTCAGTTGCAGTGAAATTAACACTTGTGTTGTATGTTAACATGCATTACATTAGGGCAGCATATTCAGTTGAATGGGCTGACATACCACAAAAGACTGATTCCACTTTATTTAAAACCTGTAATAAAGCGAGGACCAACCACTGCTCCTTTCCAGAAAATGCTAGTTGTACGTCTCTGCCTTCAATTATGAGTCAGACACCAGAAGCATGCAGCAAAGTTTTGCGATTGACTTGTCCTAGGTTTAGGGCAGCAATAAAAAGCCCCTGGTTTCTCCTGACCCACTTAGGTCAACCTGTGCCCACGTCATGCACACCAATTTATATATTGTGCAAGCATTAAAAGAAAGTCCTCAAACTGCCCAGGAAAGGCACTGCATTCCATTAAAAAAAAAAAAAAAAAAAAAAAAAAGGCAGAAAACATGGACTTAGGTGGCTTAGCCTAATTGAATGGGCTGTACTGCATTTTAAAAGACTAACTATGCAACGCACCTTAGCACATAAAAATGTGCAGCCCTGTTGAGGTGTCAGGGTCATTTAAACTGACCAAGACTGTTCTAAGCAGTTAAGACAGTCAGACTGAAATCTGATTTTAGTCTTTGTTCGGATCCAAGATTGAATACCTTCACACTAAACAGATCAAGGGTTCAGAACGGCTTGTTTTAAAGTGGTTGTAAACCCTTACATGTCCACAGTGAAGCACAGATTAAACCAATCCTACTTTAGTTGTACCTAGGGTTGTCCCGATACCGATACTAGTATCGGCACCGATACCGAGCATTTGCCCAAGTACTTGTACTCGGGCAAATGCTCCCGATGCTTCCCCCCGATACCTGGAAGTAAGCTGTGATCGGCGCGCGGGGGAGTTACAAGATTCTCCCCCAGCAGCTTTCAGCTGCTTTAGTGACATACAGCGGTGATCGCTCACTGCTGACTGTCACTGCATCCTCCTCCATGCCCCATCCGTTCCTCTGTGCCTCTCCGCTGTCCCCCTCCATTCCTCTCTCCTTTTCTGTCCCCCTCCGCTGTCCCCTCCGTTCCTCTTTCTGTGCCTCTCCGCTGTCCCCTCCGTTCCTCTCTCCTTTTCAGTCCCCCTCCGCTGTCCCCTCCGTTCTGCTGTGGCTCCCTGCTTTCCCCTCCATTCCCTCTCTCCTTCTGTCCCCCTCCGTTCTCCCCCTCCGTTCCGCCGTCCTCCTCTTCCTTCCTTTGTGAATGGACAGTCAGCTGACTGTCCATTCACATAACTGAAACATTGTAATCTCCTGTGATTACGATGTGTCAGTTTATGAATGGAGAGGAGCCGCTGTCTTCTCTCCATTCATTTTCAGTGCAGCTGAGGCTGCAGAGAAAGGGACTGGGGAATCTCTATCCTCTGTCCCTTTCTATGTCTCAAGGGGGAGATATCAGAGGTCTGTTAAGACCCCTGATATCTCACCAAAGCCCAACAGGGCTGATAAAAAAAAACAAAAAAAACAAAACACATATTGCAATAAAGAATAAAAAACAATTATTGTAAAAAAAAAAAAAAAAAAAAAAAAAAAAAAACACACATCCACCGTTCCTCTAAACACAGTGAGTCATGTTAATGCCTAAGAGATCAATTTTGATCTCATCTGACCACAGCACTTTCTCCCAATCCTTCTGTAAATCATTTGTTCATTGGCATGACTGTACATGTGCCTTCGAGGGGGACTCGTCGTGTTTGGTGGAAGAAAAATTCTGAGTAACCCTAAGAACACCATCCCTACAGTCAAGCACAGAGGTGGAAACATGGATGTTTTGGGGCTGTTTCTCTGCTTAAAAAAAAAAAAAAAAAATACAGGCCATCCCTGATCATGGTCTAGATCAACAAGGGGGTCATATACTTGTCGCAAGTTGTAGCCAATGGGACGGTCAAGCCTTTCCAAACCCTAAAAGATAACTTTGCCCTACCCAACCACATTTTTCTGCTACCTCCAACACGCGCTTAACACTCAGTTTAGGGACTCCATCCCAGCACTCGAAATCATACTATTTGTGGATATTTTGGGAAGGGACCCAAAAAAACTAATCTCCCAAATCTATAGCTACCTCATGTTGCCTACAGCAACTGCCATCGCCCACCAGCTGAAATCCCGCTGGGAACCTGACCTGGGTGGCATGTCGGAAGAGGATTTGGAGATGGCCCTCGCTACCTGGAGAACCGTATCCCCCAAGCTTTCTGACCACCTCTACATCCTCCATAGGTCGTACCTGACAGCCTACCGCATTTCCAAATATAGACCGGGGTAAAAGCCCAACTGTCCCAGATGCGGCCACCCCAACAGCTCCTTCTACAATCTACAGTGGACCTGTCCTTGTATCGTCTGATTTTTTTTTTCACCTTAATGCATAGGATGCATTTAGGTGAAAAAACAAACCTTTACAACCCTTTTAAGGATTTAGAGAAGAGCTGTAAAGAGTGGACCAAAATCCCTCCTGAGATGTGTGCAAACCTGGTCACCAACTACAAGCAGTATCTTACTGCTGTGCTTGCAAACAAGGGTTTCTCCAAGTAGTAAGTCAGGTTTTGCTTGGGGATCAAATACTTATTTTACTCCCTGAACTGCAAGCCCATTACACCTATGATAATTATAGACCATTCATTTCTGATGAGCAAACTTGCAAAGTCTGTAGGGGATCAAACAATTATTTTCCCCACAGCAAACTTGCATTTCTCCACCCCCCCCCCCTTAGGCACTGACTGTATCGAATTTATTTTATTGCTTATGAATTAACATTATGAACATTAACAATTTTTAATCCTTATGCTGCCATCTTTAGTAAATGTATAGAAAGGTATATTGGTTTTACTTTTTTCAGTGCTTTCTTCTGCCACATCTTTCTTCACGTTTCCGGTGGGACATGAGCCTGGGCAGAAGGCTGTTTGGAATGTCCCCTCCCACTGCTTGTGATAACAAATCGAGTGGCTGTTTAGCCACAACAACCATTACAAGAGAGCCGACCGTTGGCTCTAAAAAAGTTACCGGGATGATGCCTGCAGCTATCACCCTGGTGCAACCAAAGTCAAATTACGTACAGGTACGTGATTTGGCGAGAAGTGGTTAAAGTGGTTCTAAAGTCAAGGTTTTTTGTTTTACCTTCATGCATCCTATGCATGAAGGTTAAAAAAATTTAAAAAAAAAGTCTGCACAACAGCCCACCCCAACACTTACCCGAGTCCCTTTGCGATTCGGCAAAATGCACGAGAGCCCAGCTCTCTGGGGGACTCTTCCTCTTCATTGGCTGAGACAGCAGCGAGAGCCACAGCCAGTGAGCCAATGAATAAGAGGGGGCGAGGCAGAGCCATGGCAGTGTGAATGGACACGCAGAACTGCAGTTTGGGAGTGAGCCTGCTTGGGTGTCCCCATTGCAAACTGATCCAGGTGCACTCTGCAGCAGAGAGGGGCCAGGAGCACAGGCGAGGGACCAGAGAAGTAGAGGATCAGGAAAACAAACATGTCATACTTGCCTGCTCTGTGCGGCTGTTTTTTTTTTTTGCACAGAGCAGGCAAGTATGACAGGTTTGTTCTTTTTAAAACGAAAAAGCCTTTATTTTACAGATACCCGGTTCTCAGCATTTGGCCAACTTTGTTCAAGCTATTTTACCCATGCCAGAAACTGAATTCACATGTATTCCAAAGCGCTGCAACGAATTGTTCCAACCTCCTCTCCGTAGACTTGTACCGAGATCAGATTTTTACAATCGTTTCAACACATTTACAGCAATCCTTCACGGCAACAAGCAATGGTTTTGTAGTCAGAAGAATGGACTCTGGGATTTTTGCTCAATCGCAAGTAACTTCCAGTCATGAAAAACTGCAGCAAAATTACATGTAGTTCAAGACTTAGAAACAGCAATGTTTAGACAAGTTGCTCTAGCCAATTTCATCATATAACAAACAGTCTGTCTTGTACCAATGCGGTTGACATATGAACTGGGACTGTATAACTTTTCTGGAGGTCAAAAGCCAGTAAACACTTTTAAAGAAATAGTCGCACAACTGTGATCCCCTGTTCAATACTGGTCAGCCAGGACCAACACACCAATTGCAAGGAAAAATGTTGAAGATCTACAGAATATCACAGCATACTGCCACCTTGGATTGCCAGAAACCTTTAGGCAGACACCATCAGACCACCCATTGTTCTTTATGGGGCAGACACCCACTGGGCATCCGATCTGATAAAATCAGCTAAAAACATACAGGGGTATAAGGTTTGCCAACCGTCCAGCAGATCAGATGACAGTTGGATAGAGATGATCATGCAGTCTGTTTCCATCCAACTGCCTCAGAGGAGAGCGGGCTGTGTGTCTGCTCTGCATAGTGGAGATGGACCTGTGATCCGCCTGCTCAGCGGGGGATCAGAGGAGAGATCTCCTGCTAAGCAGGAGAATCTGCTTCACCTGAAAGGGGCCATAATGTAATAGATGTGTATACTTACTGGTTTTTAGTCTGCTCCAGTCAGGTGATCCTGCATCCGTGAGCAGCAGCCATGGAGTAAAGAGCGCTCAAATGCTGGGAATTTTGGGAGCTATGTCGTTGCTCATAAGCTTCCCATGCAGTAGCAGCTCAGACAGGAGAGTTAGCTGTGGGATCACATGAACGGACCAAAAATAGGCACATATACACAGGTCCCAGCATAAGTACCAATGAACATTTTAAACAGTTTGTGTTAGACAGGAATTCTACTTTAAGTCTGAAAGCCGAGCAGCTCATAAGGTTGAATTCTGGCACTTCCTGACAATATTGAAGTGTGCTTACACCAAACATTTCTACTGGCTAGCGAGGCAGCCCATCTTAGCAAGAATCTATGAGAAGAGAAGGCAAGTCAACATTCTCAGAAGGGCCAGACATTTACAAGTCAAAATGTTGTGGCTTTCACGAGACACAAGTGATTTTACCCTGCTAGTTATTCGCTTTAAAAAGTTCTAAAGCCACCTGCTGTTTAGCAACCCAGAAACAGATTTTTTTTTTTTCTAAAACACCTTTTGCTATATAACCTGCATAAGTTTTGTTTAGACCTGGTTCACACCGGTGCAGCTTTAAAATTGCACTAATTCCTTTAACAGAAGTCTATGCAAGTCCCAATGAAAATTGGTAAATAGTAGGGCTGGGGAAAAAAAAAAAAAAATCGATTTGAATCTTGAATAGAGTTGAAAGGTCAAAGCGATTCAAATTTTCTGCAAATCGATTTAGGTTTTTTTTTTTAACCAGGTCTGGCGCTGACAGCGCGCCGGTCCTGAGGAGCTGCGGGCAGGAGTTTTTAGGCGAGGCCGCGGCCTAGTCCGAAGCCACAGCCTCGCCTAAAAACTCCTGCCTGCAGCTCCCCAGGACCGGCGCTGACACCGCAGCTTCGGCCTAGTCCGCGAGGCCGTACGCCGCGGACTAGGCCGAAGCCTCACCTAAAAACTCCTGCCCGCAGCTCCTCGGGACCGGTGCGGTGTCCATAAAAAAAAATAAAAGGTTTTGGAGAAAAATCGCCCAGCTCTAGTAAATAGTGCAGAAATTTCCCATAACCGCTGCCAGTTAAACAAGCAATCTTTAAACTTAGAGGATCAAGGGAAACTTTTAAAACAGCCAGGTCAGAGGGTTGATCTAGACCCTACAGTAGTGATGGCGAACCATGGCACCCCAGATGTGTTGGAACTACATTTGCCATGATGCTCATCTACACAGCAGAGTGCATGAGTATCATGGGAAATTTAGTTCCAAAACATCTGGGGTGCCAAGGTTCCCCATCACTGCCCTACAGCTAGCTCACCTGTGAGGAATGGACAGGCCTCCATCAACGGCTCCCTTGAGTGCGCCGAAGACTTTGTTTCCAGTGGTGGTCCTGGTGAGACCAGCATCCAGGTAGCAGGTGAAGGCACCAGGTTGACCATCAATGCTCTCCACATTGTACTCATCTCCAGTTACTTCCACTTGGCCTTCATAGACTTTGTCAAGGCCAAATTTGTTCAGCAGCTAAAATAATAAAAGACAGCGTTATCATTGCTCTTATTTATGCCAAGGACAGTACTGCTACGCAGAAGCATCTGTAATACCTAGCTCATAATTATCTACCGCATTCTTAAATCACAGCACATCTTCCAACGCAGTCTGAAATAAACGTGAATACCACAAAAAGATTAAGTTATTAGGGGTGTGAGAGGGATCTCTCCCTCATCCTCAATCTCTTCCTAAGTGAAAATAATGAAGTTCAGCTAACCAATTACACTGCTTTTAACCATTTAAAAAAGGGAGACCCCATCCATATTTGCACAAGATTCTCACTGGTCAATGCTAAACTCCAACTCTGCAGCCAAGTGCTTTCCTCCTGTGCCTATACTCAGGCCTGAAAACTTCTCCAGTGCTCAGAGGAATTTACCGAGTTACAGTGCAGGTGGGACCAGAGCCACAAGATTAGACCTGAGCATGTAAACAGTAGAGGAGGCCACTGCTGTCTTGGGAGGGCTAAGCAGGCACCTGGGTGTGTGTTCTAGCACTCAATCTTACCTAGAGCTTTTTAAGTTTTACTTTACAATTTAAAGGATTTGTAAACTCTATTTTTTAACTAAAATGTCAAACTTAACTCCGCCATGCAGTTCGTTTTGCACAGTGTGACCCCGAACCCCGTCTTCTGGGGTCCGGCGGCTCTTCCTCGCATCCTCACTCGACCCCACATCAATGGATTTGATTGACGGCAGCGGGAGCCAATGGCTACGCTGCTATCTATCCAAGAGCCTAGAACCCCAGGCAGAGGAAGAGTGCGTCTCCACCGAGGGAACAAAGGGCTCAGGTGAGTAAAATGGGGGGGCTGGCCAGTGTCAGAAGTTTTCTCACCTTAATGCATAGGATGCATTAGGGTGCAAAAACAGGAGGGTTTACAACCCCTTTAAATTGTGCTACCTGAAGACAAACACCAAGCACTGATGCACCAATTTAAAGTAAACCAGTAACGGGGGGCACAATGCAGAATTTCAGCACATTTTAAAGTGATTGTAAATGCTTTTTTTTTTAAACATGTTATACTTACCCTCCCCTGTGCAGTTTTGCACAGAGCAGTCCAGATCCTCCTCTTATTGGGTCCCCCTTCGCTGCTCCTAGCCCCTCCCTTTGAGTGCCCCTCAGTCAGCCGCTTGCTACAGGGGGCACCCAAGCCAGGTCAGAACGCCATGTTTCCATTCAGACATAGAGCCCAGACCTGGCCCCGTGCCCTCTCCAATGATTGGCTGACAGCCACGGGAGCCAATAGCTGCTGCTCTGTCTTAGCCAATCAGGAGTGTCCTGGATGGCTGATCATGGACATTGCTAGAGAGAAAGGGCTCAGGTAGGTGGGTGCTGCTACACAGGTTTTTTTATCTTGATTCATAGATTGCATTAGGATAAAAAAAAAAAAAAAAAACTTTCTGCCTTTACAAATCCTTTGTGATCAAAGTTTTCCAATTGGCTCAAACAGTCACTTTTCAATGTTAGTGTTCAATAACCACCAAGATGCATGCTTTAAATTGTTGGATGGGAGAATATCAGGCTCAAAAAGGAAGTTGTGCCTGCTACCGGCAAGACCACACAGCACTACGCTCCAATCAAAGCTAAAAGAAACTTCCAGAACACTTTAGCGTCCACTCATGGACATCTGTGTCAAGTGCTGGAGTATTCTATGAAATTCTCCCACAAGACTAAAGGCTCACACAAGCAATGACACACAAGCTCTGTGCTGAGCCACTGTCTGCTGCATGTGAATTCACCTTTGAGTTGCAAGCAGGCAGCTCAGAAGTGGATGTAGCTGCAGTACAGACAGTCACACGTCAATATGACGTGCGCTGGAGCAGGTGCATATATCAAAAATGCAGTGGCTCCAGTCACATTTGACATGCACCTGTGTGCAGGTGCTTTGTCTGCATCCAATTCTATGGGCTGTCTACACAGCTCCAAGGTGGATGCACATGTAGCAGAAAGGAACACAAAAGGTACACAAGCAGTAAAACTGAAAGATTTCAAATGGCACCAAGCAAAGCAGAACAAAATGTAACAGCAAAAAATGATTGCTATATATTGCTGCACTGCACACCAAAAGTGGTCCAGAAGGGGCTTTGGGAGTTAAAAGATTGGGCTAAACCTAATCTTAAACCGGTGCCCACCCCCATTCTAACTACTATACTATCTCGTAGAGGACAGATGTCTACACTTGCCTATTCTAAGTATGCTTGGGTCACATCTCTACAACGGTCAGCTTCAAGGGAAAGGAGAGAGCAGTGACAACGGCTGCAACACATGGGTGGTGACATCACCCAAAGAATTACTATGGGGCTTCCGTTGGCTGTCCCTCCTCAAACTGGCGCTGAGAGCCGATCACGTGACCAGAGCAGCCTTAGACATTTAGTGTATAGACATTTTTCTTCTACTGGCTAGTTGGTATAGTTAGTACTAAGGACTTCGAATGGGGGGTGGAAGCAGGTTTAGAATTAGAAAGATTACGCTCAGACTCCTACATTATATTTAAGCATTAAAAATATAACTTTGTAGGTTTGGGTGAATCGCTGGAGATTAAATACTTTTACCAACACAAGAAAAAAAAAAAATACTACAACAAACTATTAAAGTAGTATTTTAGACAGGGTGGACAAAAATAATTGATTTTTTTTAATCGGTTTTCGATTATATCAAATTTTAACATGCTTAGAGTAAAAAAAAAAAATCTAAAGAGTATTCTATTTAAGATAAAATTTAGCTAAAGTGGAGTTCCACCCAAAAGTGGAACTTCCACTCAGATTCCTCCCCCCCTCAGGTGACACAGTTGGCACATTTCAGGGGGGAGGGGGGTACAGATACCTGTATATTACAGGTATCAGTACCCACTTCCGGCATAGATAGCTGCAGAATTTGCGGTTATTTACGCCACTTCCTGCTCCCTCCCCGCTGCCTACTGGGAAACACGGGTCCCAGAGACAGCAGGGACCATCCGTATTGCGCTGCGTGACTCGCGCATGAGCAGTAGGGAACCGGGAAGTGAAGCCACACGGCTTCACTTCCTGATTCCCTTACCGAAGATGGGAGGCGGCAGCACCCGAGGACGGAGAGACGGTTCAGCCTCGGGGGCCGACATCGCTGGACCCTGGGACAGGTAAGTGTCCATGTTTTAAAAGTCAGCAGCTGCAGTATTTGTAGCTGCTGACTTTAAAAAAAAAAAAAAAATTTGAAAGAGCTTAGTTATGTAGCATGAGACTGTACATTCTGCAATATTTACATTTTTTGGTAAATTCATGCAATGAATCCAAGCTCTGCAAGCTGAGATAACATTCACACAATTTCACAGAAACCATGAGAAATCAAAGTTCAGGAATATTCCTTTATCCCATTGTTTTGCAAATCTATGTACACTTTAAACTGTATGATTGAATCTGTTCTGATATCTGAAATAACCTTCACTTTGTTTGCAAATATTAAAGATTCTAACTACCAGTAAGAATAACTCCTTACATTTAAACAGCACCTGTCATTTCAGATCCATCATGGCAGCGCCTGTTAGCGGGTATCCACTCACCTGCTGCCGCCGTCACATCCCTCACCTTGGTGTGTCACTGCTGCATCACCAGCCGACCCACTAAAGTCAATGGAGTAAAGAAACAGATACTTGTCGGAACACCATGGATTGACAAAGTAGCATCCAAACGGATAGTTTATTGCATGCTCACAACACAAGGAGAGTGCAACGTTTGAGTCACACAGGACCCCTTCGTCAGGCATGTGATGGGGTCACGCACAACTCCGAAACGTTGCACTCATGTTGTGACCATGCAATAAACTATCCGTTTGGATGCTACTTTGTGTCGATCCATGGTGAGCTGGCAAATATCTACTTTGACTTAAACCAGTATCCAGCTGGTTGTTGCTGCAGCACCCAATGTTTGTGAGCTTATCCAGGAAGGTGTGCGATGGGAATATGAAGTATTAAAGTGAATGGGACTGTCGGTGAGTCAACAGCAGGTCAAAGGAGCGCTGTGGGACAGATGACGGTTGCACTTTAAAAATGAGGATTTAAAGAGTAGATTTATATCATGCCTTTTTACTAGTGATTTAAATCAAATCCACCCTGATTTTAGAATATCCGTCATCGATTTCAGAACATGTGAAGCCCCTCTGTCAACTTGTAGTCTCCTGCTTGTAAACCCCACTTAGGCTGGCCATACAGGTGTCGAATCTCGACTGGTTCAGCAGGAACCGGTCGAGATTTAAACCATTAATGGGCAGACTGAATGTAGCGATAATGACTGTTCTTGTCCCCGCTGGGAGAAGACAATCGCTCGGCTGGAGGGATTCTTCTGTCACTGTCGATAGTTAAATCTTGCGTTGCAGGAAAGAAATTTGCACCGTCTATGATAGGCCTTAAATTTAAAAATTTGCTGTTGACAAAAGTTGAGGCAAGCACCGTTTAAAATTGCTCTTCAACAAGTGAAAACCCAAGTAGTGGCTACTAAATGCCAGCACTATTCCAACAACTGTCTGATAGAAAAGCAAAGTTGGGGGGGGGGGGGGGGGGGTGTTCGGGGAATCGCAACCTTGGCAAATAGAGTGTGCATTAGAAAAAAGGTCTGTTTTTTTATTTGTAAATGGAGGATCACCGTCAGGCTAGGTTCACATGCAGTTCTGCAAGCTGCGTTTTGTGCAGGCATGGCAGACCATGCATCTGATTGGGCTGCTGTACCTGCTAAAATGCAGGGAAAAGGTCCCTGCAGCATTTTAGAAAGTCACAGCATGCATGGTAACCTCAAGTGCCGTGCGGTTCCCAGTGAGTGTGATTAGGATTAAAAGCACCTGCACGCATCCAGCAAGTTTTTCTGTGGGGGTGGTTGTGGCTGCAGGAACAGATGTGGACCCTGCAGCGGGAGCCACCCACACAGATGTGGACCTATCCCAACATTAACACGCTTTAGTTTATTTTTACTGTTGAAAGTTGACACTAAAGAACCGGTCATCTCATGTCAATGTTTGGCAGGGAAGTCCAACATTAATGTGACAAGTTATTGTCAAGCACCACCACAAATCTCACAGTGAAGCTTCCAAGGATTAGCCAAGGATATCCCCAAAATAAACTCTGGAAGACATACCCTGCGAGCCAGCAGCAGACCCGTGCAATAGGCGGCAGCGTAGTTTGTTAGCCCAGCCTTGACACCGAATTTGGGAAGTTCATGGCCATAGGCAGCACACACGATCATGTCGCCTTCAATCCTGGCATAGGCAATCTGCAGAAATCAATGTAAACATCAGTAACTTACAAGCAACAGCAAAAAAAAAAAAAACACAAGATTTGCAACATTTCATATCAGTAACTCTTGTTCTGAAATGATCTGAAAAATCTTAAGTGAACTACAGGAATATTAGAGTCCATTTTAGTTTTTGTTTTTACACACAAAAATCCCTCGTAGTCCAAATAAGTGTTAAATTCTATCAGGAAGGTAGATAGAACTGGCAAGAGAGCTACATGTCACCATATAGTAAGGGGGACCTTTAAAAAAGATGGGGGAACAAATCTCAGCAACACCCGCCCCCCCCCCCCCAAAAAAAATAAAAGCTAAAAAGTTAGTGCTGTTCACATTGCAGAGGTCACTAATACTCCCAAAGGAGATGCTCTTCCCTGTGTTACAGCAGATCCACGAGAAGTGATCACACTAAGCCCAGCTTCCCCAACTTAGATCTCCAGACCTCAAAAGACCAGACATATGTGTCCCATGTGTACATACCTGGCAGATGATGTCTCTGTTAGTGATACGCACAATCATCCTGTATTTTGGGGTGTTGTACTTGTTTTTGTCCTGGATGACCAGTCTCTTGCGGGCATAGTAGTCAGTTTTGCCCTCTGAAAAAGAAAATCATCATTAAACATGCCCACTAGGAGAACCCCACAAGGCAACAAAGAGAAAACTCTACGTACCTCTCCTTCTGCGGAACTTAACCTGGTACCTCTTGAAATAAGCCTTGTTCTTCACAACTTTTACGAACCCCTATGAAAACAGAACAATGGTAACCTTCAGAAAAGCAGTTTTGCTCTAAACCAATCCCCCACCTTGAGGGTCCATGCACACTGGGCTTAAAGCTTCTACAAGAGTTTTGCCTGCAGCAGCAGCTCAATGTTATCCTATGTGTCCATGCACATTACAACATTTAGAGACATTTTTTAAGCTCCCCATTTAGGAGGCAGGAAAAACAAAAAAAAGCGCTTAACACGCCTAAACCTGCGTGCAAAAATGCTCTAAGCATTTTTTCCCTGCCAAAGAAAACTGCTTTTTTTTTTTTTTAAAGCCCAGTATGCATGGAGCCTTAGGTGTGAATGAGTTACAACCTCAGGATTTGTGTCCCTCTGCAAAAGCTTCACCCATTTTTCATGATGACCATTTTCCTCCCTGAGGACCCCTTCAAACCACATGTGTTGGGACGCATTGCCCAACAGTCCCAATGTATATTGACAAGGCAATCTGCCTTACGTACTCTAGTTCAGGTCACACCAATGTGCTTTGTTAATGTTGTAGAAAGTTAAATGAAATGGCATTCTGTGATCTCAGCCGTGGTTCATACATATGTGACATGGGAAATGCAGCAAATCCTGTGCATTTCCAGCACCGCGATGAAATTGCACGTCGTTCATCTGATCTGCTGCAGGTGTCAATGTTAAGTTAACGACACCATGAAATCGCTCGCAAAACGCAGTGCAAATCCCTGAATCAGATTGCATGGGTGTGAATACCCAAGTGATCTGATTCCAGTGCTGCAAAAAAATAAAAATAGGAGGTTCTGCACAATTTGGAAGCACAGCAATCTGAGCCATATAAAATTAATGGATCAAATCGCACTGCAAAGAGTCGTATGTGATGCAATTCACATTCTAAATCGCATGCAGTTCCCACACCGCTATAGTGTGAACCAGGACGCAATGTTATAAAGCGATTCAGATGCTGCATTGTAAAGTTGCTCCAAACTGCAAGATTGCCCATCAGCGTACAGGGTTCTGTGTTTACAGGACTTTTCCATGGACGATGGAGCCCATCAAGTGGGTCCCAGTAATCATTGACGGAGACCCGCTGATCGTCTTATGCTGTAACAAAGCTGGGGCGCGGGGTTGCCCCTTAGCTGAAAGCGCCGATCAGGTATCAGATACGTGACCCCTGGGCACAGCGGCCACCCTGCCGCAGTAGATATACATGGGGTGGTCTGCAAGTAGCTAAAGTTTACAGTAGAAGACATGTGTCATACAAAGCACAGCACATGTTGTGAATAAGATTTAACACTAAACTAGAAAAAAGCCTACATTTCCAGATGTCACTGGAACAGGAATCGTGGGGAAATCATGCAAAGGGGGACACCTGATCCAATGACAACCACCTAAAAAGGATTTGCCATTCTTTTGGGAAGATCTGACTTCCTTTTTCAGGACAGGAAGTGAAGGAAAACCTCCCCAAAAGGGACACAGAAAGAAACCCCAACACCAGGGGATAATTACTAGCCCTTTCCAAATAGATAAAAAAGGCCATTAGAAGCACTTTAAGGCCCCGTACACACTGGTGCGCTTTTGCTACACTAAAATGCACTTTTGCAGTGTGACAAAAGTGCATGAAAACGAGCGCCCGTTACATTCTATTCACATCTATGCGTTTTAAAGCTTCCAACATCTTTGGTGCCCTGCATGAAAAACACACCTTCCATTATATAGTCAATGAAAACGCACTGCGCAGAAAGTGTCACTGTCTTTACCCAGGTCAACAGGGATGAAAACACATGTGTTGTATTAAATATGAATGCACTAAAAACATGAGATAGATAGAGATATCTCTCTATATCTACACACAAGAAAATGCATTGTGCTTTGAGTTAATTTTAATGCAATGCATTAAAAACACACAAGACAAATAAAAAATTAACACACATTGCATCTCACAACACACCAGTGTGACCGGGCCCCAAGAATGAAGGCCCAACTATTATGGGCCCCTGACACGTCACAAGAAATCTATGTATACAGCCAATGACAGATTATTATTAAATGCTACAAGGCCTAATCCAATGTACATTTAGCACAGGCCAATGTAGGGTCACTGCTGGGTGAGGATCACCACCAGTAAAGAATGGGGTGCCTAGGAACATACGATCTATGGGTACATAAAGCAATATGGAGATCCCCATCCTGTATAGAAGACATTGGCTGTGATTAGGATACACTGTACACCACCATTCCTGATCACATAGACTGTACCATCAGATAATAGGGGTGATCAGCCATGAGAGCTCCCCCTGCCATCATAGTGGTGACAGCGGTGTGTAGAATAGATAATATAAAATATTCCCCCCTCCAGACACACATATATAGAGATCTATAGAGATATTAGAGGGCTGGCAGAGGGGACACAGGTTCGCAGGCAGTTGAGGGAGGGGGGAGGGAGGCGGCCGGCCCAGCACTGCAGCAGCCATTAGGCCACGCTGGAAGCCGCTCAGACTCTCCACCAATCTAAAGCCATCCGAAGCCGCCCGGCCGTGCCAGCACCTCGCAGCCGCAGCACACGGTGAGGGGAAGAGTACGCTGTGTATTGGCGGGGATATGGAGCCGGGGTACTGACCATTTTTCCGGATTTTGTCCCGTCGAGGCTAGGACCGGAGAGTCACAGCGCTCACGTAAGGGCGCTGGAGAACTGGGAAAAGGCCGTGCGCAGTGCGCATGCTCAGTATGTAGGGTGCCGCGCGGCCGACTGGGAAGTTCTCTAAACCAAGAGGAGCTGCCTGGTCTATGTGAAAGGTGTGCGTATCCGAGAGTGCTGCCAACTGCTGGTAGATGGACTGCATAGCTTACCGTCCAGTATGCAGAACCAGGGAGAGAACCTGAAAAAAAGTGGTACTTTAGAAGATCCAAGTAGTTTGACTTTATGAAAATTCAATGCAATACAAAAAAAAAAGCAGTATATGCTATATTTACAAAAAAAATTCACCCAACACCAACTGTGACAATGACAATGTTGTCAGTGATCACTTACCTACAGGGCACTGTTACCCCCTTCCTGCCCAGGCCAATTATCAGCTTTCAGCGCTGTTGCACTTTGAATGATATTTGTGCGGTCATGTAATACTATACCCAAACAAAATGTTTATTACATTTTTGAAACAGAGCTTTCTTTTGGTGGTATTTAAGCACTGTTTTTTTTTTTTTTGGTAAAAAACATTTAGAAAAAAAAAGTTTTTCTTAGTTTCTGTTATAAAGTTTTGTAAATAAGTAATTTTTCTCCTTCACTGATGTGCGCTGAGACTGCACTGATGTGCGCTGATGAGAATGCACTGATGTGCACTGATGAGACTGCACTGATGTGCACTGATGAGAATGCACTGATGGGCATCGATGAGGAGGCACTACTATGCAGCACTAATGGGCACTGATAGGGGGCACAGATATGCAACACTGATTTTTCAGGTTCTTTCCCTGGTTTTGCATAGAGTTTATTTTTGGTACTTGATCCACGCTGTATATCAATGAGTTAGTGGACTTGGTGCTGCTGGTTTCAGCAACACCTATTTTTAGGTTTTGGTAAAATAGTTTACTGTTGTTAATGTGTCTTGGTTAATGCTTTTGGGGGGCAAAAAAGCATCATGCATGACGTGATGGTTCAGGGAACATTGCTCCACACAACACGTTAGGCATCATACCACAGGGTGAATGTATTTATTGAATAATTAGAACTATATCAGTGGCATGGGCTGTTAGTGTCCGGGGCAAGGCAAGCAATTTGCGCTCCCTAACTCATGGACTTTTAGCACTCCCTGAGTCCCTAACACTAGAACAGTATTAAACCCCTTATGGTACATTCTAGGATTATTCATACCTATATACACTATGTTGTCAAAAGTATTGAGACATCTGCCTTTACACCCACATGAACTTTAATGGCGTCCCAGTCTTAGTTTGTAGGGTTCAATATTGAGTTGGCCCACCCTTTGCAGCTATAACAGCTTCAACTCTTCTGGAAAGCCTGTCCACAAGGTTTAGAAGTGTGTCTATGGGAATGTTTGACCATTCTTCCAGAAATGCATTTGTTAGGTCAGGCACTGATGTTGGACGAGAAGGCTCACAGTCTCCACTCTAATTCATCCCAAAGGTGTTCTATCGGGTTGAGGTCAGGACTCTGTTCAGGCCAGTCAAGTTCCTCCACCTCAAACTGGCTCATCTATGTCTTTGTGGACCTTTTTGGACCACTAATTGTTATGCACTGCACTAACACACTACACTGACACTAAACTGACACTACACTATACTGACACACTATACTGACACACTATACTCACACTACACTAATGCCGCGTACACACGGCCGGACTTCCCGACAGAAAAAGTCCAATAGGAGCTTTTGGTCAGACATTCTGACCGTGTGTATGCCTAGAGTTGCCACCTGTCCAGGATTCAACCAGACAGTTTGGGTTTGGAATCATGTGTCCGGGTTTCAAACTGCCTGAAACCCGGACACATTATTCAGACTGGACTCTGGCCTCCCAGCAGGGTTTCTGGCTGTAGTTGTCTTATGCCTCGTTTCCACTGAGCGGATCGGTTTGGTTCGGTTCGGTACGGTACGCTATTTTGGGTGTTTCCATTATGAAAGCGGCCCATACAACCGAACCGAACCGTTCCATTCAGGGTCCTGCTTCAGATGTGGGGCCATAGAAAATGGAACGGTTCGGTTAGGGCGGAGCTACGATACATTCCACTGATTGGCGAACGTGTGACGCCATGCTAGGCATTTTTTCTAAACCCACGTATGGCCCCTGTTGGTCCGACTTGCAGTGGAAACGCTCGCCTGAATAGGCCGGACTATTCTAGGCCTTCCAAACTGTACGGCCCCGAACCGATCCGCTCGGTGGAAATGAGGCATAAGCTGAGAGTGTTTGTTACACTCTCTTTCACACTGCCCAAAGCCAGCACTAACAATCCCCGCACATACAGATGGGAGAGGAGAGAGGGCTCGATCTGCTTCTCTTCATCCCACCCTCACCCCTCTGTGTCTGCCCACATTCCAATCCCCAGCGCTGTGCCTCAGAAAAGGGAAGTTGGCGCCGGAAATTTGAAGTCCAGCAGCCTCAGATACATCTGGATAAGAAGTGCTGACTGCCAAGAGGTGAGTAAGCTCACCATCCATCCCTGTCTGTGACTGAAGTCTCCCCCTTCTCTCTCCTGCGTCTGAGTGAATACACTAAGGTAAATCAGGGTTCTCAGAGCACCACTTATCACAGTTCCCCTTTACACCGGAGGCCACAGTGTTCCCCCTTACATCAGAGTCCTCACCGTGCATCAGAGTACTCAGTGTTCCCCCTTAAATCAGGGTTCCCAGAGCATCCCTTATGTTAGAGTCCTCAGAGTTCTCCCTTACATCAGAGTCTGCAGAGTCCCGCCTTACAGTGAAAGGGAACTCTGTGGATTCAGATGTAAAGGGGGAACTCTGTGGACTCTGATGTAAAGGGGGACTCTTGTGATTAACTTCATATTAGAAATGTTATTTAATTGCAAAATATATGTATAGTTTATACTATAAAAAAAATTCCTGTGCGCCGCTAAAGTGTTCGGGTTTGACTTTAAGAAAAGGTGGCAACCCTATGTATGCCCCATCGGACTTTTTCTGTCAGCATTTCCGATGGACTCAGATATAGAACATGTTCTAAATCTTTCCGTCGGAAATGCCAACGGAGTTTAGCCCGTTGGCAAATCCGCTCATGTGTACACGGCATAACACTCTACACTCAGAGTCACAATAAGTGAAGACACTAACTCGCTAGTAGCAAACTGAGCCCTGCTCTATCTATCTCCTAGAGCTGCACGATTCTGGCCAAAATGAGAGATTCTCATTTCATTCTAGAATCTCAGGGGGAGCGGCCGGTGTTTGTGTGGAGAGGCTTCTGCGGGTTGTAGCGGCTTCTGTGACAAGAGAGACCAACCGAGATTTTCCGGACAGACACCGGGAGACACCGACCGAGACTTACCAGAGAGACACCGACCGAGACTTACCGGAGAGACACCGACCGAGACTTACCGGAGAGACACCGACCGAGACTTACCGGTAGGCACCGGGAGAGACTTACCGCAGAGACACCGACCGAGACTTACCGGGAGGCACCGGGAGAGACTTACCGGAAAGACAGGCCGCTGGTCACAGCCGGGAGAGAAGGCTACCTCTAACAAAGTGTGCACAGACGTCTGATAAGGATTTCGGAGATGAGGCTGAACTACCCTATTAGGACATCCAGATCTACAGTCCATAGGATGCTGTTTGGGGCCTGATAACCTCTGGGTTCTGGTGAGTTTGAACCCCTTGCGGGTGTGTGGAGCATGCGGTGGTGAAGTGTTTGGTGAATGGTGCACTCATCAATCTACTACCAGTTACACCCTGTATATCCACTAGAGACTCTTTATTCATTTCAGTTTTGTAATTTTGAGTGATTGCAAACTAATCTATCAGGTTTATAATTTCTGCCTGATAGAAGCTCCGCTTTGATGTTTTATTTATTTTTACATCTTTTCTACTAATTATGGGATGCCCATGATAGTAACAACAGAACCTGGGACAAATTCCCCCCTTTTACAGCTTCCACTTTTTTCTCCTGCACAAACTTTATCCTTTGCACAGCTCTGCTGGGTTTACTTCTTTGGGAGCTAACAGTCCTTTTGTTAGCTCAGCAACAGCCCCTTACGGGCTAGGAACTCTCACTCCCTTGGAAAAGTAACACATGTGGAGTGAACTGCATCCTGCAACTTCTTCTGCTTCCCTGTAGACACTGATCCCGGCTCGCAATTCAGCAGAAAATGCTAGCACATCTGGCTGTCACTTCACAAGCCTATCTGGCTGCTTCTTCTTCTCAGTCTACCTGACTGACTTGAGATTTCCCAGAGCAAGGTTAGATGAAGACTTAAGCACACCACTGTCTCAAGAGAGACCTGCTACAGCTGGCAGTCTCTCCCCTTGTCTGTCCCTGCACCGTGCTGATCTACTCGCTGTCTTTCTTTGCTCCTGCTGGCTCTCCGTAAAGTTTTCCTCCAACTGCCTCTTGTGGTAGAATCCTTCCAGGCCAGCCTCCCGTGGTAAAACCCCTCCCTGGCAGGGGTCCCTCAAGGGTCACTGACAGAATACCTCAGCATTGCTTCTCCATCTTCAACCCGACTCCCCTGCTAGCATAGCTTGCTTTTATTTAAAAGGCTCTTTAGTTCCCTGCCAGCCCACTTCCTGGGGATTGGCTAAGGGTCCCTAAATATGCAAGACAACCTTCCTAGCCTCCGCCCACAAATTTATAGAATATTTTCCACCATTCTAGAGCCAGGGGGAGGCACCAGAGAGATGCCAGGATGAGTCACCCAGCCCTGAACTCTAGTAACTCTGACCCAGATTCCATGGCACAGGCTTAGCACTGGGCCAGACTAGAAATTACCTGCACTGCTGCTAGTAACACACTAGAGGGTTCAACATATAGTATATATTTATTATTATTTAATGACTAGACTAAGGGAATAATATACAGTAAATTATACTGGTGGTCTTTACCTAAGGATGGGGGCCCAGGGACTGTTATGTCTGCTCTGCTGCTGCGTGTGTGCCATGGCCATGGAAATACAAAGGCTTCCTCCACTCACAGCCTGAGCCTCTGATTGGCTGCCTGCAGCCTTTTATTATTGGTTGAATCTGGGATATCTCTTTGCCTACAGTAGTCAAAGAGATATCTTCTTGGATTTAACCAATAATAAAAGGCTGCGGTCAGCCAATCAGAGGCTCAAACTATAAATAACAAGGAGACCTTATATACAGCAGACCGGGCAGCCTGGGGCTCAGGCTGTAAATGGAGAGGCCTGAAGCCCTTAATGATGTCACAGCAGAGCAGCCAGCCATCAACCCCTATGTACCCAGATAACAAGCAATTGAGCTGCAAGTTTGAAAATTACTTGCAAAGCTATTGCTAGACTTGCCAGACTTCACAAGTTTGTTGCACAATTGCAGCAAGTCCACATTGCATGACTCCAGAACAACTTTCTTTGCAAACATTCTGCAAGTCTGCTGCAAGTTCTGCTTCAGTTATGTTGTTGTCAGAACCCATGAATTAGACTGAGACAGAAGTACAGTTAAATCACACTTGTTTAATAATAATAAAAAAAAGGTAAACAGAGTAAACGTAGTCAAAACATAGCCAGAGTTCAGGAACCGGAACGGATAGCCAGACGAGCCAAAACGTCAGGGAGCCAGAGAGGAGCGTAGTGGAACAGCAAGCAGGATCTGGAGCCAGAAGGAATATCAGCCAAGCAAGTGTTTAACAGGAACACAGGAGAGCGTCTCTAGAGATGTGACCAAGGCGAAGGCAGAGATCATCTGGACGGGATGGCTTAAGTAGGTAGGACTGACGAGCAGGATATCATCAACAGGTGAGTCACTGTGGAGAGATAGGAGCTGGCAATTAGCCAACAGCTGAGCGGCCAGCTGTGAGAAGGAAGGGCTGAGCCCAGCCCTGACAGTACCCCCTCCTCAATGACCCCTCCCCCTCAGAGGACCACCAGGCTTGAAGGGAAAACGTTTATGGAAATCGTGGAGGAGGACAGGGGCATGTACGTCTGAGGATAAGACCCAAATGCATTCCTCCGGACAGTATAAGCACCCACGGAACCTACGGGAGTCAACAATGGACTGTACTTCATACTCCTCATGGTTCTCAACCTGTACAGGGTGAGGACGAGGCAACAAGGTGGTAAAGCGGTTGCAGACCATAGGTTTTAATAAGGAGACATTCAAGATACGCATATTAGAAGGAAGGTCTGATGCGTAAGCCACTGGGTTAATCCTGCGAAGAATATGTAAAGGCCCAATAAACCGAGGTGCGAACTTCAGTGAGGGAACACAAAGTCGGAGGTTGCGAGATGACAGCCAGATCCTGTCCCTAACCTGGTAGGAAGGCGCAGGCAGGCATCTGCGGTCAGCATGGAGTCTGTACCTATCATTAGCATGTCGCAAAGCCTTCTGAACTTGTGCCCAAGTGGAACGAAGACCATGGAGATGCCCTCTAACACAGGAATACTCTGTGGAACAAATGAGTCAGGCAACATGGAAGATTGGAAACCATGGTGTCATGTACTTGGGTGTATTTGAACGGGATGTTCCTCGTCCCACAGCTGCAGTCTTACTTGTTGTGCCACAGAGGAGCTCTGGAGTTATAGCTATGTTCTCTTAGTTTGATGCATTACCTTGGAATCACTAGCCCCACCTGCTGCCAGCTGTGGACAATCTACAATCAAAGCAGCCCATAAATAGCAGCACTTCCTATCTCTCAGTGCCCGTTTGTTTGGACTAGCTTCCTGGGTGTTTTGACTGCTTTGTGACTCTGAATACCGTATTTGAACTTCTGCCTGAATTCCTGACTACTCTCTAGCCTGCTGATTTTGTACCTCACCACCAGCTCGTGTATGACCTTTGCCTGCCTGACCAATCTCTGGATTTCGATTGTGCACCGCTTTGCCTGATCTGTTGCCATCCTGATCTGCTTGACTAAGTTTTTGCCTGAATCCTCAGCACACACTTCGGACACTACCTATCACCTACCTTACATATAGTTCATCATAAACGGGACATTCGGGAAGCAGAATTCAAGGCACTAATGTGAGAAAACTTCGCCCACTGTAAGAGGTCTGACCAGTTGTTATGATGGTCAGAAATATAGCAAAGTAGGAATTGCTCCAAGGACTGATTGGCTCATTCTGCAGCCCCCGGGTGATACGCAGAGGAGAAAGCAAGCAGAATTCCCAACTTTGCACAAAAGGCTCACCAGAACCGGGACACAAACTGACTACCCCTGTCCGAGACAATCGCCTTGGGTAGCCAAGGGGAGAAGAAAGATCTCCTGAACAAAAATGGAAGCCATTTCCTTAGAAGTGGGCAACTTTATAAGTGGAATACAATTGGACATTTTCGAGAACCGGTCAAAAAACCATATAGAAAACTATGTTGCCCTGGGAGTTGGGTAACTCCACAATGAAATCCATAGACAAGTGGGTCCAGGTGACAATTTCTTGGAAAAGTATCCACAAGGATGCATAGCGCTCTCAGAGGTAGGATGTTGAGACAGAAGGGCGCCAACTCCAGTCTTAGAAGCATGAACCTCAAGGATAAAAGGTAACGCAGTATCAGGATGTGCCAACACAGGAGCAGAAACAAAGGCAGCCTTTAGACTCTCAAAGACCTTAATGGACTACAGAGACCAACTCTGTGGGCTACCGTCCTTTCTGGTCATATCAGTCAGCTTGACCAGAGATGAGAAGTTACGAATAAACTTCCGATAATAGTTGGCAAAGCTAAGAAAACGCTGCAGAGGATGTAAACCCATGGGTTGGGGCCACTGTAGGACTGCTGCAAGTTTCTCTGGGTCCATCGAAAAACCAGCAGTGGAAATGACATAACCCAGGAATTTAACCTGTTCACAATGGAATTTGCATTTCTCCAATTTACAATAGAGATTGTTCTCTCTTAGTTTCTGAAGCACACAACAGACATCTGTGTGGTGGCTCTCAAGGGACTTGGAAAATATGAGGATATCGTTGAGATAAACCACCACACATAACTGCAACAAATCTGTAGAGGTCTGTAGAGGTCCCCTGTCAAGAGCTTCAATGGCAAGTGGAGAGTCACGCAGTCACAAAGGCAGCATTAATGAACAGGCCTGCAGCCCCAGGATCGATTAGAGCCTGTATCTCGATGGACGACTCAGTCCAAGATAAGGTAACCAAAACTAGGAGCCTATCCTTCTGGATAACTGGGGACAAAACAATGCCACCTAAGGTCTGTCCGTAACAGGACCTCAAGGTTCGGGCATTCCCTGGACGGGTAAGACAAGACTTCAAAAGTGACCTGCCTGGCCACAATAAAGACACAATCTCTCCCTCCACCTAAAGGTTCTCTCATCCGCAGAGAGACGCGTGAAACCCAAGCGCATGGGTTCACCTTCACTGACCGACTCGGTACCAGGAGGCATGGGAGGTGAGGGAGGCAAGGGTGGAATTGCAAAGCTCGGAGACAAAATGTACAGGAGGCTTCTGCAAGTGCTCCTTAAGAGTCTTTCTCTGAGTCTGGAGTCAATGAGGATGACAAACGTGATCAACCTCTCCAACTCAGTGGGCATATCCTGGGCTGCTATCTCATCCTTGATGGTATCCGAGAGGCCATGAGAAAAAGCAGCCACGAGGGCCTCATTGTTCCAAGCAACCTCTGCTGCCAGAGTACGGAATTCGGCAACAGTTCTTGTACTCTGTTTGATGGACATGAGGCACTTGGCAGCATGCAGGAACGTCAAATACCCCTTTAAAAGATGCCACAAACTCAGGGTAACTCAAGTCAACAGGTTTTTGCATCTCCCATAGAGGGTTTGCCCAGGCTAGGGCTCTCTCAGAAAGCAAAGATATCACAAAACCTACTTTGCTTCTGTCCGTGGGAAACGCCTGGCGCAGCATCTCAAAGTATATCTCAAACTGGTTGAGAAACCCTCTGCATTGGACTGGATCGCCCCCAAATCGCTGGGGAAGCGGAGTGCAACCAGACATACCTCTTATAGAGGTAATACTCGAGGCGTGTGCCGGCACAGAGACTGAAGCAACAGCAGGGACAGCCTGCAACACAGGTTGTACCGGAGCAGCCACAATAGGAGATTCCAGATGAGCCGTGCGACTCAGGAGCATTTGTAACACCATGGCAAACTGATCCATGTGGTGATCCTGCTCATCCAATCTGGAAAAAATATTACCAACAAGTGGATTGACTGCATCTTCTGAATTCATGGGCTTCACCTACTGTCAGAAACCATGAATCAGACTGAGACAGAAGTGCAGTTAAATCACACTTGTTTAATAATAATTAAAAAAAAAAAGGTAAACAGAGTAAATGTAGTCAAAACATAGCCAGAGTTCAGGAACCAGAATGGATAGTCAGACAAGCCAAAACATCAGGGAGCCAGAGATGAACGTAGTAGAACAGCAAGCAGGATCTGGAGCCAGAAGGAATGTCAGCCAAGCCAAGGCAAGTCTTTAACAGGAACACAGGAGATGTGATCAAAGCGAAGGCAGAGAGCTTAAGTAGGCAGGACCGACGAGCAGGATCATCAACAGGTGAGTCGCTGTGGAGAGATAGGAGCTGGCAATGAGCCGACGGCTGAGCGGCCAGCTCAGAGAAGGAAGTGCTGGGCCAAGCCCTGACAAGACGGCCCTGCTACTAACCATTAACCATTAACCTTTTATTTCTAGATTGCGTTGTGGTTCTACCATCACAGTGGCTCCTTCTACGTGCCTTCTAGCCACCACAGGAAGGGGCACACTAGCTCCTGACGGGGTTGTACAGTAACCCGCTGGCGTGGCGGAAGATCCCAACTTTCTCTGTATATTTGTGACATGATGTCTGAACAGCCCGACAAGCATTAACTAGATTCTGTAGCTGGGTTTCAGGCCATTCAGACCGCTGTGTGGGAGCCTCCCGCAGAAGGTGGGTTAAGTCCAGTTCCTTCAGAACGTTCATGCCCAACACCACTGGAATATCTGGGAAGGAAGCATCATGGGTCACCACCACCCCGACCCGGGTGAGGGTCTGCCCATAGACCTTTATGGACATCCAGATGACCCCTATTACCGGAATAGGCAGATTATTTGCAGCTTTCAGATTTAGGCATGTAGGATCTTGAGTTGGGGTATTGCCAAAATGGTGCTGGTAGAAGTGAGATGCCATGGCAGTGACCTCTGATCCAGTGTCCACCAAACAGCTGGCCAGCTGGCCACTGAAAGTCACAGTTACTACTAGCCATGTGGATATCATCATAGGATCTCGTTGGGGCTGTGAATAAACGCTTCCCGTGAGTTGCCCCTCTGCCACAAGAACCTCTAGTTTAAGGGATGCTGTTGGGCAATCTTTGCTCCCTTTCCAGCACAGTTACTGGAAATGTGGCCTAACCATCTGCACTGCCAGCACATGCGATCTGTATCCGGGTCTTTCCGGAGTGGGTTGCGTGTAGCACTAGGTTGGGCAGACCCGCTCCAAGTAGCTGACATTTCCTGTTTGAGGGAGGTCGAGGCTGCTCTGATGTACGCTGATGTGCACTGATGAGGCTGCACTGATGTGCACTGATGAGGTTGCACTGATGTGCACTAATGCATTGCACTGAGGCTGCACTGATGGGCACTGATAAGCGGCACTGATAAGCTGCAGTGATAAGGCAGCACTGATAGACACTGATAAGCTCCACTGATGGGCACTGATAAGCGGCACTAATGTGCCCTGATAAGCTCCAGTGATGAGGCAGCACTAATAAGCACTGATAAGGGGCACTTATAAGCTACAGTGATGAGGCAGCACTGATGGACACTGATAAGCTCCATTGATGGGCACTGATAAGCAGCACTGATGTGCACTGATAAGCTCCAGTGATGAGGCAGCACTAATGGTCACTGCTAATCTGCAGTGATGAGGCAGCACTGATGGACACTGATGGGCACTGATGAGACTCCACTGATGAGGCTCAACTGATGGGCACTGATAAGCAGCACTGATAAGCTGCAGTGATGAGGCAGCACTAATGGACACTGATAGGCGACACTGATAAGCTGCAGTGATAAGGCAGCACTGATGGACACTGATGGGCACTGATAAGTGCCACTGATGTGCACTGATGGACACTAATGGGTACTGATGTGCACTGGTAAGCGCCACTTATAAGATGCAGCAATGAGGCAGCACTGATGGGCACTGATGAGCACTATGGGGCATTGATGAACACTATTTGGCACTGATGAGCAGTATAGAGCACTGATGGTCACTGTTAAAGAGGAACTGCAGTCTGCTCACATAATTTGTAATTAAAACATATTTGCCATTCTGAAGCTTCCCTCCAACCACTTTGCATATTATTTTATATATACTGTGATTCTGTACTTACCAAATATGCTCCTCAAATATCCCTCCACTGAGTCTGGCTGCATCAATTTTAACTGTGGGCAGCGGAAGATGCTGCCTGTTCACTTCCTGGATTTACACAGACACACAGAAGCACACCTTCAGCTCTGCAGCCCTGCAGCTTTCATGGGCCCTCTTATGACTCCATCCCCCCTCCCTTGCTGGCAAACTCTCACAAGAACGAGAGAGAGCTGTGCATGATGTCATAAGCATAGGCTTTTTACCAGACAAGAAACATGAAGTGGGCTGTATAAGGTATTTACTGGCAGAAAAAAAATGTTTTACTATCCAAAGTTAAAACAACAAGGCCAGAAGATTTAATAGATGGAAAGATGAAAAATTGACTGAAGGTCCCCTTTAAGCATAGTAAGGCAAACAAAAACTCACGACACAGAGCCGATCTCTCTCCTTTCCTCACACTCGGCATCAGTGTGAGGAAAGGAGAGAGCTTAAACGGCTATAACCTTGCTTTGTTTACAAATCGATCACTGGTCACTGGACAGAGCGATCATCGGGTAAAGGGCCGCTGTGATTGGCCCTTTATCCCAATCTGTGATGCGCTGTGTCCAAGACGATCGTGGGAGGATACCATATGACACCCTCCCAGAACTGGCCGACTGCTCTGTAGCTATCATTTTGCTATAGCGAGGTCGGCAAGTGGCTAAAGCAGAACTATAGGCAAAAGTTTTTGTTTTTTTTTTACATTTTGTAAGGGAGGGTTATAACCCCTGTCAGTATTTTTAAAAAATGTTCACATCTGTGTCCCCATTGGAATATTTTTCCTTTATTACTTTTCTGGGGACAACCCAAAATTTGAGATTTTCTTTTGCTTTAACTTTCAATGCTAATGGTAGCCATGACAAATGGAGAGGATGTATTTCCCTAATGGGGGCACAGACAACAATAAGAACCTGACAGGTGTTCTAATCCACCTACACTAGTTTTTCCTTTAGTTATACTTTAAGTAAATCAACTCCAGTAATTTCCATTAGGGATGCCGATACTGAGCATTTTCACAAGTACTCGTGCTTGTGAAAATGCTCCTGATACCAAAACCGATACTTTGTGGTGCGATTTGCGTCAATACGAAATGAATGGGCTCAAATCTCACTGCAAAGAATCTCATGCAATTTGAACAGGAATGTGGTGCAATTCCTGTCTGAATCGCATGCGATTCCCCCCCCCCCCACACACACACTGATCCTGAGTGTGTGTGTGTGTGTATATATATAGAAGGGGAAAAGCGCCATTCAGTGGGTAGTTTATTAGGAATGTTAGAACTTACATTAAAGTGTTTGTTAAGGCATTTCTAGAAGACTATGCCAGCCCTTCTATTAGAGGCTGGCATAGCACACTATGTAAGTTGTTTTGAAAAACGAGTGTTCTAAATACCGAATTTCAGCTGTCTTCAGGCCGGTCACGTGACCCGTGGCTGCTTTACAGCTCCAATGGATGTCTTCTGCGGGAGGAGCCGTGATCTCCTTCTGACGTCAGTCAGGGAGATCACGTGGCCACTCATCTCCTCCGCAGAATCCATCCACCATATATGTGTATATATATATATATATATATATATATATATATATATATATATATATAATTATTATTATTATTATTATTATTATTATTAATTTTTTTTTTTTTTTGGGTTAACAAATGCTTTAATAAGTACAGTTCAAATGCAAAATCTGCATAGGTGTCCTGGTCCTGCAAATGATAGAAAACCACGGCCGCCGGAGATGCTCACAGGGCTAGAGGAGATGTATAGGAGGTCTGCCCCCAAGCTGACATCACTTCTGCCCTAAACCCATAGGTGTGCACAGCCTATTGCATTAGGGTGTGCACCCTAAAGCTCAAACACACATGCATGTGTGTGTGTCTACATATATATGACCCCGGCAAATTGATCTCTCTGCCCGCACAGTAAAAGAGAAGAGCACAGACACTTCTCTTATGGCAGAGCCAGTAAGAGGTAGATCTTTCACATGTTCCTGCTGCTACACAGAGCGATAATACTAATGCGCATGGGGTGATTAGGGTGTGCCTGGGCACACCCGGCACACCCTGTGCGCACGCCTATGCCTAAACCCATGGGGTCCTGGAACTTCTCCTCCAGCGGCTGTGATTTTCTATCATCGGCGGGACCAGGACACAATGCATTCCTGTTTAAATCGCATGCAATTTTTTGCAGTTTAATTTGGGTCCATTTGTTTTGTATTGACGCAAATCGCACCGTAAAGTATAGATATTCAGTATCGGCGAGTACTTGACCAAAAGTATTGGTACTCCTACTCGCCGATAAAGTACTGGTATCGGTGCAACCCTAATTTACATATGACCATATTTAGGTTTCTATGCATTACTGTTGAGAGAACTGCCAAAAAGGCAGAAACTACTCATAATTGGCTATTATATTTTTACATTCCTTAAAGTGGTTGTAAAGGCAGAAGGTTTTTAACATTAATGCAATCTATGCATTAGGATAAAAAACCTTCTGTGTGCAGCAGCCCCCCTCAGCCCCCCTAATACTTACCTGAGCCCCCTCTCGATTCGGCGATGTGGCACAAGAGACTCGGCTGTCCGGGTCTCTCCCTCCTCATTGGCTGTGACAACAGTGAAGCGCCATCGGCTCCCGCTGCTGTCAATCAAGTCAGTGAGCCAATGAGGATACAGGGGGCAGGGCCTAGCTGCAGCTTCGTGTCTGAATAGACACCCAGAACTGCGGCTGGACTCGGGTACCCCCATAGAAAGCTGCTTGCTGTAGGGGCACTCAACAGGAGGGAGGGGCCAGGAGCGCCAAAGAGGGACCCGAGAGGATTAGGATCTGGGCTACTCTGTGCAAAACCACTGTGCAGAGCAGGTAAGTATAAAATGTTTGTTATTTTTACCAAAAAAAAAACAAAAACAAGACTTTAGTATCACTTTAAATACCACATGCCTGGAAAACTAGTTAATTACCGCCTTCTTTTTTAATTATTTCCTTCTGTGAATTGAGTTTAACGCCTTTTCATGCAGTATTTACCAAGCTTTTTCAGCGTTTTTGCGGTGAATACCGCAAAACAGCACAGTGAATTGACAGTTTCAGGATCGCATGCGATATTTAGGAAAAATGTGTCCGGACACCTGAATACCGCATGCAATCTTTCCTTTAGTGAATGGAACCCAATATCTGGTCCAATGGATGTAGTAGTAATTCTCAGTGAATTCTCAAGGTGCTCATCAGATATTTTAGTTCTAATTTTGCCCTTCATGTGCTTCATCCTTGAAAATAGTTGAACACGTCAGTCATACGACTGTGGATCTGACTTTGCCCTGAGACTTGAATTCAGACATCAATCCGACTTCAATGAACGGGGATCCGACTTTGATCCCATCAATACCAGGTATGTCTGGTATGAATCTTTAGGGGAAACTCCACGGAAAAAAAAAAAAAAAACGGTGTGGGCCCCCCCCCCCCAAAATCCATACCAGACCCTTACCTGGCAGGTCAAGAAAGGGGAAAGGGGGTGGGGACAAGCGAGCGCCCCGCCCATCCTGAACCATACCAGGCCACATGCCCTCAATATGGGGGTGTGGGTGTTTTGTCACATGGCTTCCCTCTGCTGGGCGGCTGGGATACCCCACAGCTCCTGTCACGTGGCTTTCCTTTGCTGGACGGCTGGGATACCCCAAACACCGCTGCAGACCAGGCCACCCCAGGACTACTACCATTGCTAGACTCCTCCACATGATGAGCCTTTTTACCACCACTTTTTAGTAAGTGTTTTTAACCCCTTTGGCTAATAAAGTCCTTTTGTTCTGCACTTAGAGACGCCTTCCTTTTGTTTTGATAAGGACAAGGCCCTCTTGTTATAGGGCGCTTCTAGATTCCGATAAGTCCCCCGCCTGCAGACCCCAACAACCACCAGCCAGTGTTGTCGGGAAAAGGCCCTTGTCCTCATCAACATGGGGACAAGGTGCTTTGGGGTGCCCCAAAGCACCAACACATCCATGTTGAGGGCATGTGGCCTGGTATGGTTCAGAAAGGGGGGGCGCTCGCTTGTCCCCACCCCCTAAGGGTGGGTCTGGTATGGATTTTGGGGGGGACCCCACTTTTTTTAGCGCGGGGGGATTTCCCCTTAAAATCCATACCAGACCGAAAGGACTGGTTTGGTCCTGGAGGGGGAACAACATGCAGTTTTTCTTTAAAAAGTTCCCCTTCAAGATCCTCAGAGCACAAGTCGCATGTCAAAGTCGGATTAGTCAGTTAAGACGATGATCTGACTTTGATCCGACTTCAATGATATTCAACGGGCTGAATTAGGATCAAAGTCGGACCAAAGTAGTGCAGGAACCTTTTTCAAAGTCTGATCAACTTATGTTGGACCAGTTAAGACGGTTCTTGATTTGCACACATCATGAGACATGAGCTCCCAATGTCGGAGCGTTTGTCGTACAAGTTTGAACCCGGCCTAAGGCATGATTTTGAAGAGAGGGACATTTTTCTGTGGGAAGATGTGGGAAGTGCAAGTGTTTGCTAAGTGTAAATGCATTTTTCCGAAAAAAATCTCCCCCCCCCCCAAAAAAAAAACCATTTTTAACTGCTTGCTGACAGCCTAACATACATGTGCAGCAGCAAAGTGGCCTCCTTGCGCTGGATCATGTACCTAGTAGGTGATTCACATGCTCAGGTGGGGGGTTTAGGCGCCCACCGGCCTGGCTGTGCTGTATTTCGTTACAGCACACAAGCCGATCAGCGGGTCTCTGTCAATGATGGGCTGTCGGCTGTTCGGCACGGAACAGAACTCTGTAATTGTAAGCATTATGCCCTGTACACACGGTCGGATTTTCCGATGGAAAATGTGTGATAAGACCTTGTTGTGGGAAATTTCGACCGTGTGTAGACTCCATCACACATTTTCCATCGGATTTTCCGACACACAAAGTTTGAGAGCAGGCTAAAAAAATTTCCGACAACAAAATCCGTTGTCGGAATTTCCGATTGTGTGTACACAAATCCGACGCACAAAGTGCCATGCATGTTTAGAATAAATAAAGAGATGAAAGCTATTGGCTACTGCCCCGTTTATAGTCCTGACGTACGTGTTTTACGCCACCACATTCAGAATGATCGGATTTTCTGACAACTTTGTGTGACCGTGTGTATGCAAGGCAAGTTTGAGCCAACATCTGTCGGAAAAAATCCTAGGATTTTGTTGTCGGAATGTCCGATCAATGTCCGTGTGTATGGGGCATAACAGTGCTGTGTTCACGGTGTTCACTGACAGGGGATCTTGCTGTTTTTTTATTCCCTGCTAAGCATGAAAAAAACAAAAAACAAGATCCTTAGTGAAAGCAGCACATATCACACACATAGTTAGGCACACATTTAACCCTTTGTTCGCCCTAGATATTAACCCCTTCCTACTCAGTGTCATTAGCATATTATTAGCACTGATCACTGTATTAATGTCACTGGTGATGTCAGTGGCAGTTAGTCAGTTTCCCCCAGTGTCAGATCTCCTGCTGCACTATTGCAGTCCCATTACAAGTCGCTGATCACCGCCATTAGTAGTATAAAAAAATTTTAAAAAACTTCCCATATATACTGTATACAATAGTTTGCAGACGCTATGACTGTCACACACGCCAATCAATATACACTGATTGGGATTTTTGTTACCAAAGACATGTAGCAGAATACGTTTTGACCAAATTTTTTTAAGAAATGTGATTTTTTTAAATTTTCTATTATTGGATATATTTTATAGCAAAAAAGTAAAAAATATAGTTTTTTCCCCAAAATTTTCGCTTTTTTTGTTTATAGCACAGAAAATTAAAAAGCCAGTGGTGATCAAATACCACCAAAAGAAAGCTCTATTTGTGTGAGATCTATGGGTGTGCATAGAGGTGCATTTTTTGTAGCATCTTTCATGTGCTGACATGTATTTTAACACGTGTTTTTAATGTGTTTTGAATTTAGAATTTGGAGTGGATAGAGTTAATACTTCTTCACCAAAATATGATAATACCTATTTACAAAGTATCAAAGCATGCATTATATGCGTTGCCATTGACATCTAACATACCTTATGAATGAAGGGCTACAAGAAGCCAACATAAGCCAAAACAATATAAAATATAAGCATTTTCTCGTTCAAACAAGTGCCCAGGATTTTTAAAATCAGGCGGTTGAGCCACAGTCCTATTTTGACCCCTGAATCCCAACAGCCCATCTAAAAAATGCAATGCAGCCGTTCAGGGCTGTACCAATGCCATAATTGTAGAACAAGTTAAATGTAATGCAGTGGCGGGTGGTGAAGTTTTAGGATGGGGGCCGCCAGACCCCGACCTTCCTTTTTGACTCTTAGCACTTCTCATAAGCCCCACCCCTTATAGAATCCACTTACTCCATCCCCTGTATTCCATTTGCTTCCACCCATAGTGTCAGGAGTATACAGCTCAGCATCGAAGGACAGAGTATACAGCTTAGCATCAGGGGACAGAGTATACAGCTCAGCTTCACAGATCAGGGTATATAGCTCAGCATTACAGATCAGGGTATACAGCTTAGCCTCACAGATCAGGATATATAGCTCAGCATAACAGATCAGGGTATATAGCTCAGCCTCACAGCTCAGGGTATACAGCTCAGCATTACAGATCAGGGTATATAGCTCAGCCTCACAAATCAGGGTTTATAGCTCAGCATTATAGATCGGGGTATATAGCTCAGCATTACAAATCAGGGTATATAGCTCAGCCTCACAGATCAGGGTATATAGCTTGCAGGTTGTAGAACAATCAATTGTAAAATTGTAGATCATCAATTCAAGACTATTATGTACACTCCCGGTACATACACCTCAATCTTCTCTCCTGTACTTCACTTGCTGCACACTGTTTCTCCTCCAGCACTTCACTTGCTGCAGACTGTTACTTCATCAGCACTTCCCTTGCTGCAGACTATCACTCCTCCAGACTAGTTAGCACCACGTGGGTAGGCATGACACTACTCCAGCCAGGCCTCAATGAACTGCCTTTTGCGGGCAGGGGTCGCGGGCCCCTGTGGTGTAGAATAGTTCCGGTGCTAGCTGTCTTCTGCTCAGCTAGCACTCTCAGATAGTTCTCTTTAGGCCCTGCCAGCCAGCTTGGCTGCAAAGACCCTTTTCCACTGCCCTTCTCCACAGTCCTCTTTCCACTCTTTCTGCACCCATCTCTCAAACTGCAATCTCCCAGTTCTCTCAGACGTGCCTCCCCAGTCCTCCCAATTGTGCTCACTCAGTCCTCCTAGAGACTCTTAGAGTGTTCTCTCCCACTCGACTCTCTTCTGCTCTTTCATGTGACGGGATCTCTTCACTCCTCCCGGATGCACCTGAGCCCCAGCCCAGGATGACCCCCCCAGACTGGAGAGCTCCTCGTGGGCTCGACAAGCCACCACAGCCTCTCATTCCTACTCTTCCACCCGATAACTCCTCCCCAGCTGGGCTGACCGCAGTCATTTAAGGAGGCCTATCCCCAGCCAATCCAAATTGGGGATAGGTCAAGGCTCCCCAGATACCTCAGGCAGCTCCACCTCTCTTCCTCTCCTCTCCTTCCAGGACCTAGAAGGAAGGGGGATTTGATGGTGATCCCACCTGTCAGTCACCCAACTCTCCCTGAGCCATTCCCAGCCCAGAACTTACTTTTAGCACACACTAACTAGAGGGTGGTACAATAATAAAACACTGTGCCTACAAAAATATTACTAATGAATACAACATTTAACCCAAAATAAAAAATTGTGATCAGCCATTCCAATTAGGGTTGCCACCTTTTCCTTAAGCCAAACCCGAACACTTTAGCGGCAGCATTTTTTTTTTTTTTTTGGAGTATACGCTATAAGATTGTAAAAGACCTGGGACACTTTTGGTGGCCTGAAAGAGAGTAATGTGGCGTGCATAGTGCACTGTGTTGAACAGTGCATGTGGCCGAAATGTGAGTGTTCTGCGCCGAATGCGGGGGTCAGAAATATTTCATGTACAAAATGCAGGGGTCAGATATGTGCTGGGGAGAAGGCTAGTGCAAGGGGGGTCGGATATGTGCTGAGGGGGCTCTTGGGGGGTCGGATATGTGTTGGAGGGGTGCTTTGTGAGGGGAGAAGGCTAGTGCAAGGAGGGGTCAGATATGTGCTGAGGGGGTGCTTTGAGAGGGGAGAGGGATAGTGCAAGGGGGGTAGGGGGGTCGGATATGTGCTGGGGGTTGCTTTGAGAGGGAAGAGGGATAGTGCTAGAAGGGGTTGTTAGATTTCAAATCCAACCCACACTTCTAGCATAAGTCCCTTCCCCTGCCAAACTGTCCCCAGCACATATCCTCTTAACCCCCCAATCCCTACACATTTTTTAGGTTCTTCTCCTTCCTAGTCACTCTCTCCCCCTTCCCTGTCCATCTACAGAGTATAATAAAAACTTTCTACAGACCTCGATCAGAGTGTCCCTGCTCCCCCTTCTCCTCCTGTGTGTGAGTAAACAGAGCGGAGAAGGAGGAGGGGAAAGCTTTGATCCACTGACACTCTGCTGTGCTGAAACAGACTGCCATCAGAGAGGGGATACACATCAGATGGCGAGCTGACTTGTCACTCTCGGTGTAGTCTGGTGTGAATTATGTGTCCGGGTCTCAGGAACATGAGAACCTGAAAACATCATTCAAAAACCGGACTGTCGGGGTGGCAACCCTGAATCCAATGCATGTGTGCCAAATTACATGTAAGTGTAGCACCTTCCCATGTATCTGCTAGAAGAGAGTATAGTTTTTGGGTTGTTCTGCTTACCAGGAAGGCTGCCAGGTAAATTTTAGACATGTGCGATTAGTTTCGTACGAATCGGAAATTCGTGCGAATCCGAAATACAAATTTTTATGCATACGAATTTTGTACGAAATACGAAATTTCGTATACGAACTTCGGATCCAAATTCCGTTACAACAGAATCGGACAGAATGTTCGTTAACTACGAATATTCTTTATGATGAAGTTAAAAACCCCAGGAAGTCAGCACAGGGATGCTGGGAGTCCCTCATAATGATAAATTCATCATAATGAAAATTCATAATTGTTACGAAAAGTTTAAGAATCTAACGAAAATTCGTATTTCGTACGAATTCGAATTCAAATTCAGACACGAATTACGAATTCATTTTAATACGAAACGGAACAAAACAAATGTATTGACGGCGCACATGTCTAGTAAATTTAGATGCTCTCTGCCTACCAGGGAGCAGGGATCCATTGATAGGGTCTGCTCATGGTGCTCAGGTGCTGCTCATGTTGTCTGAGCATTTCACACTGGTCCAATAGGATGGTGCAGATTAGACAGTGGGAGGAAACCTGACAAATGAGAGCACAGGCATAGTTACAGCCCTGGCCATTGGCAGAGGAAAGTGCCTCAGTGCATGCTGGGTGACTGTATATGCCAAGGTCACATGCGCTCAGGGTCTTCGGCTGGAGAGCGGGGTCCTGAAGGGAGGGGGCGGCTGCCCCTCCTCTGCAGAAGCTGCCATGTAGCCTCAGGTGGTTGACCTGAGGGCCTGAATCCAAGTGAAGCTGCAACCCAGATGTCCTGCAGAGCTGACTGGAAGGGAGAGATGCCAGGAAGGATCTGTTTCGGCCTACAGTGAGTACAGATCTGTGCCATGGGGCCTGTCCTGTGAGGGCCATCCCTTCAGCTAGTAGAGTCAGTGGACGGGTGTCAGTCAAAGGGGATGCTAGTGAGTGTCCTGAAAATAAACAGTTTCACCAAGTCTGCTGCCAGAGCAAGCAAAGGACTTATTCCTTCCATACAAGTGTTGTATGGTATAGCAGAGAGTCTGCTACCACATTCAACCTGGTGAGGCCGAGTGAGAGTTGTCCTTATCTGTAATTACTTTCAGTTGGAGTATCCCACTATTCCCTTCCTTCATCCAAGTTCCAACAATTAATAAAAAAAAAAAAAAAAAAAAACCTCTGGATTGATTATTGGATAACGAGCGGATGAAAAGTACGGGCGGTTGTGTGAAAACCCCTAGTAACTGGCTGCAAGATAAAAAGGGGAAAGCCCAGGGAAGTCTACACACAGTAGTCCCTACGGGGGCAGTGCTAGATGAGTGAAATAAATAATAATATGTAAAGTCCACACTCAGTGATCAATCTTCCAACAAAATAAGTGCACTTCCTTGTTTCACCCCCCGTGCCCATCTATACGCACGTATACAGAACTCTCAGCTGAATTGGATGACCTCTTGCTAAGCAGGTCACAGAATGCTTTAAATGTAATACTTTCAGTCGGTCACCAGGTGTCCCTCTCCTTCAGATAGGATCGCCATTTTCACAGCTACTCCACGCCTCACATCAATAAAGGCTACCAAGCAGAGATGTAGTATTCCCTAGTGGCCACCAGAGGTCACTCTCTTCCAGTTACAGAGTGCCAGCACTCCTTTGCTCCTCACACATTTAGGTATTTCACTTACAATCAAAGAATCTCCATAGTGTAATAAACAGAGAAAAGTTTTATTGAAAACAAAAAAAAAAAAAAAGAGTTTACCCTAGCAAAATGCAACACTGTACCCATATGAAATTTTTAGCTTTTTTTCACACAAATAGAGCTTTCTTTTGGTGGTATTTAGTCACCACTGGATTTTTTTTTTTTTGCTAAACAAACAAAAAAGACCGAACAATATATATATTTTTCGTAGTTTTTTTATAAAATTTTTCAAACAGGTAATTTTCATCCTTCACTGATCGGCACTGATTGGCTGCAAGGATGGGCACAGATGGACACTAATGAGGTGGCACTAATGGGCATTGATGAGGCGGCACTGGTGGGCATTGATGAGGAGGCACTGATGAGGCTGCACTGATAGGCAGTACTGATGGGTGGCACTAATGGGCACTGATAGGCGGCACTGATAGGCGGCACTGATAGGCGGCACTGATGGGCACTGGTAAGTGGCACTGATGGGCACTGATTGGCAGCATTGATAGGTGACACTGATGAGGAGGCACTGATGGACACAGATTGGCAGCACTGGTGGGCACTGATTGGCAGCACTGGTGGGCACTGAGGGGACTAAACTGATAATCAGGACACTGATGATTAGTGTAGATGTCCCTTTAACAGAAGCCGGTTACCGACTCTCCTCTCCTCACGCTGATAGTGTGAGGAAAGGAGTGCCGATAACCGTTCTGTTTACACCCGTGATAAGCTGTCATTGGACACAGCTGATTACGTGGTAAAGGGCCGCTGTGATTGGCCCTTTACCCCGATCTGTAATTACAAAGCACGCTGCTCGTGTGCCGCAGGGGGCAGCGTGATCACGGGAGGAGGTCACATGACAGCCTCCTGGCAAAGTAAGCCCACGCTGTAGCCGTCAATCTTTGTGGTGGTGTCTCCCTCAAGCGTCACCCACGCTTCCCTGCTGGGTCATTAGCTTGGCACTCCAGATACTTCTCAAGCTTCACCTCCGCTGACTAGCTCGGTCCCTGGCTTGATACACAAGGCTGCTCTGCAAGCATCACCTCTGCGGGTTGGGTCCCTGACTTGATCACCACCAGAAGTTTCCCGATTCTCCACCGTGCCCGTTCAGTGAGAACACTGCCCCGGTACTTGCTTCAGTTACTCACTGTGGTCCCTGGTAATGGTGGCTGGTCCCTTAGTGGCGACAGCTTCCCTTCTACCTCCGACCACGACAGGTTCTCCAGCTGGTAGAACCGTCATTTCTGGTTGGACTGCAAGCCACAGACCCAACTCTGCGCTGCCCTCTTACTTCTGGATAGGCCCTCACACAACCTGGCAGCCAGATGCCCCCAGGATAGGCCCAATCTCCAGCCTAGCAGCCCAGGACTAATGACACACGTCCACCCAGACAGCCGTCCAGGTGGCACAGAACACAGATCACCTGACTCCACTCAAATATATAGGTCTCCCAGCAGGCCAAGGCATTTAAGAAAACCCTTGCCCATTAGCTGGGATACCCTATGTACCCAAAACCTGACCTTGGGTTGCCCTTCTCATATCTAGTACCACCAAGTACCCGGCCACCTAGTGGTAGAAAAGAAAAGTGAAACAAGGCCAAATTTAGGGAAAAATCAATGGATTTCTATCAATCAACCAGGATAACTACTCCTGGCAAGTAAATTTGTGAGGAGCTCCCTACCTAAGCTACAGGGTGCTACAGACATAAGAAAACTGGTGATACTAGATGGTGGAGCAAGACAAAGCAGAGAGTATCATATTTGTATGCACTATTGACCAAATGAATTATATTGTAAAGCTCTGCATGAACTGTTGACACCATACACTGTAAATCCTGTACAATAATTTTATTATACCGTTCTACTGTTGCTTGGAATAGATCGCTGAATACTTGGTTTTACAATAAAACTGAATGAGGCCAAACATCTGCTTCTTGTTTGGACGCAATATGAAACCATGCTTATCTCATTCCTATTTGTGTAAATCTTTGATATCGCTAGTCCAGTTTCAGAGTATCCGCAAACGTGGATTAGATAATCTACAGACAAATGTCAATGGTAGGATTTACCAAATTTTGATATTCAGGGATTCCTCTGCAAACCTAATTACACCAGTGGGATCTTTGGGCACAAACACAAAGCAGTTCCCTTTTGGGGAATTCCGGTAATCCTGCAAATGAAAGACCTTTACCCCAGAAAAGGATCACAAAGAGAAAAAGAATGCCTGGAGAATTGTCACAGAATGAACCCTTTTCTAACCCCTTGAATGGTTTCAATATCAGGTTTTCTATGTTCCAGCCTGGAACAAAAACTCTCAAAAAAGTAACCTTTGATTTGTGATATGTCATATTTAAATAAACTGTTTAACCAGCTTAAACAAAGTGACATTGCAACAGAAGCTTTGCAAACTGTAGCACAGTTGGCTGATGATTATACTGTTCAACTTAAAGTGGTTCTAAAGTCAGATTTTTTTTTACCTTAATGCAATCCCTGCATTAAGGTAAAAAATGTCCCACTACTTGTTCTTGCCACTCCCGCCACCCTCCCTAAATACTTACCTTTCTCCTCTCATGACCCTGTGATGTCCTGTCCACAGCAGCACTGCTCCCGCCCTCTTCTTTCACAGGGGACACAGGCAGGAGTGGGAGCCATAGGTTTCTGCTGCTGTCAGTCAAAACTTGAGGAGTGGGAGCAGGGGGCGTGGCTCAGTCAGGCTGTGTGTGTGTCTAAGGACACATGCAGCCTGGCTCAGGAGCACATGCCAGCATGGGTACTTTTTCTTGCTGAGGGGGCACTTGGAGGAAAGGAGGAGCGGAGAGCCCCAGTAGGGGACTCCAAAAAAGAAGGGAATGGGCCACTCTTTGCAATATTAATGCACAGGGCAGATAAGTATAACATCTTTTTTTATTTGAACGCAAAAAAAAGTTAACCTTAAACCGTTTGTTATCCCAACATTTCATATTCCTGATTAAGGATGAGCTCTGGCGTGTTAGCACAGCCCACGTGCAGAGCCCGCCAGGAAGTCAGCACTGCGCTAATCACAGGCAGTGAGACATTTCCCGACGCACGGCTGCAGAGATCGGGAAATGTCTCACTGCCTATGATTAGCGCAGCGCAGTGTCGACTTCCTGGCGGGCTCTGCACGTGGGCTGTGTGAACACGCCAGAACTCATCCTTATTACTGATATGTGCCTGCTGTACCATGTACTTGTATGAAAAAGTATCATGTTCTCTTTGTATTACCTCCTTGGTTTGAAATCCCTGGTGTTCCTGCCAGTCCTTCTGCTTTCCTATTAAAAACTGGCCACACTAAGCAGGAGAACACACTGTGGTCAGTTCTCTAGCTATGCTGGGAACTCAGTATGCTCTCCTCCAATGATCAGACTCGTCCTGACACGCCCCCCCTGCACAGCCTTTCACTGGGAAGCTCACTGTCATGCCGCTTCTCCCCCCCCAGCTCTTATGCAGCTGAGAACAGAGGGAATGTGATCACAAAAAAATGAAAAAAGGTATTTATAATGTTTTTTTTTAATCTATACACAAATGTTTTGCCTTTCATTTCTATTTCAAACTGAATAGGTTGTTTTACAAGGTGATCATTTACAACCACTTTAAGGCTGAACCTCTTATCCAGTTCTAGTGAACTCATGCCCTCCTACAAATGTCAGGTATGATTTTGTTGAGAATGAAGGCCTTATTGATTTTTAACAGATAGCATGTGAGAACTGTCCTACTTTTTTGTAGAACCAGAAATTACAGCCTGTTGTATTTACAAACCTTTTGTACTTCTTACTCTTAAATGCAGTCAAGTGTCTTGTGAAAGAGCTTTTTTTTCAATAACTAAAATGGTATTTTTGCTGGAGCACCACTAGCCGAAGGCCCCCCCTTAGGATCCAGACAAACAAAGGGTCTATCCCAGGAGCCGGCCACAGTGGGACTTTTTTGGATATTTATCTACCCGGCATGCAGCCGGCAAAATATAGGTTCTAACGAATGCTTATCCCACTCTGGCTCATTTAATAAACCCGGATAATGGTAACCCAATATGTACACAACCTATATAGGCTCTGGGTCTGGCATCCATGAAAAAAACACGTTTTTGAACCTTGGGGGTCATAGGTGCTGCCTAAACACAGTCATTCCACTGGAATCCATACACTTGTAAAATATTTGCAACTCTCAAACCCCCGATGAAGGTATCAGAATGCCAGCAACGCATTGGGTATCGTGGTACATCAACCCCAGGAGATAATATCATATATGTATTATTCTTTTTCTGATCTAGTATTAATTTTGTATGGAATGCACTTTCTTTTTTGTATGTCATAGACGTCTTTACGTCCGTTTTTAAGTACATTAATAGAATATACATCTTTTATCTCAAGAGTTGGTGGTCTATTAAAGTCCCAATCTAAGGGGGATATATTTTTTTCTGTGGTCTAATACGCTAGGGATGGGACCACCATACTCTATACTTGTCATGATGGAAGCCTCCTTTCTGCTTACTTACCTCACAGCAAACCGGCAGATCCCAGCTCTAAAACGACACAGATTATGTCCCAGTGGCGGCGGAACCTAGCTCAGCATTCAGGCACTGACAAGATCCGACAGGGGCAGCTATAAACCTTTTTTTCCGGGACCCGCGGCAGGGGACAGGAGAAATCCAAGATGGCACCACCTATTAAGGCATCTAAACAGCACGAGGCGCAGCTAGCAAAGACCGCACTGCTCACAGCATCCCCACAGCCCTCTCCTGGATCGGTGAGTGACTCTGCACCCCCGACCTCCCCTGGCTCCACAGCCTTCGCAAGACGTGGACAATCCTAGAGACATTATCTGCAAGCTGCACAAATACACCCTCAAGGATCACATTATGCAATAAATGCATAAATGACTGTTTTTTGATTTTGACGGTGCTCATCTTTTCTTCTACCAAGACATTTATCGACTCACCCTTATGCAACGCAGAGCCCTGAAGCCATTGCTGATAGCCCTACTTGAAGCAGGCCTGCCCTACCGTTGGAGTTTCTCATTTTTCCTGCAGGCAACTAAAGATGGCAGACAAGTCACACTATGCACCGAGGACGATCTACCGCACTTCCTGTCGTCTCTTGACCTGGATCCGGTGGATTTCCCAGATTGGAGAGGCTCCTTGGAGAAAGCGAACTTTCCGGGCCTCCAGCTTTCTCAGCCCTGGCTGCCTGCAAAGCGACACAGTTGCCGACAAAGTCAATAACGACCTGCACCCTGAGCATCACCCGGTCCTTCTACCACCAGAGACTGATGGGTCTGACTGGTTTATAACCCCCTTCTTTCTTCGCCCTTTCTCTTCGCTCTAGTCCTGTAATGCTAACTCTATGACTCCAATCACAGATGGGAACCCCTGGCCCTTGCAGAGGAAACTCGGACTCGGGTCTTGACACTGTTTCAGTTGTGGACTGGCTGACTTGGAAGATCCTTGCCATTGCACGGCAGTGGCAGTCACACCTTAGCGACCAGTGATTGCCGGGGTTGTGGGAAGGCCTTCTCTGAGTCCCTAGCCCCTGGGCATCACATTTGTTATTACAGTCCTGTTGGGACCTGTCTGTGTTCCTAGATCCTCTTACACACTCCTCCTAAGGGCAACCGGTAAATTATACACTGTCAGATGCGGTGTCGCCCTCCCCCGTTCTTTCATTCTTTTGTGTTGGCTCATGTTCCACACCCATTGGACACCCTTATATGGGTTTAGATCCCTGTTGGTACAATGGGCTTGGGCCTGGGCATACCCCTATGGACTGGGGGCTCCCTCGACTCGTCCTGCTGTTATTTTTATCGATTGTTTGGTTATGCCTGACAGTCGGTCATGTTTGTGTTTTCAATGATGCTTACTTATGTATAATCTTTTTCTCCTTTTCCGTTTTTCTATCTCCTTTCCCTTGCTTTCCAGGATCCATTAAGCACCTCGTTGACCGCGCCGCCCCCCCCCCCCCCCCCAGCCTAATGTGGGCATGCTGGTTCTTTCACACAGATATGAGGACTCTTAAGGTAATATCTTATGTTCAAGGTCTTTGCTCCCCCTGCAAGCGTAGCAAGCTATGGTGGGAATTAAAGAAGCTGAGGGCACAGGTCGTTTTCCTACAAGAGACGCACCTGTCTGTACCTAAATTGCCCACACACCTGTATAATCAGTGGTTCGTAAGTATGTCCCCGGTTAGTAAATCTAGGGGTACAGCCATTATTATTCATAAATCATGCCCCTTCCAACCCACGAGGAATGAAGTAGACCCCCAGGGCCATTATGTCTTTCTGAAAGGGACTATTGCAGGTACAAAATACACATTTGCCACCATTTACGCTCCTAACTCAAACCAGCTAACCTTTCTCGATACGGCCCTAGAGCACCTAGCCGAGTTTAGGGAGGGATCCCTGATTCTTTGGGTTGACTTCAATGTCAGTCCAGACCCGTCCCTCGATACTTCGCATGCAAGACCTACTCATTCCTACGCATTCCTTAAGCCCTTCCATAAATCACTTCAGACCCGTGGGTTGGTTGATAGCTGGAGAGTACTTCACGCCTCGGACAGAGACTTTAGCTACTATTCTAAGGTCCACAAGGTCTACACACGAATAGACCTTCTTTGTATAGACCACCCCACTTTGGAGCTAATGCAGCACTTGTCCATTGAGCACATTACTATGTCAGACCATGTGCTGATCACGGTCACCCTTGCCTTGCCCTCAGGTGCCCATATGACCTGGTCCTGGCGATTAAATTAAACCCTGTTGGATGAATCTTTAGTGGCCTCAAAGATCTCGGAAACCTTGACATATTATTTTAAGAAAAACACAATGGATAACCTTAGAGACAGGATGATATGGGAAGGCCATAAGGCAGTGATAAGGGGAGAACTGATTTCCCTTGGCTCTAAACTAAAGGGAACGTCAAGCAGATTTCCACAGGGTACTGACCACGCTACAACAAGCAGAACTCAAACATAAGAATGTTGGATACCCTGAGGCTTTACTAAAACTGACGGAGCTAAGGGAGCTGTTCTCGCGCTTGCTAAACCACCAGGCGTGGAAACAGCTACGGTACCTGTCACACAAGTACTATGAACATGGTAATAAATGCAGCCGTATGCCAGCTAGAGCTCTACGTTCGAAACATGCTCAGACATACGTGCATAAACTTTGCTCCCCTTCTGGAGAACTGGAATTTCAGTCATCCAAAATTGCCTCCAGTTCCTCAATTATTATGCAAAACTGTATAATTTAGACACCAACTTGACTCCTGGCGCTAAGGCCACCAGGTTGACTAGGATTCGGGACTATTTGGCTACGACTGGCCTACCACCCTTGACCGATGACCAGCGGTCGGATATGGAATCTCCAATCACTGCAGCAGAGATTGAATCAACTGTGAAATCGCTGCCCAATGGGAAAAGTCCAGGGCCGGATGGGTTCACTAAAGCATACTACGCAACGTTTACCCCTTTACTGATAAGCCCCATGTGTAGGTATTTAAACTCCCTAGCGAACGGCAACATAATCACACCAGAGGCGCTGATGGCACATATCTCTGTGATACCGAAGGAAGGTAAGGATCCCACTGCCCCCCAAAGTTATCGCCCCATTTCCTTACTAAACACAGATAATAAGATATTGGCAAAAATGCTGGCGAATCGAATGAAATATCTCATGCCTCACATCATCCATCCTAACCAAACGGGCTTCATCACTGGACGTGAGGCCAGAGATAATTCCATTCGGGCGACTCAACTGATACATTGGGCTACACATAGACAGGAGCTGCCTCCTTATTTGATATTATCCACAGACGCTGAGAAAGCGTTCGATCGCATTGACTGGACGTATCTGTGTGGGGTGCTGGAAACCTTATGGTTGGGCTCAAATATGCTCACTTTGGATTCTGGCCCTTTATTCTGAACCCAGTGCACAAGTTAAAATCAATGGTATTTTCTCATCTAGGTTCTTGATCAGGAACGGCACGAGAAAGGGGTGCCCTCTCCTTTTTGCATTAGCCCTAGAGCCTCTGTTGCATAAAATGAGAGCAAATACAGACATAAAAGGCCTAAAGGTGGGCGACACAGAGCATAAGCTCTCAGCCTATGCTGACGATGTCTTATTCCACCTATTAGACCCGGTGATCTCGTTGCCGGTCCTGATGCGAGAACTCCAACATTTCGGTACGCTCTTGGACTTCAAAATTAATCTTACAAAATCTGAAATTTTACCTATCTTGATATCCCCGGCCATGGCCAATAATCTTAAAAGCGCTTTCCCTTTTACTTGGGCATGATCTTCCTTAAGATACCTAGGCATTCAGCTAACAGACAGCTTCAACACACTATACGCAACTAATTACCCTCGGTTGGTGACCGCAATTAAATGTGATCTTTCGCAATGGACGAAGACTACTTTCACTTGACTGGGGAGGGTGAATATCATAAAAATTAATGTCCTTCCTAGCATACTATTTTGCCTGCAAATGCTCAATACCCCCCTGCTCAGAAGTTTCTGCACCCAATTATCCAGCGAGTTTACTAGGTTTATCTGGAACTGGCAGAAATCGCGTATTGCTCTGACACTACTAAAATGCCCAAAGCGTTTGGGTGGCTTGGGAATTTTGGACATACAGAGATACTGTAGGGCTATAGTGCTCCAGCGGATTCTGAACTGCTGCTTTCATACCCACTGTAAACTCTGGGTCTCTATGGAGAAGTATATGGCAGGCAGAAACCTATCCTTTGCCCTCTGGCCTCCTCTGGAGTACAGGGGGTTGTCGGAAAATGCATCCCCATTGACGACCCATGCACTTAAGACATGGGATCATGTCAACCAAAGGCTGGCTTTGGCTCCAGCTGTGTCCCCACTGGCGCCACTGGGAGGGTTTCTCTGGTTCCCTCTGGGGGGGGGGGAGAAAATGGCTTTCTTTGGACCCTGGGTAGATGTTGGAAATGCTAGCTGTGGGAAACTATTGAAGAATGGCAAGCTGATACCCTTTGAGTCTCTGACGGCTAGACCCAAAGGTCCTCAAATTAACTTTTGGAGGTATAGGCAATTATACCACTTTTTTGAAGTGCACGGCAGCTTCATAAGAGATACTACATCCCTTACATATTTTAAAGGCCTTTTTAAAGCAGATGAACCAGTGCCACATATGGTCTCAGAATTTTACCAACTGCTGGGGTCCTCCTTCTCGGCCTGTATAACCTGTATATATTCGGGTCTGGGAGAGAGACTTGGGACAGGAATTTACTGCCACTCAACTGACACACCTGTACCAGCTTACCCATTCAAGTTCTATTGACTCTAAAATGCAGGAGATGAATTACAAGATCTTGTCATGCTGTTATAGGGTGCCCACTGACATGGCCCGGATATATCCTTCCACCTCTGAGTTATGTTGGCGGGGCTGTGGGGGCCGAGGTACACTGCTACACTTATGGTGGGATTGCCCAGTGATTGTCTGTCACGAAGATCCTGCCAGTAACCGGCGTCCCAGGCGCACGGGAACCCGGCCACGGGTCCCATTGCGCATGCGCGCGCGTTCACGGGTGCGGTCACGCACGGGCACGCGCGCGCGCACTCCCACTGGTGTCAGGCGGGCTATTTAAACCTGCCTGTCACACTCCATCCCCGCTGTCTGCTCTACAGCGTTCTGTGAGTGTTACCTGATCTGATCTGTGTTTCCTGTTATCTGACCCGGCTTCCTGTTTGACGATCCTGCTATCTGCCTGCACCAGACCCTCTTGGCTTGCCTGACCATCCCTCTGCATTACCCCTGGTACCTCTGCTGTCCGAACGTTACTGACCACCGGCTTGTTGACCCTCCGCTGTGTTCATCAGCTTCCAGTCTGCTATTACCTGCTGTTGTTCCTGGTTCCAGTCCAGCTTCCAGTCTGCTATTACCTGCTGTTGTTCCTGGTTCCAGTCCAGCATTCCAGGCTACCTTCTGCTGTGTTCCAGCCCAGCGTTCCAGGCTATCTTCTGCTGTGTTCCAGTCCAGCGTTCCAGGCTATTACCTGCTATTGTTCCTGGTTCCAGTCCAGCGTTCCAGGCTACCTTCTGCTGTGTTCCAGCCCAGCGTTCCAGGCTATCTTCTGCTGTGTTCCAGTCCAGCGTTCCAGTCTATTACCTGCTGTTGTTCCTGGTTCCAGTCCTGTGTTCCAGGCTATCTTCTGCTGTTGTTCCAGTCCAGCTTCCAGTCTGCTATTACCTGCTGTTGTTCCTGGTTCCAGTCCTGCATTCCAGTCTCTGTCCTCAATCTACTGCTCAGACTACTGACTCCAGAGGGTGCCACCACTACTGGACTTTCAGCAACCGTTGATCCTGCCAGGCACCCATACCACTCTTCACTCCTGGCCCTCTGTCTCCATTCCAGGGGAGCGGGAGTGGGAGCTGTAAGGGAGGTCTTTTCCTGCACTTCAGGCTCACAACCTACCAGGTACGTGTCAGTAGCAGACAGCCATGTCTGAGCCTGAGCAGGAAACGTCTCACATGGAGGAACTCTGTGCACACCTGGCAGGATTGACTGAAGCAGTCAAGAATCTGCAGCAAGGATACACCAGACTGGAGGAACGAGTGTTAACCCTGTCTAACCCCATTGGGGCCCAGGGAGCTACCTCTGCTCCTTCAGTTGGGCCTTCCTCAACGGTGGTGATGCTCCCTCCGGAACCTAAGGTTCCCACACCTAAACGTTTCTTTGGAAATCGCCATAAGTTCAGAGCCTTCCGCAACTCCTGCGAACTGTTTTTTGCTCTTCAGCCACATACCTTTTCCCTGGAGGCTACAAAGGTGGGCTACGTGATTTCTCTACTCTCTGGTGACCCCCAAACCTGGGCCCATCGCCTCTTAGAGCAAAAGGACATATCTCTGACCAACCTCTCCACTTTCTTTGACGCACTAGGCCAGTTATATGATGACCCCCAGCTATCTGTAACTGCAGAGGCGGCTCTACATACCCTTCAACAAGGTCGCAGAGCAGCAGAGGATTATGTGGCTGAATTCAGGAAGTGGAGTGTGGATACTAACTGGAACGATGCGGCTCTCCGTTATCAATTTCGGTTGGGACTTTCTGATCCTCTGAAGGATGAACTGGCCAGGGTGGGTACACCACAGACTTTAAATGCTTTAATCGATCTAGCTATCCAGATCGATCGACATCTACGAGAGCGCAGGTCTGAGAGAGCTATGGGGTCTTCTCGTCCAACTTGGGTTACCCCTAAGGTTCCCCATCACCCATCATCAACACCACCTACCTCCACGCTTAACTTACCTGAGCCAATGCAATTAGGAGTCCTGCGGCCTTTACTCACCCCAGAGGAACGACAACGTCGTCGAGCAAATAACTTGTGCCTGTATTGTGGGGAACCCAGGCACTATGTCAGGAACTGTCCCCTCAAACTTCGTAAGTGTTTATCCCTATCTACTGACTATGTGACATCTCTGGTTAAAAATACCACTCACCTTGCTCTTCCTCTTCTGCTACAGCTTCCAGGGAAGAATCTACGAATCACCGCCATTATTGACTCAGGAGCTTGCAGCTGTTTCATGGATTCTCGTTTTGCCATCCAACACCAAATACCCTTGTCACCTAAAGCCCATGGACTTTCTATCCATCTAGCTGATGGGACCGCTATCAAGTCTGGACCTGTCACCCAAGAGACTATGCCAATACCCGTTTTCGTTTCCAACGCCCATCAGGAACAGCTGCGCCTGGACATTATCGCTTCACCCCTGTTCCCCATAATACTCGGCATGCCATGGTTACAGGCCCATAATCCGGACATAAATTGGATCACGGGTGAGGTGACCTTTCCCTCTCCTTACTGCCAACAGTTTTGCAGAACCCAGAACATCCAGGAAAACTCTACTCTGTTGTGCCTAGATACAGATCCTAGTCTACTTCAATCCATTCCTTCCGCCTATCATGATTTCCTGGATTTATTTAGTAAACAGAGGGCAGAGGTGTTACCCCCTCACCGGGCCTATGACTGTCCCATTGAGTTACTTCCTGGTGCTGAAATTCCTTTTGGAAGAATATTTCCCCTGACTGAGGTGGATCAAGGGGCATTGAAGGAATACATTGACGAAAACCTCAAAAGAGGCTTCATTCGGCCATCCACGTCCCCCGCAGGTGCAGGCATCTTCTTCGTGCAGAAAAAAGATAAAACCCTCAGGCCGTGTGTGGATTACCGCAAACTAAACAAAATTACTGTGAAGAATCGGTACCCTCTCCCCTTAGTACCAGAGTTGTTTCAGAGACTGGGGACGGCTACCATATTCACCAAACTTGATCTCCGTGGGGCCTACAATTTAGTTCGTATCAGGGATGGAGACGAATGGAAGACCGCTTTTCGTACCCGTTATGGACATTTTGAGTACCTTGTGATGCCTTTCGGCCTGTGTAATGCCCCTGCCACATTTCAATACTTTATTAATGATGTGTTACGTGACTTTCTAGACCTGTTTGTCATCGTCTATTTAGACAACATATTGATTTTCTCTTGTTCCCTTGAATCCCATCGCAGGCAGGTCAGAAGTGTTTTGGGCCAACTTCGACAACACGGTCTATATGCAAAGGCTGAAAAATGTGAATTCGAACAGGAAAGTATTCCATTTTTAGGGTTAGTCATCTCCAGTAAGGGCATTAAAATGGACCCCCAGAAGGTCACGGCTGTTCTAGATTGGCCAGTCCCGACTGATAAGAAAGGAATCCAGCGATTCGTTGGATTCGCTAATTTTTACCGCAAATTTATTAAGGGGTTCTCAGCCATCATTGCACCCATCACACAGCTTACCAAACAGGGTACACGCTTCCATTGGTCGGCCGAGGCTCAAAAGGCTTTTGAGACTCTCAAGGGCCTTTTCACCTCCGCCTCTGTACTGAAGCATCCAGATTCCTCTCTGCCATTTATTCTAGAAGTGGATGCATCTGAAATTACTGTAGGAGCAGTATTATCCCAAAGACAGGGAACCAAAGCCCTGCTGCATCCTGTGGCTTTCTTTTCTCGTAAATTATCCACGGCAGAGAGAAATTTTGATGTAGGTGACAGAGAGTTGTTGGCAATCAAGTCGGCATTGGAGGAGTGGCGCTATCTGTTGGAGGGTGCCGCTCATCCAGTTTTAATCTTTACAGATCATAAGAACCTGGAGTATTTGAGGTCTGCAAAGAGGTTGAAACCACATCAGGCCAGGTGGGCTCTCTTTTTCTCCAGGTTCTCCTTCCATGTCACTTACCGTCCTGGCTCCAAGAATACCAAACCTGACGCCCTGTCTAGGATGTTTCACAAACCTCAAGAGATTTCCCCTCCAGACACCATTTTGTCTCCAGGGAACTTTCTTCTTCTTCAGGGAAACCTGCTTTCCCAGATTAAACAGGCCTCCGCAGAAATAGAATCTTCCATTAAGACAGAGCTCCAGGTTAAGGATGGGTTATTGTGGCATGAGAGTAGGATCTTTATACCTGAAACACTACGAGTTCCAGTACTAGAGCTTTGTCACGATCATGCGCTGGCTGGGCATTTCGGTGTGGCTAAGACCACTGATTTGGTTCAGCGCACCTTCTGGTGGCCTCAGCTGCGCAAAGATTGTAAAGAGTTTGTAGAGTCCTTTACCACCTGCCTTAGGAACAAGGGGCACAAAACAAAGGCATGGGGTCTACTAAAACCCTTGCCTGTCCCAGATAGACCCTGGAAAATGCTCTCAATAGATTTTATTGTAGAACTACCCCCGGCCGGGGGCTTCACTTCAATCTTTGTCATAGTGGACCGGTTGTCGAAGATGGCGCACTTTGTCCCAATGAAGGGTACCCCTTCAGCTACAGAAACAGCACAAGCATTCATTAAAGAGGTCATCAGGCTCCATGGGGTACCAGTTAACATCGTTTCAGATCGAGGGGTACAATTTACCTCTCGATTCTGGAGGGCTTTGTGTAAAACCTTGGACATTGAACTCTCATTTTCATCGGCTTATCACCCCCAGACTAATGGGCAAACAGAAAGAACAAACCAGACCCTTGAACAATATTTGCGCTGTTTTTCTTCCTTTGCCCAAGATAATTGGATTGCTGTTTTACCATTGGCCGAATTCGCTTATAACAATTCTATTCATTCTGCTATCAAGCAAACTCAGTTTTTTGCGAATTATGGTTTCCACCCCTCATTTTTACCAAACTCTCTTCCAGAATGCACAGTACCCGCAGTCCAGGAGAAATTGGATTTCTTTACCTCTAACAACCAAATTTTACAGGACACCATGACCAGAACCCAGGAGTACAACAAAGCAACCTTCGATAAAAAGAGGCGAGGTGAGCTCTTACTTGCACCTGGGGATCAGGTATGGTTGTCCACCATAAACTTCAGGTTGGCCTGCCCTTCCAAGAAATTGGGTCCCAAATTTCTTGGACCATTCCCTGTTAAACGAAGAATTAATGAAGTTGCATATGAACTTGAACTCCTGGATTCACTAATGGTACATCCAGTTTTTCATGTGTCCTTGCTTAAACCATCTATTACTAACCCATTTCCAGGTCGAAGTACGGATCCTCCTGATCCAATCCTGGTAGATGGGGAAGAGGAATTCGAGGTGGAGGCTATCATGGACCACAGGAAAAGAGGTAACCAAAATCAATTCTTAATAAAGTGGAAGGGGTTTGGCCCAGAGGAGAATTCTTGGGAACCAGAGGATAATATTCATGCTGAAGACCTGTTACAAGCCTTTAAAACAGCTCATCCAGAGAAATTTTTTCAAAGGGGCAGCCGGAGGCTGCCCCTTGGGGGGGGGGGGCAATGTCACGAAGATCCTGCCAGTAACCGGCGTCCTAGGCGCACGGGAACCCGGCCACGGATGCATGACCGCACCCGTGAACGCGCGCGCACTCCCGCTGGTGTCAGGCGGGCTATTTAAACCTGCCTGTCACACTCCATCCCCGCTGTCTGCTCTACAGCGTTCTGTGAGTGTTACCTGATCTGATCTGTGTTTCCTGTTATCTGACCCGGCTTCCTGTTTGACGATCCTGCTATCTGCCTGCACCAGACCCTCTTGGCTTGCCTGACCATCCCTCTGCATTACCCCTGGTACCTCTGCTGTCCGAACGTTACTGACCACCGGCTTGTTGACCCTCCGCTGTGTTCATCAGCTTCCAGTCTGCTATTACCTGCTGTTGTTCCTGGTTCCAGTCCAGCTTCCAGTCTGCTATTACCTGCTGTTGTTCCTGGTTCCAGTCCAGCGTTCCAGGCTACCTTCTGCTGTGTTCCAGCCCAGCGTTCCAGGCTATCTTCTGCTGTGTTCCAGTCCAGCGTTCCAGGCTATTACCTGCTGTTGTTCCTGGTTCCAGTCCAGCATTCCATGCTACCTTCTGCTGTGTTCCAGCCCAGCGTTCCAGGCTATCTTCTGCTGTGTTCCAGTCCAGCGTTCCAGTCTATTACCTGCTGTTGTTCCAGGTTCCAGTCCAGTGTTCCAGGCTATCTTCTGCTGTTGTTCCAGTCCAGCTTCCAGTCTGCTATTACCTGCTGTTGTTCCTGGTTCCAGTCCTGCATTCCAGTCTCTGTCCTCAGTCTACTCCTCAGACTACTGACTCCAGAGGGTGCCACCACTACTGGACTTTCAGCAACCGTTGATCCTGCCAGGCACCCATACCACTCTTCACTCCTGGCCCTCTGTCTCCATTCCAGGGGAACGGGAGTGGGAGCTGTAAGGGAGGTCTTTTCCTGCACTTCAGGCTCACAACCTACCAGGTACGTGTCATTGTCCCTTTCTGGAAGGATATTAGAGACAAGGTTAAAGAAGTTCTAGGTTTGGATATCCCCTTCTCTCCTGTCCATTTTTCCTGCACGTTCCCCCTATGCCAATGATTCAGTACAAAAAGAGTGCGCTGCCTCACCTGCTGAATGCAGCCAAGACTATTTACTGGAAGCGAAAGCAGGTTCCATCCCGGGAGGAGTGGGTGCGCAGAGTGAATGAGATCAGAGAGGCGGAGGATTGGATCGCTACCTGTAGAGGCTCCAGAGAACAGTTTACCAATGTCCCTGTGGGTAGATTATACAGTGGGGACGGAAAGTATTCAGACCCCCTTAAATTTTTCACTCTTTGTTATATTGCAGCCATTTGCTAAAATCAATTAAGTTCATTTTTTCCTCATTAATGTACACACAGCACCCCATATTGACAGAAAAACACAGAATTGTTGACATTTTTGCAGCTATATTAAAAAAGAAAAACTGAAATATCATATGGTCCTAAGTATTCAGACCTTTGCTGTGACACTCATATATTTAACTCAGGTACTGTCCATTTCTTCTGATCATCCTTGAGATGGTTCTACACCTTCATTTGAGTCCAGCTGTGTTTGATTATACTGATTGGACTTCATTAGGAAAGCCACACACCTGTCTATATAAGACCTTATAGCTCACAGTGCATGTCTGAGCAAATGAGAATCATGAGGTCAAAGGAACTGCCTGAAGAGCTCAGAGACAGAATTGTGGCAAGGCACAGATCTGGCCAAGGTTACAAAAAAATTTCTGCTGCACTTAAGGTTCCTAAGAGCACATAATAAGAACATAAGTTTCGCAAGAGCTCCATAATCCTTAAATGGAAGATGTTTGGGATGACCAGAACCCTTCCTAGAGCTGGCCTTCCGGCCAAACTGAGCTATCGGGGGAGAAGAGCCTTGGTGAGAGAGGTAAAGAAGAACCCAAAGATCACTGTGGCTGAGCTCCAGAGATGCAGTCGGGAGATGGGAGAAAGTTGTAAAAAGTCAACCATGACTGCAGCCCTCCACCAGTCGGGGCTTTATGGCAGAGTGGCCCGACGGAAGCCTCTCCTCAGTGCAAGACACATGAAAGCCCGCATGGAGTTTGCTAAAAAAACACCTGAAGGACTCCAAGATGGTGAGAAATAAGATTCTCTGGTCAGATGAGACCAGGATAGAACATTTTGGCCTTAATTCTAAGCGGTATGTGTGGAGAAAACCAGGCACTGCTCATCACCTGTCCAATACAGTCCCAACAGTGAAGCATGGTGGTGGCAGTATCATGCTGTGGGGGTGTTTTTCAGCTGCAGGGACAGGACGACTGGTTGCAATTGAGGGAAAGATGAATATGGCCAAGTACAGGGATATCCTGGACGAAAACCTTCTCCAGAGTGCTCAGGACCTCAGACTGGGCCGAAGGTTTACCTTCCAACAAGACAATCACCCTAAGCACACAGCTAAAATAACGAAGGAGTGGCTTCACAACAACTCTGTGACTGTTCTTGAATGGCCCAGCCAGAGCCCTGACTTAAACCCATTTGAGCATCTCTGGAGAGACCTAAAAATGACAGAACTGGAGAGGATCTGCAAGGAGGAATGGCAGAGGATCCCCAAATCCAGGTGTGAAAAACTTGTTGCATCTTTCCCAAAAAGACTCATGGCTGTATTAGATCAAAAAGGTGCTTCTACTAAATACTGAGCAAAAGGTCTGAATACTTAGGACCATGTGATATTTCAGTTTTTCTTTTTTAATAAATCTGCAAAAATGTCAACAGTTCTGTGTTTTTCTGTCAATATTCGGTGCTGTGTGTACATTAATGTGGAAAAAAAATGAACTTAAATGATTTTAGCAAATGGCTGCAATATAACAAAGAGTGAAAAATTTAAAGGGGTCTGAATACTTTCCGTCCCCACTGTATTTCTGACTCTGCCCAAGTGTCCTCGACCTTAGATGTAGCACTGCTGGAGCTGGCAGAACCGGCTCTTAGACAGCATACTCAACCTCAGAAGTAGTGAGAGTGGATTTCCCCTTGATCAGTGGCGGTGCGCCCTCCTCTCTCTTGCCACCCCCTCTATCACCAATAGAATTACAGCGGCGGGGTTTTTTTTTAAAGCACCTGATTAGAGCCATAGGCTCTAATAGGCGTCAAAAAAGGTAAAAAGCGCACGCTATACTTGGCGCTCGCAGTTCACTCAGCTGTGTTAGGAAAGCGAATGAATATTAGCTTTTCTAACACTGAACTGCCTCTCCGCCAATCAGGTGCTCGGGTCTGTTACCTGTCACCTGATTGGCTAGAACGACAGGTGCTGTGATTGGATGCCTATCAGGCATCCAATCATAGCAGAGGAAGGGAAGAGAAGGCGGGAGAAGACATCGAGAAGCATGGAGGACATCACTCGTCGCTGTCACGCGCTGCCCCACTGAGAGACAGGGTAAGTGCCGGGCAGACAGCAGGCAGGCAGGGGGCACACTGGCAGCATTTGATGGGCACAGTGGCAGCATTTGATGGCACAGTGGGAGCATTTGATATGGCACAGTAGCTGCGTTTGATGGGCACAGTGGCTGCGTTTGATGGGCATAGTGGCAGCATTTGATGGCACAGTGGGAGAATTTGATGGGCACAGTAGCAGCATTTGATGGGCACAGTGGGAGCATTTGATGGCACAGTGGGAGCATTTGATATGGCACAGTAGCTGCGTTTGATGGACACAATCAGTGGGTGCGCTTTATTGCACAGTGGCAGCAATTGATGGGCACATTGGCTGTGTTTGATAGCACAGTGGCTGCGTTTGATGGCACAGTGGCAGCATTTGGCACAGTGGCTGCGTTTGATGGCACAGTGGCCGTATTTGATGGCACAGTGGTGGCAATTGATGAGCACAGTGGCCGTGTTTGATGGCACAGTAGCGGCAATTGATGGGCACAGTGGTAGCATTTGATGGGCACAGTGACAACATTTGATGGGCACAGTGGGAGCACTTGATATGGCACAGTAGCTGCGTTTTATGGGCACAGTGGCTGCGTTTGATGGCACAGTGGCGGCAATTGATGGGCACAGTGGCTACATTTGATGGCACAGTGGCTGCGTTTGATGGCACAGTGGCTGTGTTTGATTGCACAGTGGCTGTGTTTGATGGCACAGTGACGGCATTTGATGGCACAGTGGTGGCAATTGATGAGCACAGTGGCTGTGTTTGATGGCACAGTGGCGGCAATTGATGGGCACAGTGGCTATGTTTGATGGCACAGTGGCAGCATTTGATGGCACAGTGGGAGCATTTGATGGGCACAGTGGCAGCATTTGATGGACACAGTGGGAGCGTTTGATGGCACAGTGGGAGCATTTGATATGGCACAGTAGCTGCATTTGATGGACACAGTGGCTGCATTTGATGGCACAGTGGCGGCAATTGATGGGCACAGTGGCTGCGTTTGATGGCACAGTGGCTGTGTTTGATGACACAGTGGCAGCCTTTGATGGCACAGTGGCGGCAATTGATGAGCACATTGGCTGTGTTTGATGGCACAGTGGCTGCGTTTGATGGCACAGTGGCAGCGTTTGGCACAGTGGCTGCGTTTGATGGCACAGTGGCCGTATTTGATGGCACAGTGGTGGCAATTGATGAGCACAGTGGCCGTGTTTGATGGCACAGTAGCGGCAATTGATGGGCACAGTGGTAGCATTTGATGGGCACAGTGACAACATTTGATGGGCACAGTGGGAGCACTTGATATGGCACAGTAGCTGCGTTTTATGGGCACAGTGGCTGTGTTTGATGGCACAGTGGCGGCAATTGATGGGCACAGTGGCTACATTTGATGGCACAGTGGCTGCGTTTGATGGCACAGTGGCTGTGTTTGATTGCACAGTGGCTGTGTTTGATGGCACAGTGACGGCATTTGATGGCACAGTGGTGGCAATTGATGAGCACAGTGGCTGTGTTTGATGGCACAGTGGCGGCAATTGATGGGCACAGTGGCTATGTTTGATGGCACAGTGGCAGCATTTGATGGCACAGTGGGAGCATTTGATGGGCACAGTGGCAGCATTTGATGGACACAGTGGGAGCGTTTGATGGCACAGTGGGAGCATTTGATATGGCACAGTAGCTGCATTTGATGGACACAGTGGCTGCATTTGATGGCACAGTGGCGGCAATTGATGGGCACAGTGGCTGCGTTTGATGGCACAGTGGCTGTGTTTGATGACACAGTGGCAGCCTTTGATGGCACAGTGGCTGCGTTTGATGGCACAGTGGCTGCGTTTGATGGCACAGTGGCGGCAATTGATGAGCACATTGGCTGTGTTTGATGGCACAGTGGTGGCAATTGATGGCACAGTGGCGGCAATTGATGGCACAGTGGCGGCAATTGATGGGCACAGTGGCTGCGTTTGGCCCAGTGAGGCTGCAACTGATGGGTGTTTTTTTCAGAATTTTTCAGTTTGTTTGCTCTTCCCCCAAAAATTTTGAGCACCAGCCGCCACTGCCCTTGATTGGAGCACTGACTGAGAACATTGCCTCTTTCTGCCCTAGAAGAGGATACAAATGTCCTGCTGGTGGGAGCCCAGAGCAAGTGACGACAGTGACCAAGAGCTTCTAGGTATGATCCCGATCCTTCTTCCTTACTTTTTTTTCTATTTTTTCTTTATTTCCCTCTTTCTCTACCCCCTTCTCACTTTCACTCTTCTTTTGAAATTATTACTATACTGAGGTCAGGTCTACATGCCTCCTCAGGTTGCCATGGCTGATCAGTGGGATTAACACTTGCCTAGTAGATAGCTGTACTGCTCTGCCCCCCCCCCCCCCCCCGCTCGTGCTTTGGAGGTGCTTGGATTCGGCTTAGGCCTAGGCAGAGCACTGATGGAGGTATGTTAGAGGCACTAGTTGCCCCCCTCCCCTGGGGGCTGGTTGCGCAGCCACGGTGGTGAGCGAGCGGACGCTCTCAATACATGTAACAAGCAAATTTTGTTTTTATATCTAGTAAGTGTCCTCTTTTACCGGGGTTTTGGATAAAAGTTTTATAGCAGAGAGCACTATGTCGGCTGTGTTTTTGATCACATGATACATGAGTCCCTTGAAGTGGAGAAACGGCTGAATAATCTTGGAGATCAACCCCCTATCTGTGAGGGATACATTGGGTGGAGTGGAGATTGTGAAAGGGAGAAATTGAACAGCTGAGTCCTGATAGAAAGAAAAGATGTTTGGGGAGTGAAAATAAAGAGTTCATTTGAGTCTTCCTGACTAATCCTTGAGGTGAGCAAATTAAATAGCTGGTGGTGGTTTGCACAAGCAATAAGAATTATTGAGAAGCGCGGTGATATGATAATAACACTGGAGCACTACTATCAAGGTTGATATTAATCTATGGGACATTTATTATGAATCTGAATTTTATTGCATGTATACATAGCACTAAGTAGCATTGAATTATCACTGTAGTAGCGCTGCACTGTGTGTGTGTGTGTGTGTGTGTGTGTGTGTGTATCTTTTGGTACACATACACACACACACACACACACACACACATATATATATATATGTATAGACCCCCGAAGGATCTACTAGTTTCATCGGGCCTGTTCTCTCTTCAAACGCCCCTTGTTAATTTGGATCAATCCCCTTGACACAGCTGTAGTACAGTGTTGTAATGATACTGATACAAACTATAATCTCACAATGTATAATACAGTTATAATGTACCTCTATCTGGGTATCTGTTGCTCCACCTGCAGGAGAAAAGACAACACTGCACACAAAGTGTAATTAACCAGAATGATTTCTTTTACTAAACTGGTATTAAACAGTAATTACAATGACTTAACTGTCACACAAACATAGCGACATAGCGTGACAGCACAGTGAATATTCACAGTAATATCAACATTTATAGGTTTCTTGTATAGACCCCCTGCTGGCGCGTCTCCAGGTGGGACCAATGTTCAGAGTGATAATACCTTAACTCTGAACACCTTCCCACCTCCAGCACACTGTAGCAAGCACAAAGACACAGGAATATGAGTACCCCACAGTATAATCACTAAGGAGCTCCCCCTGCTTTAACAATGCAGGTACTTTACTATTATAACTGAATGCAAGGCCTTGCAATGATAGAAATAGTCCTGTTATCTTCTGTCTTCTGCTAGCTAGAGAATTATAATACTTGTAATCCACAGGATTTGTGACCAATAGAACGGTGCAGAATGATGCACAGTAGTAATTTCAATCAGATAAATTGGTTGGATACTCCTTCTCAAAGGGAACAACTTCCAGCATCAGTCCCTGGATAATGAAATCTGACTTGAAACCTGTGTAAGTGTAACTCTTTCCAACCGAACTGTTCGGTGGGACTATCAGTCCCAGCAACACTTTACAATCAAAGTGTGTAAAATATGATGCAAACTTCTGGGCGTTAGCCCTCTCACTGCACTGGTTCCAGACAGATGGATGTCTCCGTTCCACAAGTTCTTCGTCTGTTTGGAGTTGCAGCCACGCTGTTATGCTGTTCCCTTCACTAGATGACCTGGAGTTCTCAGTTACCTCCGTCAAGGGTCTCTGGATTCTTCCCGATCCGGCCACACTGCTGTTCCAGCACACTGTGGTGTGGGTGTGAACTTCTACTCAGTTTTAAGTTTGCTCCGCGTAATGTAGGCCGCGGCTCTGTGGGACACGCACATCCACAGAGCCCCGCTGGCAGGCCATGCGTCCCAGGAACCAGAGAGAGAAAATGGCCGTGCGGAGCCCTTTTATAGCCCACCCAGCATGCAGTTCAGTCTATTGGTGCTTATGGGAGGTCACTAGGCATTGTGGGTAGGTCATGTTAATGTGAAATGTACACAACAGTCATTTCCTTCCATCTTCTTATCTCCCAAGAAAGAAAACAAAACATAGTCCATTCACCATTTTGGCCGCTAGATGGCACCAAATATTAACTTATAATAATGCATATAAGACAACATAGCATTAAACAAATATGGGACCGCTACATATATATATATATATATATATATATATATATATATATATATATATATATATATATATATATATATACAGTATCTCACAAAAGTGAGTACACCCCTCACATTTTTGTAAATATTTTATTCTATCTTTTCATGTGACAACACTGAAGAAATGACGCTTTACTACAATGTAAAGTAGTGAGTGTACAGCTTGTATAACAGTGTAAATTCGCTGTCCCCTTAAAAATAACTAAACACACAGCCATTAATGTCTAAACCGCTGGCAACAAAAGCGAGTACACCCTAAGTGAAAATGTCCAAATTGGGTCCAATTAGCTATTTTCCCTTCCTGGTGTCATGTGACTCATTAGTGTTTAAAGGACTCAGGTGTTAATGCTAAGCAGGTGTGTTAAATTTGGTGTTATCGCTCTCACTCTCTCATACTGGTCACTGGAAGTTTAACATGGCACCTTATGCCAAAGAACTCTTTGAGGATCTGAAAAAAAGAATTGTTACTCTACATAAAGTTGGCCTAGGCTATAAGAAGATTGCCAAGACCCTGAAACTGAGCTGTAGCACAGTGGTCAAGACCATACAACGATTTAACAGGACAAGTTCCACTCAGAACAGGCCTCGCCATGGTCGACCAAAGGAGTTGAGTGCATGTGCTCAGCGTTATATCCAGAGGTTGTCTTTGGGAAATAGACGTATGAGTGCTGCCAGCATTGCTGCAGAGGTTGAAGGGGTGGGGGGTCAGCCTGTCAGTGCTCAGACCATACACCACACACTGCATCAAATTGGTCTGCATGGCTGTCATCCCAGAAGGAAGCCTCTTTTAAAGATGATGCACAAGAAAGCCCGCAAACAGTTTGCTGAAGACAAGCAGACTAAGGACATGGATTACTGGAACCATGTCCTGTGGTCTGATGAGACCAAGATAAACTTATTTGGTTCAGATGGTGTCAAGCTTGTGTGGCAGCAACCAGGTGAGGAGTACAAAGATCAGTGTCTCTTGCCTACAGTCAAGCATGGTGATGGGAGTGTCATGGTCTGGGGTTGCATGAGTGCTGCCGGCACTGGGGAGCTACAGCTCATTGAGGGAACCATGAATGCCAACATGTACTGTGACAAACTGTACATGTTTGTAACCACCCCAGGCTGAGCTTCTGAGATGCAGTGATGGGGTACCACATACAAGTCTGCTAGGGTAGCATGGTTGGGGAGTGCAATTGGGGTGGTCCTCAGGTTAATGAGCTGCGCCCGGACCTTCCTTTTGTGAACCTTGGAGATGGTGCGTGCAACGAGCCGCTCTCCAGGCACCACCGAGTCCTTTCGGGGTTCTATCATCACAGTGGCTCCTTGCAGCTTCTTGCAGGCCCCGATGGGGAAGGACCAAACTACCTCTTGGAGAGGGGTCAGTAGAAGCTTCTGTTTGGGGGTGTCCAAACAACCCTGATCTGCTCGGGTTGCCTCCTGGCAAACCTTTGGTGAGCCACGCAGCTCACAGACAGCAGCCCTGTGCTCGCTGGCCAGAACGCTCAAACTTGGATGGCAAGTGGGACAAGTCCAAGTCTTTTAACATGTTTATGACCAAAACAATGGGCAAGGAAGAGCTGACTTGGTCACAAGTCACCACCACTCCTTCCCAATCCATCACATGGTTGTCAATCTGGATCTTCACCTAGGTGATGCCTTCCACCAGAATGGGTAAGTTATTGGCTGCATTAAGGGATAGCCAGTAGGGATCCAGCTGGTCTTGTGTCCCAAACGGATTGACTTCCAATCCTTTGACAATGGCAGGCACCACTGGGCTTGGGGCAACCACTGACTATGGTTGGCTGAGACTTTATGTTGCCAGTCCCGGGGTCATCCTTCTGCCCCGGGATCCACTAGTTTAACATGCATGTGCTTTTAATTTAATTTCTGCCACAATTCTTGCTTACATGCCAAAAACGACCACACCACCAGCACTTGCAGTTTTTTTCCAGGTCCCTGTCCCCACTTCCGTCAGACCTCGTTGCGGCGAGGTACGTCAGAAGTTCAGTCCCTTCCTCCTCCCTCCTCCTTCCCCTGCTGCTGGGCCAGTAAGAGAGCGCAGCGCGCTTAACGCTTGCGCAATAGGGGCCCGTCTGTGAAGCCGCAAGGCTTCACTGTCAGGTTCCCTTACTGGCAGCAGCACCCAACAGCTGATGGAAACATCGGCTAGGGTGCAGATATCGCTGCATTCCAGGACAGGTAAGTGTCCTAATAATAAAAGTCAGCAGCTACAGTATGGGGGGGGGGGGGGGGGCAGAAAACACAGTTTAAGTGAGGACACCTTCTGTTTCAGGGAAGTCACAAACTGATCCCTCAGTATGTGGTGCGAGTTCTTGAATACTGCACAGCCAAGTATATCCTTCTTTTTCAGCTGTTTCCAGAGGTGCTGGAGCGCCCCAATACGAAATGCATGAGTCTCTTATTCTCCTGCTGTCTCCGGACAAAGAATTTGCACCTCAGCTCTGGGGTTATCATGTTTTCCCAGAACAGGACCTCTAGGTGTGTCACAATTTTCTCCAGTGTGGCCCAGTCCTTTTCTGGGAGGGCCATCAGCATTTGTCAGGTGTAATCCTAAAAGGAGTTAATGGCTAGCTCCGTGATCAGCTAGCCAGGAACCTGGTACAGGTGCACAAAGTTTTCTAGCTTCTCCCATTCCACAAGAGCATGTTGGAGCACCTGCTGTGAGAAGTGACATATCCTGTCTACTGCCACCAAGTGTGAGAGGGTGAGGGGGAAGTAACCTACACACAGTCCAGTTGCAGTAGAAAGAACTTGAATTGTAGTCAAAATATAACAGTTCACAACAAGCCCAGCGGAAGACAGCCTAACTGGTAACATTCACAGATGAACAGCAGATTGTAGCGGAGCAGGTTGCAGTCAAGCTGACAGCGTCTGTCTCGAGGGGTGGAATGCAGCCTGGCTGGTCTGTGCCCAAGCAGGGAGGTTTCCAGGAGAAGTGGTGAATCCCAAGACCAAGGGTGTCAAACTCAATATCATTGTGGGCTGCATCAGCATTATGGTTGTCCTCAAAGAGCTGGTTGTATTTGTAAGACTATATACAGTGGATCAAAAAAGTATTTAGTCAGCCACCAATTGTGCAAGTTCTCCCACTTAAAAAGATGAGAGAGGCCTGTAATTGTCATCATAGGTATAGGTAACTATGAGAGACAAAATGTGGAAACAAATCCAGACAATCACATTGTCTTATTTTTGAAAGAATTTATTTGCAAATTATGATGGAAAATAAGTATTTGGTCACCTACAAACAGCAAGATTTCTGGCTCTCACAGACCTGTATCTTCTTCTTTAAGAGGCTCCTCTGTCCTCTACTCATTACCTGTATTAATGGCACATGTTTGAACTTGTTATCAGTATAAAAGACACCTGTCCACAACCTCAAACAGTCACATTCCAAACTCCACTATGGTGAAGACCAAAGAGCTGTCGAAGGACACCAGAAACAAAATTGCACCAGGCTGGGAAGACTGAATCTGCAATAGGCAAGCAGCTTGGTGTGAAGAAATCAACTGTGGGAGCAATGATTAGAAAATGGAAGACATACAAGACCACTGATAATCTCCCTCGATCTGGGGCTCCACGCAAGATCTCACTCCGTGGGGTCAAAACGATCACAAGAACGGTGAGCAAAAATCCCAGAACCACACGGGGGGACCTAGTGAATGACCTGCAGAAAGCTGGGACCAATGTAACAAAGGCTACCATCAGTAACACACTACGCCGCCAGGGACTCAGATCCTGCAGTGCCAGACGTGTCCCCCTGCTTAAGCCAGTACATGTCCGGGCCTGTCTGAGGTTTGCTAGAGAGCATTTGGATGATCCAGAAGAGGATTGGGAGAATGTCATATGGTCAGATGAAACCAAAGTAGAACTGTTTGGTAGAAACACAACTCGTCATGTTTGGAGGAGAGAGAATGCTGAATTGCAACCAAAGAACACCATACCTACTGTGAAGCATGGGGGTGGCAATCATGCTTTGGGGCTGTTTCTCTGCAAAGGGAACAGGACGACTGCTCCGTGTACATGAAAGAATGAATGGGGCCATGTATTGTGAGATTTGAAGTGCAAACCTCCTCCCATCAGCAAGGGAATTGAAGATGAAAAGTGGCTGGGTCTTTCAGCATTACAATGATCCCAAACACTGCAAGGAATGGCTTTGTAAGAAGCATTTCAAGGTCCTGGAGTGGCCCAGCCAGTCTCCAGATCTCAATCCCATAGAAAACCTTTGGAGGGAGTTGAAAGTCCGTGTTTCCCAGCGACAGCCCCAAAACATCACTGCTCTAGAGGAGATCTGCATGGAGGAATGAGCCAACATACCAGCAACAGTGTGTGACAACCCTGTAAAGACTTACAGAAAACGTTTGACCTCTGTCATTGCCAACAAAGGATATATAACAAAGTATTGAGATGAACTTTTGATATTGACCAAATACTTATTTTCCACCATAATTTGCAAATAAATTCTTTCAAAAATCAGACAATGTGATTGTCTGGATTTGTTTCCACATTTTGTCTCTCATAGTTGAGGTATACCTATGATGACAATTACAGGCCTCTCTCATCTTTTTTAATGGGAGAACTTGCACAATTGGTGGCTGACTAAATACTTTTTTGCCCCACTGTAAATGTATCTACTCTTTATCATATTAAATAACTGTGTCAGCATTTGATTAATTTTTGGTTTAAAAATAAGACTTAAGCTGCGAAGGGCAGGAGCAGACTGCCACAGAACCCACTCACACTGCTGTAGCAGATGATGCAAGTCTGAATAGGAGAGTTGCACACTGCTGGCTTTATCCACAAGAAACTTTATTGGAGACAGAAGATGATTCTGTTTGGTGTTGTGTCTGAGCAGTCTCCAATAAAGTTTCTTGTGGATGATCCCAGTGGTGTGTGACCCTCCTTTTCAAGCTTGCATAAAATTGTATTATTCTCATAATAATTATAAGCAAATGCCAAGAGCACCCCACCCCCTCTTACATCAGATGTCAAGAGCTCCCCCACCATCAGAAGTCAAGGGTCTCTCACCCTCCCTTACATCAAAGTGCACCCCCTTTGTGCTGCTACTGGGAAAAAGTTGGGGGTGAAGCTGGTGATCAGAAAGTGCAGGATCTGGAGAAGGACCAGATAAGAGCAGGAGTCAGATGTGGGAGTCTGTTGAATGTGGAGACCAGGGGAGACAGGGATGAAGGGGTGCTGCAGCTGTATAAAGAGGCGCATGATCTCTCTGTCCTCTCTGCTGTCGACTGCTGAGATGGGTGGGAGCATAGAGGAGACTCTCCATGGCTGCACAGAGAGGTGGAGGATCTGTAGGAGGAGTTCTGTCCTCTCTGCTGCTAACTGCTGAGACAAGGTGGGGAAGGAGACGAGGGGGGTGCCACAGCTGAAGGAGAGGTGCGAGGGTAACATAAAATGGCATAGAGGTCCAGATTCGGCCCACGGGCCTTGTGTTTGACACATGTACGCTATAATTTTCACGCAAACCAATTAATAAACACTTAATGGGGATATTTTTTTTAACAAAGACATGTAGCAGAATACATTTTGGCATAAATTTATGAAGAACGGCAAAGTGTGGCGCTAGAAAGGTATTGGTGAACAAATCACAAAACACAATAAATAGTGATAATAAATGTGAAAAATAAGAAAGTGGGTATATTCCCCAAAAAATAGTGTTGAACCTAAGGTATTCCCAAGGGATATGTACCCAGAGGTATCTCCCCAGAGACAAAAAGGGATAAGTAAATACCTAGATGAGAAAGTGAATGTATGGGGTGTTGGAAAATAGAATGAAACTACATGTATCTCGTAGTATTCATTCGTAATGTAATAAATATACTGTGGTAGGAATAGTTAAAATTAAAAATCTAATCCGAGTGTAGAAAATAAAAAAAACACCTCAATATGATGAAGGTGAGCTATACAATATGTGTCTAACAGATTGATTGCATCATCACACATCACAAGTGTATCAGACAGATAGGTATGTAAAATAAAAAGCACCTCAATATAAAGAAGGTAAGCTTAACAGTATGTGTCTAACAGATTGATAGCATTATCACACATCACAAATGTATCAGACAGATAGGTATGTAGACTAGCAATGTCCGTCACTACACAATGAGTTGGTCTCAGTGTCTAGGTGTCGCTCTAGGTGCTCCCGGTCTTCACGTGTGTTAAAACGAGTCAATCAGGAACATCTAAGCATGTGGGGTAGGCTCTTCTTTCAGCATGACAATATCATCTCCGACAAATAGACATAAGATGCCCCTACCAGAATTGGTGGACTCACAGGCCGTTGGCGGTGAGTCAGAAAGGCTTGTACCGTATACCGGTGTAGTAGGTCAAACGATCGAGTTATTCGGATTTGGATCCTGCCGGTAGACTTGGCTTGAAGGAGTGAAGAGTGTCGCCAACTGTTATATCTCTGAGAGGGTTGGACCGGACCAAGGTGTCCTTTTGAACCAGCTTAGATTGACCACCAGACACCACCTCAAAATCGACCATCCACATGAGAGGGCAAGGAATAAAAGAAAAACTTCCACATAGTGTAAATACGTTTGAAGCGTTGAAAAAATTTATTGGTAAAAAAGTTTTTTATATCCAACAAATAATAAAAATTGAGTGATAAAAACTAGGCTCACAAGTGAACTGAATAGTGCAGTAGGTGATGGTTAGGGTAAAACAAACGAACCCGGGTTTGTTTGTTTTACCTTAACCGTCACCTACTGCGCTATTCAGTTCACCGTACTTCCTGCAGTCAGTAACACTGGGATCAGTGTCTACAGTGGAGTTGGAGATACACCTGTATGCATCCTACAACACTTTGTGCTACTTTCTAAGAGACTGAGAGTTCCTAGACCTTAAAGCAGAGTTCCACCCATTTATGTGCTTATTAAAAGTCAGCAGCTACAAAAAGTGTAGCTCCTGACTTTTAATAAACAGACACTCACCTGTCCCAGGGTCCAGTGATGTGGTCACCCAAAGCCTTTCTTCTCTCCTTCTCCTCTCTGCAGCGCCGGCATTGCAAGTGTGGGCACCTGGCTGTGACAGCATGTGGCTTCACAGCCGGATGCGCACTGCGCATGCTTGAGTCGCGCTGCTCGTTCTGAATGGCCGGGCAATCTTCTGGGACCTGTGACGTGTCCCAGCAGATTGCAGGGAGAGAGAGGGAGAGGAGAACTCCTGCTCAGTGCCGCAGAGCGGAAGTGGGAGCTGGGTACCTGTCAAAACTAGGTACCCGCTCCCCCCTGCCCCCCCCAAAAAATGACATGCCAAATGTGGCATGTCAGGGGGTCAGGAGTCCTTAAAGTGGAAGTTAGCATTATACTTTAATTCATGGGGGAAAGAGAGCTTCAAGAACTGTTCCTATTTTTATATTCCTTGTTTGTGTTTTTTAATTAGTACTTTTAAGGCTTTTTGACATTTTACTCTTTTAACTTCTGTGGACATTCCTCACAGATTTCATGTTTATAAACTTGTCCCTTACTATGTGGGGGAATTCAATAAAGTGCTGCGCCACTTTTTTGGCATTAATCCCTCTCGTTAATGCGTCGCGCCAAGTTCATAAAGCATATATAACACCTTTGGTTTTGACAGCACTAAATTCAGGTAGTACTAAAATGCGCTACTTTTTCAATACATGCACCAAATTCAAAATAAAATACTGACAGTTCATATGTTACAAAAGTAGAGATAATTAAAGTGGTTGTAAACCCCTTTGTGTGACTTCTACCTATTGGTAAGCCTTATTCTAGGCCTAGAATAAGGCTTACCGATAGGTAGTGGAAATATCTCCTAAACGTGCGCCGTTTAGGAGACATTTCACTCGTAGTGCGCCAATGTCGTCATCGGGGCATGGGGGGCATGCGCTTTGAAGAAACGGACCACCGTTCCGTTTCTTCAAAGCGTGTGCCGTGACTGACGGCTCCCGTGCGCATTCACAGAGCCGGAGTCCGCGGCCCTGGAAGGAAGGGGGGCGAAGATGGACACGGCCTGCACAGGGGACAGCGCGGGCTTTGTTTGCAGGTAAGTGTCATATAATGGGCTAGTATGCGATGCATACTAGCCCATTATTATGCTTTTAATTTGCAGGCCTTGCAGGGAGCAAAAGAGGAAGTAAACCCCATCAGGGTTTACTTTCTCTTTAAGGAGAACTCTTTATTGGCTCACAGAGAGAGAGAGAATCTGGCACATACAGATTTTGCTAAATTGTCTTGCGTGCATTCTAAAAGTGGCCAAAATCAAGTACAAGTTTGAAACAGGTACATGAATTTGGTTCATACTGCACTTTCAGAACACATGAGAAACATGTTTGCAAAATCATTAGTCTTAAAAAAATTCCAGGGAATATTTCTTCATTTCGTGTATTTATACTGTTGCACTGGTTTTAGACTCCCCCTACTGGCCAAAGTTGGGATAAAAATATATTGTATTTTTTTTTTTTTTTTGTGTCTACCACTCCAGAAGTCCATTGTTATCTATCAATGATCTCTCTTTTGCTTTTAGCTTATTCATAGATTACATGGCTGTCTATATGTGTGTTTAGCATGTGCCAATATTCCTTTATATGCAAGATTTAAGAGTACTAATGGCGCTTTTGGCATAGCTCCCAACTGTCCCTGATTTCGAGGAACTGTCCGTGATTTGGAGCAATGTCCCTCTTTCCTCTTCATTTGTCCCTCATTTTGGTCTGATCTATATAGTTGTATATAAAATGCACTTTTTATCTTTCAAAAAGTGTTTCCCAGTGCTAAACCTTTCATCCATATTCCAAATTGCTGCATTTGTGAATTTTAAAAACCAATATAAAGGAATATTAGTGGTTAAAAAAAAAGCCCATGTGGATTTAATTAACTTTTTTTGGGGGGGGGGTAATTCTCCTTTAAGGGGGCGTGTCCTATCCCTACATATGTTTGGTAGTAGTTGTCCCTCATTCCCATCTCAAAATGTTGGGAGGTATGCTTTTGGTCCCAGGGACTATGAAGTGCTTCCTCCTGATGGTATAAAATTCCCCTGGTTAGTCCTGTCCCCAGGCTTGAGAAAGAGGCAGAGTCCAAAAAACGCATTGCCCTCCCAGTGTACACACAGACTACTGCAGGTGTCTTCTCCAGAGAGGGCCCAGTGTCTCAGTGCCAGCATCTCCAGTCTGACAGCTACACTAAGCTTAGAGTGACTGCGCTCTCTTCTACTCTGTGATTGCTCTGCTGTTTCGCATCTTACTAGGGTTCTTGTGTATACACTTTGATAACAACTATAGTGTAAGTGTTTTTCTTAGTTTCTTTTGTAAAATGTTACAAATAAATAATCTTTCTTTGTAAATTTTAGCCAAAATATATTCTGCTCCATTTCTTTGGTGAAAATAACCCAAATCAGTGTATTTTATTTAGTCTGTGTGAAAGTTATGAAGTCTACAAACGAGGGTATATATATTTGAAAATTGATCAGTCCTTATGCACAGTACTGACGGCCTATCTCATTTTTTTTTTGAGGCCCTAAAATGCCAGGGCAGTACAAATCCCCTTAAATTACCCCTTTTTAGAATGTAGACAGTCCAAGGTATTTAGTAAGAGGCATGGCAAGTTTTTTGAAGTTGTAATTTTTTTGTCACATTTTTTTGGAAAATGAAGAGCTTAAATAAAATTATTTTGTTCACATTTTTTTTTAAATACCGTGCAGTATAGTAGCATCATATGACTGTCAATGATCAGGAACAGGGCCGCTGATAGGGCAGTACAACCAGCCCTGATGTACCGGGCCCGCCCAGATCAGCTACACAGTGAGGCCTGGGCGTCATGACAATTCATTACTGCATTTTAAAAAAAAATGTTTTTCAGCTGCAGGGACGGAACGACTGGTTGCAATCGAGGTAAAGATGAATGTGGCCAAGTACAGGGATATCCTGGATGAAAAACTTCTCCAGAGTGCTCAGGACCTCAGGCTGGGCCGATGGTTTACCTTCCAACAAGACAATGACCCTAAGCACACAGCTAAAATAACGAAGGAGTGGCTGTACAACAACTCAGTGAGTGTTCTTGAATGGCCCAGCCAGAGCCCTGACTTAAACCCAATTGAGCATCTCTGGAGAAACCTAAAATTGGCTGTCCACCAACATTTACCATCCAACCTGACAGAACTGGAGAGGATCTGCAAGGAGGAATGGCAGAGGATCCCCAAATCCAGGTGTGAAAAACGTGTTGCATCTTTCCCAAAAACACTCATGGCTGTATTAGATCAAAAGGGTGCTTCTACTAAATACTGAGCAAAGGGTCTGAATACTTAGGACCATGTGATATTTCAGTTTTTCTTTTTTAATAAATCTGCAAAAATGTCACCAATTCTGTGTTTTTCTGTCAATATGGGGTGCTGTGTGTACTTTAATGAGGGAAAAAAATGAACTTAAATGATTTTAGCAAATGGCTGCAATATAACAAAGAGTGAAAAATTTAAGGGGGTCTGAATACTTTCCTTCCCCTACTGTACATCATGCCGCCCCACTATTCTATTAGTTCCGAATGGCGGAGTGATACTGTGATTCTCCATTCAGCTCCCGGCTGCAATCCTCACCAGATGTGAAGAAGTTGAGCAGCTGACAGGGAAGAGCAGGAGGAGATTGTGGCTGCACTGGACACAGTGAGTGGGGAATAGAGGAAATAAATACTCACTGTGTCCTATTATATATCTGTCAGGGCTGGGTCAGCCCTTCCTTCTCTGAGCTGGCCACTCAGCTGTTGGCTAATTGCCAGCTCTCATCTCCACAATTAACCAGCTGTTGTGGATTTGCTTGTCAGTCCCGCCTACTTAAAGATCTCCAGCTCACTTCATTCCTGCCTTCGCCTTGGTCACATAATAAGAAACCATCTCCTGCATTCCTGTTTAAAGACTGGCTTTGCTGAATCCTTTCTAGCTCCTTATCCTGCTTGCTGTTCCTCTACTTGGATCCCTGACTTCTGGCCTGGCTGATTACCCAATCTATGTGGCTCTACGTAGTTTAAGGTTAAACCTCTTTTCTTCTAATTTTAATGAGTGGCCACCAGTCTTGTTAAACTCCCTTCCGTGAAAAAGATTTATCCCTATTATGGGGTAACCAGTACGGTATTTGTAAATTCAAATCATATTCCCTCTCAAGCGTCTCTTCTCCAGAGAGAATAAGTTCAGTGCTCGCAACCTTTCCTCATAACTAATATCCTCCAGACCAGGGCTGGACTGGGACAAAAATTTGGCCCTGGAGGACACAGTGGGACACCATGGGGGGTGAAGGACACAGCGGGACACCAGGGGGGGGGGGGTGGAGGACACAGTGGGACACCGTGGGGGGTGGAGGACACAGTGGGACACCGGGGGGCTGGAGGACACAGTGGGACACCGGGGGGCTGGAGGACACAGTGGGATGCCGTGGGGGGTGGAGGACACAGTGGGCATGGAGGACACAGGGTGACACAGTGGGGGATGGAGGACACAGTGGAACACCATGGGGGTGGAGGACACAGTGAGACACTTTGGGGGGTGGGGCACACAGGGGGACATTGTGGGGGGTGGAGGACACAGTGGGGGTGGAGGACAGAGGGGGACACCGTGGGGGTGGAAGACACGGGGGGGTTGGAGGACAGAGGGGGACAACGTAGGGGTGGAGGACACAGTGGGGGCTGGAGGACAGCGTGGGGGCTGGAGGATGGAGGGGGACAGCATGGGGGCTGGAGGAGAGAGGGGGACAGCGTGGGGGCTGGAGGACAGAGAGGGACAACGTGGGGGAGGAAACAGGAGAGTATCTTGGGGCCTCCTGCAATCCTGTTGGGGCCCAGGTCCCCTACTTCTGTACTGGCTGCCTCTGCTCCCCCCACCCCCGGGATTGTTGATAGTATACAGCCTCACCTGACCCCTCCACCTCTCATGGCGCGCTGCTCTCTGCCGGCCCCTCCACTCTTCTTGTCTGTCCCGGATGATGTCATGTACAAGCACCTGGGGTGGACGCAAGCGAAGGAGTGGCCTGTGGAACAGCACGCTGTGTGAGGTCCTATTGCAGCCGCTTCTGGTGCTAGTGTTGCAGAGCCTCTCATGGGGCCCCACAGTGCCGATAGGTCAGTCCCCCCCTGCAGTACAGCAGTGCTCAAAGTAATGGCTGAGCGGGCTACGCACCTATTACTTTGACAGGCTATCACTCACACCAACCCTCTGAGCCATCGGCCCACCGGGAAACTCCCGGTAGTCTCGATAGCCAGTACATGCCTGCTCCAGACCCTTTATTAGCTTTGTTGCCCTTCTTTGTACTTGCTCCATTTCTAGTACATCCTTCCCGAGGACTGGTGCCCAGAACTGGACAGCATACTCTAGGTGAGGCTGGACCAGAGTCTTGTAGAGCGGGGGAATTATCATTTTATCTCTGGAGTTATTCCCCTTTTAATTCCATCCTAGATTCCTCCAGACGTTCTCCCCTCATTATATAGATTAAATAATGATATTTGAAGCGCTTCACAATGTGCATGAAAATGAATATATAAGAATAAATATAAATAGTCAAAGAAATCCAGCGGTGAGTAAAAATTCCTAAAAAATCCAGCAATCAAAATAGTGTAAAATTATAAAAAATTTGTGACACCAAATGTGTAAAAAAATTCACATAAAAAATCCACATAAAAATAAATATATAGGGATGTATTCAGAAGGTTCAATTATACAGGTGTAGAATCCTGATTGGTATAGAGCTTTTGATCACTAGCAAAGCTGTTTAAAAACACTTGCTTAATTAAGGTGCTCATTGACCTTCATAGTAACAAAGTGTTTTTTGCTTCTATTCACAACCAATGTGAGAATCATAAACAGGCAGATAAGAGAAAAAAACAATCATTGTGCAATAGTAAGGATACCAAGGTACACAGGCAAACTTCAATCCACTCACGTGTGCCTTATAATGATAAGGCATAAGCAGGTTTTACTATAGCAGTCAGCCGCCTTAGACAGGAGCAGATTCAGTGCAGTACACTGTGTGATACTGCTGATCTGCACAGAGCGTCCTTGGCTCCTCCCACGCGTTACATCACAGTCACGTGACTTTTTCAAGGATTTCAAGGATTATATAGATTGCATTCATATTTTTGCCACCCAAATGCATTATTTTACATTAAACCCCATTTGCCATGTAGTTGCCCACCCCATTAATCTGTTCAGATCTTTTTACAAGTTACCCCATCCTCCAGGTCGTTTAAGAACAAATTAAATAGGATTGGTCCCAGCACAGAACCCTGGGGAACCCCACGACCCACCCCTGACCATTCCGAGTACTCCCCATTTATCACCACCCTCTGAACTCGCCCTTGTAGCCAGTTTTCAACCCATGTACTCACCCTATGGTCCATGCCAATGGACCATATTTTGTACAGTAAACGTTTATGGGGAACTGTGTCAAATGCTTTTGCAAAATCCAGATACACCACATCTATGGGCCTTCCTTTATCTAGATGGTAACTCACCTCCTCATAGAAGATTAATAGATCGGTTTGGCAAGAACAATTCTTCATGAATCCATGCTGATTACTGCTAATGACACCGTTCTCATTATTAAAATCTTGTATATAGTCCCCTATCAACCCCTTCAAGAGCTTGCATACTATTGATTTTAGGCTAACTGGTCTGTAATTCCCAGGGATGTATTTTGGGCCCTTTTTAAATATTGGTGCTACATTGGCTTTTCTCTAATCAGATGGTACCATTCCAGTCAGTAGACTGTCAGTAAAAATTAGGAACAATGGTCTGGCAATTACTTGACTGAGTTCCCTAAGTTTCCTCGGGTGCAAGCCATCTGGTCCCGGTGATTTACTAATGTTAAGTTTCCAAAGTCTAATTTTAATTCCGTCCTCTGTTAACCATGGAGGTGCTTCCTGTGATGTGTCATGAGAATAAACACTGCAGCTTTGGCTACTGAAGCCCCCCCGATTCCCTCAGGAAGACTGAGGAGAAGAATAAATTCAATACCTTCGCCATCTCCCCATCCTTTGTAACCAGATGTCCTTCCTCATTCTTTATGAGGCCAATATGATCTGTCCTCCCTTTTTTACTGTTTACATACTTAAAGAATTTCTTGGGATTTTTTTGCTCTTCTCCGCTATGTGTCTTTCGTGTTCTATCTTAACCACCCTAATTGCACCCTTACATTTCTTGTTGCATTCTTTATAAAGTCTGAATGCTGATGATGATCCCTCAACCTTGTATTTTTTGAAGGCCTTCTCCTTTGCTTTTATATGCATTTTTACATTGGAGTTAAGCCATCCAGGACTTTTGTTTGCGCTTTTAAATGTATTACCCAATAGGATGCATTGGCTGATGCCCTTATTTAATATGCTCTTAAAGCAAACCCATCTCTCCTCCGTGTTTTTATTTTCCTAAGATTTTATCCCAATTTATGCCTTCTAACAAGGTTCATAGTTTAGGGAAGTTGGCCCTTTTGAAATTCAGCATCTTTCTATTCCCCTTATGTTTCCTATTTGTGTGATTTATACTGAAGCCAACTGACCTGTGATCGCTGTTTCTTAAATTGCTCCGTATTTCCACATATGTGATCAGTTCTGTATTGTTGGTAATCAGTAGATCCAGTAACGCTTTATTTCTAGTTGGTGCGTCTAGCATCTGACCCATGAAAGACATTTAGGAACTGGCGAGCCTTAGACGAATGTGTGGTTCCCCCTGCCCAGTCTATGTCTGGATAATTAAAATCCCCCATTATGATAACACTTCCCATCCTTGCTGCTAATCCAAATTGTGGTAGAAGATCCGTCTCCCCCTTCTCCCTCAGGTTAGGGGGCCTATAGCATACTCCCAGTATTATTTTCCCTTTAGCTTCATCCCTTTGGAGCTCTAGCCATAAGGATTCCACCTCCTCCCTAGCTCCCTTAGTGATGTCATCTCTCACATTCACTTGTACATTATTCTTGATATATAGGCATACCCCTCCCCTTTTTTTACCCTCTCTATCCCTGCGATAAATGGTATACCCTTGAATGGTTGCCAGCCAATCATGAGAGCTGTTGAACCAGGTCTCTGAAATTCCCACAAAATCCAAATCCTCCTCGTACAACAGTATCTCTAGTTCACCCATCTTGTCCGCCAAGCTCCTGGCATTGGTGAACATGCCATGTAGTTTTATACCGGTCGAATACTATCCGCTTATTGGTTGTTCTGAGATTGCAACTAGGACTTGTTACTACACTTACCTTGTGTTTATGTGCTTTAGTCAACCTACCACTAATGCCCCTAACACTACCCCCTGGAATATGTTCCGCGCTGACTATCTCTACCTCTGGACCCTCCCCCGCCGCCTAGTTTAAAAACCCCTCTAACTTTTTGGCCATCTTCTCTCCCAGCCGATCTACACCCTCCTCATTTAGGTGCAGTCTGTCCCTTCTATAGTACTGGTGACCGACTGAGAAGTCGGCCCAGTCCTCCAGGAACCCAAACCTCCTGCTCCTGTTCATGACACCTCTCGTTCGGGTTGTATGGAGAGGTTCCCTCCCAGCTCCCGAGCTCCTGGCCCAAGATCACCCCCCCAGAAGGGGGGCCTCCTCAAAGGCCATGACAGCTTAACACTCTATCACTCAGTTCTTCCACCCAACAACTCCCCCTCCAGCAGGCTGACCCTGGGTATATATAGGAGGCCTGCCCCCTGCCAATCCTAGTTGGGGATTAATCAGGGCTCCCAGATACACTCCATGTCACTCCAATCCTCCCCTTTCGGCTAGGCCTGCCTAAATTTACCTGCACTAGCTGTAACAAAAAAAACACTACCTCTAGCAACCTACTTTATGTAAAGGGTGCTACAGGGGTAATAAAAGAAAAAATTAACAGCAACTCTGTCACCCTGTGCACACCCACAAATGAAAATGTGCGGGGAGGGTGTGCATGTATTTAAACAGCGATTGCACATCGATATGACAACTTGTCAAAAAATGTGGGTATGTGGGACTTTTAAGGCGCTAATCCCTTTACCCTCAGAAAAAGAGCATAAAAAATGTTTTTAAGCACGTAGCGATATGACAACTGATGAGCTGTAAAGGTATTTAAAGCGTAGCATATTATATCATTTAAATTACCTTATTTTTCGCCATTTCATGGACACACACAGTTTTGAGGCTTGACACATTTTGTACCTATTTACTCTACACTACCTCATCCTGTAGTGTCGCTAGGGAGGGGCGGGGGGTGCGGGCGCACTTGGGTAACACGGCCAGAGGGGTGACACCCGTGGGTAGCGGCACCACTAACACCGCCCGCTGCCCTAAACTGATCTGCGCTTCTCAGGTTGTGTCATTCAGCAGAGCAGACCAAAGCCGCCTCCCCCTCATCTCTGTTTACATTCACACAGGAGTAGGAGGAGCCAGAGGGACATACACTGCTGTGTGTATCTGTCCGCGCTGTTCTGAGGTCTGTACACTTTACTACCTTATATGTAGATGGACATGTGCAGGAGGGGAGGCATTAAGGGAGGGGAGAGGGGTGTCTATACTGAGGGGGGTCTGCACAAAGGGGATTCTTTACTGATGGGGGGGTCTGCACTGAGAGGAGAAGTGTCTATACTGATGGGGGGTCTGCACTAAGAGGGGGGATTCTATACTGATTGGGGGGTCTGCACTAAGAGGGGGAGATTCTATACTGATGGGGGGTGTCTATCCTGATGGGGGTCTGCACTAAGGGGGATTCTATACTGAGGGGGGTTGTCTATACTGATGGGGGTCTGCACTAAGGGGGGAGTCTATACTGATGGGGTCTGCACTGAGGGGGGATTCTATACTGATGGGGGGGTCTGCACTGTGGGGGGGGGGGTTCTATACTGATGGGGGTCTGCACTAAGAGGGAGGATTCTATACTGATGGGGGTCTGCACTGAGGGGGTTGTCTATACTAATGGGGGGTCTGCACTGAGGGGGGGTGTCTGTACTAATGAGGGGGTCTGCACTGAGGGGGTGTCTGTACTGAGGGAGGGGGTCTGTACTGATGGGGGGGTCTGCACAGAGGGAGGGGAGTCTGTACTGAGGGGGGAGGTCTATACAGAGGGGGTCAGTACTTAGTGGGGGGGGCTATACTGAGGAAAGGGGGTCTATACTGAGGGAGGAGGTCTATACTGACAGAGGGGGGTCTGTACTGAGGGGGGTTTATACTGACGGAGTGGGATCTGTACTGAGGGGGGAGGTCTATACTGACAGAGGGGGGTCTGTACGGAGGGGGGAGGTCTATACTGAGGGAGAGGGGTCTGTACTGAGGGGGGAGGTCTATACTGAGGAAAGGGGGTCTATACTGAGGGGGGAGGTCTATGCTGACAGAGGGGGGTCTGTACTGAGGGGGGTTTATACTGACAGAGTGGGGACTGTACTGAGGGGGGAGGTCTATACCGACGGAGGGGGGTCTGTACTGAGGGGGAGGGCTATACTGACGAAGGGGGGACTGTACTGAGGGGGGAGGTCTATACTGACGGAGGGGGGTCTGTACTGAGGGGGGGTCTATACTGATGGAGGGGGGTCTGTACTGAGGGAGGGGGTCAGTACTTAGTGGAGGGGTCTATACTGAGGAAAGGGGGTCTATACTGAGGGAGGAGGTCTATACTGACAGAGGGGGGTCTGTACTGAGGGGGGTTTATACTGACGGAGTGGGATCTGTACTGAGGGAGGAGGTCTATACTGACAGAGGGGGGTCTGTACTGAGGGGGGTTTATACTGACGGAGTGGGATCTGTACTGAGGGGGGAGGTCTATACTGACGGAGTGGGGTCTGTAGTGAGGGGAGGTCTATACTGACAGAGGGGGGTCTGTACTGAGGGGGAGGTCTATACTGACAGAGGGGGGTCTGTACGGAGGGGGGAGGTCTATACTGAGGGAGAGGGGTCTGTACTGAGGGGGGAGGTCTATACTGAGGAAAGGGGGTCTATACTGAGGGGGGAGGTCTATGCTGACAGAGGGGGGTCTGTACTGAGGGGGGTTTATACTGACAGAGTGGGGACTGTACTGAGGGGGGAGGTCTATACCGACGGAGGGGGGTCTGTACTGAGGGGGAGGGCTATACTGACGAAGGGGGGTCTGTACTGAGGGGGGTTTATACTGACGGAGTGGGATCTGTACTGAGGGAGGAGGTCAGTACTTAGTGGAGGGGTCTATACTGAGGAAAGGGGGTCTATACTGAGGGAGGGGTCTATACTGAGGAAAGGGGGTCTATACTGAGGGAGGAGGTCTATACTGACAGAGGGGGGTCTGTACTGAGGGGGGTTTATACTGACGGAGTGGGATCTGTACTGAGGGAGGAGGTCTATACTGACAGAGGGGGGTCTGTACTGAGGGGGGTTTATACTGACGGAGTGGGATCTGTACTGAGGGGGGAGGTCTATACTGACGGAGTGGGGTCTGTAGTGAGGGGAGGTCTATACTGACAGAGGGGGGTCTGTACTGAGGGGGAGGTCTATACTGATGGAAGGAGGTCTGTACTGAGGGGGAGGTCTATACTGACGGAGGGGGTCGGTACTGAGGGGGAGATCTATACTGATGGAGGGGGGTTTGTACTGAGGGGGAAGGTCTATACTGACGGAGGGGGGTCTGTACTGAGGGGGGAGGTCTATACTGACGGGGGGTGCGGTCTGTACTGAGGGAGGAGGTCTATACTGACAGTGGGGGGTCTGTACTGAGGGGGAGGTCTATACTGACGGAGTAGGGTCTGTACTGAGGGGGGAGGTCTATACTGAAAGAGGGGGGTCTGTGCTGAGGGGGGAGGTCTATACTGACAGAGGGGGGTCTGTACTGAGGGCGGAGGTCTATACTGAGCGAGATGGGTCTGTACTTAGGGGGAGGACTATATTGATGGAGGGGGTCTGTACTGAGGGAGGGGGGTCTGTACTTAGGGGGGTCTATATTGATGGAGGGGGGTCTGTACTTAGTGAAAGGGATCTATACTGAGGTAGGGGGATCTATACTGAGGGGGGTCTGTAATTAGTGGAGGGGGTCTGTACTGAGGGGGGCTACAGTTGGTGGAGGGGGGGTGACACCAATTTTTTCAGCACCGGTTGACACCAACCCTAGTGACGCCACTGACCTCATCTTTTATTTTTTACAAAAATTGGGGAATACATTGTGTGTGCATGCACAACAATTAATTTTAGTATTTTTTCCCTGAAAAAATTGATTTGACACAGAGTTATTCACCATTTGCCTTTGATAGTTGTTACTGGCTCATGTGTTTATAGGGAAAAAGTTCTTAATCAATACTATCATGCCTTTGTGGCTCTGAATCGGTTAACCAAGGGAATTCCTTGCCTGACAGTATGCATCCTCACAAATTCAATCTCTTATAATCACTGCGAATTTCAACATTGTATTACATCCGGATACACTGCTAATTAAATTTTTTAACATGAACAGGGATGGGGGTGTAATTGCTTTTGGAGGCAATGTATAATATGTAACTAAAATAAAGCAAAAGTAATAAGTAGATCGTTTTGATTATGAGCATGGTAGGATGTGATTTGATTTCTGCTCTATTTACTATAACCTAAAGGAACCAGTAGAGAAAGATGAATAAAAGAGCAGCCTCCTCCAAAGGAGTCTGTCTAATAGAAAATATATTTATACCAGTATTTTATTTTAGAGCAAACTTATGCTTTCTCCATGCAGGGCAAAGCAACAGGTTTACATTACTGCTTGTTTTTCCAGCTGAACATACTCTTCTCTGTTTTGTACCCTTCCACATTTCTTCCCACTGTTCCATTGAGTCACTAAAATAAAAAAGAAGAAACCCCCATTCAAGAAGTGGAGCTAGGGACTTTTGCAGCATCCAGTGTCAAAGCCCCTACTTTTCAGCAAAAAGTCACATAATTCTGACATTTTAAATACTGGGTGTTGTTCTTTGATTCCATGGGCCAAAGGGTGTGATGAGGGGGCATATGAAGATCCATGAAGTCAATCAAAGAAAAAGTATTGTTTCATATCCCAAAGAACTCCTAATGCCGCGTACACACGATTGGAAATTCGGACAGCAAAAGACCGATGAGAGCTTCTGGTCAGAAAATGCGACCGTGTGTATGCTCCATCGGATTTTTGCTGGCCGAATTCTAGCCAGCAAAAGATCTTTCGGTCAGAAAAAGTTTGTATCCAAAAATGCGATCGTCTGTAGCAATTCCACCACGCAAAATTCCTACTCATGCTCAGAAACAATTCGACCCATGCTCAGAAACATTGAACTTCATTTTCTCGGCTCGTCGTAGTGTTGTAGGTCACCGCGTTCTTAACAGTCGAAAGTTCAGCAATCTTTTGTGAGACCGTGTGTATGCAAGGCAAGCTTGAGCGGAATCCCGTCGGAAAAGCCATCATATCTTTTTCCGACCAAAATTCCGATCGTGTGTACGCGACATAATAGTCAAATAAAATTGCCTTTCAAAATATTTTTTTTCTACTTTTTCTTTTTTTTAATTATTTCGTGGAGTGATTGCATGGCCTTTCTACCTGTCCCTTTTCTTGTATTTCCCGAGGGCATCAGATTAATGATGTCAGCTACAGCATGGAAAAACATTCACTGTGTTATGTAAGCTGCGTTCCAAACATGCTGCTTAAGATAGCGTTTTCAGCAGGGCTGGACAGGAGGTGGGGTGGGGGGTGGCTTGTAGGAAAACTGACTATAGGACTACGGGCATTCCTTGCATTAGCATGGTGTCTTGCAGCTCTGATCAACAAGATGAGGGATGCAAACTGACCACATGAGCATAAATCTCCATCCATGCTTGGTGTGGTCACTATGTTGCAAAAAGAGAAGGGAAGTGGCAAGATCCCCAGGTATTTTCTACAAAGTGAGAGTAAAATGGCTCAAGAAGGAACTCATTCAACATATAATAATAACTTAAATATACATTTCAAAGTGTCTTTCCAGGCAAAAAAAATTGGTTTGCAGGGTTTCCATAATGAGTTTACATTTGCAGTGTGTACCTTAAATTTACCCATTGGTATTAACAATAAATTACCTAGGAATCCTGCCTTTTGCCAGCTTATTGAATTGACCAACAACGCTCCACAGTCACTATTGAAATGGCTGATCTCCCAGGGCTGTCGGCACTCATAAGCTGCACTGTTTTATTATGCATGCAAAAGTGCTCGGCACGTCAAACGATTTCCATAGAGAAAATACCCTGTGTTGTAATCAAACTGAGCTCTGGTTTCCCCAGTGTCCTGTCATTATCAGATAAGCCCCAGCTTCCCCAGTGTGCATGCACTGTCCTGTAATTACCAGATGAGCCCCAGCTTCCCCAGTATGTGGGCACTGTCCTCTAATTATCAGATGTGCCCCAGCTTCCTCAATGTGCGTGCACTGTCCTGTAATTATCAGATGAGCCCCAGCTTCCTCAATGTGCGTGCACTGTCCTGTAATTATCAGATGAGCCCCAGCTTCCTCAATGTGAGTGCACTGTCCTGTAATTATCAGATGAGCCCCAGCTTCCCCAGTGTGCATGCACTGTCCTGTAGTTATCAGATGAGCCCTGGGTTCCCCAGTGTGCGTGCACTGTCCTGTAATTACCAGATGAGCCCCAGTTTCCTCAGTGTACATGCACTGTCCTGCAATTACCAGATGAGCCCCAGCTTCCTCAGTGTACATGCACTATCCTGTAATTACCAGATGAGCCCCGGGTTCCCCAGTGTGCGTGCACTGTCCTGTAATTACCAGATGAGCCCCAGCTTCCTCAGTGTACATGCACTGTCCTGTAATTACCAGATGAGCCCCAGCTTCCTCAGTGTACATGCACTGTCCTGTAATTACCAGATGAGCCCCGGCTTCCCCAGTGTGCGTGCACTGTCCTGTAATTATCAGATGAACCCCGGCTTCCCCAGTGTGTGGGCACTGTCCTATAATTATCAAATGATCCTCAGCTTCCCCAATGTGCGTGCACTGTCCTGTAATTATCAGATGAGCCCGAGCTTCACCAGTGTGCGTGCACTATCCTGTATTTACCAGATGAGCCCCAGGTTCCCTAGTGTGTGGGCACTGTCCTGTAATTATCAGATGAGCCCCGGCTTCCCCAGTGTGCATGCACTGTCCTGTAAGTACCAGATGAGCCCCAGCTTCCCCAGTGTGTGCATGCACTGTCCTGTAAGTACCAGATGAGCCCCAGCTTCCCCAGTGTGCATGCACTGTCCTGTAATTATCAGATGAGCCCTGGCTTCCCCAGTGTGCATGCACTGTCCTGTAATTACCAGGTGAGCCCCAGCTTCCCCAGTGTGCGTACACTGTCCTGTAATTACCAGGTGAGCCCCAGCTTCCCCAGTGTGTGGGCACTGTCCTGTAATTACCAGGTGAGCCCCAGCTTCCCCAGTGTGCGTACACTGTCCTGTAATTACCAGGTGAGCCCCAGCTTCCCCAGTGTGTGTGCACTGTCCTGTAATTACCAGGTGAGCCCCAGGTTCCCCAGTGTGTGTGCACTGTCCTGTAATTACCAGGTGAGCCCCAGCTTCCCCAGTGTGTGGGCACTATCCTGTAATTACCAGATGAGCCCCAGCTTCCCCAGTGTGTGGGCACTGTCCTGTAATTATCAAATGAGCCTCAGCTTCCCCAGTGTGTGGGCACTGTCCTGTAATTACCAGGTGAGCCCCAGGTTCCCCAGTGTGTGGGCACTGTCCTGTAATTATCAGATGAGCCCCGGCTTCCCCAATGTGCATGCACTGTCCTGTAATTACCAGATAAGCCCCAGCTTCCCCAATGTGTGGGCACTGTCCTGTATTTATCTGATGAGCCCCGGCTTCTCCAGTCTGCATGCACTGTCCTGTAATTATAGTTGGACGTTTTCACACATTGTATTATTCTTTTAGGGAACTATTTAGTGAAATGTCACGAAGCTGCATACTGCAAAAATGCAGAAATGGCTCTGGCAACGAAAGGGTTTAATCTGTGCATGTGTACATTTCATATTGTGAACATCATTCCTGAAAACTGGGGCAAAGTAATGTAATGCAGCCTTCTTACATATATTTTGTTGAATTATATAATGTACAGTAATATCTAGGTGATATGGTTACTAGTTTTGCAGGATCATAACATTTTAACAGACATTTTTTCAATGTCTCTCAGTGAGAGAAGTGTGTAAAGACTCTCTACAATGCATTGTCAATATGCTGGAGCTCTGCATCATTCTAGGGAGGTCCGGAAACAGGAAATTTCTATTTTAGGCTGACGGACTGTAAACGTTCTCTTTTTACAAAAACTGTTGACTTTGATGAGAACAGCAGTTTTTGGCATGGGTGGAAATCCTGCTTAATATGAAAGTATCTCCCGACTTTTATATCAGTGAGGAACTGAGAAAGTCAACTGGCTCAATAAACAAAGCATGTGGTTAGAGCAGGCCATAGACAGATGTCAGATGTAGGCGTGCCTCAGATTTAAAAGAATTGTCCACATATATAAAATGTCAACACTGAATCCATCATCTCACATCAATGCAAGAACTTTCAACCCACTCATACTAAGATGCAAATGTCAGAAAATTAAAGATGTAATAAACCCCCAACCTTTTTTAACTTAAATTGGAACTAAGAGCAAAAAATAAAAACTTCTGAACAGGCAAACTTTTTAATACAGAAGACGCATGCAATGTCTCTTCTGCAAAAAAAAAAATTAATGACCTGCCTCTTCCCAATCCTCTGCAGAATGTACACGAATGTGTGCACGCGCACCTTCATTTACATTTCCAGCAAGGTGCCAGTATGGCAGGATGTATGGTCCTGTGTGTGTGTAAGGCAGTGATGTCATCCAGCACCGGCCAATCAGGACAGCAAAAGTCCAATACCTAAAAGGAGCCAGATGTCAGACCTAGCTCGCATCAGACCATTGGAGCATAGGTAAGTACTTCTGTCTTTAGTTTTGCTTTAGCGCTGTGCTGTTATTAGCTCTGCCCCCTCCATCGGGGGGGGCAGATTGCCATCTTCGGCCTGGCTGCTGGATAATATTGTCCGCGCACTGGCTACAAGTAACATACCAGTCCTGCTCTCCCCTCCTCCTCCCCAGTGGCCTGGCATTGTGGGCACAGGGCCACATTGGGGCACCTGCTGGAAAGGGGTCAGACACTGTCACTGTGGGGCTGGGGGGGGGAGAACGAGGAAGCAGATGGCAGAAGACCGAACCCCAGACTGGCACAGCAGCGGAAACGCCCCCAGTGGAAGTGAAGCTGTGTCGGCGGGGAGAGGCAGAGGACAGATCACTCTTCCATGACAGGGCTGCAGATAGGACTAGAGGAGTGGCATCAGCAATTGCAGCTGACTGCTCCTTCCATGGCTGGCGCCTGACACCTAGGGTTACCACCTTTTCTTCAAGCCAAACCCCAACACTTTAGCAGCCTGGGACCCCTTTGGGTGCCCCAAGGAGAGTAGTATTGCGGTACGCATAGCATGCTGCAGCAAACTGTGGGTGTGGCCAAATTGCTCTTGCTGGCCCTACCCCCCCAGTGATGCCAAACCTGCCCCCAGATAGGCGCCCACAGCTTCCGGTTGGCAACAAATTTGTGTGTGACTATCTTGGTTACTTGGGGAGCCACAGCCTGGTCTTAATAATGTGTCTGGGTCTCAGTCTGCCTGAAACCTAGACACATAAAGCAAAACCCAGACTGTCCGGGTGAATCCCGGACAGTTGGCAACCCTACTGAAAACTCTCCCAGTGTCTTTTGGCAGAGGTGCTTGTCAGTACACCGTCAAAAGGCCCTGACTTTTACTGGCAAAATATGTCCGATACGGACTGATTTTTACAAACTATCCATAAATTTATTGGCCATTACCGAGCCTGATCTCAATCCAGTGATGTGCATGAGAGCTGAGGATCTATCATCTCTCTCTCTCCCCTCATTGGTTGAGACACAGCAGCAGGAGCCATCGCTGCTGTCAATCACAGCTAGTGAGGAGGGAGTGGGGGGCGGGGCCGAGCCAAGCTCTGTGTGTCTTATAGGCACACAGAGCCGGCTCGGGAGCGAGCATGCTCAAGCCGGTTCTGAAAGAAGCCAGGAAGAAGATGTCGGACCTAACTGGCATTGGACCATTGGAGCATAGGTAAGTACTTTTGTCTTTTCTGTCTTCTGTCCTGGCGCTCAGCTTCCCTGATCTGAGGACTGCAGTGAGAGAGGATGAGATTCCCCATTAATGTCAGCCGGGAGGAGAAGAAGAGAGTGGAGGGAGGTCATGTGAACAAACATCGGCGCTCTGAAATAAGGTGTTTCGCTGCATAATTTTTAAAACACAGATAGTGCACAGTATATCTTTATGTAACAGAGGGACTTCCAGGAATTGGGATTCGTGATTTTACAGCCATATCAGCGGGAGGGGCAGGGAGGGGATGGCTGACACACACACTCCCGAGCTGACAGGCAGGGAGGGGGGGAGGGGGAGAGGGAGAGACTGCGGGCTGAAGGCGGCACGTAAACTGACCATGGTATGATGGATCAGCAGCCATGATTACTGTGGTCAGCACACTAAGGGGGACACAGGAACAGGCAGGATCAACCAAGGTATATTACAGCATAGAGAGGGACAAATGGCACCGCACAAGCACTATGCTGTATATCCTGCTTTGAAGGAAAAGGAACCTTTTTTTTCAATTTTTTTATTTTTTATTAGAGTTACAACCACTTGAACTTCCGGCCTTCCCAGAAAAGAGTTAAAAGTGCACAGTGCAGTCTGTTAGCTTGGAGACAGGAAAGTAGGGAGGAGCAAAGGAGTGCCTTGCCACCCTAGGCTATGGGACTGTGTATTTCCATTGATGCACACAGTGCAGGGAGACAATCTAGTCCCTGCATGTAGGGGTGGCTTCATAGGACGCTGTAGGAGAAAGGAGCCACCCTGAAAGAGGAAACCTGAGGCAGCAGTCATGGCACCAACTAATTCTGGAAGGCAAGGATTAGAAGAAAGAAGTTGCATACTGGACACTCTGTAAATGATAAATCAGCTGCTGAAAGTGCTTAAAAAATTGAAGGTTTAATATCACTTTGAAAGAAAGTCTACAACTCATTTTCACACTGAGGTGTTTTTCAGGCACTTTAGCGCTAGAAATAATCTCTAAAAAGCGCCTGAAAACTGCCTTCCATTCATTGCAGTGTGTGCTTTCACACTGGGGTGGTGCACTTGTGGGACGTTACGAAAAGTCCTGCATGCAGCATCTTTGGGGAGGGTTGGAAGCGATGTATCTAGCATTCCCAAAACGCCCTGCCCATTGCAATGAATGGGCAGCGCTTCAAAAGTGCCTTAAAAGCACTGCAAAACTGGACTTTTTACCATTTTGTGGGGTAAAAGGCGCCCCGCTAGCGGCCGAAAAGTGCAGCAAAAGTGCCGCTAAAACAGCACTAAAGTGCCGCAAAAACAAGTGACGCTTTAGCGCTAACTGCCGGGCGTCCAAGTGTGAAAGGGGTCTTAGGGCAAGTTCACATCACTGAGCCATGCTGAATGCACGACCACTGGGGGTGCTGTGTGTCACAGTGTGCTGTTTACTTTTTTCATTTCATAGAACTTTATTGAAATGTCAAGAGAGACTATTCACTGTGGCAGCATTGTGATGCAATCCACAGGAACTTATACCATTAGAAACTAGGCATTTTACCTTGTCTATGCATTATAGCTGTGCTGGAAATAGTTGACAGCGCAGCTCCACCACATCTGCAGTGAATGGAGCCTAAAACATTATACCTTTCTCAGCCCCCAGTCCCCTGGTGCCCAACCTGCCACCCGATGGCCACTTGCAGCCCTTTGGTGTTTGCACTGTAGCCCTCAGGCCCAGCGGTAACTAGCAGTGGGTCTATAATAGCTGTGATCACCAGCAGTTTCATGTAACCTGTCCCCAGTCTCTGACAGCTTGACTCCAGTCTCCAAGAACTCTTGTAGCAAAGTCTATGACCATCTCCTCTTGTAAGACTTCAGTCTTTGACAGGCTTTTATAGCAATACATATAATAAATATTGTATGCAGCCCTTTGGTGATATCAGGGGTCCCATTTGAGACCCATATATACCTTGTGCGTTGACAATCAGTGCTCTAGTCTAGACTAAAACAGGAAAAAACAATATATGACAAAAAGGAGACTGTGGAGACAGTATTGAGGAATGCCAGCAAGACACTTTCCCTTCATAACTCAGGTTTAGCTTTAACTCAATAAAATGACAACGGTGACCTCCCAGGTGGTTTGGGGACAGCTGCTATAATACTTCTAAACTGACAGCTGGAACGTCATCTGGTGAGAATAATGTGTTGAAGCTAATGCCTTCTCTTATTTATGCCAACTGTGCTTATTGATCTGTCCTGAAAAGCCACTGAAGATTACAGTATCAATACCCTAACTGGCATAGTATTGAGCCTATATTTATTATCTGCAATTAAAAGAGAACAGAGGCAGGCTATGCAGACAATTAAGTAACAAAGGCTTTTTCCCGACTTCCGGCCGGATGTGATTGAGGCAGGACGCACCTCTCCACAGCTCCGCTCTCCTGCTCACCATCCGCAGCTACAGGGCAAACATCCTGACCCACAAACTTCAGATTTGGTGGGGGAGAAGACGCTGGACGTGGGGATGCCCTCATCCATGTCGAAAAAGTCCGGCAAGGCACCGCCAGATCAGAGGCAAACGCGCTCCACACGGCGCCTGGCCCCGCCCCCGCCATCTTGTCTTCTCCACCGAAAGAGCAGCGCGCCAAGACACATCCTGGTAAGATGGCGCACACAGAAAACACAGGGGGGACGGAGGGTGCAGGTGAGCTGAATCCTGCAGTAGACACAGAAGCTATCACACGGCCGATTCTAGAGGCAATCAATGCTAGCAAAGCAGAGCTCATGGGGCGCATTGATCACCTTTCATCAGAGTGCAACCTAATCAGGCATGATCTGGACAAGATCCGGGGCCGGCTCACCACAGTGGAAACACGGGTATCAGATATAGAGGACACTTCACATGACTATGGAGCGCAAATTGCAGAGCTCAGAGATCAGGTCAGATCCCTTCAGCACAAAACCACAGACGCAGAAGACCGCCAGAGGAGGAATAATATAAGAGTGGTGGGTCTCCCTGAGGGAACCGAGGGGGACAGGCCTGCTCAATTTGCTGAACAATTCTTTAAACAACTTCTAAATATGCCGGATATGCCTCCAACATATGTGGTTGAAAGGGCGCACAGGGTCCCGACGGGTAACAGACCCCCAGGGGCTTTCCCCAGACCATTTCTGGTCCGCTTCTTAAACTTCCGTGATCGTGACATGATCCTAATGCAGGCCAGGCAGACACAGGAGCTGAAACATGGCAATACCCGTGTAATGCTGTTTCCAGACTTCTCAGCCGCGACTCAGCAAAAACGCAGATCCTTCAATGAAATCAGAAGACGCCTGAGAGAAAAGGAAGTCAAATATAGTATGATATATCCCAGCAAACTGAGGATCCAGCATAAGGGGTCGGTGAAATTTTTTGAGAATCCAGAGGAGGCCAGCGAATGGATGGACAAGGAACTTTAACACCCTGAATACAAAGAGACGTCGTCCCCCTGAAGAGAAGGCTACGGGGTGAGGCCCAGTGAAAAAGGCTTTTGTTTTTCTTCTCATCTTCTTATTTCCCTTTCATAATTTTTTTCTGGAGATTTTGTTTTTTTCCCTTTTTTCTGGTCCTTGGCTACATTTAAGGAGCCCACGCTCATGAGGAATGATGAAGAAATATGGATCCGTTGAGCTCCACATCACCATAACTCGACATGACAGCTCATATTCTCTGTCAAGGAATTTCTAACAGGGAGTATCTCTCATTGGCACCCCCAATATATATTCATTTTTATTCTTATTTCAAAATATTTCTATAATTTTTTTTTTCTTTCTACAAACATGGTAATCTATGCTATGGGAATTGCAGTGCGGGTGTAGATTCTCTATGACACTGCTGATGGCAGCTCAATGGTTGACGCACGTGTTCTGCGTCCTTCTCAGAGTTAAAAGGAGTGTTTATGTATCCTTACTCAAGGGCTTCCGTTTTTGAGAGGAAAGAGTTTTTCATTTTCTTTTTTCAATTACTATAAGTTGTTTTCTCTTACCAATATATCCTCAATACTTCACAGGTAATGTGGGATTGGACTTCATGTAGTCCTTATGGAATTCCCTAATGGACTTTAACTATTACAGTAGGAGTGAGTGGAGGTGCTAAAAAATCAGTTAAAGAACTGCCGAACTTTCGGTCACTGCGGCGGGAAGTCACCGCAAGTTTTTTTTTGATGCTGCTGTTTTGTTTAGGGAAGAAGCTATATACTGGACTGGGGTGTTTTGTTTCTGGTATAAAAGCAGGGGAGGGAAGTTTCATAACCACAGCTCGACATAGGATCTCTTGTTTTAGTTTAACTTGTACAGTAATGATGGATAAGATATGTAGGGGTGACCCCCATATATGGATAACTATCCGAATGATGACAGACAGTGCTAGATATAATGATGGAGGAGGTTAAGATTGTGTCTTGGAATATCCGAGGCATGAATCACAAACTTAAGAGGGCCTCCATATTCCAATACATCAAACATCATATTCCAATACATCAAACAGGAAACACACCTAGATGGCAGTAGAATCCTCTCTTTGCGCAAACCATGGATTCAAAGGGCAATACATTCAACTTATTCCACGTTTGCTAGGGGTGTCTCCATTTTAATATGCAAAAACCTCCCTTGCACAATCCATCAGGTATTCACAGATCCAAATGGTCGCTATGCGGCAGTAGTCTTAGACATATGTCATAAAACTATAGTGATAATAAATGTGTACGTTCCTCCTCCATTTCAGGCTAAAATATTATATGACATATTGCCTAAATTGGCACCCTATGCTCATCTCCCTGTGGTGGTTTTGGGAGATTTCAATGCGGTTCTTGATGCAGCATTGGATAGCTCTAACCCATCTAGGGGAAGCTCCAATGAGCTGAATGGATGGCAGTCTGTGGCCGGTCTCACAGAGCTATGGCGTTGGAAGCATCCAACTGATAGATGCTATTCACATGTGTCAACGGCTCATAGATCTGCAGCAAGAATTGATCTTGCTTTCGGTAATAATCTTTTGCTACCATTGGTGAAAGGCACAGAGTACCTAGCTGGGGGTCTGACTGATCATAGCCCCCTAGCCGTTACTTTGACACTAGGTCTGGAAACACGGAGAGGGGGATGGAGGCTTTCACCCGGCTGGATACAGAATGAGCAAGTTTCCGCCCAGGTAACGGAGGCCATAAATACATATTGGTCCTCCAATGTTGACTCGGCGGAACCCCATGTGGTATGGGATGCCTTCAAAGCAGTGACAAGGGGGGAATTCATCTCAGCCATCAAAACAACCCGTAAACAGGATAAGGAAGAGATAGAAATTCTAGAGAATAAAGAAAGGGAAGCTGCAGAAGCCCATGCGGAATCTTCTACAAGAGCATCATATGACGCCTTGCTAGAAGCGAGAAGGTCTATTGCACTACATTTTACGGGACAGGCCCGGGTGGAAATGGTTAAAGGAGCACAGACGATCTTCGCAGAGGGAGATAAAAACGGGAAATTATTGGCCATGTTGGTCGCTGACTCTCGACAGATTACAAATATTCCACTCATCAGAAACCAGGGGGGATCCATACTTAGAGAACCAAAACAGATTATGCAGGAATTTACCCGGTTCTATTCCTCTCTCTATTCTCCAATTCCCGCTTATAACCAAAATGATTTAGAATCCCTATTTGAGGGCTTGTCAATACCAAGACTCACCGAGGCGGACAGTAACATATTAGAGGCTAAAATCACCAAAAAAGAAATTGAACAGGCAATCTTTTCATTTCCCCCAAATAAAGCTCCTGGCCCGGACGGGTTTCCAGCAGATTTTTATAAGGCAAATGTAGAGGTCCTGGCCCCGAGAATTAACACACTACTGACTTACTGCCATGAACATGACACCCTGCCTGATTCAATGTTAGAGGCATATATGGTCCTTTTGCTAAAACCAGGGAAAGACCCCCAGGAATGTGCTTCATATCGGCCTATTGCACTATTAAATACGGACCTTAAAATTCTGACTAAGGTGTTGGCCATAAGGTTGGCCACAGTACTCCCCTCAATCATCAATATTGATCAAACTGGTTTCATGCCGGGGAAGTCGACAGACACTAACTTAAGGAGACTTTTCACTCATCTACAAATACACTCACTGACCCAGGGTACTAGAATAGTGGTATCTATAGACTTTGAAAAGGCCTTCGACTCAGTGGATTGGGCCTTCATGTTTAAGGTCCTAGAGATTATGGGATTTGGGCCCTACTTTAGGAGATGGGTAGCCATGCTGTATAAACATCCAAGGGTGGCAATCAGATTGGGCACATCCACCTCTGAATTTTTTGAAGTGGGTAGAGGCACTAGGCAGGGGTGCCCGCTATCTCCTTTCCTGTTTGCCATCGCACTGGAACCTCTGGCAGTCGCTCTGAGATCGGCCAGCGCAATAAAATCCATTCGGGTAGGCACTATAAGAGAAACCTTGGCACTTTACGCAGATGACATGCTGCTCTTTTTGGATGACCCAGGGGAATCACTGAGAGCAGCATTAGAAATCATTAATCGCTTTGCAATGTTTTCGGGCTTAAGGGTAAATTGGCATAAGTCATTAGTCTTACCGCTAGACCCGGGGGCTAGAGCAGTTGCTGATCCTGACTTGCAGTTAGAATGGGTCTCTTCAATTAAGTACCTTGGCGTACAGATCACTGCGAACATTCAAGATTATATATCTCTTAACCTGTTGCCCCTGATAGCATTGTTAAAACAGAGAGTGATAACATGGACAAAACTACCGCTATCATTAATAGGTCGTATTAGCCTACTGAAAATGAAATTTCTCCCGGTGGTATTATACTTCTTGAGACATGCACCTGTCTGGGTCCCGAAATCATTTTTTCGGAAGCTAGACAGTATCGTCTCATCTTTCCTTTGGGCCCCTAGACCTCCAAGAATCGGATACAGAGTGTTACAGGAACCAGGCGAGCAGGGAGGTCTGGCTTTGCCGGACTGGCGAAAATACTACATAGCGGGACAGATGGTCTTTGCTCACAGGTGGCTAACGACCGAGGAAGGAGATGCAGCTACAGTACTGGAAGCGGCACTCTTGGGATCCTATGAAAGTCTTAAGTTTGCACTGCATAGGGGATCCAGGTCTGAACTACCTTTGACTCTGACAATGAAGGCCACTATTAAGGCCTGGGAAACAGCAGTCAAATTAGCATGTCCCAGTTATGGGGGAGTGTCGCCATCGACTCCCATATGGATGAACCCGAGGTTAACACAATTCTATAATCTACCGGATCCCATGATTTGGGCAATTAAAGGCATAAAAACACTGGGCGATATCACAATGTATGGTGAACTTTTGACTTTTCAACAACTACAGGCGAGACATGATCTCCCTAACTTTTACTTATTTCGGTTTTTGCAGATTCGTCATGCATTTCAGATGCAGTTTCGTGAGGAGAGGGTGGAATCCCTGCCCTCCTCTCTTGAAGCTATGTTGATGGATGTGGAACTGACCAAGCCTCTCTCAAATACTTATAAGGAATTATTTAAGGCAACACCAACAGCAATTGCCAGATGCAGAGAAAAATGGGAGGGGGAAGTCCCAGAGGTTCAGGGAGAGGATTGGGATGACTTATGGACACAGCCATTTAAACATCTGGTATCGGCGAGAGACAGGCTAATTCAGTTTAAATTTCTCCATAGAAGCTACTTTACGCCTGCTAGACTCCATAAGATTTTTCCCACAGTGTCGGCGGAATGCTGGAGATGCTCTCATTCCCCAGCTGACGCTGAACACATTTTTTGGAGCTGCCCTCACATTCAAAAATTTTGGACTGATGTCGTGACATGTATTTCTGAAGTGATATCAGTACCGATTCCAATGAATGTTAAGGTGTGTTTGTTGGGTTTGGTTGATGAAGTAGTGCCCTCAAGGGCCATGAGAACAATGCTAACTGTCTTGTTTTTTTATGGTAAGAAAGCCATTCTCTTGGAGTGGAAAAAATCTAAAGCACCGAGCTTTGCTGCCTGGAAAGGTCTGGTAAATACCATGCTCCCATACTACAAAGCAACATATGAGGCCAGAGGATGCTTAAAAAAATTTGATAGGGTATGGCAAGCGTGGTTCACATCCAGTAACACGGTGGGTTAACGGGGAAATAGCTTACTGTAATATACTGTAATATAATCTAGGTGAAGTGCTATCCTGTGTAGGACAATAGCTACTAGTAGGCCCTGAAAACACTTAAAGACTAAACATATATTTGGATATTAGGTGAATTGAAATGAGATAAATGCTGTCATAAGGGGAATAGGACGTATATTTAAGGAAAAGTGCTGTACGGAGTTATGGAATATGTCGAGCTGTGGTTCAAGGGGGGGGGGAAGGGGGGGAGGGAATAACAGTTAGATAGTTGGTCTTTGTTAGATAGATATGGGGCCATGTTGGCCTCATGGGCTCGCCCACAGACGAGCCCATTGTTGTATGACATAAATTGAAAAAACAATAAACAGAATTTTTCAAAAAACAAAGGCTTTTTCCCAAAAGTGGACGTAACAAATGTTTAGCCTGCAGCTAAAGACACCTGATGGCATGTTCTAATACAAAAAGCAAACAGCTGTCAAGGGAATAAGCATTGCCAGAAATTTCACTAAAATCTGTCCATTAAAGTATTACTGAAGACTTTTTTTTCGTTTTTGATAGAGCGGAGGGGGATTAAAACACCTGTCGGCATATAATGCTGTCTGTGTCCTTGTTTGGAAGGTTCACTCTCTCTATTTGTCCTGGTGACCTATATCCCCAAACGTGAACATAGCCCCCAACTGTCCCTGATTTCAAGGGACTGTCCCTCATTCAGAACAACGTCCCTCTGTCCCTCTTTCCTAATCATTTCTCCCTCATTTTGGTCTGATCTATATAGTTGTATATATAACGCACTACTTATCTATCAAAAAGTGTTTTTTAGTGCTAAACCTTTCATCCCATTTTTAAATTGCTGCATTTGTAAATTCCAAAACTCAATATAAAGGAATAGTAGTTGCAAAAAAAAAATTGCAGGTTTAATCAATCAATATTTATGTATAATTTTCCTTTAAGGGGAGGTGTGGCAGGGGGTATGTTCTATGCCTACATACTTTTGCTAATAGGTGTCCCCAGTGTTGCCAACCTACCAGATTGGAATTTACTGACAAGATACCCAAAATTTACTGGCACTGCCAAGTTTTTACTGGCATTTCCAAAAGTTACAAAATTACAGTTTAAAGTGCAAATTTCAGTATTTTGGCTACAAACAAGTACAATATGGAATTAGCAATGCAATTTAAGGTAGATATTAAAGCAAAAAACATATTTCTTATTTTATTTTCGATATAGTAGGTAGCTCAGGGACAGGACTCAGGAGGGCAAGAAATTAGAATGGGCAGACGCACACACATGAAATTGACTCTCATAGTGACACTGATAGCAGTGTGCAGCAGCACAGATCACCAACACGACACGTCCCCTCCTGAGTCACAGTGACAGTCTCTCTCAACACCAGGTAGTCCCATCAGTTCACTCCAGTCCAAACAGCACTGACAGTCCCTCTCCCAGCTTTCCTTGCTCCCAACCCACATGCAAGGCTCCAGCTGCTCCACTCAGCTCCCTTGCACCATGACATCACACGACACATGCTCAGGCACCACCTCCACCAGGCCCGCCCCCTGCCGGCGCCACCCAAACACACTGTAGCAGGCACTTGGATGGTCTACCCGGACCAGACCAGAACTGCGCAAGCCAAGTTTCACAGCCATATTTTTTACTGGCAACCTTTTCCTGTCACTGGCATTTACTGTTAGGAGAAAAGTGCCCATTTTTTACTGGCTGCCAGTAAAAATACTGACAACACTGGGTGTTCCTCATTCCCATGTCAAAAAGTTGGGAGGTATGCTTACAAGTGAAATCCAAAATTTCGAGTGATCACTAGAACATAAATAGAGGAGCAATCTTCCAATGGGGACACTAGTTCTGATGTCCCTGGTGACCACCAAGGATTCCCCTAACTTTGCAAGGATGTCCTCTCACTTCCTGTTGTGGCTATGGGGCAGCAAATGAAGGAATATTTCCCCAATGGGACACAGATGGCAAAAAATCTGACAGGGGTTATAACCCTACCTTACTCTATACGAATGAAAAAAAAAATTGTCTTCAGTCCTACCTTAAAGAGTAACTCCACTTTTGTTGAAAAAAACCAAAAAACTATTCCCTCTGGGTGATCAATGTACATTGCAAGGATATTAACAAATGTTAAATAAAATAGCTTTTTACTTGACCATTTCTTGTGCAGAGTGATTCCGAATGAGAGTGTCTGGTTCATTATTATCACCTGGTGCATGCTCAGTGTTTTGATAAGAAACGTTGCAGTGTCTGCATTCCTTTGGAAATAATTCACTCTTGGGAACGTCTTACCAAAAATTAAGTTTTTGTTGCTGAGGATTCCTAAAATCTGACTTGTATCTTAGTGCAGACTTCTGGGAAAATCAGTGAGCCAACCACACTTCAAGGAAATGACATTTTTAAGGCATTCTGTATACCAGCTTTGTACCAGGTGCTTTCCGGTTGCCATATTGCATTTAATTTTACAGACAATTACAGAGCTACTGATTCAAAAGGAAAGGTAATTGTAAGTAACATTATTTAAAATATGGCTTCTGTAGCAAATATATATGCTATATACACTATAATGCCAAAAGTACACTTTTCTTCATTTTACTTTTTTAAAGAGTAAATCTACTTTAATGGAAAAAATGTAGCAAATAAAACAAATCTATATATAGACTTCCAAAGTCAGTCATCTTTGTTACTTTTTTTATTCACTCCATTTCACTCACTCCATACACTCCTCACATTTTTGTAAATATTTTATTATATCTTTTCATGTGACAACACTGAAGAAATTACACTTTACTACAGCGTAAAGTAGTGAGTGTACAGCTTGTATAACAGTGTACATTTGCTGTCTCCTCAAAATAACTCAACACACAGCCATTAATGTCTAAATCGCTGGCAACAAAAAAGTGAGTACACCCCTAAGTGAAAATGTCCAAATGGGGCCCAAAATGTTAATATTTTGTGTGACCACCATTATTTTCCAGCACTGCCTTAACCCTCTTGGGCATGGAGTTTACCAGAGCTTCACAGGTTGCCACTGGAGTCCTCTTCCACTCTTCCATGATGATATCACGGAGCTGGTGGATGTTAGAGACCTTGCGCTCCTCCACCTTCCATATGAGGATGCCCCACAGATGCGCAATAGGGTTTAGATCTGGAGACATGCTTGGCAAGTCCATTACCTTTGCCCTCAGCTTCTTGAGCAAGGCAGTGGTCGTCTTGGAGGTGTGTTGGGGATCGTTATCATGTTGGAATACTGCCCTGCAGCTCAGTCTCTGAAGGGAGGGGACCATGCTCTGCTTCAGTATGTGACAGTACATGTTGGCATTCATGGCTCCCTCAATGAACTGTAGCTCCCCAGTGTCTTGCAGCACTTATGCAGCCCCAGACCATGACACTCCCACCACCATCTGATGGATTTATTTTGTTTTTGAAGCCTTACAATGGCCTGTTTCACTTGCATGGACAGCTCCTTTTGAATGTATGATGTAGGTTCACAGCAAAAGATTCCAAATGCAAATACCACACTAGAATCAACTCCAGGCCTTTTACCTGCCTAATTTATGAAGAAATAACGAAGGAGTAGCCCACACCAGGCCACGAAACAGCTTTTGATTTATTTGTCCAATTACTTTTGGATCCTTGAAAAAGGCCAGGGGGGGCGGACTATTCTTAAGAGCTGTAATTCTTAAACCCTTCCTCCAATTTGGATGTACATACCCTTAAATTAAACCTGAGAGTGTGCACTTTCAGGCCATATCCATTATATAACTATAGCTTGAAAATGTTTTGATAAATGACTGAAATAACTAAAAGTGTACTTGTGTCCATATATATAAGGACCTAACTGTGCATATACACTTTAGATAGCTGGTCTAGACGTCCAGGTATTTTAATGTTGCTGAGCTCACAGGTGCGTTCTTATTTCCCCAGAATGTACCAAACTGTTGATTTGGCCATTCCTAATGTTGCTGGTCTCAGGTGATACACAGAGAATAAGAAAATTGTATAATGTATGGCCAGCCTTAGAATTCTTAGGTGATTAAATAAGGATGGGCACTCTACCCTGACCTCATATACTGAGTGAAATTAGCCAATCACCAAGCACCAGTGTTGTCATGTTGAAGGTAGTAAGTCACATTCTCCCCTATACCTACATATGTCAGGGCACTAGAGTTGTATTGCACAGCATGATCTCTGCAGGTATTTCCACTTTAAGAGTGTATACCCTTGGGCTTCCTTATCCTTACTTTAGCACCTGGTGAGTCACTGTTATAAAACAAGCGTGTGCATATCAGGTATCTCGACACCCGATATAAACAGTCTGTCTCAGGTCAATGACTCGCCTGATATTGTAAGAAGGATGAAGATAATATACCTGGACCATCACCTTCTGAAGACAGCAATAGCAAGTGCTATGATTCTATTCTGACAGTTTCCTTTCATTAATGAAACACTATTGCCAGGGCCCGGTTCCTAGGAGTGTAGAAATACCTTGAGAATACATAAGTAAATACCGGTAAATGTAATTGAATAAATTATCAGCAATAAAAAAATACCTATGTTCTTTGTTTGTATTGTCTAAAAAGTTACCAAAGCGATTTCACTGTTAACTGAGACCGTTCAGCTAAGATGCATAATGTGTAACTGTAATGCTGTTAAACGTACACCATGTGTGTGGTTTTGTTTTTTTTCCTGTAAGGAACTAAAAAAAGTTTTTTTTTGCTGACAGTCTGCTGAGAAAATGATGACATGGCTCTTAAAGTAGTACAAAAGAAGTAGAAGTGATAATCTTTGACTTATAATATCACTAATGCAATTGTTCTCAACTTCCTAAAACTTCTGGATGGCTCTAAATATCCCTTTCTGTTAATTAACAAGAGTAATTTAATTATTAACACAGGTAACCCATGCACTATATTGCAATAGAAAAATGTATTATATCTTTAAATTGTTATTTTGGTACAAACAAATACAAATCTTTATACAAAAAAGGGAAAAGAAACTGTCAATTAAAGCCTATTTAAACATAAGAATAAAGATTGACAATATTGCATTATTTTCTATTTTCACGTTTTTTTTTCCCCCATCTTCAGCCCTAGAAGGTTTACCCCCTCATGAACAGGCCATTTTTTTTTTTTCGATATGGCACTGCGTTAATTTAACTGACAATTGCGCAATCATGCAATGCTGTACACAAATAAAATTGATGTTTTTTTCACACAAATAGAGCTTTCTTTTGGTGGTATTTGATCACCTCTGAGGTTTTTATTTTTTGTGCTATAAACAAAAAAAGACCAACAATTTTTGAAAAGAAAGCCCATCATTTTTTACTTTCTTCTATAAAACATATCCAATAAAAAATGTAAAAAAATCTAATTTCTTCATCAAACTTAGGCCAATATGTATTCTGCTACATATTTTTGGTAAAAAAAATCCCAATAAGCGTATATTGATTGGTTTGTGCAAAACTTATAGCGTCTACAAACTAGGCGTTAATTTTATGTAATTTTTATTTATTTATTGCTACTAATGGCGGTGATCAGCGATATTTAGCAGGACTGTGACATTACAGCGGACAAATTGGACACCTAACTGACACTTTTTTGGGGACCAGTGACACTAATACAGTGATCAGAGCTAAATAATATGCACTGTAACTGTACTAATGACACTGGCAGGGAAGGGGTTAACATCAGGGGCGATCAAAGGAGGAACACAGAGGTGGCACACGCCCCAGACCCACTGCACGAAATCACGTACCTGTACGTGATTTCACGCAGGAGGGCCGCCTTAAGTGGTTAATCTGGTAATCCTGCCATTAACACACTTCCTCTCCTAGGGTGACAACCGCGTACTTGGCATCATTGTCACCTTGGGACAGGGAGTGTAGGACTACCTCCCTCTATAGTCCACAGAGATAGCAGGAACAGATGCTAACTGTTGACAGTCCAGAGGCAGAGAGTACAGGAAATCATTAGCTCACAAGACTTCTGGCTGGATGAACATTTATTTATTTATTTGCTTTTGTCAAACATATATAATAAAACACTTTTAATCAAGTATTTAACAAACTAAAAGGGAGCAAATACAGTAAGTCCCCTACATAAGAACATTCAACTTATGAAGTTTCATAGATGCGAACATGTGTTTGCATGTCCAATCCTGTAAAGCTGGGTACACACACTTGTTGTTTTTTATTCGTTCAACCCAGCAGGATAAATGAATCAAACTGACAGATCGCCGTCCCAACACAAGCAATATTGGTGCAGCGATCTCCAATGCTATGCCTTTGTGTTCTGACAGGAGGGCTCCCCCCCGCCCCAGCACACTGATCAGCACTCGCAGTCTTTGTTTGCAAGCACTGATCTTTGCTGGACTTAGGAACAAGTTCAACTTACGAACAAGATGCCATAACGGAACTCATTCATAAGTAGGGGACATACTGTAAGAGAATGTTATAGTTAAAATTTAAACTTTAAGATTTTGGAAAATTTAAGTGGGTGGGTGCAGCGGTAATAACACACACACAGTCCAGGTGCAATTAGTAGAACATGTACAGGCATACCCTGCTTTACATACAGTCACTTTACGTACACTCGTCAGTACAAATACATTGGTGTCTATGGAAAATCTTGGTCAGCTTGACATGGCACTGCTCTTGGTTTATCCAATTTTGGGGTTGGCCAGCTTGCCCAGGTAATCAGTTATGCCTGTAAATGACCGTTGCAATGCAGTACATGCATTGAGAAGTGAAAAAAAGTATTGCTTTACTTTAAGTACATTTTCATTTTATATACATGCTTTGGTCCCATTGTGTATATAAAAGTGGGGCATAAAGACAAAACAAAAAGGCGCCTCTAAGTGCAGAAGATTAACAGTTTTAATGCCCCAAAAAGGGTTAAAAACACTTACAGAATGGAAGTGGAGATCAAGCACATCATAAATAAAGCTGCATTGGAAGGGGTAGCGGTCAGAGGAAGCCTACAGATGGAATGGATGTGATCACTGAACACAGCGGTGAGGGTGTCCCTCACCGCTGTGTTCAGTGATCACATCCATTCCATCTGTAGGCTTCCTCTGACCGCTACCCCTTCCAATGCAGCTTTATTTATGATGTGCTTGATCTCCACTTCCATTCTGTAAGTGTTTTTAACCCTTTTTGGGGCATTAAAACTGTTAATCTTCTGCACTTAGAGGCGCCTTTTTGTTTTGTCTTTGTATCATTATAGAGTCTGCTTCAGTCTTTTAAAGTTGCAGCCCTTTCTGCTGAAGATTACTTCACCATCTCATCATACTCATCTACACCATTCTTGTTATTTTGGACTGCCTAATTTCAGTAGAGACTCTTTCTGGATCATGTTAGTCCTGTGCTCCCTATATACCCCTTTTTTATTTTCCAAAAGTGGGGCATGCCTGTATTGTAGTAAAGGCAAAATGTTCACAACAAACCCAGTGGAAGAGGGCCCAACCGGGAGCACTCACAAATACCAACAGTGTCTAGTGGAGCAGGTATCAGCTGAATTGACAGCGACTGTCAGAGGGGCAGAATACGACCTGGCTGTCTCATGCCCTCGTCCCCAGGTAGATGTCCAAGAGATTACAAGCATTAAACTTTCCCTCCTCGTCTGGAACCTTTCCGTGCCTCTAATACTGTGCCTGACAGATCGGTGACCTACACTACCCACATGCGAATGCATGCCAAAACTTGGGGGCAGGGACTAAAAAAGACTCTGCTGACCCAAGATGGCCACCAAGGGTCAACTGGATGTAATGCAGCCAACCAAAACGCTGCCTCCAGGAACCAGGAAACCATACAGGAACCAGGTTTTCCCTGACTTCCTCTTCAAGCTGTGATGCCACTCCAGATGGGCACCACCTAAAGTGGAGGAAGCAGACTGTACCTACCTACATGTACTTCAGACTCAAAACACATCATAAATATATACAAAGCATATACAAAGTAGTCATTCGATGTGGTCATCAAGACAAATATATCATAGACTAGTTCCCATTTTGGTTGTGTACTTTTGTATTTCATAAATAGGATCAGCCATATGGCTCAAATCTTCACCACCATATTCTAGATCAGGCTTTCTCAACCTTTTTAACAAAGAGGAACCCTTGAAATAAGTTTTTGGTCTCTGGGAACTACTACTAATAATTATGATATCTAAAACTCACAGTACATTAATATGATGGTCACGAGGAAGAATGTTCCTAACATTTGTGGCTGCTGGGAAGAATGCCTTTCTGAAGATAGCTAAAAAGATCATTGGTGTTAGTGGTTCTTTTTCTGAGAGGCAGAAATTGCTCATTGGTCAAAGAACCCTGAGCAACACTCCCCAGACATCTAATCTGGTCATGTTGTCCCACGAGGATCTACAATATCTCCCGAGGAAACTGGAGTTAGTGGGCAGAACTAGGGGCGTGACTGTATTCTCCACTCCTCCCACAGACTCCTTCATTGAGGCTGATCTTGCAGCGGAAGAAGAGGAAAGTGTAGGAGGACACAGCAGCCTGTGGACTCTTTGATTACAAGCCATGGGGTAACACCATAACACCACATACTGCCCTAGTCTAACACTTTACTGCCCTAACGTGCCACTATACTGCTCTAACCTGCCACTATACTGCCCCAACCGGCCACTACACTGCACTAACCTGCCACTACACTGCCACTACCCTGTACTAACCTGCCACTATACTGCACTAACCTGCCCCTTTACTGCCCTAACCTGCCCCAACTTGCCACTATATCGTCACTATACTGCCCCAACCTGCCACTATACCGGCACTTTACTACCCTAACCTGCCATTACACTGTACTAACCTGCCACTATACTGCCCTACCAGGGGCGTAACTAGAAATAGCAGGGCCCCATAGCAAAATGTTGTATGGGGCTTCCCTGCAAACAGCTCCCCCCCCCACAGCTGCCCTAGTGTCAATGCAGCGTGACCTGTGCCCCATACAGCGTGACCTGTGCCCCATACAGCGTGACCTGTGCCCAATACAGCGTGACCTGTGCCCAATACAGCGTGACCTGTGCTCCATGCAGCGTGACCTGTGCCCAATACAGCCTGGTCTGCCTGTGCCCCATACAGCCCCACCTATGCAGAGGAAGAGGCAAGCCACCCGGATCAGCAGAGAGCGGGATTGTCCGCTGTAATAGCTTTCATTTAAATTTCCCGTCTTCCCGGGGCTCATCGTCACATAGCCCCACCTCTTGGCCCGACGCCTTTGATGATGTCACATGTCCCGCATTGGATCGGCGTTCTGTCTATCAAAGGCACCGGGCCAAAAGGTGGAGCTATGTGACGTGAGCCCCGGGAACACTGGAAGTTCTAATGAAAGCTCTTACATCGGGCAATTCAGCGCTCTGCTGATACGGACAGCTCGTCTCTTACTTTCCTCTCTCTTCCCCTGGCTGGGAGACTGTGCCGGCAGTGCTCTTATCCTCACTGGGCCCCACTCGGCTGCGGGCCCCATAGCGCCCGCATGGGTCGCTATAGTGGTAGTTACGCCCCTGTGCCCTACCCTACCACTATACTGCCCTAACCTGCCACTATACAACCCACCACTATGTTGCCCTAACCTGCCAAAATACCACCACTATACTGCCCTAACCTGCCACTAAACTTCTATAACCTGCCATTATTCGGACACTGTAATGCCCTAGCCTGTCACTATACTGCCCCAACATGCCACTATACTGCCCTAACCTGCCACTATACTGCCCTAACCTGCCACTATACTGCCCTAACCTGCCACTATACTTCCCTAACCTGCCACTATACTTCCCTAACCTGCCACTATACTTCCTAACCTGCCACTATACTGTTCTAGCCTGCCACTTTACTGCCCTAATCTGCCACCATTTCGCCCTAACCTAACACTATTCTGCCCTAACCTGCCACTATACTGCACTAACCTGCCACTATAATGCCTTAAACCTCCACTATACTCCACTAACCTGCCACTATACCGCCCTAAGCTGTGACTATATTGTTTATCCTACCACTATACTGCCCTAACCTACCACTTCCCTGCCCTAACCTGCAACTATACTACTTTAACCTGCCAGTATTCTGCCCTAATCTGCCACTATACTATACCACCACTATACTGCCCAAACCTGTCACCATACTCCTCTAGCCTGCCACTCTACTGCCCTAACCTGCCACTATATTGCCCTAACCTACCACTATACTGCCAATATATTGCCCCAACCTGCCACTACACTGCATTAACCTGCCCCTTTACTGCCCTAACCTGCCACTATATCGTCACTACACTGCCCCAACCTTCCACTATCCCGGCACTTTACTGCCCTAACCTGCTACTACACTGTACTAACCTGTCACTATACTGCCCTACCCTACCACTATACTGCCCTAGCCTGCCACTATACAACCCACCACTATGTTGCCCTAACCTGCCAATATACCACCACTATACTGCCCTAACCTGCCACTAAACTGCTCTAACCTGCCATTATTCGGACACTGTAATGCCCTAGCCTGTCACTATACTGCCCTAACATGCCACTATACTGCCCTAACCTGCCACTATACTGCCCTAACCTGCAACTATACTTCCCTAACCTACCACTATTCTGCCCTAACCTGCCACTATACTCCACTAACCTGCCACTATACTGCCCTAAGCTGTGACTATATTGTTTAACCTACCACTATACTGCCCTAACCTACCACTTTACTGCCCAAACCTGCCACCATACTGCTGTAGCCTGCCACTCTACTGCCCTAACCTGCCACTATATTGCCCTAACTTACCACTATACTGCCAATATATTGACCCAACCTGCCACTACACTGCATTAACCTGCCACTGTACTGCCCTAACTTGCCACTATACTGCCCTAACCTGCCATTATATTGCTCCAGCCTGCCAGTATACTGTCACTATACTGCCCTAACCTGCCACTATACTGCCCTAACCTGCCACTATACTGATCTAGCCTGTCACTATACTGGCACTATTTTGCTTTAGCCTGCCACTATACTATACTGACCCCATCCTCAGCTCTGCTAAACCCTATCCTCTGCCCTGGGGATCCCTGTACACTGCCCTACAGGCTTATGGCCTCTGTACACTGCCCTACTATTTGCTGACTCTATCCTCTGCTCTGATGACCCCCCCCCCCCCCCCCCGTACACTCACTGCCCTGCTGGCCTCCCATCCTCTGCCCCCTGACATTTTTTACTACACCCCCACATCAGACAAGCTAGATCCGGCCCTAACTCTCAGTGGAAAATTGCCCTCTTGCATTGGTGTCAGTGTACACTGATCAATCCACCATTTCTCACTGCTCAATGAACCCCTAGTAACCCCTGAGAAACTCTGAGAAAGGCCGCTCTAGATAAACAGTTTCAAGGTAATAGTGTATTTAAAGTTTTTTCATTCTTGGGCATATTAAGATCATATTTAATCTACTACCCTAAAACCTTAAGAGGCTAAGGTTCGCCGTTAAAAGGTGGATATCTCTCTGCACATCATTTTTAGGACGATATCTGCCTGTTATTAAGTTATAATAGCTCTGTGACTCCTGCGATGCATGTCCAATTGTGGTAATGTCACATTCACAGCATTTTCCTTTCAAACTTACAGCAGGCTGGAAACCTCCCTGGGGAAGAGGCTGGTTATTGACCTTTACAAGAAAATACTCAACCTGATAATTGCAAGCAGTGCACTTAATTGATCATAATCAGCCAAGCTGTGATAGTGTGAGATCCTTTGTGGTCAGTGGTAAATCTCAGTTTGGCTGCACCATAAGGGCCTGTGTCCAAAAAACACAATATGAGGATAGTGGCATTGTCTGCTCCTGCTGCAGTTAAGTGTGTATATTAATAAATCTGTCTAAAATCAGGTCAGAGAATGGAGGATTTATTTTCCTTTCATCAATACCTGTATTTAGATCTGCGCACCTCATGGCCCTACTAAGAGAAAAAGGGCAAACTGTCAAATCCCCTTAAATACTGAAAATGGTCTGCATAAGCAGCATGAGGCAGTTCTACTCTCTATGAGGATTAGTTAAAGTGGTTGTAAACTGTAATATATACCCAGTGAAGTGACTGACCTCAAATGATACATGGCCATTAACCACTTGACCTCCACTTTTTGCGATACGGCACTACGTTACTTTAACTGACAATTGCACGGTCATTCAACACTGTACCCAAATAAAATGTATTACATTTTTTCCCCACAAATAGCGCTTTCTTTTGGTGGTATTTGATCACCCCTGAGTTTTTATTTTTTTGCGCTATAAACAAAAAAAGACAGAGTTTTGAAAACAAAACAATATTTTTTACTTTCTGCTATAAAACATGTCCAATAAAAAAATAGAAAAAAAACAACATTTTTTATAAATTTAGGCCAATATGTATTGTGCTACATATTTTTGGTAAAAAAAATCCCAATAAGCGTATATTGATTGGTTTACACGAATGTTATAGCATCTTCAAACTATGGGATATTTACTGGAATTTTTATTTATTTAGACTAGTAATGGCAGCAATTAGCACCTTATAGCGGGACTAAGATATTGCGGTGGACAATCGCACACTAACTGACACTTTGCAGGAACCAGTGACACTAATACAGTGATCAGTGCTAAAAATATTCACTGTCACTGTACTAATGATGATCAAAGTGTTACGTGTGTGCCTAGCCAGTGTTTATGTTGTGCTGCTTTTACGAGGTGCTGCTTTTACGAGGGGAAGAGCTGGATTAGAGTGCCTGCTTTACAGGAACACAAAATCCATCACGCCCCCGTCTAAAGGTAACTCTGCCCTGTTTACACAGGCAAAACTCCGTTCTGAGTCTCTGTCTGACCATCGGCTTTTGCTGTGAATATTCACAGCAGAAGCGGCGCGCGCTCCTCCTGCAGGCGGAAATGCCAAATCACATATATGTATATGATCTAGCGCACAGCTGCCGCCCTACAGAAATAAAACTGCTATAGGATGGTCAGCAAGTGGTTAAACAAATCCTCCTACATAAGTTGTACCTGTTTATCTGAAGTCTTTACTTCAGCTGTTCAATGTCCATAATTGATACAGCTTGTCTGACCTTTCAGAAAGCAGGGGTTGAGGAGCTGAATTTACACTCTACAGAGCTCAGTGAGGAGAGCTGATGGGAAGGGACATATCTTCACACACCACACAGGAGCAGAGCTGAGGCTGTCAATCACAGGCTATGTGCTGGAACTCCCTCCCCTGTCACCTTTTTACCTCTTGGTGTCAGGAAAACTTGCCAGAAGTGCAGATCGCAAAGGAATAAGGCAACAGACAGAAATGACACTTAGCGCTCTGGATTGAGACTTTATAGAGGGATATGCTTTTTTCATATTTTATGCCAGAGGTTTACAATCAGTTTAAGGTAACAAAGTAATTGCCAGTGTAGTAAAATCCCAAAGCTTCCCACGCATATTAGATAACTAACTCTTGTGCCTGACAATTTAATCTGGGTCATCTAAAACTGGAAAGCCCGTGGCTACTTTCAGAACTCAGCAGACACCCTCAGCTGTCTGAATTCACAGTAAAAATCTATTTTCTTGGCTATTTCAGATAATACACCACTGTGCAGGGGGAATAGGTTTTCTCACATACAACCTTTTGTGTTTATCTGAAAATCTTGCAAAAGAGGATTTTTCAAATGGTTAGATTGATTGTGATCATTATATAAATCAGCACGTACTTAGCTTCTGGCCTTTGTAATGTAAATTAGAAGCGTGTTTTACTGTGGAATTATACTACAACACTCTTGTGATAGTAATGTGTTTCACTATACCATGTATATAACCCACCAACTACACCAAAATATAACATTTTTTTGTTTCATATATTAAAATCATTTTTGCTATGACAGCGTATTCCCCTAAAATATTGCACACACCAGAGAAATGTTTCCTTCAGAAACAGGCATAAGTATACTGTATGTCTTTATTACTTTTATCTGGAGAGGTACTCGTTAATCAACTCACTTCTATCTCTGATCCTTAATGTTCAGTCTTTACTTACTGCAAAGGTCAATTCCTCCTCTCATTTATTTCTGAATATAAATGTCTCTCTTCTTCTTCTCTGCCCCTTTCACATGGGGTGGATCTGCTCAGCAGGGGATCGCTCCGTTGATCTCCGCTGAGCCGGCGGATGACAGGTCCGTCTCTGCTCACTGAGCGGGGAGGGGCCTGTCAGAGCCCTACTGATTTCTATGGGGAGATCAGATGAAAATGGACCGTTTTCATCAGATCCCATCACCCAGGCGGATGGCGAACGTATCGCCATGCGTCTGTTTTGAGCGGATCTGATCAGAATTGGAAGGCAGACGGGTGTCAGTGGACACATCTCCGTTGACATCTGCCTGCCCATAGGAGTCAATGGGTGGCCTGCTCAGATCCGCCAGAAAAACGAACAGGTAGATTGGAGCGGGCTTATCGTGTGAAAGGGGCCTTCGATCTAGTCAGCTTCTATTCTGTTATTCTTATGTTATACTATTCTGTTATTCTTATCTTACTAATATTGTGATTGTGCCATTTTGTTTGCACAGTCCACAAATGCACTTTATTCAGATGGTACATCCCTTTGATGAAGCCTTAGAGTGGTGAAACGCGTTGGCTAGTGAGTTGTTTGCAGCACTTTTGCGTATGAACAGGAACTGACAAATAGTATATAGAGGGGAAAAAGACAGCTAGGAAATTAAGATAGAAGCAATGATAGAAATGGAAAGAAACTACACAATAAAGTAGTTGGTTTAATTTAGATTGAGATACCGAGTTAGAAATAGATAGATAAAGATTGATAAAATAATGAGGAGGTGAGAAACTGAGATAAGATAAAAGAAGAGAAGCTGACTAGACGGTGATCATTATATAGAACACAAGTGAATTTGTAATTGTAGCCTACTCTGTGTTTACATCATCAGACTGAAATCTTCTTCACTGATGGCTTTGCCTGAGCTGTGAATAGAGTTGGCAAATAGCCAGTCAAATTTACACTTGCTGTTAATGATATTAAAGTAGAACTAAAGGCAAAACCTATTTTTGTTAGTTTTGGATGGAGTGGAGAGGTATTAGAACACCTGTTTGTTTTTTGTGTCTGTGCCCCCAATAGGGAGATTCATCCTCTATATTTGTCCTGTCTACTGTGATCACTGAAAGTGAAAAAAATACTACATTTTGGGTTGGCATCAGAAAAATAAGCTTCCAATGGGGACACAAGTTCTGGTGACACGCCAGAATGCCCTCACTTTGGAGGGATTTCCCCTCACTTCCTGCTTTGGAACAGGAAGTGAAGGAAACTGGGACACAGATGGCAAACTACTTACAGAGGTTATAACCCTCCCTTACTCTATCCAAAATTAAAAAAAAAAAAGTATTGCCTTTAGTTACACTTTAATAGGGAAAGAAAATAAGTAAAGCCAGTGTTTTCTCCCAGGAAAAGATGTCACCCTTAGTAGTGAGCTTTCACGGATCTGTATGTGGCCGTTTAATGTCTTTAGTCTGAGGAGACTGCCCTATACAAGTGTTCATTGCACAGGCCTGGCAAGCAAGGAGGAAGATTTTGGCTAGAGAATATAAACATTGTAGGGGTTAAGTAAGCAGCTGGGGGGGGGGGGGGGGGAGAGAGGTTAGCGTACTTTTGTTATCATCTTTAAAGTGACATTAAAGCGGAGTTTTAAAAAAAGTTCAGTTGCTTACTTTTAATAAACAGACACTTACCTGTTCCACGGTCCAGCGATGTGGCCGCACAGAGCCCCGCTCCTCAGGGCGTCCATTGATACTGTGGGCACGTGGCCGTGACAGCTTGCGGCTTCACGGCCGGGTGAACACTGCACATACGCGAGTCGCGCTGCACTCTCCCAGTGGACAGGCAATCTTCTGGGACCTGCCACGTGTCCCAGGTAAGGATGAGCTCCGGCGCGTTCGCACAGCCCACGTGCAGAGCCAGCCAGGAAGTTGGCACAGCGCTGTGCTAATCAAAGGCATTGAGACATTGTCCCGATGTGCGGCTGCAGAGATCGGGAAATGTCTCACTGCCTGTGATTAGCGCAGTGTCGACTTCCTGGCGGGCTCTGCAATGTGGAATGTGCGAACATGTCGGAGCTCATCCTTAGTCCCAGAAGATTGCTGAGAGGGAGGGGCCGCCTAGGGGGAGAGGAGGAGTTGCCTAGGCGCAACCAGGAAGTGGGACAGGAAGTCCCCTTCAAAACTAAGCACCCACTCCCCCCCCCAAAAAAATGACATGCCAAATGTGGCATGTAAGGGGGCGAGGAGTGCTTAAAGCGGAAGTTCCAGTTTTGGGTGGAACTCCGCTTTAAAGTGGTATTAAACCCAAATTGTACTATATTGCAGTTTACCATGTGATGGCTGCATCAGTCCTCCTTTTTGCCGGTTCACACCATAGAAAGCAGTCCAGATGTGTTCCAGATGCTTTTCTGCATGTGTGTTTTTGATGCAGTCCAGTACATTTCCGCCCTCTTTTTACTTAACCTTAAATAAGGACATGTGTGTTCCAGTGCCTTTTTGGTGCGTTCCGCTGCGCTTCAGTGCATTTTTGATGCATTTTACAGCGTTCCAGTACAGTCCAGCACTGAACTGCATGTGGTGTGAACTGGCCCTCAGTCTTTTTCACCTCTGTTTTCACTGATGATCTGGCCAGCAACACACCTCCTGTATTACAGTTTCCAAACCCTGGATGAAGAAGCACAGGGGGCACCTTTGGACAGCAGCATTGTCAGTCTAGGGGGAAGGGAGTGTTATGCCGCGTACACACGATCGGAAATTCGGCCAGTAAAAGACAGATGAGAGCTTTTGGTCGGAAAATGTGACCATGTGTATGCTCCATCGGACTTTTGCTGGCCGAATTCCAGCCAGCAAAAGATTGAGAGCAAGCTCTCAATTTTTCGATCGGAAAAAGTTCCTATCCGAAAATGCGATCGTCTGTAGCAATTCCAACGCGCAAAATTTCTACGCAATTCCTACGCATATATATATATATATACTGTATATATATATATTCACACACACACATACACACACACTGTGTTATATTACCTTTACCATTTTGATCATTTTTGGTAGGATTTTCTAGAAAATATCCCCAGTGTATGGGCAGTATGTTACAATAAAGTTTGGCTTGCTTTACAGTGCTAGATGGCATACAAAGCACATCTCACTATCTGGCAGGCATCCACCAAATAAATATTCAGTTTGGTATCAGATTACCATGTGACTGGTTGATTCTGCAATGGAAACAAAATCATGACTTTGCAATCAAAGATTTTTTTTATTTTTGAGGGGCATTCTTTTTAAACGCTGCACAAGCCATTCAAATGCATTTCAGTAGGACATGCTGCGTCCAAAGAAATGCAAAACAGGTCAAACAGTCCCTGGACTGCCATGTGCACTTAAAGTCAGTGGGATTTTGCTGACCTTCATTTGATCCGTGTTCCAAATGCAGATCATAAGCCCTAAAACTGTTTTATATTATATTATCATTCCATTTTGGTGACATTTTTCAGAATGAAGAAATCAGTAAGGTAATCTTTTGATGAAACAGAAAAAAGTAAAAAGTGTCAAAGTTTCCAATCAGTTCCCACTCTATTCAAAATGTAAAAAAAAAAGTTTGAGCTAGAACTGCTTTAGGCTCTATTCATACTAATGTGTTTTTTCATGCTTTTTGTAGAAATGCAGGACATTTTTTTTAACATGGGTTCCTATGGAATACATTCACATCAATGCACTTTTGTACCCCTGCGTTTTTGGAAAGGGTCAGGGACTTTTTTAAACACATAACGGTGCTTTTTTGCATTTTATGGTTCAATTGTCTTCAACGAAGAAGCTGCAGAAAAGCATTTAGTGCATTTTTACAGCAATTTTGCCAATATTTGCATTTTGCATTTTTAAATCTGCCCAACACCAACCCCCCCCCCCCCCCCAAAATACAAAACACAAATCACGGGAAAAAAAACGCAGAAAGCACAGCAAAAAGTACTGCTGATACGCTCAAAAGCAACATGCATAGATGTGAATCGAGCCTTAAAGTGAAACTGACCTAAGTATGTAGGAAGATTGCCTACAGTATGTTAGATAGACAGTCAGCTGTTTCAGGCTGGGGAAGGGGTTAATGTTCTGCACCTCCTTTCACAAGTGAGACTGCTGCACCCATCAGTCTGTCGGAGGACACCAGAAGTCCAGAGAACTGCCAACCTTTGGGGATACACCAGTAATGGACTACCACCTTGTTGAGGTATGCCTGGGCAGCCTAGCTGAGTCAGTTATGGAATGCTGCATGGAACTGTTCATGTTGGACTTTGCCACAAAAAGTTGCATCAAGTGTTCTAAGCGTGGCCTGAACTCATTTAAAGGGGTGCATGAAGGTCTCTGGTTTATGAAAAAACTAGGGGCAATAAGGCACATGTGGGGTATGAAAGAAAACTACTACAAGATGTTTACTTGAACTAGTGCACGCAGGAGGTCCATGCTATATTAATGTCAGGGGTCCCATTCTGTCACTGGGAATGAGGTGGCAAAGGTACACTGGACTGGTGGAGAAGGCATAGATGCAGCGTTATCCCTCCTAAATGCAACATCCACCAAGCAAAGGTATGTAAGGACACGGAACAAGACATTTCACGGAGGAACTCTGTATAGTGACCTGCTGCACACTGTCTCAGCTCATCTCTAAGCCAGGGAACTGCCATAATGTTTGATTTTCACAAGAACGTGACCCCTCCAGGTCCCAATTAGCGTGCTCCCTGCGAAAGGTACCCCTATGTGCAGGGCATACCTCCCAACTTTTTCAAATAGGAATGAGGAACACCTTTAGCAAAAGTATGTAGGAATAGGACACACTCCCTGCCACATCGTCCTAAAGGAGAATTATACAAAAAAAATTCTCCTTTTTACCACTACTATTCCTTGAGGGACAAAAAAGGAGGACAAATAAGGAGGAAAGAGGGACAGAGGGACTTTGTTCCAAATCAGGGACACTGTCCACACACTTGTTATGCCCCGTACACGCGGTCGGATTTTCCGATGGAAAATGTCCGATCGGAAATTCTGACAGTGTGTGGGCTCCATCGGACATTTTCCAGCGGATTTTCGGACACACAAAGTTGGAGAGCAGGATATAAAATTTTACGACAACAAAATCCGTTGTCGGAAATTCCGATCGTGTGTACACAAATTCGACGGACAAAGTGCCACGCATGCTCAGAATAAATAAAGAGATGAAAGCTATTGGCCACTGCCCCGTTTATAGTCCCGACGTACGTATTTTACGTCACCGCGTTCAGAACGATCGGATTTTCCGACAACTTTGTGTGACCGTGTGTATGCAAGACAAGTTTGAGCCAACATCCCTCGGAAAAAATCCTAGGATTTTGTTGTCGGAATGTCCGAACAAAGTCCGACCGTGTGTACGGGGCATTACACTGGGATGAGCGGCTGTGTCCATGCAGCCATGTGTCCTGACTTCAATGGGCTGCCTGCACACAGCACCTGGAGGCTAGAGATGGCGGGAAAAATCTACTGTTCATGATATACAGACCTCAGCATCCCCGTGAATGAGCCCCTAATGCACACGTTCTGACATGCTGAAACATGTGTTGTGGTTCCCGATGAAGATAGTGTCTGCTTATATCTTGGCATGTCAGTGCAGTGCATTATACAAAAATTAGATGTCTATTTTTTCTATATCTTTAGTGCGTTGGGAGGGCCACAGACGTCAATGACAGTACATTCAAATGTATACAACGTGTGTTTTGATAAATTGACAACAGGTCTTAACAAGCCTTGGTCAATGGCTGTTAAAGTGGAGTTCCACCCAAAAGTGGAAGTTTTGCTTTAAGCACTCCTAACCACCTTACGTGCCACATTTGGCATGTCATATTTTTGTGGGAGGAGCGGGTACCTAGTTTTGACAGGTACCCAGCTCTCACTTCCGCTCGGGCCACCTAGAAGTTCTCCTCTCCCCCTCCCTGCAATCTTCTGGGACATGTCACACGTCCCAGAAGATTGCCCGGCCACTGAGGAGGCGCTGCACGACTCGCGCAGTGCGCCTCCCGGCTGTGAAGCAACAAGTTGTCACAGCCGGGTGCCCACACTTGTGATGTCGGCGCTGGGGGAGGCAAGGGAGAGGAGCGAGGCTTCGGGCTGCAGATCGCTGGACCATCGAACAGGTGAGTGTGTGTTTATTAAAAGTCAGCAGCTATACTTTTTGTAGCTGCTGACTTTTAATAAACTTAAAAACGACTGGAACTCCGCTTTAAACTTGTCCACTCCAAATTCTAAATTCAAAAACACAAATTATTGCACCATAAAAGCACTTGTACTTTTTCCTAGATGAGCAGAAGAGAGGTGCACAGGCCACACAGAAAATAATGGTAATCTTCTTGTACATTATTGTGGGCCGATCAATGTGCGTAAAATCACATAGGTGTGAAAAGGGACATAATAGACCTTGAGCCCCCATTCACATTTGACTGTTGAATATATAAGTGATCACAAGGCTTTTTTGTGTATTTAAGAGCACACAGTAAAAGAAGAGGATTGGGGCTGCTCTGTGCAAAACCATTGCACAGAGCAGGTAAGTACTGTATAGGCATGTTTGTTATTTTTATAAAACAAAAACAAAGCTTTATACAGTAAAACCTTGCTTTGAGAGTAACTTGGTTTAAGAGCATTTTGCAAAACAAGCAACATTTTTTCATAAATTTTGACTTGATATACAAGCGATGTCTTGATATATAAGTAGCATCAAGTCACAACTGAGTATAAAAGAGAAGCGCCACTAATGCCCTGTACACACGATCAGAAATTCCGACAAAAAAAATCCATGGATTTCTTCCGACAGATCTTGGCTCAAACTTGTCTTGCATACACACGGTCACACAAAGTTGTCGGAATTTCCGAATGTAAAGAACGCGGTGACGTACAACACGTACAACGAGCCAAGAAAAATGAAGTTCAATAGCCAGTGCGGCTCTTCTGCTTGATTCCGAGCATGCGTGCCACTTTGTACGTCGGAATTGTGTACACACGATTGGAATTTGTGCGAACGGACTTTATTGTTGGAAAATTTGAGAACCAGATCTTAAATTTTGTGCGATGGAAATTCCGATGGAGCCTACACATGGTCAGAATTTCTGATAACAAGCTCAGATCGCACATTTTACTTCAGAAAGTCCAACCGTGTGTACGCTGCATAAGTGTAGCAATATGGTTACATTTAATGAAGGTACAACATTTAACAACTCGCATCCTCCCAACTCATCATCCTCGGCACCGCCATCAACGTCATCCCTTCCATGCTTGCACTCCATGAGCTCATCAAGCCTCCCTTTCAGATCGCTCTACTGCAGGGTCGTCTTCCCGATCATGATATCAGACTGACAGTGGTGAGAGCCGGCGGTGTGAAGGATGATCTATGTGGACAGCTCTTCCTCGGATGCCTGCATACATAGATGTGACTGTTTTAATCATCAACCATGTGAGTTGCTAAATGTAATCATATTGCTACACTGAGAGGTGCCTCTCTTCTCTTTTATACTCTGGAGCTCCTGCTGGATTTTGCTTCTAATCCCCTTGTGGAGGCTGACATTTGTGAATGGACATTTTATAGTTATACAACCTATCACATTGCTATAATCTTTTTATATGGACCATAAACTGAAGGACCTATAAATAAATGGTTGTGGAACAAATCATATGAGTTTCCATTATTTATTGGTAGCGTTCCATTTGAGTTTCCATTATTTCTTGTGGGGAAATTGGCTTTGATATACAAGTGCTTTGGATTACAAGCATGTTTCTGGAATGAATTATGCTCACAATCCAAGGTTTTTCTGTAACCACTTTAAGGACACACACCCATACAGATGGTAAATTGGGGCCAGCGGCTGTGTGTTGAACACCGGGGCAGGGAAAGGCGGTCCTTGGCAGGGGTGTATGAATAGGTACTCCTGTGTGAATGAGGCCTGAACCCCTGTGCCCATCATACAGACCAATGAGAGGGGTCCTTATGGCGGGTCACACCATATGCATTGTGGGAAATGCAGGTTTCCTCACTTACAGTGCTATTCATGGTTAATGGCACCCCAAATACATCTGACAAACGCTCATGCTTGCGCCCAGTAATGTAACATGTGGGAATGATTTTAAAAATTCCTCCTGCCATGCTTTTTGCCCATTTGGCACCCATTGAAATGAATAGACTGTACACAATGGCCCCTTAGGTATGTGATCTGAGACCATCTGTGAGCCTCTCTGAGTGGACAGCACTGTGAGACTCACTACAAAGTGCCATCCTTCTTCTCCCTAATGCTCCCCACCAGCACTACCCTAGGTGACCCGGCCTGGGCATGACCCACAGGCTGCCGGAGGAGGAGATCCCGGCACAGCCCGGCGCTGGCAGAGTTAAAGCACGGCGCCTGCGCATAGCGAGCCTTGTGACGTCACGCCTGGTGTATGGTGGCAGCGGCGGCCGCAGTAGGGAGAGGCGGGGAGTGAGGCTCGGCTCAGGGTGATCACCGGCTCTACTGCTGGCCTGGACTCAGTACCGTGTCCGCTCCTCTGTGACCGGGGCTGCATGGGAAGGACGAGCTTCTCCTGAGAGGACCGGGACAGGGCTTCAAGGTACCCGGGGTGTGCGGGGTTCACACTGTGCCTCTGGGGTCACTGTATACGGGGTGACGGTGAGCGGACTGTACCATACCGAGAGGAGGGGGAGGGGACACCCGGAACTTCCTGTGTACCCTCTGAGCTGACCCCCATCACCCCCATATCCCTGTCCTCCCCTCCCCCCCCTGTATAATGATCTGATGTGACAACCTGTAGGGTCCGATCATCACATCTCCTGTGTGGAGGGACCAGACTCTGTATGGAGCCTCTGATCCCCGGACTGTGATCCCCATTCTGTACCCTGTCCTGATACATTGCTCCAGAGCCCTGCCTCATAGATAACTGTATAGACTTTCTGAAAGTCACTATTTGCATAACCACACCTTCCTGTTCTACTACCCGGGCCTGGCCATTGGTCACCAAGGTCTGCATCCTCACCTACCTGGGTCTAAAGCAGGGATGTCACCTCTATGTCATTGTGGGCCATCGGTAGTATGGGTGCCCTAAAAGAGCTGCTTGTATCTGGGGTGTGCTTGTATACAAAGTGCGCTATGTACAGTGTGCAACACCGACACGGCCAAAGCTCTACTCCCATACCTGACCCGGCTCTAGTACCTCTGTGTGTAGGTGACTCTACTACCCGTGTATTGGGTTCTAGTACCTCTGTGTGTAGGTGACTCTACTACCCGTGTATTGGGCTCTAGTACCTCTGTGTGTAGGTGACTCTACTACCTGTGTATTGGGTTCTAGTACCTCCGTGTGTAGGTGACTCTACTTCCCGTGTATTGGGTTCTAGTACCTCCGTGTGTAGGTGACTCTACTACCCGTGTATTGGGTTCTAGTACCTCTGTGTGTAGGTGACTCTACTACCCGTGTATTGGGTTCTAGTACCTCTGTGTGTAGGTGACTCTACTACCCGTGTATTGGGTTCTAGTACCTCTGTGTGTAGGTGACTCTACTACCCGTGTATTGGGTTCTAGTACCTCCGTGTGTAGGTGACTCTACTACCCGTGTATTGGGCTCTAGTACCTCTGTGTGTAGGTGACTCTACTACCCGTGTATTGGGTTCTAGTACCTCTGTGTGTAGGTGACTCTACTACCCGTGTATTGGGTTCTAGTACCTCTGTGTGTAGGTGACTCTACTACCCGTGTATTGGGTTCTAGTACCTCCGTGTGTAGGTGACTCTACTACCCGTGTATTGGGCTCTAGTACCTCTGTGTGTAGGTGACTCTACTACCCGTGTATTGGGTTCTAGTACCTCTGTGTGTAGGTGACTCTACTTCCCGTGTATTGGGTTCTAGTACCTCCGTGTGTAGGTGACTCTACTACCCGTGTATTGGGTTCTAGTACCTCTGTGTGTAGGTGACTCTACTTCCCGTGTATTGGGTTCTAGTACCTCCGTGTGTAGGTGACTCTACTACCCGTGTATTGGGCTCTAGTACCTCTGTGTGTAGGTGACTCTACTACCCGTGTATTGGGTTCTAGTACCTCCGTGTGTAGGTGACTCTACTTCCCGTGTATTGGGTTCTAGTACCTCTGTGTGTAGGTGACTCTACTACCCGTGTATTGGGTTCTAGTACCTCTGTGTGTAGGTGACTCTACTACCCGTGTATTGGGTTCTAGTACCTCTGTGTGTAGGTGACTCTACTACCCGTGTATTGGGTTCTAGTACCTCCGTGTGTAGGTGACTCTACTACCCGTGTATTGGGCTCTAGTACCTCTGTGTGTAGGTGACTCTACTACCCGTGTATTGGGTTCTAGTACCTCTGTGTGTAGGTGACTCTACTTCCCGTGTATTGGGTTCTAGTACCTCCGTGTGTAGGTGACTCTACTACCCGTGTATTGGGTTCTAGTACCTCTGTGTGTAGGTGACTCTACTTCCCGTGTATTGGGTTCTAGTACCTCCGTGTGTAGGTGACTCTACTACCCGTGTATTGGGCTCTAGTACCTCTGTGTGTAGGTGACTCTACTACCCGTGTATTGGGTTCTAGTACCTCCGTGTGTAGGTGACTCTACTTCCCGTGTATTGGGTTCTAGTACCTCTGTGTGTAGGTGACTCTACTACCCGTGTATTGGGTTCTAGTACCTCTGTGTGTAGGTGACTCTACTACCCGTGTATTGGGTTCTAGTACCTCTGTGTGCAGGTGACTCTACTACCCGTGTATTGGGTTCTAGTACCTCTGTGTGCAGGTGACTCTACTACCCGTGTATTGGGTTCTAGTACCTCTGTGTGCAGGTGACTCTACTACCCGTGTATTGGGTTCTAGTACCTCTGTGTGCAGGTGACTCTACTACCCGTGTATTGGGTTCTAGTACCTCTGTGTGCAGGTGACTCTACTACCCGTGTATTGGGCTCTAGTACTTCTATGTGTAGGTGACTCTACTACCCGTGTATTGGGTTCTAGTACCTCCGTGTGTAGGTGACTCTACTACCCGTGTATTGGGTTCTAGTACCTCCGTGTATTGGGTTCTAGTACCTCCGTGTATTGGGTTCTAGTACCTCCGTGTATTGGGTACTAGTACCTCCGTGTGTAGGTGGGTTCTAGTACCTCCGTGTGTAGGTGACTCTACTACCCGTGTATTGGGTACTAGTACCTCCGTGTGTAGGTGACTCTACTACCCGTGTATTGGGCTCTAGTACCTCCCTATGTCGGTTTTGCGTTTTTTTTTTTTTATTATTTATTTTTTTTATTTTTTTCATTTTTTTTTTTTAACAGTTTTTTTTAGACTGTATACAGTCTAAAAAAAAATAAATAAATAAAAAGCGTCAAACGCTGCACTTGCGTTTTTGATGCTGGTCCATTGAATTCTATTACATGCAAAACGCTGCATTTTGCATGAAAAAAAGTCCCTGACCCTTTCCAAAAACGCAGAAGTACAAAAAGGCATTGATGTGAACATGTTCCATAGGAACCCATGTTAAAAAATTCCCATGCATTTCTGCAAAATGCATAAAAAAACGCGCTATTGTGAATGGAGCCTAAGTTTAGATGCCATAGAACATCTAGAACAGGCTTCAACACTTGGTGGTCTAATTATAAAATTTTTCATCCAAGATTCCAACTTTTCTAATTGGATTAGTTTTGAAAAATGTCCAGGGTGAAAGCTGTGTGAATCTTGTGTGATAAACATAAACAGACCCCCTTAGTTTATGTGGTATTAAACCAAAAATGTAGTATATTGTAACTTGCCAATCATTGGATGTGGGGGCTGCATTCGTTTTTTCTAAGTGTTCCCCTTCTGTTTTTCCCTGGTGATCTGGCCAGTAACACACCTCCTGTGTTTAGTGCCCTTACTCTGGATGAAGGGGCACAGCAGCATTGTTATTTTGGGGGAAGGGGAGTGTTAGATCTACTAGTAAATTGCAGCTAAACACCACCAAATTACACTGCAGTTACAGTAACAGTTTTTTTTTCCTTTTTGAGATAAAGGTTCTACAATTGACGTGAATAAATAAAAGTTGATCATTTTAATCGCCCGTCAATGGTAAATGGTTTGTCTCATCACTCTAAGACCCCTTTCACACTGGAGTGGTTTGCAGGCGTTATTGCGCTAAAAATAGCGCCTGTAAACCGCCCCTAAACAGCCTCCGCTGTTTGTTCAGTGTAAAAGCCCGAGGGCTTTCACACTGAAGTGGTGCGCTGGCAGGAGAAGAAAAAAAATCTCCTGCTAGCCGCATCTTTGGAGCGGGGAAGGAGCGGTGTATTCACCGCTCCTTAACTGCTCCTGCCCATTGAAATCAATGGGACAGCGCGGCAATACCGCGGCTAAAGCCACGCTATATGAGGGGTTTTAACCCTTTTTCGGCCACCAGCGGGGGGTTAAAACCACACCGCTAGCGGCCGAATACCGCGGTAAAACAGCGCTAAAAATAGCGCTGTTTTACCGCCGACGCCCCCTACCGCCCCAGTGTGAAAGGGACCTAACTGCTACATTTGTAGGAGATCTTGTTCCCTTGAAAACAGGCTTACTGACCAGATGGAAAATAAAGGAGAGTCTTAAAGAAAAGGAATGCAGCCATCACATCGAAGCATGTTTTGTTTTTGGGTTTATCACTTAAATTTTGTGAATCTCAGCGGAAACTGTTGCCCAAGTCCTGTATAACATTAACAGTAATGGGACTATAGTTAGAGTAGTTCCTTTTTTTTAATACATTTTATTTGCATTGTATTCATTCAGCATGTTCACTTTTAGTTGAGGTACCTTTTTGGAGCTCTCCAACAGTGCTTCACAGAAGAGTTTCTGCATATTTGAAGTTGCCCAGATTAGATTGATGTCTGTGTTGTTTATTACTTTCATCTAGTTTTTCAGGTGACAGAAATGCTTAGAAGAAAAAAAAATATATATATTAATTACCCCACTTTTTTTGTTTTTTTTGTTTTACTGGAAGTAAGGGGAAATAGGTTTGTTTTTTAAACTTGTTGTATTTTTCATTTATATGGTAAAGAATAAAAAAACCCAGGGGGTTATTAAATACCACCACAAGATAGCTGTATCGGTCTAAATAAAATACATTTAATGTAGGTACAGTGTTGCACAATGGATTAATTGTTAGTTGCAGTATAGCGGTAGTGACAAATAAACTGGTAATGAAGGAGTTATATCAGCCTGGTACTCAAGTGGTGAGGAAAGTTACTGTCTGCAACAAGGAACAGCTGTGGTCTACTATGGTAATCAGGTGGAATTAAAATTCCTGACATTCTGCATGCTGGGACTTGTAGCTCATCATTTGACTGGGTAAAGATGTAATAGAGCTTTTCTGTTTTGCAGCACTGAGCTTTGTATGGAACATGTTTTGTGTTACATGAAATCATCACTGAGCTTTGAAAGTGTTTTGTGATTGGGGGGGGGGGGGGGGGGGTTCAGTTTGTAATGCTGTCCAGGTTTATTAGTCATACTAGTTAGGCAAGTGAAAGTGTCTTGATGAGGAAAGCCAAGGATCAGAAACTGGCTTATTTTTCTTATTGTTCTAAAATTCTGTTTTAACCATTTGACCTCTGGAAGATTTAACCTGCCCCCCCCCCCCCTCATGACCAGGCCATTACTTGCTATTTGGCAAAGCGTTGCTTTACCTAACAATTTCGTGGTCATGCAACGCTGTACATTAGATATACATATTTTTTTTCTAAATTTATAATTTTATATATTTATTTTCTAAATGGTCAGTCTTTATTTTATTTATTTATTTTTGTTTATAGTGCAAAAAAAGAAAAAAAAAGAAAAAAAAAATATATATATATATATATATATATATATATATATATATATATATATATATATATATATATATATATATATATATATATATATATATATATATATATTTATATTAGATCACCACTGAGTTTGTTTATTTTTTGTACTATAAACAAAGACGACCACTTAGAATTTTTTTTGTTTTTTTCTGCTATAAAACAGAACATATCCAATAAAAAATCGAATTTCTTTATAAGTTTAGGCCAATATGTATTCTACATGTCTTTGGTTAAAAAAAAAAAGTGTGGTGTAAATTTTATTATTATTTTTTTTTTTTTTTTTTTTTTTTTTTTTTAATGCTAGTAATGGTGGTGTGTGTGACGGGGGTTGCTGTATCATGTTACACCTTAAATACAGGTGTAAAATGCTCCAGAAGGTGACCTTTTAAAGCTTTAGCCCCATTCTTGCCTGATTTTGAAGTGCATTTCCAGAAGCGCTTTAATACCAGATTTCCATGTTCTTCTATTGTGCCGGATCACATCTAGATGATGTACTGTCGCTCAACACAGAAAAACTACAGGGGCTTCTTTGGGGCATAATTGCGTGTTTTTGGCTCTAGTGGACTTCAGTAGTAGAGGGCCTGAAAAGAAGCATAAAACTTTTTTAATCTGGAAGAACATATCTATAGTAAAATTGGAGAATGGCCATTATAAAGCCTTGCACACAAAGATACAGGAGGTCAGTTGTGAAATGTTCTCACACTAGACCCTGGGTCTCATGTAGTAGTAGAACTACTCTGGGCACTGAGCTATGTGATGGACTACACGTTTTGTCAGTGAGATGATCATAAGACATCAGGAACACTCACTGAGTACCTCTAATTCCTGTGGAAACCAGTCCTAACGTTCAGGTAGCTATGACTCTAGACATCATGTTTTGGGTATTTAAATACTAGGTATGTCTAGGCTTGTGTGAAAATAAATACATCAATTCTCTTAGAATAGTATCTGTTGTATAAACAGTCTTAAAGTGATTCTAAGGCCTCATGCACATAGGATGTGTTTTTTTAACTCGCCTAGAAGCCAGCAGCATTTTTGCAGAAAAAATGCCTGACACTTGTCAAAGTGTCTAAAGCTTTTCGGAGCTTTTATAGGCGTCAAGCTCTTGGCCAGAATAAAAAATGTATTCTGGCTGTTGAAATAATGCTCGAGCACCAGCGTCTAGGTGCGTTTAACAGCGTCATGCGTTTTTTTTTTTTTTTTTTCTGCTGCTCCTGGAGGCATTGGCAGTGGGTTGGTTTTTTCCTGCCTCTAAGGCTGGGTTCACACTATTGTGAATTGGATGTGGGTTTCCCCCCGCATCCAATGCTCATGTCAGGAGATTGTGACCGGCTCTCTGTGGCGCTTTGCTCGGTGCATGTGCAGGAGTGCAGTCTTGGCACAAAGTGGGTGTGCCTGACTGTAAACTGAGCTGCGCATGCGCTGCTCAGTGTAAATTCTACAGAGGTTTGCTAACAGGCAAGTAAGTGTATTTTATTGCAGAAGAGACATGCAATGTCTCTTCTGCAATAAAAAGCCTGCCTGTTCGCAATTTTAAAATTTTTCCGCTTTAGTTTTGCTTTAGGTTAATTGCTCACTGTGATATGCTCCCCTACCTGGACCAGTTGTTGGTTGGACAGCTGAAGTCCTAATATGCAAGTTAGAGGACCGTGAAGTGGCTCCTGCTAAACTTATCACTATCAGGCCTCATGCACACTGGACCTTAAAATAATGTTATAAAAACGTCAGTAGCTTTGCAGTGAGTTTTTCAACGTTTTTGCAATAAAGTTTTTCCGCGTTAGTGTTTTTAGTGTTTTTTTTTTTTTTGAAGAGAATTATTATTTATTTATTTTTAATGGATCAAAACGTTAAGCGCTGTTGAGCGACGTTTTTGAGTATTTATCGACGTTTATGAGCGTTAGAGCGTTTTTACAGCTGAAAAAGTATCTCAGAACCCACTAGGTTTTTTTTTTTTTTTTTTTTTTTCCCCCACTGCTCAAACGCCACTGCCCAAAACTGCTGATAACAGTCTATGTGTGCATGGACATATAGGATAACATGATGGAGAGTTTAATGACTGTAGAAAAAAATATCTACAGCCAAAAACAGCTGCTGTAAAAATGTCCAGTGTGCATGAGGCCTTACAGTGTCATACGTTGTCAGTTTTTTTCTTTTATCAAAGATCAGAGGCTTTTCCACCTGTAATCTCAGTCACAGTAAAGATACCCCTGTGAAGAATCCATAATGTATGGGAATCAACTGATGGGACTATAGGAACTAATCTCTGAATAATTAAGAGACAAGGCCTGATTCTGTTCTTCATTGAACCTGAAATCCGAGTGCTTACATTGATCTAATGGGGCTGATTTACTAAGACCCCTTTTACGCTGAGGCATTTTAGTGATAGAAATAGCGCCTGAAAACCGCCTCTCATTCGTTTGTGTGACTTTTCACGCTGGGGTGGTGCGCTTGCGGGACGTTAGGAAAAGTCCTGCAAGCAGCATCATTTTGGGAGCGCTGTATTTGGTGCTCCCAAAATGCCCTGCCCATTGAAATGAAAAGCTTAAATGGCGGTAAAGCGCCGCTCGTTTTAGCCGCGCTTTACTGTGAATGGCCGGCGCTGTCAGCAGCCTAAAGGAAAATAGGCTGCAGCTGCACTCCTTTTCCCCAGAGCTTAGTAAATGTGGTAAAGCTTCACTTTGTGAATACCCAATCAGTTGCAAGAAAAGCCCAGAATTTTTGCTTGCACGTGATTGGATGATGGAAATCAGCAGAGCGTCACCACATTCGCTGAGCTCTGGGGGGGAAAATGAATACAATGGCACCTGCAAAGTGCACAATGTATTTGCCTTTAGTAAATTCACCCTGATATGTAGGATGACAGACGAGTAGCAATGATAGTAACTGTACTTTTGACTTTTAGATTTTTGTTGCATCTAGGCTGGGTATTTTTTTTATTATGGTTTTATTTTCAGTTAAAATTTGATAATTTCGTTTGATTTTCTTTTAAACTGTTCTGTTCCTGGCTATCTAAATATAGCAAAGCTATTGACCTCTTTTGACATTTTATTGGTACCTAGTAATAGGACTGGTGGTGATTTTGACAGTCTGGTGAAGCGGGAATGAGGACATATTGGGCATCCACTGGGGAGTTGTAATTGTAAATGGCATAAAGCGGAGTTCCATGCACACTTTTCACTCCTCACCATGCAGCACTAATGTGCATCCTTAAAATTAATTAGCAATTTATTATTTTTTTTCAGTTCATTTACCTAGTTTTTAAGCCTATATTCAATTTCACTTCCTCCTTTAGCGGACGTGAACGTCATTTCCAGGTTTTACATTGGCTCCTGGGAGATCTTGGTCAGCTTGGCATGGAACTGCTCCCGTAATATTTAGCATTGGTGTCTATGGAAAATCTTGGTCAGCTTGACTTGGCAAGCTGACCAAGATTGCACCGCACTGCACATGTGCGAGATCGACAGGTGCGTGCTGGGTAGCCATCATGCACAGAATCCAGGAAGGAGGACACTGTGGCTTCAGATGCCCACAATGGAGATGGCCGCTCAGTGCAGGAACTTCACAAAGTAAGAAAACAATGCTGCACAAATAGAAAACTGGGCATAGTTTACAGCAGGGATATGCAATTAGCAGACCTTCAGCTGTTGCAAAACTACAAGTCCCATCATGCCTCTGGTTCTGGGTTTCATGCTTGTGGCTGTCAGAGTCTTGCTATGCCTCATGGGATTTGTAGTTCTGCAACAGCTGGAGGTCCGCTAATTGCATATCCCTGGTTTACAGCATACCTTTTGTTACATTGCATGAGTATTCTAGGGTTATTTTTATCTTAAGTCATATTTTGGCCGGAACTCCGCTTTAAGGACCCCTTCTCTGAAGTGAAGATTTTATTCTGAGATTTAATAACCATTCTCTGTTTTGTAACCCCAGTTAAAGGTTTAGTTTGCCTTTTAACGACATTTTAAAATAAAGTCCACATTCGTTACAGCTGTCTCTACATTAAAATGCTGTCCCCTATTTTTAAAAATGATACTCTTGAAGCTACTTCTACTGCCGCTGTCCTGCCATTGGTTGCACGGTCCCAACACCTCCATAAATGACGTGAACAAGGCTTTATTGCAAGAGTGATTGAATTGCTTGAAAACAAAGGGCCACAATTACAGCTAGGTCACTGGTAGCATCTGCCCTCTGATGGGGAGAAAGTGTGTGGGAGTCAGTAATATTGTATTTCTATTACATGCTCCCTAGACTCCTTTGTGAATCTGTGCTTTTGTCTACACAGGGCAGAGAAACCTAATTACTCTAATGCAGCCCCCCATTAGCATATAAAAGGTCAAGGTGCTAACCACTTAGCCACGGTGCGGCCCACACCAGTATTTTCTTTTGGCTCTGCACAAGGTGGCAGAGGAGTGAATACAATGTAGGTATATGGGGCACTAATGAAGCATATTGTTTCTAAAGAAAAAATTTGCGCTAGGTGTACAAACAGTAACTAAGTGAATATCACCCGTGAAGGAAAATCCTGCAGCTATGCACTATACCTTGATAAGGGCACTACTAAATAGATATAACAAAAAGCACAGCGCTGGATATAAATGCAAAAATACAACAAAAATTGATATTACTCCAAAGATGCAAAAATTATGTCAAAACAAATGTCCAAAAAAGCAATTAAATGTGACTTTCTATGAATAATAAATCCGTGACTGTCACCGTGTTGAAATCCCGTCACCTGGTATAGATTGAAGGCTTACCAGATAGCCTCTGATCAGAGGCATAGAGCTATCTGGTAAGCCTTCAATATATACCAGGTGACGGGATTTCAACACGGTGACAGTCACAGATTTATTATTCATAGAAAGTCACATTTAATTGCTTTTTTGGACATTTGTTTTGACATAATTTTTGCATCTTTGGACTTTTTCTAAATGTGTGGATAAAAAACTGGGAATAGTCACGCATATATATCACTATAGTAAAGCACCCATGTTATTGTTCATGCATATATATCACTATAGTGAAGCATTCATGTTATTGTTTATTTTTATTTTTTTCTTTTACCACATATGAAAGTTGTTGGTGCTTTAATAGTAATATCAATTTTTGTTGTATTTTTGCATTTATATCCAGCGCTGTGCTTTTTAATGAAGCATATTGCTTTTACCTTTCTAATTGGAAAAGCACAGGTTTGCTTTAGAAAAACTTGCCAAATGTCCAGGTCTAACCGCACCAGGTTTTTTTCCTGCAGGTGAACAGAGCAGCAGGGTAGTGTGAGAGTGAGCAAAGTGGGTGTCAAGTCAAGGATACCAGTCACATATCTCAACAATTGTAAAAGAAAATTAGATCACAATGAGGGCATTGTTTTAATGAGCTTGTTAACAATTAGACTTCCATTGTGGGAGGGAGCACTGAAGCACAACCATTGTTTGGTGCTGCAAAGTGGGAAAACGCTGAAGTGCTCAAGAGGAGCTGCTGTATGAACTATGTGATGTTAGTAAAGCGATCTTCCGCTCTGAGCTGTTGTGTTCTGACGGGGGATCTCCTCAGACATGAAATTTGAACAAAGCATATCCCTCTATAGTGTGTACTTGTTTCAGTTAAGAGCACTAAGGGGTTGATTTACTAAAGGCTCTTTCACACTGGTTTTCCGCTCAGTGAACTCTGCTTTGCTCAGCAGGGAATCGATCCGTTGATCCCCACTGAGCAGGCAGATGACAGGTCCGTCTCCACTCGCTGTGCGGACACAGACCTGTCAAAGTCTCGCTCTCTATGGGGAGATTGGATGATCTGATGTCTGTTTTCATCTGATCCTCCAGATGGATGGGAAAATAGGGTCTCCATCCATCTGGATTGATCGGATATCGGCGCATTTCAGTGGACATGTCACCGCTGACATCCGCTGCTCAATACAGGTGAATGGAGTGTCCAATCAGGTCCGCCTGAAAAACTGACAGGTGGACCTGATCAAAGCGCCCGTGTGAAAGGGGCCTTCAGACCCATTTTGCAATTGCAATTTAGCACCTGAAAAGCGATTTGGAAGCGCTGCAACACGGGTGCTTTTAACCCCTTCAGCCGCTAGCCAAAAAAAGCCGCTAAAACTAGCAGCGCTTTACCACTAGTGGAGTGTGAAAGTAGCCTAAACTGGACAATGCTGAATCTGGTGCAGTTGTGCATGGTAGCCAATCGGCTTCTGACTTCAGCTTGTTCAATTAAGCTACGACAAAATACCTGGAAGCTGATTGGGTTCTGTGCAGAGCTGCACCCGATTTTGCACTCTCCAGTTTTAGTAAATCAACCCCTGAGTCATTTCTGTCTGTTGCTTTGTTCCCCTATCTGCATAAGCCCAGGTTCACACTGCGGATTGCACATGAGCGCTGTGCGTCCCTGTTCGCCATTTCAGGGACTAATCAGGGCCGATTCTATGCCTGAATTTGGTCCTGAAATAAGCCCTAGTTAAAGACCTTGTAGGTCTTATTTTCAGGGTAGGGCTTATTTTCGGGGAAACAGGGTAGGGCTTATTTGGGGGGTAGGGCTTATATTGCAGCCATCACCGACAATCACGCTAGGTCTTATTTTCGGGGAAACAGGGTATATACCCAGTGAAGGGACTATCCTCGGGTGATACACTGAGATGAAACAAATCCTCCTATCACCTGAGGATAGTCCCTTCACTGGGTATATACGGTAAGAGTTTACAACCACTTTATGATCTTTCTACAATGGTACTTTTCACAGGATTAGATGCCTTGGTCTCACATGGCGTTATTTCCAGGTGTGTATTGTGACTGCTGTTTCTGGTAGAAGGCTTGGAGCTCTGTGGACTTGTAATGTGAGAATTGCTATGCAGTGTTTTGGTTGCCAACAAAAGGAGCTGTCTGTGATGTACTTCCTACTGCAGAAATTACCTTCATAGTTTCATGTGTAACTCTATAGTCACCTGAAAGAACTTTGCTGCATTGTTGTGCTGGACGGCAGAGGGGAAGTTATTTAGAACGCGTCATTGTTTGTAAAGGGCAGTAGATAAAAACATGCTGGGATTCCCCTTCGTGTTTTAGAACTTCCAGATGGAGAAAAGATTTCTGTAAGTGGTTTTCTGGGTTTTCAGAATTTCAAAGTAACAACATTATCAGCTTAATCTGCAGTTTCCTGTATTTTGATCTCATCGCTGCCATGAATTCACTAGTCTGCATTTAAAGTGAAGATGGGACATTTGATTTAACATTTTTGGAGAAAAAAAAAAAAGAATATTCCCAGAGGATGAACCTTGATCACTATGGCTCCAGCCTTCACTGACGGATTGGAGTTCTGCGCACATTAATGTGGAGATGAGCCTCTCATGCGGAGTGTTGAGCGCTCAGTGACTGCATCAAGGCAAGACTTTCACCCATCTGAATTCCTGATCTGTTTACTTGGGCTTGAAACTTAAGAATAAGCAAGCTTTTGAGTTGGAGGTTTCTCTTAATGCCGGTTTCCTAAGAATATTTTATAGTGTAAGAATAGCAGGAAAGGAAACCAATTTTTTTTTTTTTTTTTTTAATATTAACCTTAGTCAACCAGTCCATTTATTTTTAACAGTTCAGTTTATACCCAACATGACAAGGGTCATAACTTCTGCTGACAGCCTGGCTCAGGTGCTAACTTTCTCTCTCCCCCCCCCCCCCCCCTTTTCTATATTTAATTTATTAATTTTTTTTGTCATTGTGGAAAATCAGAATTAATAAAGTCACCTTTTCTGAATTCTGTGTTTTGACAGATCACATCCTTCCCCTTGAAAAACCTGCCAGACGGGGTGTTTAGTGTTAGCGCCTGCTCCAGCAGATGCTTATCCAATTATAAGCAGTCCTCTGTGCTCAAGGTTACTTCACATAGTTCTGTGCTGAATAGTAAACCTCTCTGACATGTTTAGTCCAAGTTCAAAAATTGATTGTTTTGTCTTTCCCAGTGATGAGGCCGGTTCTCAGGAAGCCTTGATGTCTAGTTCTGGTTTGTTTGACTACAGTTACAAGGCAATAAACCAGTAATATATTTTTACCTTTACCTTGTGGCTTGGTCATGAGTCTGTTAATTGATCCTTTTAAAAGTGCATTAATGTCCGTTTCTTTTATTCTGCCTCCTCAAACGAGAAATGCTTTTTGACAATTAGATACCCCTCCTCAACTTATGATCTTGGTAGGATGAGACCAATCTCGCTATGTATGTACAGATCTCAGTAGGAAACTCTGACTGTACTTGGTGGAAAATGCCCCTATCATCAGCTGGATGAGCTAATATTTGCTCAGTGATGGTTGTCTGCTTTGTACTATTGTGTACCAGGCTTAAGACTGTACACTAATAGTTTAAAAAAAAAAACCCAAAAAACCTGACGGCTGTATTAAATAAGGATCCGACGTTGGTACAGCGATTTTTTTTTTTTTTTTTTTTTTTTTTTTTTTTTTTTTTTTTTTTTTTTTTTTTTTGCCCTGCTGAGTTGTGTTCTGACAGGGAGATGGGCCCCCCCACTAGAACACTCTGATCAGCGCTTTCAGCCATTGGCTGAGAGCGCTGATCAGGAGCCGGTGGGCTGATTGTTTTCCAGCATGCTCATCCAACAGAAGCCGGCCGTTAGTTGGAACGGCTGACATACACATGGGCCGAATGTTGGCTGTTTTTTATTGAATCGTCTGTCTCCCGACATTCGGCCCGTGTGTACTAGGCATTAATGCACGCCTGTCTATTGGTCTGTTAACAAAAGTGTTACGAGTTAAAGGACCAGTTCACTGTCAAGTGCGTAGTATTCTATTTTTTTTTTTTTTTCCTACATCAAAAACACATGGAAAGTAGGTTTATATGGTTTCCAATGGCATAGCTCACACCAGTGAAGTCCGTTCCAGTGCATTCCAGGGGAAAAAAGTAGAACATGCTGCATGTTTTTCTGAACTGTACTAGACTGTGGTAAAACGCACTGCAATGTCCTTAACCACTTCAATACTGGGCACTTATACACCTTCCTGCCCAGACCAATTTTCAACTTTCAGCGCTCACATTTTGAATGACAATTGAACGGTCATGCAACGCTGTACCCAAACAACCCGCCCCCCAAATAGAGATTACATTTTGTCTGATAAGCAAACCGTGCAGACCCCCTTGTCAGGAGAGCAGCCGATCTGTGATTGGACACAACTAATCACGTGGTGAAGAGGCTCTTTACTTAGATTGGAGATGCGTTGTGTCAGTCTGACACACCACATCATCAAACGCCACGCTGTGTGCCCCCGCTGCTTATCCCGCTGGACGTAATAGAGTTGAATCTCTGTGATTCAACTCTAAGGGTTAGGGTAGGGGTTCTTGCTTTTAGAATTTTATACTTACAAATCATTGTCCTTTTATTTTGTTGAAGCTGAACTCTAGTTGTATCAGGGGCCAATCGGGTGTCTTGGATTTACATATGCTGGTGAACAAAAGCAGTGAGATGACATCAGGCTTTGCTGTTTCTTCACTGCCCAGTTACAGGCTGGAGGAAGGAAGGTGACCAGACTCTGTTGCTTAAAGTGATGATAAAGGTAAAGTGTGGGTGTTGTGTGGTGTTTTTTTTTTTTTAATTTAATTTTTTTTTTTTTAAAAAGCATGTCATACTTTCCTGCTCTGTGTAATGGCTTTGCACAGAGCAGCCCCAATGCTCTTCCTGGGTCCTCTGGCGCTCCTGGCTCCCCCCACCCCCGCATTCTGAGTGCTTCCACCGTAAGAAGCTAGGTGTGTGTGTTCACTCCTGATCTCCACTCTCCACTCTGTGTGTCCATTGACTCACAAAACGGGGCTTAGACCCTATCTCCCACCTCATTGGCTGTCATTGTCAGCAGCCAGTGGCTCCTGCTGCTGTGTCTGAGCCATTGAGGAGGGAGAGTGCCGGGAGACCCCCTGCTCCTGTGCACATTGCTGGAATGGGGGGGGGGGGGGGAGGAGATACTAAGCTTTAAAGTGCTCACCCCCCACCCACCCAGTCCTGTGGGACGCGTCAAAAGTCCCAGAAGACTGTGGGACCATTCACAAAGCGCGGCTCGTGCATGCAGAGTAGACAAATGGCTGTGAAACGGCATAGCTGGCTGCCCACTGTTGGGATGCTGGCATCTGGAACCCGAAGGCTAGTGAAGAATTAAATCGGGTGAGGTTGGCGCCGGACCCCTGAAAAGGTGAGTGTTCTTTTATTAAAAGTCAGCAGGTAATTCTGTAGTTGCTGACTTTTTATTTGAACAACCACTTTAACTGCTATAGAGATAAGCTAGGTTGGCTGGCTGTGCTTTTCAGCAGGGCCATGTAATTCAGACTGGGTAGATAGAAATAAAAAAACTTTGGCAGCTAAGCCAGCTTCCATGTATGTATTTTACAGGCATTGTACACTTTCAGATGTTTAAATGGGTACAGTGGATATAAAGTCTACACACCCCTGTTTTTAAAATGTCAGGTTTCTGTGATTTTAAAAAAAAGGAGACAAAGATAAATCATTTCACACTTTTTTAATGTGACCTATAAACTGTAGAACTCAGTTGAATAACAAACTGAAATCTTTTAGGTGGAGGGAAGTAAAAAATAAAATCTGGTTGCATAAGTGTGCAAACACTTCAACTAATACTTTGTAGAAGCACTTTGATTTTATTACAGCACTCAGTCTTTTTGGGTATAAGTCTATCAGCAGGCACATCTTGACTTGGCAATATTTGCCCACTCTTCTTTGCAAAAACACTGCATATCAGATTGTGAGGGCATCTCCTGTGCACAGCCCTCTTCAGATCACCCCACAGATCTTCAATCAGATTCAGGTCTGGGCTCTGGCTGGGCCATTCCAAAACTTGAATCTTCTTCTGGTGAAGCCATTCCTTTGTTGATTTGGATGTATGCTTTGGGTCGTTGTCATGCTGGAAGATGAAGTTCCTCTTCATGGTCAGCTTTCTAGCTGAAGCCTGAAGGTTTTGTGTCGACATTGACTGACGGGTATTTGAAACTGTTCATAATTCCCTCTACCTTGACTAAGGCCCCTGTTCAAGCTGAAGAAAAACAGCCCCAAAGCATAATGCTGCCACCACCATGCTTCACTGTGGGTATGGTGTGCTTTTGGTGATGTGCAGTGATGTTTTTGCACTGAACATATCTTTTAAAAGTATGACCAAAAAGTTCAACCTTGGTTTCATCAGACCTTTAATTTTCCCACATGCTTTTGGGAGACTTCAGATAGGTTTTTGCAAAATTTAGCTGAGTTTTGATGTTTTTCTTTGTAAGAAAAGGCTTCCGTCTTGCCACTCAACCACATAGCACAGACCTTTTGAAGAATACGGGAGATTTTCACAAGTACTACATAGCCAGTACTTGCCAGATATTCCTGCAGCTCCTTTAAAGTGGAAGTCAATGCTAAAACTAAAATCGCTGCATCTATAGACACCCGCAATCTAACACTAACCTATCTAGCCCTGTAAAGAAAAAATGACTATCTGAATCTCCATCGGCGGAAGCTCTGCAGAGGACACGGCTGACAACGGCTGTGAAATGAATGGGAAGTGACGTCGCCTGTAGTTGCTATGGGGCTTCAGTTGTCGGACGTGTCCTCTGCACCCGCCTACACAGCGAAGCCGCGGCTGACTGCTCAGCGTGGGATCGGGTTTGATAAGCTTCAGAAAAGGTATGTATACTGATTTCTTCTTTACAGGCTAGGTAGGTTAGTGTTAGATCATGGATGTCTATAGATGCAGGGATTTTAGTTTTTGCATGGACTTCCACTTTAATGTTGCTGTAGGCCTTTTGGAAGCATCCCTGACCAGTTTTCCTCTTGTCTTTTCATCAATTTTGGAGGGATGTCCAGTTCTTTGTAATGTCACTGTTGTGCATATTTTCTCCACTTGATAACTGTCTTCACTGTGTTCCATGGTATATCTAATGCCTTGGAAATTCTTTTCCACCCTTCTCCGGACTGGATACCTTTTTAACAATGAGATCCCTCCAATGCTTTGGAAGCTCTCTGCGGATCATGGCTTTTGCTGTAGGATGCGAATAAGGAAAATATCAGGAAAGACCTACTACAACAGGTGAACTTTAATTGGAGTTAAAGCAGGGTTCCACTCAAATTTGTAACTTTTATATTACCCCCTTCAGTTAATTGCATAGATGTTCAAATGCCGCACGAACATTTTTTTTTATCGATGTAATTACCTTTATATTGTACTTTTATTGTGGCACTTCCTGTCTCTCCTCCCATGGGAGTAGACGTGTTAATTGCCTTTTCCCGTCGCCGCACTGTCTCCTGGGAGCTTAGTGTCAGGCTTCCCAAGATTCAGTGCGGGAACAATGATCATGCTTGTGAACAAGCTGTGAATGAACAGCATTCACCGCATCCAGGAAATCAATGCTTGTGGGCATCACATGCCCACAAGCAAGATGGAAACAGCCAGCATCACATTTTTAAAGTTATTCTTCAGTACGAAAACAGACAGAGGCGGAAATATTACACCTAAACTGTGAGTATTATTTTGGCATTAGCAAAGTGTCTCAATGACCTAAAAAGAAAAAAAAAAAAAAAAAGATTGGTCGCTGGACTCCCGCTTTAATCAGAGGCAATTTAAATGATGATGTGAGGTGTGTACTGAATCCTATTTAACATGAGTTCGAACGTGACTGCTTAATTCTGAACACAGCTACATCCACAGTTATAAGAGGATGTGCACACTAATGCAACCACAAAAAATTTCAGTTTGTTTTTCAGTTGTATAGTTTATAGGTCACATTAAAGGTGGGAAAAGTTCTGAAATTTTTATTTGTCTCCTCCTTCCTTTTTTTTTTTTCCCTCCACAGAAACCTGACATTTTAACAGGGGTGTGTAGACTTTTTATATCCACTGTAAGTGTAATTATAATCCCTTTGTTTGCCTTGATTTTTAATGATGGGCTCACATGTTGTGGCTGCAGTTTATAAGGCCATAACTGATTCCCCTATGTCCATGTATTAAGAAGTCTAGCTTGTTACTAGGGACAGGCAACTTCTTCCAGTTTACAGTGTCTAGTGCATGCATTACCATTGCCTTTGTGTTGCATCACAAATGTGGGAATGCTAATGTGATGAAAAACATCTCTGCCAGCATGGTAAACTCGAATTGCTCTGCCTGTGTGTGTCTGTTTCAGATGTAATTACTGTTTAGGTTTCACCTGCAGAGCCCTAGACTGAGAGACCCAGGGCTTGTGAGATATGCAGATTCTTTATAGTAAATGTTAGTTTTTAGACTACAGAGAGAGAAGCTTTATAATGACTGACTTATATTTAGCACTTATTCTTTAGATGAGCTTTAGTGTAGCGTGCCTAGTGAACAGTTGCAAACTTTCTAACAAGTGCAAGTGAATGCAGCTAGTTAGAAGTCTCACATTGACTCACAGCTGAAGTGTATGTGACTGTTTTCACAGTTCAGAACTTATGAATATGGTGGTTCTCTGACCTAGAACAATTATCTGTATGGTCACACTGTAGTACCAGATGTTCCCAACAGACGGTGCTGCCATTTGATTTCAATTCCAGTCTCAGAAGCTGCAGGAGTGAGTAAAGAGCAGTGCATTTACTTTCGGGTTGGGAATGTATGCAGTTGTGCAAGTCAGGAATGCTTGCAAAAGTGTGAAGCCCAATATCGGCATGAATTCTCCGCAATGTCACAGCTAAGAGACTGACATCTTCCTCTGTCTTCCTTCTGGCTTACCTGTAGGTTCAAGTGGTGTAACAGTTTACTACCACTTTTAAAGCGTTCCACCCGTTTATTAAAAGTCAGCAGGTACAAAAAGTGTCACTCGCCTGTCCCACAGTCCAGCGATGCAGCCGCCCGGAGCCTCGCTCCTCTGTCCCTCCTCTCCGTGGTGCCATCATAGCAACTATGGACACCCGGCCGTGACCGCTTATGGCTTCACAGCCAGGTGCGCACTGAGCATACGTGAGTTGCGCTGTGCTCTTTTGGCCAGGCAATCTTCTGGGACCTGTGATGTGTCCCGGAAAATTGCAGGGGGGAGTCGCCGAGAAGCATAAGTAGGAAGTCCCTCTAAAAAAGAAGGTAAACCTAGCCGCAATCATTTTTGTAGTGGTTTAAAACTTTATTTTGGTTTTAGGAGTAACAATGTCTCCAGTGTGTCAATAGTGTTCATGAAACTAATCTGGGTAGTGGGACACTCTCTCACTTTCACATGTGTCGAATTTCATGTTTTAGTCCTGGCATTATTTTTAACTGGCATTTTTCTTTCTGTTTTTAAAAACCAATGAATTGTGAACTTATGACCTAGTTCAAGGTTCATATGAAGGGGTCAGCCCACCAGAATCTGCTACCTAAGGGCTTATTTATACTTGTGGTTGGGGAGGTGGTAAAAACGTGGATAAAACGCGTTTTAACTGTACCCTCTTAAGTTGCAAATGCAGCAACCAAGGGGTGTTATGTGGTGGCCACGTTGCTATGCTGCCGTGGCAGAAATCTAGACCCCTGTCGCATATAAAAGTGAAGTAAGGCCATGCTGTAACCATCCCACAGCCACATGCAATGCAAGCGTTTTTGGCAATTAGGGGGTTGAACCAGCTGGTGAGGAGGCGACTTATTACTTGCATGTGCTACATAAATCATACCTAGCCCAGTTATATTATTTGTTTGGGGTAGAATGGCTAGCTGGTTGGTTTTCATCTCATTAGTGGCCCCCCATAGCAAAACCCCACCTCGTTTAGGTACCATTGAAGATAATGGCACCTGAGCCTGAATTTTGCAATTTGTAGTGCATTTTAAGATCATGGGCAGAATCGCAGCAATTCTGCCGTGATCCCAAAACACCCGGTTGTGAATAGGGCACTCGCCGATCCCGACTATCAATACCTTTTGAGGTGCGATTTGCTCAAATCACACATCAAAGAATCTCATGCAGTTTTGAACAGGAATTCGGTTATCACAACTCGCATGTAAAAGTACATAATGTATCTTGCATGTCAAATCCAAAACCACAGCCGCTTGCGTTGTCTCTGCACTGAACACCAGTGAAGACTAAAGCTGGATATAGCTGTAATGAAATTCAGTGAGGGCCAATAGAAATTTGAACCATGTATGGCCATTTCCATTCGAGAGAAGTTGATCGTTAGATCGACTTCTTTTGAAAGGGTATGTTGGAAAACTTTTGTTGATAAGCAGCTGTAGCCGCTAACTGGTGTATTCTGACAGCGGAGGAGTCTCACTGTCAGAATGTCTCAGCAAGGAACATGCTGCCTGATCGGGAAAAAAAAGCAATCTATGACCAGCTTCAGTCCCTTTTCAGTAGGATGAACTTGAAGTATAAAACAACAATGTTATCTTCCTTTTTAGTGTACTACTAATCTCCCCATCCTTACATAGGAGCCCACCAGCGGACTGATTGGAAAAAGAAAAAGAGTCCTCTATATTTCAATCTATATCTATATTTCAAGTGGCACTGGCTTTCATGCTGGACTGCATCCCAGGAGTCTTCAGGGAGGGAGAATGCTCAGCTAAACATGCCTTCCTGCTTGAGCTACGGGCAGATGGACTCCAGGAAGTAAATGCTACATGAATCATCTGCCCTTACTCAAAATGGACACAGCCAGAAATGCTAGGGGGGTGTTTTTCAAAGTGATTTCTCATAATAATTAAGCATGGAGAGATGGATGGTTGGGGGAGCTTGCTTTGAATATTTAAAATTGGAGTTTTGGTTTGTGGTTGCAGATGGAGTGTGGTTCTGCTTTTAAGAAAGAACTCTGAAAGCTGCAGATTTCAGCCTCTCATAGTTTTTCAGGCTGCCAAAAGTGGAGCTGGATGGTGGGCCTGATCTTCAACCCAAACACTGAGATCTCATGTACCAGCATCTAAACACCCAGTGTGCATGAAGCCTTAGTATGTAGGTATAGGATGTTGTACCTCTTTAAAAATCTTGTCTGTAGAAGTTACTTTGAATTGACTGGGAAGTGTAAGCTATTTGATTAGTCAGCCTGTGCAGGTGAACTTTAATCCTTTGTTTTATGAATGTGAGATGTCTGCAGTAATAAGTGACAGTGTAGTGTATAATGTGGAAGCTTCAACTTTCACCTTCGTCTACACGATTGTACTATTTTGTAGCCTCAAAAACATATGAACTCTTACATTTACTTGTTCATCTTAGGCCTCGTTCAAACTGGCAATGACAGGCTTGTGTTTGTTTATAGGACAGTAATTAAAGCCTATAAATGCATGTAATGATTTTTACTGGTATAATTCATGCTGTATGTTAGGGTGCGGTCAGTTTAGTTGCGTTTAGAGATATTAGAATTCTGTGTGTCCAGGGTAGATTAGATACTCTGAATAGAAGAACATGAATGCAGAAGGCTAATGTGAATGTAGCCTCAGTGTAACCACACACACAATGAAGTAACCATCAAGTGCCTGCAGAGTCCAGTCAACATTTCCAGAATGCCTCCACTGCACCCTAGCAGTTCTAAGCAGTCCTATTCCAATGTAATCTGTACAGCAGTGGTTCTCAACCTTGCTAGCGCCGTGACCCCTTGATAAAATTTCTCAAGTTGTGGGGACCCCTAAGGGTAAAATTATTTTCGTAGCGTGGGTTGTCAGCACCCAAGGCAAGACACGTAATTTTTGCGCCTAATCCATGGATATTTAGCGCTCCCTAAGTCCCTTCCACTTAGGATGTACCACTCTTTCTTTTTGTTCTCCTTTCTTTCCCTTTTATCTCTCTCTATCCTAATTTCTTGTTTTTTTTTTTTTTTTTCCCCATCCATCTCTCGCCATCTTTTTTGTTCTTTCTCTTGTTTTTTCTCTTTGTTCCTCCCCCTATTTTCCTCCTCCCTTCCATGTATTCTCTTTTTATTTCCTTCTCTTACTCCTTGGTGGGATCAGTGGCAGTGCTGGGGGGGGGGGGGGAGTTCTGATCAGCCAACTTGGGTGCTCTTGATCAAAGTCATCTGCTGATCTGAGAACTGTAGTGGGGACTTTTAATGGCAACAATATTCACAGTTAGTGTTACTCACTGTGTCTCCGACTTTGTGGTGTCTCGCAGCAGTGACACCTATGCAAAAATCAGGAGATGGGGTCTCCTTCAGCCCCTCCCACTTCACATTCCTCACCAGTCAGCTGACCTCTAGTCACTGCCCCCCAGCCATTGCTCTGAACTGAATGGGCGGCTGTGAAGAGGCTGAGTGGGCAGCCACAGGCTACAGGGACATCCGTTCTGGGCGGCGGCGAAAAGGGAGAGCCGTGCAGGCTTCAGGAACGGCCCAGGATTCGGTGACCCCTGACAAATCGTCATTCGACCCCCGAGGGGGTCCCGACCCCCAGGTTGAGAACCACTGCTGTACAGGAAGCCAAAACCTAAAGTGAGACTGGAATCAAAAAGTGAAACCCTGCTGGTTTGAGTACCCATTTTATCAGTTCCCGCTTTGGAAATCCTAGCCCAGGCGAGGATGGGGTCTCTGGTCCCACTCCCTCCCACAACCTCATGGTACTCATCACATGTCCCAGAAGGCTGCAGGACCCATTCAGAAAACAATGCGCAAGCCCACAGCCGGCTCCTATATCAAAGTACAGTATTTGTAGCTGCTGAATTAAAAAAACTAAAGTTCCTTTTTAATATCATGCTATGTAGGCACTCATAAGTTGGTAGTGTAACCACCTGTATTGTATGATGGGATGCAGTGTCTCCAGGAAGCCATCTAGAGGAATGTCACAGGTTCCTGGGGCACAGCATCAGGTTACTTTCTGAATTCCTTGTGGAACTCAAGCAACCTGGTGATTTTCACTTCTATGCTTTTTCTTCCAATCAGCTGGACATTGACCGATAGAAATTTGTCTGGTTCAGCAGGAACTGGTCGAGTTTCAATCCATTTATGGGCAGGTTGAAGTCTGTGTATCGGTCCACTTCAGTACAGCCAGCCTGTTGGGTTTCTTTCCTGCAATCACAGCTGGCTATAGCATCCAGCAGTGATCATTGTTTTCTGATGGCGGGGAAACCTCCTGCTGTCCAGAATACAATAGCGCAGTGGCAGGGATTAAACAATGGGTTGATAAAATAAAATTTGCATAATCTATGGTCAGCTTTAATTACCGTACATCATAGAGCTCAATGCATTGAAGTCTGGTGAGCTTACAGTGCTTTTCTTCCTCTGTCTGCTGATTATTAGGGTAGATTTACAGCAGTTGCAGTGGGACTGCAGTAGGTGGTTATTCCAGCGCAGTACCACCACAAGGCAAGGCAAAAAAAGCCTAGCCCCCTCCATAGCAGTTCGCAACACCACAATGAGGTGGAGGATGCTGCAAACAGAACTGTATTATATAAATTTTTGTGTGTTGAAATAAATACACGCACGCACACGCGCGCGCACCCCTCACATTTTTGTAAATATTTTATTATCTTTTCATGTGACAACACTGAAGAAATGACACTTTGCTACAAAGTAGTGTGTACAGCTTGTATAACAGTGTAAATTTGCTGTCCCCTCAAAATAACTTCACACAGCCATTAATGTCTAAAGCGCTGGCAACAAAAATGAGTACACCCCTGGGTGAAAATGTCCAAATTGGGCCCAAAATGTCAATATTTTGTGTGGCCACCATTATTTTCCAGCACGGCCTTAACCCTCTTGGGCATGGAATTCACCAGAGCTTCACAGGTTGCCACTGGAGTCCTCTTCCACTCCTCTCTGACGACATTACGGAGCTGGTGGATGTTAGAGACTTGGCGCTCATCCACTTAGCGTTTTTGAGGACGCTAATAGGGTTTAGGTCTGGAGACATGCTTGGCCAGTCCATCACCTTTACCCTCAGCTTCTTTTGCAAGGCAGTGGTCGTCTTGGAGGTGTGTTTGGGGTCGTTATGTTAAAATACTGCCCTGCGGCCCAGTCTCTGAAGGGAGGGGATCATGCTCTGCTTCAGTATGTCACAGTACATGTTGGCATTCATGGTTCCCTCAATGAACTGTAGCTCCCCAGTGCTGGCAGCACTCATGCAGCCCCTGACCATGACACACCCACCACCATACTTGACTGTAGGCAAGACACAATTGTCTTTGTATTCCTCACCTGGTTTCCACCACACGCGCTTGACACCATCTGAACCAAATAAGTTTATCTTGGTCTTATCACACCACAGGACATGGTTCCTGTGATCCATGTCCTTAGTCTGCTTGCCTTCAGCAAACTGTTTGCTGGCTTTCTTGTGCATCATCCTTAGAAGAGGCTTCCTTCTGGGATGACAGCCATGTAGACCAATTTGATGCAGAGTGCGGCGTATGGTCTGAGCACTGACAGGCTGACCCCCACCCCCACCCCTTCAACCTCTGTAGCAATGCTGGCAGCACTCGCGTCTATTTCCCAAAGACAACCTTTTGGATATGACTTTCCGCGTGCACTCAACTTCTTTAAATCGACCATGGCGAGGCCTGTTCTGAGTGGAACATCTCCTGCTAAACTGCTGTATGGTCTTGGCCACCGTGCTGAAGCTCAGTGTCAGGGTCTTGGCAAACTTCTTATAGCCTAGGCCATCTTTATGTAGAGCAACAAGTTCTGTGCCATGTTGAACTTCCAGTGACAAGTATGAGAGAGTGAGAACGATGACGCCACATTTAACACACCTGCTCCTCATTCACACCTGAGACCTTGTAACACCAACGAGTCGCATGACACCGGGGATGGAAAATGGCCAATTTGGCCCAATTTGGACATTTTCGCTTAGGGGTGTACTCACTTTTGTTGCCAGCGGTTTAGACATTAATGGCTGTGTTGAGTTATTTTGAGGGTACAGCAAATTTACACAGTTATACAAGCTGTACACTCACTATTTTTACATTGTAGTAGTGTCATGTCTTATCTCTGTATCTACTTTCACTGTGTCTCTGAATTTTCATTGAAGGACATAGCAGCCAACATACTCATTGTCTGTACCTATTAAGTCTCCCGCTGACAATCTTGGACATGGCTCTCCTTATTTTAGGGAGTGTCAGTCAGTGCTGCTGTGCCCTATGTGGTGCACACAACTACCACAGTGACAGTTTAATCTGGGTTAGAGAGTTACTGTGGATCCTGTCCCCTGTGTTTAGTGAATCCTAGGATACAGGAACTGTAGCCATCAGTGTACTTTATGTACTGTGTTGTCTTAGGTAATGCATGCTGTATTATACACTTATACATGAGCAATACGGATGGGGAGCATTAATGTCTTATGCTGTGCATTGTGATTTCCACTCAAAACACATAGTATCTGGTTTGCGGTCTTTTTTTTTTCTTATAAAAGCTTATTAAAGGATAAGTTCACCTTTTTTATAAAAAAATACATAAATGCACATCTTTTTGCTGGTAGAAACGTGCATTTATTTTACTAGGAGCCTGAAAAGCCTTGCATCTACAATCGGCAGATTGCGGGTGCCATTCAGGGCTCCTATAGACGTCCTTGTACAGGCAGGCTGATGCACACTGGCAGGAAGAGACAATGAACTACCCAGAGTGCTCAAAAGCACCCTGGTAGTTTTGAGAACTTCAAGCTGACCGCTGCAAAGGATGTTGGTAATTGTAGTTTCCCATTCACAGAACTCTGTGAAAGAATGATGTGGCTGCGCGGGCAATCGTGATAGCAGACAGGGGGGGGGGGGGAGAGAAGATCCCTTGCTTGCTGTCACACAGAGGCGAAAGAGTGGGCAGTGACCCGTGGTGGACAACTTAATAGGGCAGTTGACATGTTTCCTCCTGTTTTTAACCATTGAATGCCGATGTTTCCATGTGACCATCCCATTCCATTTTAAGGTAGAATAAAGCCTGTAAATGTTCAAGTAGAACTAAAGGAATTTTTTTTTTTGTTTTTTTTTTTTTTTGTTTTTTTTCCATTTTAGATGAGTGAGGTAGGGTTATGACCTCCGACAGATTTTGTTTGCCCATTTGTGTGTCATTGGGGGAGATTTCCCTTTTACTTCCTGTCCCATAGGCAGAACCATAAGTGAAGGAATCCTTGGTTGTCACCAGGACTAGTGTTCCTATTGGGCGATTCCCCTCTATTACTATCCCAGGGATTTTCAATGAGAACGGTAAACAGGACAAATAGAGAGGGTTATTTTCCCCAACGGCCCCACAATAAAAACTGACGAGTTCTAATCCCTCTTCACTCTGTCCAAAACTTTAAAAATTTTATTTTAACATAAAAACTAAAAAAAAAAAAAAAAAAAAAAAAAAAAAGAGGAAAGGTGCAAAGCATGCAGTTAGGAAGTATAAAATGATTGCTGCAAATTCTGCTTTACCAGCTAAACGACTAGGCCAGGTTCACATTCGCACATGTCAGGAATGTGTAAATAATCGCACGAGAAACTCGCAGCTCTTTAGCAGACGCATTGGGGGTGCCATTAATTGTGTGGTGCGGGAGAAAAAAAAGGGTCCACAACCTTATCGTATTTCAGACTTTTGACATGAATTGGTTGCCCTAACTGCAGAACGTGGGTCACACAGGTCTAAATGGAGCCTTGGAATTTTCATGAAGATGTCTGTATTGGCGGCCTTTTTCCCCCTTCCTTCCTTCCCCTCTTCTTCCTTTTTTTTTTTTTCTTCTTCTTCTTCTTCCCTTATGACCATTTCCCAGGAAACATGGTGTTGAGATTTTCTCCCAAAACACTCAGTGTAGCTTTTCTTACAAAGTAAGAGCTGGTGTTGTATTGCAAGCTGCAGATCAAACACCCCCCATGTACTGGTGTAAAGCACAATGTACCTGCATGTTTATTGTTCCCCTGCCATCATCTTAGTAATGTTCTATGGTGGTTTATTCTAATCTTCTCGTCTGTCTCAGCCTTTTCCTGTGCTTGCGGAAGCATGTCCTCAGTCGTGTGTTGGATTAAAATTCACAGCGGATCAGCTGTTTATTTACTCTGTTCTTGTGAAGCACATCTCCTGCAAAAAGACAGGAATTGCAAGGCCTTTCCATTGGAGCAATAGGTTTATGTATTTTTTTCTTGAATGATTGTCCTGTTTTAAACATTCTTATGCCAGTGGAGCAGAAAACTAGAACCACTGTTGTAAATTTTTAAAGTGGATCTTTACTGCATCTGAGCACCACAAACCAAAAACATTACTTTAATTAATTTTTAATCTTCAAAGCAAACTGCCCCATCCACCCATGTCTCTGCTTTATTTTGTTGAGAAATCCCTTGAAAAACAACCCCCTAGCCTTTTTGGCCATGGCCGTCTTGAGTAAGGGTAAATGATTCATGTAGCATTTAGAACAGGAAAGTATATCATATTTACTTATCGGTTTACTAATGCTAGAAGAATAAGGATTAAAAATAATCAATGTTGATTGGGAGAATGAAGTTCCACTTACCTGAAAGTGATTTACCGTATGTAACGCATACAGTGTTATCAGTGTATTAAGAAGCTCGAGTGTGTGGTTTTTAGTTGTACAGAAAGGCGGCCCTTTTGATTTCCAGTAATGCTTGATGGGCTGTGTGATCTAGACTGGGAGCTGCGATAATGGCATTTAATTTTTTATATACTATACAGTATATTAATGAAGTTTTTTTTTTTTTTTTTTTTTTTTTTTTTTTTTTATATAATGCCCACATGTGCCACGCTGGTTAATGTATATTTCTTCAAGATTCACAGAAGTAATATAGACTTACCTGCTTTGCCTAGGGCAACTTTTTTTTCTTTTGGACACAGCTGGTTATAGTGCGTTATTACATACGGGGTAAGTAGCTTGTTCTGTGGCCTTGCAGTACAGTGGTACTTGTCTCGTTCCCCTCCAGGACCAGTGTCTTTACAGAATGTATTCTTTTTGTGTTGTCGTGGATCTCTTCAAGGACATTCATGCTGCTATACAGAAGCACAGAATTGGCTCCGTCTGCTCTTATCCAGTACAGCCTTGTTTCATGTGTATTAGATTGCGGTAGGGATGTTGAACTGTGTGCTCAGAAGCATGGATGGATAGGAATTGTTCAGTGCTTCTGTGTTGTGAAATTCTGCAGCATATCTTATCAATACAGAAATGAATTTCATAAACCCACAGCTTTTATTATGGCGACCAGCTCACACAATCATCATTGTCCAGATGTTTTCAAGCCTTTAAGGGCTCATTTACACCAGATACATTCAAACAGATTTTTAAATGCAGTAGCAATGCATATGCAAGAAAAATTGATGTATTACAATGAGCCTAGTTTACAGCATTGCTGTGCTTTTATGTGTGTTTAAAAAAACAAACACGTGGCATGCTGCGTTTTTACGTACATAAACCCACCAGAACGTGCACATGAACGTACTGCAAACACATGTAAATGCAGCATGGTAAAATAATAAAAACACATTGCAGACATGACAAAATTGCACTGCAAACGGGCCATGAATGCATTACGGTTGCATGCAGAACTGGACATTGAATGCAGGAATTGTTGTGTATGCAAGCCCTAATTCCCCAAAACAAATGCATTTAAAGTGCATGTGGAACTGCATATCATTTCACACACCTTTTGTGGCTTGTTTGTGTATTGTTTGTAGTGTACATAAAAGCAACACCATGGTATAAACTAGTAAGACAAAAACAATTCCATAGCTCAACTCGCCTACCAGTCTGCTGACCAACCAAATTACCTGTCTAACAGTCTTTTAAAAGCAGGGGTTTAGTTGGCACACATTTGCAAACGCATGTGAAAGCTGCAAGACCTCGTCACGGAACCCTGTGTTACTTGCAGTCCTAACACTACAAATTTATAAGTGTCTCCACAGTGGAAGCACATGCATTGTATAAACTAGACTCCTTGAAATACTTTCATTTTTCTTGCATGTATGTTTGTACTGCATTTAAAATTGTGTTCAACTGCATCAGGTTTAAAGCTGCCCATAGATTGATTGAAATTTGCCTGGTTCAGCAGAAAGTGGTAAAATTTTTAATCCATGTGTGTCTATGCCCACGACAGAAGTCAGTCTTTAGATCAGCTGTTGTTGAACAGTTGAACACGCTTGTCATAAATTTTTCTCAGTCGCTGCAGCCGATTGGCTGCAGTTGCCGATCACTGTATTCGGACAGTGGAAAGACCAGCTGTCCAAATATAATGTCCCAGCTTGGAGGTTTCCGCTATTCATCTTGTTTGTGTGAATGGAGGAATCTGCTCGTTTTTCATTTAGTCTACTCGAAAGAGTAATTTATGGCCAGCTATAATAAGCCCTTAAAGAATTTTACCCCAACATTTCATGACAATAAGGTATTTATAATGAATGTGTGTTACGTATATTAAAAAAAATAAAAAAATAAAAAAATAAAAAATGAATCTATATCACACTTAAATCAGATCATCGAAAAATTTAAAAATTTTAATATTACACGAAGATAACCTGAGTAAAGCCAAGATGCAGTTTTTAAATTTAATTAAGGGAAAAAAAGCTGTTCAAACCTGCCTGGCCCTATGTGAAAAAGTAATTACCTCCTCCCGTGCGGAATCATGAATGAACTGTGATTTAACCACAATTTTTTGGAAAGCAGAGTTAAATTTCACTTGCCACACCCAGGCCTGATTACTGCCAGACCTGTTGAATCAAGAAATCACATAAATAGAAGCTGTCTAACAAAGTGAAGCACGCTAACGGATCACAAAAAGCCACACATCATGCCACAATCTAAAAAAATTCTTAAAAAAAAAAAGGCTTTGGAACTCCAGTGAACCACTGGAAGAGCCATTATCCACAAATGGAGATAACTTGGAACAGTGGTGAACCTTCCTAGGAGTGGTTGCCCTACAAAAATTACTCCAAGAGCATGACGACGACTCATCCAGGAGGTCATAAAAGAACCAAGAACAACATTTTAAAGAACTGCAGACCTCACGAGCCTCGGGTAAGATCAGTGTTCATGATTCAACAATAAGAAAGAGACTGGGCAAAAATTGCATCCTTGGTAGAGTTCCAAGGCCAAAGTCACTGCTGATCAAAAAGAACACAAAGGCTCAACTATTCTCAAGCAAATATTCTGTGGACTGATGCAACAAAAATTTTACTGAAAGGTGTGCGTCCCGTTACATCTGGCATAAAACGAATACAGCATTTCATAACAAGAACATCATACCAACAGTCAGACATGGTGGTGGTAGCGTGATGACCTGGGGCTGCTTTGCAGCTTCAGGACCTGGATGGCTTCCCATAATTGATGGAACCATGAATTCCGAGCTCTACCAGAAAATCCTAAAGGAGAATGTCCGGCCATCCGTTTGTGACCTCAAACTCAAGTGCACTTGGGTTATGCAGCAGGACAATGATCCGAAACACAACAGCAAGTCCACCTCCAAATGGTTCAAACAAAGCAAAATTTAGGTTTTGGAGTGGCCTAGTCAAAGTCCGGACTTAAATCCAATTGAGATACTGTATCATGACCTTACGCAGGCCGTTCATACTGGAAAACCCTCCAATGTGGCTGAATTATAACAATTCTGCAAAGAAGAGTGGGCCAAAATTGCTCCATAGCAATGTGAAAGACTCATTGCCAGTTATCGCAAATACTTGATTGCAGTTGTTGCCGCCAAGGGTGGCCCAACCAGTTATTAGGTTTAGGGGGCAATTACTTTTTCACATAAAGCCAGGCAGGTTTGGACAGCTTTTTTTTTTTTTTTTTTTTTTTTTTTTGGCCTTAAACAAAACCAACATTTAAAAACTGCATTTTGTATTTACTTGGGTTATCTTTGTGTAATATTAAAATTTGTTTGATCTGAGTCATTTAAGTGTCACAAATAGGCAAAAAAATATCAAAGGGGGTAAATACTTTTTCACAGCATTGTATATCTATCTCATACACAAGTGTCAAATATTAATTTTTCACTAAGCCTGCTGCCTTAGTTTTTATGATGGCAATTTGCATACTCCAGAATGTTATGAAGAGTGATCAGATGAGGCGGTGAACAAAAAACCCCCCACAAATTCTGACAAAATCCAAGCATTGATTATACAAGAATGGGCTGCCATCAGTCACGGTGTGGGCCAGAAGTTGATTGACAGCATGCCAGGGAGAATTGCAGAGGTCTTTAAAAAAGAAGGGTCAACACTCCAAATATTGACTCTGCATAAACTTAATGTAATTTTCAATAAAAGCCTTTGACCCTTCAGTATACTATAGTAACATCTGACAAAAAAGACTGAAAAGCACTGAAGCGGCAGAGTTTTTGAAAATTTTAATATTTGTGTCATTCTGAAAACTTTTGGCCACGGCTGTATATATCTATCCCAACAGTTCAAAAACAAAAAATCCGTTTTGATGGTGTATTCTTTACAAGTCTGTTAGAGGAACTAAGTTTTTTTACAAAGAAATGGAAATGTCAGCAAAGTTTCAGAACTGATTATACTGCAGAAAAGAATATAACTTTTAGCAGCGTGGACTGTGGTCTCTGTGCTATGCAAGGTCAGCAAATGAGTTCTGCTAAAATATGAATCAGACAATAGAATGTTTCTTCCTTACTCCTTCACTGGTTTTATGAATGGTCTACTCTATTCTAGAACTCTGCAGCATGCTCTGTTATACTATATAGAGCTATATATTAGACTGGTTAATGGCATATGGAAAGGTTCTTGACAAGGATCATCATGTAGCCTTAGACAGGAAGTCTGCTTTCCTAAGAAAATGTAATCACCACGGCTCTGTGTTATCGCTCATTGTCCAGAACCAAATGGAGTTCTCTTTTTATATGAAGTGGAAACCTGCACTGAGAGAAATGGATAGACTGTCCTGTGTCTCCTTTTTTTTTTTTTTTTTTTTTTTTTTCTCCATTCTCTTCCAAAATATCTTATTACCCTGTGTCTGTTTTTGGTACTTTGAAGCTAAACTTCAGGAAAATACAGATGAAATGCATATCCTGAAGTTTTACCTGTCAAAGGATTTGTATTTCTCTTCGTTCAATTTTGAAACACTTCTGCCACATAGCACGGCTCTGTGGCAGGACAGGAGATCTGATTTTTCTCTGGTCACGGTATACACTTTGTAGACAGAACACATAAAACAGAGAAACCGCACACTCTGAAACAAAACCGTATAATATGGGAAGGTTCCCCCAAGGGTTGTGTGTTTTTTTTTTTTTTTTTTTTTTTTTTGCAGCAATTGTGTAAGGATCAAAAGACAGTATCTAATTGGTAAAAGTTCTTTTTATTATATCAAATAAGATTCAATATCATGTTCCAATTAAAATGCGCTCTGGTTGTGCAGAACAGTACATATTTCATAACAGCGATGTAAACACAATAAAGCAAAACATTACAGAATGTCAGCCATGCATAAACCCCAAAGCGTTTCAACCTGTGCAGTAGTGGTGGTCTTCAGGGGGATAGTTTATTCTATGGGAATACATCAAACCGCTCAAAATTCAAATTCATTTCATCATGCACAAGTGTGTGTGTGTATATATGTGTGTGTGTGTGTGTGTGTATATATATATATATATATATATATATAATTATTCTGAAATGGATAGGATGATTCCCAGAAATATAAAAACTGTTGGGTTGTCCCAAAAGCTCCATGGCTCCTCTCCAAGGAAGGAGTCCATCCCATAGGGACTTACAAGAAGCCACATTTTTTGATACCCTCTGAGGCAGAAGTGAGACAGCACCTGCAGCATAATCCCAGGTAAAGACAATGTGTCAAATTACAATCAGATATCAAACCCTACCCAAACCAACACAATGCCAGACAGTCTATAGATGTCCTTTCCAATATTAGTATTTATTGGGAAAAATTCTATTGTACAGTATATGGATGAGCTCATTTTAATTATGTTATCGAAAATAGGAGTGTATATATGTTTTTATTAAGAAAAAGTCCCACACGGAAAAATGAGTGATCCATGGTGTATATTACCCATATAAAATAAGAATGTGTTACGTGCACAAAAATATTGGTTGCATGTGTGATGTGTAGTAGAATGTGTGAAAAAGCGGTGCACCATTTCTGCCAATCTAGGCAGTGATAGTGAATTGTGTGGAATAAGAAATTGATTGTTGATTAAAATGTGTGGGACTGCTAAAACCAGCGGGATGTGCAGCCAGTGCAAACCAAAAAAACGAAAAATAAATGAATAGGAAAGTGAATGAAAAAGTAAAAATGGTGAAAAACATGTGTGTGTGTGTGTTTTTTTTTTTTTTTTTTTTTTTTTTTTTTTTTTTTGCTGATGTAAATGAGCCATTAGTGGAGTATGATCTAATACCCGGCTTTAAGGCATCGATGGGCTCTATAAGTAAAGCAGAGCCAAGCAGTCATATTATATTATATTATATTATATTTTTTATACGCAAAAACATTTGCAGTAATTGTGCTCTTGCCTGACATTATGCCAGGCAGGCAGAAGGTCTAGTCAAACTGGCACTGTTAAAATCTGTACTTGCATATAGCACTGTTCATATGTGGTGACCATCGGTGTTGGCATGCATGGAGCCATCCTCCTGATTCTCATGCAGCTAGGCACCTAAATAATGCCTCTTATGACCTGGAAGATCATGTGATCCGCTACAGGCACCACCCCCTCCCCCCAGGAAAAGGCATCATGGTCGCTGAATGTGTGGCTCCCTCTGTGGGCTGGATGGCCCCCGACTGCCACTGTCATTTTAGCCGCTAATGCCTGATGTCGCGGACAAGTGGCCGTGCATGCGCGTCTCGCCGCAAAACGTCCAGAAATGATCAAGTGACGCCGCCAGCAAGGTGGTGCCCCCCCCCCTCCTAGCGGCCGGAAAAATTCAAGCTGCCACCTGGAGCATATAAAGGGGAACTGCAGACCTCGTCCATGTCCCCCTATCTTGCCGGTGTCTTGTCGAGAAAGTTCCCCCGGCAGATAAGGACCCCCCCCCCTGTATTGCGCAGGCGCAGCGCTTGCACAGTACGAACGGCTAAGGAGCTGCCGAAAATAGCCGAAGCTGAAAACATTCAATTAGCTGTACACTGTGCCTGGGTCCAGGTTCAAGCCCCACCATCCAAGTGGACCTAGAGGGAGAATAAAAAAGTGCCGAGCGAAGCGAGGCTGTGCCCGAAGTGTGGCGAGCGAGGGGCCCTCTTACAGGCGCAGTGTACAGCTGATTTGCAACTATTCAGCTTCGGCTATTTCCGCCGGCTCGTACTGCGCAAGCGCTGCGCCTGCGCAGTAGAGGGGGGGGGTCCTTTCTCGGCAGAACACTGGGAAGCCGAGATGAGCCAGGCTCCACTGAGGGAGAGGAAGGAGGAACCACAGTCCGATCGGGATCTACAACAAATTAAATAATTATATATTATTCAAGCACCAAGTGTGCATCATCCCTTAAAATGCTGCTTGTTGGTTTTTATGTTGATCTGGATGCTTCATAACTTAAAACCCTAACCCGGAGAAATTGTATAGGCAAGAACTCCTGACTTTAGAGTAAAGCCTGTTACACACTAGTAGTTTTGTGTGTGGTGTGTGTTTTTTTTTGTTTTTTTTTTTTTTGTTTAACTCAGCATGGCTGAACGAAAAATAACTGACCGCTCAGGAGGAGCTGCTGACCTATCCAATGTTGGTGCAGCGATCTTCCCTGCTGTGCTATTGTGTTCTGACAGAGGGAAGACCCCCATGCCAGAACACTCCGGTCAGTGCTCTCCGCCATTGGTTGCGAGTGCTCATCAGGAGCCGATCAGCAGACCTTTTTCGGTCATGCCCCTTTGACAGAAGCTGGCCGAACGACTCAAGTACATAAGTTCCGAATGTCGGACGGTTTCTTTTGATGCTGTCCGACATTTGGCCTGTGTGTACTAGGCTTGACTTTCCTGATTTTTTTACTTAATTTAGCTGTCCCAACAAGGTGTGAGTATAGGCTTTTTGTGTAGGGCGGGGCTATGCAGATCCTTTTATTTCTCTGTTTAAAGTGAAGTGTGCATTTTATGACTTTCCTGCTTTTAAGCTACACAAACATGTGCGGTGTTGGGCGGAACATCAGATCATAGCAGTCTTTTTGTAAAGTGAGTTTGGTAAAAAAAAAATAATCACATCAGACAATTGTAAACGTTTGTGAAGACCGCATGGGGGAGATTTACTGAAAATGGTGCACACAGAATCTGGTGCAGCTGTGCATAGCAACCAGTCAACTTCTAACTTCAGCTTGTTCAATTAAGCTTTGACAACCTAGAAGCTGGTTACTATGCACAGCTGCACCAGACTCTGTGCATCAGTTTTAGTAAATGTTCCCCCATTTGTCAAATCCTTGGAACAATAGCAACCATCTACTAAAATAGTCCTTTACATTTGATTGTTCTCCCAAGATTACATCACTTTTGTGTGTCTGCACAGATCATGGGCAGCCTGTAGACATGCATTCATTCACTATTCAGCAAGTATTGGTTTAATTGGGAAACTATCATCTTTTGTCTACTGGCAAGAGTGCAGATTCAGATGTTTAAAAAGAAAAAAAAACACTTTAGTGTCCCGCTTGGCTATTCATATGCAGGTTGGGAATTCTACAAATCGTGTATTCAAGAAGAATCTGTCTTGTTTCCTTCTACTTTGAAAATGCATTGCCTCCTTTTTGTAAAGTTTTGCTTAACCAGACCAGTTCGCAAACTTTTTTTCATGAGACGGCCTCATTTGCGGGGGAAAAAAAAATACACAAATATCTTGCACAATCTTCTTTTTTTTGACAGAGGAGGGTTAATACCATCATAAACCAGTAGAGAAATATGGTTTTTTCCTTGAAGCCAACCAAACTCATTGAACCTAATACCTAACCTTTTACATCTAAACATTGCCCCTTATGACCTCCCATTAAAAGTATGTATGCATCTTCACTTCAAACGTTCTCTTGGCCCCTTTTTACATGGGCCATGTACGTTCCAATCAGCGGGGAATAACCCTGAGCATCCTTGTTAGATCTGGGCAAGCAGATGCGTCAGTTTTTTAATTTGACCGTCTTAAATCTGTCACAATTGGCTTCTAAAAAAACAAACAACAGCAAAGGATGCAGGCCCTTTTTTTTACAAATTTTTAATTTCATTTATTTTTTCTCCAGATCTAGACTGACTCTGAGGTAATTTGATGTAAGCAGACACAGGTCCATTTACAGTATCTCACAAAAGTGAGTACACCCCTCACATTTTTGTAAATATTTTATTACATCTTTGCAACCCATCTCTTGGGCAGACTGGTTCTACTGAAGTCTGTGTATCGATCGACTTCAGTACAGCCAGCCTGTTGGGGTTCTTTCATGCAATCACAGCTGGCTATAGCCGCCAGCAAAAAATGTGCATAATCTATGGCCAGCTTTAATTGCATCATAGAGCTCAATGCATTGAAGTCTGGTGAGCTTACAGTGCTTTTCTTCCTCTGTTGATTATTAGGGTGGATTTACACCAGTTGCAGTGGGTCTGCAGTAGGTGGTTATTCCAGCGCAGTATCGCCACAAAGCAAGAAAAATGCCCCGTCTCCTACATAGCCTGTTTGCACCACCACAATGACATGGGTGATGCTGCAAAAAGAGCTGTATTTTTATGTGTATGTATGTATTCTCTCACAAAAGTGAGTACACCCCTAAGTGAAAATGTCCATATTCTAATAGCCTAGGCCATCTTTATGTAGAGCAACAATTACTGTATTTTATAACACGCACTTTTTCACCCAGAAAATCGGGTGCACATAGGGTGTGCTTGTCGCCAATACTGCAATTTGGGCTGCCTAGGAGGGGAGGGGGGCGGGACGAGCGCTGTCAGATTACATACAGGGAGAATCTCCTGTTTACTCAGCAACCTCTGTAATAGGAAGTCCCGTCTCCTGGGTCGGTATTGAACCAGTGTTCTATCATAGAAGCCGATCCAGGAGGCGGGACTTTGTATTAAAGAGGCTGCCGAGTAAACAGAAGATTCTTGCTGTATGTAATCTGATGGCACTCATCCTACCCCCCTCCCTGTCCCCTCCGAGGCAGCAGTAATCTGAGGCGAGGCTACAGATGGGCATTGATTGGGCTGCATTTATGGCAATCGTGAGGCTGCATATGGGCATTGATGGGCAGTTGTGAGGCTGTAGATGGGCAATTGATCAGGCTGCAGATGGCATTGGTGAGGCTGCATTGGTGGGCATTGACCCTTATTTTGCTTCAAAGTTCTTTATTTAAAATTTTTTTACTTTTTTTTTTTTTTTCTTTTTCCCCTGAAACATCCCATCTAAAATGAAGGTGTGTGTTATGCCGATAAATACGGTATTTTTTTTCCAAATCCTCAGGGTTCTTTGCCATATTGAACTTCCAGTGACTAGTATGAGAGAATGAGAGCAATAACACCAAATTTAACACACCTGCTCCCTTGTAACACCAACAAGTCACATGACACCGGGAGGGAAAATGGCTAATTGGGCCCAATTTGGACATTTTCACTTAGGGGTGTACTCACTTTTGTTGCCAGCGGTTTAGACATTAATGGCTGTGTGTTGAGTTATTTTGAGGGGACAGCAAATTTACACTGTTATACAAACTGTACACTCACTACTTTACATTGTAGCAAAGTGTCATTTCTTCAGTGTTGTCACATAAAAAGATATAATAAAATATTTACAAAAATGTGAGGGGTGTACTCACTTTTGTGAGATTCTGTACATCCCCCTGCCCATAGACTTATATGGAGCTTCAGCTCGGATACTTCTGAAGAACTGAACAGCCGTATGAAAGGACCCTTGGTTACCCTGAAAAAATTCCACAAATATTCGTAGATTTTGTTGGTGAACTACTAGTAAACCTAATGCAGCTTCAGTGATGGTGTACTATAGCAATGATGCTGCACGGCTTCTGATTTCAGAGCATAGTTGCTGCTCATGTAGACTGTCTGCTTGCAATACACTGGGATGAATACATGTTGCAGGGTTTGTGACTTATTGTCTGAAACTAAAACCTCATTGGTTGTCATCACTACCTCCTTGTTATAACCATATTGTGTATATACTATATAAAAACTCTTACATATGTAAAACCACATATATGATGGGAATCCTATGTAATACTTGCCAGAAGGTATATCTGTATTTGTGTGTAGCAGAACAGTGAAGTAATGGATAATGGGTTCACTGCGAGAGCAGACATTCATGGGGTTGATTTACTAAAGGCAAATCCACTTTCCACTGCAAGTGCACTTGGAAGTGCAGTCACTGTAGATATGAGGGGAAGCTCTGCTGATTTTACCATCCAAACATGCACGTGCAAAAATGCAGTTTTTTATTTTCCTTGCATGTCCTCCTCAGATCTACAGCGACTGCACTTCCAAGTGCATTGGTAGTGCAAAGTGGATTTTTCCTTTAGTAAATAACCCCCCATGTGTTTTAGAATATTGGAAAAAAGAAATTGAAATAAGAACACTAATCTAGTTTGTGAAGTTTCAGACTCTCAGGCTGTCATCCTTAACTTCATGACGAGTTACCAACCCAGATGTACATATCTGATGAGAGGACATTTCTATTGTATTGATTTGTATTGGACGCTTGTATGGTATGATTGCATAGATCTGTAACTTATGAAGTGGTGAAAAAAGTTTTAAAAGAGCTTTTTTGGTCCTAATGCTCTTGTGGGTCACAGCAGTGCACTTTTGCTTTCCTATGACCACCCCCTTTTGGCTATTGCTGGCGATAAGCAGATGTCAGAGCCGATCCAGGCTTTGGAAGGATCCCCACCATATTTTTGGGATCCACCCAAATGCCAGCAATGAAAAAAAAAAAAAAAAAAGGGTCGGACTAGATTCATACTCGTGTGAATTGTGCGGCACACTTTTGCACAGCAGCCCATTCATTTAGATGGGACTTGCTGTACCTGCAGGAAATGTATGGGAAAGAGCCCATCCCTTTTAAAAAAAAAAAAAAAAAAAAAAAAAAAATTCACACGGAACCATATGGTTTTGCATGCACAAATGACACTTTTTCCAAACATGGGGGTGGCATCAGCATCTGCCAAAGGGCAGCTTGTGCTGCCTGTGGGTCGGGAACACATACAATTATGCACACATTCCTTACCCACACAAGTTAGAAATTCGCCTTACACTGTTGCAACAGTTTGTGTTTTAAAAGGAGTTTTTGTTGCCTATATTTACAAATATATGTGGAAGTCGCACTGCCTCACCAAGGCCCCATAATACTCTAATCTGAAGGCTCCCATTTTGGAGCATGCAGGCCTCTTGCACATGGGTGCCTGCAATTTTGCTTACACCTGTATGCTATACTTTTGTTAATGAAGCCACAATCCTAAATGTGAGCACAGCCATTCATGTCTATTCCGTCCCTACGCGTGACGTCATCGATCACCTGAAGAAGTAACGTGATCGGTGACGTCACGCGTAGGGACGGAATAGGCTTTTCACACTGAACGAGTTCGCTGCTCGTAGGAGAGAGGCTTGCTCTGCACTGTTATGTGAGTACATCTGCTTAAAGATTCTTAACGCATTACCTGGTTTAAACATACTTCACTATCAAGTACCTTTTGTCCTGCATATTCCTGCATATATATATCTGAGATGTGGAGGCTGAGCTAGGACCCGCGCTGGTCCAGGACCCCAGCTAGGACCATAGCCACTTGTAACCAGCTGCCATTAGGATTACTCAACACCGGCAAGCGTGAAAATAGGGACGCGATTGAGGCTCAGGACCTGTCGTCTTAGCTACATTTCTTGCGGTTGACCTAGCACCGCTAGATAAGGGGCCACTGCTTACATTAGTGTTTTATGCACGAAGAGGACACTGAATGAATTGCATCCCAGACACCCCACTGTTGTCTTATTGAAAACACCAGAATTTGTTTTTGCACCTTTAAATCTCTTTTACACTGGCACATTAAGTTTGCTGCACCTACTGGCATGTCATTTGACTGCAGGCCAGCACAGTAGATTTTATATCACCACTGTTGGGACATTTATTTATACCATTTATTATTCATACTGCTTTGGATTGATTTGTTTGAATTAGCGATATCTAGATCACCAAAAAGCACTGGCACTTTGTATTTTTTGCACTATTTATAAGGATATGTTTTTTGTTTTTTTGATTTTATGTATTTAATGTGATTTAGAGATATTCACAATAAGAAGTGTTTTACACCTTTATCCACTTAAACATGATGTTGATTATCACGATTTGAATGTTTTTATTGTCAACGCATATTTATGCGATTTATTCATTTATGATGCGATTTTATGCCATTTAGTATATGTAAATTTATCACAGATAGAGACTTATAGCTTTCTTCTGGTTAACGCAGCACCTCCCCCTCTTATATCTACATTCTACTTCTGTATGTGGATGATGGCACTTTAATTATTTAAAAAAAAATCAAAGTACCTTTTTCCTAATCAATATACAGCCGTGACATGACCCAGCTTTTTCCCATCTTGTCTGGGGGGAAATTTAATCAGGAGGAACTTCTATTCCTCTGCTGCTGGGTAATACAGAGTAAAAAAATCTGTTTTAAATTGGCATACAAGTATATATTTGAAATGAAATCTTTATTATTTTTAGCAATAACATAACATGGTTAGGGCTGATTTCTGCCAGTCGCAGGCTGTGCCATGCCCTTTCTGCCGGTTCACACAGGGGCGACTTGTCAGGCGACCTAGTCGCCTCCGTTCTGTACTACGGAACCGTTCTAATAGGAGCGACGCAAGTCGCTCCGACTTAGAAAAAGGTTCCTGTAGTATTTCTGGGGCGACTTGCATTGACTTCTATACAGAAGTCGTTTTGAAAGTCGCCACTGAAGTGAGGGGAGGTGAGGCGACCTGCAAGTCGTGCCGCCCCTGTGTGAACCGGGGCTTAGAATAAGGCCCCTTTCACACGAGGCGGACTCCGTTTCTACGGAGCCCGCCTCGGTCCGCCGGCTCAGCGGGAGATCTGTCCGTTGCTCTCCACTGAGCCGGCGGATGACAGGTCCCTCTCTGCTCACTGAGCGGGGAGGGGCTTGTCAGGCGCCGCTGCCGCCTGTGGAGGGATCGGATGAAGACGGACAGCATGTCCGTTTTCAGCAGATCTCATCCGATCTGCCAGCGACGGACCTGGACGTAGGGCCATCCGTCTGCTTTTAGCGGATCGGACCGGGTCGGATGTCAGCGGACATGTCACCGCTGACATCCGACGCTCCATAGACTAACATGGAGCGCCCGTTCAGATCCGCCGTCAAAACTGACAGGCGGACCTGAACGGTCCGATCGTGTGAAGGGGCCTATGAGGAAGGTGATTCCTCCCTTAATCTTCATGCCCCCATTGTATTTAGCTGGTGGGCATGGAGGAGGAGGGAGTTGGCTGTCAGTTACCACTGTGTATACACCCACATGTGTCTCTCTAGTCACATGAGCTGCTCCGATATGATGGGGAGGAAATACTCAGCATAGAAACTCACTGAGAGCTGAGCATGTGCAGAGTTGTAACAACTGCTGCAAAATCCCTAGCTAAATTGGGGAAATCAACAGGATGGGGAGAGCAGCAGGATCAACCGGTTTTCTGTATAAAAGAAAAAAAAAAAACAAATCTCATAGTGACTGAGTGTGAACGGCATGTAATACAGCATTTATTGATCATTTTTTATGATGTGGCTTTAGTGACATTTTAATCACAGGAGAAATTGACAGAGAAACAAGCTACATGCTTCCCAGATCAGTGCATTTAAGGCTCATTCATACCATGTGCAGTGATCTGTGTTTTTCAGCACCAGATCAATGCAGTTAACTGCAAGGGCACATAGAAAACTATGTAGGAAATGTGCCTCATTCACACCACAGTGTTACATATATACAACCTGTCCGCATATCAATGCAACTAAAGCTACAGTGTATTTAAAAGTCTACACACCCCTATTAAAATGTCAGGTTTCTGTGATGTAAAAAATGAGACAAAGATAAATCATTTCAGAACTTTTTCCACCCTTAATGTGACCTATAAACTGTAGAACTCAGTTGAACAACAAACTGAAATCTTTTAGGTGGAGAGAAGTAAAAATAAACTAAAGTATGGTTGCCATAAGTGTGCACACCCTTAAACTAATACTTTGTTGAAGCACCTTTTGATTTTTATTACAGCACTCAGTCTTTTTGGGTATGAGTCCATCGGCATGGTACATCTTCACTTGGCAAGATTTGCCCACTCTTCTTTGCAAAAACACTCAATCTGTCAGATTGTGAGGGCATCTCCTGTGCACAGCCCTCTTCAGATCACCCCACAGATTTTCATTCGGATTCAGGTCTGGACACTGGCTGGGCCATTCCAAAACTTTAATCTTCTGGTGAAGCCATTCCTTTGTTGATTTGAATGTATGTTTTGGGTTGTCATGCTGAAAGATGAAGTTCCTCTTCGTGTTCAGCTTTCTAGCAGAGGCCTGAAGGTTTTGTGCCAATATTGACTGTTATTTGGAACAGGTCGTAGTTTCTTCTACCTTGACTAAGGCCCCTGTTCCAGCTGAAGAAAAATAGCCCCAAAGCATGATGTTGCCACCGCCATGCTTCACAGTGGGTATGGTGTTCTTTTGGTGGCGTGCAGTGTTGTTTTTGCGCCAAACGTATCTTTTGGAATTATGGCCAAAAAGTTCAACCTTGGTTTCGTCAGACCGTAACACATTTTCCCACATGCTTTTGGGAGACTTCAGATATGGTTTTTGCAAAATTTATCTGGGCTTGGATGTTTTTCTTCACAAGAAAGGGTTCCATCTTGCCACTCTACTTCATAGCCCAGACTAGGGCTGGTGAAAAATTCAATTTAAATCTTGAATCGAGTTGAGAGGTCAAATCGATTCAAAATTTAAGCAAATCGATTTTGTTTTAGATTTTTTTTTTTTTCTCTCCGCGCCGGTCCTGAGGCGCTGCGGGCATTAGTTTTTAGGCGAGGCCGTGGCTTTGGCCTAGTCTGTGGCTTCGGCCGGACGCCTCGGACTAGGCCGAAGCCGCGGCCTCGCCTAAAAGCTCATGCCCGCAGCGCCTCAGGACCGGCGCGGTTTCCAAAGAAAAAAAAAACTTGATTCGAATCGTGAATCTGGTTTTTTTTAAGAGAATCTCCTAGCCCTAGCTCAGACATGAAGAATATGGGAGATTGTTGTCACATGTACTACACAGCCAGTACTAGCCAGGTATTTCTGCAGCTCCTTTTTAATGTTGCTGTAGGCCTCTTGGCAGCCTCCCTGACCAGTGTTATTCTTTTCATCAATTTTAGAGAGACGTTCAATGCTTGGTAATGTCACTGTTGTGCCATATTTTCTCCACTTGATGACTATCTTCACTGTGTCTCATGGTATAGCTAATGCCTTGGAAATTCTTTTCTACCCTTCTCCTGACTGATACCTTTTTAAAGATGATATCCCTCCGATTCTTTGGAAGCTCTCTGCAGACCATGGCTTTTGCTGTAGAATAAGACTAAGAAATTGTCAGGAAAGACCTACTAGAACAGCTGAACTTTTATTTGGGGTTAATCAGAGTCACTTTAAGTGAGGACAGGTGTGTACTGACTCCTATTTAAAGTGGGGTTCCACCCAAAAAAACAAATACCTGAAAAATTCTAAAAAAAACAACAAAACATTTGGATATATATATATATTTTTTTTAAATTTTTTTTTACTTGCCTCTAAATGCCTGTTGCTAGGTGGTCCCTCGTAGTCTGCCTCTTCCTTTGCCTGGGCTGGTGACATCACTTCCCCCTCGGCACAGGAAGGGCTCGGCTCTGCTCCCTCCCTCCTGTCAATCATCTGGGACCCATTACAGGTCCCAGGTGATTGAGCGACCAATCACTGTGCGCGGCGCAGTGGGTGCCAGGCTGTGAAGCCACAGCCCGGCGCCCACAGTTGAAGTGCCGACGAGCGGAGGGGGGGAGGACGAGCGGGGCTTCGATCCCCCGCATCGCTGGACCCTGGGACAGGTAAGTGTCCAATTAAAAGTCAGCAGCTGCAGTATTTGTAGCTGCTGACTTTTATTTTTTTATTTATTTATTTTTTTAAATGCACCCCCTGGGTGGAACTCCTCTTTAACATTAGTTTGAATGTGATTGCCTAATTCTGAACACAGCTACATCCCCAGTTATAAGAGGGTGTGCACACTTATGCAACCACATTATTTTAGTTTTTTTTTTTTTTTTTTTTTAACTTCGGCCCCCCCCCCCCCCCCCTAAAATATTTCAGTTTTTTTTTCAACTGAGTTGTACAGTTTATAGGTTACATTAAGCCTGGGTTCACACTTGTGCAAACAAATGAAATGTTTTATATGTATTAAAAGTTCAAATGGAGCGCACATCTGATTTGGAAAACGGCTGATTATGGAAATCAGCTTTTTTGTGGATTATGCTTGTAGAGTTTTGTATGTTGTCCTCTACTACAGTTTCAGTGTGATACCTGCTTCATATCTATTTCTACTGTCCTTGGATGGTAATTAAACAGAAGGCAAAAAATAACAATATTCTTTCGTGTCTACTGCTGTCATCTACAGTATTTACTCTTCCAAAAGCCAAAGCAATGTCTCTTGACAGATTGAGGCTAAATTTTGTGAAAAGCCAGGTATGCAAATATAATCGGGCGTTTGGAGGTTTGATGTTTTATAAGTGGTTTTCTAGCTTTCATAAGCATATAGTAATCAGATTTTCATTTGCCACATCTGATGCCATTAAACCAGAGAGCCTGCACTTGGGATCCATTGCGATCTTACAAGAGTCTCTGCCTGGGGCCTTAGAGACCAACCGAAGAAAAGATGGCATAGAGTTTACGCCAGAACAATTACTATGGAAAAGTATCACAGAAGACACTGGAATTGCTCACCATGAATGGCCAATGCACTGCTTCACGTCCCAGAAACAAAGATGTATTTTCTCTTTCGTTCATCGACGGACACAGCACCTTCTTAATCTTGACCATTGGGTTATATCGCCTGTACAGGAGTAGGACTAGGCAGAACAAAAACTCCTAGATACGCCCATGGGCTGTCCGCAGTGAGTATATAACCCCCTCCCTACTCTAGGTATTCAGTTTATTTCTGTCTAGTCAGGAGTAAGGACCCTAGCTCCTTGCTGGGATCTTTTGGTCCTAGCAAATTTTTGCTTTTTTCTCTTTCTTCCATGCATTTTCTCCCGGAAGATCTACAATCAACTGCCGGGCTGGGCGACGGGCTGGATAATCTAGATCCAGTGGTCTCCCCAGTCAGCGAGCGCGTGCAGACCTCAGCTACGCGCTAGGTCGGCCGCGACATAGCCTCAATGGGCAGAGGCTGGGCCGCGAGTTAAAAGTTTTGCAGGGTCACATACGAAAAGGCTCTGGTCTGAGTCGCAGCGGTCCCTTGGTCGACAGCCCCCCACTTCGGTGGCAAGGAGTTCTGTCTGGAGGGTCACCCGCACCATGGATCAGTAAGTACAGAGATCCCCCTTTCCTCCTTTGTGCAGTTTAGAGTGGACGTGGGTACCCTCCTAGGGATGGTCGGACCAGCCTGCAGGATCCCTCCTCCCATCCTAAAGTTCTTTTGGTTAAGCTGGGCTTCCCCCTTCCCCCATGGATTGGTGGGAGTCCCAGGACAGGCAGCAGGGACTCCCGTCATTCCCCTTCTGGGTGGTATGTGTCCTTTCCAGTGCAGAGGGTGCAGCGGAGACTCCTAGGTGCATGCCCTGCTGTGTGTGCAGTGTTAGGTAGTGTGCAGTTTGGGGGTCCCAGTGCAGAGAGCACAGCAGTGTCCCCTTAAATGTTCGCCTGCCTGGTGGAGTACAGTACTACTTTTTTTTTTTTTTTTGTAGAGGATCCCGTCAGCATGCATGTCAAACGGCCGGCGGCCATGTTTGGGAGGTCTGATGACATCTCGGTGGCCATTTTTCCCTTGATTTGGCTGGTCTCCAGCCGGCAGCCATATTTGTGTAGCCAATGTCAGGATGGCCATTCTTCCTTTTTTAGTCTAGTGAGATACTGGAACCTCGTGGAGAACCCCAGCTTCCCATGTTTGCGCTGACGGCGGCCTAGAGTCATTTGTATCCCAGGTGGAAGTAGCGTGTATGAAAAGGCCCAGAAGGAAGCGCCCCCCGCCTTCCGCTGCTCAGTCTGTCTCATCCAAATCTGAGCCTGATGGCGCCGGGGATGCAGCCCACCCAGGGGGGGCTTAATATCATGCCCTACCCAGTGGGGCTTAATATCACGCCCCCTGACCCTTCCGATAGTGAGGATGAATCCACAACGGTCACAGCAGCGAGTGAAAAGCGCTGGTGGACGCTCTTATTACTGCAGGGTGGACGCTCTTATTACTGCAGTGCATGAGACTTTAAAAATGGAGGATGCAGCTGATGGGGCCATGGATGTGGCTGTGTCCTTCGGTACGCACAAGTCACCTCGCACACCAAAGGCGTTTCCTTATCTGCCTTATTTTGATTGGTTGCTCTCATTCCTTATAAGCAGGGCTTTTTTTCAGGGGAACTTGGTGGAACTCAGTTCCACCGCCTCTGGCTTAGACCCTTTGGGGGGGCCTGCTCACCACAATCGCTTGTAAACAAAGAAGTCCGGTTTCTGTGTTTACAAGTGACAGCTCTGCACTCTGTGTGTAATGCAATCCTGGTATTTAATGCCCCTTTTAAGACCCTCCTACTGTTTGTGAAATTTGACTGACCACACCCACTATTTGATGTGATTTGGAGGGCGTGTGTGGGGGGAGGGGTTTTGGGGGTCATGGTTGAGTTCCAGCACCTATTGTTTGAGAAAAAAAGCCCTGCTTATAAGTAAACCTGAGTCGCCTTTTGTGATCCCCAAGCGTTGCTCAGTATGTTACCCCTTTTGAGGAATTGCTTTTAAAAAAGTGGACTACCCCACAAGTGGTGGGCCTTCCTGTCTCAAGGTTGAATAATGCAAACATGATCCCAGTAGAGGAATCCCCGTCCTTTAAGGATCCGGCTGACAGGAAAGCGGAGGCTGTGGCATGTTTACTGTGGCTGGTTTGGCATTGCGATCGGTCCTGGCCTCGGCCCTGATGTGTCAGACTTTAACCGACTGGGCCTAGCTTTTGCGCCAAGGTCTGGGTAATGAGCAGGTTCCTGCTGCCTATGTTGATCTGGCAGACCAGTTGGTCCGAGGGCTGCATCTTTGGATGCGACTCCCCTGCTGTCCAAACGTAACGGTTGTTGTTAGACGCGTGCTGTGGCTTAAGAACTGGTCTGCAGACGAAGCCTCTAAGAAAGCTCTCATTGATCTGCCCTTTCAAGGTGATCGCCTGTTTGGGGCTACTCTGGATGACACCATTAAGGGTGTCTCGGGGGGGGGGGGGGGGGGGGGAGAAAGAGTACCTTCCTGCCACAGCCTAAAAAAAGGGAAGGAGCCTCGTCGCAGCTGAAGCAGAAATAACAAGGACTTTTCCCAAAAGTGAATATGTTTTGTTGTTAAGGTGAAGAAGTGTGTTGTCAGATAAATCTACAGGCATACCCTGAATATTAGGATCAGCCCTTTTTTAAATTAAAAAAATAAATAAATAAATAAATAAAGCCAAGGGTTCCAAGAGCTCATTTGAATCCAGGAAATAAACTTGGGTCCAAAGGCCCATTCCGTGGAATCTAAGGCCTTTCATCTTTTATGCATTGTGGGACAGGACAATGTCTGAGCTCTTTCGAGAGTTTGCCATTGAGATGTTCGTAAATAGACGATGGATGTCGTCCATCTCTTTGCCTGGTCAAAATCCAGTTTGATCCTTCATGGATCAGGGTTTCAATGACGGCTTATGGTAGAGCTGCACAATTAATCGTCAAGAATCGCCATCGCGATCTTGACTAAAGTGTTTCACAATTCTTTCTATGCAAAGAATTCTCTCTGCTCTTGAAGGCCACAGCCTTCAATAAAAGGAAGAGAAAAACTGGGCAATCTGCCAAGAATCAAAACATTCTTTAGCAGTTGAACTTAAGTATAAATATTGTAACAATTTGTCAATGGAGTAGACTTTGTGTGTAAGTGAAAAGTTTAAACACAACCTTTTTCTGACATTTGTTGGTTTTAAGTTAAAATCATTTTTTTTTTTTGCTAGAAAATTACTTAGAACCCCCAAACATTATATATATTTGTTTAGTAGACACCCTAGAGAATAAAATGGTGGTTGTTGCAATATTTTATGGCACACTGTATTTGCGCAGCGGTCTTTCTAATGCAATTTTTTTGGAAAAAATTACTTTAATGAATTAAAAAAAAAACAGTAAAGTTAGCCTTTTATTTTTATTTATTTTTTTTTGTATAATGTGAACGATTTTATGTTGTGGGAGTCGTGATCTTTAAAAAATTGTGATTCTCATTTTGGCCAGAATCGTGCAGCTCTAGCTTTTATGGGTAAGAAACTTTGTGTGGATCTCAACATACACCTTAAGAAGTACTTCAAAGAAAAGGATTTTCTTCCTTAAGAAGAAAGCTGTTATAAAAACCCTATTTTTCCACTTTTTGATTAGAGTTTGAACACTGCTGATTGGCATTCTCAATTCCTTGGATGGATGGAGATATATATATATATATATATATATATATATATATATATGTATATATGTATGTGTGTGTGTGTGTGTATATATATATATATATATATATATATATATATATATATATATATATATATATATATATATATATATATAATTTTTTTTTTTTATAATATCCTTTTCCTGTTTTATATAGTTCAAATACTTTTTCCCGCCGATTCTTTGACAATTCTTTTGCTTTCCCCATGACTCAGAATCCAGAAACGTCAGTGCAGCCCTTGATGAAAGATGCAAGGGTCTGTCAGGAGTCCAGAAACTCATTGACCTTTTTATACACACACACTAATTACAAGCAAACAGATCACAGGTGATGATGGTTACCTTTTAATAGCCATTCAAACCCCTTTGTGTCAACCTGTGTGCATGTTATCAGGCCAAAATCACTAGGGTATGTAAACGTTTGATCAGGGTCATTTGGGTAGTTTCTGTTGTCCATTATGATTAAAAAAGAGTAAACACAGTTGATTGATAATAAATGGTTTCAGCCAAACACTAACCATGAGTGAAAATTGTTTTTGTGTTATTCATGTTCTCTGAAAAATGGCCAAGAAATCATAAATTCTACCAGGGTATGTAAACTTATGAGCACGACTGTACAGATTTTACTGTAGTGGGTTTAGTAACCCTTTAAAGTCATTTTAGAGAGTTCTGATTTTGGCACAGTTGCAGCATATGCTAGATTGCTTTCACTTAACTGGAATATTTAGACGCCATGCCCGGGGGCTGCTGCGCGATTTTCAGATAGAATTCTGCCTCTGGATATTTCTATTCTTACAATTTCATCAGCTCAGATGAGACTAGAAACCTGACCTGCTTTCTGATCACATAACACAGCCCAAAACTGCTGCTTTCATTTGACTTGGCTTAAATTTTGCTGAATAAAAGGGAAATTGTATTTTATTTTTAAAGCCATTTTCTTTTACTGTAGACACAATCTATGGAGCCACAGCCTCCTCTACAGCAATTTGGTGTTCTGTTCTAGTCATTGACTTTTATAACACTGATCCTCAAATGAGACCTTATGTAGCAGAACGTCTGCTTGTCCTCCCTTTCACCTCTCTCTAGTTTAGAACAATATTTTTGTGCACATTTTAAGAATCGGTTTCAGCGCCGGTTCACACTCGCAGCATTCGCAGCGATTCCTGTGGGTTTCCCCAATCACAATCGCACGCCGTTCATATTAGCCGCTGCGGGTGTCAATGCTCCGATTCCAGCGCGATATAAAAGGTGCATGCACCTTTTTCTCGTGTGTGTGTGCGTGTGTGTGTGCGGTGCGATTTGAACCATACAAAGTGGGCACGAATCGCATGCTAGTTCAACAGGAATGCGGTGCAGTTCCCCACATTACATCAGTGTGAACCAGCACTCACTCTCAATGGGGAGTATGCTTGTGCTAACTTATGATATAGATGGCCATAAAGCTTTGTGCAAATGAGATATGCATGCACATTGCAGTGTGGCATGTATTTGTATTCAGCTCCCTTTTACGCTGATAACCCTAAATAAAATCTAGTGGAACCAACTGCCTTTAGAGGTCACCTAATTAGTAGAGTCTACCGGTGTGTAATTTAATTTCAGTATAAATACAGCTGTTCTGTGAAGCCCTCAGAGGTTTGTTAGAGAACCTTAGTGCACAAACAGCATAATGAAGGCCAGGGTGTATTTGATTTTAAATCCGGTTTTTGAAATCGCTAGTAAAAAGGCTTGAAATAAATAAACTCCATTAAATCAAAATTTTTAAAGAGCAACTTTTATCTCTGTCCCGCAGCGGCTCCTCCTTTTGACTCACTGACAGCCCCATTCACTTTAATGGGACGGCTGGTGACTCGGTAGTGACACAACAAGGTGAGGGACGTGGATGCCCGCTCAATCATGCAGTTTGTAGTGTAGATAGTTTTGCAAAACAATGGGATAAAGGAATATTCCTGAACTTTGTTTCATCTCATGATTACTGTGAAATTGTGTCAATTCATCAATGCAGTGCATGTTATTGCAGCTTGCAGAGCTTGGATTCATTCAATGAGTTTACCAAAAATGTAAATATTGCAGAATATACAGCCTCATGCTACATAACTAAGCTTCATTTCATGCTGAATAAACTAAATTATTGTAACTTAAATATAAAACTATCTCTTTTAGATTGGTTTTTATCAAATTTATTTTAATAAAATGCTTTTGTAGTAGAAATCTAAACAAAATCCAGATTCTTTCCTTTTTTAAATTTATTTTTTTTAAGATCCTTGATTTTTATCCACCCTGATGGAGGCCAAGGAACACGAGACCCGTCAGGGATAAAGTTGTGAAGTTTAAAGCAGGGCTAGGTTAAAAATAAAAAAATATCTCAAGCTTTGAACATGTTATGGAGCACTGTTCAATCCATCATCCGAAAATGGTAGGTTTGCAGTTGTGCAATTTTTCCCAGACATGGTTGTTCACCTAAACTGACAGGCTGGACTAGGAGAGCATTATTCAGAGACACAGCCAAGAGGCCCATGATAACTCTGGAGGAGCTGCAAAGATCCACAGCTGGATGGGAGAATCTGTCCACAAGACAACCAAGTCGTGCACTCCACAAATCTGGCCTTTATGGAAGAGTGGCAAGAAGAAAGCCGTAAGAAGTCCTGTTTGCGAGAAGCCATGTGGGGGACACACTAAACGTGTGGAAGAAGGTGCTCTGGTCAGATAAGACCAAAATTGAAATTTTTTGGCCTAAAACCAAAATGCTATGTGTGGTGGAAAACTTACACTGCACATCACCCTGAACACTAGGCGCAACAGATCAAAAAACTCACGTTGGATATCCCCACTGTAATATCCACCATCTCCCCCACTCTCTGTAATGGCCACCGACATCTTCCCCCACTCTCTGTAATGGCCACCGACATCTTCCCCCACTCTCTGTAATGGCCACCGACATCTTCCCCCACTCTCTGTAATGGCCACCGACATCTTCCCCCACTCTCTGTAATGGCCACCGACATCTTCCCCCACTCTCTGTAATGGCCACCGACATCTTCCCCCACTCTCTGTAATGGCCACCGACATCTTCCCCCACTCTCTGTAATGGCCACCGACATCTTCCCCCACTCTCTGTAATGGCCACCGACATCTTCCCCCACTCTCTGTAATGGCCACCGTAATCTCCCTCACTCTCTGTAATGGCCACCGTAATCTCCCCCACTCTCTGTAATGGCCACCGACATCTTCCCCCACTCTCTGTTATGGCCACCGACATCTTCCCCCACTCTGTAATGGCCACCGACATCTTCCCCCACTCTCTGCAATGGCCACCGACATCTTCCCCCACTCTCTGTAATGGCCACCGACATCTTCCCCCACTCTCTGTAATGGACACTGACATCTTCCCCCACTCTCTGTTATGGCCACCGACATCTTCCCCCACTCTGTAATGGCCACCGACATCTTCCCCCACTCTCTGCAATGGCCACCGACATCTTCCCCCACTCTCTGTAATGGCCACCGACATCTTCCCCCACTCTCTGTAATGGACACTGACCTCTCCCCACTGTATACAGTATAGGAAGACTAGTGTTTAGTCTTACCTTAACAGAATAGAAGCCGGTGTTTATGCATTTTACGCGTATTTATAAAGGTAAAGTCAGTTTATATAGTGAAATACAGGACTTAGAACTCCGTCTGACTGCTTAGATGTTGAATTTTAAAAGCAGCGAACTTCTGTCAGATTAGCAAACCTGTGAGATGAGCAGGGCTGACGCTGCTTTTAAAATTCAAGATCTAAGTAGTGAGACGGAGTTGTAAGTCCTGTATTTTACTATATAAACTTACTTTACTGTTATAAATACGTGTAAAATGCAAAACTCCGGTGGGTGTAACAACATGTCCGCTTTCCCCCTTCTTGGTGTATCCTTACTGTGGACGAGTGTGGGGTGTAGCAAGATGGCGGCGACGGGACGTCACTTCCATAGCAAACTGCGATGGGTCGCCGAATATGTCGTTACTCCGGCCAGAGGGGTGATGACGTCAGCACGCAGCTCACTGCTGCCGCTGGGTGTACCAAGAAACATGGTGGTGGCAGCATCATGTTGTGGTGATGCTCTTCAGCAGGGACAGCAAAGCTGGTCAGAGTTGATGGGAAGATGGATGGAGCCAAATGCAGGGCAATCTTAGAAGAAAACCTGTTAGTCTACGAGACTTGACTGGGGCGAAGGTTCACCTTCCAACAGGTTAACAACCCTGAATGTACAGCCAGAGCTACAATGGAATGTTCAAATGTTTCGATCAAAGCATATTCATGTGTTAGAATGACCCAGTCAAAGTCCGGACCTAAATCCAATTGAGAATCTGTGGCAAGACTTGAAAATTGCAGTTCAGATGCTCTCCATCCAATCTGACAGAGCTTGAGCTATTTTGCAAAAAAGAATGGGCAAAAATTTCACTCTCTAGATGTGCAAAGCTGGTAGAGACATCCCCAAAAAGACTTGCAGCTGTAATTGCAGTGAAAGGTGGTTCTACAAAGTTTTGACTGGGGGGGGCTGAATATGCACGCCACGCTTTTTAGATATTTAATTGTAAAAAAATGTTAAAAATGTATAATTTTCCTTCCATTTCACAATTATATGGTTGGTCTATCACATAAAATCCCAATAAAAGACATTTAAGTTTTTGGTTTTATCATGACAAAATGTGGAAATTTAAGGGGTATGAATACTTTTTCAAGGCACTGTAAGTTGTATTTTGTCAGTCTTCTCTTTTCAACATTCGTTCAAAGTGCTGAATTTATTAGCTTGTCTGAGCTGTCAGAAAAAAAGGGGCTGGAGAGCTGAGGTTGTACTGCAGGACTGATTGGAGAAAAAGGACACACCCCTCCATCTTCACCATACAGAAATCGTGGTACTTCTTAGACTTTCACACTGGGGCGGGCGTCAGCGGTTTAGCAGCGCTGCCCCATTGTTTTCAATGGGCAGGGGCGCTTTAGGAGCAGTGTATACAGCTCTGCAAAGATGCGGCTTGCAGGAATTTTTTTACCATCTTGCAAGCGCACCGCTCCAGTGTAAAAGTCCTCGGCCTTTCACACCGGAGAGACGGAGGCTCTGTACAGGCGCTATGCAGGTACTATTTGTAGTGCTGTAAAGCTCCTCAGTGTGAAAGTAGCCTAATAGTAGAGCATGTAATTGTGAAGCGCTTACACATTGCCACCAGATTCCATGTTTGGTTCTCCCAGAGCAAGTTAAGGAATAAAAAAAAAAAAAAAAAAAAGGACCCTGGGTAATTAGTTGAGAGTAGACTTTTCTTTTCTTTACATCAACTTTAGGGCCCTGTTCACACGTGTGTGTGTGTGTGTGTGTGTGTGTGTGTGTGTGTGTGTGTTTTTTTTTTTTTTGCGCATTTGTTGTTGCACTACAGTTCACGACAGTAGAAATCACTTTTTTTTTTTTTTTTTTTTTTATGGTGCCCATTCACATCAATGCAACATGGTGCTGTCCAATTTTTGGAAAGGCATTTGTGCTTCTATTGGTGCTTTTTGGCCCTATAGACTTCAATGGGAGCAAATACAAAGCACATGTGTTTTTGCTGCATTGTTGGCAAGGCTGTGCTTGACAACTAGTCGGGTTTTTTTTTTTTTTTTTGCTTTTGTTTTTTTCCTTCGCATTTTCATGCTTAATTTTTTTTTTGGATTTTTTTTTTTAAATGGATCAGGTAAAGGTGCACGACAAATGCAGGACGATTTTTTCAGAAGCACCAAGTATGAACCTAGGCTAAAATGAAATTGAGCATGTTGCTGGCTTTGTTTTTACAGAGCTACCGTATATATCAATGATACTGCAGATGCAAATGCCCAGCAGAAACCAAAGCTGCTTTTTTCAGCCCTCCTGCATCATGTATTTACATTCTGTGCACATGGAAGAGAACACACAGGGCTTGCGATATGTCAATGTCTCTTGCTGCAGTTTTTAGATTCCAATCCTAACCCAGTTCATGTTTATTGAGCTATTTACACTGAGACTGTAAAAGCCAGTTGAAATCAGAATATGGATTAAAGGTTGAGCTTTCGAATCGATCATATGATAATCTGATCATTCGTACATCGCTTTTGAGAGGCAATTATGACAGTTCACTCGATATTATCCAATGAGACAAGCACAAAAATTTTTCACGTACAATACCAGATCGCAAGATTTTTCTTTTTTAATCAGTACAGTTGTCATTCAAAAAGACACTACCTGATCACATGCCTGACGAAGGGGTCCTGCGTGACTCCGAAACATTGCACCTTTTTGTGTTGTGATCATGCAATAAACGAAACTGTTTGGACGCCACCTTGTGCTGATCCTTGATGTGCTGGCAAATATCTACGTTGCAAAAATACACTACAGCACATTACTCTAGAATTTTTATTCTGTTGTACGAGAATTTTCTTAAAGGGTAACTCCAGTTTCGTGGGAAAAAAAATGGCAAATAAAAAAAATATAGCACATATTTGCGACGCTAATCATATTGTAATCGAATGTTAAGAATTATCTTTCCTTTTTCAATCTGCAGCCATTGTAATTTTCTGAGAATGCATTGCAATATGGCTACCTGGTATTGTTCTGTGCACAGAATGTGTACTGACCACTCCCCAGGAACATTTCCTGCTTGTGTGATTGGCTCACCAATTTTACCAGAAGTCTGCCTAAGATACCAGTCATTTTTCAGGCATCCCCTGCAACAACAATGTCATTTTTGGAGAGATACTTTCAATAGGAGCACGTCTAAAGGGATGCAGATTTCCTCATTGGTGCCCTGCAGCTGCACACCTGACAGTTAATTATGAAACCACTCCCATTAGACTTACTCAGTACAGAGGCACAGACAAACGCACATGGATTTCTTCAGACTAACAAAAGGTAGGAATCTGCAACAGGGCGCGCGCAGGGAGCGTGCACAGGGGAGGCCGTCATATGACGGCCTCCCGGGAATGTAGGTCATTCGTCATTCGGCCATAGCGCGGATGTCAAGTGGTTAAATGAGTTTGCATATGCAGTGAAGCATGCTTGTTATACTTGCTGTAGAACCTAAGGGGTTAATCCTCTGCATTGTGTAAAAAGGCTGTTTGAGCCCATCTTTCTGATCCTCCCCTTCTGCCACTGTCCCCAATCCATCTGATAAGACAGCCTTTTAGAGTCACTGCACATGCTCAGTTTGGTGTGTTTTGCTAGAGGTGTTTTTTTTTTTTTGGCATGATCATGTGATCAGCACGGGGCTCATCGGCACTGTCCAGAGGGTCGTGCAGCCTCATAGGACAGTCAGAGGAAAATGAAAACTCCTACAAGCTTTAACCAGTGCTCGGCCGGACACTGATGATCATAAGAGTGCTGTAGACTGTATTTGGCAGTTTAAATTTACTAAAATAATTGTATTTCCATGTTCTGTGGGAGATCAGATATAGTGAATGCAGGGTCCTGGGTTTAGTAACACTTTAATTATTACCCTCTGAAAGAGTTGCTTTCAGTAAAAGCCTGTTTATCCTTTGGCTACTTTTGCACTGAAAGCGGCGTTGGTTTTAACAGCGCTTTACCGTCGTTTTGGGGTTAAAAGAGCCCATTTTGTTATGCTTTGCTGTCGCTTCGGCAGCGCTGCCCATTTATTTCAATGGGCAGTGGCGGTTTAGGAGCGCTGCTCCCAAACCGCCCCAAAGATGGTGCTTGCAGAACTTTTTCTAACATCCCGCAAGCACACTGCCCCAGTGTGAAAGCACTCTGGCTTTCACAATGGGGATGCATGGGAGGCACTTTACAGGCACTATTTCTAGCACTAAAACACCTGAAAAATGCCTTTGTGAAAGTAGCCTCACAGAATAACTCCTTTTTGTTGAGCAAAAAAAACATTCCCCTCTGGGTGATCTATGTACATTGCAAGGATTTTAACTAACTTTGTTGCAGGTTCCTACTTTTTGTTCTGAAGAAATAGCTTTTTTTGTGTCGATGTGTCAAATGAATGGGAGTGACTTTATATTTTCAGCTGCTACACTTGCAGGGTTCTAATGAGGAAAGTGACAGGGTCTGCATCCTGTTAGACAAGAATAACCCTTTGGCAGTACTTCGCCAAAAATGAAATAATTGCAGAGGCTGCTAGGAGGCCCAAAATTTCATTTTTATCTTGGTGCAGACTTCTGGGAAAATCTGTGAGCCAATCACACAAGCAGAAAATTACATTTCTGGGGGGCGTTTATATACTCAATCTGTGTACAGAATGCCTCCAAGTTACCATTCTGCAGCTTTTTTTTTTTCCCATCCAAGTGGAGTTACCCATTAAGAATTATGGCATGTGTTCATCTAATTAAGCACTTGCCGACCGCTGCACGCTGATATACGTCGGCACAATGGCAGCGGTTGACAAATGGGCGTACCTGTACGTCCCCTTTTAAGAGGTGGGGATAGCAGGCGCGCGCGCCCGCTGTGTACAGCGGGACCAGCGTAAACAAGGCATTTCCCCGTTTTGCCGTGTGTCATGACAGATCACTGCTCCCTGTCATCTGGAGCAGTAATTGCTGTCGTGAGTTGAAGCTCATCCCCCCCACACAGTTAGCATCACTCCCTAGGACACACTTAACCCCTTCCCTGCCAGTGTCATTTACCCAGTAATCAGTGCATTTTATAGCACTGATTGCTGTATAACTGACTGGTCCCAAAATAGTGTCAAGTGTCCGATGTGTCCGCCATAATGTCGCAGTCCCGATAAAAATCGCAGATCGCGGCCATTACTAATAAAAAAAATAAAATAACAAAATTGCCATAAAACTATCCCCTATTTTGCAGACACTATAACTTTTGCGCAAACCAATCAGTGTATGCTTATTGCGAATTATTATTTATTTTTTTTTTTTCCCAAAAATATGTAGAATAATACAGATCGGCCTAAACTGAGTAAAATAAATGTTTATAAAATAAAAACCGCAGAGGTGATCAAATACCACCAAAAGAAAGCTCTATTTGTGGGGAAAAAAGGACCTCGATTATGTTTTGGGTGCAACGTCGCACGACCGCGCAATTGTCAGTTAAAGCTATGCAGTGCCGAATCGCAAAAAGTGCTCTGGCCAGGAAGGGGTTAAAATCTTCCAGGGCTGAAGCGGTTAAAGCTCTGTGGTGAATGGGTTGATTCACCAAAATGGTTTAAAAACCAGGCATAACCATTTTTAAAAACAGTGGGGTTGATTTACTAAAACTGGAGAGCAAAATCTGGTGCAGCTTCCTCTGAATTAACTGTAGGTATAGGATTGGGTACATGTGATTGTAGGATATTTATTTTTATGGTTGAACTAGATGGACTTGTCTTTTTTCAACATGACTAACTATGGTAGCCAATCAACTTCTAACGTTTTCTTGTTCAATTAGGCTTTGACAAAAAAAACCCTGAAAGCTGATTGGTTTCATTGCAGAGCTGCACTAGATTTTGCACTCTCCAGTTTTAGTAAATCTACCCCAGTGCACTTTAATGCACGATATATGCATTGCAGTGAGTTGGAAAGCATTAACCATCATTGACACTGCACATAGAGCAGGTGCTTTGCCACAAGGCACAACTGTGAATGCTGAGATAAATTTGCAGGATGCCATTGTTGGATGCTTGGCTGTCATGCTGATCCAGTGGCTTCAGTACTTTGAGTCTGTTAAAAAGATGCAGTTTCTAACTTCCAATACAGTTTACTTAAGATTGGGTTCACACTGGTACAACATGACTGTTGTACAGCTGTCGGATCCTACTTTGCCCTGTGACATCAGTCCTGCTTTGGTTCTACTTCCATTGGATTTGAATGAACAAGATAAGTTTTTGCTGAAAACAATCCCAGTGTGACATAAATTCCTTTTTGCTGCTGGAATCACCATGTCTGTCAGAAGTCGGATGGTTAGGACAAGGATTCGACTTTGGTCCGTCTTCATTGAGATTCAATGGGCTGAAGTAGGACCAAAGTAGTGCAGGAACCTTTTTTCAAAGTCGGAGTGACCTGTGTTGGACCAGTTAAGAGGGCTCCCATAAGGAATCATTAAGTTATTATAGTTGTTGGCACCTTGTGAAGGGGGAACCCCAGGTTCACTTTTTTTATTTTGCACAGGTTCTATCCTCCTCCTTATTCTTAGCAAATTTCCTATTGTGCTTGAATCCTGACATTCTGGCGTGGTTATTTGTTTACAAAGCACTTGTCTTTTCTGCTCATTGTAATATTATAGTTTTAGCTTTTTTTCCCATCTAAAGTACACTTTTATTCAAGTGTATTCCAAATCTGAATCACTTGAAGCAGACTGCCTCTTCAGCTCGACACGAGACTCCAGAATGTGGACTAGCTTGACAGGAGGGCTCCAGAGTTTAAATGGAGTGCAGTGACCAAAGTTTGTGCTTTTAATGCAGTTGTATATACGGCTTTGTTGCTGTGCATTTTAGAAGTAGATCTAGTATGAAATTAATCTTTTCTTTTCTTTTTTTTTTAATAGATCCCACATCTTTCCATAAAGAGGACCTGTCACGCACATTCCTATTACAAGGGATGTTTACATTCCCTGTAATAGGAACAAAAGTGGTCCAAAATTTTGTATAAAAATAAATCGAACAATACCACAGGTGTGCTCAATTTTAAAGCGTAACATGTGAGGTATCTATTTACTCAGCGTATCTTCTGTCTCATACAAAAAAATTGGGCTAACTTTACTGTTTTTTTTTTTTTTTTTTTTTTTGCTTTGTTTTGTCCCCCCCCCCCCCCCCAAAAAAAAATTGTGTTTGCAAAATTGCTGCGCAAATACTGTGTGACAAAAAAAAGTTGCTGAGATTGCCATTTAATTCCCCATGGCCCCTACTAAAAAATATATATGTATAATGTTTGGGGGCTTGGAGTAATATTCTAGCAAAAAAAATAAAATATTTTTATGTGTAGGCGAGGAGTGCTGGAATTTGCCCGGTGGGTAAGTGGTTCAAAATTAAAATCACATGTACAGTGCCTTGAGAAAGTATACCCCTTGAAATTTTCCACATTTTGTCATGTTACAACCAAAAACGTAAATGTATTTTGTGTTAGACCAACACAAAGTGGCACATAAATGTGAAGTAGAAGGAAACCATTTTATCATTTTCCTTCCATGAAAACCCCAATAAAATACATTTACATTTTTGGTTGTAACATGACAAAATGTGGAAAATTTCAAGGGGTAGGAATACTTTTTCAAGGCACTGTACACAAGTATTCAACAAAGTATTGAGCAAAGGCTGTGAAGCACCTTTTGGAATTAATTACAGCCTCGGGTCTTTTTAGTTATGATGCTACAAGCTTGGCACACCTATTTTTGGCCAGTTTCTCTCATTCGTCGTTGCAGGACCTCTCAAGCTCCATCAGGTTGGATGGGGAGTGTCTGTGCACGGCCATTTTCAGATTTCTCCAGAGAAATGTTAAATCTGGTTCAAGTCTGGGATCTGGCTGGGCCACTCAAGGATGTTCACATAGTTGTCCCGAAGCCACTCCTTTTGTTATCTTGGCCTTGTGCTTTGGATCGTTGTCCTGTTAAAAGATGAACCTTCGCCCCAGTCTGAGCTCCAGAGTGCTTTGAAGCAGGTTTTCATCAAGGATGTCTCTGTACATTGCTGCATTCCTCTTTCCCTTGGTCCTGACTAGTCTCCCAGTTCCTGCCGCTAAAACATCCCCACGGCATGATGCTGCCACCACCATGCTTCACTGTAGGGATGGTATTGGCCAGGTGATGAGCGGTGCCTGGTTTCTTCCAGACATGATGCTTGCCATTCAGGCCAAACAGTTCAATCTTTGTTTAATCAGACCAGAGAATTTGTTTCTCATGGTCTGAGTCCATCAGGTGCCTTTTGGCAAACTCCAGGTGGGCTGTCCTGTGCCTTTTTTTTTTTTTTACTGAGCGGCATCTGTCTGGCCACTCTCCCATACAGGAAAAAACTGATTTCATACCGAGCCATAAACATTAAAGTGCACAATCATAAAGTAAATAATATAAAATTGTGTGTGTATATATATATATATATATATATATATATATATATATATATATATATATATATATTTGTGTGTCCAATAATACATTTTGAAATAAGGCTGTAAAACGACAATGTGGAAAAAGTGAAGCGCTGTGTAAACTTTCCGGATGCACTGTACGCACTGTACTTTCCTATCTATTTACTAATGCAGCATGAAGATTAAAAATAAATAAGGGAGAGTGACGTTCCACTTTAACTTTAATAGAGTAAACACTAAACCAGTTGCATTCTGTATTAAGCTTTAGGCCCCATTCACACCTCACTGTTTTGTAGCTTGAAGCTCAAAGCTCCAAAACACTGGAGGAGGGAAAAAATAATTTCTTCTCTATGGAGATGGTTCACATGTTAACTACAAGGCACCTGAAGCTCAAAGTTCTGCAGCATTTCTTTTTATTTTTTATTTTTTTGTAGCTCGATTTGGGAAGATTAGTCTGAAGTGTGGGGTGTTTTTATTTTTTTATTTTTTTGAGCGTTTTTAGTTGTGCATTTTTTAGCGTTTTCCTGCTCAAATGCAATAATGAAAATAAATACTCATTAAATAAAAAAAAATGTAAATAACCCCTATTTCTAAACCCTAACCCCTAGTCCTAATATTAACCCCTTACCTAATAAAATAAGAAGTAAATAAACAAATATACATTTTTTTAACCTCCTACAAAAAAATAAAACAAAAAAAGTGATGTAACAGCTAAAAAAACATAGCAAGAAATGATGAAACATATATTTTTCTCTATTGGCTAATTAAAAAAAGGCAAAGTTTAAAAAAAAACGCTTCACACACAGCTCAAAAAGCGCATATGAACACTTTCAAAATGCCCGAAAAAAAAAACCCCCTCAAATTCGTGATGCTCAGGTATGAATGAAGCCTTAGTATTGGAATTGTTTGTGCTTCATTGATTGTGTGCACTGCATTGTGATATGTTGTGGGTTCCTGGAACTTCGGTTGAGGATTGTGTACAGTGTGTATGCTGAGGTTAAGGGCTCCTTGGGTTCACCTTGACCTACAAGTGTTTTATTACAGTTAAATTTCCCTATTCGTACTCTGCTTCCCAGTGACATATGCAAACAATTTATGTTTACTTTTCAAATGAGTGTGACATATCTGTGTATACCATATTGCTTGCTACTTTTTTTTTTTTTTTGTTTTTTTTTTTTTATGTATTGGTAAATGCAATGGTATTTAGGCGTTTCTTATTGTTGGCCAGACCAGCTGTGGCTTTTATTTAATTTTACAATTTGCTTAGTTGATTTGCTCAGTAACTGATGAAGCGTAAATGATCTAAAAACAAAACTGAAACTCTTCTCTAAACTCTTTCCCCTCTCTTGGCTTTCAGGTGGCGACAGACAAGGTTGCAGAAAAACTGAGTTCTACTCTCTCATGGGTGAAGAACACAGTATCACAAACTGTCAGTCAAATGGCAAGTCAGGTGGCGAGTCCATCAGCCTCGTTACACACTACATCGTCGTCGACCACTCTATCTACTCCAGCACTTTCCCCGTCTTCTCCAGTGCAGTTGAGTCCAGATGAGGTTGAATTACTGGCCAAATTAGAGGAGCAAAACCGGTAAGGAGGTTCATTGAAATGCAAATTTTTGTTTTTACCGTATAGTTTCCTTCAGGTGATTTAGCTTTTAAAGTACGCACAGTGAAGGGATCAATATGCGATTATGGATTGCTGGTTTACATGAATGGGAAAAAGGCAGACTATACTATATACTTTTTAAAGTGTATCTAAACCTAAGAAGACAGATGTAATTATATTGACACCAGTCCTTGGATATGGTGGCTGTATTACTTAATCACTGTAACAAGCAAACGTCAACTCACAAAATGTAAGTGTCCAGCAACTTTATAGCTGGGAAACATTTTAAATTTTTTTTTTTTTTTTTTTTTTTTTTTTTTGAATGGAGCATGAAGAAAAGAAAAAAAAAAAAAAAGAAAATTGGACTAACTTGTATGAACTATGCATTGCACAGGTTGTAGGATGATTTTTTTTCTCTTAGTTGACTTGTACAACCGTCACTTTCCTTGTGTACAAACTAGTCAAATGGCAAATTTCACACAAACTGATTTTCAGTTTAGAATATTGTTTTTTGGCAGGCCAACATTACATTTTTTTTTTTTTTATTTTATTTTGGAAGGAGTAGAGAACAGTTAGAACCCCGGTCAATTTTGTATTTGTCCCTGCTGTGGACATTCACACTCTTTTTGTTCTGATAACATTGTCACAGACACAGAAAATAAGGCAGGGCTTGCCAAACTATCTAAGCAAAGGTATGGTTTACTGTGCTTCAGACTTTAGGGTGGGGGATGGGGAGATGGACTGTGTCCAGTGGGAGTAAACTATTCCCTTTGTTTGGCATTGGGGGGAGAATGGTATTGACAGTGAGAGGAATAGTGCCCCGTTATTGGTGTCAGTGGGAGGCACGCAAAGGGCCACGGTTTGGAGACCACTGATATAAGGGGGAGTCAAAAAAATGTACCGTAGTTATCGGCATTAGGTAAAGGGAAAATACTCTTGGGATGCCCGTTTCTATGCCCACTCCCCAAGGTTCCTTTCACACGTGCAGACCTTTTGTCTGTTCATCTTTTTATCCATGAAAAAAAAAAAAATCATTAATGAATCTCTATGGAAACAGATGTAAATGGGTGATCATCTATTTACATCTGCATCCGTCAACCTCCAGTTTTTTTTTTTTTTTTAAACGGATGAAAGCCCTATTTTTGTTCAGTTAAAAAAAAAAAAAAACGAATGGAAAAATGGATGTGAGTGGACAAACGGTCCATTTTGGCAGATGTTTTTGCATTGGTAGTAGATGTAAAAAAACTGATGAAACTGAGAAACTGATGTAAACTTCATCCCTTTTTTTTTTTCTTTTGAAAAAACGCAAGGTCTCTTCCACACTGGTGCAGTGGGTGCGTCGGCGTTAAAGCGCCGCTATCTTTAGCGGCGCTATACAGTCAATTTCGCTGTGCTAGCGGGGGTAGAAGCGCCCCGCTAGCGGCCGAGAAATGGTTAAAACCGCACGCAAAGCACTGCTGCAGCAACGCTTTGCCGGCGGTATAGCCACGCTGCCTATTGATTTCAATGGGCAGGAGTGGTATACACATCGCTCCTTCACCGCTCTAAAGATGCTGCTAGCGGGACTTTTTTTAGCGTCCTGCCAGCGCACCACTCCAGTGTGAAAGCCCTTGGGGCTTTCACATTGGAGACACAGGATCGGCTCTTTCAGGATGCTTTGCAGGCGCTATTTTTAGCGCCGTAGTGCCTGCAAAGCGCCCCAGTGTGAAAGGGGTCTTACTGAACTGATGAATGGGAACGGTCCACATGTGTGAAAGGGGCCTAAGATGGAAATTCACTTTGGAGAGATTTCTTCTTTCCTGATGCCTTACCCTTATCTACTTTTTATTTTAAAGTGGTAGTAAATGGTAAGGCTGAGCAGGCGGATGACCGGTCTGTGTCCGCTCCGCTATGCAGAGCAGACAGTCCCGCTCTCCTCTATGGTGCACTTGGATGGAAAGGGGCAACCTGTTTATTTCCATCTAATTTGCCGTACGCAAGAAAAATAGGACAATCATTTGTCTGTTTTGGGTGGACCGGATGACATGTCTGCTGACATCCACCGCTCCGTAGATGACAATGCAGGGTCTGATCAGGTCTGCCTGGAAAACTGCTAGGCGGACCTGATTGGAAAGCCCATGTGAAAGGGGCCTTAAATATAAATCTGCTTAAAACGCTGCTTCCCTCCTCCTAACTATGCTGTGCTGTTTAAATAAAGATCGTTGTAAATACCTTTTTTCTTATCGTACATCACGGGACACAGAGCCATAGTAGTTACTATGTGGGTTATAGGCCACCTTCAGGCGATGGACACTGGCACGCCCTAAGACAAAAAGTGCCCTCCCTACATAACCCCTCCCACTACTGGGAGTACCTCAGTTTTTTCGCCAGTGTCTAAGGTGTTGGTCACGAGTAAAGATGTGCTGTGCTGAGCTCCACTGGAGCAATCCTTGCTGGGGCTAGCCATGCTAACCGGATCCATTCAAAGTGTCTCTTCTGGCCAAATTGAATGGTACCCGGGCCTCGTATCTGAAGAAACAAGGTTTTTGCCTGTAAATGCTTCTCTTTTTAGAGAGCTGGACCCCGGGATCCAGTACTTTTTGGTAGTAAGGCCATAAAGTTTTACTGGCGGGGTGCTGTTTCAGGTCCAGGATTGTGGGTTTCCTCAAGGATCCCCAGCTCCTGAAGGTTTAACGTAACCCACCGTGAAGGGTGAAGATTGGGTCTGTTGGTTTACCACAGAAAACCCTGCGTCGGGAAAGGTAAGTGGAGTTGTCTAGGAAATTTTTCGAATTTTCTTATGAATGGCTCCTTTAAAATGTTGTCATGTCTATGTGTAACCACTGGGGGGCTGTATTGAGCACTCACCCCCTCATGCTGGAAACAGCGCTGTGTCAGAGAGCTGAAAAGCTTCCTCCTCCTCCAGCCGGACAGCAGGACCTCCAGTAAGCTTGAGGGTTTTTTTTTTTTTTTTTTTTTTTCCCCCCGCTTATCACCCCCCTGTGCTGAGTTTCCCCCTCGTGGGGAAGGAGCACTCTAATGCCCAAACCCGAGGAGACAAGTTTTTAAAAGCACACTGTGTGTGTGTTACTGTAGGCTGTGGAGGGACACGAGCAAAGAGGTGGCATTAACAGGTTTGGTGACACAGGCATTTCCTTTGACACATTTTCACTGCTGCATCATTCTGGGCATTAATAGCAGCAATTGTGCTGGACTATAGACCTAGCAGTGTATGCATTCCTTCTGGTAATGCCTCTGCTTTGTGCATCAGGCTATGAGCAGACGGGGGACAAGGAACACCTCAAAGGGTTCTAGAGGATCGATTGTTTCACGGCAACCTAAATCCATATCTAAAAAGATGGCATCCTCAGAGTGATGTGGCTGGTCAGAGTGAGCCGTCAGGGGGTACTGGTGTTGCAGCAGCTCGGGACCTTTCATCCCCTATATATATCACTCAGGAGGTTTTTTCTTCTACCATTTTAAGTTTGGAACAGAAGATTGATGCTTTATTCGCTTCCCACAGTGGGCCCAAGCGTAGCAGATCCCCGTCCATTGCTCAGGACCCTCATGCTGAGGAACAAGGGGCGAGAGATCATGACGTTCTCTTAAAGGATCAGGAAGAGGCTGATGACTCCTCTTCCGAAGATCCGAATATGGAGGGATCAGCCTCACCGGAGAGACTGTTGGTACACTCACTTACTAAGTTGGTCCGCTCAACTTTTTTACTTCCTGTAATGCAGTCTATTGATGAGCCCACCTCTGTTTTAGGATCACTAAAGCCTCCCAAATCTGTTGATACCATTCCTATCCATGCATGGCTAAAAAAAATTATGTATTCTGAGTGGGATCACCCAGATAAAGTTTTTTCCTTCAAAAAAGTTTTCTATACTTTATCCTATGGAGGAGGAATTCTATAAGAAATGGGGGATTCCAGCAATTGATGCTGCTCTATCCTCGGTAAACAAAAATCTGACTTGTCCTGTAGACAATGCGCAAATGTTGAAGGATCCAACAGATAAAAATTTGGAATTCTTTTTAAGAACAACATTGCTCTTGCAGGTTCAGTCGTTCAGCCGGCTCTTGCGGCGATTGGAGTATCTCAATCCATAAAGGACCAGTTTGTAAAGGTACTCAAAATTATTCCTGATCAGGAGGCCCAGCAGATGGCTGGCATATCAGAGACACTGTGTTTCACAGTGGATGCTATGAAAGATTCTATTATTCAAGCCTCACGGCTTATGCTGGGGCTGGTACATACGCGCAGAGTCCTATGGTTGAAAAATTGGTCAGCCCGAAGCGCCATGTAAAAAGCTCTTGGCCAGTTTCCTATTTCATGGTGAACGGTTGTTTGGAGACGATCTGGATAAGTATATCCAAAGAATTTCTAATGGAAAAAGTTCTCTTTTTTTACCAGTAAAGAAAAAGTTTAAACTTTTTTTTCCTTTTTAAACGTGCACCTTCTCCAGTGCCAGGAGCATCTGCCTCTAGGCAGTCTCGACGGCCTCCACCGTCGGGCTCAAGAGGAAGACCTCAAGGGCAGTCCCAGGGCCAAAAGAGGACTTGGGGCAGGAAACCCGCAAAGCAAAATACTAAAGCCTCCTTATGAAGGGGCGCCCCTGCTCGCTCGGGTGGGGGGGGGAGGCTTCTACACTTTTCAAAGATCTGGCAGGAGCATTATTAGGACAGATGGATGGCTTCCTTAATTTCTTTAGGTTACAAACTAGAATTCCGAGAATTCCTGTCTCCACGTTTTTTAAGATCAAACGTTTCCAGAGATCCAGGGAAAAGGAAGTTTTCTCTTTCTGGATCATCTCTTGACTCAGAAAGTGATATCAGAGGTTACCACAGAAGAGCAGGGATCAGGGTGTTATTCAAACCTCTTCACGGTACCAAAACCAAACTGGGAGGTAAGGCCCATTTTAGATCTCAAGGATCTAAACCGGCACGTGAATATCCATTCCTTTCGCATGGAGTCAATCCGATCGGTTGTCTCCATTCTACAAGGAGGAGAATTTTTGGCATAGATCGATATCAAAGATGCCTATCTCCATGTGCCAATTTTTCCCGCTCATCAGAAATTTCTACGCTTCAAGGTAGAAAATCGTCATTTTCAGCTTGTGGCTCTGCCTTAATGTCTAGCCACCACACCTTAAGTGTTCACAAAGATCCTGGCCCCTCCTTTAGCCAGTTTAAGGGCTCAGGATATTACAATTTTAGCCTACCTAGACGATCTGCTCTTAGTAGATCAGTCAGTCACCGGTCTAAACCAAAGTTTAGTCTCAGCCATGAGTTACCTAGAATTCCTAGGCTGGAAACTCCCTAGAAAAAGCCTCCTTAAAACCATCAAGGAAATTGCAGTACTTGGGGCTGATCATAGATACCGTTTAAAAGAAGGTATTCTTACCCCAGGGAAGGATCAGTTCCATAAAGGAAAAACAAAGAATAATCCTTCCCTTCGGCTTTGCATGATATTGTTAGCAAAGATGGTGGCCTCCTTCGAGGCCATTCCTTATGCGCAGTTTAATTCAAGACTGCTGCAAAACAGTTTTCTGTCGACTTGGAACAAGAAGGTCCAGGCTTTGGACTTTCCAATGCGCTTATCCCACGAGGTGCGTCAGAGCCTCAATTTGTTGATATCCAACAACCTTCAACAGGTGAAATCCTTTTTACCAGTATCGTGGAAAGTGGTAACAACGGATGCCAGCCTTCTAGGCTGTGGAGCCGTCCTGGAAGAGGCATCTGTTCAGGGGAAGTGGTCCAAATCAGTAAGGACCTTGCCTATCAATATTCTAGAAATTCAGGCAGTTCGTCTGGCCCTAGAGGCCTGGACACTCAGATTACGAAATTTTCCTGTCAGGATTCAACCCGATAATGCCACGGCTGTGGCCTACATCGATCGCTAAGAGGGCACGAGAAGTACAGCCCAAAAAGAGTTGAATCATGTTCTATCTTGGGCAGAAAACCAACAAACCTTGCCTATCGGCGATTTTCATTCCAGGGATAGAAAATTGACAGGCGGACTACTTGAGTTGCTAACAATTGTTTCCGGGAGAATGGTCTCTTCACCCTGACATCTTTCTGTCGATATGTCAAAGATGGGGTGTTCCGGACGTGGATCTGTTTGCGTCCAGATTCTACAACAAGGTCGACAACTTTGTGTCAAGGACAAGGGATCCGCTGGCATGCGGAACAGACGCATTGGTCTTTCCATGGGATTAGTTTTCACTGATCTATGTGTTTCCTCCGGTTCTGCTGCTTCCGCGCCTTCTTCGCAGGATCAAGCAGGAAGGGAAGGAGGTGTTTTTGTTGGCCCAGAAGATCTTGGTTTGCTAAGATAATAAAGATGGCAGTAGGGGACCTTTGGACCCCGCCGCTGTGGCCAGGGTGTCTACTTTGGTTAATGCTAGGAAGCTGGCCTCCAGAGTCCTATACTATAGAGTTTGGAAGGCATATGTCTCCTGGTGTGAATCCAGGGGTTGGCACCCCAGAAAGTATGTCATAGGATCCTTGAATTCCTGCAGATGGGATTGCAAATTAAGCTGGCCTTGAGTACTATCAAGGGCCAGGTCTCCGCCTTGTCAGTATTGTTTCAACGGCCTCTTGCTTTTCACTCTGTATTCAGGGGGTAACGCGGGTTAATCCTCCCGTCAGGACACTCCTGAACCCTTGGGATTTGAATTTAGTCTTGTCGGCTTTTAGAGAAACAGCCTTTTGAGCCTTTACGAGATATTCCCTTGGTTCTGTTGACGAGGAAGTTAATTTTTTTGGTTGCCATATCCTCTGCCAGAAGAGTATCGGAATTGGCGGCTCTTTCTTGTAAAGAGCCATATTTGATTATTCATAAGGATAAGGTGGTATTGCGGCCTCATCCTAAATTCCTACTGAAGGTAGTGACAGGTTTTCATTTAAACCCAGGATATTGTTCTGCTTTCTTTTTTTCCAGAACCTCGGTCTGTGTAAGAGAGGTCACTACATTCTCTTGATGTAGTGAGAGCGGTCAAGGTCTATTTAAACGTGACCGCTCAGATTTGCAAAACAAATGTTTTGTTTGTATTGCCAGAAGGTCCTAAAAGAGGACAGGCAGCATCAAAATCTACTATCTTCAAATGGATTCGTCAAGTGATTGTTCAAGCTTATGGTCTAAAGAGGAAAATTCCTCCTTTTCATGTTAAAGTGCACTCCACCAGGGCTGTTAGTGCTTCTTTTGCAGTGCATCACCAGGCCTTCATGGCTCAGATCTGCAAGGCCGCAACTTTGGTCTTCAGTCCATACATTTACCAGATTCTATCAAATCGATGTAAAAGGTCATGAGGATATTGCCTTTGGGTGCAGTGTACTGCAGTATGAGTCCTCTAGTCTCTTAATGCCCTACTTTTTTGTTGTCTCCCTCCCTTCAGTTGCCATTGCTATGGGACATCCCACATAGTAACTACTATGGCTTTGTGTCCCGTGATGTAAAATAAGAAAATAGGATTTTTATAATAGCTTACCTGTAAAATCCTTTTCTTTGAAGTACATCACGGGACACAGAGGTCCCTCCCTTCTTTGGTATATACGTGTATTGCTTGGCTACAAAATGGAGGTACTCCCAGTAGTGGGAGGGGATATATAGGGAGGGCACTTTTTGTCTTACGGCGTGCCAGTGTCCATCACCTGAAGGTGGCCTATAACTCACATAGTAACTACTATGGCTCTGTGTCCTGTGATGTACTTCAAAGAAAAGGATTTTACAGGTAAGCTGTTAAAAAAATCCTATTTCAATCCACTCCGGTCCAGTCTCATGATTCAGCTTCATAGTTACATAGTAAGGTTGAATAAAGACACCAGTCCATCCTGTTCAATCTGAGTGAGTGTGGGTGCATGTCTACAATTATCCCTATTTATTTAAGGTACCCATATAGCGCCGTCAGTTTTACGCAGCACTCCACACATACATCGCACACTCACATTGGTTCCTACCCTCAAGGAACCCACAAACCAAGGTCCCCAACTCACATTCATATACCAGGGCCAATTTTGGACAGAAGCCCATTAACCTACCAGCATGTCTTTGGAGTGTGGGCGGAAACCAGAGTACCCAGAGAAAACCCACGCAAGCACAGGGAGAACATGCAAACTCCAGGCATGTAGTGTCGTGGTTGGGTTTTGAACCAGTGACCCTTTTTACTGCTAGGCGAGAGTGCTACCCTCTATACCACTGTTCCGCCTTCGGCCCCCCTGTGTCATGCACAGAGCAGCCCTGATCCTCCTCTTAGGTCCCAAGGCATCACTCCTGATTCCCCCCCTTTACCGCCTAAGAAGCAGCTTTCCATGGGAGTACTCATGTGGGCTCTCTGCTTCTATTGACACAGACAGCAAGAATTGGCTTCACCCCCTGCTCCCTTGTCACTGTTTTTTATAGACCGCAGTGGGAGCCAATTTCTTCCACTGCCTGATAAAAGGGAGAGAAGAGCTGCAGACAGGCACAGAGCTGGATAGAATGAAGAATGGCAAGTGAAATGTGGGGTGGGGGGGGGGGGATACTAATGCCTAAACATTTTTTTTCCTTAACCACTTGCTGACTGCCCTCAAGTATTTTTACCACTCCATGGTGGCAGCTGTGGGCAAAATCTCGTGTGTGTGTGTGTGTGTATGTATGTATGTATGTATATATATATATATATATATATATATGTGATTCTGTATTTGCCCCTGCAAGGGGCGTGCGTGGCGCTTCTATGATTCACAACACAAGCTCATTTGTGGGTCCTGGGGACTCCACATGTCCTCCGGCACCCACAGATTGCTGCTAAAACGCAGAGATATGCCTAATATAAACAAGGCATATCTCGGTTCTGACAGGGGGGAAGGGATCGACCCTGTGTCTCTGCAAGGCAGACACTAGGATCGGTGTCTTCCCCTAGTGAAAGCACCACACTGTATACACAACACTGGCTAGGCACACAGTTAACACTTTGGTCGCCCTAGATGTTTAACCCCTTCACAGCCAGTGTTAGTACAGTGACGGTGCATATTTTTAGGACTGATCACTGTAAAGGCCTATACACACACGATAGGACTTTGTGCAAACTTTCCCGTGGATTTTTGTACAAAGGGCGTCGGCCGTAAACTAAGCATACACACGGCAGGACTTTTTCATCCAACTTTCACCAAATCACGTGGTTCTTCAGCTCTTTACCATCACCCTTTGGTCAACTTCTGTATTGTTGTCTGATCTTTTGCATTGGTTCTGCGCATGCGTGTCTGTACAGTAGGTGACCGCGATATTGTGTCAATCGAGCCGCTGTTATCGGCAAGACTTGACACCTGTGAGCCCCATCGCGGGAGCCAGCTCGGTCATCGGGAAAGGAAAAATGTGTTTTTTCCTTTCGTGATGAGCGACAAGCATTGCCGACAGGTGTTTGGTATGAATCATGAGGGGGAACTCCATGCCAAATTTTAAATAAACAAGCATGAGTTCCCCTCCAAGAGCATACCAGGCCCTTAAATCTGGTATGGATTTTAAGGGGAACCCCCTACCCTGAAAAACGGCGTGGGGGTCCCCCCCAAAATCCATACCAGACACTTATCCGAGCAAGCAGGCCGTTCAGGAAATGGGGTGGGGATGAGCGAGTGCCCCCCCTCCCGAACCGTACCAGGCCGCATGCCCTCGACATGGGGGGGTGGGCGCTTTGAGGCAGGGGGGTGCCCTGCGGCCCCCCCCCACCCCAAAGCACCTTGGCCGTTGGTTGTCGGGGTCTGCGGGCGGAGGGCTTATCGGAATCTGGGAGCCCCCTTTAATAAGGGGACCCCCAGATCCCGGCCCCCCACCCAATGTGAATGAGTAGGGGGTACATCGTACCCCCTACTCATTCACCTGGGGAAAAAAGTGTCAATAAAAAAAAACACACTAGACAGGTTTTTTAAAGTAATTTTATTAAGCAGCTCCGGGGGTCTTCTTCCGACTTCGGGGGGGTCTCTTCCGACTTCTCCGCTCTCTCCGGCCTCTTCTCCAGGTGTCCGCCTCTTAAAAGTGTCACTGGTTCCTGGAAAGTGTCAGAATGTCTGCCGCAATATCGCAGTCCTGCTATAAGTCGTTGCCGTTATTAGTATAAAATGAAATAAATAAAAGTTCCAAGAATATATTCCATAGTTTGTAGATGATATATGTGTAGTAATGTAGTGTGTGTGTGTGTGTGTGTGTGTGTGTATATACACACACACACTTTTTATTGGGATTTTTTTTTTTTAGCAGAATACATATTGGCCTAAATTTATGAAGAAAGTCTCTTTTTTTAAAAAATAAAAAAAATTACTTATTGGATATGTTTTTATAACAGAATTTTTTTTTTTTTTTTTTTTTTTTAATTTGTTGGTCTTTTTTTGTTTTATAGTGCAAGAAATTAAAATCGCAGTGGTGATCAAGTTACCACCAAAAGAAAGCTATATTTGTGGGAAAAATATACAGTTTTATTTGGGTGCAGTGTTGCATGACCGCGCAATTGTCAGTTAAAGTAATGCAGTACCGTATCGTTTGGTTTTTTTTGGATAGAGTAGGTAAGGGTTATAACCCCTGTCAGATTTCTTTTTTTTTTCACCATCTGTGTCACTTTGCGGAGATTTTCCTTTACTTCCTGTCCCATAGCCAAACAGGAAGTATGAGGAAATCCCTGTAAATCAAGGGAATTCCTTGGGGATCACCATATATAGTATCCCATTTGGAAGATTTCCCTCTATTACTTTTCTGGGGTTTTCTTTTACTTTCAATGATGGTAATTGGGACAAATCAAGAGGGTGAATCTCCCTAACGAGGGCACAGACAGCAATAAAAAATGACAAGTGTTCTAATCCATCTCCACTTTATCCAAAACTGAAAAGAAAGTTTTGCCTTTTTAATTATACTTAATGCAAGGAATGTAATAATGTAAAATATATTTATATTTATTGAGAGATGTTATTGGTGTAATCAATAGCCTGTGCTATTGCTGATGTGGAAGATCGACTTTAGCACTCGCAGATATGATTGCAGCAACAAACTGACTGTTTGCATTTTTGAGTATTAGAACTTTTCTAATCGGCTGCATCTCGAAGTCTCACTTTATCGGATCCATTGGAAAATTGTCCGATCTATGGCCTTTTCTCCCGTATAGAGGAAGTTAAAGGAAATCTTTATTCCAGCACTGGAAATTGATTTTTTTTTTTTGTTTGCTTCTGTGATTTTATTATCCTGACTTCATTCCTTTGATGTCTGGTTGAAGAATAAGGGGCAGTCCTTTTCAGACTCCTTGGAATAAGCACAATGGAAAGAACATCATATGTAGCCATTGTGATTATGTTCTTACCAATGTAAAGTATTAAAGCTTCTGTCTGCTGTGAACCTGTTTGGAAATTCTAATTACATGTTGACAGAATGAGTTCAGCTTACTTGAGGTTTTATCCTTGTGCTTGCTCATGTATTTTTAAATGATGTTCAGTGTTATGGCATCAAAGATATCCCAGTGATTTCTGTTCCCTTTGTGTCTGTGGTGTAATATTACTTTGAATCCATTTTCCATTTCCTGTCATTATTTGAGGCTTTACAGTTGGAATAACAGTTTGTTTATATATCATGTGATGGCAGTTATTGTGTTCTGATGACTGATTGCATTATGGAAAAGTAGGCAGTTTTATGTATTGGCAGTGTTTATGTATTGTATGTAATAATCTGCACCTTTTTTCTTCTGATTCTAATCAATCAGCAGGACATATGTTGGTAGAATACATTTTATTTAAAGTAAAGAAAAAATTGCACCTTTCTTGTCTGTCTGCATTCACACGGCTGCAAAGGGGGCACTTGAGGGCAGCCGCAGGCAGGAATTGCTAAATTCTTACCGGTGGTTCTAAACCAGGGCTTGACAAATTTTGCTTTGAATCTAGCAGCCAGCTAAAAGTTATGAGCCAGTTTTTGGGCGGCGATATGTAATGGGTGAATCGCAATCAACGTTTTCATGCGTAGGCACCTCAACGCCTGCATTTGTGCATGTGTTTTTATGGGGGGGGCCCTCAAATATAATTTTTTTGGGGGGGGGGATTTTGTGCTTGGGTGTAACTTTTTAGTTTTTTACAATTAAAATTCGTTTAAAATTTTTACCATTTTGTAATTTTATTTTTCTTTCCATCACAGGGGGACAAAGGGGTCAATTCACTAGGAGATGAGTACCGTACGAATTTTTGAATTAAAATGACTCATGAGGTATTTTATCTCAAAAGTAGTCAATTCACTAAAACACATGCATTCTTTACCGAAATGCATTAAATATTTGTTTTGCGATATTTAGCACTTAAAGCAGAGTTACCCGCCCCTTTTAAAAATGTAGCTGTTGACTTTTAACATAAGGACACTTACCTGTCCTGGAGTCCAGCGATGTCCGCACTGCAGCTGATGTTTCCATCGACTGATCGGGTGCTGCCATTGTGGGTAAGGGAACCCAGCAGTGTAGCCTTTTGGCTTCGCGGCCAGGTCCCTACTGCGCATGCGCAAAGCATGCTGCACTCTCTCATTGGCCTGGCAGAAGGGGGAGGGGGATGAGCTGCTGACATATTTTGCCGCAACCGGTCTCCTGGAAGTGGGAACAAGTTGCCAAATGTGGCATCGGGGGGGGGGGGGGGGGGGGGGGCTAACCCTGTACCAGAAAGCACACGGAAATATTGTGACACTATGAAAACATTCAAGGGTGCCATCATTCACAAAATGATCTCTCGCTGATGAAAAATGTTTATTTTCATTCCTGAGCTCTGAGGAGAACATTTTTCATGCTGATTAATTGTATACTTTTAAAGCCCCATACACACTATTAGATTTTCTTCAGATTTACCAAAACCATGTAGTGTAAGGGCCTGCCTGATTGCATACAAATTGAAACTCCTAAGGTTTGACCTCCTATTATTGGATGAATATTGGATTATATATGGTTTTGGTAAATCTGAAGACAAAAATCTGCAGACAATCTAATAGTGTGTATGGGGCTTAACTTACTGGCCAGTGCAGAGTTCCTCTAAGACTCAGTTCACACTGGTGCGATTCGAGAACCCTGCAAATCCAGTGCAAGTTCCCACATCGCACCTAAATTGCACAGTGGTTCACACTGCCATATGCGAACCGCTAGGAGTGTCAATACAAATGACCCCCCCAGATCAGACCCAACCATGTGATCCGATTCTGGTGCAGACCAAAAAAAGGGTCCTGCATGACTTTGGTCCGAATGCGATGCAAATTCAGCAATACAATCTGACTGAAATCGCATCGCACAGACTTCGCATGTGATTTGCAGTGCGGTGCGAGTCAAATGTGACATCGCACAGCGCACCAGTGTGAGCCCGGCCTATATGTTTTGGATATTTCTAAAATACCGCCAGCAAACACCAGGTGAATAACGAATGTGTGGTTTTTTTTTTTTATCGATTTGACTTGAATGATTTTTCGCCTTTTTTTTTTTTTTTGTGGTATTTATCCCACATTCTATATTTTACTTTGATAAATTTACTTTTATTATGCCATGTAATATTTCCGCACAATGACCTTCATAACACATTTTTAGTGAATTAATCCCAAAGTCTCCTACGTGATGTTTTTTTTATTTTTTGGGTGACAGGTTATCTTTGAGACATGCAGGGTCTAAAGACCCTGTATTTCTCCCGTGTGCTCCACTGAATGAAATGCAGTGCAGATCGCCAGGGAAACTGTCAACGGGCACCCGGGTGTGGCGTCATACACGCCACTTCCGGGTCAGGACCAAGAATGGGAGGAGAGCAGATGTGTGGCCGCTACCCTCTACCCTGCGCCACTTAACCCGCGCGTGTGAGTGAGCAATTGGGCGGCAGCGGAGCTGCTCGAACGCTTCCACCGGACAAGTGAGCCCTACTGCTTGCTCACAGCAGGGCTAAATGTAGAAATAAAATGACCTGCCTGGAACTACATGTCCCGGGTGTGTTGTCTGCAAAAGTAAATGGGCTGACCAGTTCAAGCGCCAAGGCGCAATTACTGGTCACGATGGCGACCTGGTGCCTGGGATTTGTCGAGCCCTGTTCTAAACACTGCCTGCACACATTGTGTGACCATGCGGGGGGCCATCTTCCTCTCACTTGGCATCCAGGCATTCACTGGAAATTATGCGATTGTCTCCACATCTATCTGCAGGTCCTGTAAGCGGCCGAGACCCCCGGAGCATGGTGTGGTGGGGGGGACCTCGCCCGCCGCCGATAAGTGATCTTGCGGCGAATCTGCCGCAGAGACCACTTTTATCTGAAAGCGGACCACCCACTGAAGAGGATCAGCTAGCTGCTGCTATAACGATATTCCTCTTCAAAGAGCCGCCGTATAATGACAGCGGGAGGTCTGTAAGTGGTTAAATCAGATTGGTTTACTCAGGTTGGCTCTGAGTCCAGGCAGGAGGGGAACAGAAGAATGACCCTCTTTGTGCCACTCTTCTGTACCCTGACACCACAGGCCCAACTTTAAACACTTTATTCAAATCAATAGGTAATGGCTTAACCTCCTAGATAAACTGTCCCGCACACACCCAATGCTTATACAGAGCACTGAATATGTGTGTGTGGATCCATATGCACTAGTAGCTTTAGTCCTTTTGAAGAAAGAATAAGATTTGGTGTCTTCAGCCAGCCACTTTCGTTGATGCACTTAAACTCCTGGATAGCAGGGCCAAACACAACAGGCCCAGATTATCAAGCGAAGCAGGCCGGATCTTTCTCAGCAAGGTGAGAGGACAATGATGTCTGTATACAATGTCCCTGGAAATGGATGCCCTTCTCCTTTTTATCCCTGTGGCACTACAAGTGTCAGCAAGATGACTACCAGCAATGTCTGTATACAGTGTTCATTTAACTCTTTTTCTGTGATGCAGTGTCCCTGTTTCCTGCTAATGGGCAAAAGCCCCCTCAACCAACTCTGCGATGACACCCAAACAAAACGTCCTGGAACAGCAGGCTCTCCTGGCGACCCAACTGGTCACATCACACTGGAACGCTTCACTGTTGGTCCAAGTGTGCCTAGATATGCACCTGGGATCCCCCTCTCTCACGATGGATGTCCCGACTGACAGCAGAGGCCTGAAGTGAAATCACCTGAGACAGCATCTCTCCCTCAGGTCTGATCTCTAACTCCGCCTTGTGCTGGCTGAATTCTCCTCTGGGAATCAAAATGGAGTCTCTCCTTTCCTGCCAGCAGAGCATGCTTTGTTTTGTAGTTCTGTTCTGTCAGTGAGCAGCTTTGTACTGGGACTAAATATTCCAGACTCCTTTTCAGCTGCTGCTTGTTAAAGCCCCATTGATTGGTTCCTGTAACTGCTCTTTTAATTGGCTTGCTTCCTCCTGCCAATAGGAACACAGGGAAGAAACAGAATAGCCTGTATGTGTGTTATAGGAGAGGGAGGGGGGTGGAAAGCCCATCCAGGGACTGGCAGGCAGCTCTCCCTTCTGTGAAAAGCCTGTGTACTCATGACGGCCAGCTTGGAGAGGTTGCAGGTGATGGAGTGGGGCACTCGCTATACAGTTTAAAGTAGAACTAAAGGCAAAAACTTCTAGTGTCCACATTGGAAAAATTCCCCTTTTCTTGCTACACTCAAAATTTTGGCATTTTCTTTTACTTTCACTTTCAATAATAATGGTAAACAGGACAGTTGGAGAGCGAGTGTAAATCTCCCTAATGGGGACACAGACAGCAATAACAACTCCATCTCCACTCTGTCCAAAAAAAAAATACCTTTTTAGTTATACTTTAAAGTCTCTAAACATTTGGAACCCCCTGCTTTTAAAGCAAAAAATATATTCATGAAATTGCCCATAGATGGCAGGTGGCTGTGGCAATAATTTTCAGAGCATTGCTATTGAACATTTAATATTGCTAGGTTGGTATTGGATTATACTGACCATACACAATACGATCTAATTGTACAACCTCCTTTGGATCTACTATCGACTATGTAGTGCAAGGGCCTGCTCAGTTTGCTATTTGACTGGATTATCTTCATATTGCGTATATTTAGTAAATCCGAAGAAGATTGTACAGTGATTTGTACAGACAGATTGTAAAGCTTTAGGCTGACCATACGCTATAAAATCTGCTCCTTTTTAGATCTACCATCAACTACCTAGTGCAAGGGACTACCTGGTTGATACAAACTGGTTGGAATTGATTACTTAGGTTTGTCCTCATATTGCCTAGTTAATACATTCTCTGTAGAATCTTATAGATGTGCCAATCAGATTGTATAGTGCATGTCCAACTTAAAGGGTAACTCGGTAATATAGCGTATACAACTGCGACACAAGTCATATTGAAGTTGAATGTTATTAAAAAGCTCTTTGCTTTCTGTCTGCAGCTCCTGTAGTTGTCTGTAAACTTGAATGCAATATGGCTACCTGGAGGTGTTCTGTACAGATGGTGTACAGAATGCCCCCAGAAATGTCATTTCCTGCTTGTATGATTGGCTCACTGGTGAAGTCTGCACCAAGATGCAAGTCAGATTTCAGGCATCCCCTGCAACAAAAATGGCATTTTTGGTTAGCTAATCCCAATAGAAAATCACGTCTAAAGGGATGCAGACCATTCCACTTTCCTCAAGGTGAGGAAGCTGCACCTTTAAAAAATAAAATAAAAAACTAAAAAAGAAAAAGGATGTGGGACTTTGAGTGAGGCACACGGGAGCAGAAGTCAAACTAGAATAAAGTTTCAATTTTTTAATATGAAGTAATACATAAATTCATAAGTTTACATTTGTAGGCACATAGCTCAATAAATATAATTTGTATTCAATCATAAAATACATTCCAACAAGGACTTCTATGTAAACATATGAGGATATGAATAAAAAATGCATAACAGTAAATATGTGGCACGCAGTGTCACTAGAAAAAAGTGGCAAAGACAAAATGCAATAACAATGGAACGTCCATACATAGCTAATAATGGTGTATGAATAACGGTAGTTGTAAGCTCTACGCCGTTTCGGGACCTTATAGCCACTCATCAGGAGCATAACCGTATTAATTACCTATAAATAGGGGAAATTAGCAATATTTAGAGTAGTTTAAAGGACAAGTGGGCAAAAGTAAAACATAAAATTCCACATTCTTCCACAAAGACCATGAACTTACAAATGCGTCCGTGCAAAGGCGGCGCAGCCCTGAATGCAGAGCCCACCCACAATGCCAGGGTCCGAAGCTGAGGGAGCGTGTCCAGGCAGCAGACCCGGCAACAAGAAACCCCCAGATTGGGTCAGAGTGTGACGGGGTGACCTCAGTGGAAGGGGGAAAGAAAAGGACCTGAAAAGCAAAAACACAAAGTGAATAGGTAAGAATAGTGTGAAAAAAAATGAAGGGAGAATATGAAGCAGTGAAAATGGGTTGGAGTAAAAAACGAATAAAAGAAAGAGAAGGAAAAAAGTGAAAAAAAAAAAAAGGTTCCGAGAAAGAGAGAATAGAATATGAGAGAAATAACCAAGATAGTACAGAAAAAGACCAGGTAAGGGGGATGGTGAAACAAAAGAGGAAAACTGAGTGAAAGAAAAGGGGGTGAAGAAAGATCATAGCTGTGAAGAAAAAGACCTGAAAAACGGAAACACGAAGTGAATAGGTGAGAATAGTGTGAAAAAAAAAATGGAGAAAAGGTTATGAAGCAGTGAGAATGGGTTGGAGTGAAAAGGGTGAAAGAGAAAAATGAAAAAATAAAAAGAAGTTTAGAAAAGGAGAGAATAGAATATGAGAGAAACGACCAAAATAGTTCAGAAAGAGACCAGGGAAGAGACCCTTACCTGGTCTTTTTCTGTACTATCTTGGTTATTTCTCTCATATTCTATTCTCTCTTTCTCTGAACTTTTTTTTTTTTTCACTTTTTTCCTTCTCTTTCTTTTATTCGTTTTTTACTCCAACCCATTTTCACTGCTTCATATTCTCCCTTCATTTTTTTCACACTATTCTTACCTATTCACTTCGTGTTTTTGCTTTTCAGGTCCTTTTTTTTTTTCCCCCCTTCCACTGAGGTCACCCCGTCACACTCTGACCCAATCTGGGGGTTTCTCGTTGCCGGGTCTGCTGCCTGGACACACTCCCTCCGCTTCGGACCCTGGCATTGTGGGTGGGCTCCGCATTCAGGGCTGCGCCGCCTTTGCACGGACGCATTTGTAAGTTCATGGTCTTTGTGGAATTTTATGTTTTACATTTGCCCACTTGTCCTTTAAACTACTCTAAATATTGCTAGTTTCCCCTATTTATAGGTGATTAATACAGTTATGCTCCTGATGAGTGGCTATAAGGTCCCGAAACGGCGTAGAGCTTACAACTACCGTTATTCATACACCATTATTAGCTATGTATGGACGTTCCATTGTTATTGCATTTTTGTCTTTGCCACTTTTTTCTAGTGACACTGCGTGCCACATATTTACTGTTATGCATTTTTTATTCATATCCTCATATGTTTACATAGAAGTCCTTGTTGGAATGTATTTTATGATTGAATACAAATTATATTTATTGAGCTATGTGCCTACAAATGTAAACTTATGAATTTATGTATTACTTCATATTAAAAAATTGAAACTTTTATTCTAGTTTGACTTCTGCTCCCGTGTGCCTCACTCAAAGTCCCACATCCTTTTTCTTTTTTAGTTTTTAATATTGAACCGGGATGGAGGAGGGCTATGAACGGCCCCACTATCCTCATTTAAAGTCCCAATAATGCTGATTTCTCTCCCTTGCGGATATTCTGCGGCTGTCTAAGCCGGAAGTGGCTGCAGATACCTGTATTAGACAGGTATCTGCACCCCCTCCCTCCTGAAAGGTGCCAATTGTGGCACCGGAGGTGGGGAGGAATCCGATGAGCGGAAGTTGCACTTTAGGGTGGAACTCCGCTTTAAAGCCCTGCAAGTACAGCAGCTGATGACTATAAAAACTCTCCCATACAGATTCACTCACACATGGAGGACACAGACAGACAAATGGCAATTCTTTAGGGCACTTTCACACTGAGGCGTCTTCAGTAAAGCGCTGCTAGTTTTAGCGGCTCTTTACCATAGATTTAGAGGCGCTTTTCGGCTGCTAGCAGGGCACTTTTTATTAAAAGTCAGCAGCTAAACTTTTTGTAGCTGCTGACTTTTAATAAAAAAGCCTGGAACTCCGCTTTAAGAAAAGCAAAAAATAGGAATCTGCAACAAGGTTTAAGATCCTTGCAATGTACATAGATCACCCAGAGGGGAATGTTTTTGTTTTTTTTTCTCAACAGAAGTGGAGTTATTCTTTACTTTTGTCACCGCTAAAGCCTACACTGTTGTGTGTATTTTGGGGGAGAACAATCACTACTGGATTGGCTCCTAATTTGCTTGATCAGTGCTCTCCCCCCAGGAAGGAGCTGTCTGGTGGTAGGTGTCTGCCAACACAGCTGTAAGCGACCCATTCAGGTGACCCTATCCAGGGTAAAATGGGCTGTATGTCACCTTACAGCCTGCCAAATGTCTTTCTCTCTCTATGCCTTTTCTCCTGGCAACAGCATTTTGGGAGGAAAAATGCTTGACGCTTGTAAACATGGTTGGATGCATTTACCCACGTCAAACATTACGGTGTTGATTTCATTGGCCAGAACACAATTAAAGCACGTTTAGATGCGTTTACATATGTGTTTTTCTGCCAAAACGCTGCTGCTCCTGAACACGCTGGCAGTGGGTTCTTTTCTGCCTATAAACTCCTAACAGCCTATGTGTGCATGGAAACCCAGGCTAACACGCAGAGGGGCATTTAGGGACAAAAGAAAATTACCAGATGCCACTAGGTGCAGCTGAAAATAACGTCCAGCCTGCATGAGGCCCAAAAATCAACCATTGATTACTTTATAGAGAGGTGGCAAGTGTGTGTAAACCTAAAAACCAAAAAATGCTTTGGCTGGTCTTTAACATTACATAGGAGAATTCTAGGTAGGATTTCCAATAGGTCTGCAACTAACTATTTCCATAATCGATTAGTTGGCCCATTTTATTATTTCAATTAATCGGATAACCTTTAAAAAAAAAAGTGTGGTGTGTAATTTACGGTAGTTATATGTAAAGTTTAAAAAAAGGCAATTTATTCTTGGATATCTCTATGCAGTGCTAAATATAAATTGCCAACTATATGGTTGGGGATCAAAATCTCTAATCCACTCTGAGAATAACAGACAGAAGAGATATACTGTATATACTATTATAGGGGATATACTGTATATACTATTATAGGGGATATACTGTATATACTATTATAGGGGATATGCTGTATATACTATTATAGGGGATATACTGTATATACTATTATAGGTGATATGCTGTTTATACTATTAGAGGTTGAATCTGGTAAATATCATCAGACTTGGAGATCAATTTGCTTCAGCCTCAGAAGATTTTACCCCCCTTCCTGACCAGAGCAGTTTTTGTGATTCGGCGCTGCGTCCCTTTTAACTGACACTTGCGCGGTCATGCGACGTTGCACCCAAACAAAATTTATGTCCTATTTTTCCCACAAATAGAGATTTCTTTTGGTGGTATTTGATCACCTCTGCAGTTTTTATTGCGCTATAAAAGGAGAAAGAGCGTCAATTTTGAAAAAAAAAATCAGTGTTTTTTACTTTTTTGCTATAATAAATATCCCCCAAAAATATATTTAAAAAAACGATTTCTTTCCTCAGTGTAGGCAGATATGTATTCTACATATTTTTGGTTAAAAAAAATCGCAATAAGCGTATATTGATTGGTTTGTGCAAAAGTTATAGTGTCTACAAAATAGGGGATATTTTTATGGCATACCGCCGGGCACTCGCATCGCCTCCGTGGGCAAGCAGGGGGCGCACGCGCCCCCCCCTAGTGGCCAAAAAAGGAACATGACGGCGATTCGCGCAGCCGAGCCATTTTGCCGCAGTACAACTGCAGTGGCTGGTCGGCAAGCGGTTAAAGAAAACAGACTGTTTTGCCGATTTTTAGACAGAACTGTAATGTATTATATGCTGGCCATACAAAAACAATGTTTTCCTTCAAAAAACTGTAATTTTAAGAACGTTTGTTCAATTTTCTAATCGTTTGTGGGGTCAAAGCAACGTTCTTTTCGACCACAGTGATGGGACAATTCGCAGGAGCAGAATAGAAAACTTCTTGGTCGAAGTAATGTTTAGACAGTGTATGTGGTTTTCGTTCAGAAATTACATTCATTTTAAAACAATGTTAAAAGCAAGTGAACTTTTCAAACGACATTCTTTCATTCTGCAAATGTACAAAGATTTTTCATATGAGTATTCTGGTCTGATAATTGATATGTGTATGGCCAGAATAAGGCTTGGGTCACACCTATGCAGTTTGCTTTTTACCCATTTCTGCACTGCTTTTTGCTATGCGTTTTGCATTTTTGCACACGCAATTTTGCTGCGATTTGCGTTTTGCATTGTTATGCTTTTTTTTGGCCAGTTTGTTGAGTTGCTTAAACGCAAATTGCTGCAAAAACGCACTACATGCTTTTCTGCAGCTTCTCCATTGAAGTATATTGAAGTCCTTGACCCTTTTCAAATACGCAGCTGCTGAAAAAAGCATAGATGTGAACGTGTCCCATAGGAAACCATGATAAATGAACTGTAGTGCGTTTCTGCAAAAAACACATAGGTGAACCAGGCCTAAGATGTTTAGCAGCAGCAGCAGCGTGTTTTCTCTTTTTTGTATTGCCTGTCATGGGGTTAAAAATAACTAAAATGAGCTCTTTTATAGTACAAAAAGAGCAGATAATCACTTCTATAAGACCCCTTTCACACTGAGGCGTTTTTCAGGCTCTTTTGGGCTAAAAAAAAAGCACCTGAAAAACGGCTCCCTTGCCGTCTGTGTGAAAGCCCGAGTGCAGTAGTACTAAAAGCTGAGACTTTTTAATTTTTTTTTTTTTTTTTTCTCATGGATATCATTTTAAAAATATAATGCACAACACTGGTAAAAGTTTACTTTGAATATAATTGTAATGCCTTATATCACCTTCCGTCTATCAGCCTCCGCCTTCTCTGGGTTCAGATGCTGATCTTCCCTGCACAGAGTCTTTAACGGCTTCCCGTCCAACTGCCGCAGTTATACTGTGGCAGGTTGGCTCCCCTGCGTGAACCGTCGTAGCTATAAGTCGGTGCTCATGACCGACGGTCGCGATGACTGCCGGCCACGAGCGATCGTGAGCAGGAAAGACAGAACAGGGACGAGTGTGTGTAAACACACACTTCCCTGTTCTGTTCTGACAGGAGTGACAGATCGTGTGTTCCTATTAGCTAGGAACCACGATCTGTCACTTCCTCCAGTCAGTCACCTCCCCCTTCAGTTAGAATCACCTCCCAGGGAACACAGTTAACCCGTCGAGCGCCCCCGCCGATCATTGTATTGATGCAAATGGTCCCAAAAATATGTCAAAATTGTCTGATGTGTCCGCCATAATGTCGCAGTCATGATAAGAATATACATATCAGCCTAAACTGAGGAAAAAAAATAGTTTTTTTTTATATATTTTTGGGGGATATCTATTATAGCAAAAAGTAAAAAATGCGTTTTTTTTTTCTTCAAAATTGTCGCTCTTTTTTTGTTTATAGCGAAAATAAAACGCAGAGGCAAGCAAATACCACCAAAAGAAAGCTCTATTTGTGGTAAAAAAGACGTCCATTTTGTTTGGGTACAACATTGCAGGACCGCGCAATTGTCAGTTAACCACTTTAGGACCGGGCCTCTTTTTCAGACTCAGTGTTTAGAAGTTAAGAACACTTTTTTTATTTTTTGCTAGAAAATTACTTGGAACCCCCAAACATTATACATTTTTTTTCTCTAACACTCTAGAGAATAACAAGGCGATCGTTGCAATACTTTTTTGTCACACCGTATTTGCATAGCGGTCTTACAAGCCCACTTTTTTTGGGGGAAAAAATTAACTTTTTTGAATTAAAAAAATGAGACAACAGTAAGTTAGCCGAATTTTTTTTTTTTTTTTTTTTATTGTGAAAGATTTTATGCCAAGTAAATTGATTCCCAACATGTCACACTTCAAAATTGAAGTGTGACGCTCGTTGAATGGCTTCAAGCTTTTACCCTTAAAAAATCTCCATAGGCGACGCTTAAAAAATTGTACAGGCTTCATGATTTGAGTTACAGAGGAGGTCTAGGGCTAGAATTATGCGATAAGTCTCATGTGTGGTCTGGCCACCGTTTTCATATGCGGGTGCTACTCACGTATGCGTTCGCTTCTGCGCGTGAGCTCGTCTGGATGGGCTGCTTTGAAAAAAAACATTTTTTTTCTTATTTATTTTATTTATTTTTACACTGTTTAAAAAAAAAAAAAAAAAAGTGTCACTTTTATTCCTATTACAAGGAATGTAAACATCCCTTGTAATAGAAAAAAGCATGACAGATCCTCTTAAATGTGAAATCTGGGGTCAAAAAGTCCTCAAATCTCATATTTGGACTTAAATGCAATTTAAAAAAAAAAAAAAAAAAAAGTTGTCATTTGAAAAAAATGACGACAGAAAAATGTGCCTTTAAGACGTATGGGTGGAAGTGACGTTTTGACGTCACTTCCGCTCTGCTATAGTGTGTAGATGGGTGGGGGCCATCTTAGCCTCACCCATCTTCATACCCAGCCACGGACAGGTCCTGATCGCCTCTGCCACTGCCGACGGATCCGGTAAGCGGTGGAGGGCGCCGGAGGGGGTTACTGAGACGGCCCTCTTCAAAGTCAGGACGTATATAGTCTTGCAACGGTCGGTGGTTAAAGCGATGCAGTGCAGAATCGCAAAAAGTGCTCAGGTCAGGAAGGGGGTAAATTCTTCCGGGGCTGAAGTGGTTAAAGTGATTGTTTTTTTTTAAAAAAAAAACAATGTTATACTTACCTGCTCTTTGTAATGGTATTGCACAGAAAAGCCCTGATTCTCCTTTTCCAGGGTCCCCCCACCAACACTTCTGGCTCCCCCTGCCTTCAGAGTGCCCCTATAGTGAGCTGCAAAGTATAGTATAGAGTGCCCCTATAACAAGGTAAGAAAAAAACTTCTGACTTTCGAACCACTCACTTCCTGCCCAGGACTACATGTCCCATGAGGCATTGCTCCTCACACATTCACAAGTTCTCAGGAACTTGCAGCTTAGTACGCCATCCATACATGTCCGTATGTGTGCTGCACTGTATTTCCTGATCTGTAAACAAATAATGCATTCTGTATGCAGGCCAACTAATCGGCTGGCCCATTGATTATGAAAATGGTTGACGACTATTTTCATGATCTATTAGTTGTTGATTAATCGATTCCTTGTGTCAGCCCTAAGGAAGTAAAAAGGTAAGCAGCAGTTTTTAAATATTTTAAATTATGCTATGTGAATGGGAATAAATTTTAAAGTGGCATCATCCTAATTTTGGGTAGAAAAGTGAAATAAATGCATGTTAAGTAATATTTAGTCCGGTAGTGTGACGTTGCTTTAACCGTATATATGTGTTGGTGTATGGACTGGGTGGATGTCCTGCAAGTCATGCAGTGTTTGCAGCTGAAGTGCAAAGGTTATTTGCTTTTCCTATGTGAGTCCTGGGATTTGTCAACAAAACATTACCTCCTCCAAAATGCTTCGATCCAATCAACCTGCCAGCTGTCTGTCTGTCAAGGTTAAATGATTCCACATACAACAATCGGAGCTCCAAGTGTTGGTGGGAATAGCTTTTTACTTTATATTGGAAGTGGGGAATTGTCGCCTTATGTCAGCGCTCAATCTTTTCAGGTAAAGTGGAAGGAGTTTCTGCTTCTCTAATGTCACTTAAAGTAGCCTAAATGGTTGCAGATTTCATCTGCTGTGTAGTGTGAAGAACATTGCCAATACCACTATGAAGAAAACTGATTTTGCTTTTAATTTGTGTTTACTTTTGAACGAAAGGTCTGATGAATGTGGTGGTGTGTGTGTTGTGTTTTTTTTTTTTTTTTTTTTTATTATTATTATTTATTATTATTATTATTATTATTATTATTATTATTATTATTATTATTACATTGCTCATTCCCACATAAGAGGCCCAATATTATGCATTTACAGGTCAGTTTGTATTTATTGTACAGATATTTTAAAATACTGCAAGATTCTGATTAGTGCTGGTTGTAACATTTTGTGAGAAAAAAATGATCTGTGTAATATTTAGGTACACATTTATTTAAAAGAACAAACGTTCTTGATGAGAAAAAAAAACAAACTTGGTTTATTGACCTGGCCCCCTGTTTTGATATTTTTTCTGATTCATCCTCCTTTTGGCGGTGCTGGCCTGAATTGTTTAGGTACTGTCAAGGTTAAAGTGACAAACAATGGCCTTATTTTCCAAAAATAGTTTCATTCATATCTATTTATTGGCCCTGCAATCTGTTTTTGGAGGAACGCTGCGACCTAATCAACTAAATATAATTAAAAAAAAAAATTTAAAAAACACAAGCAAAAACACCTAATGGTATATGAGGAAGAGGGCAATAGAAGGTACTCTTTTGCTTTAAAAAAAAAGCGATTTTTTTTTTTATCATTATACTTTACCTAGGTGGAAGCAGAATCGGTCCCCTAGACCCCAGCCAATGGCTGTGAGCGCTGATCAGGGTATTATGGCAGCTGGGGAGTCCCCTTATCTATCAGAAAATAGCACAGCGGGGAGATCGCCACACCAACATCACTTGTGTTGGTTCTTCTCCTCCTCCTCCCTCTTCTTCTTCTTCTTCTCCTTCTCCTTCTTCTTCTCCTCCTCCTCCTCCTTCTCCTTCTCCTTCTCCTTTTTATTGTCTAATAAATTATTTTGACTCCTTTTTAAGGGCCCATTCACACTAGAAACTGCACATCTACTGCTCGTTTTTCCTTGCATGTATGCATGCATTTGTGCATTTATATGTGACATGCATTTTTTTTTAACCTGCATTTGTTCTGTGAAGTCACCTCCTCTTTTCTTTCCCTGGGCTTCTATGTGCAGTATGCGTTTTGTGAGAGTGTTTGCTGTGTGGAAAAATGCAACATGCTATACTTTGACTGCACTGCAATAATGGTAACTATTCCCATAGGATTACCTTGATTTGGAACTGTCTATTCAGTTGGAGTGCAGTCAAAAATGCATCCACTGCATCCCACTGTGTTATAGGTGTGAATGGGCCGTAATATTGCTTTATTCACTGTAAACATTGATCTACACATGGATACAGATAAAGATGTGTTTTTTAATGTTTGCAGGCTGCTAGAGATTGACAGTAAATCACTGCGATCTGTCAATGGATCAAGAAGAAATAGTGGGTCTTCCTTGGTGTCCAGCTCCTCGGCATCCAGTAATCTCAGTCACCATCAGGAGGAGGATTCCTGGCTGCTCTGGGGACGTATTGTCAATGAGTGGGAAGAGGTGTACAAGAAGAAAGAGAAACAGATCAAGGTAGAGCTGATTCCAATGGTCATTAATATTGATTATTTAATTGTCCTTGCTGGTTTATTATCACTTTAAGGTAAGTTAATGGGCTTATCTTTCAAACTTGGTTAGAGCTTGGCTACTGCAACTCGTATAACTCAACAATTTAGAGAGTTTACCTATCCCACATGCAGCTAAATATGCTTATCTTCGCCCCCAAATACATACTGTGTGTTTAGACATCTGTACATCGAAAAACCTATTCCCTACCTGCACTACAATGATGGCTGGTTCAGTTTCTTTTCTTCTCTGAAAGACTCTATCCCTACACTACATTTCCCAAAATGCACTTCTCCATTTACATAGTATTAACTTTGACTATTTCCAAATGAGCTCACCTACAATTGACAGATTTTCATTCCTAAGACCCGTGTTATATAATGCCCTTTGCTTGTATGGTATAGATCCAGCTCCCTGGTAGTTATTTCCCAACAGATAGGGGCATACAGTCTCTGTGCTCATTTGATGCTCCTTGAGTAAACCAAAGGTGGTCTCTATACTAGAAGATAAAATTGGGACATGCATAACATTTGTCTGGAAAGTTCTCATTTACTCAGGTCATGGTATAGCTAGTAGTAGTTATGGGTCCAGTTAAATGTGACTGTCCCTAACCAACATTTCTTTGGAATTAACGTCATATGCTTCATTTTATAATGGCGAGCTGAATATCCAAACACATTAGGAGACTATAGGCAGATTTTATATGTCCTAATAACTGTGGTCCAACAGTGTGAGCTGTGATTAACCCCTCTCCGCCCAGCCCCTGTTGTCCCTTTAACATGGCCTTACACTCAAGGCAGGTAGGACTGTCCAGTCATGTGACCACTTTTGTTGACTGTCACAATGGTCACTCTGGCTCCCAATTGTTGCTAGAGACATGGAACTGTCTGACAGCTTGGTCACTGCTGGGAGTGTGCAGTAAGCGTGCGGTCAGTACAGGTACCTAGGCTGCCCATGGATGGATGTGTGGGTGTTAAAGCTCATCCTCTTTGCCAACACACATACAGTATGCATTAGTGGGCAGTAAGAGGTTAAAAGATGTGTATGTGGAGAAGTTCTGTTGGGGAGCAGCATTTTTACAGTGTAGGTGCACAGCCTTGTAACAATAGAAGTGTTTTGCAACAATAAATTGCCCAGCCACAGTATATGCAGCTGATCACTGCAGATGGCACATAATTGCCTTCTGTAATGAGGGTCATACTGCAACTTGATCTGGTTGATTCGCACTTGGGGCCCCTAGAAACATTTGTATTTCAGTATTTCTAGTCACAGCAACTGGGAGAGTAGTGCTACCCTAAACTGTTAGGCATAGGGGATGGAAAACGTGTCACTGTACATAGACCATTTCCAAAGTAACATTGATGGAATAAACCTTTTCTATATAAAATCCTTCAAAAATAGTCTGCTTAATAATTTACGCTATATTAAATATTTGTTTGAGGTCAGTATCCTTATAGGACAGATTGGAGCAGATTTACTGAAGCTGGTGCAACTGTGCATGGCAACCAATCGTCTTCTAGGTTTTATTGCCAAACCTGAATCTAACAAACTGAAGTTAGAAGCTGATTGGTTACTATGCAGAACTGCACCAATTTTGGTAAATCTCCGCCAATATGTTCCGCGTGTGTGTGTGTATATATATGTGTATGTATGTATGTATGTATGTATGTATGTATATATATATATATATATCTATCTATCTATCTATCTATCGTATAATTCGAATTTTTCAGCACATTTTTTTTGTGCTGAAAGTGCCCCCCTCGACTTATACTCGAGTCAAGCACTTTTCTGCAGCAAAAATTTTCATTTTCCGAACCGAATTTGGGGCCCCGTATCTCAGGGCCACTTGGTGCTAGGAACCCCAAATTTGGTATGCAAACCTAGTGGACCTGGTACCACAACATATCCAAAGCTGAAGTTCCTAGCACTAAGTGGCCCCGAGATACGGGGCCCCAAAATCGGTTCAGAAAATGTCATTCTCTGCTGCAGAAAAGTGCTTGACATTTTCTGAACCGAATTTGGGGCCCCATATCTCAGAGCCACTTGGTGCTAGGAACCCCAAATTTGGTGTGCTAACCCAGTGGAACTGGTACCATAACATATCCAAAGCTGGGGTTCCTAGCACCAAGTGGCCCTGAGATACGGGGCCCCAAAACTGGTTTGTAAAATGTCATTCTCTGCTGCAGAAAAGTGCTTGACATTTTCTGAACTGATTTTTGGGGCCCTGTATCTCAGGGCCACTTGGTGCTAGAAACCCCAGCTTTGGAAATTTTATGGTGCTAGTTCCACTGGGTTTGCATACCAAATTTGGGGTTCTTAGCACTAAGTGGCCCCGAGATACGGGGCCCCAAATTCGGTCAACTGTGTCTATCTGCAGCAATGTCATTTCGGGACCCTTTGGGTTCAGAGACCCCAAATTTTGGCTGCAGCTAGGGGGCATCTAGGAACCCTTAACTACCGAGTTTGAAGTTCAGGGGACCTATGGCTGCAAATGGGCACAGTGATGCTGCAAATGGGCATTGTTGACCCTCTTTTCCACTTACAGTAGCTGTGCATTTCTCACCCTCGTCTTATACTCGGGTCAATAAGTTTTTCCCATTTTTTTTGTGGTAAATTAGGGCCTCGACTTATACTCGGAACGACTTATACTCGAGTATATACGATATATATATATATATATACGATATATATATATATATATATATATATATATATATATATATATATATATATATATATATATATATATATATATATATATATATATATATATATATATATATATATATATATATTGTATGTGTGTGTAATAATGCCAAAAGTATTGTGGCACCTGCCTTGACATGAACTTTAATGGCATCCTATGCTTAGTCCTTAGCTCCCGTCCGTAGGTCCTTAACTCTTCTGGCAAGGCTGTCCACAAGGTTTAGGGTTGTGTCAAGTTCCTTCACTTCAAGCTTGCCCATCCATGTCTTTATGGACCTTGTTTGTGCACTGGTGCACAGTCATGTTGGAACAGGAAGGGGCCATCCCCAAACTGTTCCCACAAAGTTGGGAGCATGCAGTTGTCCTTTACAGGAACTAAGGGGCCATACCCAACCCCTGTGAAAAGCCCACACCATAATCCCCCCTCCACCAAGTGATTTGGACCAGTGCACAAAGCAAGGTCCATAAAGTGAGGAGTGAGTTTTGGGGTGGAGGTACTGGACTGGCCTGCACGGAGTCCTGACCTCAGCCCCATAGAACACATTTGGGATGAATTAGAGCGGAGACTTCCAGCCAGGCCTTCTCGTCCAACATCCGTGCCTGGCCTTACAAATGCTCTTCTGGAAGAATGGTCAAACATTTCCATAGACACACTCCTAAACCTTGTGGACACCCTTCCCAGAAGAGTTGAAGCTGTTATAAAAAGGGTGGGCCAATTCAATATTGAACCCTACGGACTAAGTATGGGATGCCATTATATTTCATGTTCATGTAAAGACGGGCATCACAATACTTTTGGTAATATAGTGTATATCGATCTATCCTGTAAGCATAACTAAACCCATTGATTTAATGGTTTCCCAAAACCATTATATTTAAGGTGTGCAATGAATAACTGGCACAGTTGCTTGTGCTCTCAACCAAATGGTCAAGTCATCAAATGGCTGGTGTCATATCTTCTCAAATAAAAGTGATCAAGCATTCCCCACCCCATAGCTGCGCACACACAAACGCCCCCTGTATATGTGTGGCTGAGGGGCAGGGAATGCTTTGATCTCTTTTGATTGGTAGTGCACAGTGACAGCTTTTCAGAGGGATAGCTCAGGCAGGTTTGCACTAAGATCTGAGCGTGTCCCTACTAGTCACATGTGCAGCACCATGACAACTGCAGGTCAAAAACTCTAAGATGTCAGCTTTCTTGACGATAAAGAATATCAAGGTTTAGTTTACTTAAGTGTGGTGGCTGCAATAATTTTCTTTTGTTAAGCTTTTTTTCCCTTTTTATTTTCATCTGGTGATCCGGCCAGTGAGGCCTCTTTCACACTGATGGACCAATCAGGTCTGCCTGTCAGTTTTTCAGGCAGACCTGATTGGACTATCCATAGCTCTGTGGAGCGGCAGATGCAGCTGACATGTGCCTGCTGACACCCGCCAGCATTCAATCCTGTCCGCTAAAAACAGACGGATGGGGATCCCTTCCATCCGTCTATCGGCTCGAGTCGGATTACAGTCGAGTGGAAACTAACAGCCAGTCCGTTTCCATCCGACCGTCCCTTAGAGAACAGCAGGCTGTGTCTGTGTCCGCTCTGCAGAGAGATCGCCCACCGAGCAGGCAGATTCACTTGGTGTCCGCCCCATCTGAAAGGGGTCTAACACTTCCTGTTTTTATGGTGTTTCAAATTCACTGGAGGAGCAATGGAGACGCCTTTGGCCAGCAGCATTGTCAATCTGGGGAGAGAGCAGTGTTAAACTAGGAGATTTTAGATGGAGTTGACTAACAAAATGAGCTAGAGCAAACTTTTTTTTCCCCCTTTTAGGATAAAGGTTTTACATAAATTAGTAAAAACTGACCATTGTAAGCACCCAAGGGAGTGTTAAATGTCTTTCTCAACCCTCAGCTGATTCTTTTGCTGGACAGCTTGGATATCAGATTTACTAGAGGGATCACCAGGCGAAAAGAAAGTAATGTCTTAAATTAAAACCATTGCAGCCGCCACATAAGAATTGGTGAGCGGCAATATAATACATTTTGGGTTTAATACTGCTTTAAATCTTCATATACAGAATTGACCTTTTTTCTGTGTACTTTTCAGTAAATGAATTGGTAACATTCCCTGCTTCTGAGAATATACCTGAGCTATCAACATTTGGTCATCACATGTAACATAATCCTACCTTGTTTGAAATTCCAATCCTACTACAGGCGGTCCCCGGGTTACAAAGAAGATGGGGTCTGTAGGTTTGTTAAGTCGAATTTGTTTGTAAGTCGAACAGGTAAATTTTTTTTTTAAGTGTAGTTCCAGCCAAAAAAATAATTTTGAAGTTTTTTTTTTTGGATAGCATAGGGAAGGGTAACACCCGTGTATCATTTGTTTTGCTGTCTGTTCCCCTGTTCAGATTGCACCTCACTTTCTGTCCCAATGACAATTGGGTTTTGAAAATATATGTATGTATGTGTATGTGTGTATATATATATATATATATATATATATATATATATATATATATATATATATATATATATATATATATATAATTATATATATAATAAATTTTTTTTTTTTTTTTTATTTTCTTCTGTCTCTCTCATAACTGGCCCATGCCTCTGAAGTAGAAACCGTAAATCCATTGACCTCCACTTCTGGATCCTGTGCTGAGTGACTGACTTGATGCATCCTGGGTACAGGAGGTTAGCCGCTCCACACAGGTGCCATTTAAAGAATGCTGTGCCTTGCATTTTTCTGAATGAATGCAAAGCATCCTCTGGTTGAGGCAGGACAGTGATGTCATGCTCCCCACCTAGGTCAGGTATGGTGTGTGTGTGTGTGTATATACAGAAGTACATTGGTCCAAGATGTAAAAGTGTATCATACCAGGAATTCTTACAGCTTCTTCAAAATGTATAGTGATTTTGTAAATACCATTTTAATCATTTGTTTTATAAAACCTTTTTTAAAAATGATATCCACACCTCTCCACCTCACCCTCTGCTCCTTTTTAGTTTAGAGAGAAGGTAAAAGAATAAAATATCGCGCCTGCATAATCATTTACTGATTGATTGTTTTATTTATTGTGATTGATGACTTATTTGTCATGTTGCAATGGTACGTGGTAGTCAGCAGTGTGTTTTGTTTTAGGAACTGGTCAGAAAAGGAATACCACATCACTTTCGTGCCATTGTATGGCAATTATTATGCAATGCTCAAAATATGCCAATCAAAGAGCAGTATTCCGAGCTCTTGAAAATGACCTCACCGTGTGAAAAGCTCATCCGAAGGGACATTGCAAGGACGTATCCAGAGCATGATTTCTTTAAAGAGAAAGACAGCCTGGGGCAAGAAGTTCTGTTCAATGTCATGAAGGTTGGTATTAGTTAAAATATTTTACTTGGAAAAAAAGCTACAAATAGGATTTAGAGCAGGAAAGGTGATTTTTTTTATGTGGAAGCTGGTAATCTCTCTATACATTGTGTAGTATTTTCTCAGGCCAGTAGCGATCAGGACAGGTTTACTGAACTGCCTGTCTGATTCTATTGAGACCAGTGATGCAGAGGTCAGAACTGGGCCTTGTAAAGATGAGACTGTTACTGGATTCCTCAAATTCACAAATTGGGCTATATTAATTTTCTGTCTTTGAAGAGATAAGTATAGAGTTCTGTAATCTAGCTGCATCAAATATTACTATACAGTGGGAACAGAAAGTATTCAGACCCCCTTAAATTTTTCACTCTTTGTTATATTGCAGCCATTTGCAAAAATCATTTAAGTTCATTTTTTTTCCTCATTGCACACAGCACCCCATATTGACAGAAAAACACAGAATTGTTGACATTTTTGCAGATTTATTAAAAAAGAAAAACTGAAATATCACATGGTCCTAAGTATTCAGACCCTTTGCTGTGCCACTCATATATTTAACTCAGGTGCTGTCCATTTCTTCTGACCATCCTTGAGATGGTTCTACACCTTCATTTGAGTCCAGCTGTGTTTGATTATACTGATTGGACTTGATTAGGAAAGCCACACACCTGTCTATATAAGATCTTACAGCTCACAGTGCATGTCAGAGCAAATGAGAATCATGAGTTCCAAAGGAACTGCCTGAAGAGCTCAGACAGAATTGTGGCAAGGCACAGATCTGGCCAAGGTTACAAAAAAAATTTCTGCTGTACTTAAGGTTCCTAAGAGCACAGTGGCCTCCATAATCCTTAAATGGAAGACGTTTGGGACAACCAGAACCCTTCCTATAGCTGGCCGTCCGGCCAAACTGAGGTATCGGGGGAGAAGAGCCTTGGTGAGAGAGGTAAAGAAGAACCCAAAGATCACTGTGGCTGAGCTCCAGAGATGCAGTCGGGAGATGGGAGAAAGTTGTAGAGAGTCAACCATCACTGCAGCCTTCCACCAGCCTGGGCTTTATGGCAGAGTGGCCCGATGGAAGCCTCTCCTCAGTGCAAGACCCATGAAAGCCTGCATGGAGTTTGCTAAAAAAAACACTTGAAGGACTCCAAGATGGTGAGAAATAAGATTCTTTGGTCTGATGAGACCAAGATAGAACTTTTTGGCCTTAATTCTAAGCGGTATGTGTGGAGAAAACCAGGCACTGCTCATCACCTGTCCAATACAGTCCAAACAGTGAAGCATGGTGGTGGCAGCATCATGCTGTGGGGGTGTTTTTCAGCTGCAGGGACAGGACGACTGGTTGCAATCAAGGGAAAGATGAATGCGGCCAAGTACAGGGATATCCTGGACGAAAACCTTCTCCAGAGTGCTCAGGACCTCAGACTGGGCCGAAGGTTTACCTTCCAACAAGACAATGACCCTAAGCACACAGCTAAAATAACAAAGGAGTGGCTTCACAACATCTCCGTGACTGTTCTTGAATGGCCCAGCCAGAGCCCTGACTTAAACCCAATTGAGCATCTCTGGAGAGTCCTAAAAATGGCTGTCCACCAACGTTTACCATCCAACCTGACAGAACTGGAGAGAATCTGCAAGGAGGAATGGCAGAGGATCCCCAAATCCAGGTGTGAAAAACTTGTTGCATCTTTCCCAAAAAGACTCATGGCTGTATTAGATCAAAAGGGTGCTTCTAATAAATACTGAGCAAAGGGTCTGATTACTTAGGACCATGTGATATTTCAGCTTTTCTTTTTTGATAAATCTGCAAAAATGTCAACAATTCTGTGTTTTTCTGTCAATATGGGGTGCTGTGTGTACATTAATGAGGAAAAAAAAATGAACTTAAATGATTTTAGCAAATGGCTGCAATATAACAGTGAAAAATTTAAGGGAGTCTGAATACTTTCCGTCCCCACTGTATGTTTTCTAAAACTAGACTATGTATTTAATAAGGCTTGTTTTATGATCTATGAAGGTTTTCTGTTGGGCTTCATTCACACGGGTGTAAAACTTTTACACATAATGCACGTTTTCTAGGAGAAAAGTTCCTTCCTAATGATCAATAAAATACTTGCGCATAGATGCATTTAAATGTGTAAAGAGGCGTATGCATACATAATTTTTTTTTTTTTCTGACCTTTTTATTTTTTCCCCTTTTTGTCCATGCCCGCTCCTCTGATGCAGAGCAGACACAGACACAGCCCGCTTTCCTCTATGGGCAGTTGGATGTACACAGACTGCCTGTTCCTTTTTACACCTGATTGTCATCCGATCCTCCAAACTGGGCATGGTTCCCTTATCCGTCTGGTTTTTAGCGGATAGGATTGGATGTCGGCGGATGTAAACGGACACGTCTGCTTACGCTGCCGCTCCATAGAGGGCAATGGATGGTCTAATCTGGTCCGCCTGAAAAACTGAAGGGCGGACCCGATTGGTCTGCTAGTTTGAAATCGACCGTAGACTTAAATTTATAACGCGTATACATGCGTTTATACGTGTAAAGCTTATGTCCTTAGACACATTTTGGATTTTGTGTACTGGATCTGAATGCAGTGCATGTTTACACACCTGTGCGACTCCATTGAAAGCAATTCAGCAGTGTTCAGATCCTTAATGGGGGGAAAAAAAAACTTGTATATGCGGGGTGTGTGGTTTTTTTTTTTTTCTTGTTGGGGGGGGTTTTTTTTTTTTTTTTTATTTTTTTTTTTTACAGCTTAGGTTTTTCAGCAACAGGTTCACTTTTTTCCTGGCCCTAAAATACTTCTACAACCCTGGCCAAAAGTTTTGAGAATGACACAAATATTTTCACAAAGTCTGCTGTCTCAGTTTTTATAATTGCAATTTGCATATACTCCAGCATGTTATGAAGAGTGAGCAGAGGAATTTCAATTAATTGCAAAGTCCCTTTTTGTCATGAAAATGAACGTAGTCCCCCCAAAAAATTTTCCACTGCGTTTTAGCCCTGCCACAAAAGGATTGGCTGACATGTCAGCGATTCTCTCATTAACACAGGTGTCAGTGTTTGAGGGCAAGGCCCGAAATCGCTCATAATGCTGGTTGAGTTAGAATAACAGACTGGAAGCTTTAAAAGGAGGGTGGTGCTTGAAATCATTGTTTTTCCTCTGATAACCTTGGTTACCTGCAAGGAAATCTGTGCAGTCATCATTTCTTTGCACAAAAAATAAAAAAATTGACAGGCAAGGATATTGCTGCTACTACTAAGATTGCACCTAAATCGACCATTTATTGGATCATCAAGAACTTCAAGGAGAGACATTCAATTGTTGTGAAGAAGGCTTCAGGGTGCCCAAGAAAGACTAGCAAGTGCCAGGAGTGTCTTCTACAGTTGATTCAGCTGTGGCATCGGGGCACCACCAGTGCAGAGCTTGCTCAGGAATGGCAGCAGGCAGGTGTGAGTGCATCTAAACACACAGCGAGGCAGAGACTTTTGGAGGATGGCCTGGTGCCAAGAAGGGCAGCAAGGAAGCCACTTCTCTCCAGGAAAAACATCAGGGACAAATTGATATTCTGCAAAAGGTACAGGTATTGGACTGCTGAGGACTGAGGATTGTTTGGGTCATCCGGAAAATACCTTGTCAGGAGAAGAAAAGGTGAGCACTACCATCAGTCTTGTCATGCCAACAATAAAGAATTCTGAGACCATTCATGTGTGGGTTTGCTTCTCATCCAAGAGATGGGCTCATTCACAATTTTGCCCAAGAATACAGCCATGAATAAAGACTGGTACAAAAACATCCTCCGAGAACAACTTCTCTCAACCATCCAAGAACAGTGTGGTGATGAGCAATGCCTTTTCCAGCATGGTGGAGCACCTTGCCATAAGGCAAAAGTGATAACTAGGTAGCTTGAGGAACAAAGTCTTGGGGCCATGGCAGGGGCATAACTAGAACCTTCAGAGCCCCGGCTCCTTCAACCCCACCCCCCCTCCCCTGTGTGTGTACAGCGGGAGGTGTGAGCTTGTTGGCTTCGCATTTGACTTCCCACAAAGCACACACACACGGGATGGGAGGGGAGAGGAGCAGCTGATCGGCTGTCATCCCATGCAAAAGAGGAGAGAGGGAGGATGGAGGAGGGAGCAGGGAGAACTGTTGGCTCTGAGCTGTATGAGAGATACCCTCTCCGCTCAGAGCCATGGGACTAGCAACCCCGCTGGGGCCCCCGACATTAGCGGAATGCCAGGGCCCGGTTGCATGTTCCACTGCTGCGACCCTGGTAGTTCTGCCACTGGTCCATGGCCAGGAAACTCCCCAGACCTTAATCCCATTGAGAACTTGTGGTCCATCCGCAAGAGGCGGGTGAACAAAAAAACACACACATTCTGACACGCTCCAAGCATTGATTTTGCAAGCATGGGCTGCCATCAGTCAGGATGTGGCCCAGAAGTTGATTGACAGCATGCCAGGGGCCAACTGCAAAGGTCCTGAAAAAAAAGGGTCAACACTGCAAATATTGATTCTTTGCATAAACTTCATGTGATTGTCAATAAAAGCCTTTCACACGTGTAAAATGATTGCAATTCTACTTCAGTATACCAAAGTAACATCTGACAAAAAGCTCTAAAAACGCTGCAGCAGCAGACTTTGTGAAAATTTGTCATTCTCAAAACTTTTGGCCAGGGCTGTAGTTTCTTTCATTCCACCACCTCTCCATCAGGGAAACTTGAAAAGAGCCATGTGTCCTACTATACCTGCAGCTTACACAGGGCCTCGTCTCTTTGCCTCCATTACGAGGATGAAGTGAAGGAAAGTACAAGCAGCTGCAAGGACCAATACTGCAGTGAACTTTAAGTGTGTAGCCAAACCATTTTAGCTTTTGGATTCAGGAAGCCCATTCCATTTATATTCACTTCCTTTCCAAGAGACACAGCAGAATATAAGGAAAATTCTCTCCATATTAAAGAGGAAATCCCTTTTTAGACCGTTACCACAAAACCGTGACTCCCCATTCGAAAGTTTCCTCTTGCCCTCTATACCAGTGACAGACAAAATGTTAAATTTATGGATTCTGTTCATGGACAAAGAGGATTACATGCCCAACGGGCACGCAGACAGCAATAAGACCTGAAGAGGGGGTCTAGCCCTTCTTCACGCTGTCTAAAGTAAAATAAAAATCTAAATGTGCAGCACTACTCTGTGATAACTCATGTACCCAAAAAAATCTAATTTTACATAAACACAATTATTTTCACAAACAAGATAAATAAGTGATAACAATTGCACCCCTAAAAAGATTATCACATGTATGCATAAAATGTTTTAAATGTTCAAATCCCTAAATATTACATATAACATGTGGAAAAACACATGAAAATTCTCAAAGCGAAGTCCACATAAAATGATGAATGAGAAGTCCTAATTGTGCATGTGTGAGACTTCATTCGATGTCCTACACCACCAGGCCCCTAGTGTACCACTTCAAAAACACCACAGTGGTGTTCAGATGTGGCCTCACATATTTGGATGGACCTCCGTGTACAAAAGAGGTCAAGCACAGCATAAAACACTCAAGTTCATTTTTGAAGAGTCAAGCTATAAGATCACTAAGGGTGTACAGGGCCTGCCATTGCAAACCTCCTGAAGAAATTTCTAGTTGACTGGCTTTGTGCAACTTAAGCACTTCAACCCAGAACAAGCGAATTTAAAAATGAGCAAAAGAAAAGTTCAGGTTCCCCTTTTTTCTATACTTTTTCTGGATCAGCAACTTTAGAAAGCAGAGCTTAATCATGACTGGTGGGGAGCTAGTATCTCAAAAGTAGAGTTAAGCAATGGCAGCATCAGTGATTCGCATATGCCAGAATTTCTAAGCGCCTCTGTTGTGTACAGATTGGCTGTACATGTGGTGTTGACTTTTGGAAAATAATAATCTGGAAACTTTTATACCCTGATATGGACAGTTTTTTATGGTGGTTTCTTATGAACTGTTCTTATTTATTTCCTTGTTTTTATATACTTTGTTTTAGCCACATAGGAAAATTGTTTAATGCGAGTCGTGTGTTTGGTTTTTTTTTGTTTTTTTTTATGTATTAAGGCATATTCCTTAGTGGATCGTGAAGTGGGATACTGCCAAGGAAGTGCTTTTATTGTGGGACTTCTACTTATGCAGGTAAGATTCATGGTTTCTTATGTGCAAAAAGAAAGCCAAGATATGTATATCGGAACTCTTTACCCTACTAAGTATTCTTTAGTCATTAACTGACAGTCCACCTTTCAAAGCTCAGGATACTGATATTTACATTGGAATGGCCCAAAGGCGGCTAATCGGCCACCTACTGTTCTGTTTCTATAGTTTTTGAATTTTTGGTGTCCTAACTGATCACATGTGCAGCACTATAGCAACTACAGATCAAACCGAGACTAAAATGACAGATTCCTTGTCTGTAGAAGGGTTTGGTTCTACTTTAAAGGATACGTTCACTTTTTAAAAAATAATAATAATAAATGCAAACTTTTTTTGCAGGTAAAAAAAAGTGCTTTTTTTTTTCCTTTTTTTTTTTTTTTTTCTGCAGAAGCCTGGAAATAATTGCACCAGTGATCAGCAGATTGCTGATGCAGTGCAAGTCTCCTGCACACTGTCAGTGTATCGGCTTACCCATACGTCCAGTACAGCTAAGCCCATACTCGATGACAGGAAGACTCAATGAACAACCACTGTTCTGTAGTAGTTTGTTGAGATATACAAGCTAACAGCCACTAAGGCTGTCAGGGCTTGTAGCTCATTCAGACACGGAGCTGTGTGTCTGAATGATGTGACCGGAGCCTCTCACGGCCACGCTGTTTTCAAATGGTGGCAGCTAGTATGTGGAACTTCTCCCCGTATTGCTGCCTTGTCTTTAAAGGATGAAAGAAATGTCTGTTGGTGAACACTGGTTTGTTTCATACTAACCTCCTAATGAACGGCACCTTTTTTTACCGTGTTTGTTTTTGTAGACCTATGAATATAAAGTTTGGGTTCACACAGAAGTGGTGGGGAAACTACATTGGATTTGGACAGATATCCCACCACATTCCTGTTCAAATTGCATGCGTTTCTTTGCTGTGCGATTTGAGCCCATTCATTTTTTATTGGTGCATCCACAAAGTATCGGTACTTGTTATTGGCGCGCTGATTAGAAAAAAGGGCATCTGTGCATCCCTAGCAAAAATGCCAAAAAATAAAAAACACATGCAGGAATGTGAGTTCCTGCTACACTGATGTGAATGGGGCTTGACAGTTGAGTGTCTCCACCCACTCCCCCCTATGTACTTGTATAAAGCTGGCAATACAATATGCAATTTGATTGTACAATCTCAGTACAATTTCCTTTTAGATTTACCAAAACTATATAGTAGGAGGACCGACCCATCTACCTATCCAATCAGGCAGGTCCTTGCACTACATAGTTGATGCTAGATCTAAAGAGGATCATGCAGTCAGATTGTATAGTGAGCTGTACAGAACCCAGGACACGCTTCTCCTGTTTTCAATACTACAGTAATATCCACATAGGCTGTTATTTGATTGCTCTGCTCAGCTCCTGCTCAGTCTGTCAAATGAATGATCTATGCAAGATGGAAGTTGAGGGAGAAAAAAAAATTGATGCTTATGTATCTAGAGAGGACAATGATCACTGATTGCATTTTAAAAGTGTGCACCTGCAGAGGTGGGATGTAGTGATCTGCTGGAGTAGGAGGGTAGATGATGGAAAGGGTGTGTGTTAATGAAGTCGGCTCCTTCCTGTGTCACATCCTAAGGTCCATCCATGAAGTAATGGAGACTTTTTTTTTTTTTAATACAACAAGCGCGGACACTGAGGTAAGGGCTGTGTAGGATAAATAGAAAGCTTTTTTTATTTCTGCAGTTAGGTGGCATCTGACTCTATTATTGGTATGTATAACTTGCCCCCCTTATGTTGCGTTCCTAGAAAGGCACATACATTTTCCACCAATGATTGTAATAGTTGAAACTTTTTTATGTTTCAACAATGGAAGTGTGTGTTTGATCGGTTACACTGCCTTGATATGATGGGGCTTTATATCACTCAATCCTCTTGTCTCCTTTTGAATGCTATTTTATTCATTCCTTTCTTGTCTAATTGTCTATTTTTTTTCTTGTCCTGTCTCCTGGAATAAATATCAGGCCATAGATGAATCATTTTTGTTTTATTCAATGAGCGATGACTTTCTCTTCCCATCCACACATTTGATGTGGGCGGGGGAATTCTTCCCACTGTGTCTTTGTATTCTGGTGGTGGAAAGTCTTCCCCGCCCTCAGAATACACTGATCAGTGCTGCCGACTATAAAGGGTGACACAAATTGAGGTGGAAAACAAGACGGGCTGCTTGTATGCAAGCTGATCGGTAGGAAGATCGACCTCTGTACAACCAGCCTGCTGTACATGGATTAAAATGTGTCTGTTCTCTGCTGAACCAGTTACATTTCAATCAGTGCATTTCCGGCTTCAGTTGTTCTGTGACACTTGTTCTCCTCTATTTGCATCGCTGTAGGGACAAAACCACATTACAGCTTTTCC